>OX376155.1:7901727-10401727 GCA_947363495.1 Euzophera pinguis
GGACTCCTGGGCCGCTAGCCGGCCCAGACTACCCACTAAACCCCTGCGGGTGCCGTCGGCCGCATTGCAGGGAGGCGCCTCGGATCTGACTAGCACAAGACGCCTCTGCGACTGGCCGGTTTCTCACCAGAAACCGGACTCACCACTCTCAGAGGCCCTCCGACAGCTGGAGGACCTCTGCCACCGGGTGGGACTGCTCCAGTCCCACCGCTTATGGGGGCGCTTCCAGGCGCGCCGAGTAGCGCCTGCGACGCACCCCCCCTCTCCGCCGCCGGATAGGATCCGCGAGGGGATCGTCCTCGCGGTCCCTTTCCTCGGCCTCCCTCTGCGACATGACGACCTCGCAGAAGGAGGCCATTGCATTCCAGGCGCTGTCGCTCTCGAGTATCGCGTTGGCGACACTCGGGAGCGACAGGTCCGTCCCGCCAAGCGCGGCGGCCAGGTCATGGCGCTGCCGGCTCCACCTCGGACACCGCTCAAGGACATGTTAAGCGGTGTCCTGAGCCTCGCCAGAACTTTTTGACCCTACGTTTTTATACGATAATTTGGGTAAATCAGGTCGAAACAGTTGCCTTAACCTAAGCTATACAGTGTGCATTATGTATTCATAACAATATTTTATACCCATCCCCCCCTCTCCTTCTTCCCCCTCCTCATCGTATTCTCATTGTATCACTGGTTCATAAATTATTTTATTAAAAATTCAATATTAGATTAAGCCAACTCACGCTTGACCAATTTCTTGAATTTCTTATGACATATTTTATACCCTCCTCCCTCCCCCCTCCTCTTCGTAATCTCATTGTATTACTGGCTCATAAATATTTTTATTAAAAATTCGATATTGAGATTGAGCCAACTCACGCTTGACCAATTTCTTTTAATTTCTTAATTTTTTGTTAATCTACATATAACACACGACCTGTGTGCCAAATTTCATAACGCTAGGACAATCGGAAGTGGCCTAAAGGTTTTGATTACCGGTCAATGAGTCAGTGCCAAAATTAGCAATTTTCACAGGGTATATTCAGGATTCAGGATCTACTGAAGATCTATTAATATCTATGAAATTTGGCATACTGCTTTAGTACTAGTATATGATTACGTAGGTACAATTTTATCTCTGTACTTGCAATAGGCACTGAGCTACAGGGGCGTCAAAAGTGGGTCGAAACGGTTCGTGTAAATAGTGCACGGCATGCGCGCGGCCTGTTCTTAGCATACCCTAGGTTCTTAAGGCAAGCTAAAGATGCAATTAGAAAATTAAACAATTAGTTTTTTATACAATTTAGTAGGCAAACAGGCCTATGGACGCCTGCAACGCCAGGCAGGAGTGACACGTGCGTGTTGCCGACCATCGAGAAATCTTTTCATACCTTTTAAGCTTTTTTTAAGCTGGGACGAAGAAGAATAAAGGAGTTTGCTGTGCGCCGCTAGTAGTTTCATTGAGAAACGTAAAAAATTGAGGTGTCAACTCGACTAGGTTCATGACATATATTTTTGCTACTCGCACAAGTCAAAAGTAAGAGTCTATGCATCTATGCATTGGAGAGCGTCGGTCGGAATCAGTCTCAAAGGAAATACCTGAAGTGTTAGTAGATTTGATAGCTTCCCTTTTTATCCAATGCAATTTTAAAGAAAAGTTCAGCATGTACATATGCAGTTGTACGTATGTTAAAATTTTCAAAAGTGTGCCATTAGTGATAGGCAGTGGGTGAAATTCTAAACGATTTAAAAGTCTGGTATAACCATATTCTGTAGTTGTTAACTATATAACACTGTTAAAAAAAATCCATAAATTTTTTTGATTTCAATGTTGGATCTGGATTTGGTATGATCCAGATGGAAAACGGTTGTTTATTGGATATTTCCATCACTATGTGCCATTACTAAGAAGTTAATATGAACTTTGGTTATATAATTATTTGCCTGTAAGATAAAAAATAGTTTCTTAAAATAATTTTAAAATTAAATGTTACTGAAAATACATGTATGAAAAAAGAGAAGCGATGCTTGAGCATCGTCACAATACCTAGTCGTCGTATGAAAATGAAGGATGATTTAATCAAGATTGAAGGCCTTATCTGAATATGAATAGCACAATCGCATATCATGAAGAGAGATGAAGTATCGTCTCGGGCCCGTCCCATTCTCTTCCCATGAGTGTCAGAAAACCGAGGGAAAGGAAGGTTCTCAATTAACATCGGTCTTTGTTTGACGGGTTCCACTAACAACAGCATTCTGAACAGTCAGGCATGTGGCCAGTTTTAAAATAATGTTCAATCATATAAATATTACCTTTGAACCGGATGCTATCCGGGGAGGAATTTTTTAGTACTTGTTACATTTGTGCAACTTAAATTATACGCTTGGCATTGTTTTAACCTATAAATGTCTTTAAAAAATAAGAGATTTAGGTGCCCAGTGCTTCGAAGTCGAACCCCTTCCTTCAAATGCCACGCTGGCCTAATGTTCTTTTTGCCTGTTTATCTGATCTGATTTTTTTAATAGTGTAAAACTACCAAACTTTCAAATGACTTTATCATGTGATGCACCCTGACTGCAAAATCACCAATCACTTAGTACTTATTCAAGTAGCAGACCTATTGTATGAGCATACACATCACTTACTAGCTTCACTGTGCCATAAAAATATTGTCTATTTTTACAAACCTGAATGAAAATGGTAGTTCCGGCAATTTGAAAACAAAATAAACATGGAATAAGGAATTGTGGAGGCAATAGAGGCTACAACGACCGTTACATTTCCGATTCGACGTAATTTTTTTTCGTGGAACTAAATCGAGTAGAATATACACGGAATTGCCTACTTTATACCTTATAGCTTAATTTTAAAATAGTATTGCATGTCTATGTATACCAACAAATATACAGAAATGCAAAAATTATAGGGGAAAATCGTTAAAATTAATATAATATACAGTAGTAGAACTGGAATTCTAATTGCTAATTTCAAAATAGAAATAAATTAATCTTTACATAAGTCAAAAACTGCTATGATATTAATATTCCTGTTTCATAATTATTTTGGTACATTATAGGGTTAACTAAAATATATTTTTATGAAACTTTAAAAAAATTTAAGTTAACTTCAGAAAACGATTTACGCCCGGTCTCAGAGGTATGTAGGTACATCGTAGAAAAATAGACCTGTGCTTTCCGAAAATGAGTATAAAAAACCTATGAGTATAAATTAAAAATTCTAACGTAGATTTTTTGTTTGAGTTTGAATAATTTGTCTTTTACCAACTCAGCGTGCGGCTGTTAGAGTATTAGTTTTAATTATGAATGTCATTTATTTTAGTCAAAATAACGATAGCTGTTCAAACCGACGGAGTATATGTAGCAACTATAACATACAACGGAATTAAGAACCTCTTTTTTTGTAGTCGGCAGAAAAACTTTTAAAAATCAAAGTTATTGATAAAATCCGAATTATAAGTGTTACTAATTACGATTCCTTGCTGTTGTCACTTGTCGTTCCGGCCGTCTCGGAGCGTGACAAATTAGGAAAACAATTAGGATGGGATTACGAAGGCAGAACCAAAATTAATATTTAATCGAGGCCTTATCCTCAAATGGAACTTGGAAAATTCGAAGAATAATTTAGACGATATTAGAACTGAAGGATATTGAGTATGTTTTTGTTTATATGTGAAATGGATTGAATGATACGCAGGGTATGTTAATAAATAAATGATATCTAAAGATACAAAGGAAATTCTGAATTGAGTACTTTTTATTTACAAAATGGCGGTCAGAGCAAATCTATTTTCATCCATGATATAAAATATAAGGTAACATAAAGTACAGATATTATACGGCAGTATATACACATTTTTAATATGTTAAATATTAGATAATACGTTAAATACTTTGAATTTAATACAAATCTAAACAACTATTTAAACTTCGCGAGTTTGATTTTTCGCGTACACCATTGGCGTGAAAAACTAACCCTATAAATTCATACATTCGTAAATAAAAGTTTTAAGTACCTAAGTACATTTCATTAAAAATGATAAATGTAGTTTTTTACTTTTAACCACAATCACACCATACACTCGTAAATGTATTCGTGGCATTACGTTTTAGTGAAACTCAATTACAATATTCATAATCCTATAATCAGATATAATAACAACGAAAAATTATAATTTGCTTTATTTACACGTTAGAAATAAAATTCTCGAAATTACTTTATAGAGATCCAGGCTATTTTAATTTGCAAAACATATTTTAGTTAAATCCACATTATAGCTTGAGACTGAGAATCTCTTAGTGATGTTGTGCATATAATATGATGATAAGGTACTTTCAGTAAGTATGATATTTGACAAATACAGTATATGTGACAAAGTGTGTCACAAAATATATTCACAAACCAATCATGATTACGGAAAGTGCATATTTATTTATTTATCTGCTTGTGTAACATGTTGTGTAATTATTTTACTGTGAATCAGATATACCATAGATTAATAATTGGTCTCGCGCGCTCGACTAGATACCGCGCTGTGAAGAAAAATCAGTTTCCAGAATGCGGCCACTTAATAGGAAAGTGTGTGTAAAACAATGTGCAAAGACGCACACTAGCGTCGATTATGGTGTTGCCAGCTACTTGACTGGTGCCCGACCAATGGGAAAATTATTAATTGCTGCGGTCTTGTTACGTATTATAAAAAGTAGCTCAGAAAAACCTTTAAAATGAAATTAAAATAAAACTGGCCAAGTGTGAGTCGGCTCGCGTGTAATGGGTTCTGTACCATTTTTTATTTTTCTCTATTTGGACCTCCTAAACAAATTTAAAATTATCTCAAAGGTTTTCCTGTAATTTATGAATCGAAATTCTGGAATCGATAGTTTCGGAGATAAGGTAGGGGAAATGGTTAGTTTTTGTCTACTTTATTTTATAATTCTAATATTGAATCCTAAAATTGTAGAAAAACTTTCTTTTGATTTATTATTACACAGTACAGTATGTTAAACGTTACTTTAATTTTCTATTTAGCTTGGAGCTAATTGATTACTGACCTCTTTTTAGTTGTAACCCGGGTTTAAATACAGATAAATAAATAGACATACACATCCTATTAATATTATAAACGCGAAAGTTTGTAAGTATTAATGGATGTTTGTTACTCTTTCCTCGGCCGGCTTATATGGTCTCCGCGGGAAGAGAAGCAGTAGTACATTCCACGTATTTACTTTTCTCCCAGATCAGCATTAAAGAAATAAGATGTTTGTGGCGCGCGTCCACGTCTTTTAATTAAAACGGAAGCTATAGTTTTATTAAGTTGTATAGTATTAGTATTATAAGTTTTTTATTTTGATAATTACTTGTAAATATTTTAAATAAACTGCAATACTAAAACTTGTCAACGAACAAGCGAACAAGTGTTGTTGTTTTATATAGATAGCGAATGCGATGCGCGCGCATGCATGCCAGCCGCTGCGATCGGCTCGAACGATGCGCGCGCAGCCCACGCCACGGCGATCCGTGCGTCTCGCCGGCTCGTGTTGCCATATAAACAGATTTATCTGTATCTATACAGATTTTTCATCACCAATACAGATTACAGATTTAGCATAACTTTTATACAGATTTTCGTAATTTTCGCAATTTTCGTATTTTTTTTAGTGTATAATAATTTAGTGTTTATTTATTGCCTTCAACATTTTTTTCCCTGTGTTCTGTGTAAATCGTTGTCCCTAGCAACATTCATAGCGTACTGAAGGGATTCCCCGAAACTTATGTTTCATTTCAAACATAAATTTCGGGGAATCCCTGCAGTACAAATGAATGAACGGAATGAGCAGAATGAAACGATTTGTTTGGTTGGAGTTTTAACTTCTAGTTCTCGTCGAGTATCGCGAGTCGTATTTGCGCTAAGATTTCTTAACTTTCTTGTCGATTTTGTGTTGTGACTTGTGTGTGTAGTGCTGCATTCTAAAAAAATTAAAATTGATCACTCTTAGTGTGAAGTAATTAACTTGTTAATATGCTCGCGAAAAAGTCACGGAATACGCAGCGTTTTAATCAGACTTGGCTGGAAGAAAGCAGTTTTAAATCGTGGTTAACAAAAAGTAACAAGGGAGAAGATTACGCATACTGTAAATTTTGTTTATCAGACCTTGCAATCGGTGGTGGGGGGAAAAATGAGCTTGTGCGACATATGAAAACAACTAAACACCTAAACTCAATTCCTGGATCTTCTGCCATTCAAAAACCAGTCACAGCTTTTTTTAAAAAAGGTACGATTGCTGATGATGTAAAAACAGGTGAAGTTCTATTGGCGTCTTTTATAGCTGAGCATAACCTTTCAATGAATGTCATGGAACACCTCCCTCAACTCATAAAAACAATATGTAAGGATAGTCCCACTGCACAAGAACTTGCGTGTAGTCGCACCAAAACCACAGCTATTATTAAATCTGTTACAGGAGACACTGAAAAAGAAAACCTAATTGCCGATTTAAAAATTCGAAAATTCTCACTGCTCATTGATGAAAGTACGGACAGAGGATGTGTCAAGCTTTTATGCATTGTTGTTAGATATTATAGAAACAAAAAAATTAAAGATGCGTTCTTTGCACTAATACCCGTTCAAGATGCGACAGGCGAAAAACTTTACGAACATCTAATAAAATTATTTACAGATAATGATATTCCATATAAAGACAATTTGGTTGGATTTGCCGCCGACGGAGCTAATGCTATGATGGGTCAGCATAATTCTGTAGCATGCAGATTATTACAAGATATTCCCCATTTGTATGTTGTAAAATGCATTTGCCACTCATTCGCATTATGCGCGTCCTATGCATGCACAAAATTACCGCGTGAACCTGAAGGCCTTGTAAGGGATGTATACAATTATATCAGTACGAGTCCGAAACGAACAGGTCTACTAAAGGAATTTCAAGAGTTTCTTGCACTTAAGCCCCATAAAATCCTGCATCCATGCCAAACACGTTGGCTCTCACTTCGTAGTGCGGTAGTGCGGATTCTAGAGCAATAAGAAGCACTCAAGTTGTTTTTTATTGATGCTGTGACGACAGATCGTTTAAACTCAGCGGATTCTATTTTACATATGCTGAACAACCCGTACAACAAAATGTACTTGCAGTTTCTTGAATTTTCTTTGTTTTTTTTTACTAAATTTAATCAAGCTATGCAGTCCGAAAAGCCACAAATTCAATCGATTCATGAGCATTTGTGCCGCATATTTAAATCATTCCTGGATTGCTATATGAATAGCTCATATTTATTTGAGACTGAGCTCCACAATGTCCAGCATGATAACCCACGACACTACAAACCAATTGATGATCTTTATCTTGGCGCGAATGTTGCTGTATCGTTGTCTACTGCTCCTAATTTGAATCCAAAGGATGTACATGTATTTAAACTACGATGTCTAGATTTTTATGTAGAAGGAGCTAAACAAATAAAATCCCGCTACAATTTTGGAAATAACACCACAAAACGTTTAAACTTTCTCAATCCCATTATTGTTAAACGGCGCAGTATACCATCATTGACTCACATTGCACACGCTTTTCCTAATATAATCGGACAAGAACATTTACAAACATTGGACAATGAGTGGCGACAATTGAGAATGAATGACGAACTTCTAGAATCAAGCTCAGGAGATACAGAATTGTTTTGGCATCAAGTCAGTTGTGCACAAGACTTAGATGGACAATCTTTATATCCAACTCTTCTGCAATTTGTTACTGCTTTACTAAGTCTCCCTCATTCTAGTGCCGCAGTGGTAAGAATATTTTCGGCAGTAAATTTAATTAAAACAAAAACAAGAAACCATTTAGGCACTGAAACGATTGAGGGACTTCTTTTAACGAAACAACTTCTTAGTGATGAACCCTGTTATAAACTCCAAGTTGATAAAAAAATGATTGTTAAAATGAATAAAAATATGTACAAAAAATAATAAATATTGTTTTCTTGAACAGATTTTGTACAGATTTTATTACAGTTTTACAGATTTTATACAGATTTTAGCGTTTTGTGTTCATACAGATTTTGTACAGATTTTTCGACCGTTCTATCCAGATTACTTGATCTGGCGTGTGGCAACACTGGGCTCGCCAGTCCGAATACCATCTTGAGACTGAACGCACGTTGCTTGCGCTCGCATTCGCGCGCTTACGTAAACTCATTTCCCGCTTGATCCGTTCCTTCACTTTTCTCACCTGTATTTTGTGCTTATCATAACCTTCTGTTAATCTTTAAGTTGTCGGTGTGCTTGTATTGTATTTGTTCTATTTAATTGTGCTGAACTTTTAATTATAGTGTTAAATTACATATTGACTTTATTGAATTATCCCGCCTCATAGCACAATAGCCTAACACTTATCATACATATTACGCACGCACCCCGCTTTATGTTAAAGACAGACAAAATTGTCAGAAAAAGTCAAAATTACAACATCTCTTTTTTGGAGTCGGGAGTTAAAAAACAAAATATCTAAATAATAAAAATCGAAACCTCGGGGAATTTGGGATTATTTAATACACGGCAACATTGAGCACCGAGCGGTACTTCGCGCCATATTTTAGGGTTATATTATTTACGTGAGTAATTTATGTCCATATTTCGAAATAATACAATACTTATTGATGGTATGTAATACCAGTATCTTCCTTATTTCTTTTAGTATTATTCTAACACAGTTTGACTACGCAAACTGCACATTTTGCGTCTACTTTTACATTAAATTTTATATTTATCTAGACATCCAACTCACTCATCGGTCGCGGTATGACTGACGCGGGTATGCCGCAACCATGCCGGTTTCGGCATGGTTTTAGTTGCGAATTTATGTAGTATGCCTACGGTATCTAGTCGTAGCGCAGCGGAGACCAATTATTAATCTATGAGATATACGTATAATTATAAAAATCTTTTACTCGTAATAACAGAAATGATATTGAAATTGAATTGCGAGTTGAAAATATTCAGCCACATGTGGAAGTTTGGATATTAGTGTTCATTGAATTAACTGTAACGTAAATGAAAGGTCATGGAAATTAAATAATGTGGTAGTGAACTAAATACGAAAAAGAAAAAAGAAATATGATTATAATGTCCAAAGAAACATGTAAAGTTTTTACCTGAATCCCCAAAACACGATGTAAAGTGGAAGACAAAAAGAAAATCTTTGTAAAATATTGAAATGTGACGGTTTTTTTCTTTAATTTAAGGAACTAAGAAAATCAATCTCATATCCTAATTCCTAAACAAATGAATGGAATATGTAAGAAAATCTATTGTTACCTTTTATGGACATGAATCTGTTAAATAAAACACTCCATAGATGGGCAAAATTCGTAAGTATGTTGTCTAGTAGGTATGTCATACATTCATAAGATAAATAGTGAAATGTCAACTGAGCTAGTCGAGTGTAATTTGTAATGTTATCCTTGGAATAAACCTTTTCTGACTTTGGTGAAATTAGCTCTAAGAAGAAACATTATGGAGCATGTAATTAGACCTAATAAAAAGTTATGTGTACTCTCGTTTGCCAGGCACGGTTAAATAAATAGTTATAATTAAGGCATAGTGCAGTAATATGAATTTCATACAGACGGATCAAAATCAAGTAAATTAAATGAATTTAAACCTTGTTATTACTAATGCGAACATTGTCTAAATTTGAGATTTTTTTTTTTACTTTACCATATTGTACGTAGAGTATGTATGGGCAATGACATAAGTGGGGACTTGTGGTTCTATTATACTAGCTGACACCCGCGGCTTCATCCGCATTCCATTTAAAAATTTTGTCATCACTCGGGCAAAGCCGCAGGCATCTCAAGATATAAAAATAGACTATTCTCATTTAGGGCTTAAATCTGTAATTGTTATGTTTCAAATAACATGCATTGCGTAAGTTTAAACTACCTACTAGCGGTTTCCCGGGGCTTTTATGAAAATATCAAGAGGGTGTTTAGCGCACATCTCCTTTTTAAAAACTGCCTACCTGTCATTTCATTTAGTAGTTTTTGAGATTTTGTGATTATTATATGAGTGAGCCTAAACTTTCGCTTTTACATATAAAGAAGATAAAAGATATTCATACCGTAGTAGGAGGTCATATCCATTGGCACTAATTGAACAAGGCGATGGCACTTGGCTAGCTCCCGCAGTAGCAGTTGAGCCATGAAGTAAAGCAGCACCAACTGAGGCTGCTCCGTGCACCCTTCGCTGGTGGACCTGGTCGGAAAACAGCTTACAGATTAGTCTATTCGAAAGCATAATATTATAAATGAAAGATTAGTGCACGAATTAACAATTGGAATTAGATTCACAGTTAAGGCAAATTTTGTTGGTAAGAATTAAAACCTCCAGATTAGCAAACTAGTGTTATGTTAGTAAGTACTATATATAATTAATTCCGTGGTTCCAATACACCACAAAGATCATTAAAGAAAGTCAAGTCGCCGTAAACTCTACTCTGAAAATTGAGATTATTATAACACTCTCAATTACATAATATGACGTTTCTCATAGTAGAATCGACTCGGGCCAATTACATTTGTAAAGACCAAAGCTCTACTACTGAAAAATAACACATGCAGGGCATGAAAGTTGGGACATGGTCTAGGAAGTGACACAAAATTGTAATAAATCAATGTTTCTTCATTTAGCAGACTCGCTGACGGAGTCTGGTCGTAGCGTCAGTCTGAATCCCCACTGTTTAAAACCGACACTAGGTTGTCCAAATGCTCAAGTGGGTAGTCTATCTAGTCTTGGCCCTGGTGTGACGTAGTGCACTTGTGTTTGAGTACCTACGTGGTACTACGACGTATGTACTACTAGCTGTTTCCCGCAGCTCCGCCTGCGTCAAAAAGTAGCCTATGTTTGACCCCGGGTCTTCAACTATATTCATACCAAATTTCATCAAAATCCGTTCAGCGGTTTGGCCGTGAAAGCGTAACAGACAGACAGACAGACAGAAAGATAGACAGACAGACAGACTTTCGCATTTATAATATTAGTATGGAAATATGGATTACCTATTCTGTGATACTACTTTGCTAGTGTATAACTTAGTTTCTTTTTTTTAAGTTACACAACGCTGGTTTGCTCATACTAATACAAGTATTCTCTGACAATACAAAGTGTAAAAACTTTTGTTGTATTTGTTTCAGTCGGATAAAAGGTCTGTCAAACAATGCGTGTTGGGTATGGCTTTTAGTAAGGGCGTGAAAGGCGGCCGGTGGATGTTAGAATCGTTAATCACGACCATTGTGCGTTAGGTTTGTACGATTGCTGTTAATTGCTTTAGGTTGGCAACATTGCATAAATTAGCCATCATCGAGCATCGTTACATTGCAAATTTGTACTGCCTGTGACGGATATGCTAATTTAGATGGATGTTTTGTAAACCTTAAACATATTTTGTTTTAAATAACTAGGTGGTGTGACACCGATCGAATTTGTTTTAAATAATACGAATTAATTCACTACAACCCGTATGTAGGTTACATCCAATTCCTACGATCGTAATTGTATTGTTATAAGTACAATCAGGTCTTTCTAATTATACATAAATAAACTAGATTGATATAGTATGGTGGCCACGTCATAGTACATGGTAGTATCCTGGATTGCAATGAAAAGCGGATGACATCTAAAAGATTAAAAGTAAACCCATAATTGGTATTACAAATATGCATCCTGATCAAAGACTTGTTTCTATCCACGGTTAAAATCGGTTAACCATAGGCGTCTTCCTTGATATCTTGTGATATACATCAGTTAATAAGACTAGTAAAATACATAATTATAATAAATTATAACGTCAAAATATAAGAACGGTGATCGTATCATATACTCTTTCACCGAAATACCTTACTATTATAATACTTACCTACTCGCAGCACGTACTAAAATTTTGATATAACCTAGATATAAGAATTTACGTTCTTTGCCTTGAAAGTCTAATAAAACTCAGCTAGCGTGTTTGTTACTGTAGAAATATAATTAAATGACTTATATTTTCGTGTATTACATTCAATTTAAGCAAATAAATGCCTGAGTTATCTCTAATTAAGGACGCGAAACGGAGATGTATTTGTTTATAATTAGACTGATAATGGTAAATTAATTAACAGTCTCACTGACGGTTTTGTTGCGAATATAAACAGCTAATCGCCAATTAATTTGCCAAAACTGATCTCGTTACGGCTAGATTAATTGAGTGGAATACTCCGATTCCTTCACGTGAGTGGTTTATTAGTTTCAAAACTTAGAGTAACCATTTTTGCTATAGACCTAAACCAAGTTAGTTCATTCATTAATGTAAAGTGGTTACATAGTTACATCGACTCTGTGGCGGCGGACCGCCTTATGACCTCTGACGTGGTTCCCTTAATAACCACCAAATGGCAGCCAGGGTCTCTGTCAACGACATAATATGCCTTCCGAAGCAGGAAATCATCATTGTTTTTAACAATCCGTGATCCAAGTACGCAATGGTCTAACCAAACTGAAAAAACTAACCAAAGTACATAAATGAACCCCCCGGGTCTAAGACAAGCGCATAAACCTTGGTAACTGCAGTGGTCCAGTGGCCACTGCAGTTACCAAGTAAGCTAAAAGACAGCTCTTGTAGTAAAAATTAATGGTAAAGTAACAGCCTGAAAACCCTGTTTTACCCGAAAGGGTAGATAAAAAGCATACAGTCTATTTTAAAGACGTCAGCGTAAACTTTTATCGGAACATTTACATAAAATAAAAAGCCTTGCAAGAGTGAGAACTATATACGAGTATAGGTATATCGTGAGATTTATTATAAATAAAATAAATAAATCTTTATTTCAGACGTACGTATGTTTATGTAAATTATTTTCTACAAATGTTAGGCTTAAAAAAAATCTCAATTTAGTGGCGCGCACTCTAACATCAAGCGCTCTTTGACTCTATGTTTGGAAACCATTGCTTTGATGGGACATAGAAAGTTGAAACTTTTGACCCGTAATTAGTTCTCTTTCCAGAGGACTTGTTGCCTTTTGAAATGCAAATAATTGGGCACGAGGTATCTACTCAGTTAGCATAAAACCGTAGAACACAATTTTGCACAATTTGTCTCCTAAGCTAAGGTACGAGTTCCGAACTGTCGTCGTAAATATTTGAATGTCAATTGAGAGCTGTTTTGGAAAACTCCTGTTTCTCCTGAAATATCAAGACATTTTCAAGTGAAGTTTATTTTGAATAAGTACTTTTGTAAATATTAATATTTTTAATACTTATAAAGTAGGAAAATCTGTCTGTCTGTTATGCTTTCACGGCCAAACCACTGAACAGATTTTGGTCACATTTGGTATGAATATATTTGAAGACCCGGAGTCAAACTTAGGCTACTTTTTGAAGTAGGCGGAGATGCGGAAAACAGCTAGTGTTTAATTAAATATGAATAATTACGCAATTGTATAACAATGACATATTTATTTTCATTTACTTATCGATGTTTTATTGATGCTCTCTGTTAACATAGAAAATAATACGCACTGATAGAAATATCAAACAAGGGTTTTGAATGGTAAAGTTCTTGAATGGGTTGGGATTTTCGCAAGAGTTTTCCTGGTCCCTCGTTTTGACATCGTTATAAATAAACCGTAGGGAGTGTAGGGATGTACACAAACGAATTGCCTACGCACGAGAATGTTACAAGTTTCTCAATAGCTCATCAACGCGAAACCGAAATCGCTGAACTGTGATTTCGTTTTACTAAGCAATGGTTTTTAATTTGTTTGTTTGACTGGTGTTTGTTAAAAAATGTTCATAATGGAAACTTATTGGGCAATATATTTATTTTAATTTTGAAATTTATTTTTCTTAGTTTTTATAGTTCATACTAGCTTTTTCTCGCGGCTCTGCTCTGTTGGATAGATATAACGACATACAACGAGACATACATACCTTGTACCATAGTGCCTCAAGATAGAAGTCTTTAACCAGTGTGTGTTACTGGTCAGACTTACTGCTCTGAAGCAGTAGGTATGAAACGTCATCGCTTCATTATGGTAAGAAGATGTTAAATCTAGCTATGTAACAAGCGTGGGACAAGCTGTGAGACATCATAGTCAAATATTTTACTTTGGTACTAATGTTAGATCCTTTAAGATTGAGTTTAATCCATAGATGTTTTTTTGGGAACTTGGTATTGCATTATTCCATCGCGTAATGTTTTACTAGTATTTCCAATAGATGTCATGGAAGTTTAAGAGCTTTGTTTTGAATAAAAGTGTAGGGGTATTTATCTGGTCATGAGAGAGCATTAATCTAACTCGAGACGCTGATCCGCAGTCCCAAGGGCAAACTTCGATTTAGAACCTCGAGCGTCCCGTTATTGTTTCCTTTGATTTCTCGCTATTGTGTTTCTGCTATTCTCTAAATATTTATTGTTTTCAAAGCGATGGGATAGTTTGCTTCCTACAACTTTGTTTCATTTGTAAATACTTATCAGTATCCGAGATCTATCTTTGTGTTTACATTTCTCACCTGCGTATTCTTTAAAGTCGCAAAATCACGTTCCTGGGTTGACCAATAACTAGAATGCCAATTTATTAAAATTTTGTTAATACATCCCAAAACAATTTTTTTGTGATTTGATTCATTCCTATGTAATCCCATCCCTATAGAATGAAGTCTCTATCCACGTCGCAGAAGACGCTGAGATATGAAAGAGATCCTTCTTCGGCCAGATGGATAAATAGATACACACAGCCAATCGCCTAAGAAGGTAACGAAGACATAGGCATCCTCAAACATAAGTACATTAAACATGTTCAGGTAGCCAGATAAACAGATACGACTTCACGCTGTTGGGAAGCACTAGTTAGCCGGCTTGCTAATTGTATGGTTCTCAAATTTAGAGACGAAAAATTTACTCAAATTGAGAACCTCCTCCTTTTTGGATTTTGGAAATCGGTTGCAAAATACAAATCCTTACATACCTACGTCATACATATGCTCGAAAAACACCTCCCTAGGGCAAAGAGGTAGAAATACGTATTTATTACTATTGGGAAGAACAAGTTGGCTAGTCAGCGGACTGAGCGCAGTTGCCTCAACGTATGCCCACCAGTCAAGGAAGTCGTGTCGTTGACCATACCATACTGTACCATTTAGGCTACACAGAGCGATGATAAAGAAATCCTTACATATACATAAGTTAGAAAAACTTCTTTAGGCAACCAGGTAAAATGATACGTACTTTTTACTATTGGGAAGAACAAGCTGGCTGGTTTGCTTGGTAGCCTCGACGCATGCGCGCCGCAGCCGCCGCACGCGCTCGCGCAGCTCAGGGCAGTCGTGGGGCTGGCCGATGTGGATGAGCAGGTCTCGGAACAGCGCCAGTTGCACGTTGATCTCCGTTATCAACTGGAAAAGAGAGGTGGTATTTAAAACTGTTTCGTTATTTCTGAAAGTTGACTGGTAGATAATGCTCTCTATTAGCACAACTAATTAGTTACTACTTTATTAATGTATGTTTTATTACTGGAACATACCTAATAAACTTCGCTACTGCGAAGACATACTTGAAGCAACTATATTTTTTTATAAGCAGATAGTCTTTTGGCGAGAGAGACACTTGAGTAATACTCCAATTGTTAGATAGATAGCAGTTTATTTGAATTGCTACACACACCAATTTACAAAAACAAAAAGAAAGGTACAAATCTTAATATTACAAATATTTAGTTACAATGTAATGGTGTGCTGCAGCAACGCAAAAAGGCCTTAACTCAGTGACACATTTTGCGCTAAGTATAATATATAAATAGTATAAGTAAGCACAAAACCACTGATTTTCAGTTTTTTGCCTTTTTGAGATACAGGCACGTTCCTGCTGGAATACCATTTAATTGTTGCTGGAGAATAACAAATCTTAATTTACTTTTAAAAGAATGTAACCAAGCTTTCTAATCGGTGGTGGTATATTATTCCAGCACTTTGTTGCCTGATAGCGAAAACTCCCTCTAAAAGCAACAGTTCTGTGTGGCTGTATTGATAACACCGGGTGGATGGCTCTGCATCTCCTATTCCCTGCATCAAAGAATCTTAACTTCGCGTACAAATAGTCAGTCTTGTGAAACTTTATCACACCAAACAATAAAATGGCCAAGTGCATCTGCCTACGCGATCGCATACTTAACATGGAAGCAGCATTCAAAAAGGGAGAAATATTACTTCTTGGTGGAATGTTGAAGCAGTAGTGTCGAGCACAAGCATTCTGGATTCTCTGAATAAGACGCTGCGTTCTGCACAATAAGCGAGGGCCAATTGAAGTTGAGTTTTCAGTTGAATTGAGTTTATTTGGATGACTTCATTGTCCATTCTCATTTTTCCACTCATTTTGATATTAAAAATTAAACTACTCATTATCCTAGCGTGTATTTCTAGTTGCGTCGTCAGCTTACGCTTCGGACCCACGTACGCTGTAAGTCATGGTCCTAGATTTGGCGGAACTGGTTATTACAATGGAGCGACTGCCGTCTGACCTCCATAATCCTTTTTACAGGGTAACCAGACCAACAGTAACATGACCCGAGGTGTGTTAGTGGCCAACACTGTCAGAATTAAAATTAAACTACTGTACCTACTGATTTTAATAAAATTTCTATGGGACCTAATTGAAAGCATATCTTTTCGAACAAAATTTCAAATTGGTTCGAAAATGACGGATTTATGTGGAAGCAAACATAAAAAAAAAACATTCGAATTGAGAACCACCTCCTATTTAGATCTTGGAAGTCGGTTGTAAATCACATAAAGCCCAATATTCTTAAGACTTTGGGGTCTCAGGTACATATTAGCTATTAGATGCCTGTCGATGGTGAGAGTTGCGGGTATAGAAGAGTAACTTTACTATTCCATGCAATCAAGTGGCGGCGTTACGAAGTTCGCCTGAACAGCTAGTGGTCAATAAAAATAATACATGACTTGTGGCGACAATTTGATAAAAGAATGATAACGAAATACGTGCCAATTAATTAAATTACGACCTACAGAAAATCACATCAACCTTTGCATTAGATATAAAAAGGAACACATAGTTTCAATCAGTCAGTTAACGCTAGAGCGAATTACGATCGCAATCAATTTCATGTAGGGACGCTGAAACCGAGCGAAAAAGCGTAATGACGCGGTGTACGATAAATGATTATCGAGTTCGGGCTTACACACATCTGTATGTTGTAAGACGTCGTGTTATAGGACTCTGTACTAACTAGGTTTTTCCTTATAACTGACTCTTAATGTTTTTTAGTTAATATGTTTGTTATTACTCTTGACACTTATGATAAATGTTTTAGTTGTTCTAGAAAAATTGTAAATTCGCAACACCCTGATAGGGTTGTATTGTATACACATATATAATACAATCTGACATCTCTCTCATGTAATTATTATTGTAATATGTAAGCGATAAATAAATCAATTTGGTGTGACTGGTATGAACATCCAGTTCTACAATACAATTTAAATATTCTATATTATACCGAAAAAAAAAACCTTACAGAAACACATCAGTAGGTGTAAATTGGGGTATCTGGATCACAGATCCAGATACCCCAATTTACCTTAGGATTTTTTTTTATTGATTTATTCATTGAATACCTACATGTTGTAGACTATATTTAGCAACATAACATCTTATTGACTTCCAAACTGGTAGGTATACAATAACTAATCAAAATGGTAGCTGAATGGTAAAATAAACTAAAAAACGATTTTTAACGTTTCTTCTGAACTTAACTGAGTATATTCTCACTTAATTCATTTACACTATATATTTATTTATGTATACAAAATAAACAGGATTGACTAAGGAGGTGGTAGGTATTTTATTACGTAAAATAAAAAATGATTGTTCAATTACTAAAGTCCTTTATTATTATCCATACACCATTTGTAAATAACAGATACATTTTTGAAAGCACAGTATTTTGTATGATATATACAGCATTGAATATCAGCAGATTGAGAATAAATTTCATGTAATGTTTGCAAATTAGGGCATTCCAAATCCTCTAAATTCCACACATTATGATTTTCTGTAATTTGTTTTATCCATGATACTTTTTCAATTCCTTTCACAAAAATTCGTTTGTCTTTCAAGTAGTGGTGTACCAAAAAATTAAAATTATAGTAAGGCACAAACCCTTCATTCCACAATATTCCTCTGTTTTTTTCAAACCAAGACACATGCGTGCGTTCTTTTTTGGTAAGTTGATAAAATGGATATGGTGGCTTTATCAACAATACTAAAACATGATTTTTAGATCGAATCGCTATTTCTTTTGGTATAAATGTGTTGTCTTCTTTTTTGAAACCTTGCAAGTCGATGATGACATTCATGATAATTTCCGCACTATGTTAGTCAAAGGTTTATATTCAAATAGCCGATCATTAATAATAAGACAAAAAGCAGATGTGTTATCAGGGAAAGCTTCAGAGCACTCGATTTCTAGACGCACATCAACTGGTCCAGTTTTCAAATTATCGTTTTGTCTCGAACAGTTAATGACAAATAATGGAGCTTTTTCTTTGAATGTTTTAAGATCAAGCAATGGGTCTATGCTGGACTCATAATAAGACTGACGAAAGTTTGCATACATTTCATATAATATACAATATTTGCCCTGATCAAATTTCAAATTAAGTGAATCATACGGAAAGTATTGAGAGTTCAAAAATAATTTTAAATTGGTAACTTTACAATGATCAAACACTGCCGAGCTTCTAGTTGAATTAAATTTTCTGTCGGTTTGTAGTCCGAATATAACAAATCTCGGTTTTTCTAATTTAGCGGCAGTTTTAACAGACCATGAATGCTTGGTGGTTTTAGGCAATAACGGGTATTCATACAAATCCCAATTTCGAAATGCTAATTGTATAGAGCGATCTTTTTCTAAAGTTTTAAGTAATAATAATCTTTCACGATCAGAAACTTTAATGTGTGGTACACGCCATTGCACTTTTTCTATGTCTAAATGGATTGTGTCATTTTTGTCATTTATGATAACACAATTCGAAAAAGACGTGCTTCTATTTAATATGAGCTCATGTCGACTATTAATAATTATTTTTTTGTAATCTTCAGCAAATCCAAGAATTTTATTCAACGGGAGAATAAAACTGAAATGTCCATCTGACTCTGTTGTTCCATTCAAACTCCAACCCCATAACGCAGCCGCTTTACTTTCACCTTCATTCATTGATATATAAGATTTTATAGAAGTTGTTATACCAGCATTTTTTATGCGATCTATTTCGACCCCATTTAATTCATATCTAATGTCTTGAAATAAAAATGTTAGCGGATTATTTATGAAATTTACATCCTTTTTAGTCACTTTTCCATCTTTAGTATTTTTTACATGAACGGAGCCTTCAACATAAATTGAGCTAGCTGATGGAAGCACATAAACGTCTTGCTGGTGAATCGGTATTCTGATTTCATCATTATCTTTAAAACTGGTATTATAAGGGCTATAGCTATGTATTTCATAACTTTCAATTGAATTATCATAATGAGTTAAATCAGTGATTTGAAGCATTGTCAAATTTTGAATCCAAGAGCGCGAAGAAACTTTTTATTTTCTTTACTGATTTTTTTACTAGCCAAGCGTCCTCGTCGTCTGACTTCTTTCGTTTTTGAAGATGAAGTGTAATTTTTTTTGTTGAGGATGGGAGTTTTATTAAATACAATCATTATTTTATGACGTAATTTCACTTAATATTTTTTTATTTAAAATTAAAGTTAGAATGTTGGTAATGTTATGACGAGATGTAGATACAAACTGATTAAACTAAGCATGAATATGAGCATTTAAAGTATTATGAGCTGTCCAAAATGACT
Organism: Euzophera pinguis; assembly: GCA_947363495.1. Lineage (NCBI taxonomy): Eukaryota > Metazoa > Arthropoda > Insecta > Lepidoptera > Pyralidae > Euzophera > Euzophera pinguis. Next base: position 7,921,651 of record OX376155.1, read on the forward strand.
TGAGAAACTTTAAACACAAATGTCCGCAATTATATGAATTATTTCCTTGGAGATTATCATAGTTATACTGGATATTGCGTCCTACATATTCAAGGAATTCTTTTGGTGGTTTTAAATTTCCATAACTGTCAAAATACTCAATATAGTCATTAATTTTTCCATAGGCTACCCAGTGAGTTCCAGAGTTTTTGGAGCTATCTAGGTTGATAACCCCACACTCCATTTCTAAAGGCTCTTCTGGTAATTCGTCTCTCATAAATACTCCACGGAAATAAGGAATAGTTTTCGAGTGACGCATAATGTCAATGTTAGTTAAAGGTCTTCTAGGTAGCCGAGTACTTAGTTTTTTTGTTTTGATACGTAGATTCCTAATCCATCTTTGTAGGGCTTGAGATGTAATCCTCTTCCCACACAAATCGGTTCTGTATTCATAGTGTCTGTTTTAACTTTTGACATTAGTTTTCTAGCGGCTTTCAATACTTTGATAGCCCGTCTCATACCAACAACACCACCAGCTAAATTACCAGCTGCAGACAATCCCGCAAATATAGGTACAAGAGGAAGAAAGCCTCCAGTCTTGGGAACAGGTATAACTCTCGGTACTTTAATGGGTAAATCTGATGCTAGCTCTTGAGCTGCTGCATATGCTAATTCCAGAAGCATTTTCTTACAGGTTGGTTTTAAGTTTTTAATATGTCGTTTCGTATGAGAAACAATATTTTTGAAAGTTTTCTTAATTCCAGCTCCTGTCTTTTTCTTTAAATTATTATATTTTTTTCTATCATCAGTTTTCATCTTGCGCATACTATTGTTTCCAGTCATTGTGACATATAGCTCGTCTAGTCTTACTCGTAGAAAGAACAAATTAGAAATGAATCAAAGTAATTGAGCACTTGTGTCTTATATTTTATTGTTTGTTTTATTAACACACATTTTTTTTATCGATCCAGCTGTTTTCACTTGAGGGGAGACCTAACCACTTGACATATACTTTATTTCCTTTTTTCTTTATAACTTTTTCAACTAAATATACATCAGGATGATTCGTTTTTTGAATTTCTTGAGAATAAAATGCTCCTAAAATAGGTCTGCCCTTCCCATCTTCTAAAATATATGTAGTAGGACATGTATTATTTATTCTAATTATTTTAAATATTTCTGTCGACCAATTTGGTGTAAACCCCTTTTCGAAACAACTTTTATATTTACTAATTCTAACGAAATCTCCTACTTGAAATCTTTTACATTTTAGTTTACGAATATTAGTAAGGGATATACTATTATATCTTTTTAATATAATTTCTTTATTAATATGGTTAACCAAGGCTGGTATCTCTTTAATCGTTCTATGAAAAGAATTATTATATTCGTGTATCACTTTGTCGAGTGTACCATCACTCCATTTATATTTTCCTTTTAAGCTAAATTCTTTATATAATTTACTTTTGATTGTTCTTATAAGTCTCTCGACAATTGAGGCTTTTTTGGTAGAATATGTTGAATAATGATTAATATTATATTTCATTGTTACAGTTTTGAATTTGTCATTATAAAATTCTGTTCCTAAATCAGTTTGTAAATTTTTGGGTGTTCTTCCTTTTTTTAATAGAACGTGGAACGCTTGTGATACAATTTCTTTATTTTTTTGTTTAAGAGGAATTGTCCATGCATATTTTGAGAAACAATCGATGACCACTAATATATATTTAAAACCTGCGTTAAGTTTAGATATCGATTGCATATCGATTAAGTCTGCTTGCCATAAATCATCTATATCCTTAAGAATAACATGTCTTCTAGCGAAATTCACTCTAGCATTTTTATGAATTTCATTTACCACATCAGCCTTACTCATTATGTTTGGTACGTTTCAGTATGTAATTTAATAAGAAAAATAAAATTAGACATTAATTAATTATATAAAAAAATAATTGTTAATAACAATATTATATTTTTTAACAACCATGCGTGATTGTCTATTGATTACTGTCTGATAATAATATGTTACATTAGTTTTTATTCTTTAATGATACCAGCTTCTTTTAGCTCTTCAATTATAGAAATTATTTCATTGTTATGATTGCTATTACCAGCTACTTTCGATGAAATTAACAGTTTCAACCTTTCAATTAACTCATTTGGATCATCCCAGTAAATATAATCAGTATTTTTTTTGTATTCTTTTAGATGGGGTAAGTTAACTCTCACATTTTTATTGTGTTTTTGAAGATGACTTAAGCGACCGCCTAATTTAGGGTTTTGCTTCTTTTCAGGTTGTTTATTACAGTTTTGCTGTGTGTATAGAGGCTTAATAATATTGCAATACTTTAATCCTTTATCGCCTTTTATTTGCCCATAGGGATTGAAATCCCTTTTGTGAGCGTTTGTAGTATCAAGTATTTCTTTATATACATTTTTGTCTTTACTAGTCACTAACTCTAGTTTAGGTTTATTATGTAGTAAGAGTTCTCGCAATCCGGGTGTTAATTCATATTTTTCATTGTTAATAGTGATTGTGTAAGATTTTTTATTTGAATTATTTCCTGTTAACATAATACGCACCTGTGTATTTCCTATTTTAAGTATTTTATTTTCACTACGTATTCCAAATGGTACATTGATGTCATCACATATTTCCATCATATCTTCTTTTTGTATAGATGCTGTCGAATTATTATTTTTTGAAGGTGTTTTTTCATTATCAGGGTCATAGTAATCTGAACCATCATTAGATTCATCATGATCATAATTTTTAAAATCAGTATAACCAACAGAAGTATCCAAATCCTCCAATGTGACATCACTAACGTCAGATTCCTGTTCTTGAGAACTTTTTCTCTTGTATTTTTTATGAATCTTAGCAGTATTGGAGTTTTCATTAACATTTACTTTAATAAACGTATCTAAAGGATCTGTGATAGGTTTAAAAACTTTTTTGAATTTGAAATCTGTGGCATCATTTTCATTTTTAATCATCTTTATCTTATTCTTAATATTGGTAACAGATTCTATCAATTGTTTTTTTATGTCTTCATTCATTTTTTTATTCATGTTTTCCAACTGTTTTATTCAAATACTTTACACGTAATGAAATATTTTAAAAGAAACTTGATAATTTATACAATTGAGGATAGTAATCTCTAATTAGTAGCTTACTGAATACTTCTACAATGTTCTCCATTCAGTCAAATTTTAAAAATATATCAAAATTCTTCCTGTACCTTCCATTATTTAATGACGATTCTTTATTTATAAGTAGAAAGTTATAGGATTTACTCCAAACAGTTTGACAAATTTTCTTGAATTCTTTCCATTTTAAATCGGAACCAACATGTTCTTCATATATATGTTTTAAATTTACATCATCTTGCTTGAATATTATAAGTAAATTAACATTATCACGTAACAATTGTTTTGGAATTTTCGAGTAAGATTGAGATAAATAGAAACAGTCAATTTGTTTATGCCTACCCATACAAAAATAATTGCGGATATTTACTTGACTTTCACAAGCAACATCATCGAAAATAAATACAGAATCCGTTAAAGCTTCGTTTGGAGCAATAACATCTTTATTATCACTAAATTCGTAAAATTTAATCTGTGGTACTCTATTTAAAACATCAGCCAAAAACCGATATTTTGGTTGAAAAGTAGTTTTAGAGTAAAGATAAAGATTTTTAAATTTAACACCATTTTGATGCAGTAGTAAACTAATCATCACATTAGTTTTGCCGCAGTTTGAGGGCCCGCATATTATACAGCGAATGGTGTTTGGTAATAAAGCGCTATGTCTGATGCGTGGAATAGAGTCACTCAATTTTATATTATTAACATTCAGCGATATGGGTTGCTTAATCAACTTCATCTTACCTATTAATACGAAAACTATTTGACACACACCTATATACTTGTTCAACAAACAAGTCGACACTTGTGCTGAATACAGGAATGTATCTATTCTCATATTTCAAATAATAAATAATCTGATCTTTGCAGTATTTATTAATAAAGTAAGCAATCACTTCATTTTGCGGCTGTTTATTCTACGAGTAAGACGTATCAAATTCATTTTTGAACCTTTGTCAAGGTAAGTGCATTACATATATTTAAATTTATTATTTAATTATCTTAACTTATGAAAATATGTTTTATAATGCATCTTCTTTTTACAGCATCATGTCACATTTACCGTCGTACAGTCCTGTTTTAGATGATCATATCACCCTCCAAGACAATGTAAGTATCTAAGCTGTTTTTATCAATTAATGAATAATCAATTGAAATAATTCAATCAATTAAATAATTTTTATTTTTAATACTTAGCGTATAAGTGTTGTGTCCCACTGCTAGGCAAAGGCTTTCCCTTTATATAATAACTTAAAAATATCATTCTTTTTAGAATTTCATCCAAGATCCAGTTATAAATCCTTTCTTCTATACTCAAGATAGAGAGAGTTGGAGCACTGAAGTAGCACCAAGTGTGCACCAAGATAGTCAACGTCAAAAGTTCGAAGAGCTAAAACTGAAGAAGAAAAGAAACAAATCAAAATCTTTTAAAAATACATCATTTATCGTACGCAAACAGCCAGGACATATTCGTCAAGCAATAAGAATAATTATACATGATTTCAACGATCACCATACTGAGGAAATGGGAACTGATCCTGATAGTGCAAGTGTGAATGTACAATATTTAGTGAGCACCGAATATGATGAAGTTATGAGTGAAACCATGCATTTAATTAAGAAAATAGTAAAAGAGATAAGTTCAACTTCATAATATCTGTGTAAGTTTATATTTAGAGTACATTATAAGTTCATTATAATAAATTTAAAATTATATAGAACTGCATTTTATTGATAAAAATTTAAGATTTTTTCATTTAAAATAATATACGTAAAGGGTGCATAAATAATTAAACACATTTTAGAAAGTACACTTTATTTAAATATAGCACACGTAGTAACTTTATTCACACTTATTGTACACTTATTTTTAAAAGAAATGTTAACCGTTACAAGAAATCTTAAAACAGGTAACAACTTATAAACGAAACAGGTGTACATTTTGATAAAAATCGTTTACAATCAATTTACAATATACCATTGCAATGACCCCAAGGTAGCGTATTTATTTGATTGGATTGAACCTGCACTTTGTCGTCAACTCTTTTTAATATCACTTTATTAATTTCTTGTGAATATAATACATGCTTAATTGATTTGATCATATTCATTTTACGCTTTAATTCAACATTCATAAATAATGCTTTCTTATAGTCATTAGTACTTAAACTTTTTGTGACTGGTTTTGATACTCCTTTAGCTTTTTTAATTTGAGTTTTTAGTGATTTAATAGAGTAAAGTTTTGCTCTTAGCCCGATAAATTCTTCTATTACATCGCCTCCCAATTCATCCTTAAATAAGCCAGGGACTTTTTCATTCACCATAGGCACACTATATGGGTTATCGAAATTAAAATTACTAGTATCGAATTCCTGTATATTAAAGTACATATCTTTATAAAAATCATCTGTCTCTATTAAATATAATAAGCTATCAGTATCGGTATAACATAATTTGGCTTTATCACCATACTTATTCTTAATAAAATTATAATGGAATTTATAAACATGCTCTTTTGAGTATTCTAGTACAGCAAATCCGACATATATTGGTCTATCTAAAATAAGCTTTTCATGACTCAGTTGAACTGCAATAAAATTTTCATCGAAAATCGAAATACTTTTTACATTTGGTTTTGTAATTAATTTCTCTGCACCAACAGACTTATTTGTCTTATTACAATCATCATTCCATTTGGTCACTAATTTAACATCCACCTGTTTACGTTTATTTTCAATGGTTTTACCGAATATAGAATTATTCAAAAGCTTGAAGAAATCTTTCTCAAATGGTGTCACAGCTGCTTGTCGTAATTTAGTATTTAAGTCTATATACTTTTTCAAAAAGTTATCTTGCTTAAATTTAAGTATTCTGTGAATTTTTTTTAATACAAGACCGTTTCTGAGACATTCTTTTAAGTGGGAATAGTGTATTATATAATTATATTTATCATACAAATTAGCAATTAATTTAGGTGTCTTCCCTCCGATAGGTATAAACTTTTCTGGGGCGAAGGGTAAGTCACTGTGTAAATTATGTAAATGATCTGGTTACATCATATCGACTTCTAAAATATAACCGTAGCTGGCATCGTCAGAAATATCAAATAAATCAAAATTCTCAATATCATCATGTTTCATAAATTTAAAATCTGACATAGGTAATTTCTTAGTCATAGCATAACCGTACAGATTGTTACAGTCAAGATATGTTAAATATGTTGAAGGTTTAGTATCATCAAATTGAGGTAAGTACTTGTTATTGGCCTCTGCAAATCGGTAAGTACATTGTACTAGCCCTCCACGTATGCCTTTTTCTAGCATTTGATAAATTTCTAAATCACTAATCAGTTCTAGTTGAACACCAGTGTAAAGCAGCATCGCATCCCAACTCAAACTAGGTGATGTGACATAATAAACAGGGTCAAGATTATAATTCATAATAGATATTTTTCTAAAATTTTCAAATACATCACATAACAAAAGCACATCACTTTTTAAATATAAATCAGTGTATTCACCAATGGAACTAATATGAAAAGATTTCCAAACTGTATGAGCATGTTTATATTCTTGTTCTGTTATATTTTTCATTAGTAAGCTATTATAAAAACTATCTTTTGAAGGAAGTTCGGTTTCATTAAACTTCTCCCACGAGTTAATATATTCATACGGATAAATACCTTTCCTTCTTATTAAATCGAATTGATCCTTATTAGAATAATGGGATGACAAATGTATGAAATCTTTGTCTGATAAACTTTTAGCCAATGTTTCAATGCTTGAACTAAGAAACTGAAAAGAGTCTATAAACTTAATTTGTAAAGGCATTGTCTCATTACACGCTTTAATCATTTTTGTAATAGATAAATACTTTTCTTTTGTTTTGGGAATTATTTTTATTTCACCATCGTATTTAGATAGTTCTGTTATAAATATATGAGCGTCATAACCCGATAAATTATGAAATATTACGGGAATGAATTGACATACTTTAAATAATAAATTACAATGCGAATGAGCTGCGCCTCTATATTCAGATGTAATGTGATCATGATCATGCACTTTATCATCAAATAATAATTGCTTACAGATGTGACATATAGTTGCATTATAAAAATCATTAATTTGATCTCTAGTCATTGCTTTCATAGGCTTCTTTGTATTCAAAATTTTATGAATGAAATGCGCGTCCTTAATTATTTTTTTAACAAATACTTGCACACAATCTTTTCCTCTATATGTAACAAATTTATTCAAGCTTTTGTCGTGCGAACAACATACATAATAAGCAAAACTTGATGGTTGGTGACATTTATTCCTTATGGTGTTTTTATCGGAATTAGGTTCTTTAAAATCGAATAACAGACATTCAAAATCTGCATAGATAACAAAGTTAACTTTTTGCTGTCTCTCATAATGTTTGAATTTCAAAAAACTGTTTTCTGGTAATATAGTTATAATCTTAGAACAAGTATGTGAAGCGTATTTTGTTTCACTTGCAAAAAATTGTAAACATGTGTCACATAAATAAATTTGACCTTTATGACGTGAAACCTGACGTCGAACAAGACGCGTGAGATCTTTTATCAAACAGTAATGAGCTTTGAGGTTCTGTTCAAAATACAGTAAGTTAATGTGTTTATTTTTCTTTTCATTGGTAACATATAAAGGACCAGTAACCGTATAATGCTTGTCTAAACCGTAAATATTTACACTAATTTCAACATTATTTTTTTCAAACAACTTAATATCTTGGACTGATGGCGGAAATGACATTCCCTGTATATTAAATATGGAACTTAAATTCGGGTACGAGCTTGGTCTACAAACATTATTTTTAGCTGGAAATAATGCTGCAGCTATGCTCCATAAAAAACAGTAATTATCATTATTTTTTATGTTCAAACAGCTCTTTGTATTTTTAATTTTAATAGGTAGGTCGATGTAGGAACCTCCTCGCATAGGTGAGTACTTATTAATGTTAATTTCTAAGTGACTCACACACAAAAATGTCCATCCAGATTGACAATGCTCAAATTCTGTTATTTTTGTTTTATAGATCTCTTTTAAATTTGAATATAACTCACAAAAGTCAGTATTTTGATATACTGTTCTATATTTTGTATTAAACGACTTCAATTGCTGCTCATCTGATACAGGGAGTGCAAAGTAAGCAAACAACTCGAAGTTCACTTTGATACAGACATGTTTCATTAATGTTAATTCAATAATTTTAAAAATATCGTCTTGCTTACCATCTAAGAACACCTCTATTAGAAGGCTCTCATTTTCTTGAGATGGATTTAAGCGATAAGTAATTATTCTCTTTTTAAATGCCGTGGCTACAATATCAACATTTGCAAACTTTGTCTTTATTAAACAATTTGATTTATGAATATTAGTTCTCTTATGATATCTGTATTCGTGTTCTGGTATATCAATTTTGCATTTATCACAATGTATATAAGATCTTGATGATGAATGAAGAGGTGGTTCCACTGAAAAGGAAAAAACCATTTGTATGCAGTAAATATGACAATTTATTGAATAAGAATAAACGATGGACAATTAACAATAATAGTTATAGTAGGTTATGATTATAATGGTTACATGTTACATATTTATTATAAAGATAGATGAGCATTTTGGAATGCAAATAACAGTTTTATATATTTGTAGAGTAATTATCGATTATTATTTTACTTATTGATATGAACTTATGAACATTGCCGGACAATCCTTAAACTCTTTTCTAACACTCTTAATATACGTGTTTAAGTGCTTCCAAGATTCATAGTTCCCCTCACACTTATTTTTAACAGTTATAATTGAGTGTCGCCATCTATTTATGGGTGACACTCGTTCAATGTCATCACAGTTATATATTTTTAACTCTATGTAATAACTGCCTTTTTTCCCTTCGTCCATCTGTCTTGAAAATCCGTTAGCTAATCTGCGCGTAATATACGAGTAGATTGGCTGATGCTGTTTACCAGTTGCCTCCAAGTGCTCGTCATCGGAATCGCTGCCGAACAGATCGCGGGCTGTCGCTCTGCTGCTCGGCTTCTGCTTTTTGCTGGTTGACGGTTGACTCTCGCTGGACTTCTGGTGTGACTTGCGCTTCCTTTTCTCGGGCTTTGCATGGACTTTGTTTTCTTCCGCCGACTCATCGTCCGATGGGAAAAGCTGGTCTGCTATTTGCTTGGACCTGAAAAAGAGGGGTAAATTATTAATACATATACTTAGTCACTGTAATTTATTTCAATGATAAATAATCAAATAGTAAAATTAATCAATCAATCAAAGTGATTACTTGCAAAAAAAAAAAATGAATAATAAAAGAAAATGAATAATAGCATTATTGAATTGTGAAGTAATTGAATAGTGGAATAAACAGAACAACAACCTCAGTGAATAATAGAGTGATTGAATGTTGAAATAAACTGAATAATAGCATTATTAAAAAAAGAGTGACTGAATAGTTACATAATGGAATAAATAGTTACTAGTATTATTGAAAAGTACACGAAGTTAATAAATATAGATACAAATAAACCAAAATCACTTACATCTTATAGAAGATCTGCTAAGTTTGTAGTTTAAATTTATTGAATTTCTAGTAGATCCTGGTAAGTCGTGGTCGGTGATACCGCTTGCTCTTGAAGAAGTGTATTGCGTTTGAACTTCCGCAGCTAGACTCTTAAATAGTGCTAAATCCACGTCACAGTATCCCAAATATGGAAAAGGCATGTGTTGTCAAAATGCTGGATCAGCTATATAAGATATTGTGCTCTGTCTACGATATCGTAATACTACCCTCCTACAATATAAAACATTATAACTACAGAAATCAAGCACCCTGGCTGGATACATACAAAAACGTTCGAGAAGACTTTGTAACAGACTCTGCTTTGTCTCTTGCTATTATTTGTTTTATGACAACAACTGCTTAGTACTCGGTACTTTAATATTTTTACTCGACAATTCAAGCGAAAAAAGTTAATGAGATTATTAATATTAATTTTTAAATAATGGTAACTACCTCTGTGGTCTAGTGGCCTTCGACCAAAGGTCATGGGTTCGATTCCCATGGGAAAATTACTTTGTTTTGGCTAGAACATTGCAAGCTTGAATCACCTGATTTTCTGATAATAATATGATGATTCCATGTTTCGGAAAGTGCCTTAAGCCGTTGGTTTCAGCCAGTACTTTTTGTCAGTATGTACCTTTGTACACGCGTTCATGCGTTCATGCAAGCACTATTGAATGTTTGATTTGTATTGTTGATGGTTTGACTTAAAATCTATTACGCGTAGACGAAGCCATAGGCATAAGCTAGTAATTAATAAAATGTAAGAAAGCAAATCTTAGATGTGTTATGGTTTAAATTTCACTGATATCAACATTTGGCACTAAGTAAAAAACATACGAATTTGAACTCTGTAGATTAAACTTACATGCCATATAAATGCAAACATAATAAGTGTAAATTTATTGAATTTCTATATCTACTACTACTACTACGTGATGTCTGTAAGTACTTATTAAATAATAATAATATTTTTGATGATAGTACCTACCCATTTAATGTAACATTTCAAAGTTGATATTATTAATGGTCGCACTCAGAGTCGCTAATAACAATTAAATCAAACTCTTTAAACTAAACTTGAAAAAATCCATAAAGGCAGAATTAACTTACACTCATTTATGTAGATTTATATGGGCGACGCCTCAGTAATTGTTTGTTAGTACCTCACACGGATAACTTCTTATTTCAGTTTGAAGAATTTTAATGATTTGTCATTAACGACTCAGAGGGTGACCGTAAGTGTAAGTCTCGATTACTACGCAAAGATATATTCTAACCGCATCTGTCTGTATAGGTACTTAAAATAGCAGTTATTATACTACTTTCTCTTTTCAGGATACAGATGAACTGTTCAATTTTGTGCCTATGAATAAACCAGCCCAAAAATCATCAAATACCCTAAGGTCTTGCTCGTAAGAGACGGAAATCAAAGAATACATTTTTCAAATATATAAAGAAACCTGCTACTCATGCGAAAAAAATAATCAAAATAGAAGTTTACGATCCGGAGAATTTCCCAAAATCCGAGCAATCGATGTGTAGTTGTAAAGCTGATGTGTGTGTTCAACACGTTGTGAAAGACATATTATTTGATGACATATATTCCAGTACCAAAGAAATTTTAGCTAAAATTCAGTATGATATCGACCCAAAGCTTTAGATTAAAAAAATGCCTAAGTAGTTATTGCTCTATATAATAATTATAATTATTAATATGTATAAATAATTTCACTAATAATTTGTTGTTAACATGTAACAAGTATGTATAATAAGTAATTAATAAGTTTCAATACGTTATTAGATATGTAAATCACCTAAATAATAAAAAATAATGCTACAATTAATTTTACATTTTTTTTTACTTTCCTCATAAAATATGAAGTAAATAAGAATAGTTTATTGCACTGTTATTGCGCTAAGTACCTATATAAGACAACGTTGGACATTCCTACAGTCTGCATTCCTACGGTGTCGTTTGACCTGGTGATTAATTCTATAAACTATAATAAAATCTTTGAACGATATGTTATTTGGCCTAATTTAAATAACCTACTGATATGAGTGAATATACTGCTTTTGTGGTTCAGTGGTTAAGGTGTAAATCATGTCAGAAATCGAAAGATGGTTCCGAAAACTTTTGACGTCGGGGGTGTACTGGAGCGATTGACCACCACCCACTCGATATGAATGAGTAAATGTAATCGATGTATAAAACATGTGTAACTGCATGTATTCGATGAACGTACGAACAGTTAAAAATCAAGGGTAAATTGGGGTATCTGGATCTGTGATCCAGATACCCCAATTTACACCTACTCACATCAACAAAAGCGAGGCATAAAGGCCCTATCTCACATACATAGAGATCCATTAATTATTTTACAATTATGAAAATGTTAATGCAGTACGAACAATAACCTGTATTTGATTTGAATCACTCAAATATCTAGATCAGTAGTTCCCAAACTTATTTTTCTCGTGGACCACTTTCAAAATTTTACTGGTTTCGGTGGACCCCCTGCTGCTACATTTCTACCACATTCTTAAAGTCGCCAAAAAATAAAAATTGTGTCACTTCTGAGTTCTGTCCCTATATTTCGATATGTAAAATAAAAACGAAAAATGGTACATTTTATATCACTTTATTTATTAAAAAAATAGAATTACAAGAAAAAAATATTAAGGTAATATAGGTTCAGGTCATAATTTTAATTAATGGGAAGGATGTATCTGATGGAGTGTCAGCAAACGATCAATGTTTGGCTTTATTTTTGTGAGCAATAACCGCAAATCCCCCCGCTCTGTGATGTTTAATTTGCTCCTTTTTTTTGTTAAGAGGTTTGTAACGGCACTAAAACTCCTTTCGACAAGATATGACGAGGGAAAAGCTATTAAAAATTTCCTTGCGATTTCCCACAGTCCAGGATATTTTTCGGGTATTTCTGCTTGCAGCCAAAATGTTGGGTAGCCTTTTCTAAATTTCACCTTCAGCTCCTCATTAGTGCTTAGCTCGAGCAGCTCCTCTTGTAATACAACATTGGCCACTTCCGTTTCATCAAATGGATTTATTATCCATGGTGGTATATCCATCGTCAGTATATCTTCAAACCTGGTTTTGAAGTCATCATGCAGGGCACTTAAATGTTGACTGTAGGTATGGATATCCTCATCAATACATTCTACCTGCGACAAGTTTGGAAATTGAGAGAATTCGCGCCGACTAATGTTTTGCTTCATAAATTTCAATTTCCCAAGAAAAGCCGAAATTATCCCCTTTGTTTTTATTAAATTCAGGCTGTCCCCTTGTAACTGCAAGTTAATATCATTAAATTTTTTAAACAAATCTGTCAAATACGCAATGTCTGCTTTGAATTTGATCAAGTTTTCTTTTAAATCTGGATCTCTACTTTCTAAGAACTCTAATATGGAATCGAAAACAGAGTAAAATCTCGTTAAGCATGCACCTTTCGACAACCAGCGTACTTCAGTATGTAAGAGCAGTCGTTGGAAGTCTTCATCATTTTCGTCGCACAATTGAGCAAATAAACGTGTATTCAATGCATTGCTTCTGATTTTGTTGACAGCTTTTATTACAAAATGAAGAGATTGGTTCAACCTGTCACTTAAATGTTTTGCCACAAGATGTTGTCGGTGGATTACGCAATGAATAGCTGTAAGTCCTGGTATAATTCTTTTGAGATGACTTATAAACCCACGATATCGCCCGACCATTGCAGGAGCTCCGTCTGTTGCCACTGAAATAATGTTTGTAAATGGGATCGATTTTTCCGTAAAAAAATTACTCAGGACATTAAATATTGATTCGCCTTTAGTGTCAGTCTCCAAAGTTCTGGCAAATAGCAATTCTTCGTGAATTTCTTCCTCAACAATAAATCGGACATATGCCAATAGTAATGCTTCATTACTGGGTAACGTTGACTCGTCCAGTTGTATAGAAAAATGAGATTTTTGCAGATGATTGCACAAAAAGCTTTCGATATCAGAGCTCATTTCATCAATGCGTCTTTGTACAGTATTGTTACTTAATGGAATTCTTTTTAGTACGTCAAATGGAGATTTGTGCAAAACAGTTTTTAAAACCTCTTCAACAGCGGGTAAAATTAATTGTTCTCCGATAGTGTGCGGTTTTCCAGATTTTGCTATAAGTAATGAGATATTGTAAGATGCCCGCAAGCCATCATCGTTACTTTGAGATGTTGAAGCGAACATACTGTGCATGGTGGGTCTCTTTCCATATTTTTCTTTCAATGTTTGAAAATATTTTAAATCTTTACCTATTTTATCAGTATGACACCTTTTTAGATGATCTTCGAGCTTTGATGGTTTCATAGAGTCATTGCTCAAAACTTTGTTGCATAATAGGCACATGGGCAATTGTTTGTCTGCCTCTGATGGAACAAAACCATATTTCAAATAATCGACACTATATTGTCGACATTTTTTCTTTGCTGTAGCCATGTTTCGTGTCAGTTACCTTACCTGTAAAAAAAATGTTTTAGTAACCAAGTTTTTTTCTGAATATAGGTATCACACCGCAGCCTTTGTCAGCACGCGGAAATAGAATTACGGCTTGTAAAGGGACCAACTAATAAACCGCTGAGACAAATACAAACGTTTTCACAAAACGGTATCAATTTTAAAGTACATAATTTACCACTAATTTTTACAAGTATAAATAAAAATTAGTGTACTCAGTATCGAATACTGATCATATTTGTGTTGGAAAAAATAAACGTCGAAATCCCAAAATTGTCCATAAAAACGATAACTAACATTTTATTAAATCAATGAGTTCACGCGCTCCGTGTATTTGCGTATTTTTTGTCTGCGGCTTCATTGTTAAAACGTGACAAACAGGCATCGAAGTTCAAGCCCCGCCCTTTTCCCGTCGCCCGCGCACCGCTCGCTCTTTCCGAAAAGGAATAGTTTTGATAAAATAGTTACTTCAAAATCAATTTAACATGATTATGAAATTACTGTTTTATAAAATTAGTAGTTATTTGCAAGAAAAATTACAAAATTAATTGCTCTGCAATATTGCTTATTCGGCCTTTTTAGAGAGGCAGTGCTTCTCTCGTGAAAAAACAATTGAATAAAACGTGCTGTGTTTGTCTTCAAATCGAAAGAGGACAATTAAAATATCTGTAAGTTACTAAGTTACCTATCTATACAGGCCGTTGTGATCAACCGACTAGTACACGTAAACAAAATACTTAAGTACTATAACAAAAAAAGGTAGGTTACTTACTTTTCTCCGGCACTAGCAAACACAGATATAAATTTTCTCACAACTTTTTTCCAAATTCCGCCTTGTTTTCGAAATTCCGGAAACAAATGAATGCGTTTGGTTGCCTTTGGCATCAAGTATTTATAGTGTTGATCAAGTTCATGTCTGAACAAGCATTAAGCTTTGTCGGGCGGATAGCGCTTTGCAAGTCTGTACACGAAATTGTACGTAATATCGAATACACAAGTTTGGACAAGTAACAGTCGCTTGCCTTATTAAAATATTATCTGCTTAGATAGGTACTTAAAACAATGTAGGTAGGCCCTTATAAAAACTATGCTTACATTTTTGCTCTTTACTATCAAAAGCAGATAAATTTTCGTGGACCCCCATTAACATCTTATGGACCCCCATTTTTTGTTCACGCCTACGTAGACCCCCAGCAAGTCTCCCGTGGACCCCTGGGGGTCCACCTGGACCACTTTGGGAATCACTGATCTAGATGATGATTTCATTATAAATACGAGATGGCGATTGGGCATTCAGCACGCTTATATTTATAAAATGTTTGGTGTTTAGTCTCTAGTAGATGTTATTAAGCACATGTAATGATATTGCTGCCGTGTTGTACCGTGTTAATGTGTATTGCCCTTTCGACAACGAGCTGCGAATGTTGCTAATTACTGCTTTGATCAACTCCACTCGAGTCAACCGAGCGCTGAGTGACGAGCGCTTTTTAATATGCTAAAATCGGTTTCGTACTTAATTAACACGACTTCGCATGATGTGGAGTTGTTCCTTACATTTTAATTAAAATTTGGCCAAATAAAAATATCCATATGGTACAATATTTATTATTCACTAGGTGTTTTTCTATTTATTCAGTTGACCTTATAATAATAATGTTAAGGACGGACTTAAAGCCGAAAGCTTTTTCTACCAGTCAACCAACTATTCAACTTGCCCGTGTTGACAAGGGCAAGTGCTGTAATAGCTTAATTTTCTGTTAACACCAACCGCGTGAACTTAATATAAGTTTTCCTTTATTCTCTTGTTAGAAATACCTAGAGACTATATTATTGTGGGCGGAACGGAGAAAGTTCAAACTTGATCCTTTTACAGTTTTTTTTAAATTTACTACCTCTCGGACAGAGATTACATAGAGGCTAACATCCTTATTGTGCTCCTACAAATGACGTTCCTTTCTCAAAGTTGTTGTGTACTAAAGGGTTTTATACTTTTTCGTAAAATTTAAAACAATTAACAGCAGGCGGAGTCTGAAACTAGAGTCATGCTAAGTATTGCGTGGAAGGTGGTGTAAATCTTTAGTTACACGTTTTTATCTATAATAGCATAATATGTCCAATATCGGATGTTAATTTGCGTGTTATACTGATAAAACATCAGGCAGGGTCGAGGCGTGGCGTTGAAAATGATTTATGTAAAGGTTTTGCGAATTCGTGAGCTCGCGCGAGTCGGCGAGAACATATGCCCTTCATTCATAACAGAGAGTCGGGGAACAACTAGACAAAGAGTCCTACACACATAAATAATCAATTTTCTCATTCATCATACCGTCGCTCGCGTTAGCCTTGATCCCTTTAGCTTATTTTTGGTATCTGTGGCGTGGCAGCTTGTTCGTAACCGGGGCCGTGGTAATAGATAGGTTTAATTTTATACATGTCGTTTTCTAAACTTCGTGAGGATCATAAACTGATGATATTTTTAAAATATTCGTTTATGATCCCCATATAATGCCTACTGTACTACTTTACGTAAGGATGAGCCTTGGTACATATTTTCTATATAAATTACAATAATTTTTTTTTAAGTAATATAAGATTAACAGTAGGTAGAGTTTTAAATGGATGTGTAAATGGAACCACAAATCCTGGCATGAATTTAACTATACTAGATGAGCTATTATTGCACTTAGTTGCATTGCAGTACATAATATGTTTCGTATTCCGGGCCTCAAAATGAAAAATAAAACAACTTATTCATTTTCTTTTCCCTTTGCAACAGTCTGTCTGTAAAGACCTTTTCCTCAGGAAGGCAAGGAGATACTTATTTGGAAATAATAAAATTTATGACAACACCTTTCAAGTTTTTCTTTTTCGTTCAGGTAAGGCAATCGACATAATGTAAGGCACTAGTTATTTTATTTAGGTCAACAAGAAGTAAGTTGGTTTGGTAAGTATATTTACATTCAAATAATTTACTGGAATTGAGGCTATATAACACTATACACATTCCTCGAGGAAGTTCATTCTTTGGTCCTATATTAAGACTACCTTCAACAGATTTCGGACCGCTTGGACCGAGCCAATCGGGAGTTTTCTTCGGCACTTTATTGACAGACAAACATTTTCCTTAAAGAATATTTGCTTTCTATCTTCACGTGTCTTATTTACTACGTGGAATACAATTGGATATATGGATTATCAAACTAGAAGCACTAGGAGTATAAACAATGTAATTAGATTGTAATGACATGAAACAGCTTTTTTTAAATTTTCCTTTTTTTAAAAAAATTAGCAAGAATTTATAACTGGTAAGGTACTGGTATACTTTTTTACATACAAACACGAATATATTTAATTATTCGGTATATTGTACGCAGTACTAATGCTCATAGAAACACAATATCCAGTAGATTGCGTGATGCCTACCTATCATGGCGCTCGTTACTGCCGCACTAGCGCTACGCGGGTAAATAAATAAACAGATCGAGTGTAGCGAAGGCTTGTTATTTATACAGCCTGTCAAAATGTGACACAGGTATGGGATAACATGCTTTATGTAAAATGCGATGGATTTTAAGGACCGTTCACACTGACGCGGATCTCGCTCGCCTGGCGGGTCACCCACAGAAATATGAATATAAAGAAGTGTCATTAGCAGGCCAGTTAACTTTTACATGCGCTTCTACCGATTCTTATTTCTATGGGCGTCCCGCCAGTCGCGCGGGATTCGCGTCAGTTTGATCGGTCCTTTATACTTTTTAATGAAACTCACCTTTGTCACTTTTTATATTTCTTCTTATGAGTGAGTTTCCCAGTTGCATTTTCGGCTTGCATTTCAAAGCCCAGGTTATGCATTTGATCATGGTTCTATTATTAAATCATCAACAGTCTCTACGTTAAATTTTCTTACACCATCAAATAGATTTTGATAATATAATTACCATTGAATGGTAGATTTTGATTATTAATCTATTTAGTATGCAAGCTTTGGATTAGCTTTATGTGAATAATTTAAACCTGTGCAAAGCTTAAGCGTCAATAAATGCACGTGGATATGCAGAGATGAACATTTTTTACTGAATTCCGTATACTGCTTTTAAAAAATAAAGTAACTTTTAATATTCTAATAAGGAAACCTAAGAAGAAAAACTAAGTTCACCTTGAAAGGCTTCAACGCCAATGATCATAAATTAAGTAATTGAGATAAGTTGTCAGTAAGTTATTTCCTCAAACACAAGATACAATTCAGAGCTTATCGGAGACATACGAAGAACTTTTTACGCATACGAGCATTTATTAGGCTTTCACATCGTTTTTTTTAGGTTCCTGCTAAATTCAAAGTAATGCCTTCATTTCAGTACTGCGTATTTCGGTATTATAATTTTATACACAATTTGTAAAGCACAAAAGGCGGTAAATAATGGTAAAAATATTATTATTTTAATTATTTACACTACATTACATATATGAGTACCATCTACACATAAACATGTCAGCGAAATGAAAAATATGTCATAAAAAATAAAATAATTTTTCAGAGACCACCAGCAGCGTTTCGGAACAAACACTTATTGAAACATTTGTACAAAAGGCAAGTGTTTTTATTTATTTTATACAAACAAAGAACAAACGAAACGGTTTACACTGATTTAGATATTTGGGAACAGTAATTGGATAACATAATTAAGACCTCCCACGGTCCGAAATCCAATACGCTTTTTGCAATTAACACAGCGAAAATGTTGGTATATCTCGATAGACCACAGAAAATAAAAAAAATATAAACATTATCCGTATACCTACATGAGCTATTAGGGTTTGTGTAAATAAATCAAAAATAAACGTACGTACCTACTTACTTACTTGAACTCTATTTTTTTGTCAGATAAAATTATACATGTTTTGTACATTCAAATAAAAATTACTAATGGATATGATAATACTATTAGTTAGCCAGCCCTTAATGATTTTGTCTTATAGTATAAGTAGGTACTCAAGGGAATTATATTTTAATACCGGATTAAGATCAAACCCGGACTTGTTAGCTAACATTGCCTTGATATCGACCATTGTAAGCAAGCCTAGTCTTTTAATTAAATAAATAAATAGAAGGTTGTCAGATAATGTATTTAGCATAAAGTAGTATTGTGAAGTTTGTTTTGCAAGTGTTAGCGTTTCATATTTTTACATTCGAAATTGTACAATATATACACTTATTATGAATATTGTTGGGGTTGATAAATTTAACTGTTATTTTTTATTAAAATTTGGAAAATATTTGCGGTCAAAAATATATTGAAACGATCCGTTATTGGCATTTACATATTTGATCACAATGAGTGGGGATATTGGATATGCACACTTTTTAGTAAAAGTAGGGGCTTGTCGTTGCTTGGCAAGCAAGCACGATGGACGTCAAAAATACCATGGTTGTGACGACAGATACGTGCGGGGAAATTGTGCACGCATCCTAGCCAAACCCTAAAAGTAATATCTGGACCTACTTCGGGAGATTGAAGTCTTTCAAATATTCAAGTCATCCTAACACAAGTTTAAATTAAGAATTTCTATATTATATTTAACAAAAATGTAACATGGCAATATTTGTGAACGCAAATATTGAAAAAATGCTGTTTTAAGTTTTCGTTGCAGTTGTTTAAAATAGTTCACTCAATAATTCAATGAAATTAAATGCAACAACCAATTACATGAGTAACAAAAATATGGGTTTCATTTTATTGCAGGTAAATGTAATATCAAATTTTATGCTGTTTTAAATATAATATTTCCCGGATATAGCTTTTTTTACGAATTAAAATTCGTTTTATATTACATATAAGCTTTTATATAATTGTAGCCTATATGTAGCTGACATGACAATCGCAGAAGATATAGGTATTTGGGATCCTAGAAAAACATAAGAGCAATCTTCTCACATATTATCCCTTTGTGTTACATAAAGCTCAAATATAATTTATGGCCAAATTTGTCCTTTTGGGTTTGGATGTATAAAAAATTAGCGATTATACGGGTCTGCTACAAACACTGAACGTATATTCTTTCGCTATCGACTGGTTTCATTCTTATCTGCATGGACGCCGGCGCCGGCAGCGGGTGCGCATTGAGGACGATTGTTCTTCTTGGTGCTACACGCCTGCTGGTGTTCCTCAAGGCGGCTTGCTATCTCCTTTATTATTTGCTATCTTTATCAATTCAATCTCGTTTCGACTCTGCACTTCCTATCCATACTTATATACTAATATTATAAATGCGAAAGTCTGTCTGTCTGTCTGTTACGCTTTCACGGCCAAACCGCTGAACGGATTTTGATGAAATTTGGAATGAATATAGTTGAAGACCTGGGGTCAAACATAGGCTACTTTTTGACGCAGGCGGAGCCGCGGGAAACAGCTAGTCACCTATATGCAGGTGACCTACAAATATATTGTCATGCCTCTGTAGAGGACCTCGCAAATGGTATCAATAAAGTTAATGACGATCTTTCTCGAATTTCCAGATAGAGTAAATCTCATGGACTTATTTTAAACCCTACAAAAACACAAGGCATCATCATAGGTAATGCATGGCATTATTCTAGAATAGACTGGTCTTCGCTTCCGTCTATAATGTTTGATAGGGTTAAAATAGACTACAGTGACAGAGATAAGAACCTAGGTGTCATATTCGACAGACAACTATTATGGTCTCCACAAATCGCGGAAGTAAGTAGGAAGCTTTTTGCTTCGGCAAGATCACTTACTAGGCTAAAAAACTTTTTACCTATAGAAACGAAAATTTTGCTGGCACAATCTTTACTTCTCCCTATTCTTGATTATTCCGACTAATGTTACCTTGACGTTACTAAAGAACAACTGAATAAACTTGAGCGCCTCCAAAACTTCTGCATATGATTTATATTTGGACTCCGTAAATATGATCACGTTTCTACTTCTTTTCTTTTACTTTCCGCGCACAACTCAAGTGGCTTCCGATTAGGCTTCGTCGTGACTATCACATCCTTGTACTCCTGTTCTCAGTTCTTTTTATTCCTTGTACCCCTAATTATCTAAAAGAGCGTTTCACTTTTCTGAAATCAGATCAAAACCTTTCTTCGCGCAGTGTTAATGACATACTTCTCAAAACTCCAACCCACATGGCTCAAACTATTACTAGTTTTAAGAGCCAGGTTAAGGAGCACTATCTGTCCGAAACTATTCGACTGTAACTGTCCGACTATACGAAACGAACGATATAGTATGTATGAACTTGTAATGAAATCTCTTTGGTTATACTATTTGCATCTGGCTGGTTTTGGTATCATTAATAGTTTAAATTTTAAAGAAGATAATTCCAAATTTAAATTAAGAAAATGTGTGATTTTCATGTGTTTTTCTTACTGTTGATGATGAAGATGAGCGAATCTAATGAAAAAATTTATACATTTTAACATTTTACTACAAAAAAGGTAAAAATAAAACGCAAACCGCGAAAAACATTACGATGTTTATGGTCGTAGTGCAGTGTCTGTGAGAGTAGCACAAATTTGGTTTAAGCGTTTTCAATCCGGAAATTTTGATGTCAAAGATGCACGTCGCTCTGGTCGCCTCGGTCTATTACGAATAAAATGGATGCCATTTTTTCGAAAGTGGAGCAAGATCGGCATTTCAGTAGTTACGACGTAGCTAAAGAACTGGGAATTGACCACAAAATAGTTTTGGCGCATTTGAAAAAAAGCTGGGTATACAAAAAGCTCGATATTTGGGTACCTCACGAGCTCACTGAAAGATACCTAATGAACCGTGTACTCATTTGTGAATTTTGTGACTCTTTTTTACGACGTAACAAAACCGAACAATTTTTGAAGAAGCTGATAACTGGTGATGAAAAGTGGATCACGTACGACAAGAACGTGCGAAAAAGGTCGTGGTCAAAGGCCGGTCAAGCTTCACAGACTGTGGCGAAACTCGCAACAAGGTGATGCTGTGTGTGTGGTGGGATTGGAAGGGCATTATTCATTATGACCATCGATTCTGAACTCTACTGTGAATAACTGATGATATTAAAGCAAGAAGTTGAAAGAAAGTGGCCGGAATTAATCAACAGAAAGGGTGTGTTTTTAAAGCTTTTATTTAACTTGCAATGTATGTACTCGTAAGTATGTTCATTCGGGTGGAATCATAGAACTCAATTTTGAAGTAGATATCTTCAACCGATTGAGCTGAAATTTTGTACACACGTTTAGTTTGGATGACAATGCATGATATGGTATGTGACGTCATTCTAAATCCAATATGGCGGACCATTCAAGATGGCGGAATAGTTATTTGTAACGCATTTCTACAATATGGGTATCAAATGAAAGGGTTTGTTGAGAGTAACTAGAAAAAAATAATGTGGCGTCATTCTGAATCCAATATGGCGGATCATCCAAGATGGAGGAATAGTTATTTTTTAATGCACATCTACAACATGGGTATCATGAAAGGGCTTCTCAATCCAATATGGCCCGCACTATAGAAATTATTTATACTTTCCTATATAGTTCGCTGAGAATAAAAAAGTGGTTTTAAAAAAATCTATTAATTCACTTTGACTTGTGTAATTTGGCGAGATGGGCGTCATCAGCATTGGTCTGCAATCTGTCTAGGAGAATGACAACTCCAAAATCAAACCCGGAACTGTATTTCGTCAGGCACAAGTAAGCTCCAAGCTGAAATAAATCAACAAGTTCAAAATTAACCGGCAAACGACCTTGCAACAATGATGCGTTGAATGAGATGAACAGACTGAGAAACCTAGCCAGCGATAACTAAAAAGTAAAAAAATAAAATAATAGCAAAAAACTTTTTAAAAAAGCTTTTATTTAAACGCTCCAAAAAGAAGAAAATAAATTTTTCCTTAAAAATTTTCACTATCATCTTATAACCTCATTAGATACAATTTATAAGGTTACAAAAGCTTGTCGCGCGAGGTTTAATTACCTATCAGTAGATATTTTATTAAATTGAAATTGACAATAAAGTTAGTATATCAATTTACATACTTACTTAAATTGGTATTAGTTTATTTACAAATCGCGCGACAAGCTTTTATGATCTTATAAATTGTATATAATGAGGTCATAAGTTGATAGTGAAAAATTTTAAGGTAAAAATATTTTCTTCTTTTTAGAGCGTTTAAATAAAAGCTTTTTTAAAAAGTTTTTTTACTATCAATTTATTTCATCATGATTACGTATTCTACACATCTTTAGCCGCTCAGCAAAAATTAAGAGAGTTTGGCTGGGAGGTGTTAATGTATCCGCCGTATAGTCCTGACTTTGCAACTTCCGATTTCCACCTGTATCGTTATCTTTTATATTATTTGTATTTCTTATTACTCTCCCTTGTTCCCAAATTATATTTATGTCTGTGTTGATTTATCTATACAGTAGACATTATTTTTATTTTTAATTCTACTGGGCCCACCCTGTCATCATGTTCTCTTGTTGTACGAAGGTTGGCTGGAAGAAATTGCTTAGCAAAAAGTGCGCCTTTGCTCCATATTGTTAATAATGTTATAATTTCAATTTTGTGATTTCCCAGATGTGGGCAATAAATTTATATTGTATTGTATTGTATACTAGGTTGTACAAGACCGATTGACAATCGGATTTAATTCCATCTACATGGATTTTACCGAAGTAAGACTGACCCCGAAATACTATTATAATGGCTGTGAGGTGGTTTCGTAGTGCTGACACCAGAGCATATGGGGCTGATCGACCTTGGAAAACAAACGACAAATGACTTTAGAAGATATTAAAGATCAAAAATGTTAAATTCAGTTTATTTGGATGACTTATTTATTATAATCTGAATGTTCCAGTTATATTGATTTTACAGTAAAACTACAGTACTTAAAGTAAATCCTTTCAAACAAAAAATAACTTTTGATAGGTTCAGAAATAACGGAGTTATGCGGGGAACATTAGAAAACAAATCTTAACATTCATTCGAATTAAAGAAACCTCCTTTTGGATTTTGGAAGTAGGTTGAAAATGAGTTGATTCGGCTTAGCAGTTATGCTAAATTTTGTGTTATTAATTTTTAAGAGCTTGGCACGTTCACTGCGAATGGGAATTGCATAGCAGAGAGTGGCCGGCAGACCGGCCGGGGAAAACATTCATTTATTATTTACGGAAAGTACATATTAAAGTATTTCATGCGGACCGGCCCCCAACCATACCAGCTGTTGTTACGTAGAGCTTCGTTCTTTTACAGTTTTTCAATAATATATTTGATTCTCGGAACGAGAAAAGCGCACATTGTTTGTGTTTCAAAAAGTCTAAGTATAGAATTTTATTAGAGAATTCACTTAAACTACAATTTTTTGATAATTCATAGGAGGCTAATGCTAACCGTGATGATTTTCGACATGAAAATCGATGTGTTTTATTGATCATGAAATGCCTACCAAAGCTGTATTCAGCTTATATCAATGGAGTTGCGTTTCTATACTGCATAATATGATAGCACAGAAATACATTGCCTTCCAAAAGACTGCCTAATAATAACGTTCAGAGAAATAACTTCTATGAATTTAATGTTTTTCATTATTCATTGGAAAGCCTACGACACTTTTCAATGTAAACCTACAATTTGTTCACTAGTTATCAATAAGTATTGCCCCACTTTCTGAAGCAACGGCAAATGCAGCAAAATGTCAGCGAGCAAGCAAGCCTACTCATAGCTTCTATGAATTGAAAGAAACTAGAACTTACAATCTGAAAGTATTAACTAGACTTGACGTAACATCTATTAAATAACAAAAAAAAAATCTAAGACATACTTGAGAAAGTTTTGACTGATTCTTCCCTCGTGCGCTACAGTAAGAATTTTGGGAGAAAAAGTATACCTACTGTAGTTAGTGTACAGGCCAAAACTTATTCGAGATTTCATATAACTTATTCTGTTTATCTGGCAGTTAGACGTAGAAGTAATCAATACACATATATCCATCATATCTTTGTAACAAACTTTGAGTCACTATTTGGAAACATTAACATATATGTATAAAACAAATTCTCCTTTTCCAAAATCCAAACGATCGTATATATAATGATATTTGCAAAGTTGAACCTAATTACTTTATCGCAAATTGATGTAAACAAGATTGAAATGGGGGTCCAACCAGACATACATGTGCAAGGGGGAACCCCCTGGTTTATCATCAGATATGATGCACGGAAGCCTTCCCATGGCCGTCAGGTCGTAATTCTTCATTTTCCTACCGTAACTGTTGGGCCGATAAATAAAGCTGTTTACGGACCTTTAAAACCAATGGGACTAACCACCGCCAGAGCACCGTTTCTCATTCAACAAACATTTTTGTTAATATTAATAAATAAAATAAAATAAAATAAATTTATTTCAGGTAATAAAACCCATATAAAATTGAACAACAATAATTAAAAACCCATTAAAATTATATGTTAAAACTAAATAGAAATCATAAAAATATAAAAAAAAAATAACAATAATAAAAATAATAAAACTTTAGAAAATATTTATAAAGATTAAAATTGTCTCTCAACCCGGCAACACGGGACATGCATGTCGCAGCAGTGCCGGATATAGGGACAATCCTCTCTCGCTTCAATCATTTTCAGGACAGCGTTGGAGCTGGCCCGCACTCTGCGCACCAGGGATGCGGCTCTCTTGCGCATTGTTGCGTAAAAACAGTCTGTATGCGCTTCGGCAAACATTCCTGATGCGCTACAGAAACGCGGGAGACCCAATACCGCCCTGAAAGCATTATTGAACTGGACACGGAGGGAGCTGTAGACCCTCTGTGAATAGATAGCCCACAGGCTGCACGTGTACAGTAAGGTGCAGTATGCCTTGAAAAGAGCAATTTTCACCTCAAGGGAGCATCTAGCAAACCTGCGGGCCAACATATTCGCCCTCCTCGACAACGCCCTCCGTTCCCGCTCCATGTCAGCATGGTCTCTAAGATCCGTAGTCACTATGTGTCCTAGATATGTGAACTCGTCAACTCTTTCCAAAGGGGTACTATTCAAACGAACAGGTGGTAAAATTGTTGGACATCTAACTCCAGCGGGCTCAAAAACCATGTATTTACTCTTCGTCACATTATATTTTAATCCGTGGCGTCCAACGTATTCCTCACAGATCTCTATAAGGCTTCTCAAGCCACAGATCGACGCGCTCAGCAGGACCATGTCATCGGCATAACTTAGGTTGTTGACACAAACTCCATCAACGTGACAGCCTACGTATTGGCTGCTCAGCGCGACAATCAGTGCATCCATGTATAAATTGAAAAGAGAAGGAGAGGTTAATCCTCCTTGTCTCACACCGCATTCAAGCCTGTAGGGCTCCGAAATCGCACTCGCTCACCTGACGATGTTAATTTGGTTCGTATACCAATATTTAAATATTGATATAAGTTCCCGAGGCAGGCCGATATTATCTAATTTCTTTCACAACTCTTCATAAACCACCAAATCAAAAGCTTGGGACAAGTCAAGAAAGCACGCACGCGTATACGGGGGTTTTACGATTCAAATAATATCCGATGGCATGCTTCAAACATAAAACTGCACTCTCCGTTGAGAGTTTCGGTCTAAATCCAAACTGATTGTCATGTAAGTGCAAGTATTGTTTATTTTTTTTTGTTAAATCCGCCTGCTGAGTTAGACAATTGCTATGTTACTATCATAATATTAGGTAAGAATATTTTGTTTTTCATATCTGTGCTTATGTTCTAATATAACTTAACTTTTTGTTACCGCACCTCATAGCATTTTAACTCAGTTTACGTTCATGCTAAAACTTTGGCTAGAAAAAATTTCAACATTGATACAATAAAATGAATTATTTATTAATACTTATTAATTTGCTAGCACATGTGATAAACCATTATTAGCTGTAATACGGAAAGGGCAGTGGATTTGTTCTTGCGGAAATTGAAGGGGCTATGTTATAATGGATTAGACGATTTATCCCATCATAGCCGCAGAGTAATGAGATTACCCATATAAAATAACCAGCAATAATTAATAATAATAATTGAAAAATCAATCAATCTTAACTACGTCGTTGTATTTAAAGATTTTCTTTTGATGAGTAAACTTTATTATTTTTCCTAAAAATGTTTTAATTATGGCGAGTTACAAATATTTTGAACAAAAAAGGTGTACCAATACAGCGTTATTAAAAGTATCTAAACTCTTGCTTCGTTATGAGCATTAACGGGTTGGTTTGTTATAAATGATATAATTTGAAACTCGACAACAATCTGCGAAGTATCGAAGACTCGAAATAATTAAAGTGAGATATAATTATAAATAGAGTCAACAGATAAAAATGCAACTAAAGCTCCTCTGAACAAATCTTGAGCTACACGCAACTCATGCGCCTCGAGATTTATTTTCATAGGAGCTAATTATAAGACAGATGGATCGAATTGCGGAACTTTCAAACCGAGATAGGATAAAGGATTCGTTTACTGTTTTGTAAATTTATTTTGAAACCTACTAAATAAATAAAATAATTCAAACAAGAGGTTTTGAACTCAAATAAAATCAAGTACACAACTTATACTACAACTTCTATACCAGAATAACTTCCTTTTTTTTTGGCCGCGGTTTCATTGTCGGACGAAAAACGTATGGAACATAGATTTTGTTCTTTCCCGCCGACACGCACGATGAATGGACATCGAACAAAAAAGTAATTTTGTTGTTTGATGCGTCTAGATATTAACTAGACATCTAATCATAAAAAGAGGTTAATACATGCTTATAGGAATATAGCAAAGACGCGCCGGCGTCATTTTTCGTGTTTGAATTTGTATGGGATCGTGTATCTACTAAGTATTAGGTATGTTCGAAGATGTACATAAACAAAGTCATCTAACTTACCGAAGTTGCAGAAGGCTCTGCTTCATGATGGTAGGTGGAAAGGTGTCGAACCGTCCCCGCCATGTCACCCTTCTCGCCCCGAGGGCTACATACTGCTAACATTCATGTCCCCATTGATGCACCGATTACCGAAGAAGTCCGTCTTTGCTCCATAGACTTAAATTGTTATTATTATACATAATATTTGATTCTGTATGTGGTCAATTGAGATATTTTGTATAACCAGAATGTCACAAATCACCTTTTTTCAAATGAATTGATACAAATCATAGTAACACTGAAATATACGATGTTTTGATGATTAATCTGCGTTTGATTCAAACATTTTAATTAAATGCTATTATAATACTTAATCCTTTCTAATTAAACGCAATAACTTGACAAAATTGTACCTTTTGGAATTTATTTAGAGTTCAATTTATTGGTAGCCTATAACGCCCACTTATACTATAAAGGCATGGGTCGAATGTAAGAAAATAAACATAAAAATTCTAAATATTTGGTAAAGTCAAAAGGGTTTCATTTATTTCCCGAAATTGATATTTAACTAAATATGAGCGCTATTTAAAAAAAGGTAACGTTACTCGGATATTATAAATTCCAACGTGAAATTTCTCTTATTTGATCGTTTATATTAGAGTTATGAAAACGGGATAGAATGTTATTTTAGTTACGTGATGTTTACGATACAAAGGATAACTTCCGCGACTATAGATCCAATATATTGGGAACATGGCGGAGTTTCGGAACACATTGTACTCACCAAATTGATGGCCTAAATCAATAAATAGATAACATTTATATTTGTAATTCATTTATAATTAAGAAAATTATCAACTAAAAGTATTTTGTAATGGTCTATAACAATGGACTAAATGTATATTCTTTTTCTTTTTGTGTTAATGGCCAACACCGGTGTCAGATTGTGTATTGATTGATTTGGTGTACACATTATATCGAGCATAATGTATTCTGTGTTATTCTTATATACAATAAATATAAAATAAAACCGGTCAAGTGCGAGTTGAACTAGCGCACGAAGGGTTCCGTACCATTATCTATATGAACAGAAGAAAAAAATCACGTCTGTTGAATGGAAGCCCCTTTAAATTTTGATTTGTTCTGTTTTTAGTATTTGCTGTGGTAGGGGTACCAGAAATATATCATCTGTGAAAATTTCAACTGTCTAATCAAAAATCACGATTCATGACATACAGCCCGGTGACAAACGGATGGGCGGTGATCGGAATCCTGTTTCCGTTTTACGGGTACGGAACCCTATTTTTTTTTTAATTTGTTAATTCGGATGACTAACAGCAAATAATTTACATAGGTTTTTGATAAAAAAAACACAAAGTTTTTGATGATAAACTTACCTGTAAAATTTTGGAATTAATTCTACTTTGGCAATTATTTCTTTGATAAGAAGTAAGTATCACGCAAAGGTAATTTCAAGACCTGCCGCACTTAGAGTCGTAAATGACAACGTTTGTATTTTTTTTAAACTAATATAAATCTCCCCTAGAAAGAGAATTTTCAAATCTGTACTAAAGAGTTGCTTATGTAAATCTATATTAATTATGAATTTAAAAATTCTCCCTTTAAGGAGAATTTTTATTTGAGTTTGGAGAATTTGCTTTTACGAATGTGCAGTTGGTAGACAAAATATATCATTTTTCTGCTTCTCATTGAATAAATGTCAATAGTCACTACTCTGCGCTTAAGCCGGTTTAATTTAACATTGAAACAGTCGATTTCAATTTTGGGTCGCGGCCAATTTGCGTTGCTCTCTTCAGTTCTTGATAACAGTTAAGCCTCGATGTATTAATACCGTTGTTTTATATGGAATACAAAATTAAAAAACTACAAATTACCCTGGTGTGACAATGATAAATGTGCCATTATAAAATTGACGAATTATTCTTCAGGATATATGTGAGAATTATTACATAAGTAAGGATTTTATTTTCCCCGACAGCAAACTACAAGCAAGCTTTATGATTCAAGCTTATTATATGTATGAAAAATACTATTATGGTACTTACGAAAATTAAACCTATTTCTATTATATACTTTGTATGAAAGTGTAGTTAAAACTCTTATTTACAATAAAATGAATCAATGCGATCCTCATTGTTATATTATGCGGGGATTTAACTGAAGGGTAGCCGTTAGCCGAACCCAGCTTTTGCAGCATGTTGGGTCCGGATTACTGCTCTTGTGAGGATGACACGATTACAAAATAAAATGACAAACACAGAAGACCCTTAAGTTTTTTTTAATGCACTAACATAAAAAAACTTAAGGGTCAATACTTGTACAAGATTTTTTCGAGGCCTGTTTAGCATCTAGGTCGCAGATCACAGAATTCATAATACGTACTACCTGAAAGTTGATTGTTGTAAACATCTTTAATAAATTATTTTGAATGAATTTTGAAAAAAGAGGTTAGTTCTCAACTTAAATAAATATGTGGAACAGCTTAGCCTTGCGGCACAAAATAATTAATAGTACTAACGTAGTTGCGGTCAAGTTTGATTTGCGTGGAATGAGAGATGTCAACTGGAAAGCTGAACATTTTAGCGGTCTCTCGTTTCGGAGGACAAGATCAACTTTAAGTTGTTGATCTACCAAAAAAACTATATGGGCAAGTACAGTTTAGGATTCGATCTGACCATTTTTTTAAAATGATCCCATTTTCATTACTTTTATGAGAGTTGCATTAAGACACATTATATGCTGAAGTTTAGTGTCGATTCCGTATTTTCTTTATATTGTGACACGATCCTCGCTCGTTGGGGATTAGCATCATTCCTGCCTACGGAATGAGAAGAATTAAAATGATATTAAGCTGTCGCATTGATCAATGGACAGTTCATGATGATGCCATGCTTCAATATATAGACCTTTTTAATCCACGACAGGAAGGCGCGTCGATAATACCAATCCAGCTGTGGGGTTAAACCGATTCAGGTTAAGTTTTTTATTTAGCATTTGGCGTTTTCATAATCTTGATTTAAGAAAACTTGTTCGGTTGCATGGAGATTAAATGAGCTCTTATTTTTTACGTCATTGACGTCTTAGGGCCAGGTCACGCAAAATCATAGCAGTGAGTAGAACGAATTTTAAATAAGTCTCCTGAATCTGCTTTTCAGCTTTACTCCTATATTTTGCACTAGATTAATAAGATCGGTAACAAGGCGCCCTTGGATTTTTAAGCAATAATAATAATAATATATAGGCACCTTTTTTCATTCAAGTAGAGGCGGCAAAGCCGGACATATTTTTTGTTTATAAATTTAATATTCGTTTTAATATGTGTATCGTATAATATCGTTTACATTATATATGTGTGTGTGTTTATTGTACCCAGTTACTACAGACCTCTGACTGGATAGATTTAATCAATGCGGTGCGGTGTCTATAAATTTGCCCAAGCTACAGATTTATGGGTTGGTTTTGTTTTTAATTTAGACTAGAAGCTAAATTCAGTTTTTTGGATTTATGCAAACAAATAACTAGAATATGTTCCAGTTTTATAGAAACTATATTTATTTATTAATCACTGTACTACGGTAGCTCAGTATAATATCAGTATATTGAGGTGGATTATTGGAGATCTATTTTTTATGTACCAGTTCCTTTAAATATGCTTTTTTTTACTTTTTATCTTTTATGAATCTTAAAACCATTTGAGTCTATGACGGACTCCCCAGCTCGGCTATCTCAGCATGACACTAATATATGGGGGCCACACGAAGTAGATGAATAGAAATCTTTAGTAAAAATGCATAAATCCCAGACTTCACAGAACTCTTTTAATTTTAATACTGATTTCCACATATTAATCAATGATTATAACTGAAGTTAGGTACTTATTTAAAATAAAAATACACAAAAGAAGTAGAGCTATTGCTCCCTTAGAGGAAAATGGCATATGATGAGATGACATGAAAACTATGTGGTCAAAAAAAAGGATCATTCGAAAAATAAAATGATTTTTAAATGAAAATGTGGTGAAGGATGGTTATGATATGAAAAATTGGTGGGAAGCGGTTACTATAACGGACTAGACGTCTGCAGCACCAGTTTGATTTTGCTATACAATAAAAGTATGTCTATAAAATAACCAAAATTAATAATTTATTTAAAATAAGGCTTAGTGTTGGTAAACATTTTAGGACCTACTTACAGAAATTTATTGTTACATTATTGAAAAAACAAACATTTCTTTAATCAAAAATGCCTTTCTTTGTAATGCTCTATTACAAATTTGTTTGGACATTGATGTTGAAAACCTTAAGATGCAAGTCATTTCTATGGATGCTACTTTACTGAATGCTTTAAGTTCATAAATTAATGAGATGGACCTAATACCTTTTAAAAATATTCTCTTTAAACTACTTAACGGTAAATATTTTTATAGTGTTAAAGAGTTTTTAGACAGTAAAATTGACATAGCGCAAATAATGCTCTCAAAATAAATATTTAGATATAATGAAAATATTTGACTAGTTTAATAATATTATTAGATTTATTTTATCGTGAATTGAATTAATTTAAATGTTAATGTGTAATGTAAATTGAATTGTTTTTATTTTCTTTGCACACCTATTAAGGTTGATTGTGCGGCCATATTGTTATTTACCACCAGACTGTACCACTTTCATTGAAAATAAACTATTTCTTTCTGTCTAAAATAATGTTACAGTGGTTAAAATGGTTTTAGCGGTTTTTAACTATAATTCGTGTAAGTACAAAAGCGAAACCTGAATTGAAATAATGACGTGTTGATAATATCCATCGTAATTTTAATTATCATATTTAAAAGAAGTGTTTTATTTTAAAATTTAGTTTTTCGGTATCTTCATGTATAAGTTTAAATAAATTATGCATAAGTTTAATTATTTTTAATATTAAATGTGGTTTTAAGTTAATTCTAAACGATAATTTAACTCTAACAATTGTATTCAAATATTTTTTATTCGGATTAATGGTATTCGAAAACAAAATTTTTGAGATAAATGTTTGGGCTTTATGAAAAAAAAATTAAATTATTGATATGAGTATCAAAGTTGTGAGCAACTTGCCAGGAATTCAATTTGTTTTTGTATCAGGCATACTTTCAATTTGATATCTCCAGACAAAAGATTAATGAGGGATATAAAGGCAGACCCCAAAAAATGAAGTTACGCCAAAAATGAGTAAGAAGCCTATTATCATGACGAATGGCTAAAGTTCAAAATCGTGGGTCCTGCTCCTTTTATATTTTAATGATGTTTTTGTTTCGGTTCACTAGCATTGAAATTTTAAAAGTAATAGGTATCTTTAGTTTTTGAAGAATTGTTTAAAGTTAATATTGCAAAAATAAATTGTTCTGTAATTAATGGATGATTGTAGTTATCCTCGAATACATTAAAACAAATTTGATGACAGTGTTATATAGAATTAAAAATCACTCTTCGTGTTAATAAGAGAAATTTCAAGTCATAAAAAAAGGTACATAAAATTTTATCGAAACAAAATTCAGCTTTCCCAAACTTTTTAAAACTTTAAAAAACTATTTTAAACCTTTTTGATTTTTAGTTTAAATGATAAAAAACAGTGTACTGTGACTGAATAAGCTCAGGGTTAAGTGACGTGAAAACTCGCGTACGCTACGCGTTTCGTAGACGTGTCGTAGCGGGTCTACGAGCGCTACGCCGCTGGTCCGACCGGCTACTGCCGCAGCGGCCCGCCCTCGCCCGCCGCGCACTCCAGTAATGATTGACAAAATACTTCACCTGCTTTCTTAGGGAATACAAGTTCCCGTAAACAAGTGGTTGTAGGATAATGTAAACTCCATCAAGTCAACGTTAATGTACCCTTGTTTTTATAGGGTGCTTCAAACACGGCAACTCTTTTAGGTTTGATTGTTTATTTATTTATTAATCTCTATTTCTTAGATAAAAAAATAATAAACAAATGATAGATTTAATACTACATGGCCTTTCACACAAGTCAATAATAGGACCTAACTATTTAAAATACGAAAGAAGCGATTGCACATATTGCATCATTTAAAACGATGAAATTAATCATATTGTTACACCTAACAAAAGATTCGTATCAAATATACGCGAGCGCTATAAAAGTTTGTGATTTATAAGCTAAATAGCATTGAAATACGACTCTGCCTTGTGCTATCCATTAGAGGTATCGCAGTGACATCTAAATCGCTTTCTTTAACGCCCGTAGTCGCGCGGCTCGCAATAGCACATCACTAGTCACTTACGACGATGGGGCAACCTGTTGGCGGATTTGTTGACATTCTGAAATAATTGTATTGATATATTGCGGTAGTACTCGTAATATATCGAATCTTTCAAGGGGTCACATGAGTAGCTAACAATAATATGTATAAACATCGTACTTAACCAAATGTAATAAGATTTAAAATTGAACACATTAATACATAAAAACGCTCGTGACTGTGGTGAACATTAAGCATAAGTTTACTTTGTTTTATTGACTGACATTCTTACACTAAAATAATAACCATGTATAATTCTTGCTACGGACTGGTAGCTGGAACAATTATTTTGACATTAACTGTCTATAAGTAACTTTTTTTTCAAACATGTTATGTGATCGTATGATGTATATATCGTGTATATATAATGTGTTTTTATTGAAATCCGAGCGTGTTTCAAGCTACATTTCCAGGATACGCTTTAGGGCTTAGAAAACGCTTTAATTATAATCATAATAAAATATGAATCTTCGTACTATAACCATCGTCCATGTTGGTTTATCGAAAACGAATGAATAATTTAATAAAAAATATAATCCATACTTCCATATTAATTCATATCCATACTTCTATATCCATCCATACTATATTATAAATGCGAAATCTATCTGTTTGTTACGCTTTCACGGCCAAACTGATGAACGGATTTTGATGAAATTTGGTATGAATATAGTTGAACCCGGGGTCAAACATAGGTTACTTTTTGACGCAGGCGGAGCTGCGGGAAACAATAAAAATACTTTCGGATCCGAGCACATACATCATCTAAACAGTAATAAGAAAGGTATTTGAATCATTGAGACATTCGCAGGTATTCGATTACAAATAAAGTAATCGACTATGCTTTTATGAGCTTTATTTTATATCATTGAAATACAAAAGCTCCGCGACGTGTATTCGCAATATTCGAGTAAAAGGTACTAAAAGCAACGTTTCTATTACATTTCAAAAGGAGGATTACATCTACGATAGGACAGAAAGTAGGTCATTGTTCTAAGAAAATATGTTTCTGTAGGCTCGTGAGAGTTTCATTTGTGGAAATTTTGGGAATTTAATGAGCACGCAAACTGTTTTATAAATACAATATTAACAAAACGAAGCAATTAATTTGTACTGAAGTGGTGAAGATGACTCGATTTATTTATAGAGCAGAAAGCTCTCTATCAGCAGAGAGCTTATTTCTTCAAAGATACATAAGATAGCAATTATTATTGGGCAAAGGTAACATCAGAATTTGTTGATAATTATTATGATTCCCGACGCAAGTAGAAAAATATGATTGTTTTCACAAATATTTTTCTGCTCCTTCGGTAATAATATTGTGCATGTTGATTTTCGTATTTGTGTTGTGTTCATTGAACTACGGCACAATCAGAATGCTTGTATATCGATGAATTGGCAAGTTTATGTATCATTTAATACCTGGATGCGCAAATTTGCTCAGTTGTTGTAAAGATACGATACATTATGCCAAATAAATACTTATTTGAAATTATTGTGTGATAAGGTTAACTGATCACGTGCTAAAAACTACAAGTTTCGTTGCCAGTTTTTTTAATCTTCTCTCGATATGACATGAGGTGGTTTCTAGAAAGAATAATTAAATGGGATTCCGACCAACGGCTTCTGTCTTTTAAAGCACATTTTAGCCAATCAGGTGTGGGTCAGAGTGTAACAAAAATTGTAAATAAATTGAAAATTAATATAAATGTTCAATTAATGAAGAGTGGAAAAAACAGATATTAAATCAGAAAGAACGATTTAAATTATTATAACAACCATAACTATAACGCCGCATAATATGCTTCAAGCTAAATATGAGTGTATATCAACAATATGGCCAGTGACAGGTGAAGCGCTTGTTTATAATTAATCGAGTTGAAATTACTGCTTAACTACCTTTTCGGTCATGTCATTTCATAAGAGCCCTTGTTAGCAATTGCAGTTGTAAATATTGTAGTGAGAAACTTGTGACGGGGTTGTTTCAAAACAGAGTAATGAAATGTACTTTTTCTAAATGACAAAATAAACATAATAGAATTTATTATCTGTGTATATATTGCATAGACTTAGAACTTTTTTGACTACGTAAAGTAAGGTATATTGGACCTACGAAGCTAATATTTGACAGACTGGTAGTTTGTAGTTCGAAAACGTTAATTATGAATGAGATTTAGGAAATTACGAATAAAAACATTGAGATAAATTTAAGTGGTAAAATATATAGATGGATCATGTGTCAGATAAATATTTATTACAAAAAGAATTACAGACATAATTTTGACTCTACCTGAGTACTGTTTACTGAGTTACGTAAGTTAAATATTTGTATTACGAATGTTGGCCAGGGTCCTCCTGGGAAATCTAAACTTGTCTTGACATGCCTCATGATAACCAAACTATTTGGAGATAAGTGAATAGTATCAGACCTTGTAAGTATATATTTACTAAAGAAATTTATATATTCTATTAAATTAACTTCAAGTAGCATACGGCGGAGCACATAATATGGAGAACCGATAGCCGATGGATCTGATAGATTTTCGAATCGCCAGTAAAATGCAATCATGTTCTGGCAAGGGCAGAGTTGGTCATCCATCGACCAGGATCGCTGGCAAGCGCTGGATTCAAGCCACTTTCAATCGGTCGTTCTAGAAATCCTTGGAGGAGGATTATGTCCAGCAGTGGACTGACTGCCGCTAAAAGATAATGCCGTTTTATAAAACAATCTTTTTGTGTCTATCAGATTTTCTGCAATATCCTTAAGCGCAATTAATAAAGTTCTCGCTGTAATTTCTCATGGCCAATTAAAGTTAGTGCCTTAAGCGTGTCTAGGCTGGGTCGTTAATATGTAACTTATATAGGTAAATATAAGTAACTTTAATGTTATCGACCCGATTTTAAACATACATCTCGACTTGTAAATAATAAGTGAATGCAAAGGTAATAAAACTATGTAATTATCACGATATATTTATTTTGGTAAATTAAAATATATAATGACGCGATATCTGTTCCAAGCGGCTCTCTCAAGGGTACAGATTGCATTGATGGTTACCGACCTTCGTTGAAGATGGCACCGATAGAAGAAGAAGAAAATATATAAGGTAAAGGGAAATTTCGTTTTTTAAAAAAGGTGTTCAAGTTCGTTTGTGTCTATTCAAAATACAACTTATTTGCTCTATCTTCTAATCTCGAAGATGGTCTACAAGTTTAATGAAGTTAGTTTAGTTAAGTAAAAGAAGAAGGTCAAATCTGAAAGGTTAAACAAGAAACAGTTAATTCAAATAACTAACGAATTCACCACGAAATTATTCCAATTAATTGCAATCTCGTTTCCAGTTCGTGAATTGCCGACGTAACCCTTTAATTAACTTAAACTTGGATTAATTTAAATTTAACTTTCTGTTCTACTTTCTAGGTAGTTACGATCCTTATGGGCGGCCGCGATTCTAATCTTGCTCCTTGTTATTTCAATTCGAAAATTAATACTACACTACATAATAAAGTAACTCAAATATTCACAATCAATTTTAGTAAAAAAAAATATTCATTAAAGATGTTTTTTTTTAATTCTTTTTTCACAAAAAGTAATTTTAAACATTTTTAAAAGCTACATTAAGTTTGCCGTTATACAAATTTTAATACTAATCACTTTTCCATAATTTATATAACACAATTATAACTAGCTGCTGCCAGCTGATTTGCCCGCGTTAAAAATCTATGACTTTGGTATATCACGACCAAGAAATATAAACAAACACACAAACGCGCTTCCACATTTATAGTATGAAAATTAATACCTACGTCCAACATACATAGGGCGCACTGTAAGTTTCCGGAACTGGCCACTTACATAAACAATATTTAAAAATTTATTGCAACATTTGAAAATAGAACTCTTTGGCTGTAGAATGCAGTTTGTTTCATCTGACTGTCTTTTGTTTTTACCTTGTGGCGCCATTTAAAAAATTGTGTGTCTGCATCAACATGGATTTAACTCGGGAAAATTTTCGTAGTATGATTTTCTACGATTTTAAGTGTAATTTGACAGCTCAACAGAGCATCGCTCGGCTTGAAACAGCTTTTGGCAATGAAGCACCATGCCAGACAACTGTTTATAGCTGGTTTGCAGAATTCAAGCGTGGTCGTATCAATCTCAGTGACGAATCTCGCGATGGTCGGCCGTCCACCGCTGTGACCAACAAAAACATCAATGCTGTGCGCCGTATGATTGAAACAGACAGGCATGTGAACTACCATGAAATTCGCGCATCCTTAGAAATAGGCATGAGTCAAATACAATTAATCCTACACAAACATTTGGGTGTGAGAAAGCTGTGCTCGCGGTGGATCCCACACAACTTGACCGAGGCTCAAAAAACGGACCGCGTCACTTGGTGCAGTGCCATGCTTACCAGATTCAACGAAGGTGCGTCAAATTTGGTGTGGAACATAGTAACAGGTGACGAAACATGGATTTATTGCTACGATCCCAAAACAAAGCAGCAATCGAGCGTATGGGTCTTGCAAGATGAGCCGAAACCAACCAAAGTGGCGCGCGTGAAAAGTGCATCTAAGCGGATGATTGCTTCTTTTTTTAATAAAACTGGACACGTGGCTACTGTTGCTTTAGAGAATCGTCGTACAGTGAATAGTGACTGGTACACGACCATTTGTTTGCCGGAAGTTATTGACGAACTCCGTAAAAATAACCGTAAACGCCGTATCATCCTGCACCACGACAATGCTAGTTCTCACACGGCCAGACAGACAAACGATTTTTTGAAGGCAAAAAATGTAGAACTCATGAGTCATCCTGCATACAGTCCCGACCTGGCACCTTGTGACTTTTTTCTGTTCCCAAAAATTAAGAACCAATTACGCGGTCAACGATTTTCATCACCAGAAGAGGCTGTCGAGGAGTATGAAAAACACGTTTCAGAGGTCACCACAGAGGAGTGGCACAAAAGTTTTCAAAACTGGTTTCATCGAATGAAAAAGTGCATAGACGCCAAGGGTTAGATTATTTTGAAAAACAATAAATTAATTTTGTACTTATAATAGTATTTTTTCATATTCATTCCGGAAACTTATAGTGTGCCCCACGTAGATGTAAATAAGGTTCTGACGTTTGGAAATGACTTTAGAGGAGGCTGAAATACCACGTCTCTTTGAATGAACATACAAAAACCACAACGTGATACTGTTTTACTCTAACTATACAATAAATACGTAGATTTTCGAAAGGGTGATTATAGATACACTGTTCCAATTTAAATTTAACTGTTAGAATTTTCGCTACGTTAATGATTTCATAACCTTGAATAATCTGGCTCATGAAAACTTATAGTAAGTCACACACATCTTTTCTGGTTTTATTCAAAGCAAAAATTATGTTCGTCTGTTTTCATAACAAAAAGATTTAGGTACGTATTAATTATAGTATTATAACTATATACAAGGGCAAAAAACATGGTCTGGTTCATAGTATCGCCAGTCACTAGGTCACTACATCGATGGTCGCCGCATCGAAAATGCTTTATCTACAGGTTACTGTAGCGAGAGTAAGCGGGTACTAATGTTTTCAAATAGAGTATGATTACAGCATAAAAGCTGGTTAACGTTTTTATATGCTTGAAGAGGGCTTCTAAAGTCGTTTTTCGACGTCTGACTAGAATGGCTGATAATAGAACACCAGTGGGCTACCTGTTGCAGCGCATTTCCGTCGCGCGGCGCCTCCGGCTACACTCAAGTTCTACTCCCGCTGTCACAGACTCATTTTTATTTCAAACTAGCTGTGCCCGCGACTTCGTCCGCGTTACGTATGATTACATACTTTTCTTTTTATGTGATGCTACCTAACTCCTGCTGCGTTAGTACTTATTATCCGTTGTTGCAGTTTCACAACGGAATCCTGTTTCGCATGGGAGACAAAATCAAACAATCGTGATTTGTAAATGAACATTTCCCACCTAGTGCTATTTTTGAGAAGTATCTCG
Source organism: Euzophera pinguis (assembly GCA_947363495.1). Classification (NCBI taxonomy): domain Eukaryota; kingdom Metazoa; phylum Arthropoda; class Insecta; order Lepidoptera; family Pyralidae; genus Euzophera; species Euzophera pinguis. The sequence goes on from OX376155.1 coordinate 7,962,089, forward strand.
ATATCGAATGATTTCCGTTGGACACAAATAAATGTTCCTTTCTCAACTAATTAGATTAGCTGGTAATAATCAGTGAGTCGATAAGTAACGATTTTCATTCGACTCACCTTTCTTAGACCACCATTTACGGTGAGTCATACTCATACTTCTCAAATATATATATGCTTAAATGAATAGGCAGGACTTGATACCAACTGGTGGTCGCCAAAGAAACTTTCACACCCGGATCATTGATTCTATAGGTTTGGAGTGCTATGTATAAAAAGTTCGAAACTATGAAGTTAATAATTTTCTAACCGTCTTTCGGCCTCTAATGTTGTTCTTTTAATGATCACCAAGTGGCAGTCGGACACGCCGCTTGTTTTAACGTGCCTACCGAAGCACGGGACGTCATTATTATCAAACAATCAGGTGATTCAAGCCTGCAATATCATAACCTAGTCAAACCGGAGTGCTAATTTTGTGAAGCGTGACTCACGCAAAATCGGTAATTCGAATGATTTTCATTCGTCATAATCAGTGAGTCGAACGTTTTTCATTTGACGTACACACATTACAAAAACCCACGATCTCCGGGTCTAATAAACACTTTTTAACCACTGGATCACCACGGAGGTAATGTCTGATAATAAATGAATATACGCGATATGAATGACTGAAACTCCATACAAACTGACGCGAATCCTGCGCGGGACGCGAGACGCCCACAGAAATAAGAATACGTAGAAGTGCCTTAAGCAGGACAGATAACTATGGCACACGCTATGGCACTTCTACTGAATCTTATTTCTGAGGACGTCCCGTGTCTCGCGCGGGATTCGCATCAGTTTAAATGGAGTTTAAACAGACCCACGTCATAGTCCGTGTGGCGTCTCTGAAAAAACTTCAGAGTTTTTTCGGAGTCAGCTCCAGGGTGTACAGGGTCCATTGACCTGACCATGTAACTCACTCGATGCGAATGAATGAAAAGTCATAATAAAGGACCCACGTCATAGGTCGTGAGGCGTCTCCGAGAAAACTCTGACACCAGGGTGTACAGGATCCATTGACTTGACCATGTAACTCACTCGTTGCGAATGAATGAAAAGTTATAATAAAGGACCCACGTCATAGTCCGTGAGGCGTCTCCGAAAAAACTCTGACACCAGGGTGTGCAGGGTCCACTGACGTGACCATGTAACTTACTCGAGGTGAATTACTGAAAAGTCATAACAAAGGACCCACAACCACATCATAGTCAGCCACAAAAAAACTCTGACACCAGGGTGTGCAAGGTCCATAAATACACAAAATAAACACCACTATCAGTTACCTACTCATATTGAAAAGCAATACCAAAATTTTCGTAAAAAATCTTTAGGTAAGTACATAAAATTGTAAAAAGTTAAACCAGCCAGTGTAGTTTGATGTTTCATATAGCACGCCATACATTTTAGGGGTCAGTTAAGTTGGTCGATTGTTCTACGGGAACTGGTGAAATGAAATTCGGAATAAGTTGTAGCCTAATTTCTAAGTTGGACCTCTAGCAACACAACTTTGAAAACCGCATTCAATTTTATGCAGTAGTTTTCGCGTGATGCGAATACAAACACAGACAGACAAAAATTCTAAAAATGATTGTTTTGGCTTCTGTAGGCCCATCATATTGTTTTTTCCTGAAAATCTTCAATGTACATACATCGACCTGTTACAATTTTATCATATGTATAGATAGATACTTAACCGCATTAAATTCTATGCAGTAGTTTTCGCGTGATGCGATTACAAACATACAGACAGACAGACAAAAATTCTAAAAATGATTGTTTTGGCTTCTGTTGGTCCAATAATGACCACTCATATTGTTTTTCCTAAAAATCTTCAATGTACATACATCGGCCTGTTACAATTTTATTATATGTATAGATAGATACTTTACCGCATTTAATTCTATTCAGTAGTTTTCACGTGATGCGATTACAAACATACAGACAGACAGACAAAAATTCTAAAATTTATTGTTTTGGCTTCTGCTGGTCCAATAATGACCCCTCATATTGTTTTTTCCTAAAAATCTTCAATGTACAGACATCGACCTGTTACAATTTTATTATATGTAAGATGATACATTTAGGTGTAAAATAGTTACTAGTTAAACCATAAAATATTTAATTAATACAGGATTAAGTGCGTATAATACTTCCGACGTTTCAACCGTGTTACAACAGCCGTAGTCACGGAAATTGTAATTGTGTAATTTTACGTGTTAAATATGCAGTGCGTTAGTTTATAAGTTAATTTAGTTACTAGTTCATGTGTGGTTTGTGAAAACTACTGCTAGCCGGCACTTTGTGTGACTCACCCATTGAGCAATTACAAAGAGGAGATGCGCGTAATACGCGTTTTGTAAGAAAGTATTTGTGAGGCTACACGGGACGGAAGGCAGACGTGCGGGGTGCTTGGTTTCGGCCGTGGCTCCAACCATGGAGCACGAGCAATGACAAACTCCGCCCACTTTTGTGTCGGCGAGGCGCCAATGATCACATCACTGCACCATTTAAAACGGCATCTCCTCTTTGTAATTGCTCTATGGACTCACCTCTATTTCAGGTATGATTGTAAGTATATTATAAAACAAAATATAAAATTGTCGATAAAATTCCTTAACGCCTAACACTTTTAATTTTATTTCAGTATTGTCAAAGATTTCCAAAATGACCGGTTGGAAGCGGCCTGCATCCAGCGCTTGCCTGCGACTTTCTTCAGATTGTCCGACCATCTGTCGGGGTCGGGGATGTTGCCTGCGCTTGCCTGTACGTGGTCGCCATTCCGAGAACCTTTCTGCTCCATTGGCCATCGGTTCTCCGCGGTATATTAAAGTATAACGTATCTACATAAGTAGAGTATTTGTATTGTATAGCAAGAAAGTACATGTAAGTACTTATCATTTTCAATTTATAATATCAAATGAAACAATAAAGAAAGTTGTCGGATGATCTCTGTGTAATTTGAGATTCGAACTTCGACTCTGTGTTGCAATGCCTTTGTGGGTAACGTTAGAACATAGATAAGAACTCGTGTAATGTCAAAGTTAATATTGATTTATCCACATCATCCATACTTCCCTATTCATACTTCCATACTAATATTATAAATGCGAAAGTCTGACTGTCTGTCTTTTACGCTTTCACGGCCAAACCGCTGAAACGGTTCATGACGAGCGTTGTTCAACGCTGAACGAATAACTGAAAAACATATATATTTTAATCCATACTCCATACTAATATTATAAATGCGAAAGTCTGTCTGTCTGTTATGCTTTCACGGCCAAACACTGAACTAATTTATTCGCATAAAATAGGGTAAACATGAGATCTGAATTAATGAGGAACAAGTAACAGCCTATTTTGCTATTTCAAAACAGCATCCAAAAATACACAAGCATTATTATTTGTCCAGTGATGATTCTTCAACCTACGATTTCCGACATCGCGTACCACACTATATAAAAATAATTGCTATTTCATGCTAATAAAAATATTTAACAGAATATCGAAATCAATACGTGAATTACCATTGCCACATTTTGAAATTAACTTGAACAAATGGCTCCTGGGTAAATGTTTTTACACATTTAATGATTTTTCTTAATGAAGATAACTAATCCTATTCTATGCGAGTAAACTATTTTGAATTTTAATTTTAATGACATGTGTTTGTAATAAAATTGTAATAATTATATTTTAATTTATTGATTAACAAACACCAACTGTAAAATGTGTGCTAATATTACCTACTTGTATATTTTTGCATGCTGTTTTGAAATAGCAAAATAGGCTGTAATTGTTCCCCTTTAATTAAGATCTCATGTTCAACCTATTTTACGTGAACAAATTAGTTTGAATTTTGAATCGAATAAGCCTAATGGGAAGAAACTTTTACCGGCAGACTCAGATATTATCACAGCGACTGCTTGATATCTGATTATGTTTAGTGGTGCTTCAACAAAGCCCATTAGGTGCACTCGAGGTGAAGTGACTAGTTTTAAAGCTTTTTGGCTAGACAGGATACTAGACTATTTCCACGTTTTTCATAATAAATAACAAACGTTCTATAAGCTTACATTGACAAAAAAAAAACTCGTTCTTTCGCGTCATGTTTAGATAAGAGAGAAAGGGACTTAACATTTTTGTTGAACAATGCTTAACAAACGTTTGTTATTATTTATGAATAAGGAAATTTGTACTTATTAAGACATTTATTTTATTTACTACTACGAGGATTACTTTTACCCAACAGATTTAATTGAAGAATATTTATATAATCCAACTGTGTTGTTTATGGTTTATACAAACCACCATTTCTTCTCATGAATGTCGTAAAAAGCGACTGTAAACCTAAGTAGGTTTTCATGCTTAGACATGCCTTATTTTTATAAGTCTTGCTCACAAATGTAAGATTTTACCAGGCAAATCACCGGTACTCATTGAGAAAGGAACGTTTATTTCGTGTGCGCTTTCAGTGGTCTTTGCCGGTACTAAGCAATATATAATAAGCAATGACTGCCAATATTCGTACATGGAGTGCTTAAAAAAGTGTTGTATAAAAAGTGTGAGTAAAGCAAAATCGGCGAGACAAGCAATTATTGTTCCATATCGAATAATTTTCGTTCGATATCGAACGTTTATATATATGAATAGCAGTTTCCCGCAGCTCCACCTGCGGTATATAGCCTAACATAGGCTCAGGGTGAATGTAGCATTCCAATGGTGAAAGAATTTTTGAAATCGGCTCAATAGTTTTGAGTTTATTCATTACAAACATACACACAAAAATACAAATCTTTCCTCTTTATAATATTAGTTAATATTAGTGTAGATGTAGACTAGCTGTTTCCCACGGCTCCGCCTGCGTCAAAAAGTAGCCTATGTTTGATCCCGGGTCTTCAACTTTATTCATACCATATTTCATCAAAATCCTTTCAGCGGTTTGGCCGTGAAAGTGTAACAGACAGACAGACAGACGGACGGACACACAGACAGACAGACTTTTGCATTTATCATATTATATTAGTATATATTAGTATGGAGTATGGCTGATATGGATTTTATATAATGATTTTGATTTAAGTTATACATTTCAAAAATAGAGCTCCTAATACCTCCTTTTCTCCAAAACTGCATAGTCTTATCTATAACTCCTTCAAAGGCTTTTTTATTTTTTCTTGTCATTTCGTCCACTTCAACAGTAAAATGAAAGTACAGATATGTTTAATCTTTATTTGTTTTGGAGCTTTTGCCAATTTAATATTTAAGAAAAATGGCTAAACCTGTGAAGTTTAACTTTTTTTATAGGTAGGCAAGGTACGGAAATAAGGGGCCCCCCTATCAGATTGTAAAATAAAATTACAACCCAAGATTTTGGAGTAATAGTGTTTTGGCATGAATGTTACCGAAATTTATTCGACATTGTAGGTAATTAGGCTGTAAGAATCATGGGGAGAACCTAGCAATTAGACATGTCTATAATTTGTGCAATATTTTACTTTCATTATAAACCTTTCATGAAACTATTAACATACTTAGATACAACTAGACAATTAGAACTTATTATTCATATCAAGAAAATTGAGATATTTTCAGAAAAAGAGGTGGTTTACTTTTTAACCAGAAACCATACGGCTATTGAACATACAAAACATCTAAACTAAAATGTTGCGATATTCGATTGGGCATTATGAATGAATGTACGTACCTACGATTTGATATCCTAGGTGCGGTGGCTGCAGTGAAATTGAGTCACTATTCTATTATATATATTCTATTAAATACTCATCCATCGAAAGCCTAAATAAATATAGGATCAAATGAACCGCGGTCAATAACATTGTGGCTTGCGACGTAATTAACGGTCATTAAAGTTAAACAATTATTCAATAGTGGCAAATCAAAATTGAAATAACTCAACACCTTGTTGCGATAATCTATACTAATATTATAAATGCAAAAGTCTGTCTGTCTGTCTTTCTGTCTGTCTGTCTGTTACGCTTTCAGGGCCAAACCGCTGAACGGATTTTGATGAAATTTGTAATGAATATAGTTGAAGACCCGGGGTCAAACATAGGCTACTTTTTGACGCAAGCGGAGCTGCGGGAAACAGCTAGTATTCCCTGTTTAATATAAATTGCAAGCCACAATGGTTTATTTACTTTTTGGTTAGATTTTTACATTTAAACTTTATTACAAAGAATGTAAGAATGTATACCTAAATGGCGGTTCTTATACGTAAGTCCAAATGTAGGTATCAAAAATTGCGATGTTTTTGATTTTATTTGAATTGTTATCAAACTATTACGACGCCATGTTAATTTTTGTTTAAAAATATTTGCTCAATATCATTAAAATACTATTTTCGAACGTCAACCTCATACCATGTATTATTTCTTATAAAACAATTTTCCGAGCAATAAAAGAGGCATGGCAGATTGACTCGTTTTCAACAATACTGCCTACTACGAATATTCAATGCTACATAACTAACCCCATTTAAATTGTAATTTAATATCAAACATTTCCATATGCACGGGCGCGCACTGCGGGGTGCGTCCACTCGAATCATGTGGTCCGATAGTAGAAACATCAAATACTTCCGATTATATATTCTGAAAGTGTGTTATTAAGAGTATTTACTTATTTAGTTTGCTGATTCAGGACATTATGTTTGATAATATATTTTTTTAATTTGCTTTGAAGCATACTGAAAGATTTTTAAAACTTATGCACCGCATATTTAAAACAGAAACGTTGAAAGTTTGATTATACATAATACATATAATCTTGTAATTTTAGTTTCATTCTGAATAGTAAGTACAAGGTTATTTTAAAATTAGGTTAGGTTATTTAAGGTTATTTTTGTAGTATCAGTAAACTATATGATTTCGGTAAAAAATATTTCTTTCACTTATTTCACATACTTACATATATACTATTTATTATAACGCAGGAAGTATTGAGTTATTTTCCGTATATTTCCGCTTCATACCATAGATTTAATATATATGCCGTAGTATATAATAATATGTTACGGCTAATGACCGAAGTGCGGCTACACTTAAGATTAGTCGGCTAATTTGAAGTGTAGCTGCACTTCCTATTATTATTATTTTTTTTGATGCTCTTTGCTGCTGATACATTCCAATGGAGTCGACACACCCATGCAGCGAAGCGCAAAGTTGTGTTTGTGGGTCGCGTGCTGATTGCCAATATCCAACACTAATTGCTGTCGCCGGGTTCGCACGGCACATATTATTTGGTCTTCTTTTACAAAGCTACATTCTGGATGGCTATCATCATGAGGAGATGAAACAAACGCTTTCTATTAATGTCACATACATGTACGTGTAGTGTAATAGTAATACGGAACAAATAAGATAAGGAACTAATTCAGATTTAAAGTGATGCTGCTTACAATAAATATACCTATGTCGACAATATTGACCGGTGGGACTCCCCGTTACTGGGACGTTTGATTCGCATACACACATTGTTGTGCCGAGTGTAGTCTGATGTCTTGGTGTGGTGGGATCCTACTACTTTGTATTTGACGTTTGTAATAGTTGATATTTAAAATTTTATATTTTTGTGATAATTTGTAATTTTTGGAAATTAATTTAATTATTATTTAGTTCCTGTCTCGTTAAATGGATTTTTAATCTGAAAATAAATGATTTATTATTATTATAATATGTAATAGAACACCACCAGACCTATTTTCCTATCAAGGAGCCAATGTTGTTGAAATAGGTACTATATTTAAGTAAAGAAAAGAATTAGGTTGCCTTATGTACAGAATCAGCAAGAGATTATGCCTGGGCTAGTGTTAGCTCCCGTTCAAATTTTGGAAAATTTGTTAAGCCAAACTTTAGTTTTGTAGGTCAAATTTATTAGACATTCGCACATATTCGAAAGTATAAGTTGGCATTTGAACAAAATTCCCATAATTTCAACGGGAGCTAACACGAGCCCAGACAGCAAAGTCGTTATTCTTCTCTTGCTAATTGTGTACATAGGGCAACCATTTCGTCTATTTTTGCCCTAATTATGATAAATGTGAGTCTCGTAAAGACTCTTGTTCCGCGAGAGTGCGGACCCCCAATACTAGCAGCTAATTGCAGCTGCACAGCTAGTACGTGACCTATAACAGCTCAGGCCTGCAGAATGGCAACGGGACTTCGGGAGTGTTGGCAAAAATATTAAACTTGTATGCATTTAAAAGATATCAAAATAGTTGTGATAAAGTCTCAGCTGCACTTAGTAAATGACTCATTAGTGTACATTTACATGGAACTTTTTAGTAAAGATTTAAGAATTCTTTTTCCGAGGGAGATTTTTCTTAGGTTTAATAATTTTCAGAAAAGAAGAAAAACGTCTCTGAGTACGGCAGTTAGCTTTGTCATATTTGAAACAAAGTCGGTGTGTAAAAACCAAACCATCATGATTTTTCTTCCTAAAAAAGTAGACGTCCGCCATTTGGCTTTTTGTACATGCTTTTGAAATTTGTCTAATAGAACAATATTTTGTTTATTTTATTTTCGTCTTCGTCTTCATTTTCATGAATCATAATTAGTTCCATTTTGACAAAAAACACCCCTCTAATCAATAAGTAAACATAACTTCATTACCTAACTACAGCATGCACTAACGTAGATATTATTTATTTTATTTATCCATACTAATATTATAAATGCGAAAAAAATATTATAAAAAGTATGTCTGTCTGTCTGCCTGTCTGTTACGCTTTCACGGCCAAACCGCTGAACAGATTTTTAAGAAATTTGATATGAATATAGTTGAAAACCCGGAATCAAACATAGGCTACTTTTTAACGCGGGCTGAGCGGAAACAGCTAGTTTATTTATATTTTTGAACACACTAGCAGCTTATATTAGTTGATGCGTGTGCATCTTGAAGTTTGGAGAGTTTATAAATTGTGCAACCTGTTTTTAAAAGTGTTAACTGAGGGTGCGCTGACGACATTCTCGGGAAGTCTGTTCCACCCTGCGACTACACGATTGCATAGAAAATGTTTTTTCACTCAAGCGTACATTTTCCGAGAGTTAGAACATATCACGCAGTTCTGGACCATCATAATGTTCTCTCAGCATTTTGAATGTTTCAATTAGGTTGCCTCTTCGTCTGCGACATTCTAATGTTGTAAGATTAAGAATTTCTAGATTTAAGTCTGTCATAAGGCAGATTGCGTATACATTTAATTAATTTTGTGGCTCTTCTTTGGGTATTTTCAGGAGTATTTTATCTTTTTTAAAATAGAGATCCCAAATTACAGAGGCAAACTCTAACAGTGGTCTTATGTATGTTTTATTAAGCTTCATAAATGTGTTCAGTGACAGTGTTGCAAATGATTTACGAACCAAATACAGAACAAAGTTAATCTTCTTAACAGTGTTTATTATGTGTGTTTTCCACTTCAAATCAGATGTAATTGTTATGCCAAGGTCTTTTTGTGACTCTACAGGGCTCAACTGCCGATTGCCTAGATGGCAATTCTTACGAGGATTTTTCTTTCCTATTTGAAGGATGGTACATTTTTCTATGTTAAGTGATAATTAGCCACTCTTTTGTCCATTGAAATATGTTATCGATTCTTTTTGAATATCTTGGAATTGTATGTTAGGGTTACCAAAAAAAATTGTGTCATCAGCAAACAGTGAAAATGGCATCTTCAATGTGAATTTTGGGTCAGTCAGATATAAAATAAACAGTAGGAGCCCGTGACTGATCCCATAGGCACTCCACTAAGGACAGATCGTGGGCTTGAGAGATACAAAAAAAAAAACATTGGTTGGGTGACCATTATCGTGATTAATTATCCATTGATTTACACAGAGCAGCAGATTGGTTGTAATAGATCTTTTTGGTAAAATATACTTACCTAAAGAGCTTAAATTAATATTACTGTGTTTTAATAGGCTTGAATATAAAAAAAAATAATTAAAAAACATGACAATTTGTCTTTATTAGTCAAATTCTAATTCGTGTCAAATAAGTAGTTTCACACAATGATATTGAAAACAAAAACATAAAAGAGAAATTCATAAAAAAGGTGACATAATCCGTGTCGCGATAGTGTATTGAATGAGAATTGGAAGAAATTGGATAGGGATTTATTGAACATAGTCACGACAGCATTGAAGTCTTTTTTCAAAGCTATACTTGAAATTGCCCAAAACGCAATCGATAACACCCATTTATAGTAAAGTGCGACCAAGAAAGACGGCGAGCTGCCCGGGGCCCTTAGCTAATGTGATTAGAGGGCCGTTTAGAAAATAGGATGTAAATAAAACATCCCGTTTACAAAAAAGGCTTTTCGTGATTTACTTAATGAGGACAAATTACAAACAAAAAAAAATGTTCTCTTTGAAATTAATAAGACTTGCTTCACAACGATTATTATTTTTCACTGTGCTTTTTAACATTATCCGTAACCATTGACAGTTTTTTCGCCTTTAATGAAAACAAAAGTTGCTGGCAAATTAAACGATATGGTGACGATAGACCAAACTTTTCTTTTCACCTTCTATATAGCTAGCAACTTAAGGTGAATAAGGCGAAAATTAATTTTATTTTTAGGTTCATAGGCATGCTGTGTTTCTTTCCTTATAATGAAAAATTAGGTACATGTTTCTGTCACTTTGATTTAGATAATGTTTTTCATTGCAGTTATGTTCGGTCATCTGATAATTAGTAAATAATAATTATTAGACGATCAAAATTACCTCTGCCCCTATATGGGATGGGTTGGAACACACTGTATTTTTCGACTATGTATGTCACAAAGGCGTAATAAGTAATAACAACATACGTACTGTATAAAACAACCAAATTTATTTTACTGATTAGCTTGTTACGACGATTAACTGCACGAGAGCATAGATTATCGCGTGTATTTCTCCATTTGTTTTATCTCACAATTTGTTTGTGTTATTATTTCATTCTTGTTTTCTCTTACTATTTATTAAAGATAAAAGACAAAATAGGTGAGAGGGCTGGCTCATTCCTAGCGCAAAGACTTGCAATTGCAATTCAACGCGGGAATGCAGCCAGTGTTCTTGGCACCATGCCACACGGATGTTGCTTAGATTTTAATTTTTAGTTTTTTTAAGTTTTTAGGTTAATTTGTTTGTCTATACTAATATCACAAAATATTATATACTTAATAGACACATACATGTCTACATGTATGTGTCTCAAAATTGTATTTTCCTGGTGCAATAAAGTGTTTATTATTATTATTATGTATCTCCGCTTGGGATTCACGGGTTTCCCCGGTCCTTTAAGAGGCTTGCGCGGGGATATGGTTCCAACGCCTAGAGGCCCTTTGAAGTTGATGTCATACGGTGCTCCTGTCCAAACCCGTCCTCGGCTATATCAATAGTTGATATTTCCATGAACAGGTCTGGGCAGGAGGAGGAACTATTGCTAATGGGTGAAAAGAATAAAATGGGCTATGGTTATGAAGTTTGGATGTGTTTAAACTGGGTTATTGCAATAGAAATCGGACACCTGCCATAATCATGATTACTGACTATTAGTGGCAGGCGGTGACTCGCCACTCAGTGAATGGGTCCTTCAAATAGTTGCCGCGTCTGGTAACAGAGGGGCAACATTGGAATGAGCGGCTAAGGGTGCCGAGAGGTGCGGCTGCTGTTTCGCCATCGCGAGTTGCCTTGTGAGCGGGTTTCCTCGTTATTATGCCATTACGTGCAATACACTTTTAAGATTTTTACATTCATACATACATACATACACTTCCACCCTAGAGCATATAGCTCTTGCGACTCCACTCTGGCCAGCCGGCTAAGGCAAGCCAAAGGTAGGGGTCCTGTCCCTCATCGGCGTCCACTCCGACCTTGGCGAAGGAAGGTTGGAGGTGAGGAACGGATGCCTCCCCTGGGAGCACTCAGGTCCGCGGTGTCGCCACTAACTAACAGCTCACCATTATAATTATTATTATTTATAATATGCAACATAAGTTTGCGAGATTTGGTTGTTTCTCATTAACTAAAAAGCTAGGTATTACTTAACCCAAATTCTTTCAGAAGAAAAAGATACCATTAGAAAATAACCCGAAATGAAAACATAACAAAGCAAAGCTATTCAAATAGATCCGCACAATCCAACCCAAATGAGGGATTTTTACAAACTACACTGACCCATTTCGTAAAGCGAGCACGAGTGTGTGTGTGTAATACGAAATTACGAATAACAAATACTAGACTACATAGAGCAACAAAAAGACTGGCAAATAATTTAAAAAAATGAATACTACATATTTATATATATATTTTCACCATTTACATGTTTTGTAATAAAATTGAAAAAATAAATAAATAATGCGATTAAAATAAGTAACTATATATATTTGTTGAGTGCAGATGTGGTCTATGATTAAAAAATTAATTTACTCTACCTTTGAAAAAACCCAGGTTGAAAGAGTCCGGAAATACGGTAATTTTAAGCTACTTTCTCCAGATACCTATGTACCTTAATTATATTTTTAAAATTCAAATTTATAGAAGTTTTTTTAGGTATGCGTATGAAATCCGCGTATCAAAAGTAGAAAAGCCGGTACAGTCAAATCTAAAAATAAAAGTGGACCCAAAGCTCCGAAGCCACTACTGCCCATTCAGCTTAATTAGGTTTGTTTGCACGTTTGTCTAAAATTTTGCTCAAAAGCACAAAAATGAAAAGTAAAGAAATATTTAAGTTAGTACTTCATAGTTTCCTATTCTAACAATGAAAGTTAGTAATTTTCAAAAACAGAAAGAATGTGTAAGTCTTTTGTGTATCATTAGTTTGTACATACCTCGTATTTCCGTATTTTCGTAAAATAAATAAATTGAATCCTGAAGAATCCGTAGGTACCATTGTTGAGATAAAATATTCAAATCTATTGCCCTGAATCTTACAGTTGGTCAATTGAATTGTTATTTAGTAAAACAACTGTTTTGGCCGTGTGGTATGAAAATAGACCATTTAGACGACTAAATAAATATAAGTTCTCAATTTGCTTGCACTTCTACTTCTGTCCAATTAGGAATAAATATAATATTTACATGGAGAATTGAATTTCAATTTATAATCTGTATTTATTTATATCTTGGCGCAAATAAAGAGTTTTTTATTAAACTACTTAATTGAATCGAAACAAAGCGGGCTGGTGATATCCTCAAGGCATCGCACTTGCACTTCCACTGCTTGACAACCAACTCATATCATTTACATAAATAACTTGTAGAAAACATCACCTTTATATTTATGTTACGGGCTCTTAGCCCTCTCCTTATACCTAACGTTCCCACGGATCCAACACCGATTACGAATCCTTTAAGAAAAACGTATGAATCATCGTGGAAACTGCTGAAATGAAGCCACCTGCATGTGCAGTCACCCTGGGAGCTTCTTCGAACAGGCAGAGAGAGTCGAGAGTCTGATCGTTGATCGCTAGAGTAACTCCTTGGTCAATCGCTGACTACTAGTTCATAAGTTGTTCTGTACTATTTGATTTTTAAAAACCTCCGCCGATGTTCCGTTGACGTATCTTGTACGTACATAATAATGTAAATATCAATACAAACAGGAATGAACAGTGAGCGGAGGCAGCGAAGCGACGGGGTATCCACGTGGAACGATGCCGACAACCAGGTCGAGCAAATCAAACAACAGCCTCCAATCTATCCTCTCGTAATGGCAACTGATCTGTGAAAACATCTAACACGAATCACGGTGCATTTACAGTATCAATAGGGCTGACTTCGCTCAGTTTCTATTTTAAAAATCACTAGAAAATGCTAGATGTGCAAATGCAATTTCCGATCAGCCCATTCCATATAAATTATATAACCAGAATCGATTCACTAAGTCATTTCATTTACCTACAGATAGAATGTATCGAGTCTGAAAATTGAAATTTATTGACACGTTAGATGAACCAACTAAAACAAAACGTGCTCAAATAAATTATGGCCTCTAAGCTGTACCTATAAAGAGTGGTTTATCCTGTGCGCAAAAAGTTAACTTTTTTTTAAACCATTACATATCGAAGAATCACGACAACATTGCAATAATATTTTAGAGTACACTTCAACAAATTCCCCTTTGGTTACTGATGTGACTCGTAATGATAAATCATGCGCCTTTCATGGAATGGATCTTGGATAATCTCGTCCTTAGCTTAACTTTCTTGTCCAAACAACATTTGTATAGCACACTAACTTATTTTTTTCAACCCTATTTGCACTGTAATAGATCGTGCAACACAGTATAAAATTTAATATTTTAGGGATACATTTCGAAATACCGCAGTCTGTATGAGCTTCGGGGCTTTGAGACTAAATTGAATTTTTATTTTTAATATCTTGAAGAAGTGATGGTATTATTTATTTTTCATTAATTTTAAAAATATCACTTTATATCGATAAGTAACATTAAGAGGTGTAAGTATAAATGATCGAATTGGCCCGAAAGGGGGGCGGTGTTGCCATCTACTTACGATCCCATATTCCGTATACGGTTATTTCTCAATCAATATCATCCAAACCTACAAACGAATCCGAATACTTGTTCCTTGAGTTACATTTTTCGCACACTAAGACACTACTTGGCGTTTTTTACAGTCCGTCTCTTAATATAAACTATTTCTCTACTCTAGATGATATATTAGACTCATTAGTACCCTCATACGATCATACAATTATGTTAGGTGATTTCAACACATGCCTTCTTAAAAAAGACTCGCGGGCGCAACATTTGAGAGACTTAACTGACAGTTATAACCTAGACATCTTGCCACTTCAAGCCACCCACTTCAACCCCGGTTGTATCCCTACATTGCTTGACCTAATAATAGTTTCCTCATCTGATCTTACAGCCAAGTTTGGACAGTATCCGGCGGAAGCATTCTCACACCATGACTTAATATTCCTTTCCTACAAAATTCGTCCTCCTAAACCCAAGCCGAAAATAATAATGCAACGTAACTTTGGTTCCATCAATACTGAAAAGCTTCGGGAGGACGCCAGACGCTGCGATTGGGCTACTCTTATTGAAACTGAGTCCGTGGATGATCAAGTTGATCTTTTGAACAGCTGGATTCTTAATCTATACGACACCCATGCTCCTTTAAGACCTGTTCGATTAAAGTATATGCCTGCTCCTTGGCTGTCTGATAATATAAAAGCCTTGCAAGTAAAAAGAAATAAGGCTAAATCCAAGTACAGGAAGGATCCGGATCGATTTCGTGATTTATACATTTCCGCAAGAAACAAATGCAACAAGGCGTGCAGAGATGCTCAACGGCGACATATTCATGACTCTGTTCAGCACAGTGAGCCAGCGAAGCTCTGGAAGTTCCTCAGATCTTTGGGAGTTGGTAAAAATAAAAGTACAGGACCCAATAACTTTGACATCAATAATCTAAATAGCTCTTTTACTTCTTCTACCGCAATTGATGCTAATGTCAAAAATCACACGCTTTTTTCTCTTGCTATGCTACCAACTCCCGACTTTCCATCTTTTGTCTTCAAACCGATAGCTGATCGTGATGTTGAGAGGGTCATACACTCCATAGCGTCAAATGCAACAGGAAGCGATGGTGTTGGTCGTGCTATGATCCTACCTATCATAGATATTATTCTCCCCTCCTTAACAGCTATCATTAACAACTCTTTTTCTTCAGGTACTTTTCCAAAGGAGTGGAAAAATGCTCACATCACACCACTGCCTAAAAAAGCGAATCCTAAATCTTTTTCCGACTTCCGGCCAATCTCCATCCTTCCCTTTTTATCCAAAATCCTTGAACGCATTGTCCAATATCAACTTCAACTTTTCCTATCTAAAAATGGCTTACTCAACCCTTTACAATCCGGTTTCCGTCAGGGTCATAGCACGACTACAGCACTAATAAACATTACAGAAGATATACGTTCTGGTATGGATAAGCAGTTAATAACAATGCTTACTTTATTAGATTTCAGTAATGCCTTTAATTCCGTTGATCATGATATTTTGCTGGCTACAATGAGTTCTCTCAACATTTCTCCGACGGCAATCGGTTGGTTTAATTCGTACCTGTACGGACGCCGGCAGCGGGTCCATATTGAAGAGACATACTCTTCGTGGTGTGACACTACTGCGGGTGTACCTCAGGGCGGCGTGCTTTCACCTATCCTTTTTGCTATTTTTATAAACTCCATTACCGTAAACCTTCAATGTTCATACCACCTATACGCCGACGATCTTCAAATTTATACACAAGCTGAGGTTGAAAATTTTTCTTCGGCTATTAATATCACAAATGCTGATCTCAGTGCTATATCGGCTTGGAGCAGGAGTCATGGTCTCGTTGTTAACCCTCAGAAAACGCAGGCGATTGTCATTGGCAGTTCAAGGATGACATGCAAGTTAAAGTATGCTGACTTACCCAAACTCACTTTTGACGATACTGTTATATAGTTGAGTGCGTCTGTGAGAAATCTGGGAGTACTCATCGACAGTTCGCTCACCTGGTCTCCTCAGTTGGCTGAAGTCAGTAGAAAAATGTTTGCTGCTGTTGGATCACTAAGACGACTTAAAAATTTTCTTCCTTTTCGGACCAAAGTTATGCTTGCCCAGTCTCTCCTGTTTCCCATCCTTGATTACGCGGATACCTGTTACCTAGATCTGACTGAGGAGCAACTTAATAAGCTCGAGCGTCTTCAAAATTTCTGCATCAGATTCATTTACGGCCTTCGTAAATATGATCATGTCTCACAGTTCCGCAATGAACTCGAGTGGCTCCCAATTCGACGTCGCCGCGACTGGCATACCCTTTCATTGCTTTACTCTATTCTTTTTAATCCCTTTTTTCCTCAATATCTAAAAGATCGTTTTGTGTTCTGTAGTGAAGAACAAAATAGAACACGCAGCTCGTGTAACCTACGGTTAGTAACACCTGTCCACTTTACTGAATTTTTTTCCCGCTCGTTTACTGTCAAAGCAATCCGTTTATGGAATTCTCTTCCGGTTACCATTCGACGCGCTCAAACTCTTCCCGTTTTTAAGTCACTTGTTAAAGCCCATTTCCTATCTATATGATTATGTTAACAACTTATTTACCTCACCATTGGAACCGCTTGATAAACCTGTGTCTTGTTTGCAATAAGTATTGTGCAATACTTGTGTCTACATAGGTATGTACTTTGAATGTATATAGAACGCATAATTGTTGAGTATGGATTAACTTTTAAATTACTTTTTTAAGTGTAAATTAACTTATATATTCTTTATTTTTGTGTCTGTTTATTATGTCTGCGCCTTACCCATGTTATTTTATTAAATCCTACCCGTTGGTTGCCTGTAAGAAATTGCTATAGCTATAAGGCCGCCATTGTACATTGCAAATCTCTTATGTAATTTTGTAATTTTAATTTCTTGGTGCAATAAAGAGTTTTATTATTATTAATATTATAATTTCTCGACATAGTAATTATTGTATTTTTTGCTTCTTTTCATTTTAGAGCATAACGACATTTTCTGTCTATTTCACTTTATGTTATAATGTTTCTGTGTCATCAAATTCTTCGTTTTCAATAATAACTGTAATTTTTAAAAGCGTATCTTATTAATTGACGTATAGTCCAAAGAATAATATTTTTTTGTGAATTATCTTAAAGTCAGTACACATTAGGGTCTGTTTAAAAAACCAAAGGACTACAAGCATAACATTATGAATACAACCCACTAATACCTATATACCTTTAGTTTTATGAGCTCCACCGTCGAGTGCCCAGCTCTTAAAATTATAATGATGACCAATACCGTAAACGTTTTAGTTTGATTTCCAAGATTCTGAACTCTATTAGTGACATTAATAAAAACGACTTGGTGCTACTTAAAAATTCAATTATACAATAACTGGCGAGAGTGGCGAGAATCGCTCCAGGCTGATCTCTGAATTAAAGTGACAGCAGCTTGCAAAATTCAGCCACAATGCGCTGAAAAATTATTTTTCAAGTTGCGCAAAAATTACAAAGTGACCCACATATATGGGATTAAAATGAAATATGGACCATGCCAACGAAATATAAAGTTTTCAGATGTAGTTTCTCATAATGTGTTTGTAAGTTTATGATGCACATACCTGTGTGTAATATAAATCGCATTATTCATAAAGTACAGTAGACAGTAGTAGTACAGTTAGATATATTTTATTCTACTGTGCAAGGAAGTATTAAATAAATAAATGTAAATTAAAGTATAATTAACAGTTTCTAAACCAAAGCTTTTAATTGCCCATTTGGCTCGTTTTTGCAAAGTCGATAGTTATATCAGAAATCATTTATTTGCATTAAATTACGTTTCTTATTTTAGGTTCGGTTTTCATATTAGGTGAAGTACTGTGTATTTTACACCGCGGCTAAAATAAATAAAAGAGACATAAAACATATTATTAAAATAAATAATCCTTTTCAAAAAACATAGTGAGAAAACAGGTGTGATTTTAATGTCTATTTATACTTTATTCTATTCACACGTTTCGTGCAAGTCCAAATACCTTTCCCAACAAAGGAGCAATCAGGCGCTGAACAATATCCCGGCTCCTAAATATTATATTTCAAAGGAGTAAATTTCCTTTACTGGAGCCTAAACCGACCTTTTCTTTATTGTTCACATGTGGAATTATGATTGTGTAACTACAACACATATCATTAACAATTTGTGAAAAGATTTGATGTTAGGTTTTCATCTAATTTGTTTTGTTATGATTGTTATGAATTTTTGACCTAATTACTTACTTACTTCGCTATAAAGTATTAGTGATTAGTGGAAAGTAGTCAAGTTTTAGTCAAAATCAACAAGTGATTGATAGGTATGTTTTCTCACCACATATAGGATTCTTCAGCGTCAGTAACAATGTGTCTAGATCGTATGCTTGACTTCTTCATTCTAGCTTTTTCCCGGGAGCATCCTTAGATGATGCTTTGAAGCCCAGGGTCCGCTTATATATGCGTAGGCTTAACTGCCATCATAATCATAAAAAAATGGTTAAAACAGCAGGTTACGTACGTCAATTGAAAGTAAACAAAATATTTGGTATTCATCAATTAAGATCGCGATTAAACAAAATCAATATAATACGCAAATGAGTATATTACGCATAATTATAGGTGAAAAGTCAGGGTTCAGTTAATTATACCAGTAGCGCTCATAAACATTTTTATAGGTTTATAAAGTGACCAAATAGGTTAAAATTATAGGTCAAAACATTCAAGTTTGCATGTGAAACGCTGTCAAACTTATACCCATATTCTCAAACGTTTGCTCAAACTCGACTCAACCTTACTCCAACTCATTGGTATGATTAGTCCACACTAGCTTCCTTGACTTAAGGAGATTCCTCATTGGAGGTGAGTATCGAACTGTCCAATATAGGGTTTGTCGAGAGGTACCATGAGGCGTCCTCAAAATAAAACAAAGTGGTTATAAATCAGTTTTTTGCCTAGGTATCTACTTACATTTTTCATTCTAAATTAATACTATGCTAATAAATAAAACAAGTAGGTATCAAATATGTTATTGTATTCTCTTGTTAATATTTAATCCTAGTGAACATACATTTTTAAATTTTACTAGTTGTTTCAGAAGTGTATTCATACTACAAATAAACACACAAACGCAACTCAAATTGCTCCAGATATCAACTTATTTATTTTCATAAAAGTTTTTGCATTGATAAAATCATCACGCATGCAGTGAGCAATACAAAGAAACAACATAATAATGAAAATATAATATGATGAAAATGTTGAGGTCACGAAACCGGTTTTATAATCTCTGTACAGTTAATTCTGAGTATACCGTGTTTTGTAAAAATAAATGACGCCCTAGATTGTTCGGGGACATAATACATTAGCGTTAAATGCCAACATGTCAGAAACCAGCTTGCGTGCAGCACAGGACCTCGTAGAAGTTTATATTAACGATATTATACAATGCCTCTACCATGAGATTCTTTTGACGCAGACGCTAGCGACTGCTTTAACAGATTTGTATGGCACAACTGTACAGCGCCCCTGGTGAATAGTTAGGTAACTAAGAAATTGCTTATAAAATCTTCGCGGTCGCTAGCGTCTGCGTTAGTAAAATTTCAAAGTAGAGGAACTGGTACTTTCAATTAAGTAGAAACTCTTTTCACCTACTTATTTCATTTAATAATCATCATAATTAGAATAAAATTATTCATAATTAAGAATATCCGAAGACTGGCAGTACTTCCCTACTCGCTGGATTGCGTGCCTGAGATGAAAAGCATTATCTATGTCTTTTAAACAAGGGTTTTGAAGATAATTATATACACTGCGAAAGGCCAAAAAATACAGACCCATGATAAACATATATTTTAGGTACCTTTTAACTTAGAAATTGCTGTTTAATTTATAAAATGTGACTGGATCTGACGGATGAATACTTCCAGGTTGCAATGCACAATGATGTGATGTGTGTCGCAGCGTACTTAAGGATCTTGATGAAATAAGATTTATTTTACTTATTTTTCGCCGGAAAAACACAGTAACAGCCAATTACAATAAAAAAAACTTAATAAGTGATAAAGAGTGCGAAAAGATAACACATATGAAGAGAAACGAGAAAAAAAAGAAAGTACCCAAAGCTAGTGTTTCTAGATTTCTAGTTTCACTGTTATATCTCGAGAAGTTCCGACATATTTTTACGACAAGGGTGTTTACTAACATAGCAAGGACTGTGTATACTAGTACAATCGAATTGTCAGTGTATGTGTCATCTTCAGGAATTGGAACACCGAACAGGGTCACGCGAATATTTTTCATGGATGTGATAAATACCTACCGACCGGTATTTTGTAAATATACGCAGTTTATCTTTATCTTAATAAAGCTCACGTTTGATATGTAATTATTTAATTTAGAGGTAACTGTACAAAGCAGATTGTTAGATTTAATATACTATTTCCGTACGTTATAGCATAAATCACGCTGATCAAAGCCTTGTTAATTAATTTCAGATAAACTTTGGAGACAAATAAATGATTTTGAATAAATGTGATCATATTAAAAAGTAAGCCTTCTTTACAATATTCTCTTCAAGAAATTACGTTTTGATCACAGTTGACGGTAATTAGGTGAATCAAGTTTCTCTAGTAGTATCCATAGCGACATCTGTTGGATGGCTGTTAAATTTCTGAATAATCTTTTGCTGACCCCTCACCCAGTTTCAGCAAGCAACCAAACTCGGGCGTTCTGATTTGTTCCTGAAAACGCTAGATGGAGCTACTAGTCTTAACTGTACACACAAGTAATCACTATTATCTTATTTTTTATATAGTTCGTTGGAAAAATTATGTGAAAACGATAATACCATTTTCGATTGCAAGAAACTTAGCAACAAAATAATAATAATAACTTAATAGCATATTTTTCAAGAAAAAATATAATTGGTAAATAATGTAGCTGGTACGGTCTTTTCTAGCGTTAAAAAGGGCAACCCAGTGTCCTTCTAATTAAAATAACATATAGCAATATAACTACAATGTCTAGCGGTAAATGAAGCACATCGGTAATCGTAGCAAAAATGGATGCTTTAGTAAATGTGACAGAGATAAGCCAAAAAGTGCATACTGTAAGTAATTATTTGTATTTGAAATTCGCAAAAAACTAAATTTAAGATAAAATTAAGGTGCCTACTTCAAATTATTTACTTAACGAGACTCTTTTGTACGCTTTCTTCTATTCAGAAAATTCTCATAAAATTGCAAAAAGCCAATTTAAGGCAATTTAAAGACGCAAGCTGGCAATAAATCGTATGGTAGGAAATAACGTTGACTTGGCTCGCTGTTTTTTTTTCAGGACTTTTTGGTATTTGTTAATAACAAGTTTATTCAATTTTAGCAAAATCTATTCATGATTTTCGAGCCTGAAATTGTTTATAAATCTCAAAATGGAAAAAAATACTTGTTTAAAAATAAGAATATTAGCGAAAATTATTTCATAAGTAATACGTTTTTCTCGAGTTTTTTACTTACTAGCTTTTTCCCGCAGCTCCCTGCGTCAAAAGGTAGGCATGTTTGACCCCAGGTCTTCAACTAAATTACTACCAAATTTAATAAAAATCCATTCAGCGGTTTGGCCGTTAAAGCGTAACATACAGACAGACTTTCGCAATTATAATTTTATGCATGAAATGGAAGTATAGATTTACATTTATTATTTACATCTAATGTTTCAAACACTACGGCATTCATGGTCGCAGGTAGAGTACCTGCGTATAGAAAAATTCAGTGTACAAGTGGCTTCATGTAAGGTCGCAATGCGCTGGCGTTGCAAAGGGGCTGTATATCAGTCAATGTCTGAGGGGTACTTTAATTGTGCTCTAATTTATTGGCCTATATGCGGAGGAGGATCTTATTGAGCACGTTCGTGGAAGAATTTATTGGCCGGAAAATGGAGGAGCAATTATGACAAACATGTGGAAACGTATGTTATGGTATTCTTATTCAACATCAAAAATTCCGATACAATAGTTAGAGGAAAATTCTGATATAAATGAATTAATTAATTTCACCAAGCGTCTACTTTCCTATTTTTTTTTAACTACATAGGCCGTGTTAACATACTTGGCAGTGAATCCATTTGTGCGCATATCCTCTACTGCAACGCCAAGCCCGCACTTTTACAAAAAATAATACTTCTTGCATTATTTTCTCAATTTTTGCTAAAGCACCGTTTCCTAATATTATCTAACGATATTCATATTGTATTGGGTCTAACAAGGCCATTTTAATCCGGTTACAGATACAAGATCAAGTTCATTAATATATTATTTACAAAACATATTTAGAATAATATTCTCTTTCTTTGCGCGGGTGCGTTGTACTCGGAAATCATTCATAGATACAACATACAAATATCTGCGTTGGTTTGCACGCGCTGTTAATCATTTCAAAACATTAACATCACATAAATCTGCCTGTCTTGTTTATATCTCGGTTTATTTCTTTCTCTTGAGATAAGCACTGTCTATATTTATACGACTCTATTCTAAGGTACAAGATTTTTTATGATGGTAATAAGTGTGAAAAAAATCTGTCCATTGCGTACCGTATTATACTGTTGTATTCTTCTTCATCCGATCATGTTTCATAATTATATCGTCAGTTTGCGATTCAGAGCTCAGTATATAGTCCTAGATGTAATCTGCAGTAACAGACGTAAGACGTAAGCGTCTGTAAGGCTTTTAACATGGAAACTACACCAAAAAGTTTATAATCGGGGCCATTAACATTGTCATATTTTCCAGGTAGCTAACGATGGTTTTCCAGCGATAACAGGCAAGACTTACTTTACGTTCCTTTCGAAGCATGGAAAAGCTCAAGATAAATATGTCACAAACCGTCGTTTGACAGGCACGATCATTACGAACATGCAAGGTAAGAAAAATCATTTAACTATCACAAAATGATATAGTACCTAGCTAGTGTATTAGCCTCTTCTTCATCATCCTAACGTTTTCCCGGTTGCATCCTCAGGTATTTGCTTCGGAAGCCAGGGTCCATAGGTCCTTCCCCGTGTTCTTACCATATTTATTTAGCGTTGTGGCTTTTACGGGAGCGACTGCCGTCTTATCTGCCAACCCTGTAGAGGAAGCCACTGTCAGATACTGTCTGTTAGTCAGCAGGCGCACCACTAGCAGGTAAGGTTTGCTTAGGTCCTGAGATTGGCTTGGGAATCGTATTTTCTGTGTGTTATTTATTTATCTGTGTCAGGGGTCTTGTAATTATTTAAGACAGAGATGGGGTCGTTTGTATTTACAATGTAGAGATGGGGCGACTTAATGATACGACGGTCGGCGTTAGACTCCTTTATTTTATTAATCGTAAACATATTATATATTATTATACTTATAACTTACCTACTTACGACTACTTACGTACCTTACCACACTACCATTTAAAGACAAATAAAAAACAATGTGAATTGTTTTTTTTTACAATAATTTTGGTAATCGCTAACTTTACATAAGAACTAATTGACAAGATAATAAACACTAGTAAGTAGGTTTAAGAAACAAACACAAGCCAAACAAAAGTATACTATTACAGTACATCAGTTACTGATACTGAAACTGGTTAACCTTTACATTTATGGGAAAGGAATGTAGCGCAGTGCATAAACATGAAATATTACTTAGGTACATTTCAATAGACAGTGTATTTGTGCTAAGATACAAAAGTTAAGTAACAATACATTTTCGAGATAACATTTATCAAAGTAATAACTTTAAAACAAAGTACCTATACCTATTCTATTAGGTATACATCAAAGTATCTATATTCTAAATTTTATTTATTTATATAAACTTTATTGTACAAATACTATTGTAAAGCACAATAAGTGGACTTAATGCTAAAAGCATTATCTAACAGCCAACCTTTGGGTCTAAATGGATAATATTGTTTGGTAATTTCTGAACGTAAGGCAAATAGACGCTATTGGTGGATTTTTACTTGCTTCTGAATTGACCGCTCGCCCGGCGGCGTGGCGTCCAGCATGGAACGTCACACGAATCTACGCCTGGAAGCCGCGCAAAGCGCACCATAAATTATAAAGGGATACTGCGTATCAGACGGGCTAGCTCAGCGGGTCTAAAATCGCCACTTTGCGCGAATCACATTATGATCACAATATGAATGTCATTGCAAATCCTAAAATGGCCATAATTTGGCAGTTCATAAAATGAATCACAACCAATTCATTTATGCAATTCTGCTGTTTGACAGATTTCTATGGAATTTCTTAAAATGGGTCACTTTTACAGAATTGCTTTACTGTCAAATAGCAGAATCATAAAAAGTTACTCTTCAGCAACATCTACAGTTCATTTCTCCAAATTTCAGAAAAATTTGCTCAATTGTGGAGTAAGAATACTTTGTAATTTTGATTTTAGGGTAAAATTCGTCAAGTTTTAAAACGTTTCGATTCGTCAAGCGAATTTTTATCATCTATTTTTGTTTAAATTCATCAAATACTATTAAGGTTTCGTATTAAATTGCAAAGAGAATTATAATCACTAAAGTTTTATTAAATTGTTATTATTTCGTGTAAAGATCTCGGTTTGTTCGAAAAATATTTAGAACATGCGCTTAAACGAGGTAGGAACATGGGTTAAAGGTAGGAAAGCCGCGTCTAGCTAGACGTCGCCGCCGTCGTCGCAGTGCGAATCTAACGACCAAACTGAAACTTATAGGGGGATTACCACGATAAATAAAATTCGTCTAAATGCGAGTGAGTGGGCGTGATAGCGCTATATGGGAAGTAACGCAGGGCAAACATCTCACTTACTCACTCGCATTTATTGGATAGAATTAAGAGATCATGGTAGCCCTTTTCTTGGTGTGTGTTTCCTTTTCTTCATATAAAGTTAAGACTTGAGAGGATTAACGTGCCGACACATGGCACTTCTTTTAACTTATTTCTGTGATCACACAAAAACAAAGCAACCGACTTGCCTTTACGAATTAACATCATATCACCATAAAATAATTACTCTTACTAACGATATCACAAAAATAAGATAAGGTATCATGTTTGTGTGCCAGTTAAGCCTCTTGAATCTTTAGTTTATATGGCGATGCTAAACGTGGGCTTCACGTGCGTGGCACGCAGGTAACGCCCACATGGTACTTCTATAGAGAAGTACCTAGGTATCGCATTCCTTAGTTATTTACACACCGTTGTGCGCTATTTATATAGAATAAATAGTGGATAGTAAGCCCCGACTAAAGAAGATACAAAAAATAAGAAGAGCCTAAAAGACGTATCCACTTCCGTATAACCCCTTTTTTTATTGACAGATGACTGCACTTGATTGACATTGACTGATATGATAGACTTAACTTTATTACCACTATCATAAATAATTATTCAAGTAGTCTCTATTTTCTTTATTGCGTACGCAAATGCCAATGTACGCACGTCAATTATACAATAATCTTAATTTCCTGTTTCACAGTACTTCTAACATCATTAATAACAAAGAATTATATAAAAAATAATGAATCGGGCATAGATTAATAATTGGTCTCCGCTGCGCTACGACTAGATACAGTCGGCATACTACATAAATTCGCAACTAAAACCATGCCGAAACCGGCATGGTTGCGGCATACCCGCGTCAGTCATGCCGCGACCGATGAGTGAGTTGGATGTCTAGATAAATATAAAATTTAATGTAAAAGTAGACGCAAAATGTGCAGTTTGCGTAGTCAAACTGTGTAAGAATAATACTAAAAGAAATAAGGAAGATACTGGTATTACATACCATCAATAAGTATTGTATTATTTCGAAATATGGACATAAATTACTCACGAAAATAATATAACCCTAAAATATGGCGCGAAGTACCGCTCGGTGCTCAATGTTGCCGTGTATTAAATAATCCCAAATTCCCGAAGGTTTCGATTTTTATTATTTAGATATTTTGTTTTTTAACTCCCGACTCCAAAAGAGAGATGTTGTTTGTTGACTTTTTCTGACAATTTTGTCTGTCTTTAACATAAAGCGGGGTGCGTGCGTAATGTGTATGATAAGTTAGGCTATTGTGCTATGAGGCGGGATAATTAAATAAAGTCAATATGTAATTTAACACTATAATTAAAAGTTCAGCACAATTAAATAGAACAAATACAATACAAGCACACCGACAACTTAAAGATTAACAGAAGGTTATGATAAGCACAAAATACACAATTAAATAGAACAAATACAATACAAGCACACCGACAACTTAAAGATTAACAGAAGGTTATGATAAGCACAAAATACAGGTGAGAAAAGTGAAGGAACGGATCAAGCGAGAAATGAGTTTACGTAAGCGCGCGAATGCGAGCGCAAGCAACGTGCGTTCAGTCTCAAGATGGTATTCGGACTGGCGAGCCGGCGCGGCGAGACGCACGGATCGCCGTGGCGTGGGCTGCGCGCGCATCGTCCGAGCCGATCGCAGCGGCTGACATGCATGCGCGCGCATCGCATTCGCTATCTATATAAAACAACAACACTTGTCCGCTTGTTCGTTGACATTAGAAATATACAAATTTTTAAGTTAAATTATCTAAAATTAACAAGTTTTAGTATTGCAGTTTATTTAAAATATTTACAATTATCAAAATAAAAAACTTATAATACTAATACTATACAACTTAATAAAACTATAGCTTCCTTTTTAATTAAAAGACGTGGACGCACGCCACAAACATCTTATTTCTTTAATGCTGATCTGGGAGAAAAGTAAATACGTGGAATATACTACTGCTTCTCTTCCCGCGCAGACCATATAAGCCGGCCGAGGAAGTGGGCGAAAATCGAAGAACCATACCTATCAGTAGGCGATGCGACTAGCAACCTATCACTATTTTGATTCCATTTCCACTTTACGCCGACCAACATTCTAAATATGGCCTTTAGGTAGTTGGTACCCCGTAGGGTATTGTTGCCGGATAATTGATTAATCGAATTTTTTTTTTTTAAATAATCTATGATATCGAAAGTATTGATATAATTAATTTAATCGAATTTTGACAATTAATCGATTATTAACTGCAATATCAAACAATTAGTCGATTATTGAAATGGGTTGATATAAATTATATCGATTTAATTAACAAAGGTAATCGTTCATATCAATGGTTATTAATCGATTATGTATCTGTAGTATCGATATAATCTAATCTGTAGTATTGATTTTTGAGAATTTATGAAAAATAATCGATTAATGGATTAACAACAATACCAAGCATTTCAGGCACCGATACTATACAGATATACCGGAACTCGGCGGCGGGATGTACAGCGGGCATAACACAAATCATCGTCATTCAACTCATACAGAAAAAAATTACAGAAATATATTATCAATAGTATCAATATCGATACTATCGATATATGATCACTATCGATACCTTAGATTATATTTTCAACTATCAAAGAATCGATTATTATTCGATGTGTAATGTATTTTCCGGCAACACTACTGTATGGAAAAAGGCCATGATAATATCTACTCGTATGTACAAGATGTTTACCGCAGCTCCGCCTGCGTCAAAAGGTGGCCTATGTTTGACTCCGGGTCTATCGGGACCTATATCCGTACCAAATTTCATGAAAATCAATTCAGCGGTTTAGTTGTGAAAGAGTAACAAACATCAATTAATACTTACAAACTTTCGCGTTTATAATATTAATAGGATGTGTATGTCTATTTATTTATCTGTATTTAAACCCGGGTTACAACTAAAAAGAGGTCAGTAATCAATTAGCTCCAAGCTAAATAGAAAATTAAAGTAACGTTTAACATACTGTACTGTGTAATAATAAATCAAAAGAAAGTTTGTCTGCAATTTTAGGATTCAATATTAGAATTATAAAATAAAGTAGACAAAAACTAACCATTTCCCCTACCTTATCTCCGAAACTATCGATTCCAGAATTTCGATTCATAAATTACAGGAAAACCTATGAGATAATTTTAAATTTGTTTAGGAGGTCCAAATAGAGAAAAATAAAAAATAGTACAGAACCCTCTACACGCGAGCCGACTCACACTTGGCCAGTTTTATTTTAATTTTATTTTAAAGGTTTTTCTGAGCTACTTTTTATAATACGTAACAAGACCGCAGCAATTAATAGTTTTCCCATTGGTCGGGCACCAGTCAAGTAGCTGGCAACACACTTTCCTATTAAGTGGCCGCATTCTGGAAACTGATTTTTCTTCACAGCGCGGTATCTAGTCGAGCGCGCGAGACCAATTATTAATCTATGGAATCGGGTTTTGTTTGTGAAGAACCGGTTTTCATTTTATTGTTATGGCAATATTAACACGACAAATGATTTACGAAATGAACTGAATGGTTGATGAATTGCGAATGATGCGTGTCCATTTTACAAAAAAAAAGAAGAATTGCAGAGGAATTGCTAGGAATTCACGAAATGAATTCGTTTTGATGAATTGGTCAAAGTGGCGATTTTAGACCTACTACATTTAATGTGGGCATTAGTGGGCAATACCAGAATACAATGCCACAATTTGGCAAGATCTTTTTTTTAAAAGCTATAAAAAAAATATGACATTTTTTTTACCAAAAAGCGTTCGGACAAGGCATTCCTTGTAAATAAACCTTATACTTCCCATTGGAAGTATAAGGTTTATTTATTTTTTGTTTTAGATTAGTAAGCCCAAGAAAGAGATGATAAGTCATGTTATCCCTCAGGATGACCTGAAGGATAATATGAAATATCATCTCTAATAAGGTGAAAATATAATAAAACAACTTTTTTTACAAACCAATATTTTATTAATCTACTTAATTATTTAATAACAATCGATAGAACATAAGATAAAAATACATTAAAACTAACAAAGTAACCTAATATTAAAAATTGAAATAAGTTTTACAAATCATTATTTTAAATAACTGTTTCCGCGTCAGAGGCCGAGAGGCGATTCCGAACTACTGTGATACTAGCTAGGGCTTACATGGTTGAATCATTATTATACATTTGAATGAATGATTATTTAAAAATTACCTATGTCTATGTACTCGTTTGACAAAATAAAATAAAATCCTAATATAGTACAATTAATTAAATAGATATCCAAATCTAAAACATTCATTTTTTCATGATTAAATGCTTAAGAAATAAAGTAAAAGCATCGAGATAATTAAAACTAAATCAGCGAAAGTTCAATCACTTATTTTGTTTTAAATAACGATTTACCAAAAACTACTGGGTGCTGTTATCGAATGATTTTCATTAGAGTCACCAGTATTCAGTAAGTCACATAACACTCCACCTATGAAGCTAAAATTCGGCAGGTAGATCTTGTACAACTAGATCAGTTTCTGAAAACAAAGATAAATGAAAATATATAAAAGAAAGGTAGTTTAGTTACACAATTTATAAATTAAAAAATAGCTGGAGCCCTATCTATATATCCAGGGTTATCCCTATTATTGAAAGTACAAGCTTACGGAAAACCGGTGAGTCGAACGATCTTCATTAGACTTAGAGAGACATACTTTTTAAATATAGGAGTCCTGAACAAAATCGGCTGAAATTTTGTGTTACCTATATGCAAATGTAAAGACCCATTTTAAATGATTAAGAACCAAAATATTAACCTAATTATTACTTATTTTTAATATCTTATTACTTGCATAGAACAAATGGCTGAGTAACTAGGATTTTTACAGTAAAATAGAGGTGAGGTTAGAATTTGTAGTAAAATGCCATTTAGGTATATGTATGGTTATGACCTTACTTAGTATATTAATTAAGCAAAATTACTCTCTCAGTTTATTTTATCGACGTTGAGTATGCAGACATTTCCCAATGCCACCTTCTTCAATACAACAACGCCAAAACATTGGAAGGGAGAGAACAAGAACGGAGACCAATATAACGTAACTTCACTAGATGGAGCAAGAAACATAATGACACAAAGTATATTTAAACAATGGCGCACAAACTTTAAAAAAAAATAAAAAAACGAAATACTAAAAAAAATGGCGATTGAGTTTGAGGTTAGGTTTTCTGCTTTTCATCTGATGGTGCGACCACACATGGCATATAAGAGTTATTTTGGAAAAACATGCAATGGCAAATAGGCCATGTGTGGGACGCACCATGACGTTTGTGGATTGGTTAACCGGGGCGAAGGGATGAAGTACGGGAAGCAGGGTAGTTGTCAAAAAGTGCGTTTGTAATTTCCTGTGATTGTTCGTTCGCTATAGGTGATATATCTTCTTTGAGCTTTATTTGCCATGAAGCACACGTCTACGTTTGGCCATCGCAAAGTGCTGTCGTTTGCACTTTCTCGATCTACGCCTGCAAGCCGCGCCAAGCGCACGTCTACGCTTGGCCTCCGCGAAGTGCTGTCGCTTGAACTATATTCGCAATCGCTTGTGTGTTATGTGCCAATCTGCCGCATTCGAACTGAAACGAAAATCGGTTTCTTATATTTTAAATGTTGATTTTCGCTTCATTTTGCATTCGTATAGTTTATTTCGCAAGTTTTAACCATGGGTGAAGAGATGAAACTTAAGATTTATATAGGCAAACACGATGCGTATTACACTCGTATTTAGGAGATCTATGATTCTTCTAGATCTTTAAATACTGAAAAGTCAAGTCGG
Organism: Euzophera pinguis; assembly: GCA_947363495.1. Lineage (NCBI taxonomy): Eukaryota > Metazoa > Arthropoda > Insecta > Lepidoptera > Pyralidae > Euzophera > Euzophera pinguis. The sequence continues at coordinate 7,993,350 of OX376155.1, forward strand.
ACTTTCATGGCACGAGCCAAACAAATAAACAGTTTACGCGCTGAATTTAGTGATGTTCTTGATAATATTAATTTGTAATCAATGGAGATTTACGAGTCTTATGAAGTTAGCTAAAGTGTTTTAAAATTCGTTTGATGATTTGGCAAGTGAAATTAAAAATACTCTGAGTTCGCTAATCGAACCTCAATTGCCTATGGAGTCTCCAAGTGAAACCCCATGTTCTAAAACGCATCATATTAGGGTACCTAAAATAGAACTTCCTAGTTTTGATGGTGACATTCAAAACTTTCCCTTTTTCTATGAGACATTAGTGGTTCTAACCCCGCAAATATAGAAAAAATATTTGATAAATTTACCGCAGTTATAGCAGGTCTGCAACAATTAAAAATAGATAACTTAGCTGATTTTATTTTTACGCATTTGGGTCTTAAGTTATTAGATTCGAACATCGCATCGCAATTTGGTTTGCAAAAATATTGGATACTTTTTAGGTAACAACAAACGTTTCATATCATTTAGTAAAATATTTTTGCGTTTTGGGTTAATCGTGATTTCGGTATAAAATTAATTAAATGTTTTCGAGATTCAGCATTTAAAACACTACTGTAATATTCTGCGTTGTCAATTAACGATTTTGTGATATTTTTGTTTCCATTTATAAAAGGCCATTTATAAAACTCTAAAGCAATTTCTAAATCAAATAGTTCCGACATCATGAAATTTATAATCGATTGAAACCTAAAATATTATTAAAATTTTCAATTAAACTAAAAATATCCAAATACCGGATTTAAAATGCAAAACAAAAATTAACATTATCCATTTTCTGATATTTAAAAAAAATACGTTTAAAAGGATATAATCTTGCGTTTGTCTTGTCCGGGTTTTGAGTCGTACTCTTAGCGTATGGTCGTGTCTGTGCGATGAGCTGGTGCAGCGAGCTCCTGGCATCGGGCTGTGTAGGCCGGGATATCCTTGGACTCCGCTGGAACTGTTGGCCGGGCACCATCCCTGTCCCGTACGCTTCTTTCTTCTCTCTTGAATTTATTTTTTATTTATCTAAGTGAAAATCTTCTTATCTCTATTTTCTTCAAATTCTTCCTTTATTTATATTTTCTTAAAAAAAAACTTTATTTACTTCTTTCTTCTACATTCATTAATATTTATTTCTTGAGTCTTCGCATTTTTTTATTTCTTCATTATATTGATATCTTCAAAATTTTTTTCTTCTTATTTCTGACTAAATTTTCTTCTAAAAATATTTCCTTCCTGGTTCTTAATTTTTCTTGATTTTGTTGTCGTCGTCTTCACAGAATTTTTTTTTTTTTAAATGTCTTTAATTTATATATTTTTTTTTATTAATTTAGTTTGATGATGCGCGGATGGCCAAGCCGACGCGCAAGGCCGCGCCGACTGACAGGGTCGCCACGCCAGGTAGTGATCGGTCGGACGGTCGGCATTAGACTCCTTTATTTTATTAATCGCAAACACATTAAATTATACTTATTGCTAACCTTATGTACTACTACCACACTACAACAAAGTAAAATGCAATGATAATTTTAAATATGTGACAAGTTTCAAGCTTAAGAAGTCCGAAGCTAAGCAATGCCTTTCTTAAGTGCGCTTGTCAGCTACAAGAGTGGAGTGAAAGACTGTAAGACTTGAACTTTGGAACGCGAAACTTTCACTGCTTCTCAATATTGAATGAGATAAAAAATAAAAAATTTACTAATAAATTGATGAAAAAGTTTCAATTGGAAGAAGTTTCATAATAGTGCTATAATTTGTTTAAACCAGCAATATAAGAGTACTACACTAGTTAAACAGTGGGCAGATCTTTCAAACATAATATAGATAAGGTTATTAACAACAGCTAATGTAGGACTATATTTAGTACATAATAATTACTCAAACACATTCAAAAAAATTGGCGCAAGGATTTTTTTAGGAATATTTTATTTCGTATTAACCTACCTATAGTACCTATAAGTATATTTCTAGCGTAAGGACGTGGCCAATGGAATCGTTTTTGCAACCCTAAAATGTATGTATATATAAAAGGTTGTGTGTTTCTTTTAACATACTTATATGTTTTTAGCTTCTGACCGATATTATTCAGATCTTGTTCCATCCATCTCAGCCTGGGTCTGCCTCGACTTCTGCAAACCTATGACTTACTTTCCAGTAAACGCTAGGGAAATCATATCACACATGATACATTTTTGCTTGTATGCAGAATTTAAAGGCAAAATCAGACCAAGAAAATGGGACCATCCTGTTGTTGAATCATCTACTCGTATTTACTGCTTTGTTTAGAAAGTGGTCGTGTTACAAGTAAGAAAATTTGGCTAGCGTTTAAACAGTCTCCCTGTATTGTTATCTACATAACGTACCTATATTTGTAAGCATTTAGTGAAGTGAACACTGTGTCGCGTTTACCCAAAGCTTTTAACGTCTTTTTATCTTTGACATGCCGAAATGGAAAAAGTCTTCAACGTTTCAAGTGCTTCCATCAACATTTTGCTATTCCCAAACTTTCGTTTGGGCTGTAACCAAAATTGAATTCCGTATAAAATTAAGCTGTATTTAATACATACCAAACGCAATATTTAAACGGACGTAAAGCCTATCTATATAATTTGGTCTAAAATTTTAGAGTTAGAAAATAAACCTAAAAATTCACTTGCGTGGTTCCAATCGAGTGAAACAGTATTGATTTGAAGAAAACAGCTTAATTCTAATTTCGTCTACATAGTTTAATCAAAATTACTAGATACCTAAGTAATTAAAAAAACTATTTTAAATAAATACAGTGTTCGTCTATCAATTTTAGTGTAGTAGCTCATTCCCCTTCGATTGATGACCATCAATGGAATAAACTACTACTAAGTATGGAAGTTTTCACATTCCAGCCTTCAGACCTTATTCAAATCCGCAACTTCTTTGTACCAATTAAAAATACCAGTAATTATTATATTCGTACAAAATACCACAGGGACAGTAATCATCGAATTATTAGCGAACTCTAAGTTCCGAAGCAATCAGCCTCTATCGGAAAAACGAACATAAGGATGATAATGACCATAAAGACAGATATGTTATTTGTAGAAAGATCCTTATAGCTAAGATCAACTGGAATTACGACTAAGTCGTCTGGTCACCTACTTTATTGGCTAAAGAGTAAGAGGTTTGAATTTTTTTTTATTACTTTCAGAATACTACAGATTACAGAATGCTGTACTAATAATAATACCTAAGCAAAGAGCAAGCCTCGCACTTCCGCATTCGCATTCTAAAGCCTTCCTTGCTTTATGCGTATAAGTAGAATATTATTTATATTTAATTTGCCACGTGCAAAACTATGTAGTTGAAAATAAATATAACTTGTAGGCGTAATGGTGCAAGGAAATTGATAAAATAGTTCCGTTATTCGACGTAACAAACACGTACGAAATTTTATCTATAAAAGGAAAAGGATTCGGTTTGATCAAGCATATCGTAATTGGACATGATGTGAAAGTGGAAAGCAAAAAGCTTGGGTCGGCATACAAATTAGATGAAGCCTGACTTGTATTCTATCGGAAGAATGGTAAAGAAGAGCATTGTTGCTCTTTTTTCAACTAAATTATTTTCTCTATCTATTTTGTTCAATATTTATTTTGTTCAATTTCTATTAAATAAAATTTAACAGTTTGAATTTAAGGACAACCAACTTCATGTTCAGAGAAATTCTTAAAATTTGCGATAGCGACCGAAAGGATATTATTGAAATTATTTTGTTGATTAGCTGCGATACTTAATAAAATCTCATAGTAGAGGCATATAGTGCTCACGCGTCTGGACTGACGCTGCGATCTTTCGTGGTTCTAAGTGCTCAGCGAATGTCCTGAATATTTGGCTAAGTATAATAGATTACAAAAGGCACGCAAGCAATCCGTCTTCCCCTGTCGCCGGTTTAATTTTTCACAAGAAGATAGTTTAGCGAGGCGGCGTCGGTCGCGCAAGTTTTGAATGCTTTCATTCAAACTTGTTCAGTCCGCGTGGCTATGAATGGCGGATGGCACAGTTTGTCTGCAACTTCGTCGATTTAGCTCAGTACTTCTGTTCCAGGCTTATTCACGAACCACTTTTCAAAGAAAAACTCGACCCCTTTGTTTTGGTAAGGCAATTATTGCAAGAACTAGCTATAATTACATTATTAAGAATTGTTCTTTTAACTTCGGTTCTAGTAATTAGTTCTAGGTTTGGGAACTAGAGCTTAATGTTGATTTGCTCTTCATCAAGTAGGTACTTATCTAATTTATACTCATTAACTAATGATTCTTTGAAGTGACAGCGGATTGACTGCGGCTGAAATAATGCGTTCTGGTATTACAACTGAATCCGGCTTGGATGGGTAGTTTCAGTAAACTGTACTATGTTTTTGCTATCTAAATTATATGGCAAAAAATCATGAACTTCAGTGATTTTTTTTCTAAGCGTAGCGAGGATATCCATACAAGACGAATCGCCGAAGTTTGTAAAAGTCATATGCCTTAATTAAAATATAAACACCTAATTCATAGTTATAAAATTCAATGTAAACAAATATTCGGTTCGGCTTCAAGATATCCACACGTTATCGCTCGAGTACTGAAGGAGGTATTTATAAGCGTCGCATTTGCGAGGCAACGGAATAACGAATTGCAATTTTCTCTGATAATCTTGCAAAGCCTTAGATTTCTACGCTTTAACGCGTCGTTTTCAGATTATTTTAACTAGATATCGCATACTCATTTATTTTTAGCAAAGGATTTATTTTTTACTGAAGCACTTTTGAAAGAATATACTTATCTTTCAGGCCGCGTTAGATTGGAAATCCATAATAGAGGCCTATATATATCTGTGGACGTCTTGTGGCTGAGATAATGATGATGATACATATAATGCCTGAGATATAAATGAAATATTTCTTTTAATCGCAACCTATAAACGTATTTTTGTTAATTCTTCCGATAGCAAAAAAGACTCTAAGTAAAGGTATTTAATAGAAGAACCACTTGCTCAGCCACAATATAATTCCTAGGTCCTGAAACGAAGGTGCGTATTATACAAATCGATAGAGATGTCCTTAGTAAAAATATTGATAACTTGTTTAAATATACGTAAGTATGTGAGGTACTTCGCTAATGATCCAATTTCCATTTTCAGATGTGACCACTAGACTGAATTCCATTTCGGCACAAGTGATATAAAACTATATTCACAAATAAATATTTAGGGTCTCAAAAGTTGCGTCGCGATTTTGAAATTCAAAGATATATTTTGTATGTTTAAAAGTATTATACACAATAAATAACTATTTTTTCCATTATTCAAATATTTATTATTATTCTTTAGAAGAGAAACTCAAGCTACTTAATATATCTATTTAATATACTAATTAATCATTGAGAAAAGAACGTCAGCATATTATTTATGAACCTCATTTTAAAGCAAGAAAAGGGGAGAATTCAGTCTTATTTAGAAATGACTTAAAAGAATAGGAAAAAAAAGTAGAACAAAAGCGCAATATGTTAATTTAGTTTACGTCTCACTTTACAACTAATTAAATTAAAACTTTAATACAGATTTATACATATGGTAAATCCATACTTCCATTTTCAAATTATCTCCATACTCCATACTAATAATAATAATATATACTTAGTATTGCACGTAATGGCGTAATAACGAGGAACCCCGCTCACGAGAAAACTCGCGATGGCAAAACCGGAGCCGCACCTCTCGGCACCCTTAGCCGCTCATTCCAATGTTGCCCCTCTGTTGCCAAACGCGGCGACTATTTGGGGGGCCCATTCACTGAGTGGCGAGACACCGCCTGCCACAAATAGTCAGTAATCATGATTATGGCAGGTGTCCGATTTTTATTACAATAGCCCAGTTTAAACCCATCCAAACTTCAAAACCATAACCCATTTTATTCTTTTTACTCATTAGCAATAGTTCCTCCTCCTGCCTAGACCTGTTAATGGAAATGTCATCTATTGATATAGCCGAGGACGAGTTTTGACAGGAGCACCACATGACATCAACTTCTCCAAAGGGCCTCTACGCGTTGGATCCATATCCCCGCGCAAGCCTCTCAAATCACCGGGGCAACCCATGAATCCCAAGCGGAGATATATACTTAAAATACTAATTTTCTAATAATTACTAATTACTAATATTACTAATAATTTACTTTACTAATATTACTAATTATAGTTATAATAATTACTAATAACATTATAAAAGCGAAAGTTTGCCTGTATGTCAGTCTGTTTGTCTGTTAAGCTTTCACGGCCAAACCGTTGAACGGATTTTGATGAAATTTGGTATGAATATAGTTGAAGACCCGGGGTCAAACATAGGCTACTTTTTGACGCAGGCGGAGCTGCGGGAAACATCTAGTCTATATATAAATAGAATCAATATTATAGTTTTAAGTAGACTACTTACTAGAAATTATATTTTAAATTTCTTTGCAAGTAAAATTGTACATCTACACTATTAATACATCTACACTTCTACACTAATATTATAAAGTATATATGTATGTAATGAAATAACTCAAAAAGTACTCGACCGATTTCGAAAATTCTTTCATCATTAGAAAGCTACTTTATTGCAGATTAACATAGGCTATAATATATTTCATTATAACCAGGAGTCAAGTATAAATTCGACCTCCAAAAATTCCTTCGGTAAACAAAAAAGTTAGAAGCGCAATGGAGGTAGACAAACAAAACTTTATTAATATTCCACAATTTTCGGAATCAAGTAGAGTTGTAAAATAGTACTATAAAAAATTCCACAATTCGACAATATTCGTTTTGAACATTTCGACTGGAACTTTCATACTTAGATATGCAAGTTTTTATGTTTAACTATAATATACCTACTTCAGTAATTAGATTTTAAGCGTCGTGTTTTGTCATGTCTTCAGTAACACTACTATGAGACTTTATTTACGCGGATGTTAGTGACTGCGTTTAGATTTTTATAAAATGTAAGTATCCTTACTGTTCGAAAATTTAGCTATAAAGCATACCAAAGAGTATTAGACTAGGGCTCTTACTAATAATTATGTCTAAACCGGTAGCTGTACCCTATGCTATGGCTGCCATATCACAGCTATAGACAGCGGATAAATTCTTACAAATCTTGATGCTAAAGGGCCCAACCCCGCTCCACCCTCAGCCGCCCACATCAATGTAACTATTTAGGAGTCAAACATGAAGACTGATTTGAGGGTATCATTTCGTAAATGGAAACTCATTTCCTGTGTCAGAGTTCCTATCGCAATACAATTCATCAAAACACGAGTACCCTAATGTACATAATTATTACGAGTAAGTAAATAAGTTTTCAATACATTTGCTCATAAAATGTCTTTTATTTCATTGTAATTAGGCCCTTAATGTAAACAACACGTTGTTTATGTTATAATCGCACTTTTATAGTAATTTTTTTTTAAATGTGCGCCAAAAGGATTTAAAGCCTCAAACCAATTCATTGATTTTGTAAAAAATATAAATTATTTCTGCTTCTAAATGATAAATCAACAATAAATTTTTATTACAAAAAAATTGACTATCAGGATCTGCTCTGTCTGTATCAGTGGCGCCATTTTTAAATCTATTTGTTTTTGTATTTAATTTACTAATACTAACAAATGTCGATTTAATTTAGAGAAGAATATCTACCTAAATTTGACTCCGCTATAGATATACGAATCCAGGCGAAAATCAAATGTTGATAACTGACTAAGTACGCTGACTATAACTACTTAAGTTAAATCTCAAAGAAAGAAATTAAATAAGGATGAAGCTATTAGAACAGAATCAAGAACTACTTATATATATAAGTAGTTCTCGAAATACATATGTATTTCGAGATACCTAGCAATGCATTAACAAACACACAAGCCCAATTTTACTCTCATGGTGTTTCTAAATGTGGAAAGTGTTCAAAGTGTACCAACAAAAGTTAATGTGAAGAAATGTTTTGATATCGCTTGAGAACTTTTATTTATTGTGTAATTAATAATATATGTGTTTTTCCTCGCAAATGTGTTCGTTAAACGTCATATAACAACTCGTGAGTGAAATTGGTCATATACTCGGCTTCTATATACCGCGTCGTAAATAATGACCAACTTTGCACCCTTGTATCATAATCTACTAATTTAAGAATCTAGTAAGAACCTGTAGGTACTTATTAACTACTTTCAAGTTCTTCTTCGTCCAATCGTGCGTTTATAGCTGCGTCCTCAGCTTACACTTCGGAGCATTGGGTACGTAAGTCCTTGATTTGTCGGCACTGATTATTAACTTTACTTATTACTTCCATAAGCACGGTTAAAATTATTAAATTAAACTTATACAATTTAGAACTCATCAAAACCTCATTTCTTAGATTTATGTACTATTTAACAGACATTTTGCTTTATAGAAATACAAAAAAAACGTCTTCTATTGAAAGTTGTAGCGCGTAGAAAGGTCATAAGATATGAGTTTAGTGAAAGCCGTAAAAAGGGTAAGGCACCAAACGACCGTCAATCTCCTATCAGAAATAAATAAACAGCGTCGTTTGTATTGGATCATTGGATCGTTGTGGAGAAATTTAATTCTTTGAACAATATTTCTTTTTTACACTCAGTCAGTTTTTATTTTTGTTTCTTCCTGTCATGCTGAATTGAATTTAAATCACGAAAGCCAATCAACCATTTTAGTACATGACTACCTATCATTGGAAGGACAATTTGCCTGTTTGCCTACTAAATCCTAACTATCCTAAATCCTAATCCTAACTAATATTATGCGAAAGGCTTCCGCGGAAGGCTGCCCGACACCGCGACAAAGTGAAGTGCGTCACAGCAGAACATACTTACTAGTGTTATTTTATTTAATTTCTTATGCATGTTAGACTGTAAGGTATTTATTGATCGTCATCATCATCATCATCCTAGCGTCTTCCCGGTTGCATCCTCAGTCGTTCACTTCGGAGCACAGGGTCCGCTTTCCTGCATTTACGTCTCCACTTCGACCGGTCTTTAGCACGCATATCCTGCTTTGCGACGCCAAGTAAGCTCTGTTTGCCCCAAGTACTTACGTTTTTTGCCTAAAATAAATGAATTATTATTATAATTATAAAAGCGAAAGAGAGCTTCTACATTTTTTTGTCTGTTACCTTTAATAGTTATTAAATAATAGTTTGTTGTACATAGATACGCTTTGTAGGTATTGACAAGAACATAGTAAGCGTGCGAAGCCGCAGCACAGAATAGATAATAGTAGTCAAAAAGATAAATACGTATCTTGCTACATGTGTGTTCACTTAATTTAAAAAAAAAACATCAAAAAGCGATCTGTATACTAGTATTTGTAATGTTGGCACCGCAAACTGTGGATTCCAATAGCGCAGTTCCCATTCCGCGGTTTTCTTCGGCGCACTGGGATCCGTTCGAGGCTCCCGAATTTATTCCGCATTTTATCAAAATATCGCCCATTGTTCTGGCGTCATTTCAAAACAGAATTTTACTATTCCGAACTTTCCCCTCGCGGTTTTGTTCGTCCGTTCATCTACATATTTAAATAACTTTTGCCTCTATCGACATCGATTTAGCCTGTGGTTGGTGGTGCTGGAATTTAAGCACATAATTTATTTATTTCTTAGCCCAAATAATTGCATCTTAAATTATCACGCGTTTCTTTTTTAGTAGATGTGACATTTTAGTAAGATCTAGATGCAGGAGCAGCTATCATTTCTTTGTTTCTTCAATGTGACCTTGATTGTTAATGTTAGGTACCTTTATCTACATTTCTTTTCACCTTTATCTACTCTTCTGTCATACTAACAAAACATTTTAATAACAAATCAAGATCATGAAATTATATTTATTTATTCTTACCTACTTCAAATAAAGCAATATCCATTTAAATTTATAATCATAAGAAATATTATATTTAGTTAGACCGATTTTTACCTCCTAGCCGGTTATTTGGCGCTCATATGCACCTGGCTTATGTAGGTAGCAATTCATTATGTATCCCTATAGTAAAATGCACATGTATATTTAAAACTTTACCGGCTGTAATGCCGCATCATTCATGGTAGAATTATGCATGGGAGACGTCACACAGACAATGCTGTATGCTCCACATTGATAACCGACGGAGCCACCGGAGCATCTCGGACGAAGTTCACATTGGTCGAGTTGATAAACGCTTGTGATGTAGATAGGTAGATATACACTTTATTGTACCAATCACCATCAGCGATTGAACACATAAAATTAAAATAGTTTAAATTAATGTCATAAAGAATTAAACGACGACTGGTCGTTAATCTTACTAGAGACAAAGTATACAGAGTGTAAAATGTGGTAATGCAGGAAAATGATGAATGATAGACTAACTAAATTGAATCATGAGAACAAAGTAGTAAGAGCATTTTTATAATGTATTTTTAACGTCAACGTACTACTAAAAAAAATATATTAGAATTATATATATTAACGATAATTATGAACCGCAGATGTATTTCAAGGAACATCATTGGAGCTAGCGGCTGGCCGTATAATCTTCACTTTATGTAGTCAACCGTAGCTCAACACACTAACACTACCACTTTATTCTATACTTTTCGCCTCACGATTATAATAATTCGCCTTGTGTGAACTTAGACTTACCACAATAGACGCTGCGCATGTAAAAGTCTCAATTTTCTACTATTTTCATCTTCCGCACGAAGTTCAGGAATATTACTAAATTGAGAATTAGAGAAAGTACTAAATTTACATAAGTTCGGGGTCCCGTATCTGATAGATAGAAATAGATTCCTTCATTATAATTTTTTTTTTTAGAATAAACTTTTTCTATTATATTTTGTAATAAGTTGTAGACTCATAACATAAACAACATTATTTACATCAGTTTACAATTATTAACATTATAATAAAATATAAGATAAAAAAGAAAAAAAAAATCCTACTTATAAGTAACTAGTATTGCATGTAGAGATAGAGACGGTATAGAGTATCATATTCACCCTTGCCACTCTGAAGTTTTAAGTGAATATAAAGAGCTTTGTCGGAGGCAGTGGAAGGGATATTTTATTAAATCCAATGAAAGATCAAAAACTAAAGGCATGTGGTACAAGTATACCATGGTTTATAGATAGTCGTTTATCTAGGCATAGGATTAAACTAATATTAATAACCAGATCCTGTCATATTCCATTAAAAAAGTTTTCCTATCTCATGAAGAAAGTAAGTTCTCCCGATTGTGAATCATGTAAACAGGTAGAGGATATATATCATCTCTTGATGGAATGCGAATGAAACAGGTCAGAAAGAGAGCAATTTATAAATAGACTAATGTAGAGAATATGCTATATAAAAACTTTGTATTATATTGTAAGTTTTTGTTTAATGGGATTGGCATGTCTAAAAGACAAAAGTCCCTTAATAAATGGTAGAAAAAAAGTAACTAGGATGGAGAAGACATATTATATAATTACGCAAATAATTGTGTCAAATTTTCTGTAGGAATACTTGAGACAAAAATAACAGATTGGTACTTATTTTACAACATTTATAAATATGCTATCACAAGGCTTAGTCAAAATAATAGGAAAGAACTGGTCTTCGGAACGCACGTCTAAATTCTAAACCCAAAATCACTCTCTAATAAACTGTTATTCGAGAATTATTTTGATTAAATATGTCATGCCTGTATAACATAATTGCACAGTTATTTACTAGTTTATATCATCAGCTCTCGCCCGAGGCTCTGTCTCCCTAAGGGATTTCGTGAAATCTTATTCTATTTTAGTCTCGCTTATAAACCTACAAGCGTCAATATTTTGTGTTTGAATGTAGGTACATATTTGTTTGTTAAATAACCACGTTACTAATAAAGACAACAAGTTCAAACTTACCAAAATGCTAACATTATTCAACTGCAACATTCCTGAGAGTAAAAACATTTCAGTTAAGTGCAGTCTCAGTTAGACATCGTTTTTGTTGCACTTCAATTTCGTCTGGTTCTTTGTTACTGCTGGGCTAATGAATGGTCCATAACGTTTTATTGTTTGCGAATATTTAAAAGAAAATACTAAAGAGCTCCAATTTAATGGCTCAGGGAAGATCTGAGTTTACATTTGATTTAAAAGTAGTGTTTTAAATGATTTTTCTTTTAGTTTTTTGGTATTTTCATTTGTAATTTTAGTTTTCCTTTATTCTGAAGGGTAGCTATGAGTTTAATAGACCATATTAGGTTTTTTTTAGATATGGATTGGGGATAACCGTACAAGATGACTATTATTTCAAATTTTAACAGAGTGATTTTTAGACCTCCCATACAAACCTAGGGTCAGCTGACAGAACTTCGTATGCGAGGTCGGAGGATTCTTAGATTCCACTTATTTTTTTATTTAAATTGATTCAGTTTCACGTACTAAACACACTCTAATAATTTGGCTGGTGTTTTAAAAGTCACCACATTTATATAAATAAATAATTATCATTTATACATTTGTATAAATGATAATTATTATCTTCAACTGGCTATCGAGAATTAGAAATAAAAAACGTGTTTAAAATATTGATATAACTGTAGCAAATATTCAATGAATTTAATTGTTGAACTTTATTCGATGATTTGCACTAGAAACAGAAATATCTCAAAGGACATAGGCTATTTTTAATCGTACTCAATATACCATTTGAATGAACCCTCCAGCAATGGAGCCTACGAAGATTGAGCAAATACATCGCATCAGCTTTTATTAAATTTACTTAGTAGCTTTGACATTATTTACATTCAATTCTGAACAAATTGAAATTTTATTCCAAAGCCAATAAAATGTAAACAAAGTAATATCTTTCATGTAGTTGAATTTCTATTAACTCTTAACTCACTTACATAACTGCTTACTGAGTTCAATTCAAACTTGTTCTTGACTGAAATTCACAATATTTTCTGCATTTAATATTTTAACATTCTTGTACATTTTTATAACTGTAAAGTGTGTACACCTATAAAATAAACTCATCGCAAACCGTTATTTTTTTATTTAACTGAACAGATACACGTGACATAAAATGATATTTATTTATCGATGCTTTAGAATCTTGTTGGAAATTTACATGCATCAAAATATTAACTGAGGTAGTAAGTATTACATAATTAAGTTAATAAGTACTAAACAATATCTAATATTATATATCTATCTATTATACTCTATCTAAAATAAAATATTCAGTATTTTTTTTCTTATAATGAAATATATTCAATACACCGACGTAGATAAGTGATTTAGCTACTGTATCCTAACTTATTCAGGCAAAGCATAACTTCCTGCAATCAGTCATAAATTGTTAAACGAGTGTGGGGCAATTCAGTCTGTTTAATAATGTAGGGCGCGTCAAGTGACTCCGCGACACCGCTGAATTATGGAATATCCTCATTCCAAAAGCTTCATTCATAAGTCGTCGCCTCACGGCTTTAAATGAGATCTATTTTCACATCTGTAAAGCTATTTTTAAATTTATTTCTATTTGAGAAGAAGAAAACGCAATCAAGATTTGATTCGTCGCCTTAAATCGCACTTCATTTTTCTTCATCAAATTACAAAATTTTGGCAAAAGCTATCGCATTAATCTGAAAAAAGCTACATCAGCGGTGCTATAACAATAGCCATGTAAGTGCCGTAATTTAGACAGAATGCCATTTTGGGACTAACGAACATAGCAATTGGAATACGAATTTGAATTAACTGCCCAATTTGGTTTCGATGCTCATGCATTGTTTTGAGTTATTTAAATAGATACCTTATTAAATTAATTAAATGTTAAATATGTCGAAAGGACGAAAAGGGTAGGTTGTCATCAAGTGACAGGACAGGAAGGCTGTATTGAAAGCTATCTTTAATGAGAAAGATATGATAGGTTAACAATCAGTTATCATTAAGAGATCTGAAATAAGATTATTTTAATGGTCAGAGGCCCTCTGTTGGTGTTCGTCCCGATAGAGAGACGGTATCCCAAACCATTCATCAATCAACGACTCCCCGCGTCATACGATGATCCACAACCAATAGTTTACCTGGATCTCTCCCCACCGAGTCAGAGCCATGACTGGCCAAGACTGACGATTCAGTTTTTTTTATTTTTTATTTTTTTGAACCGGACTAACATTTATAGCTACAGAGAGCTTTGGAAATTACAGCGGGACAGTTTTAGGCGAGGGGCTTTTGGCCACTCAGCCTCTTCGGCAAAAGCGCAAGGAGCTCTCAGTTGGGACGAACCTCGGCCATGGGCTTTGAGCAATGCGAGCAATGCAAACTCGCGAGCGGTAGCAAACGCTCAATGCCTTAAGGGCCGACACTATTGTGCCTGTAGAACGATTCAGTCATTGAGCGTTCGATTTATACCCGTTGCAAAGAAGGAACAACAGTAGGGATAATGGTGGAGGTGGTAGGCGCAATATACCTACTCCTCCTTTTATTTTTGATATTAAATTATAGGTTAATCATAAGCCGACATATATATATTAGGACCTTACATAAGAAATTGGCGTTTTGTCGTACTGGCCACTTTAATCACAAATTTCTCCTCTTTGGTTAGGAATTCAAAGTTCAAAGTTCACACACTGCACAACAGACGGCTACCAAATTAGGAGAGCTTTAATTGGAATGTCTAAGACACCCACCGTATTCCCCGGACCTTGGTCCAACAGATTACCATTTTTTTTTCGAAATGTGGATAACTTCTTGCAAGGGGAAAAATTCAATTCCGATGGGGCAGTCCAAACCGCCTTTAAAGATTTTATTGATTTCAGTCCGACTTTGATTTAATAAATATATTACATTAAAAATATTCGACATTTTGTTCCTTCCATACAAAACGCCAATTTCATATTGTAAGGACAAATATATATAAAAATGAATTGTAAATGTTAAGCGCGTTAAAGCTCGAGAATGACTGCGTCGATTTGGCTAATTTTGGTGTTGAAATATTCGTAAAAGCTAACAAAAGGTTTAAGTGGTTAGAAAATATTAGCCCTCTTATTCATAAAAATTACCGAACGTTCGGTATGACCAAGTTAACTAATATATGTTTCGTCTCGTTCTTTCACGTCAAATATAGATAACACAGAAATGGACTAAACATATTTTATTTAATGTAGGCTTAACGAACATTCATTACTTTTTATGAATAAGGGGGTAAGAAATTGCAAGGCAATTAGTAAAAACAACAATATTATTTTCCCATACAAACGAGATGGAGAAGAGAGGAGATTTACGGACCCAGTTCAGTGCAGATGTTCAAGAAGGAAGTAATATGTACCTACATAGCACGTACCGATGATTATTTTCATATTTTTTAATTACGGTTTTCAAATGCTGCGTCCGAAATAATTTTAAATTAAGTAGACATATAACCGACTTTCAAAAAAGTAGGATAAGTAACTCGGCTATATTTTTTTCAAATGTTAAACGGTAGTTTAAAGTCCGTCATTTTGGGAGCATTTTTTTTTGTAGGAGCGGCTGTATACTTTTTTTCTAATATTTTTTACGGCCCTGGATACGAGTCTTGCCCTTTTTTTTGTAGAAGCTAACAGAAAGTTCAAGTGGTTATAAAAAAAATAAGAAATTGCAGGGAAAGTAGTAAAAACAAACAATATTATTTTCCCATACAAATTGGATGTATATGAATAATTTTATAATTGATAGTGACTAATTTTTTTTTTGGGTTCGTATGGACCTGGACACGAGTTCTTTACGGCTTTTGTTATTTTTCTTTAGCGAAGACATATGTACCTACTTGACACGTACCGATCATTTTAATATTTTTTAATTACGGTTTTCAAATGCTGCGTCCAGAATAGACATTTTAACCGACTTTTAAAAACAGTAGTGTAGGTAACACAGCTGTATTTTATTTCAAATGTTAAACGGTAGGTAAATTATAATAATAATAATGTTACGAAATCAAAAATAAATAAAAATAAAATGCGGTCCGCGGAAGTTTGAGTAGCGCTGTCCGCGGAAAATTCTCGTACAATCGTCGCGTGTTTCCATACGGGAATAATATCGCGAACGATCTAGTACATCGATTATCTCGCTCTGACATATTGCTTTGTCTCACTCTCGCACTTCTAGTATGTACTAAGGGAACGAGACAGAGGGTATCCCTCTCTCTCTATTCCGGAGTAGTTGTGATCTTTCTAGAAACTTATGGAGCGGGTTTCCCGGGCCATATAAATATCGGAAGGTGCCTCAGGAGGGCAGTTCTAATTTAACTGAGCTACAAGTGCGATCAAGAAGCGATATCCGGAGCGAATAACAAGTGATACAAGCGACCTCGGCAAGTTATAGTGACTGTGATTAGCAAGTGTTTTGGACATTGTTAGTGATAAGTGAAGTGAAGTGACGTCGGCGACCATCCTTGTGGGAATAAACGTTTTTAAGAGTCATCAGGTGTTTTTCTCCAAATTGCGAACCCCGAGCTCGTAACAATAATAATGCCACCGTTCCGGAGAATCTCTCCGACATGTTATTTCTGGGTGTTCTTATCAAGCTAACAACGAGTACTTGCACAGACATAACCAAGTGGCCAGGATCATCCACCAGCAACTTGCTCTTCAATACGGTCTTATCGAATCTGAAGTGCCGTACTACCAGTACTCACCAGCGCCAGTTCTCGAAAATGGTCGTGCTTTGCTCTACTGGGATCGATCAATCATCACGGATAGGACTATTGTAGCCAATAAGCCTGATATCATGTTGGTCGATCGATCACAGCGCCGTGCAGTGCTCGTTGCTATTACCATCCCGCATGACGAGAATCTCGTCAGGGCCGAGAAAGATAAACTGTCAAAATATCTATGGCCCACGAGGTTACCGCCATGTGGGATGTTGATTCGACTAGCATTGTGCCGATAGTAGTATCTGCGAACGGCCTAATAGCGAAGAGTCTAAATCAACACCTATTTAGACTCTCGCTAGGTGGTTGGATCAAGGGTCGGATACAGAAGGCAGTCATCCTTGACACGGCAAGGATTGTGAGGAGGTTCCTCACTTTGGAGCCCTGACCACCGGCAGCTTGGGTCTTGACTCCGATGCCGATGGGTGCCCCCTTTTTTATATATTTTTAAATGTTTATATTTTATTAATATTTAAAAATGTATTTAGAAAGAAAGGGAACAAATAAAGAGTTAATAATAATAATAAACACAATGTTTTCTTATGTTTTCGCGATTGTTATTCATTAAATTAAACTATTTTAATACGGTTTTATCGCGTTTATTACTTATTTATTTACACCTGACGTTTCAAACACTTTACAGCGTTCATGGTCGCAGGCAGACTAAGTTAACATTTGTCTTTGATGTCATAAGATTACAAAACTACCGCCTGAAATTTTTATTGGGAACTATTCCGATTCACGCAGTATTGGCTCACAGTATCTAAGGGTCTTGCACTAACTTAATAAAATTGCATTAACTTAATAAAATTGCAAACTCGGAAGCAGACTGCAAGACCCTTAGATACTGTGAGCCAATACTGCGTGAATCGGAATAGTTCCCAATAAAAATTTCAGGCGGTAGTTTTGTAATCTTATGACATCAAAGACAAATGTTAACTTAGTCTGCCTGCGACCATGAACGCTGTAAAGTGTTTGAAACGTCAGGTGTAAATAAATAAGTAATAAACGCGATAAAACCGTATTAAAATAGTTTAATTTAATGAATAATAAACACTTTATTGCACAAGGAAAATACAATTCTAAGACACATACATGTAGACATAATGGTGTGCAAAGGCGGCCTTATCACAATAGCAATCTCTTACAGGTAGTCTTTTTGTAGAAAACATTTTCAAACAACAGGAAAAGAGATAGGCATAAATAAATACTCCTAAAATGACGGACTTTATACTGATAATTGTAGTCTCTCGGGAAAAAGTGTTATGAAGCACATTACTATACGCAATCCTTTGTATTAGGATGATATTTAGAAATGAGAATGAATTCTCTGTCGATGACGAGAAGTGTGAAGGTAGAAGGTTTTAAGAATCTAAAGTTTTACTTTCGTGTAGTCTGAAGTAATAAAGTAAAAAATAAAAGTAAATATGTATTGTTGTCAAACTCTACGTTTGCGACAAGCGGACCCTGGGCTCCGAAGCAAATCGCTGAGGACGCAACCGGGAAAGTTTATAAATTAATTACAAATATTGCAACCGACTTTCTAAAATGTAGGGTTAGGTTCTTAAATCGGATGTATTTATTTATAGTTTGCTACAATTAAGATCTGTGATTTATTTTATGACTCCGTCAATTCGAGATCAATTTATTTTTCCAAAGTATTACTGAACAATCGTTAATATTGTTTGAAAATGGTACGACACTGTAAAGGTGTCTATTCTGTAGTAGTCTACTGTGTTGAAATTGCAAAGGAAGTGAAAACAGTTTTATTTTTACAATAACTATTTAGTAGTCAAACGAGTATTTGGCGTTCTGATGGTAAAAGGGTTACCGTAGCGTACCGTCTGCAATGTCAGATAAATTTCCAAATCGAAGGCGAGATTTGCGTTTATAGAAGAATAATAATTAACATGCAGCTTTTATTGGCGGCAGTACGAAGTTTGCAGGGTCAGCTAGTTAAAAATATAAGTCGAAACGAATAATATGACGAAGGATGTAAGTGTTCTTATTCATGATACGACACGACACAAGACGTATAGGCAGTTCATACTCAGATGATTGACTAAAAAAACGAAGTACTTTATTCAAGTCGATTCCGTGCTATTGGACTCTACTACTTATTCGCCACTCCAGTTTACCATTGCCAGCCTACATACAGTTCCATACACAGAGCTGTTTGCATAGATCCTCGATGTTGAATATTCCTGCCGGGTACCATATCGTGTTTCTCAAGTTAGAGAGCTGCCACCTGAGCTGTTGCGATTCAAGATAACATGCAGCCTGCATTCCAATTAATTTGGAGATTTCGATATCAGAGACCCGTGTCGGCAACAGCATACCACTTGTGTTAGTCGAGTAAGCGTTTCACTAATAATTATATTGACTAGTCAGTTCAGTGCAGATGTTCAAGAAGCAATATTATTTGGTTCTTATTTTCTTATATGTAAACTGGAGTGGCGAACTGCAATTACTCAAACTAATCTCTATGGTTATTTCAGAATTGATAGATGTGATTTCCTTTTTCTGGTGATTACAATACACATTTTAAGCTATGTATGTCGCACTGCTGGGCAAAACTCTCCCCGCTCGCCTTTCATAAATCTCTTAGCATAGCACTCCCTCGCCAGTTTCTGTCGAAAACTTGAAGTTCATATGCCCATCTCTTCCCAGACCTTTCCCGTTTTTATTGGCAAAAAAAAAAATAGATTGCCAAATGTTCTCGTTCATATATTTCAAATAATCATAAGCTTTTCTTGTAGCTGTGACTTTTAGTGTGATAAGTATTTATCAAAATCACGAAATGGCAAAAATCATGTCTCCAGTCGTAATTATTATAGTCGTTGAGTGTGGTAAATAACACCCTATCAATTTTATCAGGGCTATTAGCATTAGCGATATCAAAGCAACTTCAAATTTATCGCACTGGGAAACCGTGGGGAATCCTCAATAGGTTTGTCATAATGTAAGGTCGTTTAATAATACATCCATATCGCTATCGAATGAAAATAGTTCGACAAACTCATTGTATTATTTTGTAAAAATGTTTTTTTTTTCTCAGTAAGTAGATTCTTTATGTAATTCTTATGAGAAATAAAGTTATTCTAAACCTACAAACTGATTTTGCGTGAGTTATAATTTCAAAGTTAGGGCCCCAGTGCCTTCGTTAAGCATTCGATTAAACCAGACGTTCTCGGTTCGTTCAAAGTGTTTGGGAATCACCTTTCAGCCTCTGACGTGGTTCCTTCGTAGATCAATCTATGTGCATGAAATAGTTGTTGCTTTTGTATGTAAGAGCTTTATAGAAGTTTGGGCAACTTTCCGATGTTATATATTGTGTGCGCTTAGCTTTGCTGTTTAGGCAATGAGAATATTTTAAGCTGAAATACGATTTCATTGCAAATGAGAGAGGTTGCAATTAAAATGTTACTTCATAATCTTTTATGAAAATAACTTGATTTGAATTTAGACTACAAACTTCTTCAAGAAAATCGGTAAAAACTTATAGATTGCCACTAATAGATTTGGTTGGCTTATCCAAAAAGACACAGATCACACAGAATGATGGTGGGACGGTCTACACAACTAAATAGCATGGATGATATCCTCTAAAAACACTTTAGTAAATTCTGGATGCATAACAAGATAACGATAGTTTAAAAAACTAAAATACCCGACTGCGTTTCCGTGTAATAAAGAAATTAATATCCCAAAAATCTGCCGCATTTTTATATACCCAGTGTCACACTCACAGTAAATACAAATCTAACGACACCTTTGTCTGTCCTTTTAGGCTGCAAAGCGTGCCAAACAATTATACATATTTACATACCTACACACATACATCGTCTTGAAAAACATAACCCTCCTTCTGGCGCAGTTGGATAAAAACTTAAAGGCATTTCTGGATGAAAATAAAATTTATTCAAACAGATGCATTTTAATTAATTAAAGTTTTTACTTCCACCAACCGCCTCCGCGCAAGGGTAGTGCATTTAACATGTAAATATACACATTGGTTCTTAAATCATTGAAATAAGGGCTAAAATTGAATACAATTGTATATGTGTTAATGCTCGTGACTGTACAAGCCGGTGGAAAATTCTCCATTTGTCAGTTATCCGGATAAAATAAACACGATTATTCGCTATTTTGTTTACTGAAATGTAAATACAGGAAATCAGTTTATATGGGCCATTGCTCCGTATTCCGATAACAGATGTGATAAAATAAAATCAATATTTACTTAGGAAAAATTGCTTATTATCCTTGGGCTATAAGGGTCTGCCTTTAAAACTTACTTATAATTTATATTTGTGATTGTATAACTTTATTTTAAATTAAGTGCAAATATTTTAATTTCATTAACACTGTACAATTGTTTTGCAATAGGTACACAGGAAAAGAAAGTACTTTGACTTATCTTTGAAATGAATAAGATTTTTCTTTGGCTCTATTCACCAGTAGATACAACTACTAGAAGTTAGAAGCATGAATTTTTAAATTTTAAGTAATTTAAAATCACTTGTATTTTCTTTTTAAATTATCTTAAACTAAATGTTATAACAGTAATTATGTTCTAGAACTATCTAAACGCTGAACTGCAGTTGAAATCCGAACGGATCCATTAAGATCAGATCGGTCTAATGATGGATGGACTCCACTCTAACTCTAATGCTTTTAACGAGATATCTAATACCCTTTACTGAATGTCATATTTCTAAAATCAACTTAAGTATGACTCTAAAATCTATATTTTGATCAAAAAATAAGTATTGCAATCAAGCGAGGAAATGCCGCCAGCATTTTGGGCACGTTGCCTCAAATTGCAGTTAGTTTTAATTATTTACGAGTCCTATTGGCCTATGGGTATGGGTATACACTTTGCGAGGTAACTGTAAATAACATACAATCAAGTGGAATTTTAAATATATTATCAGTAACTTCATTCGGCTGCATGCAATTTATTGCAAATCAAGTTGGATTGCTGGTTTCAATTAAATTTTAATTACAATGTAAAATAATATGTATATTTAATCAGGAATGTCCTTTGTGTGTGTACAGAGTTTAAAATCTGGTTACCTACTTACTCATTAATCCACATCCTTTGTTTCAATACATTAGCAGTCACCTCATGTAGTTTAAAAACAGGGACAGCGATCGGAAATTATAAAAATCTCCTTTGTATGTTTTTTTTATAAATTGAATTTTTCTAACGAATTTCTATCCAGCAACGTTCGTCATTATTAACCGTTTTTTGAACCGTGGTGAGAATTTTATTTCATTAACTACATTTGATTAGTAATTAATGTTAACTACATACTTGATTTTGAAAAACGGTCGAAAGATGTCGAAATCTGCCTTTGAAAAACGGTTATACTTTAAGTTAAATTCATAAAATGTCGAGCCTCGAAATTACATCCACGTAATAAGTACAACATCTTCTTGTGTCAGAGGCCAAGATCCGCTTTGGGTCGCTGAGCCAATGCAGTAACTACAGATCAAGTAATCCGAAATAAACAATTTTTAGTAAGGAAATATACGGTTTTTTTTCTTGGCTAAAATATATTAACTACATACCTACTTAATCCTTACTTTTATATAATATATTACTAATTAATGGTTCAATTATAATTTGTATCTTGACGAATTTACACGTATTTACGAGTATTTTTACCATCTTTTCCAGAATTATAAGAATCTATTTTCAAGAGATAAAAACAGTGCTACCGAGAAGCTTCTTTTGTAACCCTATCAATATCAATTTCTAAGATGCTTAAAAATCTAAAATTAAAGTTAGCAAGATACACTACTACAAGTGCAAACGTAACACAGTAACTACGCTATTTGAATCGACCGCCGCTGCAATTACAGAATTGACGAAGTGAGTCTACCTCGGAAACAGGAGTGCTATTTTTTAGATGTATGACTCACACTAGGTGAGCAGAGGTGGAGGAACAGAGAGAAGTTTGGAAAGAGATGGGGATGACCTTTGACCAGCAGTGGGAAAATATAGGTTACCTAATAAAAAAATACAGTCGCAAAACCCGTGAGTCGAATGAAAATCGTTTCGAGTCACCGCTTATGTCGAACAGAAATCATTCGACTCACAGCTGACTGAAATTATTCTATTTCGAATGAAAATCATTCGACACACCGGTTTTGAGTAAGTCAAACATCTCAAAAATAGTACTCCAGGAATATTCAGTGAGCACAGCTGACGGCTGTCACCATATTTTGTATGCGGGGTAGCGGGATCCAACATGCGACTGCAAAGTCAAGTTAACCCAGTTGCCATTCGTGCACATGAATTTTATGAAGAGTAAGTGATGTACGTGGAATGGAAATGCGGTACATGCAAGGTACAGTCGGGGGCACTTACGTTAAATTCGATAGGAGGTCACGTTTATCTTCGCTCGGCTGTACATGATAGGTATTGATGAAGTAAAGTGAACATCAAGCTCATTCGTTTTCTACATAGTTTTGAGCACAATATGACAGAGAGGCAAAAATAATATGCAGATAGTTCACAGTAAAGAAAGTCTTTGTTAGTGTATTCAACCGACACATTTTCACATTTAGTTGTAAGACATGTGGTTCGTTTTGGCAATTAATATTTTTTGTACGAGTTTAGTAATAAATCTAAGAAAAAAACATTGTATACGGTCTGCTTCAATATTTATAATGATACTTTAATTTACAATCCTGTTCATATATCTGAACCCAGAAGTAAATACCTAAATTATTTGCAGAAACTTTTAGAGCAGCCATGATGGCCGTAAAAATATATGACTAACTATATTTTATGTTTAAGTATCGTAAAACACAGCGAAATTTATTTTATAGCAGGATATTTTAAAGATTACCAATTTTTATCATTTGAGAACTTGTTGATAAAAGAAGCGATAAAATTATGAATTCGAAATTTTTTGTTAAATAAGTAGGTTAATCACAAAGACGAAATTCTTACTAAAGCATAAGAAGGGAAATTAATTAAAACTTAGTTGTAAAATAAGAACCATTCAAAATTTACACGGGTTATTAATCAAATCCGGACGTTATTCAAGCGAATGTCTTACCGTTAAATTACGTGTGCGAAATATTGTAGCGCGCGTTCAATTTAGTAGTACCGTCATTGATCGACTAACTAAATAGACAACATACGAGTACATTCATTTATATATATATACAGTCATGTTTTAATCCCTTGCGGAGTAGACAGAGCTAAGGTTCTGAAGACCGAAAGCCAAATTAAGCAAAACAGTAGTTAAATAATGGGGAATACTTGTTGAGGTTGCTAGCTGATTTAAATCATTAAATCAAAAATATGTACGCTAGAAAATGGAAGAAGAAATAGAATAATAAATATTTTTTCATTACATTAATCAATCTGGATGAGATTCAGTTGGGTATGTATGGGTGGCGAAGGTATTGGTATGCTACAAACTCCTCCTTGACATAAGGGTTAAATCCAGCTCGGGAAGCCAGGGTCACATACGCGATGTTTACCAATGTTCAACCAGACAAGTGGTATTGTATGACACCTGCACTATAAATAAAATTATAAAGTATGTTCATATTAATTTTTGAAAGTATCAAAGCCAATAGGAGCTCCTATTGGCTAATCGAAAATTACTATATTACGTGTATTACAATATCCAAAGGTAACGTTCGAAGTAGCTTGACAATTGTGTCATCTACTTGTGATATTGTCTATGAGTACCCGAATGAGACATTGTTCAGGGGATGAATAGAAGGAGTCACATGGCAGATGAGATGAGAGGACGCCATGTGTATTACTTCGGACAACGGCACAATATGGCACATTCTACGACAATCTACACTTCTACACTTACACCAATATTATAAAGAGGAAAGATTTGTATTTTTGTGTGTATGTTTGTAATGAATAAACTTAAAAACTACTGTGCCGATTTCAAAAATTCTTTCACCATTGGAAAGCTACATTCACCCTGAGTAACATAGGCTATATACCGCAGGCGGAGCTGCGGGAAACAGCTAGTATTAAACAAAATAAACAACGCAACGCACGCACAATGGTGACATAATCGGCTTTTATAATCCTTTGTTGCTTACAAGCTAGTGTTAGACGACAAAACAATTCTTTCAAGGTGGAAAGACAAAACAATATTTCGAAATATCACATCTATGGATTTAAAGATTGAAAACTTATTATTCTCGTATTATTTTCCGTTCTCACGATATGATATATTTGATGCAGCGGATGTGAGAAAAGCAAAAATGAGTTCTGTCGCTCTAAAGCCGGAATGATATTCACGTATATTTTGTTTGAAAGGACAGACGGCGCTGGCTGAATACTGGAGAACTATCTGATAATGACAGAGTTCTTTCTCAGGGCCGAAACTTGAAATAAGCATGTGAATTAATATTCCTTAAGTCATGGGTTAGTTAAATAAGTCAGGGGTGTTGTTTCCAAGCATCTGTCCGATGGCTTGGATACATAGCACACGGGTACGCGAGCCCGACTTACCCGAGCTGCTACTGAGTCAATCCATGTCCATCCGAGTCAGTAGCATCCTAGTACCTCATCCTTTCCCCAAACCCACCCTTCCCTAGCTTAAGAAAACTTCCGATGGGCAGCAGCGTCGGAAGTACAATAAGCTGTTGAAACTGCGCTCGCCAACCCGCCTGCCAAGCGTGGCGAGTATGGCAACAACCCCTTAATTCGGGGAAGGCCTAAGTCCAACAGTGGACTGATTGCGGCTGAAACGACGACGAACGATAATATTCCTTACGTAATGTGGCGCTTGCCACAGATTTTTTTTTTTTTTTTTGTATATGGTCTTGAAATGAAATGAAATGAAATGAAATATGAAATGAAATGAAATATGAAATGAAATGAAATATGAAATGAAATGAAATATGAAATGAAATGAAATATGAAATGAAATGAAATATGAAATGAAATATTTATTTTGCTAAAACATGGTAACAGTAATTTTATGTTAGATGTAATAAGTAGTGAAGGATCTACATGTTTCACCATCCCTGGCATGCAAAAAATTTTTTTAAATGTTATCATTTTAAATGATTTTACGGAGTAATTCAACAATGTGCGAGCAGATGATCAATTTTGTTCGTGATTACAATTTAATTAATGTCAGTTTATAATGCCTAGATACAATAATGTCAATGTTATATTTGATGAAAGTCAATTTTTATTTATTTATTTTTTACCTTGCACAAAATACCAGTTGCATTGAAATGTCATTTTATTATTTAAATTAAATAGATTAAGTAGTTATCATGTCAATTTTTATCATAATTCATAAATTCATTAATGCTGTAAAAACAACCCTTTACCAACCAATTTTTAAGTTTGTATTTAAACTCGTCGTCTGGCAATTCTCTTAATTCGACTGGAATTTTGTTATAAATATTTGATGTCATTGCATAACAATTCTTTTTGAAAAGGGCACTACTATGTGTCGGTGCTTTTATTCGATGCACATCTAATGGTCGGAGTTTTTGACATCTTTCTAATTTAAAAAAAAATGTGGGATGGTCCCTTACGAAACATGCAATGTCCAGTATATACAGTCCAGTTAATGTTAAAATATTTAATTTTTTGAAAAGAGGACGACATGTATCTATTGGCCCTACTCCACATATGGCTCGTACGCATTTCTTTTGAACAATAAATACATCATTCACTTCTGTTGAATTTCCCCATATTATTATTCCGTATCTTAGCACGGACGACACATAACCATAATAGGCTGTAAGTGCTGTCTTTTCACCAGCAATATTACGAAGGCGTCGGAGTGCATAAACAAATCTGCTTAATCTACTACAGATATAATTTACATGAGACTTCCAATTACAATATCGGTCCAAAACTATCCCCAAAAACTTAGTTTCAGCAGCCTCTTTTAGTTTTTTATCTTGACAAATAATTGCTGGGTTAAGCCTTTTGGATTTGAAGTTAGAAAACTGTATAAAATTCGTTTTATCTACATTGAATTTTAAACCATTCTCTCCTAGCCATTTATCAACACTATCTACAACTTCATTTAAGCATCTATTATAGTCTACTATGTTAGTATTCGGTATGACAACAGAAATGTCATCTGCAAACAATATTGTTTGGCATGTTATTGAACTCGGCAAATCATTGATATAAATCAAAAACACAAGTGGACCCATTATACTGCCTTGTGGAACTCCTGAATTGTTAGTTAAAAAGGAAGATCTATATTTAACCACTTCCCTTTTTTCATTATTTTTACTAATCTCATAATCATAATCATAATCATTTATTCTTTTGTAAACATGTTGAATTCAAGATGGTACATTGAAAATATTACGCACATACATGTTTAGCCTACCAGGCATACAAAAGTGAAGTCAGTGGTGTCACACATCATCCAAACAAAATCATGCAAAACAATATAAATCTCAACACATTGCTCTCTATTAGCCAGATAACTAGTAAGCCATTCCAAAGCTGGTCCTCTGATTTCATACTTTTCACACTTGGCTAACAGTTTATCATGTTGTACAAGGTCAAAAGCACTACTCATGTCAAAGAATATGGTGATTACAGGGACCTTCCTATCAATATATTCAGTAACAGATTTTATTAGAGAGTAAGCTGCTAGTGTGGTAGATTTATTTTTCTGAAATCCATTCTGTTCATTAGCTATAACGTTATTTTTATCAAGGAATATCGTTAATCTATTTGTCATTGGTTTTTCAAATATTTTTGCCAATATAGAGCCCAAAGTAATAGGACGAAAGTTTTTTAAGTCACGTTTGTCATTTTTTTTGTATAACGGTTTTACAATTGACTTTTTTAGTGCTTCTGGAAATTTTCCATGTAAAAACGATAAATTTATCAGAAATGTCAAGACAAGGGCGAGTATGTCTATTTTATCAAAAATGTGGGAATCGAATCTATACCAACCGACTTTGTGTTATTGAGAGTTTTCACTATCTGTTTAACCTCTGATTCTGTGCAAGGAGTTAAAAATATACCTGCTGTCTTTTACAGAGTCAATCTTATATTTATATTTACTAGTACCTACTTTTTGGTCATTAATTTTGTTAAGATTAATAAAATGTCTGTTGAATAAGTTTGCAATGTCATTTGGATTAGTAATTGTATTATTGTTACTATTGATAATGTCAATTTCTTCATGTTCTTTTAAACTGCCAGCTTTGTCCCCTATTATGTCCCAAGTGGCTTTACATTTATTTTTTGCATTAGATATATATTTTTTGTTGTGTATGAACTGTGATTTATTTACACATTTTCGAAGTAATTTGGTATATTGCTTAAATTTCACTCTACCTTCATGTGTTTTATCTAATAAGTATTTTGATCTCAACGAGCGTTTTTTTGCGCATGACACTTTTATTCCTTAAGTTATCCACTTTAATTTAGAATTATTACAATTTACTTTAATCCGTTTAATTGGAAAACAGAGTTCGAAAAATAAACAAATATCTTCGTAAAAACTATTAAAGGCAAGGTCCAGATTGATTTCCTTACTGTGGACGTCGCTCCAACCTATGCTCGAGATACATTTTTTAAATGTATTTACATTAAGTTCATTGAAATCTCTAACCATTAAGAATTTATATTTGTTTTCACGCACCGTAACAGTAAATTCAAGACTTTGCCCGGTATCGTGATCAGATATGTAGATGCAACATATGAAAGTGTATGAAAGAGTGTTTTAGACTAGCTTATAAGAAAAAAAAAAAAATCAATATTCAAAAATTTTATTTGTGACATTTGATGTTTTTGATGTTTTTTTGGAGCGATAAGTTTTGAGACTCGTGTGAAGAATAGATCTATTTTCCGATATAATTACTGATTGTTCTTTGGCTGTGAATAAAGTTAGTTTTTTTTAATGAGTGTAATTGTTGTTGCTACAATACAGGTTGTGTATTAATCTGTCAATTTGATTTTATTTTTTTGAACTTTCGGGAGTAAAGAACCTACCTACAAGTGGTTCTGTGTTCTTCGTGCATCGGAGGGCACGTTGAGTTGGTCCTGGTTATCTGGAGAAATAATACCAGATTCTACAGGAATTTTGGATTACTTAGAAAAGTGCTTGGAGCCAGAGCTGTCGCCACTTGTTAATGTGTCAACGGATGAAAAGGTGTTTCATAGCATCAATAAATTCAGAGATCTTATAGATGCACTGCCGGCTGGAGTGATAACAGTGGGTTCATTTTTCCATCCTCACTTGTCTGGACGGCCTAAATTTCCATTTATTTTGCCAATAAGTGAATTATTAAAAAGTGGAGACATAGGAAGTTCGCAAAATTTAAGGAGATTAGCAGAAGAGAACCCAAAAGCTAAGGGAATTTTACTATACGGGGCTGAAGTACAAGATTGAAATTGCGTGCCGAGTACCAGCGACAGTTATTTTTTTATGATCAGTTTATTTATTTAATCTTATTATTCTGTAAATAGTGATTTCATTGTGTGCGCTCCTTGTCAATAAAATTTCTTCGATTGTGTATTTTACTTAGAAGCCGTCTCATGACAATGACTTTCATTGCCATGCAACAAACAACCGTCTGTTTTGTGACTTTTCTCAAAATTCAAAAAGGCCTTAGTCGCCACTGTCTAATTTTCGGCTTGTGTGACATTTTATTTTTTTGGCATTCCAAATTTTACCGACTTGCACCCCTACCACAACAAATTATAATTGTTGGCGTTGCGGTCCATGGGTCACCTCGGGTCATAACGCTACAGTAAGTAAGAAAAACTTTTATTTTTGGAAATTGTTTTTAATATCAATTGGATATCTGTTTATAATAGCTACTAAATAGATTAAAAAGGATCTAGCATCTGAAATTCCGGTCCCAGGAGAATTTCTTGAGAACAGTGCCTCTACCATGAGATATTTGTAACGCAATCCATTAATATAAATATTAATGCGTCTATTGTTTTCAAGAGCATTATAGCCAATAGCAGCTGGGTCAAATTTGCATTATAAATGGTCGGTAACTTCGAGCAAATTGGTCTATTCTAACACGAGTCAATTAGCATCAGCCGCTTATCAATTTCGAGAACAAATGTGCCCTAATGGCGACGTGCGTAACGCTGTTCAGAAGGGATTAGTGAATGGAACGAGATAAATACCGAGACTAAAAGGTTTTTCTGTGAACCACAAATTTCAATTAATTTTAATTTTTGTAGAACTCTCGGGATTCCAGTTTCAGTTGATTGTAATGTTATTTTTTAACTCGATAATAATTATGTTATAAACAAAAAAAAACTAAACTACAAACTAAAATTAAATTTAAACTTAAAAATCTATAAATTGGTGTGCTTGTGGTATGGTTCCAAGAACGCCAGCCTCATTCCCGCGCTGAATAGCAATTGCTATTTTTTGCGCGAGATATGAGCCTGTCGCCAGCGACGTCGACAAGTCGTGGGGCCAAAGTTTTAGAAAATGATTTCATGCTGGACCGTTTTACAGCCAAGCGGAGCAAATATGTAATCACTAGATAACGATTCATATTTGCGCCGTTTGGCGCCCTCTGCAGCCTCCGCCGCGGCTCCGGCCTTGGAGACTGTTCCCTTGAGGCGGGAAGGAGCCATCGTATCGACGCATGTTGCGTCCCATACGAGTGCCATTCCCCGCTCCCAACGGTGGTCCGATGGTGGTGTTGGACCCTCTGGACGCTTATATTATGTTATTTAACATCGTAAACTGTGCCGTTCTGTTTCCGGATTATAAAAAGATCACATCTTTTGATGATAGAATTTGACTTAGTGACAAAAAGAAAATATAATTTCCTATAGGTTGGTTAAAGATCCGATAAGTGGCAACTTCCAAAGCAGCTGTCATTTAAATAAAATGTAGGCTTCTTGGAGCTATATTTAGGTATGTTTCATTCTTTTCATACTCGTTGAAAATACAAGAACAAGATATATATTTATTTTTACATGAATACAACGGTATGTATAAATAAAATATCTAAAGTAGCTCGTTAGCATAATCTGTGGCTTTCATGCTTACTCCCATTTTCTCCGTTACGTAGAGTGAGTAGCAATTAACTTTAGTAGGTACCATCACATTACAAACTGCTTCTAATTAGATTTCCTTTTGATACAAACAATAACAGTTGTGAATTATTTAAGAAGTATTGAATTTAATTTGACATAATTTTTTTTATTGACATTTAACAAATTTCGATGTTGAAATAACCATCCCTACTTGTCTATTAGCGTGTTCGGGGAAGTCCAAATAGTATCCTGAAAATAATTGAGGACAGACTAGACTCTGACTTATTCATCAGGTTTGCTGAGCTGCTTGCGATACCGAGCTGATGATAAGGCTTTAACTCCATAACTAGTATTTTTTTAAAAACTTGCTTTAAATTATTCACTGTTACAAACAGTTTTCTAAGTTTTGTAAATTAACCTAAATGAAATACTATCTGAACAAATATTGTTTATTTTATTAATATAATATATTTGTAATGTTATTTGTATTAATTTTATTTTTAAATTAGTATTAGGTACTTATATGCTGTATCACGGCAAATCATATCTCTATGTAAAAAATTAAAACACCTGTATGATTTTACCTATGTTTTACAAATAAAATATTGATTGATTGATTGAAGTTAATTTGTTTTACATTGAATAAACAGGAATCAGTGCAATCCCGAAGTCAATAGTGACTCGGAGTGTTTATTTGGCACTTAACATGTTTAATAAGTCGAACAGGGACGGATAATATTAATTTAAAGCCGTCTCGGAATACAAGGTATTATGAATAGGCTATGAATGGATTGTTAGTGTTTCATAAATATTGAAATAACTTCAGCGAGGGAGAGTAAATTTCAGACCATATCTATTATGAGATCTTTACAAGGTCTCAAGGTACAACTTTATACTTACACATCTGAAAAAAGCAGCCTTTAAGCAATCATTTTGGTTTACCGTTCTCTTTAGCCCCTTCCTTCTTTTAGTTCGGCGTTTACTCGTACGTGATCTCTTGTCCGTAACTTTAATGCGATATACTCGTAAATATATTTACTTAAGACTGTTTACGTTTGGATTAACTATTACAATTTTTTATTATTTACTAAAAGAAAATCATGTCAATATTCTAGCCTACTTATCTAACTGTAATTATGAGACAGTTAATAGGACCTACATATTGTCACTTTTACAAGAGCTCACGCATACAAGAATTTTTCTACAGACATCAATCTCACAGATTTAAACGTGATTATCAAAACCACACCATGACCGACAGTGTTATTTTTGAGAAGAAAAACCGGTTCCATTTGAACGAAAATTGTTCGAGCACTATTAGTCGTGGTTTGGTTTTGGTAATTAATTTGGAGTTAGTATGATCAACCTCTAGCTTAAAAGAAAGAGGAGGTCTTGGTTCACAAGAAATGTATAAAACTTTATCCTCAAAACCTAATCAAAGATTGATTTATATTTTAAATGGTACCTTCGCAGGATCCTGATGGTTCCCGGTGGCGTACACAGATGCTCTCCTCCCAAGCAGAGTCCTGCTCACTATTGAACTGCTCCTCCGACCAGACATGCGATCTTGTGGTACAGGCAACATATTCACTTTATTATAATTATTTAAACTATAAACAAAATTCTTGTAAAACTATTTAACTATTAGCACTTCTTACACACTTTGGCACATAACACTTAACTTCACTACGCTACTTTCTAGAGGCACTATTATTTAATTTGGTGTTCTGCGATGAACTACTACGTTAGTGTGTTATTTAAGCTAAAACACCTTTTGAGTTATATTATTATTAAAGTAGTTTAGCGGATCTGCAACAAAAGAAAAAAGTTTATATCAGTAAATTAATTCGGTTTACAAACGGCGTCGTCAGTCTCAATACAGCTTTGGTGCAATGGATATTCGAGGTCAAAATTACAAAAATTTACACCCAAATATTTTAATGTAAGTTGAGATGTGAAATGGCAACAACTGCTTTCAGGTATAATTTTTGCTGAAAATTTATGTATTTCGTATTAATTGTTACTATTTAAAAAAAAGTATACATTCCTATATGGCGGAGTTGGGAGCAACCATAAAACTAACCTAAACACCTGAATCTTCTTTTTTGCCCAGCAACAAGCCACCTGAGCAGTCCTGTCAGACGCTAACATTGAAAAAGAATCGTTCGTTTCAATGCTCTTTGGACGCAAAGTGTAATTCATTTTATGTGCATGTGTTTGTTTAATAATACTAGATAAATATTCACATTACATAGAAAATGAGCAATTTTTCTAGACATTCATCTTATATACCTATATATACTAGTAAGATCTAGTATCTTGTGTATCTCCCGCTGAGATCCGGCGCGGCGAAGGCTGCAGGATGATGAGGGTCGTCTGCGAACGGTTTTTTCGCGTCCGCCATCACTCTCAAAATGATATGGGTTCGCATGGAACGCCGTGACTTCATAATTGTTGTGTGAAAGCTCAAATATTATGTTGATTATGTGTTAACAATAATTAAATGATCTGCCTCTCTTCTCTTAGATTTATTTTTTGTATTTGTTTCAAGAGTTTTGCTTAAATTTCCAAAACGTGTTTAAGTTAAAATAAGTACAAATAATTACACAAATATCTTCCAAGACACTTCTCTAATATACCTTCATATTAAAAATAGCTAAGTTTTATGTCCAGCAACAATAAATTATTTCAAAATTCTCTTTGATTTTAGTTGCACCTTTAACCTTTTCATGCGCTACATCAAAACAAAAGAAAACACGCTTGTTTTCTAACACCGCTGTGTTTATACGAATAATGTTGGATTGTAAATAATAATTTGTTTAGTTGTGGCGAAAATATAGTGTGAATAATGAAAATTAAGCCATCTCTTAGTCACAGAAAATTTAAATCTCTAGCAGAGTCGTGGCCGTAGTTGCAGAAGAAAATATAAACACAAAGATTATCTTTTTTTTTTTTATTTTGCTAAGAACCGTCTCTGTTTAACCTACTATTTACTACTATGCAACTAAAAATTACATGACAAAATGCATTTAAACTAGTTCAGTCGCTGGGGAGAAGCGATGTCTAAAAGAGAAAACTTTTTTTCTTATTTGTAGAATTTACAAAATTAGGTTCTATTTATTGGTTGGTTTAATTTTATGAGCATCGATACTCTCCACTCCTCTACCACAGACAAGACATTTCCGCGAACTTCAATGGGAGCAACAATAACCATCCTTTAGTTGTTGTACTAATGAATTATCAAGGTTTCAGGTATCTGTTAGTAATTTGTCAACAAGCTACACAAACTTCTTCTACTCAGCTTGTTAGGTACTGTTATCAAAAGCAATAACTGTTAATAAGTTTCAAATTGTTTTTATTTCGTTTTTGTTTCCCTTTTTTACCAAACCCAAAACCTTCTTTTGACATGTCGTATCCTAAATATGATACCCGCGGGAGCACACGTTTGGCATTGCCGACTTTGTTCGCGATACGCCGGCTCCCTGGAGCTTAACCACAAACTTGAAATTGCATCGAGTGACACAAATATCGTGAATACGGGACATCAAACGAATGTACGAATGTACGAATTACGTTCCATAGAACTCATCGCTATCACCTGAATTAATAGTGGTGGTTCACTGTTTCATAGACTATAAATAAAGCTACATGACGCTGATTATGGCGTCTTTAGAAAGTCGAATGCGCCAAATCGTGGCGAAAAAATGCCAAAGGGTTCTTTTAGTTAGCGTAAGTTTCAAGACATCTACAAATTCGACTAATCTCGTGAGAATCAGCCCCCTTGATTGCACCTTTCGGTTTTTACACCTTTTTAATAAAATGCTCTATTTCTACTCATGTTCATTAATTGTCAATTATTGTTCATTTTACCCACGCCATGCTCACTATGGAATGTGCAAATTTGCTAAAGTTCTACTTACACAGGAAAAAATATTTTTTAACTTTGTCGCAATTTTTAAGTGAAATACTGTAATAATTATGGCCATCTTAGCAGTCAACTTAGGGACCAAACAAAACGCAAAAATGGGTGAAAAAATAAAATAAAAACACGAGACCATTTATTCAAAAAAAAAAGCTCAATCTGGAGACCCAAAAGGGCCGTACAACACCACAGCTAACGAGAAAATCCTTTTAAGTACATAAATGGTGTTCTCAGAGTAAGCAAAATAAAATGAAATGCACACTTAGCCTCGGTTGCGGACGCCTGACTGGGGCGAGTAATGTTTTTCGTCTAGGATTTGTAGCCTCGCAAATGGGGCTGAAAGCTTCCGTGCATTTCGTGCAGTATTCCGGACACCTACGAGTAACTACCGAGATATCGACTGCAAAGGTGGTGAAGTAGGAGTATATTGGTTTGAAACAGTTACAAGTACAACGCACGAACACGATTCGATAATACCCATGATAATAACTTTCAGGACTGAGATATTTTTTTAGACGAAACTAAAGGTCACTCAGTAATTTTATCAAGAACTTGTTTTTGAAATCATTGCATAATTTGAAATTCATAGGAATAGATGGTTCTAAAAAGATAAAGTTACATTATAATAAGTACATTGAAACCCTTGCGAAGAAAATTCAATAATGTCTACATAGAATTCAATCTCAATTGAAGTACCATAAAATAATCCTTTGCGCAGTGGTAGCAGTCTCAAAGTGGAATATACTATAAGTAAACATTTTTGATGGAAATAATTCGGCCAAACTTGACAGGGATCCTGGTATCTGATCGTATATTCATGCTTTACAAAAGGTTGTAACATTTGACTTTCAAATAAGTGTAAATGGATCTACTGTAGCATATTGGTACAACAAAGCGTCGGTCGGCAGTAAGTAATTAACAAAATGAAACTGTGCCTTAAAATTAAGCAAAATATATACTTAGTTAAAAACAAACACAGGAAGTTGCTTAGAAGATGTCATATAAATAGGACAAAAATGTTTGAAAATGACCTAGTGATAATGAGGTATGCAGAAGCTGCATAGCGTGCGTCCTTAGCTAAAAATACCCAAGAACTTTCTGAGTGCCTTCGCTGAGACGTTTGAATTAAACACGTGCAAATAGATACGTGTCTGGGTGTATTTTCCATTATGGCATCACTGAAATATTGCATGAGAACTTTTTCCGATAACTGGTTAAAACATTTTTGATTAAGATTGAAATAGACCACGCTTGTAGTCGCACTTGACACGCACGATTGTACACACACGCACGCCCCCACAAAATAATCAAAGCGGCAACCTATCGAGTTCTTTTAAAAAATCGCCACTACTATAAAGACAAGTATAGTAGTGGCGATATTTTATAAGTTGCATGTATCAGACAAGATGTAGAAGTTTCGAACAGCACTACTGATTAAAATCTTTCATTTTATTTAGTTCTGGAACGACTTGATGAATAAATACTTGTGTTGCTTCAAGTTTTACGATTTACTCAAAGTTGTTTCAAACGCAATCGAGTGAAACAGTCAGCGTGCTCCTGACAGCATAAATTAGAGAAGAATATTAAGGTCCGTGGCAGTCTCCGCGACTAATTGCATTCCGCTTTGGTGACCGAGGAATAAATATTTTTTCAAAATGTTGATATAACGTTGCACTGGAATTAATTACTGCCGATTGTCGACTTTTATGTTTATTTATTTTGCTTACATTTACAATAATAATTACATTAGATGTCAGATTGTATTAGGTATATACTGTACACGTACCCTGTCAGGATGTTGCAAAAACCGAATTTTATGAAAAGTAGACAAAACAAAAGATTGTTTTGATGACCTACCTACCTAAGAAGGTATGATGCTAATGAAGACGTTTCATTGACACCTATTCAACGATATTAAACCGCAACAAAAAGTATTCTCGACCTATCGCAGAATCTTTCAAATAAAAGTCTTATGTAACACCACAAATAAAATTAGTTATTCTCGGCTTTTGTCAAACAATTTATTAATAAAAGCCCGCCTTTTAACTTCAATTTCAGACGAGGCTGTGATCTGCTGTCAAGTGCATGATGCGAAGCCACCGCGCTCTGTGAATGGAATTCAGATTGGTTGTTACTTGTACTTAATGTTTTATGATACATTTCAACAATATTGGCTTTGAGTGCTTTGCTTTTTATAAGAAAATCCTATTTTCGACAAATTATTTACAACATACAATTACAGGACTAAGTGCGTATAATACCTTTATACTTCCGACGTTAGTCGTTCCATGACCGACCGCGGCCGTTGTAACACGGTTGAAACGTCGAAAGTCGTAAGTATTATAGGCACTTAATCCTGTAATTTTATGTTTGAAATATGCAATTTTAAAAGTTAATCTATTTTCAAGCAGGTAATGCAAATACATAAGGATCTAACATTTTTAACTTTCAGAGCAGGATTCAAATGGTACTTTCCGAACTCTAAAATTGGATTCCAAATATTCTTAAACTGTTCAATTAATTTCGATAATTTTCATCAACTGAGGTCGTCTTTAAGTTTCAATTCGTTCTAGATAGAACATATGTTTAAGTTTCTTTTATCTATTTAGGACAAAGCTAATTTTTATTTGCTTTTGAATAATGGGTTAATTACGAAACAGTGCAAGATTGACGCAGCAAACTGTAAAGGAAAGGAGGAGACTAGATTTGGGATTACTGTGAGAGATGATTGGACTTGACCCCCGTCGGTTGGTTCAATTTCCTCAAGTAGGTCAAATAATAACCTACTGGAGACGTGTGCCGCAGCACACCAGGCAGCTGGATAATAATACACTTGTGCCATTCAAGTTATTGTACAATCGTCTGTGTCATCTAGTCTGTAGGTGGCTTTATCACATATTATTATTACATTTAATTTTAAACTAATTGAATAGCCATTTATGGTTTTATAGATAGCAATTCATAGAGGACCCCGATGAAATTCACTTGTAATATAATATAAACGTTCTTCCCCCTGGTGGATCGACTACATTTTATACCATTGAGTACACAGGACGTATTCCCTTCAACGTAAAGAAGTTTCTGCTTCTTTAATATCATTTTTATGATTAACTAAAAACAAAGCACGTCCAAGCGATACAGTGTATCACCAAAGTTTGGCGGTTTTCACTGCCACTATTATTCGTAAATGCGAGTTGCTTTGCATACTTTACCTATTATGAGGTTAATGGGCAATGATGGAGGCGCTCGCTCGCGGGTCGGCACTGGGCTTAATTTTCCGCCAGTTCTTAGCTAACGAGACGAGGCATCAGCGCCCGCTAGTTCTCTCACATGCCAGCTTTTTAACTGGAAATTTACGGGTTTTTAAAATAAATATAGGTACTTTTAACACGCGCAATCGCTCTGATGCTCATTTGTTTCAAATATTCTGCTGTTTGAATTCTTTGTTTGTTTAAAATTTATTGCACTAGATAAGAGGAAAAATACCTCAATTTAGTGCAGGGTGCATTCTGATAGTCGTATAAAATGAAATACCTTTATTTTATGTTTGAAAACTCTAAAATGATGGGGAGAGAGAATCGTTCAAATCGATGATGATATAGTGGTTTCATTACTTTCGATTCAGTTACCCACGTCTTCGTCCATAAGTTCAAGTCACTTAGGTATTTTATAAATTGTTTGCGGTTTTCACTAAATGGTTGGTTTTTCACTAAACTCATGTCTTGGTTTTTTCAATCCTCAAGATACTAAGATATAACTTGTGGAAATCAGTCACCATATGGAGATACAAGACAATTGGAGATTATTCTTTAACTTTTTTGTCCAAGCATGCTTCCCAGTTGTGTCCTCAGCTTACGCCTCAGAGGCTACAATTGAGCGTCTGCCGTCAGACCTCCGTAACCCTTTAACAGGGGTATTATACCAATAAGATCATAAGTCGAGGTGTGTAAGTGACCAACACTGTGATATTTTTTAGTCAAAGACTTATCCCTTCCTTAGCAAGGAGGAGCTCGAAATAGCAAATGCCAAAGCTGGAAACTGCTATAAATTGTACTCTACTTATCAAAATCACGTGGGAACACAATGCACTGTACGGTATTAACAGATGTACAATATCAACGCATATAAATCCTCTGGGGCTGCAACTTGGTACCAAGTTGGTCACTTACTCGACATTAGTACCTTCTAAAAGTTCGACTTTGATTAAAACCCCAAGACACCGTGACTTGAATTTATGAGAGCTACTTATTTACTTGTTTTGTTTCCAGTTCACACTCAAACAATGAACCATTGTAATGGAACGAGAGAATATAGAAAACGTCTTGTATAAAATTAAATGTGATCGTTTGTATAGAACGCTGATCTCAGTTACCAGAGTAGTTGAATTTCTACTAACATTTTGACATTAATAGTTTTTTGTGTATTCATAGGTACAACAAACATCAATTCATAATATATGTGCATAATCACGCATTTAATATCTAATGACGGGTGTAAACAACTGGGCAATTGGGCATACTAAAGCAATTTTTTACATTGTTGTCTACGAGTACTAAAATAAGTCGCGTACTCAACTAGTCATAAAATTGAAACTTGGTGCATAAGTATTTGTGCAATGAACCATAAAAATATTGGAATAGTCAGATACAATAAAAACTAGAACGAATGTCAAAAACGCCACTCAAAAAGCATGTATCAATATCGGTTTATCGAGTTCGTATCTCGTTAAAAATAACAATGTATATTTACAGCGTGTTCATGAAATAAATAAATAAATAATAACTTTATGTTTTAAAATTTTTTATTCACGGGAGTGAAATCGGAGACAATGTGCAAATTTACGAAATATCTACGTATCTTATGGAAAAACAATCATACTGAAAACTTTTCCGTCTATTCTATAAGTGATTTATATTTGAAAGAATTTTTTCACCCACATATCCACGACTATAACATATAAAATTAGTACCGCACCCTAACATTTCTGCAAGGGATCGGTCCGGAAATTCCCACACGAAAATGAGACATACAGATAAGACGGTTTTCTTATCCCCGCCGAAAACTACTGAACCATCTCTATCAGCTGGCACTTATCTTTCGTACCATGGAACCAGCGTCTTTGCTTACTTCGGCTAATCGGGCGTCGTAATCGATTATTATGTCAATTGTAGCCATTTGTTACGGCGAATTCCAAAATCGGATTCAGTGAAATGTTTTCCGATAACAACATTTCAAGTGAAAATATATTTAGTGTAAAGCAGGTACAAGCATTAAGGTAGACAGACTTATGGCTTTTGAGAACAGAATCAAAATAAGGAGTAGGTTAAAGATTAGGTAGTCTAAGTGACTACCTAATCTTATTTATAATAAGGTGCGTATTGTTGTCATACTCTATTGAGTAGTGAATCTGAGCTACAGAAAACCGAATAGAAATTAGTTACCGTAGACCTTTTCACATTCAACAACAACTGCTGCATATTCTTGACTGTTGAACTGTTACTGAATGAAACATTAATTATTTAATTTTTTTTATTATTTATTTAAATAATTATTTTTTTTCTTTTAAATTAGAGTCCCCTACCTCAAAAGGTATGTTTTATCTTGTTTTACAAAAGTAGCTTTGCTGTTAGTAAATGGTGTAATTAAGTAGTTACATATGTAACTACTATATAAACATATATTATACTATATAGATAAACATATGTTTATCTCATTCTTCTTACGTCTACAAAATAGCAGTCACTGTGTAAGTACGTAAACTCCGCACATTCCCCCAACTAATGAAAAGGGCCGAGATGAATAGCCCTTCACGACACGCGGGTAAACGAGATAATCGTGTTACTCCTACATGTCCTTCACAATCATATCGCTGTAGTCATTATGGAGTACTTACCAGATATTTTTTCTTGTTTCTGCCGACAAACAGCAGTGCTTGAATTAGGTATAATATTCCGCTTAGAATATCTATGCGTACAATATTGACGACATGTCGTGTCGTATCAAAAACTAAAGAAACTCGCCAATAAAGTCAACAAGAATGGAAGGAACACCGACAAGAGTCCAGCTCTGAAATTTATGATGATGATGAAATAAATCCATACTAATAATATTTTAAGTGAGAAAGTCTGTCTGTCAGCATGTAAGTATGTACGTGGAACTATTCTCAAATAAGACTTCTCGTGTTATGATGAAATAACTGTAAATGTTCTTTTACAATTTTAGTACCTAGGATCACTCCTCAAGGAGCTTGCTTACTTCAATTCATATGAAAAAGAACGACTAAACATTTATGGCGTTCCGGTTCAGGCCAATTGTGTGGGCTTGCTCCACTGGGTTAAATTGTTTTTCTCAATGTCATTCCAAGTCAACGAAGTAATACACTTTTTCTGACCGCTTTCAAGATGACGACGGAAAAAGCGTTTCCGATACACGGAACTGTGCTTACAGATAAGATTGAAAAACTTCTGTGACTTTCATCTGTTCCCGGTGGATTTTTTATGGGATCACTTTCGAAGTATTTGGCATATTTTTTTTTAGAAATAGAACTGTTCAAGTGGCAGTCTATGTTAGCATTTTATAAATAAGCCGTATTTTAAAAATAAAATTTCTATGATATACTCAATATATAAAAAGATGAACAGCAGCAGAGCCGAGATAAATTAACTACGCCAACAATTCTACTTAAAATTAAAGACATTATGAGAACTTGCGAACTCCTAACAAAAACATTAACTAGGAAACTCGAATTAAAGTATTACGGAGCGACGTACTTCATTAAGAAGATCTATGTACTCTGTAGTTAAGTCATCATTTATCTCTCACCTATTTTTTTAACCGAGATGTTAAGAACAGGATTGCTATTTTTGAGTACTAGACTCATACAAAGTAAAAATTTTACCAATTTGAAATTATTTATTTAAAATTCAATTACTTCAATAATTAAAATGACAAATGTCAAATTTAATTTTAACTTGGCGTGGAACTTTAAATATTTCAAAATATTTGGGAAAAATAGAATGATTCAATTGGTTAATGAAGTTTGTTCAGTAAAAAATACTAGTTCTGTGGTTTTCCCAGCATGGCCTATATTTTTTGAAGTTCCGAAATCAAATAACAGTTTTACTGAATATGACAAATATCCACGTTTTCCTCTGACAGTCTGTCCTTTTTTTTCATAGAGAATATTTTGCTTTTAAGTTAATTCTGTTGAATAATTGAGTAGTGAGCAAACTAATCTATAGATATTTTAACTGTTTAAGTACTTACTACTATTATCATATTCATCAAAATGCTGTAACTTCTCTTACTGCAACCATTGTTGACAGCTTGGATAATGGCGTCAAGTGCTTATATTGTTTTATAAATCTCAAAAAAGCATTTGATAGCGTCTCCATTCCCATCCTATTAAAGAAATTGGAAAAATAGGCATAAGAGGTGAACGATTGGCTATTTTTAATGATTATCTATCAAACCGTATACAAAAAGTAAAGTTAAATGATTGCATAAGTGAGGGACAAAGTGTAATGTATGGCGTTCCTCAAGGAAGTGTTCTTGGGCCTACTTTATTTCTCATATATATCAATGACTCGTGCAACTTGACAATAAATAATTCAAACATCTTCTCCTATGCAGATGATACTGCCGTAGTGTTCACTGGTCCAAATTGGGAAATAGCACATCAAACCGCAGAAAACGGCATGGCCCAGGTCGCTACTTGGCTGAAACACAATTTACTTACTTTTAATGTAACCAAGACCAACTACATTTGTTTTAGTATATATAGTAACAAGCAACCTCGCGATAGTTCTGAGATTAAAATCCACTACTGCCACAGAAGTCAACCATGTAAATGTCCTTCTATTGCTAAAATTAACAAAACTAAGTATCTGGGTGTGGTGGTAGACCACACCCAGATACTTAGGTAAATAAATAATCAGTTAGCTAATAAATAAAATCTTATTTATATACTTACTACTTAATTTGTTTCTGGTAGGTATAATAATAATAAGCGATATGGAGGAGCGGAGCTACTGGCACAAGTATTTTCTTACTTAAAAGTGGACTCCAATCTAGACTATCTGTTATGAATATGTTACTTACTGAAATAAATTTTATTTATAGATTTGGCGGCATTGGTTATTACAATGGAGCGACTG
Source organism: Euzophera pinguis (assembly GCA_947363495.1). Classification (NCBI taxonomy): domain Eukaryota; kingdom Metazoa; phylum Arthropoda; class Insecta; order Lepidoptera; family Pyralidae; genus Euzophera; species Euzophera pinguis. Next base: position 8,036,177 of record OX376155.1, read on the forward strand.
CCGTCTGATCACCAAAACCGTACAGGGAAACCAGACCAACAGGAACATGACCCGAGGTGTGTTAGTAGCCAACACTGTCAGATTTTTTCAGGGTGCCCAAAGGCATCTGACACAGCCTAACAACTGCTATTCATCGATAACAACCGGGACCAACATAGTAACTTGCCTTCGGAAGCACGGAGGAGCTCGAGATAGAAAATGCCACTAAATGGCGACCAATCCAATAATGGTCGCGTCTCGTCGTTGCTTGACAGCTTCTCATCTTTCCTCTACCACTATTATCATATTACATATGTACTTTAAATACATGTTTTTTCTTAATATTCCTTAATATAAATCTCAACGGTCAAAATAGGTTCTGCCAGTGCTAATATAATTTAGCTAACAACGTTAAATCATTGTACGAAATCTGATAAACAAGAAAATAAAGAAGAAGTGCACTTTGCGAGAATTCGCATTTCAAACATAATCAAGTTTCCATTTTTTTTCTACTATTTAATCACGCTTACGTGTTAAATTGTTCCAGTACTATTGTGCATAGCATAACCAACGACTTCGGCTATTCTTAAGGACAGTGATAAGCAAGTGTATTGGAAAATTATGTGCATAATTGGTGTTAAGTGACGTAGTTACGAAGAAAGTCTACTAAGTGTGGTTTTCTCCGGTGTTTTTCTCCATTGTATTTTTATGCATAAAAAAAGCGTCTTTTTTCTCCTTTTCAACTAGGTACTTAAGTATTGCAATCTGTTAAAATTTACTGTTTCAGGGTTCCAACTTAATTTTCTTTCATATATTTTTTCAAAAAAAATATCTTATCATGCACATCCAAATATAATGTTAATCTTGGCCGCCCGCCGTTCAAAATCCTACTCCAATCGACCTAAAGCCCAGTGACAACGTTAAAAGAAAGGGAGTATGAAAGCAATGGAAAGTAAGTATGCGGGTGCACCATTATCACTTGAGCATCTTCGGGAAGAGTTACCTATGAGATTACGATCCTGTGACATGTCGGCAACTAGCCCTATACTACATTTTCACACAACAGAAGCTAAAGAGGCATATACGCGGGCTGCCTGAAGCAATTAGTCCACCATTTGTATTTTTATTATTGCAATAACATTTATGTGAATTAATATAGGTACCTAATAGATTTCCCCACATTAGAAGCTATATAGGATAAGCTGGCTGACATACACATAAGCCAGCTTGTACAATGCACGTTATCAATTCGGCTGCAGGCTAACTGCATTGTCTGCCATAGAGAGATTGTGCAGCGATTATGTCGATTATCGTTATTGTAAGCTGGATAATAGTATTTTATTTAATCTTAGCTCTTTTTCTCTCTCAATAGCGTTTTCCTACTTTATACGTTACTTCAGAGTCTGGAATCCGCTTATCGCCTACTTAAATTTTACTTCCCCGGCTTTGTTTTACTTTATTCTTCGTATGGATTTAGATTTATTATCATAGTGTCGAAATACACAGAGTCTCCTTACCAATTCTAACGCAATCGCTCCCATTCATCCAAACCATGGTTACAGAGTGTTGTACGTTATTCTCAGGACAAGTATTAGGTCCTTATTTGAATTAAATGAAATTAAAAGGTCGCAAGTTTGGCCTTAGTTTCGTGAACATGCAAGACAATGTAAAAATTGTACTTATTATTTACAAAATGTCACTAAACAATGTCATTATGCCTAAGATTGCCATCACAATATGCTAACAGCAACTAATCAGCTCACGTAGTGATTTACGAGCAGAAAACTGTTGTTTGTCAAAACTTTATTCATTCAAAAGTTGGGAAAGAATGTTATGACATAGGCTCGGTAAATAGCCAGAAAATCGTCTCGTAAACAGGTTACCGACAGGTAATGCTGAGGGAGGTAAAAGTCGCTTAGCCCTTGTAAATTGCTGATGGAACGGAAATATTTTCATGTAAAATATTGGTGTAGAAGGTATAATATTGTGGGAATCGATTTTATAAACTCAAAAACCATAGTAGGTATTTAGCTTAGATAAATCCCTTTTGACAATAGTATTGAAACTTGCCATAGAAATAGGCAGCTTCTTATTGCTTTTATTTTCTTTTATGTACAATCCTGTGTATTTATTTCATTGTGTACATGAATAAAGTAGATACGAAAAGCCATCAAAAATCCAATTATGTAGATTCTCTTGTCATTCATCCATAAACAATGCTGGAAGCAAAAGTCGGTAAACAAGGGATTATTTAGTTCAATTCGAAAGCATCTCGCATGCGGTGCGGCCTCCAGAGTGTCCAAGTCCGGACCGGGATTACATTTTCAAATTTAGGCCGTCGCGGAGCGTCAGCTTGTGGTTCTAGAGGCGATAAATGGTTTTATTCCGTGCTTATCCTTAGTTATATTTTAAATTTGATTGTTAAAATTAAATGGGCTTTTCTCTGCTCTGGATTAACATTATTGTATTATACCTACCTACTGCTTGCTGAGATATATGTTATCATATCTATCATCATTCGTTTTCACGATTGCGTTCCAACCCGTAAAGCTTTGGTGCTCTATCATGTAGGCTATTGAGTAAGTTAGTAATTAAGTATACCTTATTGTTCTCAACAATAAATACAGAAATATAGTATCGACTGACTTAAGTCAGCCCTCGTTGGTAATACACTTGTAATGCCTTACAATAAGACGTGATTTCATCGAATCCCTTAGAGATTTGATAAAACTTGCTGTTTTTATTTCTCAAAAAATGAAATGAAATGTCCTAAAGCTTTTTTAGCTAACGCTTAGTCATAAAAACATATTTATCGATCAAAAACCCTTTACAAAATGGCCCAAGGGTTTAATTAATTGATTTGATACCATGTTTTCCTGTCATGGGTGCAATCTGAATCCATTAACTAATGGAACTTATATTCTCGTTACATATTACGAGATATTACCTTAGACACTGAATGTTGGTTTACTGAGCGTCGATATTTTATAGATAGAGATCACTGAGTAATAATAAATTTGCATGCCTAACTTGCAATGTTGTAGATTTTGATTATCTATGAAACATTATTGAATTACTGTGATTTTTTTTTTCATTTAAACGTTAATCTGCATAGAAAATGCAAACCAGAGGTGAATGGAGGAAGGTAAATAATTATAGGGTCGGCTTTAAAAAAAACACGAATTCCATCCTAATACAAATCTGTAAGTATCATAAATTGTTAAATTCACTAATGTAATAAAGTTTATTTTGATATGTAAGTACAGCAATATAAAATTCCGTGAAATAGCAAGTTAATAGAAAGTCAGACATAAAATTAATTAATTTAGTCTAGACAAATGTAATTAAACTGTATCCGCAGATTGTCTATAATTCTAAATTAAAATACAAATGTTGGCATTCCAATCTTCAATTAATGTTTTAATTTAGTACTATCATAATAGAACTCATTTGATTTTAAAATTATTTTTGCTCTTCAAGAGTATTTACACTCCTTAGGCGTGAGAAGGGATTTACATGATATGAAAACAATCCGCTATTGTATGGTGTTTACAATTTGAAAACTGTTTCTTGTGAACGTTTATTACACTAAATAAACAAACAAACATTTCTGTGCCTATTTGAGGACGACTACAATTAATACCTTGGACCTAATATAGTCTTCACGCGGATGAAGCATCCACGTGGAAAATGTAGGTGAAGAACCAAGGCGAAATACAAAATAAATCCAGTTTCTTAAACTCTATTAAAACCATGTTTACTTTTCCGTCCAAGCGTGCTTTTGTCGTTGCTTCTCTTCGGAGTCTTGAATACGCTGTTAGTCATTATCCTTGATTTGGCGGCTCTGGTTATTACAATAGAGCGACGCCACCTGACATCCGTAACACTTTCAATAGGTAAACCAGACCAACAGTCTGGAAACTTGACCCGAAGTGTGTTAGTGGCCAGCACTGTAATTTTTTTGCAGGCTGCCTAAAGGCATTTGATACAGTGTAACAAGTGCCATCATCTCGACAACCTAAAACAAGGAGGAGCTCGGGATAGAAAATGCCGCTAAATGGTGACCAATCCAATATGGGTCGGGGATCGCCGTCGTTTGACGTGTGCATTTGCTACGGATACGTGCCCTGTCCTCAACTATAAAGCTCTTCATCCTCTCCGATTATACATTATCTTTACAACAACAAATAATGCTATTATTTGAAAACAGCGGAGATAAAAGAAAAACATTCGCATTTGAACGTAACATCTCAATTTGTTCCGTACTTTCCCAATACTTTGAAGGAACCCAGCAAACCGCCGAACTTGTTTGAGATTTATGTCAATCTGCTAAGTTGTTTAACTTAGTTGGAAGTTTCTAAAAGATTTAACTATGCGTAATTTAGTATTTTTTCCATCGTGTAGTTTTCGGATTAAGAATAGACCCAACTCATTATTGCAATTGACAAGAAAGACGTATTAATGTTCTTGTACACTTTTGCATATACCGTTTTCTGTCTTTTTTATTTTTGTCTATAGATTCCGACTACATTAGCTTTTCCAAGGAGGATTGACTTCAGGCTCATTGTACAAATACGAAATCTTCTAAAGTGTGGTAACGTATGTAGAAAAGCAAAAGAAGAAGGAACTTCATAAGCAATGTTTTGATACAAGTTCATTAAGGCACGTGGCCTCTAATCTAGTGACTAAAGTTTGATCACGATATTAATTAAATCTACATGGGAAACCAATAAGGATAAAGCACACTGATATCTGTTTACATGTATTACATATTTAATAGGTAACATGTCATCTATGTACACAGTCGATGTTTGTGGGATTAACTGCAGGCCTGCCTCCGGGCGCCGCAGCCTAATGTATCCAGTAGCCAATTAGTGACCCACTACCTGTACTAACCAAATTGCAGGAATTACGATTGGATTTTTTAAATATATAAAAAATTAACACATTGGGAGAAGTTGTCCATCGGTCAAGAGATAGGTGTTCTAGATATTGATATGATTTGTTTTACAATATTTAAATTGAAATCAAAATTCGATATCTGCAAATTTAGCTTACGAAATATCTGGACCATAATTGAAGTCGCAATGATCTAAACGTAGAATAGATAGATTTTTTGTCATTGAATAGCGTATAATTTATTGCCTTTTGAAGCAGTCTTTAAATAAAATAACACTTATTAGGCTTCTTTCAAACTTTAATCCAAAATGAAAGATATATAAGTAAGTTCATATTACATAGATAAAGATATACTTGACCTCCTAATTACAAAGAAGTAAACAAAAAACTATTCGATGAATAATAAAACCATGCCTGTACAATATTCTAATCAGATAACCTGAAATAGCTTCGGATTAGATAACTATAATTAACAAAACAGCCGTCAAGCTCCAATATATATAACATAAATCATTGGAGATCACCCACGCTTCAGTTGCTTCGTCTAGTCTAAAACCTTGCTCACATTGGGCGAGTGGAATTGACAGTCCATTAACTCGCATTATTCCTATGACAGTCTGTGACAGTATTAAATTTGATTGTTATAAGTAACAAGCAGCCCGTCTCGACTTCGTCCTAGCCTATAGCCTTCCTCGATAAAAAGGCTATCATTACTGAAATAATTTATTAAATCGGACCAGTAGCTCCTGAGATTAGCAGGTTCAAACAAACAAACTCTTTAGCTTTATAAAAATAGTATAGATTTATTGATTAATATTACTGCCAAAAATATATATTTTAACAGTTTTATCCACATCCATACTTTCATACTAATAATAATAAAGTATGGAATAATTATTCCATACTAATCCATACTAATATTATAAATGCGTAAATCTGTCTGTCTGTTAAGCTTTCGCGGCCAAACCGCTAAACGCGGATTTTGATGAAATTTCGTATGAATATAGTTCCCGGTGTCAAACATAGGCTACTTTTTGATGCAGGCGGAGCTGCGGGAAATAGCTAGTTTTTTTATAAAGCAACCCGAATTATCATCAAGCCTAATTTTCCTAACTGGTGGTTTGGTTGGCAATGTTAATTTTACTCGCACTCGAGTGTGGTACGATAGGTACGATGATCGACCAATATGACTCTTCTCTACTATACAATCACTCACTACAAACCAACCATCCTTGACAAGTCTATATTTCTACATAACTATACGATACAGGCATTCTCCATAACACGCTAAAAATTATATAATACCCGAACAAAAAATCACAGTTATTTTGTAATTTCATTCCAGACATGAAATTTTCGAAGACATTCTTAGGAAATTTGCTGACATATCGCGCCCGCTTGTGTAATAACGTCGAACGATGATTTATCGTGATGTAAATACCTCTTAAAAGGCTTTATTTTATGACTCAATAAAATGTTGAACATCGTTACTCGTAGGTCTATAAAACGTTGATTTGGAGTAACATAATGAGATGATGTAGTTAGTCAACATTTGGCTATATTATAGGATCGCGCCTACTTAGTTCATTAATGGGGATTACCATAGCATTTCGGCCTCTGACGTGGTTCCTTTAACGTTCCACCAGTGGACTACCGGGACCAACGGCTTAACGTGCCTTTCGAAGCATGGAATCATTTTTATTTTCAGACAATCAGGTGTTTCCTGCCTGCAATATCCTAACCAAACTGGAAACAATAAAATGTGCTTCCTGTGGGAATCGAACCTGCGACCTCTGGGTTCCGCACAACTCTGACACCGAAATGATGATGATGACCGTAGCATTTGACTTATAGAACTCGAAACGCAATGAAATTGCAATTATTAATCGTAAACTACCTACCTACACTTTGTAACCAAAGTCTCTAATCTATCTATATTGAAAATAGAAGTGGAGACGCTGAGGTCATCATAAAGGTTGACTTGAAAAACGCTTTCAATTCAGTCAAAAAGGATGCCATGCTATCGGAAATTCAAAAAGAAACATCTGATATTTACCCATTTCGTTGACAATGTTGCAGATTTCAAAATAAAATTAATTAAATTCAGATTTCAGATAAAAACTAATTTACTTGTATTGGCTTAGAATAAAACACCACTAGATGTGAAATATATATCCTAGACACAACAGACTAAAGACTATTACGAAATTCAATGAAATAGTTCCCAATATTAAAGTCAGTCATCCAAAAAGATTCCCTTCGTCTTCTTGGATCCCCAATTCTACTCGTACATGAAAGTTTCCCAAATTTTGTAGAAGAAAAAATTCAAAATTTTATTTAATTTCGAATAGATTTTCAGATCTAAACATTCATTCGGCTTTTACACTAATTCGATATTGTTGTTTTGTTCCTAAATTCACATATGGGCTTAGATCTTCTCTAATGAAGAAGCACATTTCCTTATTAGAAAAGTTCGACCAAATTTTGTGGTTCGCTTGGTTTTGGTTTTGGCAAGTGAAAGGAGAGAGGGATAATCTGAAATCTGGAATACTTTTCCTCAAATATTCAAATTTGTGTTCTCAGTACGAGTTTGTTCCAGTAGCTGTTGAGACTGCTGGACCATGGTGTTCTGAGGCAAAAAAGATTTTGACGATCTTATATAGAACTCTATTCGATCTAGCCGTTGCTTTGGAATCCGCGGGGAACGCACTTCTCTTAAATGATCCACGATTTGGGGAGTCTAGTAATTATAATGAAGTGACTGCCGTCTGACCTTCGCAACCCTTAAACAGGGGAACCAGACCAACTGGATCATGTTTACACATTCACAATACCTAATTATCTCAACAAATGATAAACTATCCGAAACGTGCAGGTTTCCTCACGATGTTTTCCTTCACCGCCGAGCAAATGGCACATAGAATTGAAAAATCCTATCCTATCCTATAGTTTCACAAACAGTCTGATATTCCATTACTAAGGTGTTCCTTGAATTTAGAAATTTCGAAAGTAATGAACCTAATTTCATAAACCAATTTCGAAACTGAAAATCTATGAAACTGCATACCCTAGACCCGATGGAATGTCGTTGTTGCCTTGGAAGCTGGGTAGGCCTATGGTATGGGACGCCATTTGCGTGGATACCCTTGCGTCTTTCCATCTTCCAAGCCCTGCGCATGGAGGCGCTGCTGCTGCAGCAGCGGAGACTGCCAAGCGGCGCAAATACACCAAACTTGTAGGAAAATATGTATTTGAGCCGTTTGGTGTTGAAACGCTTGGACCGTGGGGACCGAGTACACGGGTTCTTTACCGGGATCTGAGCAAGCGCCTCATCGATGGCACACGTGACCAGAAGTCTGGCCTATTTTTAGCTCTAAATATAAGCATTGCCATTCAACGTGGCAATGCTGCCAGCCTTCTGGGCACTTTGCCATCGATGGACAGCGATGCGGAGGAATATTTCTACGCTTCCTAGCATCAGGCAGTGCTGAAATATTTTTAAGTTTTAGCTATGTTAGTACTTATTACGCCTATTGAAAATTAAGTCGCTATTGTTTTTCGTTGTACATTTCTTAATTTAGTCTTAATCTTATCAAATTTCAAAAAATAACTTTGCATGCATACTAAATCGTATTTGAAAAAATATACTTTTAGTTAACAACTAAAATCTGCTTAATCTAATCTTATCCCATAAACTAAAGAATTTTCGTAAGAAATGCAAAATCGACAAAATGAAGGCAATTTAGCGTCTTTTCGTAAAAACCTAATTTTGTGGTGTCTGCCCGATGCGGCATTTTGGTGTAAAATAAAATTAGTACAGAAGCGTATTCATACAAATAAGCGAATTACACAAAATAAATTAATTTGATATTTTATGGAAGTCTATGACTTACTAGTAGACTGACTGCGGCTACAATGATCATAGGAACCTAAAATGATATGTACAAAAATCGGCAACTTCTTTTCGATCTCTTGCTCTCGACAAGTTGCCGTTTGCTCACGTTCGCCCCTTTCGGAGCCCATAAAATACAGTATACAGGCCAGAAGCTGTGAGGTTCATCCAGCGTTCAGTTTTCGGGGACGATTGTTTGGAAGATATCCCTCTGTGGAATAAGTCTGCCATGTACTGATGTACTTCTTCTTAGCGAGTCGACTCTGACAGTAATATTAAGCAATAATCACTGTTGTAACGTCTATATTACTATTATTCTGTGCTTCTAAGTTGACCTCGTGAATGTTTTTCTCAAGAACCTGCGAGACTTATCTCTTTTGTGACACAAATTGGCGCTGACTTACATCACGAAATATTTCGTTACGATGACCTACTTTAGGCATAATGTCTCAATTAATTAGCTTGGTTGTCAACACAGATCCTCATAATTTGCCTTCAACAAAATGTCATTATGTAGCTAATACTGTAGTTGATTGCGCATGTTAAGCGACAACAGAAGAAAGCGGCTCTGGCTTTTCTCGGATTGCTGGCCATGTGTGGCATTTCTATCTAAAACTACTCCGTGCATCGACATGTAAGTAAGGCCGGTACAGTACAGTCCCAGGTTTTGCCCAATGGCTGTTGTTAAGCTGCTTATCAGATGCCTTTGGGTCTGAAAAATGAGTCTGAAAAATCTGAGGTTATCGGCCATTGAGGCATCTTGTTCGCTCTACTGTAATAACCAATATCGCCAAATCTAGGACCATTTTTTTATTTTGATAGGAAGAAATGCGGGTCACTTTTTGAATAAATTTTAAGACTGATTGAGGTATCTCCAGCCCTAAATAATAGTAATATTATTTAGGGCTGGAGATACACATTAAACTTTCATAAGTAAAGGAATAATGTACAAATACATAACAACAACCGGCACCGTATTTAAAAGGTGACAGGAGGAAGAAGAAGAAAACATTTTATAATCCGGCGGCGTTATTTATTTATATAATTAATACAAACTCTGACAATACTTACAGTTTCTTAATGCTTATTTCGCATAATCGGATAATTGCGATTCTTATTCCTACACAAAGAGCTCGTACCAGAAGATAATAAATAAAATATATTTTAATTATAAAAAAATACTAGATTATTGCATGTACGCTAGTATACTTTATTGAAAAAAAAAACATGTTTTTCTTGTAAATGAGTTGCTAAAACTCTAATATAAAATCTTATATCATGGTTTCCAAGATACAGCTCGCTAACAGATAATTGAGACACACATAGAAGAAACAGATAATATAATATTATTGTTTAACAATATCCGTAGTAAGTAAATAAAAAATACGGATTCCGTAATAGTGACAAAATGCTATCTCATCGCCGGTTCAGAAGAACATTACTAGGCTTTTTACGATCAGCGCGGGAAGAGAAGCAGCTGGCACATTCCTTTTTCATTGCTCACAAACCATATGATCTCCGGCTCCAGAATATGCGTATTTTCCCGCTTCTTAAAAAGCCCTGCTATACTTTTGAACATGTCATATCAAATACAAAAAGATGTATAAACGTCAATTATAAAAATTGTATATTTCATAGTATACATTTTTTTATTTTTTTTTTTAAATTATGTGTCTCTGTTAATGTGTATAATAAACTAAAATAGTCATATTAAAGCTAGCTTTTGTTATAATAAAATGTACTTGCCTATATTGAATACGCACGGTGTTCAAGTTTCGATATTGAACTGGCACTTTAGTCGCGGACTATGCGAAGTTCGGAAGACGAGAGTCGGCGCTTCCCGCGGCCGCCTTCACAGGACCGCGCGCGCTTACTGCCGCTACGGGCTACGAGCTACGCGCTACGAATGTCTACGAGTATGTAGCAGCCTACGAAACTGTAGCATCGAGCAAGTAAAATAATAGTGGTAAGTATGTAGAAAGGTACGGCAATTAGAATTTTGTAATAACATGTAAAAGAAATATTTACAGATAACCGTTAATTACATATTTTACGAGTACGATAGGTAAATACCTAATTGAACCGATTATTTTTTAATTGTTACATAGCAAAGTTTCGTTTGATTTTAAAATTGTCTAAGTCTAAAATTTCAGGCAAATGAAATCATCGACTGTGGCTGAATGGTGTTAAGTAATAATAAACATAAAATGCAGTACTGAAGCAATGAATATTTGATATCCTGAAAATGTTTATTCTGCCGATCAAAATAAAACGGTAGAAACAAATTGAATAATTTTTTAAAGTTATATCATTTCTCTAATGTCGGCTTTCAAGATTTTCTTTGAAGTATTACAAACTTACTACTTAGTGCCAAAATCCACGAACCTTTTCAAAATAGAGTTGACGTCAAACAGGCAGCCTGTCACAAAACTAAGATATTGCATATTAGCGGGTTTTGGCTTCGGTTGTCACCGGAAAAACATATTTCTCAAAACAGTAATTTACAAATTAATAACACCTACAGAGAACTTTTATTCAAAACAACAAATTGTCCAGATAACATCTGATTGAAGACCGAACTAAAAATGTACAGGTATTTTCCAATATTTCATTATAATGTTCCCCTGCAGTTGTGCACGAGTTTCATGGATTTTCTTTCCCGCTGCGTTGGCAGATTGCCTTGAATGCCAATGCCAATATTATGAATGCATGCCGCGTATAACTGACTTTTAAAAACAAACATAAAACTTTTAACTTTATGGCACGTGCATATCTACTTGGATTTGTACGAACAAATTCCGATTTCACGGTTATATTCTTTAAAACAATTTTCAGGTTTTATACTGAAATGAAATTAAAAGTTGTCTTCTGTGATTCCGTATATAATGTGAATGAGATGACTAAACAACACCTTAATTATGTATGTAAAAACTCTTCATTGCACCAAAGAAAATACATAACAAAGTATAATAAAAAAACACACACAAGGCAGATGTCACATGATGATAAAAATTATGTTAATTCAAATTCTTATTCATATACGTATCAATATTTTACAACTCTGGCGACATTTCATACCTTCATTTGTTTCAATGTCTAAAAAGTTTCACTTTTCATCCTATATTTGCACATATCATAAGGGATATATGAAGTGAAAATAAACGATTTGATTGATTAATTGATCCCCATTTTTGCACACAATGTATCTTAATTTTCAACATTACCTGCCTCTTTTTAGCATAACATGTATGTATTAGATTCATTAACGTAAAGGGATTATTCGGAAACCAACAACCTATTTTACCTTTCTTGTAACGCTAAAGTTGTTAAAGTAATCTGGTTACTGTTCTAGAGGTCAGTAGCAAATAATAAAAGAGTTCATATTTGAAATCGAATGATCTGACAAAGTTCAGTTCAGTTCAAAGTGCAGGCAGGGGAAATGTGAGCTTTACATTGAGGGTTCGAAACTTTGTAAGTAAGCAATAAAATGCATTAGCTGTGATCCCGGAGGTCGCCAAGTTGCACGTAAAGACGGCGTCAAATGTAAACTTTATGCTCCTGTTTTCAAAACTCTGAGAGTTTAACTGAAATGTAAAACGTTTTAAGCAACGTTATTTTATTCACCAGTTTTTTTTTTTGGGGATTCGTAAAAATGAAATTTCGGTCAGCTCAGAATGCTCATTTTAGCTTTTTGAAATATTTCATCAGCTTATCATATATTTATTTATTCAAGAAAATTGACGGTTTTTTCCACTTGAGACTATAATATACTATAGTTATTATAAGTGCGAAATTCTGTATGTTACGCTTTCATGGTCAAACCGCTAAAAACCTGGGGTCAAACATACGCTTCTTTTTGATGCAAGCGGAGCTGCGGGAAACAGCTAGCGGCAATTTAAATATTAGATGTAAGCTAAATTTACTACAACGTTTAATTTAAATACTCAACGTAACATATATGGCTAAAAATGACATTTTCTTGTAAATAATAATAATAAATATACTCGTATATATTTTACGTTAATAATTGCATAAAAATACTCAATAATACATCTCGTCTGGAGTTACCAATTAAAATGCAAATCAGTAAAGCACTCGACGATACACTCGCAAACACTCTCATAACAACCTATTTTTAATATTATACTTTAGTTTCGTTAATTGGGTAATCAGGAATTGATCTGGACTCATTAATCAAACGCGATTTGATCGTCGAGAAATGGTTTTAATTTAATCTCTACCGGTTTCGCTTCGAAATTACTTTTGCGTTTCAGTTTACCCGCAAACGGTTTCGTTAAGAAAATGTTGCTCGTTACAATTTAAGAGTTATTTTACATCTAGATGATCTGAGGCGTGTTTTGTTTGTTTCAACTTGTCTGTTAAAGTGCCGTGCTCTAAAAACTCGATTTTTTCGTAAAACAATTTTATTTCAATTTTACTTTTGTGACAATTATGACTCGCGGACCATGACTATAATGTCAAAATACCTATTTTAGACATGTTAATGATACCATAAATAATCTTATCATAAGTTTAAAAATTTAAGGTAAATAAGGATTTAAGGATAAAAATAATTTAAGTACAAATTAATTTGAACATTTTCACAACAGTTAGCGGCGTACTTGTGAAACTGATAAGGTTAAAAGTAGATGTAACAATTCCAAGCATCGGTCCATACCACCACAATCGCTACAGCAGAGTTTTAAAAGTATCATTAAAGTTGCTCCCGTCTGCTTGCTTCTAATCGCCGTGGGAGGGTCACGTACTGTACAGATAAGAGATCATGGGAATTTAAGCGAAATTCATTAACTAAGAGAACGTGCTTTGAAAAAATATTTCTAATTATACTTTGAAAAATGATTAATTCTTATCGAGTTTTTAGTACAATTGGCCATGCAATGCAAACCATGGTCAGTGGTATAGTATAATATTGCCTCTCACTCCACGTGGCAAACAAGACCAATAGCTTACATGTCTTCCAAAGCAAGGAAGGAAAAAAAAATGAGCATATTTATTTATTTTATACAAACACTGACAGCACTTACAGTTTCCCAATGCATGCTGTGAGTTAGGACAGGACAAATTACACAGGTTTATGAGACTCATACATTATACACGAATTAACAAAGAAAATATGAACAATTTCGCCACTTATTACATAGCTGCAATTTTAAAAATTTCTTTAGATTTTTTTGTTACACCATATTTTTCGTTTATAGACACTTAACTTTTCCAATTTTTGAATAAATACTTAACAATATTTAAACCTAAGTAAAATAATATACATTCATTTGTTTTGAAACTTGTAGCCAAGCAATCGATGTCCCAACGTTCGTTGCATAGAAATCTCTTTGTTTGATTTCCCTAGGCCGGCAGAAGGAAACTAGTTTCAACGCAACGAATTTATTCATAAATCCTAGTTTAAAAAGTCAGATGACTATTTTATAAATTGCCAATTTTTTCTGCAAGAAGACCACAAGTGGACACAGATGGAGTTCTAAGATTATCTATCTATTTTACGATCTAAACGACTAAAAGCAAAATAAATCACTTTTAAACTCAATTGCTCGATAGACCACCACATCTTAGTCTAACATGATTTTATGCTATATTTTTCACAATACGTATTAACGAATGCATTAATATTGTCGTTACTAATTACGTCTAACTAATATCTCGTCTCGTTCCGATTCTTGTGACCGTATCAATCAATTTGACAATCGTACTTTCTGTTTGTTTATTTCCTATGTTTAAATCTACCAGGTAGAGAATTCCAAATGGTATTTAGTCCACCATTCTGATAATTCATTTTAATTTTTAAAATACAGTTTATATTTTTCGGAAAAAAAAAACACTACAGTTTCATATTTGACTTAAACACCACATCCAGAATAACTTGGTCTAAAGACACACATTGAGAGTTGGAGACGCTGATACTGATGATGAGACTGACTGTATAATGAGGTAGATATTTTTAGTGTTTGATACGTACTGCTTTATACTACTCTCATAAGTTTTAATTGCAGGAAGTTTGAGGTAACATAGAATTTGATACAATATAATTGTTATTCGAAGATTATTATTCTCATTGCTTGTAAACATGCCTTTCTCTTCGTCTTTGTAATAGAGTTCAGAATTGTCTCGCATATCTATAACTATAGTTATAGTCATAGTTATCATATCGATATGGTAGTTCCAAACTAAACTTGTACATTTTATGGATTCTACCATATGCTTGGTCACCAGATTATCCAGTTTACCTAGAAAAGCAGACAAGCCAGTTTAATGTTAGATCTGAAAACAAATCTACCTACTTAAGCAGAAATTCAGATCAAGACTTAGAACATAATCTGCAGATTGTCTTCTAAGTTTGAATCACTATATATATGCATTACTCGTCCCCGTCTTAGTTTTGTACTAGACTAAGTCGTGATTAAAATATCAGTAATAAAAAATTACACATCTGTACGTACATCGTACAGAACACCAATGTATTTTTATAACAAGTACCTTTTGAAGTATACCGCTTCCGTATTCTATACCAATATATCTAAAATTTTAATCATTCAATTAATATATATGCATAAAAAATAGATAATAATACTTTTGTTTAATAATGTTCGTTGACTAATTGCAATAGAAATAATACAAAATGAAAATATAAATAATACAATAAAATATTAGATAAATATGACAAACATAATATGTTTAGTTTAGCATACTTACTGCAAATTAAAGATTTGTGCATACTTAGATACTTTGACATGTGTACAAAATGGCCCTTCTCCCATTGCAGCGCCCGTCAGGACCCATAATTAACATCTGTATTATACATTAAGGAAGCAATAAATGATTTGATTTGATTAAATTTAAAATTATTGCAAAATATGAAAACAAAAAAAAAATCGTTTAATTTTTGTTTGTGGCTCTGATTGCGTCGGCTTTTCGTTCTTCCAAGTTCGTTGAAAGCAAATATCCAAGGTGCCGAAACAATTGAAAATGCATTGTTAAAATAAAGTTTAAATTCTTAGTCGAACAAAAAGCAGGCAAATGGTAAAAGTAATACAATTATTTATTTTTTGTTATTTATTTATTAAAACTTTATTGTACCTCAAGTAAACATACTTAATAATCTATTAAGATTACATATATCAACAACGGTGAGTGTTTGTAAATGAAATAAAGAAGTTGATATTGAATATTCCCCCCATAAAAGAACGCGTTATTCAATTGGGTAAGTAAATTGTGTTCGTACTAAAATTAAACATGCAATACGAAACACAAATGTAGGTTATTTCCAATTAGAACAAAAATAGAATAACGTGACTACAAGCCTCGAAGCTGAACACACACTTTATCCTTTCATTTGAAGTTCAGTACTATTTATGACAGTATTGTGTGGGTGGGATCAAAATGCTTATTTTATACACAGGGTGGTAAAGTATATTTTTACTGATGTTGCAAGTATTATTCTTTAGATTAACTAGCAATTAAGGGATTTAAAAAAAAAAAGGAAGTATAACAAGATACTTAAGACAATGTGTGTCAAATCCTTGCAGGTACATATCTATTCGTTGGGTATAATGACTAATGTTGGTAAAATGTTATATTTATAACAGTCCCCTCGATTAAAATAAATAAAAATTATTGCCCATATATAAGACAAAAGAAATGCAATGATAATATTACTTTAGAGTGTTGTACGTAGAGCTTATTCACGTTTTATCAACAAACTAACCATGTGAGACTAAAGTCAAATAAACTCAATCTTCTAATAAGTAATAAAAGTTGTATTTGAATGGTGCATTACACAATATTTTTATAGTCTCCGAGCAAATAATGGTAAGCAAACACGTAGTTAAACCAACTGGAACCCCAGGGTCAAGGGGTGAACTAATAAAAAAAACAAACGAGGGCCAAAGAAAAACAGGTTGCGCGTCGCAAGTTTCTTTACTACGTACTAAACGTAATGTGATTGCCTTTATGTCCACTGTGCCTACTTTTTTGAGAACTGTGTGAGAGAATACAAGTTTGGGGAGAGTTAGATTCTAGAACTATACGAAACAGATTTTTTGTTTGGCAGATCTTTTGTACAGGCAGCCCTCCAAAGAGCCGACTGGCAGAATTGGGGTGCTCAAGTCTCGAAGGCCACTTTGGGTTGGTGAGGGTGAGTGAGTAAATAAAAAAATATTTTTTACTTATAATTATTTAACTCGAAAAAGATTCCTGCAAGAAAATGTAACCATATTTTTAACGAACACTTACTTTAAATGATAATATTTCTTAGGATGTCTATTGCTTGTATGTTACCACCACCTATCAAGAAGAGGTCGACAGCCGGCTGACATTTTAGATTCTGTTGTTCCATCCAATGGTAGCTGAAGGTTGAATTAAACCACTTTTTCAAGCGAATAAAGAACATCGCAACTTTATGTACCGCAAAAAACCTTCCAAAGTAAAAAAATCGCATTATTTCGAATCGAATACAATCGAGGTCGAGTTAAGCCTGACGACGCAGTCTGAATACTTCAAATAGGCGCTCGCAGATTCGTACCCTGTCTATATTCCATATATTTACTTACGTTTCCACAAACGTGTTCCGGTACTCCCGCATTCACAGACGTTTTTGTATGCATTGAATGACTTGCCCAATGAACCGTGTGCGTAAATTTGTATCTACAGGGTACGCTGACTGAATGGGATTCAGAAACTTTCGTTTTATTTCCAGATTGGGACATTTTTCTGTTAAATATTTTGTTATCCAACCTCTTTTTGTGTTAATAAAACTCATTTTACTTAATCCGCTTCAATTAAGGATTTTTTACGTTTGTAAATGATAAAGTGTTTCCTTCATTCTCTCTCTCATATCACTAAAATATTCAAATAATTTATTAATCATCTTCTTCCGTGCTTTATCCTTGTTCAAATAATGCATTATACTTCGAGGCTTCGTCTTTCGTATTAGTAAAACACATGTAGTAACGTATTTATAGTGATCGCCGTTCACAATTTTGAGAAATCTATAGAGGGTAGAAAAATATTTTAATTTTGATGGTAGGCAGGATGACGTCTATCCCACCCGCTGGCCGTTGCTTCATTCGTGTTTTTTGTGCTCCGCCGTTCTACACGTGTTATTAATTTCTAACAAGTTTTAAGCGAAAATGCCGAAACGGAAGTGCGATGTAGACTCCGATGATGAAATTTACAGGGAGTTAAAACGAATTAAGAAAAAACTTCGTCGTCGCGCACGTCGTAAACACCGAAGTTCCAGTTCCAGTAAGGAGTATTCTTCTCCTCTATTTATGCAGCTCCTATAGCAAAGCAATAACTTGCTTATTCCAGATCGAGATGAAGACCTTGCCTGGTTGAACGATAAGGATTACACACAATTACCACAGATAAACTCTGTGGTAATTGATACACGAGCGGTTGAACCGCCCGCCACGCTGACGCCGCCGCAGACCATCGAGATTGCGGCCGAAACACCCGTGCCAGAGGCCGTGGCGGTAACAGACACACCCGGACCCTCAACATCCGCCCAACCAGAACTTGACGGTATCGCTCTTGAAATATTGGGCGCGGACCCGAGCATTGAAATCAAATATGGAAAAGACATAAATAAGGACCTAGCTATACGTTTTGAACATACCGTAGTGATGGGCTTGTCGAAGGAGACACGCAAAGACCTAGTCACCAAGTATTTGACACCTGCAAACTGTACCCTCATTGACCCACCAATGCTGAACGCGGAGATAAAAGCCGCGTCGTCGGAACTGGTTACCAAGCGTGATAAGGCAATCGAGTTTAAACAAAAGCAACTCGCGGCCGCCATATCCTGCCTCGGCGAGGCAACATCACGCCTACTTGCTAGCAAGGATAGAGATTCGGAATTGCTCAAGTTACTAATGGACGCAAGTCGCATCGTATGCGACTGCCAGCACACGGATTCTAACACAAGACGTAATTGTATGCTGTCTACACTTAAAAATGACATGAGAATCCGGTTACAGAATACCAAAATTGATAAATTCCTATTTGGGGATAACTTACAAGAAACTATAAAAACAGCCAAAGTTATAAATAAATCAGGCATTGAGTTAAAATCCAGCGCTGGCACGTCCAAAACACCTCCAGCTCAAGCTGGAAAATCGTCACAAGCAGGTCGAAACAAAAATAACCATTTAAACTGGAAGGGTCCGCTTCCGGGTCGCAGGGCGACGGGAGCTCCGAGGACGAGGGAACCTGCAGCAGAGACGAGCACCTCATCGAGCTCGCGAGCGCACGCGGCGACACAGCGCCAGCGCGGCTCCTACAGGCCGTCGCGGACTCGGCAAGAGACCTACCGCCGCTAGACCCGGTAAGGTACGCCGGAAGGCTCACCCATTTCCACTCGCAATGGTCTTTAATTACGTCTGATCCCACGGTAATATCATATATTGAAGGGTATAAAATACCGTTTTCATCAATGATTAAACAGATAAATCCCCCTAAAGGGAGAATTTTTTCCGACACCGATAAGGTCCACTATCGGGAGTCAATACATGACTTACTTAATATAGGTGCTATTTCTAAATGTAAACCCTTAAAAGACCAATTTTTATCTCCAATTTTCTTAATCCCTAAGCCGAACGGTAATATGAGATTTATTCTCAACTTAAAATCGCTGAACAAATTTATTATTACAAAACATTTCAAACTAGAAGATTTGAGAACTACCTTAAAATTAATTTCTAAGGATTGTTTAATGTGTTGTGTTGATTTACAAAACGCCTATTTTTTTATAAACATTCATCCTGAACACCGAAAGTATTTACGATTTGAATTTGAAGGCGATTTATTTGAGTTTAACGTTTTACCGTTCGGGTTGAATACAGCACCGTATGTCTTCACTAAACTGATGAAACCAGTGGTGAAATTATTAAGATCAATAGGGCATCTATCTACCTTATATATAGATGATTTCCACCTTATTGGTAGTGATTATAACAGTTGTATACATAATTTACGCGATACCCAGAAGTTATTAACAGCATTGGGTTTCATAATAAATATAGAAAAAAGCCAGCTGATTCCAGCCATTACATGTAAATTCTTGGGATTTATCATTGACTCAAAAAATCTCCAAGTCAGTCTTCCTACGGATAAAATCTATCGAATAAAAGTTCAAATACAAAAATTTTTACATTTGAAACGTTGCAAAGTTCGCGATTTTGCTAAATTTGTAGGTCTACTGATATCTGCTTGCCCCGCTATTGAATACGGCTGGCTGTACACCAAATTATTTGAACGACAAAAATATCTTAGTATTAAAAATGACAACGATTATGACAAATTTATGAATGTACCCCGCGATCTCTTACCGGATTTATTATGGTGGAAAAGATCGATTTCATGTTCAGTAAGTAAAATTAAAAATGACGACTATGAATTGGAGATTTTTTCTGATGCCTCAAAGATAGGGTGGGGGGCAGCCTGCGGAAAGAGTACAGCAAGCGGCCAATGGTCTGGCACCGAACATTCCCAACATATTAATTATCTTGAAATTTTGGCAGCATTCCTGGGTCTTAAAGTTTTCGCCAAAAATCTAAGTAACTGTCAAATTCTTCTAAGAATTGACAACACCACAGCTATTTCATATATAAACCGTATGGGTGGTATACAATTCCCCCATTTAACGGAGATAACAAAACACCTGTGGCAGTGGTGTGAAAATCGTAAACTTTACGTATTTGCATCGTACATAAGTTCGTCAGAAAATGTCATTGCCGATTTTGAGTCTAGACGTATTCACCCAGATATCGAATGGGAACTTAGTCAGTATGCTTTTGAGGAGGTTGTGCATAATTTCGGTGTCCCTGAAATTGACTTGTTTGCAAGTAGGATAAATAAAAAATGTATGACATTCATTTCATGGCACGCAGATCCCGATGCATGGGCAGTTAACGCATTCACAGTATGCTGGGCGAACTTCTTCTTCTACGCATTCCCCCCTTTTACAATGATACTCAAAACTCTTCGTAAAATTGTAAATGAAAATGCGAAAGGGATTGTCGCTGTCCCTTTTTGGCCTACACAGCCATGGTACCCCTTATTTCAAAATCTTCTTGCTAAAGAGCCAATATTTTTCGAAGCAAATCAGGACTTAATTATATCTCATTCCAGCAACCAGGATATACACCCGACTGTTACCCTGGTGGCAGGAGTCTTATCAAGTCAGCGATGACTAGGAAGAATGTACCTCCAGCTGCATTAGACATCATGCTGTCATCGTTATCTCACAACTCCCTCAAGCAATACAATTCCTGCTTAAGAAAATGGTTTGATTACTGTAAAGGCTCAGACGCTGATTTATTTTTACCGTCAATATCACATATACTGATTTTTCTCACTCAAATGTTTGAGCAAGGCGCCCAATACGGTTCTATAAACTCCTGTCGCTCGGCGCTTAGTCTCTTGTTAGGTGAATCTTTAGTAAACAATGAACAAATCAAAAGACTGATGAAAGCGATATTTCGTCTGCGCCCAACAAAGCCGAAATACAACGTGACTTGGGATACGTCAATTGTACTTACCTACCTCGCTCAGTGGTATACAAATAATGAATTATCTCTTGATAAACTTTCGAAAAAATTAGTCACGTTGTTAGCCCTTATAACAGCGCACAGAGCCCAAACATTATCAAAAATTAAATTATCAAATATTGTCTTATTACCTACAAAGATTGTTATCAGTATTTCTGACTTAATCAAGACATCCCGTCCCGGTAAAGAGCAGCCTACTCTGTGTATACCGTTCTTTAACAATAAACCCGAGATATGCCCCGCAACTACTTTACAGTCGTATATCAATGCTACGAAATCAATTCGGATAAATACTGACTTACTGTTTCTTTCTACAAAGAAACCTCATAAGCCAATCAGTACCCAAACGTTAAGTAATTGGGTCAAAAATACAATATGTTCTTCTGGCATTAATGTCTCTCAGTTCTCGGCGCACAGTACGCGGCACGCGGCTACGTCCGCGGCGCATAAGGCGGGCATCAGTCTTGATCAAATCAGAAAGACTGCAGGATGGAGTGACTCGTCCAATACTTTTTTCAAGTTCTACAATAGACCTCTCCAAACTGAACTTAGTGATGATTCCTTAGCCTTAGCTGTATTAAATACACAAGTATAATTTCTGTGAGTATCTTTAATTAAAAGGGCCTTATCATGAT
Organism: Euzophera pinguis; assembly: GCA_947363495.1. NCBI lineage: Eukaryota > Metazoa > Arthropoda > Insecta > Lepidoptera > Pyralidae > Euzophera > Euzophera pinguis. The sequence goes on from OX376155.1 coordinate 8,058,163, forward strand.
TTTTTTTTTTTTTAAGAAAATTCATAAGTGTTTAATGATTATACCTAATAAATTAGTGTTAAAAATCTTTAAAATATAATATCATACCTTCAGGTAGAAGATATATGGTAGTACTTAAAAATATTACAATAAAAATAATTGCATTAAACATTCCATTGCTTTTTCATTTCACGCAATATTTTTCGATATTCCGTGTTGGCTCTAAAAGTCTACATGTGTTTTACTAATACGAAAGACGAAGCCTCGAAGTATAATTGATGATTAAACGAACTTACCTGAAGTGAAGTTCTATCATAATTATACGAGAGGCTTCGTCTGAGATATTAGTAACCCTCCCATCCCATGCTGATCAGCCATGCCCCAGAGGAATATCGAAAAACATATGTGTATAGCTCATGGTGTGACTTTAGCATCTCAACAGAATGAAGCAACGGCCAGCGGGTGGGATAGACGTCATCCTGCCTACCATCAAAATTAAAATATTTTTCTACCCTCTATAGATTTCTCAAAATTGTGAACGGCGATCACTATAAATACGTTACTACATGTGTTTTACTAATATCTCAGACGAAGCCTCTCGTATAATTATGATAGAACTTCACTTCAGGTAAGTTCGTTTAATCATCAATTATAAGTATTTAAATTATTCAAATATGATAAATTTGTGTGTTAGCAAATTTATTATACGTCCCAAGTTCAATATATTACCTCAGTAGGTACTCTCTCGTTAATCTCTGATTCTCTTTTACTTTTTAAATTGCTTAATTTCTAGATAAATTTACTTCGATTCAAATAAAACATTCGAGCTACTTATAGCTGTAATCAAGATGGATCGCACAGTTGGCTGCAATCCGAATTAAATTATAATCAATTGTTACAAACGTAAATGAGGAGTTCCTTATTGAAAATCAAAATATTTGATTTCCGGGCTTCATAGTTAAATAATAATGGAATTTTATTACAAGTATTACATACATCCTGCCTATTATCACGCCTGTTTCCCGGAGGGCTGGGCAGAAACTACGGCTACGGATTTCCACTTGCTACGAACCTAACCGACCTCCCTCAGCACTCTCGTCATACACGCTCGTCGGTTACGGGTACTCCAACTTCTAACATTTCCCTAATCATATCTATAATATTCTAAGTATTACAAGTATTAATCCATACTTCCATACTAATATTATAAATGCGAAAGTCTGTCTATCTCTCTGTCTGTTACGCTTTCACGGCCAAACCGCTGAACGGATTTTGATGAAATTTGGTATGAATATAGTTGAAGACCCGGGGTCAAACATAGGCTACTTTTTGACGCAGTGGAGCTGCGAGAAACAGCTAGTTATCTATAAAATTGTAGTATATACTTAATAAATTATTTTTATTGACTTTATAATGTTAATTTAAACAAACTTTTTTCTAAAGAAAAGTAAAAGAAAAGTAGTATATATACTACTCTAATCAATTGAACAAATCCATTATTAGATTTGCATCTACTTATTGTCCCAATCTGATCCATCAATTAATGCAGGTCTATTAGTTTCTGCCTTCGTTTTTACCATTCACAAAAATTATACATGTTGATAAAAATTCAAGCTATGTGTACAAAGTCGGACTTATCGCTTTTGCAATTAATTCTAATCAACCTTTAAATAAACACCATTAAATAAACATCTATTTACCATAAAATCACCTAATTGTCACTCAAGATTTTATGGCAACTGAAACATAGAGTTTCAATATCTATGGTGTCGATGGGAACAGAACTAATCAAGGTGGCGGCGACGTAATCAAGCCCAATCTTTCGGTTGGGGGCAATTCCAGTTAATTGTTTTAATTAATCGCAACACACTTCTCCGTGTTCCTGTGAAAGTGTTCTAAAATAAACATAAAACAGGTAAGACACTTCATGTGATGATGGAAATGAATGTGCTTATTTTTAATTGCGAATAATAGCGAATTGCTAGAAGAATTAGAACAAATTTTTGCAATCTCCATATCTCCCGTCCCATCGATACTGTACATACACTTTTACGAGATGAAAAGTACCTTTCTTAGCAAAAAGTATTCGTAATTTACGAAGATTGGTTGAAGGTAACAAACAGTCAAATATTTGTATGTATGTGTGAGTTTTCACCTTTATAATACTAGTTCGGAAAAGATATCGATCCCATACGTATATAATAACTGATGTGTTGTGTGATGTGACTGTGATGATGATGATTTGAAATATTTGCATCCGGTGAACAGAACAGCCTATTGATTGCATTTTAATGAGGGTTTGATGAAAAAACCTGTATTCGAAGCAAGACATTACTCGGTCATTTGAGTAACGTAATGATAGAAGTATCCGTTTGAAACGAAAATTTCATTTTCATGTTTGAGAGAATGTGCTTTTAATGGTCAATCCATTTAATGCCCAAAGTGCTTAAAAATATGGTGAAATATTGGCGATGCCATCTTTCCAAGACATTGAACATCTGAGAATATTGCAGAGCCTGCAGAAGAAAATATATTTACTTACTATTCAACAGCAACATACAGGAGATCCATACCAACCCATGTCTTTTTTTTTACTCTATGTATATTAAAGTTAGATTATTTTAGTTTGTAATTTATGTTTAGGCTTTTAAAACATTTTTTTTTAAGTTATGCTGACATATAGAGCGACATTCTGTCTCTACAGAGCAACAGGCAGTAATAGGTTCCCGGTATGAGTACAAAATCTTGCAAACTACATTAATAGCCTTATATAAAATACGAATATATTGGAATTAACGCGCGAGTGGCGCTGACGACCGAATTGTTCAAAATCCCAGCCCGTTTTAGTTCAGTGGACAGTGAAAAAACGTTGGTAAAAGGGCATACAAAAGTATTCACCCGTTCTGTTCCGACCAAAAACATTCAAGTACAATACAAAAATTTTAAGTATTACATTTGAACTCTACCTTCATACAGGCAATCTTGAGAAATTGATTCACAAAAGTATTTTACTCCAAATAAATAATATTTCTGAGGTAGCGTAGAATAGATCGAAGTGGAAATCCTTATCCATACATCCATATCGAGTGGGTGATATATAGTCAATGAACCCTATGCACCTTGGTGTCACAGTCTTTCAGAACCTCCTATCTCTTTTTAAATCCTTATTATCGGAGAGTCACTGCGCCATCTTAGTAGTCGACTAAGTTTCCACCTTCTGAATATATAAGGTAGACATCCAATTGGCCACAAATACTGCTACAGCGGTGCGGTGCAGGCTGTTCTACGTGAGAGGTCTCAAATGGGGAGTCATCGCGTAAATCAGAACATACAGGCTCTCTCTGGCTTCGGTGCCAAGGACAAGGTGCGCTTTGGATCACTGAGCCACTGAGAGTGTATGCAAGTATAAAAGAAGTATTTGTCATAGAGCAACCCGGCCTCCCATCGAAGAGGGAACTTATTTTTCTTTTTTTCCAGAGAAAAGCTAATCTATATCTATTCTGGAGAAACTAAAGTGATTTTCGATAGTCTAATTTGAAACACTGTTTCCGTAACATTTGACGCCTGACATGTTGCCTAACATGTCGCGCTGTTGTACAACGTTGCCGTATGTTGAGCTTCACATGTTACGCGCCAAATGTTGCCTAATGGATATGAGGCTTCAGTTGATCAGTCAAGAGGTTAGAAAAAAAACATTATTTTATCTCCATCCACCAACAGTTCACTCACTTAATAAAAATATTATATCTAATACTAAGTATATCATCTACTCGTAATGTAGAAAAATAATATATATTTTAAACTAAAAAAGTCATAGAGAGCAAATTATAAAATATATCAACGAGGATTGCATCTGCCGTCAACTAGTAGTTTTCCCGCCAGATGAAAAACTCCTGCTCGTACTATCACCACAGAATTATTAATAGTCTATCACGCTCACTGCCGATGCAATAATATCTTATCTAAAGTCAGCTTTGTATGTGTATTGTTCTGTTATTTGTACGATATTGTTTATTTGTTATATATGTGTTGTGTATTTGCTCTGGTCGATGAAAATAATGATGTATATTATTAAGATATAACCTACGAATAAAACCTAGACTATAGTGTGCTATAGTGCTATTTGTAGTAACCTAGCCATGTAAGCTTTAGATCAATGATATGTTTCTTAAAGCCCGAATATCTGCTACTAATAAAACACTGCTCGTGACGATGACGGCGACCTCATGTTCTAATACTCCGGCTTGTATTATATATTACACTAAATTACACTACTATACTATAAATTAAAATGTAACTTAATGACAGTGCATACTAAATAACAAAGTGCGCCCATATTATGGAGGAGACTAGAGGAGCTCGGTAGTCGAGCGCGACCCGCGTATCTGTATCGAATGCTCGTGTCAAGCGATGACGTGACGCACTATTGAATTGGTCGCCATTCAGTAGCATTTTCTATCTCGAGCTCTTACGTGCTTCGGAAGGCACGTTAAGCTGATGGTTGGCCCAGTTGTTATCGATAGATATCGTGAGGCTGTGTCAGATGCCTTAAGGCAGCCTGAAAAATTCTGACAGTGTTGGCCACTTACACACCTAACCTAACCTGTTGGTCTGGATTCCCTATAAAAAGGGTTACGGATGTCAGATGGCAGTTGCTCCATTGTAATAACCAGTGCCCCCAAATCTAGGACCATGACTTACAGCGTACCCTAGGCTCCGAAGTGTAAGCCGACGAGGCAACTAGGAATACACGCTAGGATGATGATGACTATATATTAAAATGTAACTTAATGACAGTGCATACTAAATAACAAAGTGCACCCATATTATGCATTTGCCAAATACTCAACGCGGAAATGTCAACAATCCCAAAAAAGCAGGTTCCGTCAGGCGAAGGAAAATCTGGCAATTCAACAATAATGCCGACTGCCGGCCCCAGAGGCCGCTCTGGAGGCTGTTTTGCAAGTCAATTCTCTTGCCAGTGCACGCCGCGCCTTTATATAGCTCGTGTATAAACCTTGACATGCCTACAATTCGCTCTTTTTTTCTCAATTTTCGTGGTTTTCTGTGATGTTCGCGTCTCTTGAGTTTATATTATACAAGAAAATGTTCTGTAAAATTACCACACAATATATGTGAAACGAGCGCTTTCATGAAGAAGTTTCACGTAGTAGTATGACGACGTGTTAGCTAAACATGAAACACTGAAACGTAAAAAAGAGTTTTCACTTAGAAAAATATTTGAGAAAACTTGCATTAAATTTTGTGTTGTAAGCATTTCGTAGCACGGTGCCCGGCTTGCTACGAAATGCTGTAGCACATGAGTTTTATCAAAATTACAGGAGGCACGCAAATAATTATAGTGCTTAGTAAAATTTGTGCCAACCCAACCAATTCTCAAAAAAGTCATCATCGGCCGCAGGACAAAAATTAATATTAATAAAGAGAACGATTTTGCACAATGAAAACTGCTTCATGTAAATATTTAAGTGAAACAGGCGCGTGCTTTTAAAGCTTATATTAAAGTCCTTTGGGAAATCACCTTTCACAACTTTTTGTGCCCTCAATGAATAAAAACGAATGAGGTCCAACCCTCATGTACCTACAATTTCATTCACGAAATTCATGAGATACAACTCAATTACAGCCTTACAGGCCATTTATACCGGTTTTAGAGTAGATACAGAAAAAGTAGATCCATTTAGGTATAATGCCGATTTATATGGTAGGTAAGATGTATTTTCCATTGTGACAAAATTACACTTTGCACATTGTAAGTTTTTATTAAATCGTCGGGGTGTAATAAAATCGACAAAATGTTGTCTAAAATGTGCGCGTTCTGTAAAATAAAGAGCAGACATAAAATGATTGAATTTTAAAACAAAAAAATTATATATGGACTGAATTGAACAATGTTATAAATAGCTATCACTAAAATAGTAGGTTTTGTACCATAATATTGCGTTTATTAATTTCGCGACAGCAGTAGATTTTATTACGAGTATCTTCAAAAAATGAAAAATTATGATTTGATAAGTGTTCGTATACGAATTGATTTTCAGTAAATGATTCAATTCCACGTGACAGGCTGAAAGGCGGTTTCGAAAAATTGACACTCTGACAGTACAGGGTCGGTTGACCATGGAACCGACTCGATGAAATGATGGAATGGTAAATCATGTTACTTGTTAATTACAACTTCATTGTTGATCACTATAACAAACACCAATCAAATATGGGCCCTAATGGCTTCTATAAAAGAAACGGATCGATTCCGTATTGTATTTTGTTTCGACTTGGAGAAAGCACTGCCGTACTCTTAGATTCAAACACTAAACATACTTATTTTGCAATTGTAGTGTCTCCGTTTGTATTTTACGAGTTGCCCCGGTCCTTTGAGAGGCTTGCGCGGAGATATTGATCCAACGCGTAGAGGCCCTTTGGAGAAGTTGATGTCAATGTAGTGTCAATACCCGTCTTCGGCTATATCGCTCCAGTCAATACCTGTCTTGAGCTATATCAATAGTTGACATTTCCATGAACTACATAACATGATCATGAAATGTCTTGGCAGGAGGAGGAACTATTTTTAATCTTACTAAAGATCGAAAAACTTTGCCAGCCAAACTAGAAAGCTAAATCACATAACTCTTTAGTGACGTTTCATGTTGACTGAATTGCATAATGCTCATTACATAGAAATCCTTCTGTTTTTTCTTGAAAAAGTAAATAATGTGTACGTAGCATCAACTAGGCTTGCAGGGAGAGAGCACAAAAAGAATGCAAGCTAAATATTTAATACGAGTAACATACCTTCGCTTCAGGTGACATTCTGGGCTAGTCAGGGAAACTAGGAAATGTCACAATGGCTTGTTTTTATTACATTAATTGTACGACAGTTACAGCTACTGTTCATAGAATATTCTCATAATTGTAAACTTCTTCTTGTTTTTCGATGTAACACAATTAAAGTAAAAATTAACTCATCTATTCCAGTTTTTATATATTATTATCGTAGCTATTTTTTCTACGCATCGCCAAGTGAATTCTCTCTTTAAGCACGTACGAGTACCTACACCAAATGTTTAAATTTGGAAAAGCAGTCATACTTAGAAAATATACTGGCAAGTAGTAAGTTGAGAGGAGCTCGATAGTCGAGCGCGACCCGCGTATCCGTAGCGAATGCGCGTGTCAAACGTCGGCGAGATGCGACCACTATTGGATTGGTCGCCATTTAGTGGCATTTTCTATCTCGAGCTCCTCCGTGCTTCGGAAGACACGTTAAGCCGTTGGTCCCTGTTGTTATCGACAGATAACAGTCGTGAGGCTGTGTCAGATACCTTTAGGCAGCCTGAAAAATTCTGACAGTGTTGGCCACTAACACACCTCGGATCAATGTTCCTGTTGGTCTGGTTTCCCTGTAAAAAGGGTTACGGAGATCAGACGGCAGTCGCTCCATTTTAATAACGAGTGCCGCCAAATCTAGGACCATGACTTACAATGTACTCTGGGCTCCGAAGCGTAAGCTGACGACGCAACTAGGAATACACGCTAGGATGATGAGTAAGTGAGTTGGCTGTCTTTTTAAGCTATGTATCTGTACCTAATCTGAGCAATTCAATGAGTTTTTGATATCGGTTTATAAAATAGATATGTGGAATCAAATTTTAATTTAATGACCCACCCACAAATCACACATATGACTGCCATATCTTATCTCATAAAAATACATTTTTTGTAAGTCGATAAAAGCAATAAAATTTTATACTTTAAAAACATTAATTAACAAGCATTCCGAAACACACGGAGGTGCTCGAGATAGAAAATGCTGTCATCATTCGTCATCGTAATTTCAGCCGCAGTCAGTCCACTGCTAGATATAGGCCTCTCCTAATGATTTCCAAAACGACCGGTTGGAAGCGTCCAGCATTTGTCTGCGACCTTTTTAAGGTCATCTTACCATATGGTCGGTGGATAATATGTCAAACGCTGTGCTTGCCGGTTTGTGATCGCCATTCGAGAATGATTCTACCCCATCGGCCATCAGTTCTCCGCTCCATGTGCCCCGCTCACTGTCATTTTTATGAACTAATCCGAGCTATGTCGTTGACTTTTGTTCTCCTACGGATCTCCCCATTTCTCATTCGATCTCGTAAGGACACACCGAGCATGGCCATCTACATAGCTCTTTGGTCGATCTTGAGCTTTCTTGTGAGGTCCATAGTCAGGGACGACATTTCGGACCCATATGTCAACACAAGTAACAGATACTGGTCGAAGACCTTATTTTGAAGGAACTGGAGTGCTATTTTTGAAAAGTGTGACTTACGCAAAATCGGCGAATCGAATGATTTTCGTTCGATATCGAAGAAATTTTCGCTCGATATCGTACGATTTTCCTTCGACATATATGTCATACATCTCAAAAATAGGGCTCATGAGGTATTTTGGACGAGAAGATGTTACGGAGCTTCTCGAACGCCGCCCAACCGTGTCGCATTCGACGCAAGATTTCGTCCTTGCTGTTGAATTGCCGGCCTGGATCAGCTGACCTAAGTAGACATACTCCAAGTCCTTCGCATTCCAGGAGTTTGAAGGAATCTTCCAGAGCAGCGTAACAGTTACAATAAGTCTGCAGTTGATCGTTTGAGAGCGAACTAATCTGTAACGATTACTTGTGTAAAGCAAGGGAGAAACGCGGTCCGTATTGGATTGGTAGCCATTTGATTGAATTTGTATTTCGAGCTTCTCCGTGGCTCGGAAGGTTCCGTTGTTATCGATAGATGGCAATCGTTAGGCAGTGTCAGAAAGGCAGCCATCTGAAAGTGTTGGCCACTAATACAACTCAGGCTATGTTCCTGCTGGTATGGTATGGATATTCGTCTTCATCATCCATTCTGACACCATGACGAGCAGGGTTAATTGACCTGCCCATACAAAGAGAATTAAATTAACCAAGGGAACGTCCAGTGAACCATTACAGTTACCTTTAGGGAATTTAAATCACTGAAACCAGATCATACAAAGTCGATTGATTTTGTAACCTTGAAAATAAAGCATGAGATGGGCTGTTATTTTCCTTTTAAAATATGATGGTGAAAGTTTTATGATATTTTTCTCACTAAAATATATTGAAACATTTAAGTTATATACATTTTTGAAATAGTCTTTTAAACCTTTTCATTTCGATACCAAACTCGATTAATTTCATTTTTTTTTCAATCATCTTATTTTTGCGTATAAAGTCCGCCATTTTGTTTTTATGATGACGTCACATACTATGATACTCGGAAGAAAGCAAGGAATTTAAAGATACCTCATACTTCTATATCCGTTAAGCCGTTCTTGACTTATGACGGAATAAAGAATCTCACATACATACAAACATACACGAGGGCTAAAAACATAACACTCCTTTTTTGGTCAGTCGTGTAATAAAAATACAGTGCGGTAGTTTAGCAAATGAACGAAAATGATAAGCAAAGAGAAATACCGTCAGAATTCGGTAGCTATGCAAAGTTGGGACAACTCCGCTTTGCAAGTCAATGGATCGATAAATCATTTAGGGCGGATTCACACAACTGTTTTGCGACTAATTACTCGACCTCCGCATGTAAGCTATTATGAATTTAGCTTCGTTGTGGCAATGAAAAACGTACTTTTGTAGTATAATCAATTTGAATTATGAAAATATGTAATAAGGTGGTATACTGCTGAAACTTGTGACACTGACATCACAGTCGAAAGCTGCTTATATGTGCTTATAATTATACCCATTGATTGAGGAACGGACGGGAGAAGAACATGAAAATTTATAATTCTACAACATTAAAATAAACTATTTTAATACGGTTTTGTTTATTACTATAATTATACCCAATTAAACTGAAGTTCTTTTGCGCTCTAGTTTTTTTAATACCGACGTTTATTGCTTTTAAATGATACAGCATTAAATCTTTCTTGATTAAAGAGTTCTAACAGTGTAAATCTAAAGTGTGTTAGATACTTATAGCAGGATTTTAGAGTATTGTGTACGTAAACATGACTTCACAGAACCGGCTGTGTACTGCTCAGCCAGAGCGAGATAAAAATACCGGTTTTACGATAGGTACCAAAAGCTAAATATCAAATTTATGCATAACAACAGAGTACTTGTTGTTATAAGTGAGATCCCGCTGCAAAATTATGCAAAACGGCTCCTTTGTCCGGACGTTACAACATATTACGTAAATATTGTTCTAAATTAAAATCCCTAACTTCCTGAAGACCTCATGGAATTGGCTATTTGTTACCTTGTCAGTCGACCCGTGTACTCTGTGGTCCGAAAAGTGGTCTCATATATTACGTTGGGGCGGTGAAACTTCGGTCTAGATTCTAAATAATTGACGAATATTTCGACGGCGCATAAAGCTAATAAATCTCTGTTTGCCCAAACAACGGCTTTTAGCATATTTATTGAATGCACTAGTCCGTGTTAGATGGGAAAACTATTTTGTGGCGTAATACATTTATTCAGCACTAGCTTTTTTTCCGCAGCTCCGCCTGCGTCATGAATTACCCTATGTTTGACCCCGGGTCTTCAACTATTTTCATAGCAAATTTCATCAAAATCCGTTCAGCGGTTTGGCTGTGAAAGCGTAACAGACAGACAGACAGACTTTCGCATTTATAATATTAGTATGGAAGTATGGATTTGATAGTGAGATATAAAGCCATTTGTTGGCGCGGGTCGGCAATTTTGATTAAAGAGTAGGTATTTTTCACATCGTTTTGTAAAGTAGCATGAAGACAAATAGTTTTTAGCGAAGGCAAAAAGTAAAAGTTACCCTTCAAGTTCCAAGACATCAGTGGCGAGACAAGGGTAACGGGGCCTGACAAACTGAGATAAACTACATTTATTTACCTGAAGTAATTCGTATAATAAAGTGAACGTCTCTCAAGCTCTATGTTCAGGATAATTTAGTCTGAGTATGGTGGTTCTACCAGTTAATACTATTCGTCATTACTATTTATCTGTCCATCTATTAAATAACGGTCTATAAATATATAAATTATATATTGGTTATTATATATATATATAGGTCTTAATTTAATAGTAATAAATACTCATAAATAAGGCCTTACAACATCAACTCGTAACAATAAAATCTTTGGTAATTTTAAGACACCTGATTTCACTTGAAAGAAAGTTGCAGGATGGCAGGCCGCGAAATGAGAACAAATAATTAAGACCAACAAACTTAAAAGTTACAGATTCAAAATGGCTTATCCTTTTTCATGTGCGGTGAATGTGACTAAAACATAGTTAAATAATTTTTGTTTTCTTAATTATCAATTCACATCGTCCGGGCTACACCTTGTACAGTCACGAGCATTAACACATATACAATTGTATTAAATATTAGACCTTGTTTCAATGACTTAAAAACCAATGTATGAACCAGTGTATATATGTTAATACATGCTATGTTTTTTCTCAACCCATAAACGACCCATATACCTTTATTTTCACCACGACCGCTCATGTATGAATACTTAGATTTGATACTATAAGTACCACTTAAACAATATTCACGAAGTTGTCTGAAGCAAAATATTTCACAGTTTAAAAATACAGAAACTTCTGGAATGAAATACTCAATACCTCGCATGTGGCAAATGGTCGCAAACTTCCAGTGTGTAAAAATATCGAGTCAATCGGCTTGGAATCAAACTCATATGTTACTTTTAGGATATTGCGTATAAAATTCAGCTGCAACCTTAAATATTAAATTTTTTCTTCTTCTTCAGGTTTTTTACTTAGACATACCTACCTACAATTACTTAGATTAAAATCCATGGTTAAAATAATTATTACTTGCGAGAAATCAATTCAAAACAAAATATCTCTTATACACCAAAACAAAAATGTAATTTTGCAATAAAACGCGTTGCGAAAATTTAAGTTCACACTATAATTTTTAAGACAGACTTTAATTGTTATCAACTACAGCTCGTAGCAAAAGAACCGTACTGTGCTGTACATGTAAATAGACTTAAGCCGCAGACTTTTTCTATTATTTTGACGCCAATCAATATAAAGAAGAAGTGCCTAATTGTAATATTTCATCGACGCAAAAACGTAGTGAATACAGAATATATGCTAGTAAAAATATTGTGTGTACCTTAATAACTGAATGCAGGTCATTCGGAATGTGGTGCATGCGGCCTGGTTCAATTGTTGACATCACTATCGCCTCAGCTGCAGACATATTAAAATGTCAACACGGAGAATATTTCTAATTACTTTATTTCATTCCGTAAGTTTATTGAGTTTCTGGTCCAATAATCACAATGAGGCCTTTCAATATGTAATACCTGTCTGCTTTTCTAGGGGTTAATTCCTATAAATATGTGTCGTATAGTTTGTGTGTGTAATAATATGTGTCGATATCATTAGATTACTTTATACTGCAGTGCCAATCCCGCTAATTGCAACTACCAGAAAGAAATTTCAAAAAACGTAGTTTATGAAACTCTCGTGCATATAGAAATGTTATAAACTAGCTTTTGCCAGCGGCTTCGCATGCGTTTTAAATAATAAGAAACCGGTGTTTTTTCCAGGATTAAAGGTACCCATTGTCCATCTCAGTACTCCTACCTATACGTGAATGTGTTTTAGGAAGATTGGATTAGTAGATGAAATATGATTAGTAACAAACAAACAAGTATATAAACTCACTTTGACTGTTATAATATACGAGAATTAGGAAAGGATTAAGTTGAATCGCAGATTAAATTTTAGAAATAATAGAGGATAGTCTCCACTTTTTTAACATGACTATTTTCATTCGACCGGTATCCATCTAAACCCTTTCAAGAGATATTGATGGTATGTAAAATCAAATATTGCTGCTAACATCTTTGAGATTTCCCAGAGGACGTCCATTTTTATTAGGGCCTAGCGTCCATGCAATTTGATCTCCTATTCTCCAGGCCCCGTCACACCTAACGTTATTAGGTGCTTTGCTTGCTTGAAGCAGGATTATATCATACATTCATTTTTATTTACCGTTATAAGTGATGAAAACCTGGGATATGTATAAAAAACTTGCCTTTTTACAGACAAATGTTAACTTAGTCTACCTGCGAAAATTAACGCTGCAAAGTGTTTAAAACGGTGTAAATAAATAAGTAATAAAAACGATAAAAACAGTTTTAATTAAAATAGTTTAAAGTCGCTTAATAATTCAAACAAAATAAAGGCATTTCAAAAACATATTGATAACAATTGTTGTTATTTCACCGGAATGACAAAAAAATCATGATCTTTTTATGTTTAAAATATATGAATTGTGGTGTAAATATATGAAATGAAAATAAATAATTTGAATGAACTCATTCGCCTTTCGACTGTGAGAAAGTAAGATTTGTTATAAATTTGATAAAAACACATTCTTGAAATAAGTCTAAATTTTATTATTTTTAAGTAGGTAAGTACTTTGATTTGCAGTGCAACACAGATAAGCAACTTTAAAACTTAATATTTTCACAGTTTTTCGTTAATGAAAAAAATAAAAGTAACTTTAAGTAATTACATGACCCAGTTATCGAAAGGTAGACATTAGCATTACCTGCCAGTCCAATTTGAGAAAAAATAGGGGCGGAATACTAACTGCCCTGCCGAGCGAGGGTCAGGCATTAACGCGGTGTTTCGCAGTTAGCAAAGCCTATCCAATTTTGTTAACTATGCTAGGCAGAATCAAGATCACACATTATATTTATAGTGCCTGAATGTCTTTTGACAAAACAAAACTCACTTAAAAGCAGAGAGGTCGGATCAGACCCAAAAAACACGTAGGATACTTTTTAAGCCATAAAATACAGGAAGCAAATACCGAGAATGAGCTTATAATACTTTAGTTTATTTTCAACTTGGAACGGGAAAAAATTGGAAAGATAAAGCTAAAGATAGAGCAGCATGGAGGTTATTGGAGGAGGCATATACCCAAAAAGGGGTCATTACTTTTAAACCAAATTCATAGCAGTGTTTTTTTATTGTAAGATTTAAAAATTGTAAGTTTTGGAAATAAAGGCTTATTTATTTTATTTTCAACTGAGATTTCAAGAAGCCTGTATCTGTGAATTGTTGCTCTTTAAAAAGGTAGTTTCATAGGCTTAGTAGATAAAATGAAATGACTTAGCATAATAGCCAATTCATTTATCAATATCCCCTCAGCTTCTGAACAAAACTACTAAAAAACTTTTGTTACGGTGAGGATGTGTTCCAATAAAAACCAGAAAAACTTAGCGTGTTTGCTCTACTCCTTAGTACAACCGCTGGCGCCTCCATTACTTCATTAAAAGTCACTTTTATTTTCACTCACAAAAGAATCGAAGCAAAACGATTGATGGTAATCGAGTTGAAAAATTAAGGATGATTGGAAACGTCAATCGGTTATTTGTTCCTTCCGAGTCCTGGGTGTACTTGAGCTGGGTCCGATTAAATATCGATTATTTCACTTTACGAAATTGGTAGTCTTGGTTAAATCAATATTCAGTTGCCGGGCATATCGGAGATCTAATCAGACGCGGATGGGAATATCTTCATGAATAATATGGGCATGTCTATTAATTAGTAATCTCGCCCTGTGATAAACTTGTATTATGTATTCTGATTGCGTTAATCTTATAGGCATTTGTTCGGCTGATTGTTTTGGTATTCAATGATTACCTAAGGATATTTTTAGAGGTTCACACGAAACTAAACTTATCTTTAAAATCTCAGACTGAGTATCCTCTTAATTTGAGAGTAACATCACATTATACAAACAACATACACTTTTATTATTTTTATGACTTCTACCAAAAATATTTACAACTGCTGTATCGAGTTGTCTGATATTCTTGCGGCATGACTTCATAACAAGGATCAGCCAAAATGCAAATCCAATATTAAAATATTGTCATTGAAATTTTATTGGCTAATGAAGACACACTGGTATAAGAAACTGGTTTTCTTGTATTTATTTCATAATAGTGCTTACTTACTTAGTATACTATCATCTGTAGATCTATTAAGAAAATGCAGGACCTAGCTCGTACATATGTAAACAATACCCTAATCCGATATGTATAGAATTTGATAATGCTCATAAATCTTACAATCTTTGAGAACTCTAAACGTGTAATCTGATATCATTTACCTATAACATTCTCGCTCCAACAAATTTATTTCTCCAAGTTAATCCTAGTCGACTCCGAGCAACACAATAGAAACAAGTGTGGAATCGGAGCGCTGACAGTACGAGCATGTATGATAGCAGTGGATGCCGCGACCCGTCACTAATACAATATATTGAACACGTCGAGTTAGGAATATGAAAAGTATTCTGTTAGAATTCCACCCACATATGTTATTATTGATATTTGACTTTTGTAACTGAACACTTACTTGCATTCCATAATCGTCATAATTTCATAGTCGTCATAGGCATTCCTCGACCTTTTACAAAAATACCAGTTAGAAGCAGTTAGAGGTATTCATCAACCTTTTCCAGAAATACCAGTTTAAGCGGCTTAGGCGGTTAAAGTATAGGTATCTTAATTGGCAATTTCCAAGCCTCTATGACATAAACTCCTTCAAGAGAATGGTACTCCTATTATAAATACACATTATTTTTACTCCTTACGACAATGTGTTAAATAAAACGGCGACCGAAGCATTAGAAACATATTTCTCTATCAATATAAACTTTAAAGTACTTACTTATTTCTCAATGGAATCCTGTGATCGCTGTTCAGCATTATTGGTCTACTCGTATTTACACCGTGTATAGTCTTCTTAAACCGAGGTAATTCCATTTTACTTGAAGTAGAAGATGCCTGCGAATCGGGTAAGTATTCTTGTAGGTACTAATCTCAATACTTTTTAAAATACTTGGTTATATACAGTCCAAGGAAACCGTAATAGTAGCCGTAGTAGATAAGTACCACAACAGTTGATTGTGTGTTAAAAATGGAGACTATTTCTCTTTGCGATATTCAAAGCTTTCGTTGAGTAATGAAATGCTTTTTAAGGAATTTCGATAGGTCAGCTATTTAAAAGCCATGCTGTGTTTTGTGATACTCGTAACAATAATAACAATACTCTGAAAGAGTCTGGTGAGATATGATATGTGGAATTGTGGATGCCGCGACCCGTCACTAATACAATATATTGAACGTGTCTCGTCGAATTATGAGTACCTACCATAATATATTATGTACTTACTTGTCTATGTACATTTATTTTTCTTTTTTTAGGCGTACTCGCTTACAGTATCTACCCGGCGATAAATAATGACAAAAACGTATAGTAATTATAGTTCCTATAGGTGCAACAGACATAGATATGCTCAAAGATGGAAAGTCGTATTATGTCTCTACATTATTAATTTTTAATTTTTACATTACTGTCTTTATCAATGTTATGTTTGTGAGCGTTTATGCATGTATCTATTTTTTTGCCGTTATTTCTAGCCTGCAACTGGATAAAGTTCAATGTATTTCTATCGTTCATTCGTCAAAGTTTTGTGAGTCATACTAGCAATTTTAAAATGTTTTTGATTTTCGTTCCTAGTTATTTTTTGAACCAATCATGGAACTAAAGGTAAAGATGGAAGCCGAGCAGGCATACGACAGGCTGATTCAAGAAAATTTGACCTAGAGTAACCACCGTTTTCCCCAAAGTATTACCATTTTTAAAAATTTTGCCTAGTCAGAAATACAGTAAAATAAAAATGTCAGTTTGCTCGATATAATTGGGCTTTATATTTCTGTATCAAAAACAAGTACCTATAATTATTTTTCATTTTTGAATCAAAATCTACCTAAAAATAAAGATTATATTGCTACGTAATTTTCTATCATTTTTTCCAACTTTTGGGGTTGTTATCAAGTGCTGTGATGGAAACCCAGATTAACACCCTAACACATCACGAGTTAGAAAGAGAGAGGTTTGTAACGAAATTCAGGTCAAATTTTTTGACATCAGCCTATTGTAGGCAAGCGCAGTATCCATCTTGATCTATATATCCATGGGACCAATAATATTGTTTTTCATCTTATTAAAAATGACACTGTAGAATCAGATCGGAATTATGACTCGTCCATTTTATTCCTTGTTCATGCATTTAGATCGAAATGGAACAGCCTCCGCCCACGGCAGTCGTCGGGCCGGTCAAACGGAAAACTGCGAGTGTACTGGTATCGAAGGCAGATCGCTGTGGATTTTATAACTTCATATTTATGTGGGCAGGCTCATGAAATGAGATAAAGAATCAACTTTAAGAACTACTTACTCGGCATATTTGTTCGAGAGAAAGAAAAAACTTAAAGTTCTAATAAAATTAGATGCCAATTAGATAATCGGCATCTCAGTTTTAGCACAGAATGGAATTTAATCACCTATACTGTTCAGTTTTAAATAGCGTTTTAAGGGATACCAAAGAAGTAGGTGTAATGAGTATCACAAATAAAAAGGAGATAATCAAAGAAAGCTTGGAAGCAACCAGCCAGCTTAGAAAGCAACCGAGAAAGCAGTAAGATCAAGGCGAGAGAATTATGAATAACAGAACAAGTATAACAATATATCTAGCGAGCAGTACCTCCCATAATATTATAGAGTCTGAACGTTATTCATGGCCCTTCTCACGTTATTAGCATAATAAAATCTCGGAAATAAAAGTGTAATTTGACACGAGCGTCTTGCGGTAGATATAAATGTAGGGTGCAATAAAGACTTGTTTTTATAACGAATGTGTACTTTCAACGACTCCGTAAATCCTTCTGTCTGTGAGATTGATCTCATGTGTCTACATAATCTCTTTTCCCTTTCACATAATTTATCTTACATTACTTATCTCACCATTGAATTTTTTACACACATAGCTTGTGCCGTCGGCTCCGATACAGTGACACTTAATATATTGCTTCAAAAACATGCCCATGTTAAAATATATAGTCTTCATCATTTCAATTACATGCGAAGTTTACAAAAATATTTCTTATTAAATAGTTAACACTAAAGATTAACATTATACAGAACTGTTTTGAAAATCGTTTTCGCCCTTTGTATCACATTTCACATCCCACTCAGATACCCCAACATCAATCTCAAACATTTGGTTTTCCGGTATAAAAGTACACAAATATTTACACAATTCTCTACACGCTAACACTTTAGAAATGTATACATGCGGGGTGAATATCAAATACATGAAGTCGGCATTGTGATGTCATTGTACCCAATCTAATAAAAATATATTTTTTATTTGACCAAAAATGAGACTCTGGATCGAGACTCATATGTGAGACACATGAATACCAATCCGTTGACAGTAATTGGACAGCCAAATTTAAACAAAAATACATTTTAAATGCTGTTCGTGAGTGTCTGATCGCTTGAAAGCCGACTGTGTACCTCTCCGCAAATATACCCGAAGCGTTACAATAAAAAAACTAAATATAATAAACACTTATACAGAGATACATTATTAAACAGATTTTCAGGTTGAATTTTAATGTATTTAATTGATTCAGGCGTTACTTCGCGGAAGTTAAATTTAAAAGCACCTACCAAATTATTTTGCGAGCTTCCGCCACCAGTTAGTTCATACAAACTACTGCCGGCCGGCATCCACCCACTACTATTAGTCCCAACATGCCCGCCACCATTAGTTTGAAATTTAATGAAATGAAATGAATTGTTGAATTTTAATGAGTAGCACTTTAGTGCAGTATGGCATTCATCCTGGACCGTTCAAATCAGATCAAATCTCCTTGAGGTAAGTTCTATAAAACCATAATTTTAGCTTAGAATGGTATTCTAAAGTCAGTTGAAAACCATTTAGCTTTCATAGAATTAATGAAATTTTATATGAAAGTTTATAAAGGATTGTAATATGGACATAATAGAATCAGTGCGCGGGTGCTGCCTCGTCGAATCTGGGCTAATGAAGCAGCGAGCAGCCTTCCTGGGGGGTTCGGCGCCTTATTGTTTCAGTCGATAGGGCGAAAAATAGTTTATCTTAGTTGGTTATACAACAAGTGAGAAAAACGATGATTTCCTATGAGGGTTTAAATTAGATCTTGAGTACATCAGATTAAATATGCTGGAAATGATCACAAGTGCTGAGGTAAAGCGAAAATTTACAATACAATATATATTGTGCAATTACTTTATTGTGGGTCATCATCATCACTCCAGCCGCAGTCAATTCACTGCTGGACATAGGCCTCCCCCAATGATTTCAAGAACAACCGGCTGGAAGCGGCATATATCCAGCGCTTACCTGCTATGCGACCTTATTCAGGTCATCTGACCATCAGGTTAATGTGGGTCCACTAAACACTGCTCCATTTGTATTTAAATCCAAGTTTGGAACATTTTAGCGTTTTGATGCTTGATATTCACTGTAAATAGAGCCCCCAGTTTCAAGTCCATTATCCCGTAAATTTTGCTCTTGCAAACTGATAATGTTCTATAACTTGATTGTTGATGATTGCAAAATCACATGCTGTTGGGAAACCAAAACGTCTTGGTAGGAGAACGAAAACGAAACAGCCACGGGTTCCTTGCTCAATGGGCTGAAATGACAATGCTAAAAAACTAACACTATTGTGTGTGTATTGTGTTAGCTATTGCTAAAAAAGAGTATTTTACAATTATGAAATCTCTACAAAATTACACTCATCATCATCATTTTGTGTAGGCTACATTGTCAATCGACTATATACGCCCTGGTGTCAGTACAAAATTACACTGCTTTTGTTATTTTACCTTTGTTCGTCGACTTTTCCGGTATTAGTGTATTTGAAAAACATCTATCGTTCAATGTAATCTGTCCTGGCGGTGTGAGGCGTGAATACTAATTACACAGGCGATAGGGACCTACTTCCCTGACAGAGGGATCTGTCTGGACGTAACGAATGGCGTACTTTCTTATGGACGGGCTGTGTTAACCCAGAACTGCCACAATATAATGTATTATACACCAATACCTAAATAAAAAGATTATTTTGGGCATAAAATATAAATTCCTCTTATGTATAATCCTATGCGTTTTTTTAATCGTGTGCATAAATAAAGTAATTAAATAAATAATTACAACGCCTCATTCCCGCAGGGATATTCAGAGACTATGGATTTCCACTTGCTACGATCCTTACAGACTTCCCTCGCTTCCTTCAGGCACAGTCACTCACTCTCGTCATAACAATATTTACTGTTACACAAAAATAAATCGTTTGTCAAAAACAAACAAAGAATATGTTTAGATGGCACTATTGTATTTTGAAAAAAAATATTCTGAATGCGACTTTCGGTATTAAACCTACTTCGATTATAAAAAACTCCAAGTCACCAGGAAATTAAGTACAATACTTTATTAGTGGAAATATTAACGCAATGATAGAGCGAACGCTCTTTTAATTAATTTAATGTTTTTATTGGAACAAATTTCCACAGCGAGATTTTGAGACACGACTTACAGGACAAATACTTACAGAATTTTCCTTCTCAATTTTGACTTCAACTTTGAAAAGTGCTTAGTCAAGTAGTAACTGAGTAGTGAATATTCTGTCTTAGCTTGTGTTCAATAATTCATCGACTTACACTATCTCAATACATACTGACAAATCTGCTAAAG
The DNA here is from genome assembly GCA_947363495.1 of Euzophera pinguis. Lineage (NCBI taxonomy): Eukaryota > Metazoa > Arthropoda > Insecta > Lepidoptera > Pyralidae > Euzophera > Euzophera pinguis. Next base: position 8,078,811 of record OX376155.1, read on the forward strand.
TAGTACTCGCAGTAAACTTACTGTTTTGATTATGTTATAGTAAGTACATCTCATTTCTTAGGATTCAACTTATCGTGCTTTCACAAACTCGTCGCGCCCATTTGCATTAAGTTATTTTCTCATGTCATGTGACGTCGGTACACTTGGAATGATAAATGTCAACAACTATCTTTTTGAAACAGCTAGGGTTTTTGTATGTTTGGGATCGCGTAGACACTTGACAGCTCATTTGGTACGATGTAAAAGTCCGCAATAAGTTTTTCATTATATTTTCATTCCAGAAAAATATATACTTACTACTGACTTTGTTAACCAAATCAAATAGCACGAATTGTAATCTATTTTACCATTTCTAGACACAGAATAACCATAAAACTCACATTAATGTTATGGGAACTCGATCACTATATGCCTCTGGTGGAGACCGATTTTTACGGCATAGTAAAAGGGATTGGATTTAACAATGACTGAGAACGGCCAAATAAAAATTGTGGCGTTTTGTTACATATCTTTGTACGTCTCAACCTACTTAAGTATTTACTTCCATCGGCGCAACAACCCCATGTTGTTCTTGGACTATTCCTCAATTTTTCTCCACTCGATATGATAACGAGCCTCCTTTTACCAGTTGCTACCTAAGCTTTGAGACCTGTATTAAGGTGGTAGATATAACATCCCTACCTAAACCTACCCGCTTACGCTTTTGAAAAAAAATATTAAGAGAGTAAGGTCAAAATCTGTTTTTTTATTCAGTCAGCAATTCAAAACTTGTTAAAAAGACCAACATTAAATCAAAGTACCTTGTCCCAATTTGCGCTCACCGTTCCAGCTAATAAGACTTCGAGGTCTGTGGAAAAGAGTCATTAGATTTAAGTGCTTTCTTTTTTTATATACAGAACCCTAAGTGAAGCAATAAAAGTAAGCATTCAATTCAGAGCGGCGTAAGAACTGCAGCTTAGAGGAATCCAACGCGTAATCCCGAAAAGGCCAATATAAATCTACGCGTACTACTCATACTTTGAGCGAAGTTTTTCACACTGAATCCCAAGACTTTTGCATAGACACGGGAGAAAAATGTCGTGAGCAGAATAAGGAACTAGGTAAAAGTCAATATTTTATGGATGTAAAAAGTAGTTTGCAAGGTAGTTTCCTTAGTATAGGGAGATCCGACTTGCATCTGTAATACAAACTGTACATCGTGTCATAGTAAAAGAGAGATTTTGTAGATTTGTTCTTACTCACTAAAGTGTTCTGCTATAGCTTCAAAGCCCAGTTCTCTGTAGTAAAGATACCAAAAAAAAAACATCAATAATACAAAGTCGATTGCTAATACGCCGTCGGTGCCTAGATCTGTCTACATTGGAGGAAAACTAGGAACACGATCAGTAATTTTCCCCGCTGCTGAAAATCGAAGCAAGTAGCACATTCTTTCTCCAGAATTTACTGTATGTAGTACATGTTAACAAAATTGCTAATTTTCAGACCGTTAATATGCAATAGAGCTGCGCGGCACCCACGCACAACAATGAGGCAGTAAAAGCCATTGTGTCGAACGTCTTACTCGACGGAACGTTTGTTTCTGAACGGCTTTCAAGCAATAAAGCACTGAGCTTTTATTACACATTTTGTACCTATGGAACATTTAAAGGACCGTTCAAACTGACGCGAATCCCGCGCGACCGGCGGGACGCCCGTAGAAATAAAAATCGGTATATATACCGTAGCGAATGAAAAAGTTAACTGGCCTGCTAATGACACTTCTATATATTCTTATTTCTGTTGGCGTCCTGCCACGCAAGCGTGATTCGCGTCGGTGTAAACGGTCCTTAAAGCTACGCGACGAGACTTGATTCACGGCTTGTTCCATGTAATAGAGATGGTTTTATAATTTTAATGCTATTTCATTATTTTTCATACGCATTCATCGTGTGAGGTATAAATACATATTTTTTGGTACACAGAGTCGAGTATAATAATATTTTAAGCAGATAGTAATATTGTTCCAATATTGAATATCTAACCCTTTATAATCTTCGTTTATGTATAGTAAAATTGGGAAATTTCCTAATTAATAACACTTATTAAATAATAACGCGTTTTGGTACTTACGCAAAAGTGTACTAAATAAAATAGGTAGTTCCTGTTATTAAAAGCTTTTCTTTGAAAGCAGGACGTGGCCTAATTTCTGGGGCCTGAAAAAACGAGGGGCGTTCGCGGGGTGGGACAATTATCATCTTCCCTTATCGCGAAATAAAAACAATACGCGAATATTTGGCTGGCGACGAAACAGCGGAGAGAATGTTTTAATATTCTACATTAGGATATCACGGAATATGAAAACTAAATTTTGCTTTGCTCCTAAAGAAAAAATAAAATGTAAGTATTAGCTAGCGTTGTTACTATTTCTATACGTATAGTTCATTATTCGTTAAGGTTTATATCTCCGTAGAACTCATAGAGTGTCACTTAGAGACATTAATGATTAATTACGATATTCTTCAAGGTCAAAACGTCGTCAGAAAGAGAAACTTTAAATAAGTATTTATTACTTACATGAGCATAGTATAGGTTTAAAAATAGCTTAATTAATCGTTTACATTGAGTGCGTCTGATAGAGTACGTATTAGGTATAGTATTAATGTAGTGTCTATTCTATTATACTAGCTATTTCCCGCAGCTCCGCCTGCGTAAAAAATTAGCCTATGTTTGACCCCGTGTCTTCAACTATATTCATACCAAATTTAAACAAAATCCGTTCAGCGGTTTGACAAACAGACAGACTTTCGCATTTATAATATTAGTAAGTAAGTATGAATGGATGATAATAGTCTATTCTACTATATGAGCAAAGAAGTGTACTATAAACAAAAAGCCTATCCTACAGGAACGGACAAATATTCGGACTCTGGTGCCCTATTTTTGAAATGTGTGATATATATGTCGAACAAAAATCCTCAAGAGAACAAAAATTATTCGATTCGCCGATTTTGCGTTCAATAAATAAAAATAATGTCATCTTTACTTACCTTTCTAGAGCTGTAACGTCAAGACGATAATCAACATTTAGATTTGTACCTCACCATTGGTGAGATTCTCTATTGATTTAATAAAAAAATAAATCGGAGAACGTTTTTAATTCAGTGCCCTCATACCATTTTCAATATAAATGCGGTGATTATTTGTTTTATATGTAAAATAAATACGATCTCATACCTACTAAGTACATAAGGTAGCACGAAAATAAAACGAAGGGGAAAAAGAAACCCTCCGAAGAAATTCCCGCCATTACGGGGAATGAATGGTGAAATCGCACACAAGAAATGAAATTTAGGTAACAAACACCTGAGACTTGCCAACAAAGCATAAAATACCAACCTTAGTTTAATTCACGCTCTCGCGTAAGATCCATAATTGGTAATACAGCTATTTCATCCTGCTGAAAACTCTCTTATGGGAATCGAAACGTCGTTTACATTTTTCAGGCAATTTAAAAATGGATGGTGTGAATGATGGAGAAAAGTGGAAAAGTCTTTTCATACTTATATGGTCACTGATAATCAAAATATATAAGAGATGGAAAATTATGCCATGTTTCGAGTCTTAATGAGGTGTTCACCGCAACGTATATGCGTCATCAAAAGCACTGCTTTTACTCTACTTTGTGATATTTCAAGCGTAGTCAACTACTACTTTTACGCGTCAAGGCCTAAAAGACAGCGGGTTGCCGTGTAATCTTATGTATAATGATCTGGAAGCTAAAGCTGAAGGCTGAATATGTCGCCAAGAACAATCCAAATAGCACTCTGACAATCCTGTTCTACTTTGAGTACAGTAGCCTTATTTGACCAGGAATATTTGTGATACCTACAAAAATATTAAAAGAAAATGAGGTTAAAGAACCCGCGAACTGAATCCTGGATACAACTTGAAGTGATTCGACAAAAAGTGTGTAATAAACTTCCACAAAAGACGGCCGTCCAACCTCCATGACCGGGCTATTTCTCTGAATTTTTAGGGAACCGCAAGTTGAACCTTCTTTAGGGACCATCTGGCTGATCATTTCATTAAACTCTATTCAACATTTTCCTGCTTTATTCTCTATTTTAGTCTCTATCTATGGAAAAGCTTCTTTAGCAATTGACATGGAAAAGTAGTAAGTATTAGTAGTAAAGAGTTTTAACATAAATTGATTATTACATTTCCTAAATGTATCTATAGCGATTCACTGAACACAGACAAAACTAGCGAGGTTTTTGCGGTTCGGTAACTGTTTTGTGTTAATTGGATATATAATAAATGATTAAAAAAAACAAACGAATATTCCGACTTGAACATTTGCTGCGCATTCCTCGGGCCCCTTAACTAGGTGTATGCTTCACTCTTACCCAAAATTTTATAGGATAAACTTGTTCGTCATTTCTGGGAACATTGTAATCCCGTCTGTTATTGCTATGTAGCTGGACATCACATTGGACGGATGCCAGAAACTAGGTTGTATTCCGCATATCCTCAATTCAGAAATAAACCATAGGAAGGTGGTACTTAAAAAGTCAATAGATGCGAGTTTTTATTATGTTAAGTATTACGTATACTAGGTATTTGTATAACCTCTACATTTCAAATGGCTATAAACCATAATCCATAGATCAATTCTGATTTAACCATCTCGATCAAATTTTAATAATCTCCGCATCGGTTTATTCGTTTAGGCGCTACGATGCCACAGACAGGCACACAGATACACGCAGACACGACAATCTGCTATGACCACTTTATTTCCGTCATGGGTTAATAATGTTATAAATGAAGAAATAAACATATCTAAGACTTTAGTCAGTACAGTAACTGGCGATAAAAATTCCTCATCGGCTTTTAACTAGGATGTTATAGTACCTAGCTGGTAGAGCGTTATCTCTGTTGCACTTACATACTTGTGCGAATGTTTTTTTGTTATTTTTGCAGATTAGTGTGAACAAGGACATAAATAAATTATGTGTTAGTCACACTCACACCGCACTATGGGACAAAAGCGTGAGTTTTGTCTCAAAAATCTGTAACTTCAGTATTAGTCATAGTAGCGGCCTGAAACTTTGCACATAGCTTCTTGAATATATAGGGTAAGAAATGAAAACACTAAATATATAAATATATATATGACATATATTATAAATAACACACAAAATCTTAAAGTGTGTTTTTTCATACAAATAAAATAATTTTTTATGTCTAAATACTAAATTGATTACACTTTTGTAAATTTTAACTATAACATAATTCTTACCTAACTCCTAATAATATGTCTCCAATTTTTTTTTCCAAAAGAAATAAGTAGTTCGCGGCCGTCAAAAAAACTTTTAATATAATTTAATTTTCTAATATAAAACTAAGAGTAAATTTCTGTGTAAATGTCAAAATATAAATGACAAATAGTGCATGTAGTAATCATAATATTTATTCATCGAGTACAAGTAAATTTTCGGCTTCATCTAACAACTCCTTTGTTGCAGAAACTGTAGGTTTTCTTATACTTGATATATAGGGGTCGGATGTATATAGAAGAGTATGAAACACGTCCTCATTTGTTGCTAATCTAGAGCATTTTCTTGCATGACTTAGTCTGAACTTCTTGTAGTCCTTGTTTCTTGATTCTTGAGCATCTTCTGATAAATTTCCAATTGGTAAAATAGCAAAATGTTTTATAATACTTTCGCCATGTATAAGAATTTTGTGTACGGAAGATGGCATGTAATACCATCTATATTTTTGGATATATAATTCAGCTGTTTGTTTGGTATATTCTCCAAATCTTTCAGGATTAATAGCTAAACCAGATGCCATAGTTTGAAGTATAATGTAGAATCTTTTTATAAGATTTTCATCGACACCTGTTATTTCTGATGAACACAGATAATTTTCGAAAAATCGGCGAGCTGTATTTCCGTCATTGCTATTACCACTTCCTTGACGTGGTTTATCAATATGTAATCCCATTTCGTTACGAAATAAACTCTGAACAAGCTTCTTTTTATCTTCTTTAAGTTTTTTGTTTTCTGGTGTTGTTGCTGCCCATTTTTGAAATGAAATGTTATAAGATATGTGAAATATCATTTCCATACACCTTATCCATGCATGCAAAGTAGACAACCCATATTCATAGGCACTCTCATTTTCTGGTTTTGATGATACTTTGCTCAAGTCATTCATTTCACTTGGCTTGGCACCACATATGGTACACACAGCACCTGAAGTTGTGTCAGTTAACACTTGTGCAACCTTGCCATCAACCATAGTTAGAAATAACTCGTGCGTTATCTCTATAATCTGATTATTTTTGTTAATTTCGGTAGTTTCTAAATTATTTATTTCTGAACGAATATCATTCACCACCAATCGAGTTTTTTCTGGCGTTTCTTTAGCAAATTCGATTAATATAGGCCTACAATATCTGACAGAAGAGCATGCTGGGTTTTGCCAAATAACTTGATTAGTTGATGAATCTGTTAATTTGATAGGCACCAGTGAGCTTATGAACAAATTAGCGTCAGATATATTCACATTTTCGCCTGTTAACACCTGTTTGTACTCACTTTGACCCGAAGAACCATCACATCCCCATTTCGTGAATAATTGCAGTCTTCTTTGGGTAGGATTCCAAACGTTTTTAATCATCAAAATACGAGCAACAGTATGATTCAACAAATCTTGCAGCTTTACTTTAGCACCCGTTTCTGTTATTTCTATGCTTGAAGATGGGGGGTAACATAATTGTTTTTCAGTAGATAAAGCATGATACGAAGGCAAGATGGGGCAATTCTGTTTGATAAGGCACGCTCTTAAGAATCCATATTGAGCCTTGGACAAATCTAGATCAGTGTACAAACCTAGAGCTTCTTCCGTAGAAAATGAATTTATTTCTACAGTTTCCCCAAGAATCTTCTTTTTTATAATTGATTTTTCGTCTTTGCTTAAACTTCTTATGGCAGCTACAACAGCAGCCTCTTCAGATTCACCTTCAGACCTCAAGCCTTGTACATATGCGTTACGTACATAGTCCAACCCGAACTCCTGAACTAACTCCATGTTCTTTCTCTTTTTTGATTTGTCCGACAGGTCTTCATAGGCTTTTGATGGTCTTCCACGCTTTTCAGATGATGATGATGGGGTCGCGGATGTACTTTCATCAAAACTGACCTTGAATTCACCATCTAACCAAGTCGCATTTTTCGTCAGGAACCTCTCCTTAGTACGACTACATTTTGACCAACGATCGTTGAATTGGGTCAAAAAGCTTTTTTGAATGGTGGTTAAAACTTCTTGGCTTCTTGATGACGATAAGTTGTGCTGCTGCTCGATTGCAATTCGACTTTCCGTGTGCAAACTTGATAAATAATATTTCACATGGGAAAAAAACTTATTATCTTTGAAAACAGAAACAATTAACCACTATCTAGAAAATATAAATACCACAATTTTCTTCCTTTATGATTTGTTGTTAATGGTAATTTATAAAACTTATCGAAAACAAACGTTTTGTGGTTATACAGTTTAGATAAGAAAATAAAAACAATTAATTCTAACATTTTTAATTTTCTTATGTTTTTGACCTATAACACTAAAATGCATTTTTTTTCCAAGGGGGCAGAGTTGGGCAAGATTTTTTTTCTGCCTCGTATTATTGATCAGTTACTGTATTCAAAATCATAAATATCTCGACTTCGGCAAACTTCGCTAACACCTAAAAGCTTTTCTGAAAATTAAGGCCTATACAAAAAAACATGAGTCTTAAATCTGAGTAATTACACTTTTCGTGCCAAAATCTTTATGAATATGATAGCATTTCCAAAAAGTTCAATAACAGACCTTTCTAATGACACACAATAATTCAATGTCACAGAATCAGAAAATATCATAGTGCAAAGTTTGAGGTTTCTCCTATTCTGTGCTAGCAGGAATTTCATTGAACCAGTTCAAGCCTCTACTAAGCTAAAATAATATATTGACTAAAGGTTATTTAGTACAAATTTAGATACTTAGGACATTATTCTTCATAAATCAATCTAGAATAGTTCTAAATTCCGACTTATGTAAAATTCATTTTTGAGACGAAACTCACGTTTTTGTCCCATAGTGCACCGGTGTGGCAAGGCTGTGTGACTAGAGATGTGCCGAGTGGCAATATTCCTAATCTTGCCGCTGCCCGAAACTTTCTATTTTGCCGGCAATATTCCCAATGAATGTTGCCGATTATTTATTTTTATTTTTTTGTTATACAAGTAGGCAAACAGGCGTACGGCCCACCTGATGGTTTGATTTTAATAGCTTTATTTATTCAAAATTCATATAATTTTGTGAATAAATATGTATATTTTGTTAAAAAAATACATAAAGGATAAATGTTTTAATCAAAAATATATTATTTACTGCAAATAAACTAATCGGCTTTTACCAGTTTACCGTATCGGAGTGTAACTGCAACCAACTTAACACTATAATACAGCAGTGTTAATCACCATAGTAATGTGCCGTTCCCGGGAATTTTGAAAACTTTGGTGGTGGAAATTTATGGGAATATTGATGATAATGTATTTTAAGGATTTTTTATCCTATGTTAACCCATTAAATATGTAAAGTTGCGTGATTTAATGATGACGTCAAAAGTAAATTGAATATACAACTCGAAAATTTCCAAAGTTCCCAATGTGTCTGGGAATATTTCCAATAAATTTCCAATGTTTCTGGGAACATACTCAGTAAGTTTAAAAAATTTCAGGGAATATTTCCAAATTTAATCAAACATATTACTTATTAATAATTTAATGTGATTACAATCAAAAATCTTCAATACTCCTAGTGGTTTGGAAAAGTCCTTTTTGACGCTAGGGGCCATAGTTTTGTTTGATCACTGTTTGTTAAGACCATTGCCTTAAAATTAGCAAATATTATTTATATACTTAACCCAGATAGACCGACCAACCCATACATGGGATTTGTAAAATAAAAAATTCTACCTCCATTACTTGATGATTTAAATATAAGTTACATACATTTTTAGAAACGTTATTAATTGACAGTTGATGTAATGTACAAATAACTTTGTGGATCCTATAGCTTCTCTTCTTTTTTGTCAAGTGAATAAATTTGAATTGTCAATTGTAAAACATGTCTTCAAATAGATCAGCTTAGGTAAGATGCTAACTAATATTTTTTAAATCTTATATTCAAAATAAAAACTACAAAACATAACCAATTAATATTGCGAACAAAGTTTTAATAATTTTGCTTTCTGCATCTTTTATATCATCATTAATTTCATAATCCCATATATGGGTCCGTCGGCACAAGATGGTACAACCTTAGTAGTACTTTAAATAAAAATAATAATATCTATTTGATGTAATTTCAACAAATATCATTACATTGCATACCCTTTTAATTAAAACATAGTATATTGTAATGAATGTGATCCAATATTTTACATTTAGTCCACTAAATTACCCTAGCGTGTTACTGTTGAAGGTTCTGGAGAAGAGCGTAATATTTCCAAAATTTGATTACCTACCAGAATCTAACTTACAGGGACTACATTGTCATACAATAAACTGCAATAAAAAGTTACTGAAATTAAAAAAAACAATATATGTTTGTTTATTTTTCGCATGATGTGTATCATGGACTCCCATACTAAAAACATTTTTAAATTACTAAAAGACATTTTTTTTTAAATTAATGTCTACAATTTTGCTTTAAAACGTAGATTAAACCTATTTTTATTGATAACAAATGTTGTACTAATATTTTATTGATTAATTCAAAATGTTTTATAGAAAAAGTAAAACGGAGCGCTAGTGCCGACTAGCGCTAGTGGAAAATGACATCCCATATATGGGTCATATATGGGATGTCATTTTCCAGCTTTTCCAGAAGAGTTAATTTTTTTTTACTATTTTTCCTAAGGTACTAGGGACATAATAAAACAAATATCAAAAAATTGCATCTTTCTGCAAAGAAAAAAGTTTCAGGCTTATGTGGGTTAAAACCAAAACAAACTTCTGATCTTATAAAAAATAAAATATAAAAAAAGTTCCTCACTTCTTCTTCAAAAGAACGTTCCTTATAGCTGCTCCAGCTAAAAAAAATATGTAACTTCTTTAATACTTTTTTATGTGTGGGCGGAAACAGCAGTTTCCACATTTTATTCTTTTTGAGGAAATTAATGTTTGTGAATTCATTGTTTTCCAATTTTGTCAACCATTTTTTCAAACTTCTGTCAAACTTGATGTCTGAAAGCCTTCGGTTCTTTTTTAAAGGAAAAAATAAGCTCCTCTTTATTATGAAATCGTAATGAATTGCTTCTTTTTTTAATTTAAATTACGAAGAATTCGAAGAACGAGGGCTTTTAGGGAATCCTTGCGTTTAATCTCCTGTGCCATCCTTCAAGTGTATTAGTGGTTCGGTGTCGTCGATAAGCGCAACTCAATATTTTTGGGTCTAATTTTAAAATACATTGAAATACATTTTCGAAATACTTTTTAAACTATTTAATTTATTTTTCAAATAGTGTTTTTCTTTTTCACACTGTACTGAGTGTTTGTCAAAACTGGACATGGACCTAGTTGGCAGAGTCTTTTCAGGAACTGGGCAAAACAGGCAATGGTCTTAACAAACAGTGGTCAAACAAAACTATGGTCCCTAACGTCAAAAAGAGGACAAGTTGCCGGGAATGTATAAAGGCAACCTTGTCATAGAACTAGGAAGCGCGTCCGGAGGAGGTGACTATTTATCGAGTTTATAGCCACTCTCGTAAATAAACATTCTCCAATACTAGGAACCACTAACTTAATTTCATCGACGGTTTATTGGTTTGCAAATAATCGTCAAGGATTTATTACGTACTGATCATTATTGGTATTGCTTTATTCAGTACTAGCAGTTTCCCGCAGCTACGTCTGCGTCAAAAAGTATTAATACCAAATTTCATCAAAATCAGTTCATCGGCTTGACCGTAAAAGCGTAACAGACAGGCAGACTTTCGCATTTATAATATTAAGTATCGATTAAGTATTGCTTAAAATAAACCTACCTACAAAAGTACCACTATTACTACCACGGGTGCGGTATTCTTAATGGAAGTAGGCAATAAAACAAATAATTCCATAAAAATGATTATATGTAACTGAAGTTTGTCACACTAAATGTATTTTTATAAACTTACAGGAACATTGTGGAATAACAATAGTGAAAAATGCAACTCACAGAACACAGCTTCAGTTTCTGAAATCTACATATAAAAATTATAAGAACAATAAATAACAAAACTATATACTTACCTACCACTTTAATTCGAAAAACAGTACCCACTTTTAGTAGATATTTTCTGAACAAGTTTCAAAAAGAGTATTCAAGACTACGTAAATTAATAAAAAAATAAATACAAATCTCATTTTAAATGCGTCAAAAGAAGAATTTAGTTTGTTTTACATTCTTACAACCACATAGAAATATAATTAGTAGCTCCTAATTATTTATTGACTAAGAAAATGTCTTCAAAAAGCTATCAACGCTACGGTAGCTAGCTTAAGTGAGCAGAAATTATTTTACATATCTTTTTTGACAGGTTCTCAGCCAATACAAATTAGGCTATAACTTTGGCGATGTTATGATTGGCTAAAATTTAAAACAATTTTCGACTATGATCATAAGGCCGGTGATACAATGCACATCGAGTTGGTAAAGAAGGTAAGGAAGGTTTAAGGTATAGTTAGATTTTTTTCGTTTTAGCACGTGACAAAATGAATGAACAATTGACTAGATTTATTAGAAACGTTACCTCGATACTCATTTTATCGCCAGCCCCTGTATATTTGACAACAAAAAACATTTCTTTGTAAAAGCACAGAAAACAAGTTAAATATTAATGAAGATCACATTTAGGTTTCTTACATACTTCTATTGCAACATGTTTTAAGAAAATATCTACATACAATTAAAACATAAATAGTATTCAAAACAGTCTTTAGCCGGTGAAAAAAACTTTTTAGTCGACTTAAATTTTTTACTACCTTACATATGTTACACAGCTAGTTTATACCAAATACGATATGCCGAAATCTGTAACTGTACTAAATTCACGTACATTGGTTCATATGGAAAAGTATACAGCTTAACCTTTAAACTTTGCCCTAAGTTAGTATAACATTCTATGTGGCTCACTGTGCGTACATTACTACATTGCAACTAGAAAACGTGTGCCACATTTGTTATTTTACATTTCTACAGTTAGCCATTCTCTTGTCTACGGGAATATGACTTGAAGTATCAAAACTGGCATGCGTGTTTCAATTGCGATGAAGATTGAAGATAGACTAAGTATACAGCACGACATACCGAGTACATACCGACATACAGAAAAAACTTCACATCCACTTAACTTTCAATATTTAAAATAACCTACAGTCACATTTACACACTTTTACGCATAACAATCAAGACATCAATATTTAATTAACAGTTAAGAAACTTCGAAGAGCCTACCAGTAGGAAATTAATTCATTTCGTGTAGGTTATATGGTCAATATATATGTTTGAACTTGAGGAATTCTGTATCTATTAAGGCGAACCCTGCTTTAAAAAAACATAAACCTCTTCTGACGCAGTAAAGTAATGATGTAAATGTATGTTAATTCATCGCGTGCTAGCCACATTTGTAGTATTTATTATAATTTTTCTTTATTTCATCCAATTCTTTTACTAATTTTACGGAAACCTTTCTTTTTTAATTTATTTCTTTAATTTTAGGGATAATTTGTGCCGTAATAAGTGGCCCGACACTAGATGAACTGGGAAATGAGCAAGAGATATAAGAAAGTGGTTGGATTGGACAATTTGTATGGATAATCGAACAGATCAAACAACATCATCTTACAAACACGAAGACAGGTGACCTTACAATCTGCAACTAGAGAATCTAAAAACTTAACTATTACTTATTTTAGCGTAATCATTACTATACTAGATTATTTCGGCGCCTCCTCTGCTTCCATAGTATTATTGGAATCATCTGTTTCTTTAGTAGATTCTATTTTATTTGCTGCGTTCTGTAAGAAATGAAAATATTTAAGTTGGCAGACAATCATATAGCCCACGTATTATGGACAAGACACTGCGTGGTCAGCCACCTGCACGCTCAAGAACCTATATGAAGCTATTGACAATGTCTTGTCGATGGCGGAGTTTTGGTCCCTGACAAGTAATAAGATTTGTCAAAATAAAATGGAGGAAATAAACGGTTATGTGTGCTCATCCGCCATTTTGTTTCCAGAAAACTCAAATTCGAACTTATCTCTAAAAGCACGAAAATCAGCCCCCTCATCATCATTTCGTGTAGGTTACATTGTCTATCGACCATGTACATCCTGGTGACAGAGTTGTTCGGAAGGGCTTCAAACATTTTGAGTTTGCTTCCGATCCAACCGAGACATATGGAAGATGAGAACGACCTTTACCCAGCAGCAGGAAGACTAGTTATTAAAAAAAAGAATAGAATTTTGTACCTGATCATCAGTATTGAGTGCGGCTAATTCTGACACCACAGCTTCCGTCTGCACCTTCACCTCTTCAGCTTCCATCGCGTCGCCGTCTTCCGCTACGGTTTTATCCGAATTTGTCTGGAACAAAAAGAAACATGATATAATTGAACTAGGTAAATCACACGTCAACACTACTATAAGCAGTGTCAGTAAAGGAATCGAACGAAACGTATGAGACCACTCCCTCTCCCATCAAACTTCTTCCATCACTATAATAGGCTACTTGACTGTATTCATACATTACAAAATATACACTAAAAAGTAACCGATTCTGAAAACAACAACAAAATTGGTTGTTAATTAAGGCCGTAATTCGATTTTAAAGTTATCTCTAAAAGAAAAGTGGGAGCGTGGTGGGAACGTCTTGCTATCTCTTTTGTACGCAAGAAACAGAGTGGCAGTGACGTCACAGCTCACATAATGCATCCTTTTCTTGTTTTTTGACAGTTTCCCCTTCCACCGAATTTCAAAGGCTTATAACCTATTTATTTTTGAACGGATTACAAAAATTCTTTCATAATTCTGTTTCTGGAAATAAAAATATTGATATGAAAGAAAAAATAAAAATTTGTAGAATACCCAATTATTGGATTCGATTCTTTATTAACACAGCTCATACTAGCACTTTTCTTGGGCTAAAAATTGTACTACCCATATTATTCTAATTCAATTCTAAATCATAACGCTATTATGTGTATGCGGAGATTGATTCAGTAGATGCGTGATGAGGTAATAAACAAACCTACTTTCGCGCATGTAGCTATTACCAATTAGGATTATATTTTCTTTTAGTAGCCCAATTTGTACATTGTTTTATATTTGAGTTATTCGTAGGGTTGGTAATTTAACGTATCAGCGTCATAGCGCGCAGCGGCCGCTGAAGCGACATCCTTGCATTGTTTTGCTCTCAAATTTACCCTAAATCAGTGCGGCGAGGTGCGGTATCTGTTTCGAGTGGGAGGATGAGATTGCCCGTTCTGTACGTTCGTAATATTTATAATTCTGTGACGATAGATAATGATTGTAATGCTTGTAATAAATACAAAGGAATACGGACCGTAACACTAGAATCCGATGTGCTCATTTTGGAACGCCTATTTCTTCTCTTTGCATACTTTTGTTCAAACTTCTGAATGTAATCAGGCTGGTTCACATAGTCTTCTGGCTTAAGCTCCATGTATTTAGGATGAACAGTTACGTCTGGAAGAAAATATTTATTATTTATTTTACTTTATTCGGAGAACATACAGTCTTCAATTTTAACAACAATACTACACAATATATAATGACCATTTACATATTCTCGCATTTATGAATCTATATTGCTCGTTACTACTAATTTATTAATGTTGTACATATTCTACTTTCTGTGGTATTTTTTTTTTTTGTACTATATATTTTAACTAACGAACTAGACTACCTCGATTTCGCCCGAGGAAGGTTTTGTGTGCTTGATGAGCTTTTTAGTGGATGCTAATTAATCAGCTAATTTATTTATAAGTTAATATGGCTGAATTGTATCAAAGAGAACATGAGTAGAAAAGGCGTTGAGAAGGAAATGGCTAGAGACAGAGGAAAGTTCAGGGAACTAACATACTGTGCCGACCCCACATAAAAAGGGGGACAAGGTAATATAAATATATGTTTTTTTCATAAAAAGACAAATGTATAGTGTTACACTCTGATTACCCTCTTGCTTTATAAGATTAGGAAGTAACAACGTTAGATCCATACTGCCATACAATACTATCCATCCATACTTCCATACTATAATATAAATATTATAAGCGCAAAAGTCTATCTCTCTATCTGTATGTCTGTTACGCTTTCACGGCTAAACCGCTGAACGGAATTTGATGAAATTTAGTATGAATAGGTATAGTTGAAAAACCCGGGGTCAAACATAGGCTAATTTTTGACGCAGGCGGAGCTGCGGGAAACTGCTAGTCCATACTTCCATACTTAAAAATATTATTAATGCGAAAGTCTGTGTCTATTAAGCTTTCACGGCCAAACCGCTGAACAGATTTTTATGAAATTTGGTGTGAATATAGTTGAAGACCCGTGGTCAAACATAGGCTACTTTTTGACGCAGGCGGAGCTGCAGGAAACTGCTAGTGTAAAATAAATAAGTGATAAGCGCGAAAAAGCCGTATTAAGTTTTAGGAAGTATTAATTACCCGATCCGAATACTTCTGGGACCATGTAAGGGAACAACCAGCCTACTAAAGGTGTTTCTCCTGATACATAATGAGCTTTCTTGTGGTAAAACAACAATCCATCCAATTCGGGAATATTGTCGTTGAATGCTGGATATGTCATCATCAATCTGTAACCAAAAGAAGCCCGAATAAAGTATGGGGAAATAACAATTAATAAAATATTACAATTAATTAATTAATTAATAATAAAATATTTCAATTTTTTATGAGAACCACTAGTTGCATTGGGCCGTTTGGAAGTCTCAATAGGTTGTGAACCCAAGTTGGTATGTGTAGGTTTGAGACAACCTAAACAGATAGAAAATTACTGAGGGTTCTTTGAATATGATAACAGTTAGGCATATATGAACCGAATGGTTATTGGATGAGTGCATGAAGAGAGATCAATGCTAATGGGATAAAATTGAGCAGGAACTCTATTTTTGAAATGTATGATTTTTATTCGTTAACGAACAAAAATTATTCGAGTCATCGATTTTGCGTGAGTCACACTTTTAAAAAAAATAGCTCTTTAGGTTTGATTTTGTTGATTATTTTCAAAGATCAGCTTACATTATAATAATATTAATTAAAAAGGTAAATAATTACTTACGAATTAAAAGATTCAGGCGTGCACTGTACCATTGGCAACAAGTTGAATATAACACTGTTCAATTTGTTTAGCACATTGAGCTGTGAGATTTCGGAGAATTTCCCCCTCAGCCAAAATTGACGAAATTCAGTCTGAAAAACAAAGTATAAATATCTATAGAATTATTTCTATATACACTACCATTGTCTAATGACTTGCTAAAATAAGTAAGGTTCCTATATCGGGATTTGAACTTAAGTAACCTAAAGCAGAAAAAAACAAAACATGTGTATGCTAGACTGGCAACAACGAAATAATATAAAATGTCCCGTGATGTGATCGGGTATTTATGAAAAAACCTACGTACTCAAAAATCATACTTAAATAAATACAGGACATAAAGCAAACACAACGAAGTTAATCAACCACCAGTCAATCTCAGAATAGTAATCGCGATAAGCCCACCTTTGTACTCAATTGTATAAATGTATTTCTTTTAATTTTACTTTTGTGATTGATACAATATAGTGTTATCTATCTATCTCAGTCCAAAAAAATAAAATAAAAATAAATTAGTAGCTAGAGCTAAAAAGTAGTGGCTTTCGATTTGAGTCTAGCAATCCTATCTTTAACTTCGTATAAGAAATCACTTACGTCACAATCTGTCATTGGTTGATTATTCCAAGCAAGAAGATCCAAAACGTGCAATGTTTGTAACTTTTCATCATAAATGCAATCTATCACACTGCTGGATGCTCGTTTGCATGAGGGATTACCACCAGGTAAACCAGTTCTTAGTTCAGCCAATAATTTACCATTTTTAGAAAACAATTTAGTAGTGCCCTGGAATAAAGTAAAGTTGTAATATAATATAATAATTGATTTTGTAATAGTTGTAAATGTTATAAAGTTCTTCGTTTGTAAGATAAATTTTTGTACACTAGTTTTTATACGCAGCATCGCACGCCTACGAAAATCCTACAGGACCACAACTTTATTTTCGATCTCAATGTCAGTACTAAGTAAGATGTGAGAATGAAATGATTCCCCTAGGATTTAGGTGCGCGAGCGAATTAGCGACCAAAAGCTTTAATAATGTATTGCGAACTTGCTAAACAACTTCATATAGACTAAACACCGACGTGTACATATGTCAAAAAGTATAGTAACATAATAAACAGAAATACTAACATAACTTGCAACAACGAGCACCCGTTTTCCCTTTGGACACGGTACTGTGTACCAATTCTCAAAAAAGTCTTGAGGTTTCTCAATTAACCACTCGGAGAGCATCAGCATATCATAATATGTGGACTTTCTGTGGAATCCAGCGACATGTACATTTGGGTTGTATTGTGCCTGAAAAACAATTGATTTTAATAAAATAGTGGCGGTAAACCTCAATAAATGGGGATTAATATGTCATAGAGGTTTGATCCATGCAGTATGCCATACGCAATGATGATGATCGATTGGTCGTAAATACAACAACTTGGCCAGGTGGTCATTTACAAAATAATAATAGTATTAATAGGTAATTAGGTATAGTCTTTACTTTTCCTTTCTTTTTTGTACACGCTAATTATCCTTTTCTTGTCTTTTCCTCTCTTGGGTCTGCTGGAAGAAATTTCTTTAGAAATAAGCAGCTCCCTTGTACTGTTTTTTTCCTCTTATGTATAATCCTTTACATTTTTATTGTGTACATGAATAAAGTAAATAAATAAAATAAAGATCCTTTCGGACACTTTGGCAACCGAGATTCACAAGCAGTTGCTAGGAAAAGATATTCTCCTCAAAAGACAAAGACCACTTCCGAGTGTGGTGCCCCCAGATGATGGCTGACCTTTTGTGCTTGCACAAATTTTTAAACGTATGACTCATATTAAGTATGTCGAATGAAAATCGTTAGATATCGAACAAAAATTATTCTACTTGCCGATTCAGCGTGAGTCGCACTGTTTAAAAATAGCACTACAGATCACAGCAGATAACGCAACAGCACATAACGACAAGGGTTTTGGGCATTCAAAAGTATACAACGTGAACGTCAACACGCTAAGAATTGATAACTTTTTTGATCTAGTTCTGGACAAAGTTTTTTTTTTTAAACTATTCAACATATTTTTACAACAAAGACCTAGCTATTTCCGTATGAGATTATAATATTTTGCGGCCTTCTGTGCAATAAATTAGTTCCAATTCCTTGGCAGAACGGTGTAGCTAAAGTTAGGTTAGTCTTTTTTTTAAACTATTCAACATATTTTTACAACAAAGACCCTAGCTATTTCCGTATGAGATTATAATATTTTGCGGCCTTCTGTGCAATTAATTAGTTTCAATTCCTTGGCAGAACGGTGTAGCTAAAGTTAGGTTAGTCTATCTTGTGACACATGAGTAACAACAAAAAACAGACTGTTCAAAATTACAATTGTGATAGCAGTTTCAAGAGAAGTTTCTTGAATATTTACAATGAAAGCAACTTACCCTTAAGTTCGACCTGAATAGTATATCCTTCTCCTCATTCTTCTGTACTATTTCTAAAATTCCTCTCAATTTGTCAAGCTTGTTATTCCGATCACTGTAAAATTATAAAGTATTAGTAACATATAAACTAACGATCCGCCCCGACTTCGCATTGGTGTAGGCTACTTAAATTGGCATCATTTTCAACCGGCATCTTCAACAATAATTGTGATATTTCAACCAATTTATCAAAAAATCAAAAGATCTATGGGATATATAATCGTAGATCGTTTTCCACAAGGCTGTCGATTCCGATTCAAACCTAAAAAATGGAGTTTCGGAAAAATAGGAAACTGTACATATGATTTTAAATTAGTAGATAATGTCACAGCTTCTTACCACGACAAAATGGACACATAGGCGTGTACACAACTTAATGAAATAAAAATAATAGACACCTTGTAAAATGTTGAATTTAACTTACATTAAAATTGCGGTACACATCTTTAAACTTTATATTCTTAAGTACAACAAGGCCTGTGTGAAATATTCTTATGGATTCCGGAAGCTTTGGTAAATTAAGAGTAAGTGAAATCAAAGACTTCATAAAAAATAATAAAAAATTTGAGAGGTACACTAAAAAAATATACTTAGCAAATTCTATGATTACCTTCAAGAAGCGGAAAAAGAAATGATTTCAAAAGTTATGCTGTAAAGAAAGTTTAGTAGGTAGTCGTCCTCAATTGGCTATTATTTGATATTTTTTATTTCAATGATTAGAAGTTAAATCAGTTTTATATCAGTTATTTATAAAGATGTTTTCACTTCCTTGAAACAAGTGAAAACATCTTTCTATTTATATACCTATATTTTTTTGCAAGTGGGAATTGCTATAGGAACGAAATTGCAGTTAGAATAATTCCAAACATATTCTATGCTCTTTACTGTCCGGATTGCTTTATATGTATAAAAATATTAGGGATCGATCACCTTTTTTTATATGATCACAAAAATGAAAAAAAATATCATATTTATTTATGCATACAACAGCTATACAATTTATAAAATTTATTGATTCTTCTGCAAGCACACACTTTATATTTACAACTAGCTATTTTAACAGAAAATACGATAGCAGGAGAAAAATGTGTCACTTGGACAAAAAGCAACAAAAAGCGTTGATGAAAGATATTTAATTGATTTAGGCGTTACTTTGCGGAAGTTAAAGTTACAAGCACTTACCAAATTATTTTGCGTGCTTCCGCCACCAGTTAGTTCATGCAAACTATTGCCAGCAGGCACCCACCCACTACTAATAATAAATATTAACAAAATTGACCCCATAAGGTATGTTCAAAGTATGTATGGGGGAAGGAGGTGAGTTAGTTGCAGTCGAAACTTCACAAGATTATTTGTTTTCATAAATAATTTGTTACCTGTTTTAAAGTTTTTAGAATTCGGCCCCTAAATGGGGGGCATAGGTTTTATTTGCATGGTTTATCGGGTTGATGACTACGAAAATAACAACTATTTTAAAATCCGACGTACAGGATGTGATTATACTATGAATCTCTACTGGGATCCGATGGGGCAGTAATCCTCTAAATACATAAAAAGATCCTGAGAGACCTGCCACATACAAATAAGTGATTCAAACCTCATTAGAAAATCCATTTTGATCAGGCGGGCGAAACAGCATGAAACAGCTAGTTATTTTTTTTTTTAAATACTTATATGTAACAAATACTGTAAAATATAATATATGTAATAAAATGCCATAATTGGCCTTATATTTGCTATAATGAATAGTGAATAGTGATGCAACGAATACGAATACGAATATTCGTATTCGCCGAATAGTAGACATTTACCGAATATTCGTATTCGGCAAATACTAATACGAATATTTAAAAACTGATATTTTTGTACGCAACTCTATTTACTGCAGATTTGAAAAACGCGCGTAAAAATATGACGTGTGCAGAGACCCTTAACGGCAACGACGACGCGACGGGGGACTCCCCGGCCATAGTTTATTTATACAGTTCCCGCGGCTCCGGGAGTTTCCCTATCATTACGATTACGAACCATGGATTGATTCATTCACTCCTTTGATCCTTTCCTTTCCTTTCATTCATTTCATTTGTCAGTCGTGAGCACAAGTCAAGCAAGAGAGTATTGTTTTATTTATTTTCTGAGGTTGCTGCGAATTTAAAGAAGTTGAATTGAAAATGTCTTCTCCTAAACGAGAACAAAGTGACATATGGAAACACTTCGATAAATTACCTAGTAAGTATATATGGTCTGTATTTCTTTTGTATCAACAAAAATAAGTAAGTAACTTGACGAACGTTAGTAATGGCTGCGTCTATGTAGTACTAGACTTTGCCCGCGACTTCGTCCGCGCAGACTTCGGTTTTACTTTTGCATGTAATATTGTAGTGGGATAGGATTTTAAATTGTATTGTTTTTATTTTAGACAGTGAAAGCAAAGCTAGATGCAGATATTGTGCTTGTGAATTGTCTCAGGGAGGGAAAAATGCATCTTTTAAAGGATTGACTACGACCGCACTGTGGACTCATGTGAAGAGATTTCACGAGAAGGAGCTTTCTGCCTGTATAAATACTGTAGATGAAACAAGTACTGAAGTTGAAGTAACACCAGCGAAGAAACAAGCGTCCTTAGAAGAAATATGGGACAAACGTACTACGTATGAAACTGGTGATCCTCGGGCTGTCAAAATCACATATTTGATTGCTGAACAAGTTTGTCTAGACATGGAGCCCCTGGATTTGGTAAATAAAAAGGGATACCGTCGTTTGCTCAGTGAACTAGCTCCAAGGTTTGTTTTTGTTTGCTTTTAATAAAATGCTAAACTTTTGTTCATACATATTAGTGGGATACTCTTTAAATTTAAACTTTCACAAAACCCTTTTTATTTATTTATTTATTTACTTTATTCATGTACACAATAAAAATGTAAAGGATTATACATAAAGAGGAAAAGAAAGTACAGGGTGTCCGGTGGCAGAACCGGGATTTAAATTTTGAATTTCTCCGTAACCGTTAAGCGGAGGAGCGGAGAAGGGGCCGCGTTGGCTTCGTCATTAGTGCGGGTTATTTAGTCGCGATGTCGCAGTGGACGGGTGAACAACGTGCGTTCGCCATCGAAGCGTTTTTCAAGGCCAATGATTCGTGTGTAATTGCTCGCCGAAGATTTTGTTCACGTTACAATATTCGACGCTTACGTGATGCTCCAAGTGAAGATTTAATTCGATCATGGGTGCGAAGATTCCGGGCAACAAGTTCGGCAGAAAACAACCCGCGACCGGGGCCCAGCCGGACGTCGAGAACAAATGAAAACATTGAACTCGTCGCGTCTAGTGTGTGCGATAATCCGCGTCAGTCCGTGCGCAAGAGAACGGCTGCCCTAGGGCTTTCAAAAACTATAGTGCACGAGATATTGAAGAAGGATCTTAGATTTCACCCTTTTAAGATTCAAATTGTGCAAGCGCTTAAGCCTAATGATTACATTATGCGTAAAAATTTTTGCGAGACAATGTTGGAGCGATTTCGCACGGTAAACACTATCTTTTGGAGTGATGAAGCCCATTTTCATTTAAATGGTAGTGTTAACAAACAGAATTGCCGTTATTGGTCACCTATAGGACAGAACCCACGCATAAAACACCAAAAACCACTTCACAGTCCCAAAGTGACGGTTTGGTGTGCATTAGGAAGCAGAGGAATAATCGGACCCTATTTTTTTGAAAATCGTCGAGAGCAAGCAATTTCTGTGAACGGTGTTGCTTATCGGCGCATGCTGATCGATTATTTTTTTCCGATAATGAGTGAACATCCTGCCTTCACTTCGCACACATGGTTTCAGCAAGATGGCGCCACGCCTCACACTGCTAGAGAGAGCATGGCGCTACTTCGTGATTTCTTCCCAAACAAACTGATAAGCCGTTTTGATGACATCCCCTGGCCACCCAGGTCGCCGGATCTTACACCCATGGACTTTTTTCTATGGGGGTACCTTAAAAGTAAAGTCTATGAAACAAGCCCGGCGACTATCTCAGCCCTAAAGGAAAATATCGCTCGCGAGGTTCATGACATCCCGGCGTCACTTCTCCAGCGAGTGGCAAGGAATACTGAGGCCAGATTCCAAGAATGTGTCCGACGTGACGGTCAACATTTGGACGATATCATTTTTAAGAAATAAAACCCGCATTTGTCTTTTTTGTAATAGTAACTAATATAAATTTATATCTTTTGTAGTTTTTTTTTATTTTCCATTTAAAATCCCGATTCTGCCACCGGACACCCTGTACAAGGGAGCTGCTTATTTCTAAAGAAATTTCTTCCAGCAGACCCAAGAGAGGAAAAGACAAGAAAAGTAATTAATTCCTGACTGTTATTTTTTTACAGATATAACATTATATCTAGAACCCACCTTACAGAAAAAATTCTGCCGGATATTAATGAACGTGTTAAAATAAAATTGAAGGAGCAGTTAACAAAGACATATCTCTCTGTCACAACAGACATGTGGACCAGTGACGCTTCCTCACAAGTCAATGATTTTATAAGTCTTACTGGGCATGGAGTCAATGAAGATTTCCAGCTCAAATCCTATTGTCTGGAAGTGTTTCCTTTCCAAGGCGACTCACATTCAGGAGAAAATATTGCCCACAATATGCGTATGATGTTTCTGGAATGGCAGCTAGTGGGCAAAGTTGCAGCAGTTGTAACGGACAATGCACGGAATATGGTTAAAGCAAATGATGAGCTTGATCTTAGCCTTAAACATATTTCTTGCTTGGTACACAGCATCCAATTAGCGCTGAAAAAAAGTTTGTTTGGTCAAGAACGCATAACCGAAATGTTAACCACATGCAGAGGAGTTATTACTCATTTTAATCACTTAACCTTCGCACTCAAACAACTGAAAGATTCTCAACAAGCTAACAATATACCGAAACATGTTTTGTTTCAAGACTCAACTAGATGGGACTCATCATATCAGATGTTGAAGAGATTACATGAACAACGCATAGCGATTCAAGATGTTTTACCATCTCTACCAAATGGTCGTCATGAAATCACAGCAAGGCAATGGGCTCTTATGAGCCAAATCATATTCTGATATAAATTATATTCTGGCCAATTTTAAAGAAGCTACTAAAGAGCTGAGCAAAGAATCAACGACGTTATCTCAAGCAATCCCAATAGTACGAAGTCTTAAATCTTGCCTCAATAAAATTTCAAATGATCCTTCTTCTCTCATCCTGATGTGAAAATCTGGCAAACTCCCTATTCAGTGGACTTTCGAATAGATTTGAGTTTATGGAATGTGATGAAACTTATCTATTAGCAACGATCCTTGACCCACGATTTAAAACAAGGATTTTCAGCTCAACAGTGGTCGCTGAAACCGCTCGGTCAGTTCTTAACGCTGCTTTTGATAACAGAGAGGCCGTAAGACCGACAAGACCTCCAGAAGAACCACAACCGTCGACAAGTAGAGGAATTTGGGAAGTATGCCAAGAAATTATTGAAGAGGCCGAAATGGAAGAGCCACTTTCAATATTTTATAGTGAGTATGAAAAAAGGTAATAGAATAGGTACTCTTTGTCATCTACATAGTAAAGTAAAAGTAAAATTTAATTTCAAAATGTTTTTTACAGCGGATTCGCAAATTAAAAACGAGATAGATGCTTATCTAAAGCTCCCAAATTTATCGCCGACTGCTGATCCACTGGCCTTTTGGCGAGAAGATGTCCATTTTCCAAGTCTGAAAAAACTCGCCCAAAAATATTTTTCACTGAAGCCATGTACAGTCGCCTCGGAAAGACTTTTCAAGAAGAAAAAATAAATCGCCTAAAACCAGAAAATCTACAAATTTTATGTATTTTAAATAAAAATTTGCCTGTTGTAAATTTTAATTATTAGAAGAGTAAACATTCATCTAATAAATAAGTCTTTTATTACCATGGCGAGTTATTCGTATTCGTATTCGCCGAATAGTAGGTTTGATATTCGTATTCGTGTTCGTAAAAGTAGTATTCGTTGCATCACTAATAATAAATATTACAATTGTATCAAGCTGTATTTCTATACATTTTAAAATAAATATCAAGTGCAGTACCACAGTGGCGTGCATACCATATAGACACAAAGACACTGCCTACCCTGTACTTCACCAATAATAACATTTTTTCATACAATATAATTCCATAATTCAAAAACAACGCCGCGCGCCAAATTTCCATTCGCGCCTTATAAATAATAGTGTACGTACTTATTCGCGCGCTACGAGGTAAACGAGGTCTAGCATAGGTGTACATGGTCGATTCACCACATAACCACACGATACAAACGAACGATTGGTATATGTAACATATGCAAGTACTAAATGTGCCTATCCTGAGGTAAATGTCTGTGCACGTCACTGCAGTACCAATGGCAACTATAGATGTCTAAAACATAAAAGGATTAAGTGTGTATAATATTTTTATATTCCCGACGTTTATTATATGCACTTAATCCTGTAATTTTGTTTTAAATATGCAGTGCCTTAGTTAAAATTTAAAAGTTAACTATAGATGTTACTAAAATTACTGTTGTTTTGCACATTTTTACCTTGTCATAGAAAAATCTTTATTTTTCTAACATAGATATAGACAACACAGATAACATTTCTTGTCATAGATACTTATAATATATTTCTTTTTTATAATAGTCAAAAGAGCAACTTTTTAGTCTTTGATACAGTTGGTCAAACAATTCTACAATAGAAACATAATCCTCCATACTAATTACTATCCATACTTCCATACTAATCCATACTACATTCTAATATTATAAATGGGAAAGTCTGTCTGTCTGTATTTCTGTTGTGTTTCTGTCTGTCTGTTACACTTTCACAGTGTTAGGCCGTGAAAGTGAAAGCTGAACAGATTTTTATGAAATTTGGTATGAATATAGTTAGGCTACTTTTTGATGCAGGCGGAGCTGTGGGAAACAGCTAGTTTTAGATAAAACTAAATAAAAATGTCTCTGCAAAATCAAGTAACTATAGGTGCCTCTCCTACGCAAAAAGTAAAACTATCCTCCACCAAATCTGTTAAAGGGAGGCTTTTTGATGGTAAATAAAAACACAAATAAAAAAAAAGGGATCTCTTCTTTGCGTATAATTTGTTTTGTCATAATATACTTAGGCATAGATAGTTTGGCATAATATATTTGGGTATAATAGTTCTTTCATAGGCATAATTGTTTTTTAGCAAAATGGTAATTTTTGGTATAATTTATTACAAACTTTTAGCCTAATTTGTTTTGACATAATTTTAATTCACATAATATCCTAAGGCATACACTAAGGTATACACTATAAGACTAATAATAGTTTTTTTTTTTTTGTTTTTTCATCTATCTGCAATCAGCCTCCGAGCCTTAATCAGATGTGTTGATTTTATATTCTCTTTTAGATTTGCACATCCAGCGATGTGTCACCTCTCATTTCAGTACAATCGTTAGATTGATGATTGTCTTGTCCTTTTCAGTCAGAACATGCAATTGTTGGTATTCAACAGTGATGTGGCTAGATGATTTATGTGTTGTTCAAGTCTATGTTTGTATGCCTCGCAGGACCTCTTTATTTCTTCCCTGACTGTCCGAGTCTCCAAGTACTCATTTACCTCTGTGTTACGTATTAACCAAGGTGTGTTACACAAGATCTTCAATACATTATTTTGGAAGCGTTGAAGTATTTCAATGTTTGAGTTACTTGCTGATCCCCAGAGCTGTATGCCATACGTCCATACTGGTTTTATAATACATTTGTATATTAGGAGTTTATTTTCCAGACTTAGTTAGGACTGCCTACCCTGGCCTGGTCTCTCTTGGCCTTTATGTGCTCTCGCCAGGTAAGCTGTCTATCTAAAAGCATACCCAGGTATTTGACTTTTGAGTTTTGCGGCAGAACAGTATTGTCAAGGGTTACAGTTGGACAATCCCCTTTCTTAAACGTGAATGTTATATGTACTGATTTTGCAGGGTTAGCCTTTATTCTCCATTTCTTTAGCCACAGTACAATTTTAGACAGATGTTCCTGTAGCATTTTGGATGCTGTTATTGGATCTCTATGACTGGCAAGGATTGCGGTATCATCTGCATATGTCGCAGTCATAACTTCTTCTGAGATTGGTAAGTCAGCAGTGTATATCGTGTATAAAATTGGGCCTAGCACCGATCCTTGGGGTACTCCTGCTTCTATTTTACATATAGATGAAAAGCCATCTTCACATTTGACTCGGAATGTCCGGTGTTCTAGATAGGATTTGAGGAGCATGTAAAAGCTATTTGGTAGGTTAAGTTTTATTTTATATAACAGCCCTTTATGCCAGGCACGGTCAAAAGCCTGTTGTATGTCGAGGAAGGTCCCTGAGCAATATTCTTTTCTTTCCAGGGTCTGCCGTATTGTGTGAGCTACTCGGTGTATCTGTTCCGTTGTTCCGTGATGGCCACGAAAGCCAAACTGATGATCTGGTATCAAATTATGCTCCTCTAGAACTGGGAGAATGCGCCTGTGGATAAGCCTCTCAAGCCGTTTTGACAGTATGGGGAGAAGACTTATTGGTCTGTAAGATGCAGTTTCTGTAGGAAACTTTCCAGGCTTCAAAATCATGTTTATTATTGAGACTTTCCACAGTTTTGGGAAATATTGTAGTCTTAACACTGCATTGAAAAGGATCGTCAGCAGTTTCAGCACTTCCGCTGTTATTAGGTCATATCCCGGAGCTTTCTTTAATTTTAGCTGTGTTATGGCCTTCCTAACTTCTGCAGGTGTGATTAGCTTCAGTGGTGGGTAATAATAGTAATGAGGCATAATATTATTAGGAATAATGAAAACAAAATTAAAATTTGTATTTATAATTTTAGTACAGAAGTAAAAATTATATAGAAGTATGGATTTGTGCAATATAGCGTAGCAATAGTTTACGTTGTTATGTTATTAGCCCCCAATATGTTTACCAAGTTTCAAAAATTGTAAAAGTAATGTGACTTCATGATAGACACTTCACTTTGAAATTTTGCACAGGGAATTTTTTATAAGAATTAATAGATTGATGGGGGAATGCCAATTTTTAAAATGTAAAATTCAATTGATGAATCAATAAACAAAAAAAAATTTAAGAATTTGGGAACTATTCACATGAACGCAATATTTAAGGCAGTTGTCGAAAAAAATCAGCCGTGAGGCCATCCCGTTTAAGTTCAATTAATATGTATAGTCCAAAGTCACTTGAGTTTAACTTTGTTATATTAATATCTGTTAGTTCATCTTTATCAATTTGCCCATTATTGTGTATCTATTAGGTAATAACCTAAGTTGAAGTACAGAAGTATAGATTTGTAACATTTATGATTATGAATATTTATGCTTAATAAACTTTATGCCTTCATAAATTATGGATTGGTGTCATTATGCTTAAATACATTTATGCTTTTTATTATTTAAACATGATTATACTTGGATACATTATGCTTCTTAAGTGAAAACTGTTATGCATAAGAACATTATTCATAAAAATCATTATGCTAAAAAATTGTATGCCATATAACATTATGGTTAAAATTTTTATGCAAATGGATAGTGAACTAAAAACAATTTGGTCAACACATCCTTCTTCATCATAAAGAAAGTAACCAGGTGTGGCTGTTTTTATGAGCAGATAGTTCAAAGTTTTTTTAGCACCACCATCATTAAATATTTTTTGTTAAGGTTTTACAGTTAATTACTCAAGTTTATATTGGTTTGCCTGAAAGAAATATATATTGCTTGACATTTTGGTACATTAATATGTTGTTGGCAACAACATGCCAGTGTTAGTGTATTCAAACATGGAGATAGTATGTATAGTATAGTCTTACAGTAGTCAGTACAGTTCGGAAAAAAACAAAAAAAAAAGCATGGAGATTAATATTTCATTAAATTAGATCTTATTTTTTATCAGGTATTGGACGTCTTTGAGAGCGGAATAAGAAATTTTGATTTACTAAACATTAAGAAAAATATCACAACAAGGGACGAAAAAACGGGATGGAATACTCACTGCTTTTGAATTTCAAGAAGCTCCTTACGTCTTTCCTCTTGATTCCCAAGTCTTCCCCAATTTTTATACAAATCTTGGAAGTTACTCCTTTCTTCTGAATCTTCACCAACAACCGTCGTCGTTTCAAGTTTTTCCAAAACTTCTTCCATTTCGGTAATTAAGTCAATGTAAGACTTAGTGAAAACTGTAAATTCGAATTTCTTCTGGAATTTCGCCTTTGGGTGTCCACTCAAAGGGCTTCCTTCAAGGGAAATAGAAGCAGAAGGAAGACCACAACACAACACGTCTTTCAATGGTGGGACTGGTGGATGTCAATTAGTCTGTAGGTATTTATTTATTTACAATTTCCCATAAGCCATACATGGAGGATTCGGAAGTAGCGGCATTGAAAGTGCGGACCATGCGGACCTTTTTAATAAACATTAACCAATAAACTCAATCAAAAAAGTGGCAAGTAGTTAAGTGTAGGTAAGTAGGTACTTTTGATTAAATTTAAAATTATAATTTGTTCTGATGCTTTTTGAAAGATCAGACTTTGACGTCAAAATAAACTTGACATTGACAAATTGGGCATATAACATTTTTATTCAATATGGCTTTTACTTTCGTATTTAGCCAGTTACAAGTAAAAATAAAGTCAGTAGAACTAAAGGTAAAGATGGAAACCAAATAGGCATACAACAGGCTAGTTCCAGAAAATTTGACCTTTTTTTTTTACGTAGGGGAAATGCATTTACGCACAAAGTGTGGGACTCTCAGGCGTAGCCCAGTGCCTGGACTACCCACTAAAACCCCTACGGCGTTTCCGCACCGGCTGTTGAGGGCGCCATGGGGTCGCGTTAGCATTCAACCACTACGCCCTCCAGCCATGGCCTTTCGGCCCCGTCCTTTGACCATTCGGCCACCCCCCCAAATCGGACAGTGGCCCATAAATAGACCACGCCCGTCCCCCAGACCCACATCCATTCGCCGTCTCATCATAGACGGCGGTGGAGTGGGCTGTTGACAGAAATTGGCCGCAGTCAACAAGACCCCGACTACCAGGGAGTTATTAACTGTCACCCAGGGTGCACCATCCCGAATCCCTTGTCAGCCCGCCCTCTCACCAGATCCGTGGAATCAAATGAGAACGCAAAGCTTTCAAAGGACCGGGCACTCGAGGAGGTTCCCTGCCCTGGACCCCCAGAAAATTTGACCTGGCGTAACCCCTGTTTTTCCAAAGTATTACCATCACTTCAAAAATTTTGCCTAGTCAGAAATACAGTAAAATAAAAATGACAGTTTGCTTAATATAATTGGCTAGTCAACTAAAAAATAAATTGTGTATATTAAATATTTTATTGATAGAATAGACTATTTCGGAGATACAAGTTAAACGAAAAAATTCTTAAAATTATATTTATTTTGTTATTTAATTTTAAAGATTTTATAGTGATGACGTCACGCAGCTATAATGGCCATTTCGAACTGCAAGAAAGCAAAAATTACTAAGGTATTAAAAAATACATATGTCAGTGTCAAAGTCAAGATGGACCGCGAGCCCCGAGTTGGTTTCTTGTTTTTAAACAAACGCCAAATATTTAGGTACCCCATTTCTCGTATCTATTGCATGTTGGCCTGTTTATTGGGCTTTACTGCAGTCTCTTCATCCGTTTACATCTGATTTTTCAATAATTGGACACCGCTTCTTCATTTTAATGTATGAATGAATGTAATTAGGTTATGTTTACTTGAACAGAGATGACATTTCAAGCGCTTAGTTAGCGCCACCAAACAAAAAATATTTATTCACTACGCTGTGCTGCCAACCTAAAAAAATAAATGTTATAAGCCGGAAGTTATCCGGCTACGTCATACGTCAACCTTGCTAAAAAATGAAAGTCATTGGGTTTTCTGCGATTTTCTTAAAAAATACTTGCTTATCTAAAGATCTGATTAATGTAATCTGTTCCCTAAGCCTATGGTTTACGAATTAGACATTTTTATGAAAAAGTTTACTAGCCAATTGGCTAGCAAACTTTTTCATGAAAATGTCCCAATGACTTTCATTTTTAGCAAAGTTAACGTATGACGTAGCCGGATAACTTCCGGCTATTCACATTTAATTTTTTAGATTGGTAGCACAGGGTAGTGAATAAATATTTTGTGTTTGGTAGCGCTATTAACCCGTCACGCGTCCGGGGGCTCTCAGCTTTATGTACGGCAAATGTCCCCATACATAGCGATTTTTAACGACTATCCGCGCAAAAACGTGATTTGTGCTTAAAATGTATAATTATATTGCAAGATTTGTATATGTAAAAAAAGATCAAGAAACGGGCAACAAGATAAAAGTAAAATTATATACTAATAAATACCGGAGTGTTCCTTTTATCCTGCAAACTTTTGAAATTGACGATTTTCTTGGCGCCATTATCTGCTTTCACGTAAAATTTAACTAAATTTACACACACTTCACTTAAACCTTTTACAACAACATAAAAGTCTAATAAATTACGCGAATAATGACTATAATT
The DNA here is from genome assembly GCA_947363495.1 of Euzophera pinguis. Taxonomy (NCBI): domain Eukaryota; kingdom Metazoa; phylum Arthropoda; class Insecta; order Lepidoptera; family Pyralidae; genus Euzophera; species Euzophera pinguis. The sequence continues at coordinate 8,110,291 of OX376155.1, forward strand.
ACACTATTCTAGCACAAAAAATCACTTGTCAATTGTTATTTTATTAAAAATTAATAATTTGACGCGCGAAAAACAATTGCCGTCGGCCCGCGACTGACCTTGAAACGCAATGGCGCGAGCTGTACACCTGATTCCCGCCACTAGCCCTTCGCGATGCGGCCCGCAAGTATAGATAGCAACAAAAATGTAAAAATGAATTTATCCGATTTCTTTCATTCATAAATATTAGAGTATACCTGTTATTATTGATTATAAATGTATTGCATAGAGAAAACTAACAACATAAATACGCGTTATAATTTAAATCCATGCTTAATATTATAAATGTGAAAGTCTGTCTGTCTGTCTGCCATCTGTTACGTTTTCACGGCCAAACCGCTGAACGGATTTTGATGAAATTTAGTATGAGGCGGAGCTGCGGAAAAAAGCTAGTAATAAATATATTAATGTCAAATGCTTGAAAAATAAGAAACCCTATTTTTGAATGTATGAGATTTCATTCGACATATAGTCTTATGAATTTACTCGATCCCACTTTTTTTTAAATAACGCTCATGATTAGTAAGTAGAATATATGTGACAGATTTTATAAACTTGAATTCGCTCACTGCGCTAAGAGTTACTAGTCGTATTAGATTTTTTTATTTAGAGTCGTATTGACTAAAACAAATATCTAAATGAGAAAAAGACGGAAGTGCTATTTTAAAAAGTGTGACTCACGCAAAATCGACGTGTCGAATACTTTTGTTCTATATCGAATGATTTTTGAAAATACACGTGCACGTAATGAAAATCGTTCGAACAAAAATTATTCAATATCGAACGATTTTCATTCGACATACATTTAAAAAATAGTCCCCCAGAAAGAAAACACATTGTAGGGGTTATATGTTTTTTTATTTAAACAATTAAAAAAAGTAGTATAATACTGAATTCTGGAACTAGGTCCTAATCACAACTACAGGACACAAGGCATTTTTAGCCGGGAGCCCTATTCTTGCAAAGTGTGACTCACGCAAATTCGGCGAGTAGACTAATTTTTAGTAGAAAACCAATGACTTGTTTGTTATCGATAGAGTTTCGTTCGATATCGAATGATTTTCATTCGACATAGGTATATGTCACACTTTTCAAAAATAGCATTCATATAGGTTGGTACAATAACGACATTTATTACATATTTGGAGCAAATGCTTACTTTCTAGTACATAAAACGTTTGTTAAAAAGTTCTACCTACTTGTTGTATTTTGTTATTACAACAATAAATATGGAGACCATCTAGTAGAATCCACATGAAGAGAGCCGCCTGGGGTTCTGTTCACGGCCATCACTCGATCAATGCTGTAAAATAATAATAACTGCATGAAGAATATGTAAAGTAAAATTACACAGTTAAAACTCAAAAATATAAAATCTACATATCCTCCAAAAAACAAAGTAAGTTAATGCGATTTTGTTGTCAACTGTACAACTATGAAGACGCTGCCCAAACGCGCCAAATTTACAAGGTCAATGACATTAGCATGAACAATATGATCGGTGAGCGGTGACAATTAAATTATTACGGAATTGTATGCAATTTCAACAAAATTATGGTGACATAAATAAAATAATAGATTCCCGAGTAAATTTACAGTAAACTTATATAGCTTTCACGGTATTTTATTGTATTTAGAAACAAAATATTGCAATATAAAACCCGTTAGAAAGATTGTCGATCTTAGTAAATAAAAGTTAAATCAATTTCTCCACGTAAAATTTTACATTGCGACTAGAATAAATACATTTCCCAAATAGGTTATTTATTTAGCTTTAATTTTATATATAATACATAATACAAATACTTACCTCCTAAAAGATTTCGACATATTTACGATTTTACTTCACACGCGAAATTGCACTAAAAACAGTAATGGCGGAGTTTCTTCCTGTGTCGCACTTCACTCATGAATTTGTTTTTATTGCGCAAAAAATAATTAATTTTCATTGGCGCAAAAAATACCAATCAACAGAAGGAGAGTTCCTATTGGTGTTAATATAATTTTTGAATGTGTCAATCATTTTAAAGTATACATAAAAAATACCAAAGAGAACGGAACACTTTATGGCCTAAGTGGGCCCTTTGAACAGTATGAGTAACATTTGCGCTGCGGACTAAGTTAGGCCGCTGGACGCGTGACGGGTTAAGGCGCTTCACGTATTGTACTTGTTACCCATGTCAAATGTCATCTGTGTTCAAATAAACATAACCCATAAATAACCTAACTACATCTTCATTACATTAATTCATACATTATAATGAAGAATCGGTGTCCAATTGTTGAAAAATCAGCTTTGCTAAAAAGTGAAAGTCATTGGGTTTTCTGCGATTTTCTTTAAAAATACTTGCTTATCTAAAGATCTGATTAATGTAATCTGTTCCTTAAGCCTATTCCTCGAAATGGTTTACAAATTAGACATTTTCATGAAAAAGTTTACTAGCCAATTGGGCTTTATATGTCTATATCAAAAATAAGTATAATTATTTTTAATTTTTTAATAAAAATCTCACTCAAAATAAAGATTATATTGCTATGTAACTGTTTATCATTTTTTCCAACTTTTGGGGTTGTTATCAAGTGCTGTGATGCAAACCCAGATTCACACCCTAACACATCTCGAGTTAGAAAGAGAGTAAGTGGGTAACGAAATGCAATCAGGTAAAATTTTCTGCCATCAGCGTATTGTATGCCAGCACGCTATCCCTTTAGCTTTAGATCCATGGTAGATATGTCAAGTCAAAAGTAGAGTTATTCCAATAGCGATAGTTTTGCTATCGATAGGTGACCTTGAAAAATAGTTGTTATTAGGGCTATCGAAAATATCATCAGCATCATTCAGCGATACTATGGATAGTTTTGATACTATCGTCTGGGAACATTTACCGTCTATCGTAATTTGGACTTTGATTAAATCGAAATTTGATACTATCGACAGAAAGCCTTCCGATGACGAAGAATTTCGACAAGGATTATTCTACTGATACTATCGACCCAATACTATTACTTATTTTTTGCAATCGATAATATAGAATTTATCGTAAATAGGCTACTTGACTGTATTCATACTTGGTTAATATTGTTATACTAATCAAAATATACACTAAAAAGTAACCGATTCTGAAAATAACAACAAAATTGGTTGTTAATTAAGGCCGTAATTCGATTTTAAAGTTTTCTCTAAAAGAAAAGTGGGAGCGTGGTGGGGACGTCTTGCTATCTCTTTTGTTTGCACGAAACCGAGTGGCAGTGACGTCACAGCTCACACAGTGCATCCTTTTCTTGTTTTTTGACAGTTTCCCCTTCCACCGAATTTCAAAGGCTTATAACTTATTTATTTTTGAACGGATTACAAATATTCTGAAAATAAAAATATTGATATGAAAGAAAAAATAAAAATTAGTAGAATACCCAATTTTCGATTGTCCTATCTATAGTTCAACTGATTTTCAACTGACAAATTCAACATTTGGCAACAAACAAGAAAATCACATAAATCAAACACTGTACCTATCACTTTCCATCACTCGCTTGTTCTCGAACACTTTGCGAATAATAAAATACAGCGCCAAACTGCTTTTCTTAGCTTTCCGCCCAAAGTCCCGACAAATTATTTTGACAATCACATGGGCTTAATATATTAAACAGGACGGAGCTCTTTGACCTAAACCCCGAACAGAAAAAGATAGATAAAGTGGAGGAATTAATCTCTTTTTAATAGGGTAACCATGACAATGTTTTTAATTGGGACAAAATATTTTAAACTTCGTACATACTGCATATAAGTATAAAAAAGTATAAGTAAGCTATCTAGTTAGCTAATTATTGCAGTATTTACGAAGCTTAAAATATTTTGTCCCAATTGAAAACGTTATCATAGTTACACTATTAAAAAGAGATAGATTCCTCCACTATTTCTATCTTTCTCTGCCGGGTTTAGGGCAAACAGCTCCGTCCTGTTTAATGTACTAAGTCCATGTATTTCACAGATTAGGCAATGTAAGGCGTAGGCGATCTCGGTTATTGACTCGCCTTCCCAAAAACTTATCGCAACAGTTTCATTTCTCAAACGAACATTTGGCAAATTCTCATTTTCTGTAGATATCATTTAATTTTATGTAGATGTCACTAAGTAGGGATAATCTAGAACGTCCCGATATTCATTTCAAGGAAAACAGAGGCGATTGCGCAGTGTAGCCAACAGTATGAACTTTATCGCGACAAAACCCTTTGATTTTGTGATATATTTTCTTGCAAAGCAAAGCTTGACGTACGTGCGTAGCCTCTCCGTGCGCTGCGGTAGGTTCGCGACTAAACATTCATCAAATATTCCTTACCCTTTAAGACTTCCATGAGTTCATCAGCAAATCCCACCAACCTTCGAAATTACACAAACTATTTCCAATCACGGATACCACAGAGCCTATTTAAAACTATTCCACTTAATATATTCAGACGTCTGCCCATGCGACGATACAACCATACAAACAATAGAACATCTAATAGAAAACTGCTCTAGATTCATTACTGTAGAAATGATACCACGGAATAGGAAAAAATGCTATATTGTCGGATTAAACAATTACAATAAAGTCACAGCGTGTACGCGAATATGGCATACGGAAGAGACCGGAGTCATTTTCAGCACCATGGAAACGACACACACAGCAGTGCCTCTAGGGTGTGCTCTCAGGCGATGTGGGGATGAACCACGTTCAAAAATATGTCAACGATTATTTATTCCAACAATTACGACCAGGTACATACAGACACGAGGCTATATAAAGAAACTTCGAAACCAACCCTGTACAACTATAAACAGATAGTCAAAAAGGACTTCACTTTCATTCCAAGAACATATAAGACAAACTAGTTTTTTCCCGCAGCTCCGCCTGTGTTTGACCCCGAGTCTTCAACTATATTCGTGTCAAATTTCATCGAAATCCGTTCAGCGGGTTGGCCGTGTAAGCGTAACAGACAGACAGACAGACGTTCACATTTATAATATTAGTATGGATAGTATAGTATGGAATACGGATATGGATATGAAGTATGGATTATTCTCAATTTGAAAAACTTCAATGTGTAAACTAAAAATTAGCATCATGTTAAAATAACTTCACTTCTGTATCAAATCGCAGAAGAATACAAACCATTGCAACATTTGTAACATCATTCGTTCATTTGATTGTTTTCTGTAATTCATAATTATGCTTTTTAGTTATTATACTCCTCCCAGTGGTTGTGTAGCCACTAAGAGAAATATTAAAAATAAACTAGAGCTATCGAAACTATCGAAATCCAGTGATAGTTTCAATACTATCGACAGAGAATTTAGGGCGATAGTATCGAAATTTGTTAATACTATCGAACTTCCATACTATTGATAGTATCACGGAAAAACTATCGATTGTTCGATGTTATCGATAGTTTTGATTTAGTAACTATCAACAATATTTCGATAATACTGTCTGGCAACATTTTACTTGACACAACAACTATCGCTTCTTCAACTTTAGTTATCTTTTAACTAACGATTGTATCAAATTTGTTAATACTGTCGATAGTATCCCAAAAAAACTATCGATACTGTCGACCCATATCAATACTATTACCTATTTTTTGAATAGTGACGAAACTATCATGAAGTTTCGATAGTTTCAATGGCCCTATTGATAGTCCAACTGATTTTCGAGGTCACGATAGTATCATGATACTATCCTATCGCACAACACTATAGTTACGACAATGCAAATCTGCGTGTTATCGCCATAGTGTGGCCGAAGCAAAACGCAAAACGGTATAAATAAACTGACACAACATAACCTGACTCCATTGTAATCAATAAAATTGGGAATAAATTATTATATACCTTGGCAACATTTTTGACAAGATTTGAGTCGAAAAATGCCGAACGATTCGACCCGAGAATAGCCGAGGCATGATTAGGTCACGTGGTACTTTTGGAGTCTTCGTGGCGTAGCTTGTTCAGCTGCTCGTCGAAGCGGCTGTCGGACGGTCGCCTGTCAACGAGTCTGCGTACGATGTAGCGGCCATTTTTGTTCTTAGTTCTCATTAGCGTGCGCATTTTTTAATGTATTTAGAGGGATATTTAGGCAATTTTCAAGATGACTATAATAGTCTTTTTAATAGATACATCAGCTTCCATGAATCAAAGAGCTTATTTGGGCGGACGCCCAACGTTGCTCGATGTAGCCAAGGGCGCTGTGGAAACGTTCGTAAAGGTACGTGCAGTGTCATCGACTCTTCAACCGCCTGATTTTTGTGATCGATTTGTTTATTGCTTGTGTTGAACTGATAACATTTTTTTCCTAGGTTCGTCAACGTTCTCCCGAAAGTAGAGGCGACAGATATATGCTTCTAACTTTCGAAGAGCCACCCGCGAACATCAAGGTTAGTACATTATTGTGAACACGTTAGTGAGATTTTCTTTATTTGTTTATGTTTGCAACGGTTCATCCACGCCGGTCCCATATTGACCACCTGTGAAGCACTGTAGTTTGCCATCCAGAACATTTACATACTTTGATTAGTGCGAAATTTACTGAAATAGCACGACGTAAACAGGACGAAGCGCCGCTGTAGCTGTTTTCGCGATAGCGCTGGCTACGTCGCGACTGCGCTCTAGTCGCATCCTTATTGGCCACGCCGACACACAGTGTAATGGCGATTTGGGGGGGAAATTTGAACATTGTGCTGATACCAATGCTTACTGGCTTTTAAGTTTTATGTCTTTAATTAGGTAGGAATATCTGGGGTATATTACAATTGTCTTACTGGAAAATGCTTAGACGAGAGTTTTCACAGTATACAGTCAATTCCAATAGGAAGTTCTTACAATCCCTATTATTATTCTGAAAGTAGGCTTTTATTGGTAAAACAATTATAACTAATGCATGCTTAGTTATGTAAGCTAAGTAGGTATGCATTAGTTAAAATTGTTTACCAATTTTAAAAAAAAATAATCCAGTACTTAGATAATGTGAACTGGAAGTAGTTATGTAGCAGACCATTATGTGACCCTTAGTTCTGTATGTTTACATTATGATGAATTATTTATTTTCAGGCTGGGTGGAAAGAAAACTTAGCAACATTTATAAATGAACTAAAAAACTTGCAATGCCTTGGGTTGACTACAATGGGTGCGGCTCTTAAACATGCATTTGATGTTCTCAACATAAACCGAATGCAAACAGGCATAGACACTTATGGTCAAGGCAGATGTCCATTCTATTTGGAGCCATCTGTTATTGTAGTTATAACTGATGGAGGAAAACTATCAAGTAATGCTGGCATACAGGAAGAAGTGAGTTAAAATTTAGAATACATTATAACCCTATTTAGATTGAACTAATTATTGGAAACTAAAAACCACGACTGATGGCAATACAAATTTTAACTGGCAACTTTTTCATCACAAAGCCAAATTCTGTTACTTAGAAAAATGGAAGTAATCTAAAGACAGCTCACGTGTCTATATGATAAGCCGTTCTAGACTTAGGGGGAATAATGTCACATATATACAAACATACATAATGAATGCTGAAAACAAACAATCCTTTTTTTGATCAGATGTGTATAAAATTTCAAGTTGAAAGATAAATAAAATTAAAGTTTATACTACACTACAGGAATAGTACCTACAATACATAACAAATGCATTAATCATATTGTTAAAGTTTACCTTTTTTTAAGTAATATTTTCATAGTGTGATAATATAAAACAAATCACAACTTTTTCATTTGATTAAAGGTAGGACCGCACTAGGTGGAACTGCACTGCAGCGGAACTGAGCAACAGATCGTGTCAAAGTATTCTTTGTATGAAATTATATGAGACATGCTAGAGCATACTTAGAATCGGCATTGGAACTGCACTGCAACAGAACTGCGCCATTTTTTTTAAGTTGATCAACTCATCATTACTGTCATGACGTGCAGTTCCACTGTCATGGAGTGCAGTTTGGCAAACTTCATTTTCATAGTTAATCCTCTTTTTCACACAACAAGGAAATAAGGTTGGCTGTTAGATAATGCTTTTAGCATTAAGTCTGCCTATAATAATTCATCTATTTCGTCGTCCATCTTGCTTAGAGGTTGCCTAGTGTCTGCATAATTTTTTTTTGTTCTGCTGCAGTTCATGTGCGGTTTACCAAAAAATGTCGCTCAGTTCCACTGCAGTGCAGTTCCCCCTAGTGCGGTCCTACCTTTAATTTTAATGCCATCAGTTACATCAATTGCAAGGGTTTTTATTTATACAAAACAAATATTTTTAATAAATGATTGAATAGCCTCTAGATTTGTGTCCGAAATGACCCAATTTGAATATCCACTTCTAATGTGATTGATGTGGCCAAGTCAATGGTATTGAACCAGGAAAGGATTTTAATAATCAGAATTTACAAAGTATTGCTTAATATTCAATAGCAGAAACATTGATTGCAGAGAAAATGACTAAACAAAATGAGTAGCCATGACATTTCACATATTTTTACTTTGTTTAACCACAACAATAGTGTGTACTTCCTATATCTTATCTAATAAAATAGGATGGTGTGTCTATTTTAAAAAATCTCGTCGGGATTGTTTCTGTCTAGCTACAACAGGTATGGATGTGTTCAGGGCGTTTTTTTATGTATAATAGATACGCTAGGCGTCTAAGAATTAATTAAAGAGCATTTAGCTTTCCAACGATACTACACAAGCGTATAGACTTTATAGGTGCGATGTAATCAACAAAAACCGTCGGCGGCCATCTTGGTGACGTCATAACTATCCCACCACTTTCAAACATTACAACACACAGTTTCGTGATCTACACAACGCCCTGAACACATCCATAACCGTTGTAGCTAGACAGAAGAAATCCAGACGAGATTTGGTTTAGAGAAGGACCCACTAGAAATGTGAACTTAAATTTTGAGGATCATTATTTTATAATTATGAATCTCAATTCATGAGCCCTTTATGAAAAGTATGACTCACCCAATATGGCGAGTTAAATGAAATTTGTTTGACTACGACTTTTTAAATTATAACGCTTACATAACATAAAAAGACCATACCACTAGATATCCCCTAATCCAACTAAGTAGTCATATTATATATTTTTTTAGTTAAATTTTGTAGATATTATACAATACAATACAAAACTATTGCACAACAAGGATACATTGTACTTGTCTACCTATCTACATTACTGATTCCCTCTGTGGTCCAATTGTCAACACCAGGGGTCGTGGATTCGATTCCAATGGGAATCGTTGTTTACAGTTTGGCTAGGACAGTTTCGAATCACCTGATTGTGTGATAATAAAGATGATTCCGTGCTTGAGCTTCGCTTGCCTACAGAAGCACGGATGACGGCTTTATCAACCACCAGATGTCGGAGAAGGAACCACGTTCAAAGGCCAAGAGGCGGTTCCGCAAAATACTGACGCCAGGGTCGATGCAGGTTTCGATTGACCATGTAACCCGCTCGAAATGAACGAATTTATATTACAGTAAAACTTATAAGTTTAATCAGTGTACCCATTCCACTTCTATTAATTTCAGATTTTTTTTATTCCTGTTGCTGTATTTAAAGCATTTTTTAAATATCTGTTCAGAAATTAATTTGAACAACAGGTTTTATTGACCATTAAATATTGCATAAAGCCATTATGTTTTCTCCATGCTCTTTCATTAACTTTTTATCTTGACCTTGGCTAATAATTTAAAACAGATACCATCTTACATATGGGTGTGTATATACGTGTGGGCGATTTGCAGGAGTCTTCACGCCTTCTTACTATACCCAAGACCTTAGAGTTAGTCATACTCATCCCACATATTGTCAATAATACATTTCACCAACATCCCACATAATGTCAATGATACACATTGCACCAAAAAACCGGCTATGATTGAGTAGAGAGTGATATAAAGTTGTTCACATTTGCATCTTTTTTCTTATTTCGTGGAGAGAGTAAACTAATTTAGCTTAGTAGAAGAAATACTCATTTTTTTAAGGTTTCCTTCAAGAACCTAAACTGTGAATAGTAGACCTCGCAAGCAGGTAACTTTAAAACTCTTAAAATAAAAATGTCATTGATGATTAGAAATGGTAAAAACACAATAACATTATTTTCACCATACCTACTTACAAACATACAAAGAGATAAGAGACTGGTTGTCTAATATTGGAAAGTGAACAGATTTGTTTGTTTGCTTCTCTTTCAATAAGGAGTTGATAAAAATAGCAAAAATTCTTAACTTTATGCTGATATGACTCTTGTAAGAAAAAAAAGGTTTTAAAATAGTTGAGCCAATCGTTTTAAAAAGGTTATTAAAGAAATGCCAAGACGTAAGGATACATTTGTCGAAATTAAATTTCAAAATTGTATTTGTTATTCACATTGCTATAGGTCCCTAATTTACACTATGTTTTGCAGTTTAATTTGCCAATGAACTGCCCCATTCCTGGGTCTGAGTTGACTAGAGAGCCCTTCCGATGGGACCAGAGACTCTTCTCTTTGGTGCTGCGCCTCGCTGGTACTCCTGCCGTAGAGAGAGATACCGGTCTTGTCCCATCAGACTCCTCCCCTATCGACGCCATGTGCGAAGTTACTGGAGGTAAGTACATAATTACTTGTCTTAAAGAAAAAATATAACAAAATCCCAAATGACTCACCAAGTAAAAACAATCACTGATTAAGGCTGGATTACCCATATTTGTGTGAATATGTGCAATATGGGGATTTTTCCTTAATATTTCTATTTAATAGATCATTATTTTTTAAATATTTAAATTAAAGAATTTCATCATCATGGGTTTTCACATCAGTTGTCGAAAAGACATACCGATGTTGAATATAAGACCATAAGAAAACACGAAGTAGAATCTGATAAGAAAACTATGTGATCCAAGTCCCATAAATAAGGAAATATATATATACACTTCAAACATTATTAAAACAGCATGTAAGCTCTTTACAGAACCTGTCCAACTGGTTTTTGCCCTGCCTATATCTGCCTAAGGTGTCTTTTGCTATTATTTTGAAACTTCTTGAAATTGCTGAGTTACGTTAATAAGTATAGTGTTAAGCCACAATTATTATTAAATGGTATAAAACCTCTATTTAGTGAAGTTTGGTATGAAAACTAGTTTTTTTTTATATTACTGCTCAATTCTTTACAGGTCGTTCTTACTGCATCACGTCACATCGTATGCTGATGCAGTGTATCGACAGTTTGGTCCAAAAGGTGCAAAGCGGCGTGGTCATAAACTTTGAGAAGATTGGTCCCGATCCGCCTCCCATCGATGGCGGGACCAACCGGGATGGAACTGATCCTTTAGATGATATCAGCCATGAAGCAGATAAGGATGTAGATGGAGATGGCGAGAGAAATGGGGTGTGTAGTATTTTTTTACTTAAACACATACTTGATAAACTTCCAATCTGTTGTTTCCTAATAATGATTTAAATCTTGTGAAGCCTTGGTATGTATTGTGCTGTGTCCACCTAACTAATTTTAGGGCTAATTGGAAAGTCTACATTCTTCTCACTTTATCTTATGTGGACGTCACTAGGAAAAACTGGCAGAGAAACCATTCCGTAAGAAAAAAAATCTCTTAAAGCATATCCTCGTATTCTACGCTTTTTTCTTTGGGGTCTAGGGTATGAGGATGATTCTGTCGATGGCGAGAGATGCGGTGATAGAAATAGACATAATTGACTATTTCTTTTTTTCTTTCTTTCTCTTTAATTAAATTATTATTATTACTAGTGTTACTTAAAATTTACACATTCACCACAAACTGATCTCTGCATAACCCAAAGGTTAACTGTTAGTCAATGCTCCTAGCATTAAGTTTGCCTTTTGTACTGTACACATTGTATTTGTGCAATAAAGTTTAAAGTAATGATTCTAATTGTTTCCGCTAAAGCGTTGGAACGGCGGGCCTTACCATGCGGGTGTGGCACCAAACCAAGGGCCTAGCGCTCCACAAGCATGGCACTCCTGCCGCCGGCTCATATACGTGCCTCGCACTGTCGCGCAGAAGGGCTTCGCCGTTGGCTTCTGGCCGATACCGGAGTCTTTCCGACCTGATCCTAACGCTCCTACATTGGTGAGTATAAACTCTTACACAAAATTGATTTGAAATTTATATTACTTATTTCATCAAATGACGTACTTGACTGATCGTAATGCCTTTTTTACCTTTTTGGAGCTTCCGATCCCGTGTGCATTTTGGGAAATAAAATTCTTTATGATTTCATATTATACTGCATAATATGTGAGTCTGTGATCTTGATTAACTTTTTTTTTTCATTTAAATCTGTGCAAAATAAGGATAGGTAGAGAGACAGCGGTAATCTAAACACACTAAATTGTATATATATGACCTTGAAATATATTTATGGTAATTACAAGTTTTAGGTTTTATATAATGAGCGTGTTGTATAAATTACATAAGAAATATTTTGAAGTAATTTTGACTAAGGTCTATTAATATGTACCTAATCATAGGTCAAGGAATGTAAAATACTCGAAAAAAAATTTTTTTTTTAATTTATACACATTATATGTTATTTCTCACTCTAATATTTCTAAAATAAAGAACATTTGTATTGCACTATTCTTAGTTTTTGAAGACAAAGCAAGAAAGCCTATTTTTAATACTACCTCCAGTACCTACATCAAAAAAATAAAATGTGTACCTGTCTTTACTTTAATTGTTTAATTTAATTTAAATCTGCAATATATGGAACGAGCCCTCGAGGTTAAATGCGGCAATGTATGTTCAAACCTAATATTAGTATTTTTTTGCTGCTTTGTATGATTTGTTAGAGAAAAAAAATATTGCCAAAAATGTACCAGAAATAAAAAAATTGGTTAGTTATTTTAAATTTATTTTACAGCCGCCTCGTTCAGCACATCCGGTAGTGAAGTTCACATGTCTTAGCCACGAGCCGATGGTGATCGATAATCTCCCATTCGACAAGTATGAACTGGAGCCTAGTCCTTTGACTCAATTTATACTGGCCAGGAAACAACCAACAATCTGCTGGCAGGTATGTTTTAAAAGTGTTTATATCATCTTGTAGAACTTTGACGGTCATTGTTTCAGTAAAGAAATCCTTAAAATGATAATTTCTGTATGAACAGTAGTTCATACCAAGTCTTGACAAGTTAAAAATATATTTTTGTAATAATAGGCTACTTGACTGTATTCATACTTGATTAATATTGTTATACTCAACAAAATATACACTAAAAAGTAACCGATTCTGAAAACAACAACAAAATTGGTTGTTAATTAAGGCAGTAATTGGATTTTAAAGTTTTCTCTAAAAGAAAAGTGGGAGCGTGGTGGGGACGTCTTGCTATCCCTTTTGTACGCACGAAACCGAGGGGCAGTGACGTCACAGCTCACACAGTGCATCCTTTTCTTGTTTTTTGAAAGTTTTCCCTTCCACCGAATTTCACAGGCTTATATATAACTTATTAATTTTCGAACGGATTACAAAATTTCTTTCATAATTCTGTTTCTGGAAATAAAAATATTGATATGAAAGAAAAAATAAAAATTAGTAGAATACCCAATTGTTAGATTTACTAGATACATAGTTTGCGGTAACCATTTACCAACTGGTAGGCCTCGTGCCTGTTTGCCTACTAAATTGTATATAAAAAAATGGATGGAAAAACACGCAAAATAATTCAACGTCAATAAAAGGTATATCGGGAATAATTAATTTCTCCTTTTTATTTAGGACCCTGATAGAATCTAGTTGACTATATTTATTCTTATGCTTACCACAGATTTCAGAATCTTCCTTATCATACCCATCTGTTGCATTCTTTACAAACATATGAGTATAAAAGTTTATTTATTCAAAGCAAATAAAATAAATATGACTATTGAAATACTTCAATCCCTCACTTAAAAGCTATATATACTGTTTCGTTTACAGGTTTTTGTTGCAAACAGCGGTTGCAAGAACAATGAAGTCAGTCATCCTTTTGGCTACTTGAAGGCATCGACCAACCTAAGTTGTGTGAACTTGTTCGTGCTACCATACAACTACCCCGTATTACTGCCATTACTCGATGAGTTGTTCAAAGTCCATAGGTGCAAACCCACTCCGGAATGGAAGCAGGCCTTTCAACAGTACTTAGATCGGATGCCGTCGTATTATGTAGCTGTAAGTATAAATTTAGTAATTTGTTACTATTATTGAGAGATAAGTTCATTTAGATCGTAACTGGATTAAACATTGCTTTTAAAGCTTGGCGCGTATGTCAAACGCTCTCTAAAACTTACTCTGAAGGAAAGTCTTAGTTCAGTTAGTGAACATTTTATGATGTAATGATTAATTATAAAGTGGATTACCCTTATACATACAAATTACAAACGGGAGTTCAGTCCATCTTAACTAAACAGTGCTTTGTCTCGCTCTTTCGTGTAAAATTTCATAAAATGTTTTTAAGTTTCATTATTATGAATAAATAATCATGTGTAATAGTAATTAAGTTCATTTTCCCGTGGACCATTAAGTACCGAGATTTTGATGTTTGTTCTCAGCCTCTCAGGAGAGCCCTAACAAAAATGGGTGCATCTTCGCCACTCCTACAGAGCTTGATTCCGGACACACAGGACAATTCTCTCAGTTTCTCAGTGTTGAACTATTTGAAAAGACTGAAAAACCAAGCCAAGATTGAGTTCGAGAAATTGTGCACTGACGTCATCAACAAAGCTTCTAGTAATAATCAGAAGGTGAGTTTTGTTCCATTCGTTTTTACAATGGTTTGAATGTGTTTTTTTTTAGTATGACGGGCGCGATGAACAAGATTTTCACCCAGTGCGCTAATGCATTGTTAACTATTTGACTTTTGGAAGCTGTCAATCAGCTTTACTCCAGGCCTTAAAATAGTGTTAGAGGCGGGACTATTTGGGCATGACAGGGGCAAACCATTAGTTGCATTGCACTACAAAAACACTTATTCAAAAATAATTGTATATTCCAGCTCACAGAAAGCGTAAGAGTGATGCCGCGGTCGCCATTGAAGAAGGATTTGACGACACACCCGTGCCTTCAGGATAAGTTTACAGCTCTCCGGGATCAACTGAATGAGTTTGGTGGGTTCGTCGTAGGACTGTCCAGGGGAAGACATAAGACACAAGCGCACACTTACAGGAACCCATTTGACATTCAGCGCAGGGATCTTTTGGATCAGGTATGATTTTGAAAAACTTGATTTTGAAAAGTTGTTAGATTATTATTATCTGTTTATCCATTCTCATATTCTGTATTATCCATTTCTGAGATTCATCCTTTGCTGTGTTGTTGTTGAAATGACTTTGATATTGTATAAAAATAAAAATATATAATATTTTGTACTGTATGTGTATGGATACTAAAGCCAAAGCTAAACTGGAAAATGGGTGTATTCCAGGTAGTCCGAATGCGAGCGAACTTCCTCCAGCCATCACTGGCTCATACGAGACTGGTGGACGAAGACAGCGTGCATTCGATGCCGGTGGCGCAGATGGGCAACTACCAGGAGTACCTGAAGAGAATGACGCCTCAGTTGCGGGAGATTGAGTCGCAGCCGGTCAGACAACACATGTTTGGCAACCCGTTCAAGATTGATAAGGTAATATGTTGTTATTGATTTTTGTATTTGCGAACCATTTGAATGAAACGCTAAAGTCGTACGTCATAACAAATGCCATTTAGGTGACTCGATTTTGGGTTCATAAGAATATTTAAATAAACTTATTGATTTGCTAAGGAGAAGAAAAGCGCTATACCTATTGCCTCAAGATTGCCGGCATTCGGATACACATTAAGTGAAATTATATGTACATTTCTGTCATGGCGTGAGGGCTGAGGGTAATAAAACTTGCTCTAAATAGCGCAATTTTCGTCAATTAATGATTACACCAAATGTTGAGCAATAAGTGGCAACAGCGGCAAATTTAATAAAATCTTTTGAATTCGTTGCGTGAAATTTTTGCCTATTGCGTTTGTCGTTCTGCCGCAATGTTACTATTGCGGTGGCCATATTTCTCATCAAAATGTATAAATTGTTCAGAGGATGATGGTCGACGAAGCGGACCTGGACCCTGTAGGTGCAGTTCGCAGCGGCGGCGCGACCGGCGGCGCGGCCAAGCGCGGGATCGAGTCGCCGCGCGCCGTGCCGCCCAAGCGGAAGGCGGGCCCGCTGCCGCACCACGTGGTGGCCAGGAGGTCAGTACATTACAGACCATGATGCCGGAGCAAGCTCACATAGAATGGAGACAAGTTTGGTAGGATATGAGAAGGTTATGTTTCGACATGCGTGTGTAAAGTGTAATGGACTGTCCCTTCAAGTTGTTATAAAACCGATCAGATTATAACAATTTATATTCTGTTGTTATGGAAAAATTTAATAAGGATTGTTATAAAATTTCTGCTAGCCTAATGTACAATTCACACTTGTGGCCGTTCGTCGGGCCGCGTCGGAGCGTATTTGACAATTTATCAATGGAAATTAAAACATCCATAAACTTAAGTGCTATATTGCATGCAATACTAAGATTCAAAGCCTGGCAGCGTTCGTAGTCTGAACGCTGCGATATGTCGTTCGGCTGCCGGCGCATGCGCGAGCGTCCGAGACGACACGTTCCGACGCGCAAGTGTGAATCGTACCAATCGTAGGTTAAACCAATCACATACTTGAATAAATTTTCAGCATTTTGTTCCACACCGCCTCGCGCTAGTCACAACTGAGACTTTTTTTTTTAAACAACTAAGTAGGCTAACAGGCGTACGGTCCACCTGATGGTAAGTGGTTACTGTAGCCTATGAACGCCTGCAACACCGGCGATGTCACGAGCGCGTTGTCGTCTCGGAAGGAATTTTTTCACGCCCTCTTTGAAGGCTCTCATGATATAGTCACTAGGGAAAACCATGGCAAGGAGTTCATTCCATAATCGCAGCGTACGAGGAAGGAAATTCCGTTTGAAGCGCGATAACATGGGATCCAAGGTATGTGGATGAAATCCCTGACGATGGCGAGAGATGCGATGGTAAAAAGTGGCCGTTGGCATTATGTCAAACAATTCCCCCGAGCATAGCCCAGTATTCAAGCGGTTAGAACACGCATAAGGAAGCGAAGTCTCTCCTGAGACTCAAAGGCTCAATACCGCTTGTAATCACGGGATCTTCGGCAATTCTGACAGCGCGTCTTTGTATTGAGTCAAACGGCTTAGCTGACATCCAGGTGCTCCCGCACACAGGTGACAACAATATTCCGTATGTGGCCGCACTTGCGCCTCATATAGGAGCAGTGCATGCTATCGTAACAATGTATTAGTATTCGCGAAATCATCATCATCAATCCTAGCCTTTACCCACATCAATTGGAGTCGGTTTTCCGTATCTTTATGCACTAATCTTCCTATAATATCATGTACCATTTTGGGGTTTAGTATTCGTGACGTTATCACGTGATTTTGCTTGGCAGGCCGTCGTCGCCGTCGATCCCGCTGCCGACGCCGACCGCGCCGCTCCCGCTCCCGCCGCTCCCTCCGCCGCCCCCCCTCCCTCCGCAGCCGCCGACGCCGCCGCCGCGCTCGGCCGCGCCCAACGAACTGCCAGAAGGAAGACCTCCCGAGGTAAACACTATTCACTTAACTTACATGACGACTGTGAAGTTGGCTGCGAGTA
Organism: Euzophera pinguis; assembly: GCA_947363495.1. Taxonomy (NCBI): domain Eukaryota; kingdom Metazoa; phylum Arthropoda; class Insecta; order Lepidoptera; family Pyralidae; genus Euzophera; species Euzophera pinguis. The sequence goes on from OX376155.1 coordinate 8,128,053, forward strand.
GCGCCGCAGTAAAAATTTTTAGGTATCAACTGATTGCGGGGCGCGAGTCGTTGCTAGGCAACGCGAGCGAAATTGCCGCGTTGCCTAGCAACGCCCGTCTGTACCTGCGCGAGCATGCCTGTAGGAAGACTTTCTTAGGCGGACATATAAGATTTCTTTTTTTTTGAGAATACACAAGTACATAAAACAAAAAATAATCTCTTTCGCATTTTTTATCCAAAGATTAGACATAATTTATTAAATTTTGTAAATTACACGAAATTTATTCGTTGTGTAGTTTTCAAGTTTATGTACATAATCTTGGTGTCCTAATGGACAACTCCCTTACTTGGACTCCGCAAGTTGCCGAAGTCAGTAGAAAAATGTTTGCAGCTGTAGGATCACTAAAACGACTAAAAAATTTTTTGCCGTTTCAAACGAAAATTACGCTTGTACAGTCACTACTATTTCCCATTCTTGATTACGCGGATACCTGTTATTTGGACCTAACTCAGGAGCAATTAAACAAACTTGAGCGTCTCCAAAACCTTTGTATCAGATTTATTTACGGTCTTCGTAAATATGATCATGTCTCTGAATTTCGCAATCAACTCAAGTGGCTCCCAATCCGACGTCGCCGTGATTGGCATATCCTTTCCATGCTTTATTCTATTCTTTTTATTCCCACTTATCCACAATATCTGAAACAACGGTTTGTGTTTCACAATCAACACCATGATCGACTTCGCAGTGCACATAATCTCCGATTGGATACACCCGTACATTCTTCCGAATTTTACACCAAGTCGTTTACTGTCCAAGCTGTACGTCTGTGGAACTCCTTGCCGGTATCTATTAGACATGCCCAAACACTCTCCAGCTTCAAGACACAAGTGAAAGACCATTATCTTTCTATCACCTAAACCTCTTCCCGAGAAAATCTTTTCGTCTGCTGTTCGTATATAACCCGCCATAGTTGTAATTTTAACATTTATTGATACGCTTAAAATAAGTATGTATATTTATTTACATTGTGTAATGCATGCGTATATGTGCACCACATATATTTACATAGGTATATTTTTTTTGTATGTGCTGCATAGGTACGTTATGCTTTTATGTTTCACTTTTTCCCAATTGTTAATTTGCGCCTACCTTCCTGTTTCATATCATGAAGTCCTACCTGTTGGTTGCCTGGAAGAAATTGCTCTAGCGATAAGGCCGCCTTTGTACCATAGATAATAATAATATTCATGTACTTTCTACAATTTGGTGCAATAAAGAGTTATTTATTATTATTATTATTATTACATACGCAGATGTCGACTTTTTTGTATTATTTGAACACAACCTATATGATGATATTCCAGGAGCCGCCCATTGTGGATACCGGCGGGGTTCCGCCGCCTCCGCCGCTCGCCGCTCCGCCCAATTTGCCGCCTGTCATTAAACCTTTCCTCAATGGTGGTAAGTATAGCACTTTACCTCATCATCCTAGCGTGTATTCCTAGTGGCGCCGTTAGCTTACGTTACGAAGCTTAGGGTATGATGTAAGTCATGGTCCTAGATTTGGCGGAATTTGGTTATTACAATGGAGCGACTGCCCTCCGTACCTCTGACCTCCGTAACCCTTTTTACAGGGAAACCAGGCCAAAAGGAACATGTCCCGAGGTGTCAGATTTTTTCAGACTGCCCTAAGACATCTGATACGTTGGTCGCGCTCGACTATCAAGCTCCTCTAGACCTTCCTTGTGATGGATCTATTAATATAGTTATTCTATTCTATTATTTGTCATAATATAGATGTCTTTAGCAATTTGTAGAACTTGTTACGCGTATGCTATTTTGAAATATGCCGAAGGCTAATGTTTGCCTTCGGCTCATCTCAAACGATCTATAATAATGAAGGGTGAAAATTACTTCAAATAACTTACAAACTTACAAATACTTCAAAACCTGGTCACGGGGCTATATGCCACCGGCGACTAAAAGAAATACATAAAAAATACACTAAAAGCCATGGGAACTGGTGACTGGCGAAGCGGAAAGAGGAGTAGTAACGATTAGTGCGCTGAAACAAATGCATTTGTATATATTTATTTTAGTCGCCGGTGGCATCGCGGCGAAATTCGCCGTGGCGGATTGCTCCGTGGCCAGGTTGTAAAAGTGAAATTGTTTGTCAGTACATATTTTTTTTAACAGTATGAAAGGTAATGAATGACGTTTAAAACCTTATTTTTTATGTTTTAAATATGCAATGCGTCAGTTTAAAAGTTAATGTTATGACGTTGTACTTTTTCGTCATAAACGAAATATCTAGTTCTCGTGATACAAATTCTTCAGCAAAAATAACCTCATTTTGTTTGTATACCGGAAAATATTCGCAGGTTTGTGAGGAGTGAAACAACGAGCTTTTTAACTTTTTTACAATCTCTGTCATTCAAATTATTTATTTTTATGGTAGATGCATACACAACGATGGGAACTAAATTGCCTCGTTCACCGTCACCGCCGCCCGACCAAGACACGCAGGAGTTGCAAATTAACGCTATCTTACAAGGAATCGCTGCAGAGAATAACTTGGCAAGGCCCAGGAAGCCTAAGAAACGAAAGGTGATTCTTAAATTTGTTCTTATTTAACATAAATGAACGTTTCACAAACCTCCAAGGCTTTTTGGGATAAATACCGTTTGGGCAACAAAAAACAAAGTACTTAACAGGTGTTCTTACTCCGGCCCGAAGTGATCTTGGCCTCATCACGAGATATTGCCAGAGTTTTCTATTCTGCGCGATAGCTCGCCAGTTGTTAGCTCCCATTTCTAGCAGATCAGCCTGCACTGCATCGCTCTAGCGGTCGGCTGGTCTTCTGCTATCTTTCCTAGATAGGCTGTCTTGACGCACAATGTTCGATTGTACAACGTACGACTTTTGATGTGAAAGAATGAGACAGAAAATTTAGTCAACGTGGGCTTGACAACGTTTGTTAATTACAATACAAATACTCTTTATTGCACAAAAAAAAAAGAAAACAATACAGAAACATATTAACAAAGGTGGTAGTGAGGCACAAAGGCGGACTTATCGCCAAGGCAATCTCTTTCAGTCAACCTTAATGAAAATAAGATAAGAAGGTAAAAAAATTATATGAAAATTAACCTCGAGGAACTTAAGGTTAATTTGGGGTTACTCATGTGACGTAATAAAATTTCAGATAGAAAAGCCGATTGAATTGCCATTACCGCCTGCGCCGCCCGCTCCCTCTCGCAAAGAACTGGCGGACATCAAGAAACATAATATGGACGTGCGCGCGGAGGTGTTTAGAGCAGTAAGGAGACCTGGAAGAGGTGAATATTTTATGTACTGTTTTTTATTGTATTTATGTATCAATCAATTAAATGTGAGTATATGTTATTTTTATCTAAGTAGGTATATTTCTTACATTAGTAAATAGATTCGAGTAGTTTTTTTTATGGCACCACCCTTTTCTTCCTTCCCTTTTTAGTCCTAAGATTTGTTTATAGGCCGTATGTTTGACTCTTCACAATATTCTTCTTCTCTGTCGTATCCTCATGCCTGAGGGACGTGACTGTCATGATCCACACTTGCCACAACCCTTCTATCGCTGTCTGTAAGGATGTGCCAGTGGCCTCCTGCACTGTGTCCGTCCAACGAGCAGGGCGACTCCCTTTTCTTCTCTTACTCTCGAAGCGGCCCGTTATGAGGGGGTGTTCCACACTGTCAGGGCTCTGTCACACTGTGTGTCCAAAGAATTTGAGGACTAGTTTGCAGATAGTGGATAGTCGTGTGCGTATGTTTAGCTGTTTCAGGATAGACTCCTTTGTGCGTCTCTGCGTCTATGATATTTGAAGCATTTTGCGTCAGCACCACATTTAGAATGAGTCTATCTTTCTTAGTACGACATCTTGATAGTCCAAGTTTCAGAGGCGTATAGAAAAATTGAGAAGACAAGGGTCTGCATAAGTTTTACTGTAGTTTTGCGGTTGATACCTCTGTTCCTCCATATCTACTCAAGCCTCTTAACTGCCGATTTAGCTATTTGGGATCTTCTTACAACTTTCGGTTCGCAGTCTCCGTCACTGGATATTTTCGATCCCCAGGTACACAAAGTTATTGACCGTGTCGAGGTCTTTCAATTCATTCTTCCGTTGCAAGTTTCCCTGTCTATCAACGAACATTATCTTGGTCTTATTTCTGTTAATTTGTAGACTGTTATATACGTGAGCACGGGGAACGAGTGAAACACAGGACTGCTATTAACGCACTGGCTTTATTCGTAGTTTGACAGGACAGTGACGTAGCACTCGCCTACATACTTAACATCTCTTCCCCAATAGATAAGAATCAATCCTAAAATGATACTACTAAACAATGTATGTGGTTACTATAACTATTAACTGTGTTTCGTCAAACGGTGAAACGGCATCTATTCAGGCTCGTTAGGCAACTCCAAGTCCACAGCTTCGTAAAAAGGTTCTTCTTCATCAGCCTGTACGGGGCGCTTGACACCTCGAGTTATAGTTACCCAAGGTGCCGATGACTCATAGGACGTGCCCACACGTGACTGTGTCAGCGCTGAATCTGAGTCTTCTGGGGTACGTCCGACACCGCGCCTGGCCGTTACCCAAGTTGACGGTGTATCTGATTCAACATCTTGATTGGAGTCCTCCGATGTTGTTCTGACGTCATCACACGTAGAAATCAGTATTGAGTTCTCCCTTCTCTCCCGCGGCGTCGAACCAATGCTATCGTCGCTGACCGGAAGTGACGTAACAGTTGAAACAATCGGTGCCGTCTCGACGACATGGGCTGTTGTCATTGGCTCATCGAAATAATCATAATGCTTGTCATTTAGCACCCCTTTAAACGGCCTCACTTGATTTCTATGTTTCCTTACAACCGCTGTCTTTATTAAAATAACGTTTAAATACAACATTTTGGCCAATTGTTAATATTGAATTATTTTTATTATTTTCTTTAATCTGTGAACACTGTTTTGATTTGACCGTGTCAATCAATGAGGTAGACGAAGTCGGCGACAAAACCGGTTTTAACAAATCTAATCGCGATCTTAATTGTCGACCAAAAACCAATTGAGCAGGTGAAACGTTAGTTGTAGTGTGTATGGAGTTGCGATAATCAAACAAGTATTTGTTTAAGTTTAATTTACTTTCTCGATCGTTTTTTGAAAGTAAAATACTCGCTTTGATTCCCTTTTTTACCACTTTTACATATATTTCTGCTTGTCCATTACTGGCTGGATGGTATGGCGGTGAAGTCATATGTGAAATACCATTTAAATAACAAAACTTTTTAAACTCCTGTGAACAAAATGCAGTACCATTATCAGTCACAATTGTTTGCGGTAATCCGTACCTCGACATAAACTCATACAACCTTTCAATTAGTGCGGAAGACGTGCAGGACTTCATCTCGTATACTTCAACCCACTTAGTATAAGCGTCTACTATTACTAAGTACATCCTGCCTTTTATTGGGCCTAAAAAATCTAAATGTACCCGATAGAAAGGGTGTGACGGGTAAGGCCACGGTGACACCGGTACTCGCGGCGGCGACGGCCGCAATTGAATACATATTGCACATGAGTTTATCAACTTTTCGAGGGCCTCATCTATGCCCGGAAACCACAGCCGAGAGCGAGCTTCGGCTTTGGTTTTTACGATACCCAGGTGTGAGGAATGTAGTTCGGAAAGGACGCGTTGCTGAAGACATTTGGGTATGACAGCTTTATGACCCCTCATCAAACAACCGTTTTCGTATGATAATTGTAATTTACACAAATAAAATGGTCTTATCGTGGCATCTGTAATTTTCCTAGGCCATCCTTCCTGAACGTAGCTTATGACTCGTTTTAATATCGAGTCCCGATGAGTTGCATCCCGTAAGTCGCGGATCGTTATCGGCAAGGTGCCGTCTGTCACGAACTGAACATAAACAGCGCGGTCCCACACGTCGTCAAAACAGTCTCGCGTGGCCGCTACGCCCACTTCGCCTACTGGTAGGCTAGCCCGTGATAAGTAGTCTGCGCTGTTATCTTTACTTTTAATATATTCGATTTTGTAATTATATCCACTTAAAAATAACGCGTACCTTTGTAATCGGTTAGCCGATACTTCAGGTATCCCCTTATTAGGGCCGAAAATAGAAAGTAGCGGTTTGTGGTCTGTGCGCAATATGAACGGTATTGACCTACCATATAAATATTGGTGGTATCGACGAACACCAAAGATTATGGCCGTCGCTTCTTTTTGAATCTGAGAATAGCGTTTCTCGGCATTATTTAATGTCCGAGATGCAAATGCGATCGGTTTTTCTTGTCCATCGCTATCTATTTGGGACAAAATGGCCCCAAGTCCTTTAGGGGATGCGTCCACTGTTAGAATTATCTTTGCATCAGGGTTGAAATGAGTTAGAATTTGATCTGACGTTATATTTTCTTTTATTTGCCTAAACGCCTCATTTTCCTTATTGGACCAAACCCATTTAACCCCCTTTTTTAGCAGTTCGTATAGCGGACTAAGAACTGCCGATGCCCTCGGTACGAAACAGCGATAATAATTTACCAACCCGAGAAAAGATTGCAGTTGGCTAACATTGGTAGGAACTGGTGATTCTACAATCGCTTTTATTTTTTCGGGTGACTTTTTTAATCCCTCTTTGTTAATCACATAACCTAAGTAGCTAATTTCGTCTTGAAAAAATTTACATTTTTCCTTTTGTAATACCAGCCCCGCGTCCTGTAAGCGCTGCAATACTTGATGTAACTTTCTCATATGTTCAGTGCGGTTTAGGCCAGTAATTAAAACATCATCAAGCAGACATAACACTCCTTCTATGCCCGCCAGCAAATTTTAAGCCCATAACGCGCTGAAATATGGCGGGCGCGCTAGTCAAACCAAATACCAATCTAGTGTAAGCGAACAAACCGCGATGCGTATTAATGCATGTATACTTTTGAGACTCCTTGTCTAAAACCAGCTGATTATAAGCCATTGATAAATCTAACTTCGTAAATTGTTGACCCCCGTGAAGTTTAGAAAATAATTCGTTTATTGTAGGTAACGGGTATTGATCCACGACAAGCTGTTTATTTATAGTTATCGAGTAATCGACGCATAGGCGAACTGACCCGTCCCGCTTTAATACCGGTACTATCGGCGATGCATATTCGGACTGATCTACCGACCGCAATACCCCTAACTCAATTAATCGATCAATCTCTTTATCGACTTTATCTCTAAGTGCAAACGGTACAGAACGCGCCTTAATAAATACTGGGTTAGAATTTTCTTTAAGTTTTAGTTTTACGGTGTATTTATTAAAACGTCCTAATTTATCTGAAAAAATGCTAGGATAAAGTAAATGCAATGAATCAATGTCGGCTCCCGCTACATTACAGTTATACACGGGCGTGAGTTGCAGCTCGAACTGAGCGATAAAGTCTCGCCCAAGCAGCGGCGGCCCGCCGTCTCGCACCACAAACACTTGCAGCTTGCGCGTGTGCCCCTTCCACTCTAAGGGCAACAATGTGCAACCCACACATTTTAACACTTCGCCTGTATAACCTATCAACCTTTTCGTAGTGCTTGATAATGGCACATTTGCAAAATTCAACTTGTAAGTTTTTTCAGATATGACAGATACGGCCGATCCACTATCAATTTCAAATTGCATTTTTACTCCATTAATACACACTACCTTACGTAATGGTTCTCCTTTCAAAGATCGGATGTTGTGGATAAATTTATGCAACTCACCGTCGTCGTCGTTACGCTCGTTTACCTCATCCATTGCGACGTACTTCACCGATTTACACATCCTTCGTAAATGGCCTTTTACATTGCACTTTTTACATGTATAATTAGCGAAACGACACTCCGCGGTTTTGTGATTCGTATAACCACATACAGAACACTTCACTTTATCACTTTTTTTACTTCCCGAGATTTCACGTTTATCGATCTTGTAAAGCTCGTTTTCTGTAACCGAAAAGCTGGCGGCGACGGCGGTTCGGGCGCCTCTCAAACTCTCTGCCAACTCCACGGCCCCGGCCAACGTTAACCCGGCCAGATCCCGAATGTACAACTTTTCTTTTTCGACTCCGGGCAACATCCCCATAATAAAACGGTCTCGAAGTGCCTCCTCAACGTTACTAAACCCGCATTGCACTGTGAGGCCGCGCAATCTCGCGGCCCACTGAGATGCGGTCTCCGTCGGCAACTGAACCGCCGCATAAAACTTTTGCCTTTCTCCGAAACCCAGTTGTTTTGGTGTGAAATGAGTGTCCAAAATCTTCAAAATATCCTCGTAGGGCACCTCCTCTAACGGCTTAGGTAGTGCCAGGTCAGCAGCTAATTTGTACGTGCCGTCTGCGAGTGCGCTGAGCAGAACTGCACGTCGTTTGACTCCTGCTGGATCTTTAGTCGCGTCCACATCGTTCGCGATGAACCACTGCGTGATTCTGCCCTTAAAAGCCTTCCACGTCTGTTCATTATGATCAAAATTGGTAAGAACGCCGAAAGTTAACGACATTTTAACTTTTTATTTTATTTGTGGGTAATCGTCGCCACTGTTATATACGTGAGCACGGGGAACGAGTGAAACACAGGACTGCTATTAACGCACTGGCTTTATTCGTAGTTTGACAGGACAGTGACGTAGCACTCGCCTACATACTTAACATAGACCATACTCCCCGCTTATCCTCTCCAGCTTCTTTAGGACTTGCTCTGTGCACAGTCCAGTTTGCTTCATGGTCTTCCTGTTCTCAATCATTTCCCACTTTTTAGGGCTCATCCACTTCGTTGAAGGTCTTACTTTCCTGTACTTGACAGCTGATTCTTTTGCTGATTCCAAGATCTTTTCCTTTGCCAGGACATTTGTGCAGAATCTAGACGGTCGAAGTCCGCAGCATCAAGTTTAGTTTGTAATTTATATCTAAATTCTTCTCAAGCCTGGTCATCAAGGAAAACTGGTTTGTTTGCATTTAGATGTTTTACTACAATTAATTGTACTTTAAATTTTGGAACCAGGAGCTGATGGTCGCTTCCACAATCCGCACCTGGCCGTGTTTTAACGGTGGAGACCGAAGACCTCCATCTTTGCCTCACTATAATGTAGTCGATTTGTTTTCTATGTTTACCATCAGGTGTTGTCCAGGTGTTGTCTGGGATATTGTTGAAACCAGGTATTCATGACAGTAAGACTGTACAAAATTCTAATAGCATTTCACCGCGTTCGTTTCTGTTAGATGGATGCTCTAGGTCATAAGTAGTTCACAATATTACAGAGATGATTATGAATAAGAGAATTTTTCCATATTTCATATTACACATCTAGTGATTTGTAAATCTCATTACCAATAAGAATCTTAACAAGAAACTAATTTATTTTTTCTTTTCAGATTTTTCGAAACTGTTTGAACATTTAAAACAATTGAAAGGCAGTGTAGATAATAAGAAAGAAGTGTTACGTGAAGTGATAAACGAGTCGTTAAGGTTTAAAAGGAAAGCACTTGCTAAGTTGTTAGAGGATTTTCTGGCGGGTCTCGAAAAGAATGGAAACAGTGCCTCAGTGAAGAGAATCACAAATTCTTTGTACAGCAACTCGAACAGCCATAGCTAGTGACACGCTCGACTCGCGCAGAACCGAGTGGTACTTGTCATACAGAAAGAAAGGAACACTTCAGGTGCGTGGAGAATTAAATAAACTTTCCCTGTGATGTTTCATATTGAACCACCAAATACTGTTTAATTTGTTTACTTATGTAATCTCATCAGTTTCGACTATGTGTCCATTTTATGTTGTATTTTGTCTTGACTTCTCTTTATATAATATAGACTTGTCTTTATGATTTTATGATACAGATTTTAACCGAATATATTTCAGTAATAAGGATTTATTATTATGAAATGAAACGAAAAATCACATATCTTGGGTTAATGTGATGTCACAATAATTACAGCAATAATTCAATTAAGCGATTCGTATTCTTGTGATGCAGTATTGTTATCTATCAGTAAGTCCCAGTTGATCTGTTTTACGAGGTTGGAAACCAACAAGACTCCGTAATCGAACTGTATGTTTGTAATACTGCGGATTACTACTAATATTGCACTCGTGCGCAGCTGACCATGTCCTAAATCAAACCTTTATCAGCCAGTATTTACATACAAACTTTTACTTTGTGTCAGTAGCTAACACATTCCGATTTTTCTGCTTGGAGCATTTGGCTAAGCTCAAAGAATGCCATCTAGCGATGATGCCGGGACCAATGGCGTAACGTGCCTTGAATCGTGGGAGGAGCTCTAGATGTCAAACGGGCGACCACTGACATCTTTGGTCTTTCATGTCACTGCTTACCATGCGTTTGTTACAGTTGAGCTGTCGGCCTTTAGTTTACGATTTTCCTGTTATATTTATGAGCAATAAAAAACAATAATTGTCCCGTTATTATAAAATTGGAAAATGTGATTGGAAATCTCAAATTGTCATTTCCTTTACAGATTTTTGAGCAGAGATCAAAACCACTTTTGTCATTTTGTAATGATGAATTTATAAATGTATAAGCAATATTCGAATGTGTACGAAGTGTCTTTGCAAATTGTCCACATTTCCATTATTGTAAATACCAATTGTACATATTAGATTATATTATCGCCAGTGATCGGAATAGGTAGAAAAATAGACCTAAAGTAAAATAAAGCTCCTAAATAGAGTGATATTTTGTACACTGTACATTTGAAAGTATTTTGACGCTAGCATAGCTAGTTTAAGCGTTTTAAGTACTAACGTCTTGTTTTATTTATTTTACACCAGTTCTGCAACATATTTGTTAAACGTCATTAGACATATTATTGTTATTTATTCCGATCACTGATTTTACCAATGAAAGTGAATGTGCATGCTTTTTAGCATCACACAACACGTCTGTTAGTACGGCCGAACCGTCCGGAGTATGAGGATGTGTTTATGAGGTGTTTGATTATGAGATATTATAATGTTTATCTTTATTGTTGTAATTACAAATGTTAATATTTGTTATTTTAATAATCAGATAGTTTCAGATTCTGTGTTCTGAACATTGTCAGTTTGGCCAGATTAACAGGCGGCAGGTCAATTGTAAAGTGTACTATATCTTTTTCTAAGTAAATTATAGTCCTTATTGGATTTTTACTTTGTGTTTTATTGGACAACCCATGTAAGCTGTTAAGTTACAAATGCAGGATCTAAAATTCAGCAAGAAAAAAAAAACTTTATTCCAAACTTCCAAAATTCGCGGCCAGAAGTTAGTAAGGAAATCATTACTGCCGGTATTTGAATGCCACTATAATATGTATTGCATCCATCTTAATGCTTACGTGTGCGTTACCCTACCCAGAATCTTTATGCCAGATTATTAAGAGTACAACACATAATTAGAGCCCTATATGCTGTGTATGTGCCCTAAATAAAAAAATAGTGCTTATTCTAGTTTTGGAATAAATAGAAACTGCTGCGGTAAAGTTTTTTCAGAAAGAAAATTCTAAACGATTAATCGGAGAAAGAAATATTGTGGATCAGCAGGTAGCTTATCCTTGTGGAAAAATTAAAAAATATCGCGTTTCCTGCTAGGGTAACGTTTTGCAAAATTGTATATCTCGAAAACCATTACTTGTGCGCTTGCAGAAGAAATATACTCAATAAGTTCTCGATATGTGCTCATTTGTGACCTAATGGTATTAAGGAAAATATTTATAATTACTAAGAAAATGCGATTATTCAAAAATTTTAAAATAAATCATAGCGCCCGAATGAACAAAGTTACAAGTTCATTGAAAACTGGATTGCATCCATCTTAATGCTTAGTTTAACGATTAATGAATAATTTTACAAAAACCAGTAAATCTTTGGTTCAGCCACAATTTCTTGTTTTTTTTTATTATTTTTATTTTATACAAATAAGTAGGCAAAATGGCATACGGCCCACCTGATGGTAAGTGGTCACCGTAGCCCATGAACGCCCGCAACACCAGGGGCATCACGTGCGTATTGCCGACCCTTGAGAAATCCTTTAACGCCCTTTTTGAAAGACCCCATGTTGAGTTCATTCCACAGTCTCAGCGTACGTGGGAGAAAATTTCTATTAAAGCGCACCGTACGCGATCCTTTGAATTCTAATGAATGCGGATGAATCCCCTGTCGATGGCGAGAGGTGCGATGGTAGAAGGTGGGTGTTGGCATCATCTCAAATAGTTCCTCGGAGCACAACCACGTCTTAGGCTCAGTGGCTCCGCACCGCCTGTTATCTTGGGATCGTCGACGATTCTCATAGCACGCCTCTGAATGGAGTCAAAAGTCTTTAATTGACATTCGGGAGCTCCGGCCCAGAGGTGACAGCAGTACTCCATATGTGGCCGTACTTGCGCCTTGTATAGTAGCAGCCTTTGCTGCGGAGTAAAGAACTGCTTTGCTCTATTGAGAACTCCCAGCTTTTTAGATGCCAGCTTTGCCTTATTTTCCAAATAACTAGAGTATTGGACGTCATGAGATATGTCGACGCCAAGGATCCCAATTTTATTGTTAATGGAAAGGGTCGTGCCCAGGAACTGAGGACCAACAACAAAGGGGGTTTTCTTAGCAGTGAATGCGCAAACTTGTGTCTTCAAGGGGTTGAATTCGACAAGGTTGTGTCCGAATTGGCTACTTTTTCCAAGACTGATTCAGTTTCAGACACAAGCTTATCGCGACTCTTTCCAACAACGGAACGAGGGATGTTTGCACGGCCCGTATAGGATGAACTACCCGTACTGTCATCCGCATAGCAATGAATACCCTCATCAATTAAGAGCATGTTATTGATATGCAAAAGAAAAAGAGTTGGGGATAGTACGGAGCCTTGCGGGACACCTGCATTGATGACCATGCTGTCAGAGCAGCTACTTGTAAATTAATGTCAAAGTTATGGTATATATATATATAATTTTTTGAGTTTTTTATTTTTAGTTTGCAAGTAATAGTTTTTTCTATTTTTTCCAAAACTATATTGGGCACAAATTTTTTATTTAGTGCACATACACAGCATATAGGGTTCTAATTATGTGTTGTACATGAGTACACTCACTGGCATGAAATTTCTGGGTAGGGTAACGCACACCCGACTCCCGTAACCTTTTTAAATGGAAACCAATATAGATTAGATGTTACTTGAACAGTGCCATCTACCCCGTTTCTCGACGGGGCCGGCCTGCCGGGAATAAATTTTTACCAACGGTCCCGTCACGGAAGCGTTGGTAAAAATTTATAAACCCCTGGGACGGATGGTAGGTAGTTACTCTTTAGACCGAAATCTAACACACACATTAAAAATGTAACAAAGAAAGCCATGAATCTTCACAAAATGATGGTAAGAGCTTCTGGGGCGAGACGTGGGGCTTAAACTCAGAAATTTTAAAACTGCTGTACAGTAGTCGTTGAACCAACGGTCTTTTACACCGCTGGTGTGTGGGGCGACGCTGTCATCAATAGGTTTGTGAAGGTACAGCTGGATTGCCTCACAAGACTGTTTGCGTTTGCTATCATGACAACTAAGTCCCATCTCTGAACGTAACGACAGTAAGGGCTGGAATACCACCTTTGGACCTAAGAGCTACAGAACTAAAGAGGGTCTACGAAATCAAAGAGAGGAAAACCGCTCCCTGACCTACCTCAGAGAACTTCGTGGGGTTGCGGCTTATACTGATGGCAGCAAAACAAATGACGGAGTCGGTGGGGGAGTCAGTCTTCGATATAACTGGTAAGAGATTGATTTTGCCTCATTTTGCCTTGCAGTAGTAACACAGTGCAGTAGTCAACTGCACTGTGTTTCAGGCGGAGCCAGCGGCCATTCTGAGGGCTCTAGAAATGGTTGCCGTAAGCAACTATACACATGTTGTAATCCTCAGCGACTCTAGATCGGCCTTGGACGCAATAACCGACAGTGGATCTCTAAACCCCCTAGTATACGATATCCAGATAAAAATGACTCAGCTGACCGAAAAAGGAACACGAATTATACTGGATAAAAGCCCATGTTGGTATAGCGGGTAATGAAAGAGCCGATCAACTAGCTAAATAAGGCGTTCAAGCGAATAGGGATAGAAAACTATCCATTTTATGACGCTGTTTCACTGTCCTACGCAAAGAGTCTTACCGAAAACATGATGTTGAGCGAATGACAGATGAGATATAATGAAACTACAACCGGAGCTTCTCTTAAAATGTTTGTCGAAGCAATACGTCACGCCTTGCGAATTTTCCAAGGCTTACAAATCTTGAGGCTCAGATGCTGACGGAACACGGTGGCTTTAGGGCGTACCTCTTTAAGATGGGTCTGGCTCCATCGTCGGCCTGCATTCGCGATGGCAATTTAGAAGAGAATGCCACATATAATAAAGGACTGTCCACGATTTGAATCACAAAGATTGGATTACGGTTTCAGGTTGGATATGGATACTGCTAATGACGACTTATGTAAAGTATTTGCGGATGATGATAGCAAACAAAAGGGTATTGCTGGCTTTCTGCCGAAGGGTCATCCCCTCAGTGGCTCGATACAATGGATCTTTGGTTGCCACTTGATTGCCCTTTTTGTTTATTTATTAAGTAATAGCTTTTTCCCGCAGCTGCGCCTGCGTCAAAAAGTAGCCTATGTGTGACCCCGGTTCTTGAACTATATTCATACCAAATTTCATCAAAACAGACAGACAGAAAGACAGACAGACTTTCGCATTTATTATATTAGTATGGATATAGTATGGAGGTATGGATTGTTTACAAATTAGGAAAATTGTCATGTACAGAAACAAATAAGCATACAACCATATATATAAGAGGAAAGGAAGAGAATGACAAGAAATAAAAATAAAAGAACGAAAGAAAAAGGAAAGGTCTACAAATACCTTACGATTGTTTCTATTTTTATCAGTTTTACAATGCCGAATTAACACAGTGGCAGCTTGAGTCGTTTTTTAAGGAGCAGGTGGTGTTTTAGCTGGTAAGAGTGCGGCACTACCTGGGCCTCTTCCCATGTGCCATGTGACGGATTTCACCACCTACTCATTAAAATAAAACATTAAACATCCCAACTACTTTCAAAGACGTTGTAATTGAAGCCCCGCCCCCTCTCCATATTTAAAAAAAAAATATGTGGAATTTAATTACCTGGGTGATTTCAGGACACAAAAGTTTTTTTTTTCACCCAGGAATTTGTTCACACAGGTGACTCGAAGTGGAATATACCATTTTTTGTAATCGCTTTGTTTTGTTTTAATAGAGATAGGTCTAGGAGAAAAAAAACACGTCCGAGTATAAGCGTTCAAAAATAAACTGAGGATTATAGGACTTAAAATTTTGTAAACACGCGCGTAAAAAACATACACCTTAATATAATCTACGTACACTTTCATGGTTTCCTCCTAAACAAAATATGCAAAATCTTTTGTATTTACCTATAGGTACGTTAGTACTATTAATAATTCTGTGCTATAGGCACCAGTTATCATCATTATAATTACATGACATAGAATAAACAAAAGTCGCTTTCAGCTGTCTGCCCCTATGTATGCTTAAATCTTTCAAACTACGCAACGGATTTTGATGCGGTTTTAAGATTAAATAGGATTTAAAATTTTCTTTAAACGTGCGTAAAAAACATACACCTTACTTACCTAAGTACACTTTCATGGTTTGCTCCTCCTAAACAACATATGCAAAAACTTTTATACCTACCTATCTATAGGCACCAGTTATTTTTAATAATTACATGCCTATTTTTAAAAAGTATGACTCGCGCAATATTGGTTAGTTCTACTCGTCACCCCCCACTATGGTGTTGTCTCCACTGGGGACAAATGGGATTTTTTCTAAAAAATCTCCCATATGACCCCATTATACATAAATGGGATTTCACTTAGGAAACATGCCATATGTCCCCACTAGTGACGATTTATTATAATAAATTGTATTTTTCAAATACACCTCCATTTTAAGTTTAAAGATATAGTTTTAAATTTTATATTTATTAGGGTTGACGACTGGGATGTCTTCCAAGTAAAATCCTATTCGTCGTTATTTTGTACCAATTATGAATAGTGAATTCCATTTATGTATAGTGGGGACATATGGAGGGGTTTTTTTTAGAAAATATCCCATTCGTCCCTAGTGGATACAACGCTGGTGGTGACGAGTGGGACTAACCCCGCAAAGTCGTTTAATCGTCACTTACCGATTAGCTATATCCAATGAAAATCATTCGTCTCATCGGTTGTGCGTTAGTCATACTTTTCAAAAATAGTAGATAACCTCCCTGTTTTGAAGTCTAATATAATACTGAAATTTTGTAGGCACATAGACTTACACAATACTTAACACCTTCAAATTCTCTAATCACCAACTAATATTTCTTACCCCTAGCCTTCAAAGTAGGTATCATGATATTTTGCAACATTTCAGTGCATAATTTACCAAGTTCATTAAACAATGACTGTATTTGGAACGGCACAAACCGCTTTGGGGAGTTGAAGACGGCGGAATGGCCTGCAACAACACAGATAGTGGAAAACGCGAAATTGGATGCTCGGGTTCATTCTCGCGATGGATTCTATTAGGAATGTTAACACTGCGCCCGCTTGTTATTAAAGAAATTAGACTACCTAGCCGCTGACCCATTTTGTTTATGATGAATAGGGATGGATTTAAGCTGTTAGGTAGGTACTTAGTTTACTCCTTATTATGGTAGGTAAAATGGTGTTCTATTTCACGTACCTAAGCACGTAATATTTTTAGGGTCATGGTCAAGGATGATAGGTATACTTATCCAAAAAACTAACTGTAAGGGTTAGTTCTGACCAATTCATCATCATCATATAGAGTTGGTTACATGGTCAATCGACTCTGTGTGATGTACGGTGTCAGGGTTTTTTGGCTCCGCCTTTCTAACCGAACTAAACAAAGTTTGCTTTCCATGGGAATCTAGCAACATTGTGGGTTCCTTAGGGATGAAGGCCTAGAAGGAGACCACGTAAAAGGGCGGGATTAGCTGGACGAAATTGACAGTGGATGACACCAAACGGCACTTGGCAGGGATTTGTAGAGAGCGATCTCTAGCTATCTATAGTACCTAAGCTACCCTTAAGTACCTAAGCTTATTTGCCCAGCAGTGGGACATCTAATATATATAAAATAGGCTTTAGAAAATAGATGGAGACAGTCTATTTTTTTTTTATCCTATACTATTAAACGCAATATTTGTATGTATGTATATTTATATATATATTTGTATCGCGTTTTCGAAAACGGCTCTAACGATTTCTTTGAAATTTTAAACATAGGTTCTCATAAAGTCAAACAATTAATCTAGCCAGGTTCCATGTCTGGGAAAATTCGTTTTTCCCATATTTTCCAGCAAAAAGATTTTCCGCGTGAAATTGTAGTTATAGTACAATAATTTCGGCGCCGGCGGGTCTGTTTCGATAGCCCAGTGGTTAAGACATCTGCTTTGTACTCTGGTGGTTCCAGGTTCAAATCCCAACTAAAGAAAGTTTTGTTTTTCTTTTTTTTGTGTTTTTTTTTGTTTTGGAGTATAAAAGTATTAATCAGTATAAATCGCGCATATATTATTTTAAAATGGCTTGAAAGAATTATTTATTCGGTTATAACGTATTAAAATATTTTCCTAAGAAACATTATAGTTTCAAATCACAAGTCATCCAAGTATCACCATTTTCTCAGGATTCCGTCATCAGAACCTGTTGAAACTAAAATGGGACCAACTAGACGGTCCAACCTTTCAGACAAAAAAATGAATTTCAAATCGGTTCACGCGTCTTTGAGAAATCGAGTAACAAACATAAAAAAAAAAGATTCCGACGAATTGATAACCTCCTCCTTTTTTGAAGTCGGTTAAAAATTGAATGATAAATTCTACCACTGACCCAAAGGAAATACTTACCAATCCACGGAGTAAATAGTGTACCTACCAATTCAAATAGGACTGAAACGTGGAAAGTACTTAAGGAATGCAACTAACAACGATTAACGCTAGATGGCGGTAATCTATTTACTGAAAAAGTACAACGCGCTATCGTTATGTTTTCAAATCGCATAGGTGATGTATGTAAGCCATATCAAATTTCATCAAAATCCGTCCAGCCGTTTGGCCGTGAAAGAGCAACAGAAAGACAGACAGACAGACTTTCGCATTTATAATATTAGTATGGATGGATACCATAACTACCGAGCGGAGCTCGGTCGCCCAGGTACTTTTTTATTATTTTACTTAGTTTTCCGCCCTATAGATGAGAGGCGCCCTTGGCTACTTTCATCTTTCTTTTTTTTTTTTTAATTTTTGTTTAATTTTTTATTATCTATATTATTATTATTTTTCTTACACTTGTTGTTATCTATTTTTATGTATAACTTCTAAATATTCTATCTTGTACATCTTCTTTTCTTTATCTTTTTTATGATATGCTGTTCAGTATATTTATTTTTCTCTTGTTATTATCTGTTACAACATTTTACTATTTATTATTCTGTTTAACTTTATATTTTATCGAATTTATGCTAGACAGTTTATATTACACTCCAGATGTAGGTGTTGATATTCAGTTACTGAATTTTAATTCAAGCTTATATAACATGGTCGCCGTTATTTATTGCGGACAGAAGATTTATTTACATTTTGTATCCATTCCGCTATCTAAATTGGCATTGCTTTATCGCTATTTGTCCAGCTAATGCGATTTTTACGGGTTATACCTAATACGTTAATAGGTATGTTGATATTTGGTAAGGCAGTACTTAAGTACCAGTAGATACTTTAGATATCACTTAGATCATACGTCTAGATATTTTTGAGTATAACTTATTTATTGTACTTATTTAATTATAATTAGTACAGTTTTCTAAGCAAGAAAATATCAACAAAACTTCTAGCTTCTGTGGTATCAAATAAAATAACAAAAATAAAAAAACTTTTTTTATAATATTTTCGGCGCAGGAAAGACACATTATTTTGGAATGATCCCACAAATTAACTTAGCACATGCTGTGCACGACTTTCTGGTATCGAAAATTCAACTCCAGTGTAAAATTCAGTTCACCGTCTCCGCTGAGGTGGTTCATCATCATCATCATCATCAGGGTTTTCATCTGACCCTTCATCTGTGACATCTTGCTCCTGTTCTGATTCAGACTCATGATTCTGCACTTACAAGTCAGAGCTTGATAATCTGCGTTCTCGTCATCCACGTCATTCAACCACGCCTCAATCTATACAGCTTGTCGATCGTCCATTTTTAACCTAAAAATATAAAGCACCATCACTTTAAAACAAAATAAAATAATAAAATAGAGTTTAAATAAGGCGTTGATAAGAGTTTTAACATAAAATATAGGGAAAAAATGTCACATGAAAAGCGCGGACTACATTATGTAGTCCAGGATCTTTGCGGAGCTCCTGTGTCATGACCGCACGCGACCGACGATTGCAGCTTTGAACTCGTAGCTCGATTGTTCATTTAAAATTACGTAGAAACACAAACGACAAACGCTTATAGATTTTAAGAAATTGTTGATTTTGTATACGCGACCACTGCAGGGTATGATTCAAATTCGTAAAAGGAAGTAGTTAAATCATAGCTTTGATCTAACGACTACAACGTAGGTCCGAAAAGCAGTTCCGACAAATCGAACCGAAAAACACGAAAAAAAAAATCTTACACCAGGGCACAAAGTCGATTGACCATGTAATCCACTCAGTATGAATAAATTAATGAACATCCGCCAATCCGGAGAACATCTCTCTCTTGTTATAGTATATTTTTTTATGATACTCAACAAAAAAAAGTATTCAGGATTATATTTTAGTGCAATCCTTTAAAACTGAAACATAAATATACCTAGAAATAATCAACTTAATGTGTTTTATCGCGTTTAGTTATTGATAAAATCTTAATTTTTAATTGTGTAGGTATTTCTGTGTGTAACGACCGCGAAAACGTTGCTGCAGATTTTTTTTTTCGAGAACACCGAACATAATTCACTCTGAATTTGTTTTATCTTTCATTCGCCATTGGAATAGGCATTGTGTTTTATTATCTGCTTCCAAAGAGTGCGAAAAATACAATTTAATCTCATCAGGTCAAGTGGGACACTGTATTCATTATGTATATGTTAACGGAAATGTATGTAATCCGTCATTGTATACATTCTATACATTTCCTAAATAGCGATCGGAAATGTAAGACAAGGCTGAAATTATAATGATGACGATTGCAAAAGAAGCGACTTAGTTTCAAAAGACGACTTTGTGACAGAAAGTAGGTTAGGTTATGGTTTTACAGTGACCCAGTTAGAGAGCGAGCGAAGCGAGCGAGCGACAAACCTTGTGACAGAAACGCTTGAGTTTCAAAAGACGACGTGTGAACGATATTGGAATTCTATCAATAAATCTAAATAAACTAGATTTATTACCCAGGATATGTAGACTGAATATGAAGACTTAACAATGTGTTTTATTATAGAAAGCATTCTTTTTATACTTTTCTTAATACGGTATTGGAATTATATACAATTCCTAGGAAATGTATACATTACCTAGGATATGTATGTATTAAATAATTTTTAAAACAATATTTTATACATTTCCTAAATTGCTTCGGAATTTTATACAATTCCTAGATTTCATACATTTCCGGTAACATATATATATCAACTAGACATAATGTAGTGTATCTAGGTATACCGTGAGTACACCTGTACACAAAGGTTCCTACAATAGAAAATAATTGACATATACTCATACTCGAGCACCTATTACGCAACTGGAATGGATAGATGTTGAAATATTTTCTACAGATCGTACTCATTCTTATACTTAACTTACTATAATTTCAAGCTTGAGACGTGAACGATTTATTTTACTGTACATCCATACTATAATATTATAAAATGCAAAAGTCTATCTGTCTTTCTGTGTGTTACGCTTTCACGGCCCAAACGCTAAACGGATTTTGATGAAATTTAGTATGAATATAGTTGAAGACCCGGGGTTTAACATAGGCTACTTTTTGACGCAGGCGGAGCTGCGGAAAAAAACTAGTATAATATATTATTAATCATTTTATAAAGCTGAAGAGTTTGTTTGAACGCGCTAATTTCAGGAACCACTTGTCCGACTGGTATTTATCGAGAATATAAGCTAGGACGAAGTCGATATGGGCTTCTAGTTCATCATAAAAACATGAAATATCTGGCCTTCCGTTCCAAAGTCTTTGAAATTCATAGAAAAAAATTAATACGTAAAAATATAACGAAATGTGGCTGGTGCCGCGACACTACCTTGCGTGAATGAGTCGCAAACATAAGTTAGTTTGTGAATAAGAATGATTCTTATATAACCTTTCAACAACCGGTTATACAATTAGCACCATTTTCCACGTAATTACAGTAGTAGGTATGTACTTAGTATAATATTTAAATTTTAAACAAAAATGCACGTTTATAAACTAAAGTAAAAAGTTTTCTGTTACTTTCCTAAATGTAAATTTTCAATATTAGACTAGACTTCCAATCGGGCATAATAATTTATAGGACTAGCAGTATGTTTATATTTTATATTAAAACCAGTTTATGGACTTAATATTATACTAGCGGGTTATGTAATGAGAGAAAACCAAAAATACGGAAAATCGAAGGTGACGCGATGTGCGCGCTGCTATCAAATTTATGGCCACATCCTGAAAATTCTGCTGCTATTTTTATACATACGTATCTTTATAAAGGATTTTAAATCCTTAAAGGCATTATTTTCATAGAGTAGATAATACCTACACGTTTATAGCCGACGGTAATCAAAGCACATATTTTTGTTGTTACTTTTACAATTTTATGAAGTTAGGAAATAATGTGATGCATAAATGTTTCTTTTTTTGGGTTCCATACCCAAAGGGTAAAACGGGACCCTATTACTAAGACTTCGCTGTCCGTCTGTATCACCAGGCTGTATCTCATGAACCGTGATAGTTGGACCGTACGTTACGGAATATCAACAAAACTGCAATACACCTTTCATAAGCCAATAGTTATATTAAACCAGCTTTTATTTTTTACCAATGGTACAAGCAAGTAACTAAGTACTAGTAGGAAATTAAAGATACATAGAAACTTACCTTAACCACAAAATGGTATCTACTTTGGTATTATGGTGTCTATTTTGTACAACTTTTATTTGTGGTTTAATTTTTCTTACCTTAGTAAAATTTTAAATTTAAATTGTTAAGTGAACTGTATTGTTTCTTCTCATATTCGCATTTAAGATCTGCTTGACCCAAAGGTTGGCTGTATATAATGTTTTTAGCATTAAGTCTACCTATTATAAAAATAAAATAAAAAGCTGTCATACTGGCAGCGACAGACAGACACAGCATCAGCTCTATATACATCCGTCAGGGTCGTGGACGGTGTTTGCCCCAGTATATTAACACGCCCACAATTTATGTTTCATGGGAGTTGCCTATGAAAATTTTACGGCGTTCGTTAACTGCTGCACTGAAAAATTGCCTGTAAAGATTTTTTTCGGCTGTTTCGTTGCGTAATTTTGTTGAAAGTATTTATTTTAATGCAAGAACAATTTGTGTGCATTTATAAAAAAATAACAGTAATTTCTTACCGTGAATTCCTTTTTTTGCTTTGGCAAATGCTTAAACATATTAATTTTATTATAAGAGGTTGGAGGTAACAAACAATGGAAAGGTTTCGAAGGAGATGGTAGAGATGGCTTTATACAACAGTTGATTTATTTTTTGAGTTTCTTGACATACGCTTAAATTTGCTGAAAATCGAAGCCTACGCTTAAGTTCTAGTTTGTGTTATTTTCACACTCTTAAAACGCCCAAGTTCGTCCTCGGCGTAGAATTTGGAGCCCAGGGTACGCTTTAATCGTGGTCCTAGATTTGGCGATAAGTATTGGCTATTATGAACTGAGCGACTACCATCTGACCTACGTAACCTCTTTTTACAGGGAAACCATACGGTAGAATTGTCATTAAGTATTTGTTGTTTTTTGATAGGTATTACGAAAAATTTATATACTCACGCAGGTACTTAGATAGACACCTGCCTAATTTGAACTAGAGATAAATCAAAATTACTTCCTCGACCCAAAACTTGATATAAATACCTACGAACTAATTAGTTTATGCCTTATGACGTGGGATGTGTTCAGCAGGATAACCGTGTCGGGGTTTTGGCGGAACAGAGTTTGTAATACAATAGTAACTTCTACACAAGTTATTTTACCATGCACAGTTACGCTTGGAGATAATAAATTACGAAGGTAACATATTGTTGACGCAGTTAAATAAAATACTTAAAAAATAACTGAGTGTGTGAATATTTGTTACAAATAAAAAATATTATATGAAAAAACGTACTTATGTAAACAAACATCTTAATGGTATCAATATCAGTAGAATTTGCATTAAAATGGGTAAAAATCTACCTCAAAATAAACATTATATTGCTACGTAACTGTTTATCATTTTTTCCAACTTTTGAGGTTGTTATCAAGTGCTGTGATGGAAACCCAGATTCACACCCTAACACATCACGAGTTAGAAAGAGAGAGGTGGGTAACGAAATGCATTCAGGTCAAATTTTCTGCCATCAGCGTATTGTATGCCCGCGCGCTATCCGTTTAGCTTTAGATCCATGGTTAAAATTATTCATTTCCGGCGCAGCATTTAAAAACCGTAAGTAAAAAAATTTCAAAATTTTCTATAGTACATCCAATTTGTATGGCAAAATAATATTGTTATTTTACTACTTTACCTGCAATTTCTTATTATTTTCAAACCACTAAATACTAACAATACAAACAATTTTATGGATTATCATGATCTGAAAATAAATGAATAAATAAATAAAAACCTGCTGTTAGATTCTACAAATATTTCAAACCCAAAATTAGCCTAATCGGTCCAGCCGTTTCCGAGTTTTAACGTGCCTAACATTTACAATTCTTTTATATAGAAGATAGAAGATGTGAAAACTTACACGTGAATTTGAAAGCCGGCCCATTCAAAATCGAGCACTTGGCTATACAATGGTTGCCTCTTATTAAAATATATATACATATATACCTACAAAAATAACATTACAGACTGTCACATAGATTTTATATGATTAAGACTTTGACGATATTCTGTATCTCATCAGACGACGAGCCATTTTTCATGACTCCCAAGTGCGTTTAAATAACTTGCAATATTGAATAATTTAAACATCAATAATTTTTGTATTGTCAGAGTAAAGGTACAGGATAGATACTCTATTAACATAATGGCGGTGGATGGAAACATAATAGAGTACAAGCCCATGGTATATATTTTTTATTTTAACTCTAAACCTGCGAGCTACTTAGACTTTCTATTTTAACAGTGACATAATTATCAAACATACTTTAAATTAAATCAAAATTAATTTAATTATGAAAAGCTTTCTATTCAAGATTTAATTTTAAAGCAGATTTATTTCTCGTGTCATTTTAGTTATTTGCTATTACTTTCATTCTAGGTGGAGCTATAAATTTCAAAGAGATTGGCAACCATTGTTTTTTAACAAACTAAAGCCTTCTTAAATGTCTAGCGGTCGGCGAAGGTTAACCAAGAACCTATTTATACTCGTATAATTAAAATTTCAAAGAGTTAAGGTGTCGATGAGTCCTGTGGGTAAGATGGGTAAGATTAGGTTACAATTTAGTAAGTTGAAATCTGCTAGGATTTTAAAGAATCTTTGATTCGTTTCTTACCAGCAAAATGAAATCGATTTGTGTGAAAATCTACTTATTTGATAGGTATTGTAATTTCTTCCGATTTTAGAATGAGCATGGGCATAAATGTAAGTATAATTTTTTTATTTCAATATTAGCCCAACTATTGACTCCGGACACACATCGGGTAGCAAATACCTTTAAATAGGTTCCGTTTTGATATACCTACTAGTAAATAGGTAATAGTCCCGAACACGGAGCACCATGGTCCCGAAGGTAAATTGACAGACAATGCATTACACCATTTTTATTGTGTGAAATCTAGCTAAATAAATGTAAAGCAAAAGTAAGAATAAAGAAAGTTAACAAACAAATTAATTTCGTCATGTAAGTCGATAGTCTTCCAAAAGTGAAAAATAAAAAAATAGTTATAATTATTTAAATACAGTTAAGATTTGTTTCCAAAAAAAGTCCTTGCTTAGCTATATGCCTGCCGTTGGTAATCTTTGAAGTGTCTATGGAGAAGCATGTACATTTTGATTTGAAATAATTTTTAAATTCTTTTATTAACATGTTACAATATTAAACAATGAAATAGGCTTTTTCTGTGCCTCGGAGTGCTTGATAAATATATTTGTGTGAGGTTACAGAAGCGCCATTATGACCGGTCATCAAAAGCTACATTAAAATGTGGGGTGTAATTAAACTCTAAATAAAACCATCCAGAGTTGGACCCAATGTTAAGGGTTCCGTATCAATCGGCCTTGTCATTGTGACGTACCTACGGAACTCTATTAATTAACACGGTTTGTTGTAATAGCGTCAATAGAAATATATAATCTTAATTACTATTCACGAGATACTGCCCCACAGAAACAGAGAGCAGACAGACGAAATGGTCAAATACCTAACGGAGGCTTACAGCCACACTTTAACATCATCGTCTACGAGTATGTAGGACGTCCGTCACAGAATAGGTAGGTAATAGTATTAAGCTTAGTTCCGATAGGGCCCTGCTTTTACCCTTTAACTACGGGGCCCTAATACCTACGTGTAATTCTGTATACTTAAATACTAGAAAATTTAAAAGAATAAAATAAATAAACTATGAAGACACAAATCCATACATTCTGTCGTGGGAAGCATACGCAACGTAACCCATTTTGTGCTCGACGCGACCGAAAATGAGTCGCGAACTTAGACAAGCGGCAAATTGCTTTGCCTTTTTTGAAGACAGAATTTCCATTATATTATCAAAACTAGCAACCACAAAAAATTGTAAAGTGGTCCCGTCCCCTTATTAAGGAATACCTTGTGAAAATTCGGTTTTTCAAGGTTTCGGCTTAGTGCAGTCGACACCTTTACACCCCCATAAAATACTGTTACTACACCTATTTTAATGTAAGCGGTTTTCCAGAAACATACTATTATGAATGACTAGCTGTTTCCCGCAGCTCCGCTTGCGGTATATAGCCTATGTTACTCAGGGTGAATGTAGCTTTCCAATGGTGAAAGAATTTTTGAAATCGGCACAGTAGTTTTTGAGTTTATTCATTACAAACACACACAAAAATACAAATCTTTCCTCTTTATAATATTAGTGTAGAAGTGTAGATAAAAGGTATTGGTCAGATTCCTATGTAAAAAGAGAAAGTCTGACGGCAGTTCTATGATTCTAGGGCATAAGCTGCTTATGAACTGGGAAACACGCTTGAACGACGAAGAATGTTTTCATAGAAGTTTGAGCTTAAAGTAGTTAAATAATTGATAATATTTGAATTAATGAATGAACACTTTATTGCACAATTTACAAACAAAAGAAACACATAGTAAATTCAATACAACTAAATTGGTACAAAGGCGGACTTATCGCTAATGCAATTTCTTTCAGCCAACCTTAGGGTCGAAATGAGTTGATTTGATTACTCACATTTGAAATTTTGACAGTAAAAAGAATGCTGCTCTACCTAGGTAGAGTCATTTAATAAAACTTTAAATTTAAGGGTTAGTCTATGTAACATAAAAATTTAAGTATGACATCTTAGCAATGGCCGCTATCGGTAAGGAAGCCATTTTACATCGACAAGAGGGATAGCCCGATCGAGGTTTTTTATCGTTGACGTGCTCAAGACGTACGGTCCTGACTCACCTTCTGGCTGTAGAGTCCGCACCTAGAACGAATAAAAAATTAAGACTGAGCGCAGCGACTATTCACGAAAATTCATCGAAGAGAAGAAACTTTCTACTTAACTACTCGACGCTGTATAAGCATAAATCACACGACCTTAGGTTCGCATGCTCAACATTAGCTTAGTGTTTTTTATCGTGAAATAAATTAATTATTACAAAAAACACAAACATATTATATTTATTAGCAAGTAGAATAAAATTGCAACGCCTTATCAGACTAGTACTATCTACTTTTTCAGGATGAAAGTTACCCTGTGTCCTTCTCATTACTAGGCATTAACTATAAGAAAGCGAAATTTACGGAATTTTCCAGGTAGATTAATATAGTAGAGTTGGTTTGTTGGTTGATTATAAATATTAAAATGCTTGTTTAGATACAGCAAGCAGTCTCTACTTCTTCTTTTGCCCAAACCAACATTATTCGCTGTGGATAAGTCAGACTTGAAACCGCCTTGGATTTACGACTTCATCCCGTATGTCCAGCGTTTGAATAAAGTAAGTAAAATAGTTTTAAAGCAATAAGTAATCTCATTGCATCAATAGCGTTCATCATCAAATGCGTTGCAATGATTTTGTACAAAAAAGGACGCGACGAGTTAGCGCGTTTTTTAAGTACGAAATAGAACATCGAGATTAGGTGTTTTTAGGATTAAAGATTTGGAAAATTTTATTTTGTTTAACCGATCATTCTGCGCTACCTTTATTTTGTGGTCAAGTCAAGTCACCCGTGAAATTTCGCGGGATTTTTGATGGGTCCCTGATAAATTTGGAAGCGATCATATCTCTCAATTTTATTGACAGTTAGATTCGATATTGGTCGATGTCGCGATCGCCGAAAACTGCCGTTTTCGTTGACATAAAGGCCCGTGCAAGGAATATTTAAAGATTTTATTTGTTGGAATACGATACTTGATTCAGTCGTTCAGCTACAGGAGCTATTTTAAGATATTTTGTTTAGAAAAGCTTATTTTGTAAACGTTTTTTTATAACACTTTAATATTGGATTAGACAATTTCGTAGCATACTATACATACTTATATACCTACTTAGGTACCTTCCATCTAATTCTGATATTGATACCTACAAGTACTCAACCGTTGAGTACTTGTAGGTATCAACATCAGAATCAACTGTCATAATTTTATATGTCTCTCCGTTTGGGATTCACGGGTTGCCGCGTTCCTTGAGAGGCTTGCGTGGGGATATGGATCCAACGCGTAGAGGCCCTTTGGAGTAGTTGATGTCATGTGGTGCTCCTGCCCAAACCACTCCTCGGCTACATCGATAGATGACATTTCTATGGACAGGTCTGGGCAGGAGGAGGGAAATATTGCTAATGAGTGAAAAGAATAAAATGGGTTATGGTTATGAAGTTTGGATGGATTTGAACTGGGCTATTGCAGTAGAAATCGGACACCTGCCATAATCATGATTCCTGACTATTTGTGGCAGGCGGTGACTCGCCACTCAGCGAATGGGCCCCCAAATAGTCGCCGCGTTTGGCAAGTGAGGGGCAACATTGGAATAAACGGCTATAATTTTTTTTTAAGATTATATATAAAATAGAACTAGTTATAATAGAGTAAAAAAGACTTGAAATTTAATGATATTCAAACATAACACTATAAACTCGCCCCCGTATGGAAAAACCTTTATTTGTTGTCCTCTGCAAATGACCCGCTGAACGGATGGCACTATTCAAGTTGGGGAACATCCGTTAACTAGAGCCCAAGTTCCTTATTTACACATTGGATCGTAAATAAACCGCTATCCTGTAGGAACTCCGCTATCCTGCAGGAACTTGTCTTAATCACTCCATGGTTCACTGGATAGTGTTAAGCTAAATGTAATGCTATGTGCATTGACTTTCCATCAGTTGCGGAAACTAAAGACACCAACGAATTGTTGTCAATTATTGTTAATTAACATAAAATACCCTAATGGTTGAAAGTACTACACGTGGACAACACAAAAAACGTAAAAGTTACGAGTATTAATTAAACATGTTTTACTGGAGTGCAAAAATACATTTCGTTTCATTTTGTACAATGATACGTCATTTGTTTGAAACATAAATGGCGATATTGAGTCGCCACCTTTTTAGTTAGCCATTTTTACCGACTGTTGCCTTACGAAAAGAGTGTTATGTGCAACTTCTCCTATTTTGTGCAAGGGTTAACATAACAATCAAAACTGTTAATTTATAGAAAACTAGCTGTTTCCCGCAGCTCCGCCTGCGTTAAAAAGTGGCCTATGTTTGACCCCGGGTCTTCAACTATATTCATACCAAATTTCATCAAAATCCGTTCAGCGGCTTGGCCGTGAAAGCGTAACAGACATACAGACAGACAGACTTTCGCATTTATAATATTAAGTATGGAAGTATGGATATGGATTGTATGGAAGTATGGATAAATTTAATTCACTTCTAAGTAGAATGCTGTTAAACTTCTAACAACTCATATTTAGTGGATTTTCTAGTTGTATAGTAAGGTATTATTCTTAACAGTAATTTCTAGAGGTAAAATAATTGTCTACTTTTATTTTTGTAAAGGTTCGCAGGAAGACAAGATGTAGATGCATGTGTGTACAAATTGGTAAAATGGAGTAATTAAATCTCACAGTTCATAGTAATAAGCATAAATCTTTGTATTTAGCTATGAATACATAATGTATGTTAATTGCTAGCAAGAATCCGGGAGAAATCTTACAGAATCCGCCTCCTAACAGGAGTTAAGCTTCAGACAATCGAGCCCAATGTAAATGGGAATACGTCGTATAATATTTATTCTCGGGACACGGTTCAATTAGGAAACCAGCGCAGAATTAGTTCACGTCTGTCTCCATTTGAAATAACATCCAAGAAAATCGAATTTGCCTCTCTGACAAAGGTTCTATTTATAATTGCGCGATAAAATAATCATGCATTCATTTGCATTTTAAAGAACCTCTATTACACGACATTGGTAAATAAGCTTTGTACCTATCTACGTAATATATAAACATGTTTTAGATTATACCTTATGCTTTTTCATGTAAGTTTTGGTACTGTCGGTTCATGATTGATGATGTAAGTTTCGGTGATACTGTGCATGATAGTTGTAAAAAATGCAAGTAATGCGGTTGTGTGGTGCTTTACAGTTGTGTTAACACATACAATAAATATTAAATAAATAAATATGGACAGAAGAATTGTTACAAATGATAAAGACAACACCACTTCTACTTGGCGAATTGACTTTGGTTAATTATATTTCTGAATACCTATTAAATTCCGTCACTGACAAGATCTCTTAAAGGATCTATAAAAACAAACTGTATCTAAATCTGTATGTGAATTGCGTGTCTACTATGTGACGTAATTTTTCGCTCGATAACTAATTTTCATACATTTTTTGTCATAATTCCTCTAAGCCTGCTGGCATGGTCTGGGTAAAGACACCACAATGATAGGTACAATCTGTGGATAAGTCCCATCTTACATGTTTTTCATGCTTCGATTGACTAGGAATATAAATGATTACATGATTTTTCATAATTATAGAAGTGAACTAATATCACAAACATATTTCACTCTCTAATAGTTTCAGAATGTCGTGTATGTAGTCATTATTCCTACATAACACTTATGACGGTCGTTGCGCCGGGAACTTGTGTTGAGACCGCAAAATGAGAGAGCTTAGTAATGATGATTGTTATTTTGGTTCTGAAATATGGTAATTATAT
The DNA here is from genome assembly GCA_947363495.1 of Euzophera pinguis. Lineage (NCBI taxonomy): Eukaryota > Metazoa > Arthropoda > Insecta > Lepidoptera > Pyralidae > Euzophera > Euzophera pinguis. Next base: position 8,158,777 of record OX376155.1, read on the forward strand.
TTATTATACACGCAAATAATAAAAGTTGTATATGATGTTTTTTGGAGACGTTCACAGGCACTACAGACTGTTTCATTAGAGAATGTTTCATCACAGCTTCTAAAGGTAAACATACCTATCTAAGTACTGTTACGAAATCAAAAAATCAAAAATATCGTCGCGTGTTTCCATACGGGAATAATATCGCGAACGATCTAGTACATCGATTATCTCGCTCTGACATATTGCTTTGTCTCGCTCTCGCACTTCTAGTATGTACTAAGGGAACGAGACAGAGGGTATCCCTCTCTCTCTATTCCGGAGTAGTTGTGATCTTTCTAGAAACTTATGGAGCGGGTTTCCCGGGCCATATAAATATCGGAAGGTGCCTCAGGAGGGCAGTTCTAATTTAACTGAGCTACAAGTGCGATCAAGAAGCGATATCTGGAGCGAATAACAAGTGATACAAGCGACCTCGGCAAGTTATAGTGACTGTGATTAGCAAGTGTTTTGGACATTGTTAGTGATAAGTGAAGTGAAGTGACGTCGGCGACCATCCTTGTGGGAATAAACGTTTTTAAGAGTCATCAGGTGTTTTTCTCCAAATTGCGAACCCCGAGCTCGTAACAATTGGTGTCATAAGTGGATTTGGAGATGCCATTGACTCCGAGAGAAGACGTCACCAGTGAGGGTGTGAAGACGAGGGCGAAGCGTGCTGCGGAAGCCAGTTCTACTGGATCTGCTGACCAGGCCGCTCCCACCGCGGCCACCGGCCACCAGGTCACGTCCAACGCCAACCAGGCTACGTCCAACGCCTACCAGGACACGTCCAACGCCCACCAGGCCATGTCCAACACTCACCAGGCCACGTCCAACACCAACCAGGCCACGTCCAACGCCCACCAGGACAAGTCCAACGCCCACCAGGCTGCGCCTATCTTTGATTTTGGGGAATTGATGCGAATGCTGGACAACAAATTTACAATGCTGGACAACAAATTTACAATGCAGGAGAAGCTTCAACAAAAGGCTCAACAACAACTCCTGTCAGCTATTGGTGAAGTTAGTGGCGTGGTTACCAACTTACGCAAGGATGTTGATTTGGTGGAGGAACGCGTCACGACTCTGGGGAACGACATGGAAAATATGAAGACGGACCTTTCCACATTACAGAAGAAGTTCGTGCGCCTTGAAACGACGGGAGTAGCAGTTGCATGTGGCGGAACAGTCATTGCCCACCACGGACCCAGCGTGAAATTGCCGCCATATGACGGAACCTCGTCCTGGACCGCATACCGTCAACAGTTCCAGACCATCGCAGCTGCTAACGGATGGACAGATGAACAGTGCCTGACAGCTCTCACCGTCGCACTCCGAGGACAGGCTCTGACGGTCTTGGAGGTTCTTCCGTCGGGCAGTGGATTCAAGGACCTGCTGGAGGCACTGGAGTGGCGATACGGGGAACGGCATTTGGAGTACGTCTTCCGCGCTCAACTCCGCGACAGAGTCCAGCGCTCAGGAGAGGGTCTGCAGCAATGGGCGCTGGAAATAGAAAGACTCGTCTGCCAGGCGTATCCAGGGGCCGATTTGAAGATGCTTGAGTCCAACACCGTGCAGGCGTTCGTCGACGGCATCAAAGATTCGGAAGTCAGAGCTGCAGTAAGGCTAAACCATCATGCCTCATTGAAAGATGCACTGGCCCACGCTTTGGAGGTGGAAGCCGTCAGACATGACATTCGTCATTCCGCGACTCACAAAGTGCGCGAAGTAGTGGAGGAAGTTAAAGAAGTAAAAGCACCAAGGAAGAGACCTGGATCCATGTGCTATAGGTGCGGCGAACGAGGGCACCTACAAATGAACTGCCCAAAGATCAAGAAGCTTGAAGACGACGTGAAGGAACTGAAGATGAAGAAAGTGGCTTCATCATCGGAGAGGGCCCATGGAAACGCGGATGCGCTGTCACGCAGACCCTGCCCAGAAGATTGTAAGCACTGTATCAGGCAGGAGTTAAAAGGAATGACAGTAAAGCTAACTCGGACGAAACCATTAGAGACCTGGGAGAACGATGCGATGAGAAAGGAGCAAGAGAATGATGATGACCTACGGCACATCGTCAGGTGGAAGGCACAAAGTAATGATAAGCCAAAGTGGAGTGAAGTTGCACCGACAGGCACTGTTTCCAAGGCAGACTGGGCGCAATGGGATAGCCTCGTTGTACAAAACGGAATACTCTACCGGAAATGGGATAAACCTAACGGCAGAGAGTTTCAACTGCAAATTGTGGTTCCAAGAACAAAAATACGTGATGTTCTTCGGGAAGTACACGACGGCGTGTCCGGTGGACATTTGGGAGTCAAGAGGACGCTAACGAAAATCCGCGAAAGGTTCTACTGGCTCCATTGTCGGGAGGATGTGGAGGACTGGTGCCGCAAGTGTACAACTTGTGCTGCCGTAAAAGGGCCACATACCAGGAGCCGAGGGAATCTACGACTGTACAACGTCGGTGCAACTTGGGAACGCATTGCAGTCGACGTAGCTGGACCATTTCCTGTCACTGACTCAGGGAACAAGTATTTCATGGTTGTCATGGACTACTTCACTAAGTGGCCGGAAGTATTCGCCATACCAAACCAAGAAGCTACGACAGTTGCAACCAAGATAGTGGAAGAAGTGATTTGTCGCTTTGGCGTGCCCTTGGAAATCCATTCCGACCAAGGCAGGAATTTTGAGTCACAGGTTTTTCAAGAAGTTTGCAGGATTATGGGAATGAACAAAACCCGAACCACGGCTTACCATCCTCAGTCAGACGGGATGGTCGAACGGTTTAATCAGACGATCGAGAGACATCTGGCAAAAATAGTGGAAAGCCATCAAAGGGACTGGGACAAGTACATTTCACTGTTCCTGCTAGCGTACAGAACAGCAGAACATGAAAGCATAAAGGCAACTACGGTCGTGAGCTGCGGTTGCCAGTGGACCTCCTAACAGGAGGCTCACCAGATGAACCTCAAAGTGTTCAAGACTACGTTTCTGATCTGCGTGACCGAATGCGAGAAATACACGCCGCAGTTCGAGAAAACGGGTTGCAGTCGAGTCAGAACATGAAGACCAGATACGACAGAATGTCGAATACAAATGGCTTCGAGGAAGGCGCTCTAGTCTGGCTTCACAACCCGACTCGCCGGAAAGGGAAATCGCCAAAGTTACAAACCAAGTGGGAGGGCCCATACAAGGTGGTAACGCGACTAAATGATGTGACGTATCGGATACAGCGTCAACCAAGAGGAGCAATGAAGATTGTTCACATCGACCGCTTGGCGAAATATCACGGAAGTAATGATGATGCTCGGGACGAGCATCTCTAAGAAGGGGGCAGTGTTACGAAATCAAAAAATCAAAAATATCGTCGCGTGTTTCCATACGGGAATAATATCGCGAACGATCTAGTACATCGATTATCTCGCTTGACATATTGCTTTGTCTCGCTCTCGCACTTCTAGTATGTACTAAGGGAACGAGACAGAGGGTATCCCTCTCTCTCTATTCCGGAGTAGTTGTGATCTTTCTAGAAACTTATGGAGCGGGTTTCCCGGGCCATATAAATATCGGAAGGTGCCTCAGGAGGGCAGTTCTAATTTAACTGAGCTACAAGTGCGATCAAGAAGCGATATCTGGAGCGAATAACAAGTGATACAAGCGACCTCGGCAAGTTATAGTGACTGTGATTAGCAAGTGTTTGGGACATTGTTAGTGATAAGTGAAGTGAAGTGACGTCGGCGACCATCCTTGTGGGAATAAACGTTTTTAAGAGTCATCAGGTGTTTTTCTCCAAATTAAGAACCCCGAGCTCGTAACAGTACTATAATGATTTCAAAAATAATCAGTGTCGTCCGGGCGGAAGTTGGTAACTTCTGATTACGATTGGACTGATCAAGTTGAAATTTGGTACACACATGTGCGTCTGTAACCCGAAGGTAGGCTAAATGAAAAAATAGATTATTTTTAAATATGGAGACTAGTTTTGGGGGGTTAAATAGTCAATACAAAAAAAAAATCTGTACCGTGTGATATACCAAACGAAAGGGCTTCTTGAGCTTCTATATCAAACAAGATTTACTTGCGGTTTATGGATAATGGTACGGAACCCTTAATGCGCGAGTCCGGCTCGCACGACCAGTAGGTATTTTTACTTTAAAAGTGCAATATAGTATTTAATTATTTATCAAAATTTTAGACCTTCGATGGTCCCTTGGTCGTCTTTAACATGATTATGGTGTAACTAGGTATATAATTGCCAGGTACCACAGTATATATTACACGGTTAAGTCGAGCCATAGACAACAAATGAGTAACTAGTAAACATTCACATTAAAATAGTTGTAAAAATATTAAATCAAGTTTTTAGCAATATAAAGAGCCGAGTCGGGCTGGCGGGCATATGTCCACAGTTTATGTTTCACCGCGCGTCTAGCGAAAGCCTCCGATGAAAGTTTCATCGTATCGTGAAACTGCAGGCGTGAAAATAAAATTGTAGAGCTTTGGGCTTTCAAAAATAGCGCTATCGGTCGTTGTTGGGAATAGTTGCTTGATGTTCAACTGTTTTCACTGCGCCTGTCGTAAAATAAAAACGGCATAGATTAACCTTTACTATGCATTATACATTTACGTTAGTTAAAATGTGATTTGTCTCTTTCATGTTAAATATAGATGTGTACATTTGATGATGTGTAGACCTTTACATGTATTCTTGGTCCAATAAAGAGTTTTTATTATTATTATTCTTTTATTCATATTTAATCTATTTTGTACATTTTTAAATATTACATGTAAAAAAAAAAAGAAAGAAAAAAGGAATACAACATTTAAAAATATACAAAAACGGGGCACCCATCGGCAGCGGAGTTAGACCCAAGCTGCCAGCGGTCAGGGCTCCAGAGAAAGGAATCTCCTCACAACACGAGCCGTGTCCAAAAGCACTGCCTTCTGCATCTGTGCCTTGACCCAACTGCCAAGCGAGAGTCTCTCTAGATGACGGTCGAGACTCTTCGCTATTAACCCGTTCGTACTCACAACAATCGGAACAATTATCGTTGAGTCAACATGCCACATGGCGGTAACCTCGTGGGCCAAGTCCAAGTACTTACAAAGTTTTTCTTTCTCGGCTTTCACGAGGTTCTCGTCATGGGGGATGGTAACGTCAACAAGAATTGCACGGCGTGTCTCCCGGTCTACTATCACAATGTCAGGTCTATTGGCAACAATAGTCCTATCCGTGATAATAGACCGGTCCCAGTAGACCGTGATATGACTATTCTCAAGAACTGGCGCAGGTGCGTACTTATAGTACGGTACCTCAGGGCCGACAAGGCCGTATTTAAGTGCAAGTTGCTGGCAATTATTATTTATTATTATGTGTGTGAATGGGACAGAATATATTTAAACATGGACGTAACAAAAAAATAATAATGCAAGGGTAAATATAGGTACCTACTTTTATTTTCGAGGGTCTAACCGAGGCCAGATTACAAATGTTGATGATTTATACAAGCCATTGGTGTCCAGTGGAGCGAAATGAAGTTAAGGCTTTATTCAAGAACGAGAGGGTGGTTCGATTATGTTATAAGATTCGTCGAAAAATTGAACCCGGACTTTTAGATATATCTTAACCACTATTAGGAACTGATAAATACGAAGAAAAGCAAAATTGATCTCCCTGAGTATTAGGTCTCCCAACCCTATTTTTGAAATGTATGACTCACTATGAATGAAAATTGTTTGAAATCAAACAATTCATTCGATATCGAACAAAAAATATTTATATCGCCGATTTTGCGCGAGTCACGATTTTCAAAAATAGCACTCGAGATTTAACAAGCCTTTTTTGTTTCACCTATTCCGTTGTCTGCGTTTGTGGTCTGTTTGTAATCTTATCTTGCAAGTTAAGTTTAATCTCCTTCTCTTTTTCCGATTGAGCAATTTTATAAGAACGTGGTAAATCGTATAAGAAATTTGATAGTATGACACGAAGTTGGAGGCTTGGAGAACACATCAACTTGGAGCTCGGTTGATTCATTTGATGATTACTTTGGTCCTAGATGATAACCAATGCCTGAAAATTGTTATACTTATTTCCAATTTATATCCGAATTAATGTTGTCTTTCCTATATCAAATATATATATTTATATCAAAGGGTCATCAAAGAAAAAACAATAATTGACGCAGCCAGTTTAACATTCATACTTAGAATATGTTCAAGATTTAGAACCCTGACTATTTTTGCATTTGCACCACAATTTTCAGAATTCGAATTGGAAAGTGAAGTGAAGCGGAAATAAGTAAAATTTGCGATATTACCAAAATGTCTGGTAACTAGCTCTTCTTCTGTTAAAGACTTTGCAACTACATTGCTTTCTCAAATTGATCGATGATGATTGATGATTGATTTTTCTTTGTTTTTTTTTTTGAACTTTGAGCGCTATGTTTGTATTAAGTATACGTGCTATCGAAATGCATAGTTATGTTTTTTCTGTAAACTCCTTAGTTTGACTCTATGTTCACGCAGTGTTCGGGATTGGGCGATGGACAAATCGGATCTTGCGAAGTGCAATTTACGCAATTTTTAAATTTACTGTGAATGTTTGTTCACTTTTAGGATATTTGAAAATAATAATTTGTGTTGCAAGAATATTTTCGGTGTGAGATTATATTTCAATCTATTTTAGCATAACATATATTTAAGTTACGAAAAACCTTAGAATTTGACTTTATTTCTTATGAATTTTACATGGTGGAAATACAAATGCTAAGCAATCGTTTCATTAGATGTTTTACAGAGTGCTTCAAATTCTACAGTAAATTTCAAATGTGGTCACTAAATGAGCTGGTTGGAGACGAATAAATGGTGAATTAGCTTTATTAAATAATTTTTATCTATACTATTATTAATATTATAAAGCTGAAGAGTTTGTTTATTTGTTTGTTCGAACGCACTAATCTCAGGAACTACTGGTTCGAATTGAAAAATTATTTTTGTGTTGGATAGATCATTTATCGAGGAAGGCTTTAGGCTATATAACATCGCGACTAATAGGAGCGAAGAAACAGTCGAAAATGTGGACAAAACGGGGGAAATTATTCATCTTTGAGGGCTTCCGTTGCGTGCGCTGCGAAAACCGTTCGAGATACCTAAAAATTTTTATAAAAAAAAATTATTCCTCTTTAAATTATCTAAAAAACTGTCTGCGACAGTATGTGTCAATCTTTTCAGGTTAACTTACAATAGGAGTTTTTATGATAATCAAATTTGGTCGAAATTAATGCATTATTACAAATTATTTGTCAGAGTTGTATCATTATAATAATATTAATCTTTATCCAAATAAATGTGTTATTGATTCTGCCACAATAAAATAAAACTAAAAATATAATTTACGCACAAGTACTTTAAAATATATTATTTTTAAAACTACTTTAAAATATATTCTATTAATTATGTAACTAAGTCGTCTAAAATAAGTGGTGGGTAACAGCTAAAGGTAATTTATAATAAAGCTGAGGAGGTAGGTTTGTAAACGAAAAATAAATATGATTCCAAAAATAACTATTCCACGCAGACGAAGTCGCGGGCACAGCTAGTGTAGTATAGTTAGGTAATATAAACTTACCCATTTTTTGTGACTATTTGTAATTTTGTAAGAATACATTAGTATTTAGCTATTGCAGAGTATCACTTCAGTACTTATACATATTGTTGCAACAGTGTTATTTCATACATGTGTGAAAGTATTTTCAAAATTCATGGAAACGACGATTCTTTATTTCAGCCACAGTTGTAAACATTCTTTATTTTCTTACATGTTAAGTATTTTCAAAATTCATGGAAATGACGCGGTATTCTTTAATGAATTTGCCTGGGGCCTGTTGGAATATTGCTGGTCAAATTAATAACTACCTACATCCTACGAAAAAATTCCAGAATTATGCCTGAAAATATTAAACATTTTTGAACGGGTTTTATCTATTTGAGAAAGGTGAATCGGAAATGTTTGAGTCACTGAGTATCAATGTCTTGGCGTCTTAATACCTTGAACCATTGTTTTCTAAGGAAAAAATGTGTCGGTGAGGATGCCGTCATCTTATTTTTATCAGAGCTCTTTCGCTTGGGTGGTTCGTCTGAATAAGAAGAATTTATTGCGTTGTACAGCCTTCAACGGAGCGGGGAGAATTAGCCCACAATCAAGAGTCTTGTGAACTCTTTTCGTCAACGAACAAATTCATTATTGAACTGTAAAATTTATATGTATTTGAATATTAATCTATGTCGCACCTTAGCTCTTTCTGCAGTAGAGAAGAATTTTTCAATAATAGGCTACTTGACTGTATTCATACTTGGTTAACATTGTCATACAAAATATACACTAAAAAGTAATCGATTCTGAAAACAACGACAAAATTGGTTGTTAATTAAGGCAGTAATTCGATTTTAAAGTTTTCTCTATATAAATGTGGGAACGTGGTGGGGACGTCTTGCTATCTCTTTTGTACGCACGAAATCGAGTGGCAGTGACGTCACAACTCACGCAGTGCATTATTTTCTTGTTTTTTGTCAGTTTCCCCTTCCACCGAATTTCAAAGGCTTATAACTTATTAATTTTTGAACGGATTACAAAAATTCTTTCTTAATTCTGTTTCTGGAAATAAAAATATTGATATGAAAAAAAAAAAAAAAAAAATTGTAGAATACCCAATTGTAGAAAGTTTGGGGGAAAAAATCGTAATAAAGAAAGCATGTCAATAAACTACTCTTGTTACTCACAACTTAGGCGATAATGTCTTTCACTGGTCATGAGTAAACACATAACGTAAATTTTCTGTAATGTCAGAAATTGAAGCGATAACTATTTAAAATAAGCACTTTCTCTCGCATAGTGAAGATAATTCAATTTCCAATTACACAGTCGTATCGAATTCAGATACTATCCGAAATAATGGCGGAAAAGCCCCGGCTTTTTGAGTCTTTTGGGATTTTAAGCGCCCTCTCAATAGCACCGTTAATAAAGCGGTAAATGTTTTATATTGCTAGTCATTTTACAATCCCAATTTGTTTCGTGTTGTTATATTGCATGGAGTTAATCTAAAGCGGAACATGTATGTATATGAACATTTATATTCACGGCACTCCGGTGTCGTTCTTGCGTGTCAGTGATATGATACCTACATAGTATCTTATATATAAGATCTTATTTGTGTCTATTATTTATTTATTTAACATTTTCCAAAAATTGATACAAACAAATTAACATAAGATGCATTTCATAAAACCACTGAGGTTTGTTTAGAAAGAGCAGGTACATTCAAATCAAGCTAATTTAAAATCTATGATATTCATATAATAATAATAATAAGAAAATGAAGTAAATCTTACAGTGAGCCGGGCAATCAATCCTGATAAGAACCACAGAAATAAAGCTGCAGACAACAGCTAGTTCTACTGAATGCTCATTTCAGTCCCATTTAAGCTAAGTCATGGGCCCATACTTATTAAAGGTATAGGCATGCATGTCCAACTAAAGCTGATTTTCCAAAATTTGTATGAAATCGAGCAATGAATTAACCATGTTTATTGCAAATAAAGTTTCATTAATTTATCCGGCCTTTAAATAATGCCCACTACTTATTGCTTTAAGATAAATATATATAAAATACATTACTTGTTCTTTGCAAGGAAAAAATACATATTATAGAATTCATTTTTTTTAACGTAACAAATTGTACTTACAACTACTGTCATTCAATTAACACTTTTTTTCAAATTATACATTTTGTTATTTTTCTTAGATACCTTTTAGCTTTAAGGTTGCAGGCCGATTGCAAACTTTTTAAATACATATTATATTTTAATTTTGATTTTGATGATTTTGATTTAGATTTTCCACATTTTTACCCGACTACGGCAAAGCCACCGGGAGGGTTATGATTTTGACCGATTTGTATGTTTGTAGGTATGTATGTTCATTTGTGCGCGATTTTCTTCCAAACTACAAGTGATAATTAAAGGAATGGAGTATCGTTGGAAATGTCTTAGTTATCCGCTAGTTCAAAACTATGTGACGTCATGTTAACAGCGCCATCTAGCGGGCATAAATTTAGGACGAGAAAAAAATCTTTTTTGTTAATGCCGTGTCGTGTGGGGTATCAAATGAAAGGGCTTAATCAGCACATGTCAAATATATATGTATATTGTTAGCTTTTGCTCGCGGTTTTGCTTGCTTTAATCCGATATTTAAGAATACTTTTCATACAAACCGAATACGTTCGTCTGTTTGCGAAAGGACCAAAATGTACATATAGACTTTGGTCCAACATGGTGTTTTTTTACATACCATGAGTCATTAATCCATATCCATACTTCCATACTAATATTATAAATGCGAAAGCCTGCCTGTCTGTTACGCTTTCACGGCCAAACCGCTGAACGGATTTTGATTTAATTTGGTATGAACATAGTCGAAGACACGGCATCAAACATAGGCTACGTATTGCCGCAGGCGTAGCTGCGGGAACCAACTAGTTACTAATCAAAATGTAAATACTTAATGAAAATGATATCTAGATATCAACTTAGCCATCTTAAACTAAAATAAAGTATATTCCAAAACCTTTTTTTAAATTTATTTAAATAATAAAAACAAACATCTTTAATATATTATTTATCTATAAAAGTCTTAGTAAAGTTACGCTTAGTTCACTGAATAAGTCAACTAAGCGTCACTTTAAATAACATCAACGAATTAGTATTGCCAACACTCGACTCGCGGCCATACTCTTCTCAGTCGGAACCTGTTAGTAAGTAGGTAGTTAGTTAGTTACATTTATTTATGTGTATTTAATTTATTAATGAAGTAATGTTTGAGTTTCGTTTTAATATTATTTTCTGTAAGTTCGTTTTTAAAATGATTTGGTAGCTGATTTAATAAAAATGGTATTTTGTGGGCTAGTCTATTTTTTCCATATGAGTTAGTGTAACGGGGTAGATTTGGTTTTAAATTTAATCCATTCCTAGTCGCAATCCTATGAGGTGCACTATTTGGTAATTATTTATTATGAAATTGTTCTGTTAGTAAAATAATTTTATTTTATCATATACTGGCATGATTCCGCAGTGATAGAATAAACCATCGTTACCATCTTTAAATCTATCCATAATTTATTATACGAAGTTGCAATTCGTATATCCGTTTTAGATGAGATTCGAAAGTACTGCTATAACTGCATAATCCATATGAAATTATAATGAAATTGTTTATTTTCAATATAGGATATAAATATTACTTATTGACGTCAATTTACTTATATTAAGTTTACCACCACTTCCAAAGCGCAAGTGGAGAAGAAGCGGCGCCACAAACTCCACTGCAGCATTTTCTTCAAAACGTCAATTTACAAATAAGAAAAAACGTTCCTTAATTAACTAGTTAAATGAACGAATTCACATGTTTGTCAACATTTTGCACAATATTTTATTGTGATTTCAGATTATTTAAATTAAATAAAAAAAAAAAATTAAAAAAATGTAAAATGTAAAACAGAACATATAATGATATGTCAATTTGCTGAGGACTCTGCACCAAGCTTAAGTTCAACATTCCTAATGATTTCTTATGTTTTCGCGATTGTTATTCATTAAATTCAACATTCCTGTATAGATTCCCCTAAGGCCTTATAAAGTGCTAGAACAGTATAAGACGGTATTTTATTTTTTATTAGGAAGAATTTTGCTAGAATTGCTCTTAATTTGCCACAAACGTAATCAATGTGATCAGTCCATTTTAATTTATCGTCGATAATCAGACCTAAGTATGTCTGTTTTTTCACTACGTCAATATGTATGTCTTCCATTTGGTATAACTTCCAACGTTGTTGAAGTGTTGGGCCAAAATGTCGCAATTCCCTTTATTCTAAACTACTAGTGATAATCAAACAAATGGACTATCGTTGGAAAGCTAAGTTAGACTTTGTGACCTCATGTTCAATTTGAAACAGCGCCCGTTAAAGAACAAAGAATTATGGCAAAAATTGGTATATTGTTAGCTTTTGCTGGTGGTTTTACTTGCTTTTATTCGATAATTAGAAATACTTAACTTCAAATCGAGCAGAACCAAATAATGTGTCTTGGTTTTTGCTCGTCATTTGGCTGTATAGTTTATTCAAATTTTAAGCGGTTCTCCATATGAGCGGTGGACAAAAGAATATGTCTTAATGACTCCAAAACTAAATAAAAATAAGTTCTAAAACTGAATCCGGAAAACAGCGAAATCACGCTCTAAAATGTTTGAAACAAGACAATAATTTATTATTGATATCATAAATTGTTTAAGTAGTTATTATTATTATTTAAGTTTAATCAAATGAAAAATATATATTTTAAACCGTCACCGAGAATGACATTATTACTAATTTTAGTAGAAAGGATTGTCATAACAAAATTTAACCACGCTGGCAAAGTTGTGAAATAAATTCCAGAAATTTGATTGTATTCCAAAGAGCAATATAACAATAGTTTCCATTTAACAGGCTATAATAATTTGTGTTGAAACCGCTTATCTTTTATCAAATCAAATCAAAATAGAGCTGTTCGGAGGAGCCTACAGAATTATCGCGCTTTGACTAGGAAGGACCACTCCACAATGAACCCTTTGGCAAGTTTATAGATGTTATTAATGACTCTATACGGAATATTTCAGACAATACGCTTTATTAGTCAGTAATCCGTTTTTTGATTTCAATAAAGTGGCAAAAAAAAACATGTAAAATTGAACTTAAGATTTTCATTCAAAATACTCAAAAAGCCAAAACTAGAGTAAGAGACTTTTCGAGGCTTTGAATAGAAACATAAAGTATCATATAATTTTATTGAAATCATTGATAAGTTATGCTAATTTTTTAGAGCAGAATTAAGTATTTCGATTAACATGATAAACGATCATGTTCTCATTGTGGGCATTGTTGAATCTGATAAGAGACAAAACAAATGGAGATATAGCTGCAAGCAAAAAAATGTTTTTTAACACATTTGCTCATAAAGTGTGTACATATTTAATTGTAATTAGGTCCTAAATAGTGGTTGTAAACACGATGTTTATATTATAATCGCACTTGTAAAGTATTGGTTTCCATGGTTACAGTACATTTTTTTTTATGTACGCCAAGAGGATTTTAAGTCTCAAACCAATTCATTGGTTTTTGCAAAAAATATAAACTATTTTAGCTTCCAAATGACACAAAATTTAACTGTATTCCTGTAACGTCCCGGTTGACTGGAAGAGATCTCTTTATAGGATAAGTCCGCCGTTGCATTTATTTTTAGTTTTGTATTTACTGTAATGTATTTTTCTGTGCAATAAAGTTATTACAAACAAACAAACAAACGATCAAACAAATTTTATATTTATTTTACTGAACATTAGCCCTATTGGACTACAAACAATAATTTGTGTAGAAAAATTAAGAAGCGCTAAAAAGGACATTTCCATGGCTGTAAAACCACTTGCAAAAAAAAAAAATACTATCAGGGTCTGCTCAGTCTGTATCGGTGGCGCCATTTTTAAATCTTTTTGTTTTTGTCAAGTATTTAATTTACTATTATTAATAACAAATGTCGATTTAATTTAGGGAAGAATACCTAAATTTGCTTCCCCCAGATATACTAATCCAGGCTAAAATCTAATATTGATAACTGACTACGTAGGCTGTCTATAGCTACTCAACTTAAATCTTTAAAGGAAGAAATAAGGACGAAGCTTGGACGAAGCTTTAAAACCGAATTAAAGAACTAATCTAATTGTGAAAAGTGTTCAAAGTGTACCAACAAAAGTTAATGTGAAGAAATGTTTTGATATCGCTTGAGAACTTTTATTTGTTGTGTAAATAATAATAATAATAATATAAGTGTGTTTTTCCTCGCAAATGTGTTAAAAATCGTCGTATTACAACTCGTGAGCAAAATTGTTCATATACTCTGCTTCTATATATACCGCCTCGTAAATAATGACCAACTTCACACCCTTGTATCATAATCTACTATTATCGTGATTGTTGCAATCCTAATTAATAAAGACCTTAAAATGTGCTGAATAAGTGTTGAGGTGGAATCCGCCACAGTTTAAGCTGGAAGAAAATTGAGATCTCTATTCTTTTAGTTGCCTCTTACGATATATGGACGTAATCATAGATGTAAGGTATGAAATAAATAAATAAATGTAGAGAAAGGATGGTCAGTTCTACTTAGCCAATGCTTCGGTAATATCTAGATTTTACTAATAATATACTATTGGAAGATCGCCCTTAGCCCGCCTGGTTATATTTCACAATGGACGTTTACAAAGGATTTAATATCTCCGCTTTGAAACCAATCCGTGTATTTATTCGTTCAGACAAAGGTATCCCACTAATATTATGAGGAGAAATGCCATTTGTTTCTCGTCTCTGTTTATTTATAGGAAGATGTTTTAATATGAAGGATTATGAGATTTCCCGTACATTAATTTGGATTATTGCCAGGATATTGCTTTATTTGTTACCGTTTGTAATTCCGTTTAATCTATGCACGTTATATTAGCTAATTTAAATCAATTTCAAACCATCTTATATGGTCATTGTATTGTTTCGAATGGTCGTTAAAATTCTTCTGCTAAATAATCGTTATAGTTTTCAGGTGTATCATTTATTATTTGAGCGTACAAATTTGATTGACCGTACGATTTAAGCTAGCTAGCAACTTACTTGTGAAGTGAATTTTCATATATATACCCTTTGTACCGTGATATCCGAAGCACGAAACAAATTTCCCCTCAATCAAACAGGTATTCTATTCTATTCAAGCATTCAATGTAAAAGTATGTTTCCATTTGGTTTCGATCCTGTATCTTCAGATCACAAGGCAAACACTTTTACTAAAGTACCAGAACTGCGGTAATTATAAACGCTCCGGTTTTACATTACAAAACCCCAGTTAATTGAAAATCTGACTGTTACAAGGTTACTACGGTATTTGTAGTGTAAATGCACTTAACGCCTGCCATTAGGGCCATTACCTTCGAACATATTCCCTCTATTTTCTGCCATTACAATCTACTAATCCATTCACAAGCGAACAAAGCGGCTTAATGATTATTATCATCCCGATACAGAAGTATGTATAGCTGCGATAAGCCGGGTGATAAGCGCGTATTTCCTGCGCCTCAAGATGGAATGGGAATGGAAACAATTTCTTCACTTTTCCCTTACATTTTTATCACAGAAGCAAGTAAAAGTTCAGTTTCTAGTAACTGATATTTCTATTTATGGGAAGGGTGTATGTTTATCTTTTTATCATTTAATGAACTTCATGCGTGCCATGAAGCCGTGGCCTTTTTCTACCAGCTAATAATATAATGATGATAAACACAATATATCGCACACGTACTGCTGTATTTTATTATCCATAATATAATATAATGCAAGCTAACGCAAGTAGAGCCACGGACAATAACTATAGTGATTGCACTCCTTAATCGCAATTTTAATAGGGCCAAATTGGAATGCGGACACACGGCCCAGGAAAGATGGGTCAAAACAACTATTTTTTTTTTATTTGCAGGCACAGTTTGCAGGATAGTGTGCTAATGAGTGAAAACAAAAAAATGGTAATGAAGTTTGGATGGATTTAAATTTTATTGCAATAGAAATCTGCCATAATCATGATTACTGACTATTAGTGGCAGGCGGTGGTGACTCGCCACTCAATGAATGGGCCCCCCAAATAGTCGCCGCGTTTGGCAACAAAGGGGCAACATTGGAATGAGCGACTAAGGGTGCCGAGAGGTGCGGCTCCGGTTTCGCCATCGCGAGTTTCCTCGTGAGCGGGTTTCCCTGTTATTACGCCATTACGTGCAATACACTTCCACCCTCGAGCATATAGCTCTTGCGACTCCACTCTGGCCGGCCGGCTAAGGCAAGCCAGAAGAAGGGGTTCTGTCCCTCATCGGCGTCCACTCCGACCTTGGCGAATGAAGGTCGGAGGTGAGGGACGAAGGCCTCCCCTGGAAGCACTCAGGTTCGCGGTGTCGCCACTCACCAATAGCTCGCCACAAGCTGCCCTGCGGAGACTGACTGCACTGGGAAGGGAACCCAGTGGGCGATGGGGTCGTAATATATGATTATTATTAAACAGTTGGAGTATATGATATGGGGAACTTAAACTGGGGGCATAATAAAGTGTTACCAATTTACTTTGCCCGAAATTCATGCAATAAATAACTAAATCTTTACTGTTATCTTATGTGGATTGATTTTGTAGATACTGATATACACCAACATTCTGTTAAACAGCTTACATTAGGAATTCTATTACCGTATCTGAGATCTATCTTGGAAATAACCTATTGATGCTACGATACTGCTCTGACGTCGTCGTCCTTCTTAATTGGGGTATTTGTAAATCATATGAGCATATGTGGACACATACGCTCTATTTTAGACTAGATAGAGTCAATCAATTTGTAAACTATTTCAAATTTTGTACCTAACCTATGTCATATGAGAAAAATGTATGCATTATTTATTGATCTTTACAATAGTCATACCAAACTACCTCCACCGTTATAAAAACCGTCATAAAAAAACCTCAGACGTCTGTTAGTAAAGAAGGAAATGTTTCGGTAACAATTAATTCATTCAGCCCGTCCGCATCGGAGCTACCAAGCTAGAATTACTTTCGGCATTCATATACGGGTACGCTGACGATATTATGCAGTAACTTTTATGCAAATGCGCGGTGCAATAGGAGTGCATACCACCTGGACTGCAGCTCCCGGCTCACTCCCTAATTAACGGACAAAGTTAGCGACAATGGTACACTGAAATATGTTTCATTAGGATCTTATTTGGATCCAAGCTTTTGGTTAGTTATGGAGAGTGATTTTTAGCTAAAATTATGCTTAGTTTATAAGTGTAATTTTTAGAGATTTCTTTTAAACCACTCCCTAATTAACGGACAAAGGTAGGAACAATGCTAAACTGAAATATTTTTGATTAGGATTTTCTTATTTGAGTCAAAAACTTTCAGTTATATAGTCGGTGTTTTTGATAATATTTTTTTAATATTTACTAATGGAAGAGGCTTGTATGCTTTAGGTAAAGTCTCAATGATAGGAGGTGGTATACATCTCCTTTCATTAGTATTAATATCTTACACGTGCCCTGTTCAGAATTAATGTTTAAAAAAAATATGGGGCCTTAAACATTTTGATAGGATAGATAATACTACTTTCAATCCTTTTAAAAAACTCTACGCAGGGTGCGTTTTTACGTATTTTTTCCTAAAACAAAATTCTTGCTCCTCAGTACTGCGAATCAATTATCCATCTACAGTTTACCGTAAACCAAAAAAAGTCAAAAGCAGGGATTGGATTCCAAAGCTGACCCGAACCAAGTGAGGTAATTAATTACGCGTGGTTGTTTTTGCAGTGGCTAGGCTACGAGGAAGAAACGGCAAGATTTATTGTTTGCGCCACTTCACTTTCACGAAAATATAGAGAGGCCGTAATTGACACTTGTTGCAATGTGTGTATGATCTGCGTCTTGAATACCAAGACAAATGTAACAATAGTAATTAGCGACTCGTTGGCTTGATACTCGTAGAACCCTGCAACGTTTGCGTGGTATAGCACAAATTTAGTAGAGTATTAAAAGATTTCCGGTTCACTATTGAAAAAAAATACTGTAAAAGTAAGTTATTACTGCTAAAATCTCTTGACATTGAATACGAGATACTTACTTAAGATCATCGTTTTTCTTATTTTTCTGAATTTATCATTCAACATACTCGTATTACAAAAATAAGATTTAATCGTTTTAACTTTAAGTATCTTCTTGTCGAAGACGTCGGTTTATACTCGTACGTAGTTTTAAATTTCTTCCATGAAAATATTCATGGGAAATAATAATAATAATGGAAAAGCAATCAATTGACTGTTTATTTGGGTTCCGAGGTATCACCATCTTTTCAGGCGTAACTAGTCCACAGATAAGTGTAAATATTGTAAAATAAATGTACATCCCTTCTGCTTTTTCTTTGTTTTGGAACTTCGGCATCGCTCGACGGGGAATTACTAATCTTTTCTTTAATTCTGATCCCTTGTTTTCTTCAGACGGTAATAGAGCCGTAAGCCGGATTAAAGCGAATGCTCATTTCAGCCTCGTTTATATTGCATTGTCCGGGAAAAATAACAATAAAAGCTAAATGACGACGGGTCGAGCTCCGCGCCTGTAAATGTACAAGATTGAAAATTAGGGTTGCTGATTATAATCATCTGGCCGCGCTACTTTACAGTTTTAACACAATTATATCTGGTATGGGAATTTCTAAAATAAAAACATTTTCGAGTTCAAATGGTTCGCGCGAGATTTTCGCGCAGTATAGACATGGAAGTCTCTGAATAAACTACATACCCAGGTCGGCCGATGCAGGAAAAGCATGTTCAGATGGGGCTATAGTTTTTTGTAGTGTCTCTTGCCCAGACTATGGCCCATGTTCTGTTTAGCCTTGAGTGCAGAGCTACCAGCACTCCCAAAGACCTTTATGAAGTCACTGCCTTGTCAGTGGCCAGAAATTGGTCTACACAAATATAATTTAGCCAGAGTCGACTCTCTTGTGAGAAGTAGAGACAAATAAGTAATACCTGGAGCTTATCACTCGCTCGATGTAGATTTTGAAATGTTTTATAGCTAACTAGGACTATTAAAACTTTATTTATTACAAAATTAACATCACATATAACATGCAAAAAATAAAAACTAAATAAATCTTAACTAAAACTAAAACCTCATAATAAAAACTAACCTATATTTTATATGGACTATTTGTATATTTTCTTTTGAGTACCTACTAACTGATTAGAATCATAATGTTTAAAATTTGGTTAAAAGTCAGAGTAAAACTATTTTATTAAATTTCTTTAAAAGGGCAAATAAACTAATTCAAACAATCTAAGATATTAACAAGCACCTAAAATCGCGCTTCTACCCTTCTGGTAAGCATATCTTGTCCTGTCACTGTAAGAGATCCCTAAGTGGGATAAGTCCGCCATTGTACTTATTGTTTTTCCTTGCTTGTGTATGTAAATGATTTGTTTTTTTTTTTGTACAATAAAAATATTACAAACAAACAAAAAATGTTTTAGCGTTTTTTTTTTTAATATGACACATATTATAGATAAGAAAATAGAAAAGAATTTATGGCATTTTTGAATAAAATTCTAATAGATTAGTAAGCGAATCGCTCAAATGTGTGAAACTGGCAATTATCGTAAAGTTTCGGATACTTGTGTCCCTCACTGTTTAAATAAAATATAAAGAAAATGGTGAACATCAGGAAAATGTTAAAAAAGCCGAAAACATTATTAATTACAAATTAACGTCACATTTCGCATCTCCCTCAATATTAGAGTAATTACGTTACACGAGCGTATATTTTGATATTAATTAAAATGTCTATATTAATAACTTGATAAAATTTCACTATAACAGAAAGGTCGCAAATTTTCCTTCCATTTATAATAATGCCCAACGGACAGATACCCAAATAAACTTGTACACAACTAAATTGGGTTGTTCCCGTTCGGGGTTACCTTGTTATGTGATTGAGATTGCCTAGCTAATGCCATAGAGGCTTCGCTTTAAACAAATTATAATAAAACTTCAAATGCGGAAATAAGTGTCGGAATTACTGCGGAATTCACAAAGAGTGTTACGGATGCAAGAAAATTCGTTTATTTTGTTCATTTGTCTGAAAGTTTAGTTGCAGTCAACGACGAGCGGTAGCGTAAATACAAACCCGATTACAACATAGACAAGCGCTACTCTGTAGTGCAGCCGGGACCGTATACGTTCGTATACGTAAATAAATACAAACGCGACTACACCACATACATTGGTAAACTATTTGCGTTGTGACCGGAATCAAACACATTTTGAATGATATTGTTTTCACAATGGCGGCTGCAATACAGAGCAGCTCATTACCGATTCACTAACTAATGTATGTGTAACTATAAACGCGTTCGGTAAGGCAATGTCTCACAATTATGCAGCAGCTTCGCGGATAATAATTAATTACCTAATTTTAATTTTTAGTTTAAACTTGATCTAGCGACAGGTAGGTGCGTGCGTAAATATTAGTTTAATAAAAAGAACTACTTTCTTCAATATGAGTCGAGTTGATTAAACGATACTCAATTTCGAACAGAGGCAAGAAGAGTCTTTTAGGGCAGACAACATGTATGGCAACGGTATGAGGTCGATTGGTCTTAGAAAACTATTTTAAACTCGAGTATGCGATTTGAAAAGACATGAATGATCAAAAACATTGCAATGTGATTATTTGGATGATAAGTTTGTCGTTTTATCAGGTGGGCAGTATGCCTTATTGCCTACTTAATTGTATAAAAAAAAAAATCATTTTTACCCGAAGGGTTATATTTTTAGCAGTGTATGTACCGATTTTAATAAAATTTCAATCTAATTTAGTTTTATAATTATTCAGAAATGACCAATTTATGTGTTGTCAAATAAAAAAAAACATAAATAAAAAAAACCTTACTATTTTTGGGAAGTCAGTTGAAAAATTAACATAATTTTTAAATGGGTTATTATGGGTAATATGGGGTATTTGTATTGTATTGTGTATTGATGTATTTATTGGGTGTCTGTGTTGTAGTCACCTTTTTTTTTTTTCATCCGCGTATAATGAAACAAAAGCGGCTGCACTACAGACGCTCTGTGCTGCAGCTGGGTTCGGACAGAATTTACCTCTTTAAGCCCTCCGCAAGATGATACAGCACAGACTATGGGTGTCTGTGTTGTAATCGGGTTTGTATTTACGCCGACCGGTAAAGTAATTGTAGGTGTGCAAATTATCGGTTGCAATTTGGGTGCAGGGAGCACCGTAAGGAAAAGTATTCGTTGGAGGAATTGGAATCGCACTGAACTATAGTATAATCCATATTTCTACACTGAAATGCGAAATTCTGCCTGTCTGTTATGCTTTCACGGCTAAACATCTAGACCGATTTTAATATATGCTACTTTTTAACGCGGGCAGAGCCGCAAGGAAAAGCTAGTTTGTTAAAAAAGGAAGTGATGCATATAAATGACATTTGATTTCCTCCTTAATCAATTACATGAGATTGACAACATTAAAACTACATACAATTAATTCATCATTATGTGTTTGAAAAGGTCGAGACTTGGTTTCAAAAAACTTTTTTTTGAAACATTGGGGAATCAACTTTTTTGACTCTGTATAGTTCAAAATAAACATAAACCTAATAATTTCAGTTAAAAAAACCTCTGAATTCTTGCGTAGTAGAGAAGTAAAACGATTTTACGGCTATTTAAATAAAAACTCCGTTAGGGTGGCACGGTGGTCATAATGAACCATTTTTCATATCTTTAACGACTATATTGAACCCTGCGCTTGGCTGTAACGAAATATTGCACTAGATTTTAATCTAGATTCGTGTTGGTGTATGGGTATCTATACTAGTTTTGTCAATAAAATTTTGTGTAGATAATAAACATGAATTTTCTTGTGTGGAATCTGATGCATATCGACAGATCAAAATTTGTATTCAAATAATGTCATAAGTCATGACGAAATTCGACATAGGACTTTGGTTCAGAAATGCAATTTTCGTAAAGAGTGACTCACGCAAAATCGGCGAGTAGAATGATTTTTGTTCGATATCAAATATTTTTCATTCGACATATATATCATAAGTACATTTCTAAAATAGGGTTCCAGAGCTTAAGTTCCACTCTGACCCAGTGTCATTAATGACTTTATTTACATTTTTCTTACTCTATATATCTATAAATTTATTTACATTTTTTGTTCTTCAACTATCGATGGATTTGTTTCTATTTGCACGCTAAACTCAATGAATTTTCACGATGTTGACTAGGTTCTAAATAGGTACTTTATTGTGATACTAAAACAGAAAATGCTCAAGAAATTCTTCTTGAAAGTGTTAAACTTAGGTAAGTGGCCCCAATTTTGTCGCGAGCTCGAAGTTTCACTACATTCTATATTTTGCTAAAACACAATATTTACATTAACTTTAAGAGGTACCTTCGTCTCCATTCATCAAACCTAAACTGACGTCTTGAGCGAAGTAGCAAGAAATAAAATTAAAGGAACCATTGTAAAAGTAGTGCCAACTTGCATAGCTATAACGAAACTTACAAAAAACATGAACCCTTCACTTGCCCGGAAGCCATAATTGGTTCTTAACAATGGAATTTTTATTGTTATCTAGTTTGCAGCAAGCGAAGGGTCTTAATTCTTCTAAGATTAAACGAAATCTTAGAAGTAGAATTATAATTTGTCTGTCAATTGATCTTGTATTTTGCACCCGTTCTCTGACAAAACCACGGTTAGTTGTTAAAAATAAAAATAAAAAAATTCGTTGTACCTACAAAAGATATAAATTAAATAAATACAAAAATATCAAAAAAGTAGTATTAAATCAAATTTAGTTTACATTATTATGGTACATTAAAATTATAACCGGAAATTAATTCACATAAACAATTTCCAAAACATATTCGGCAATATTATTAAAAACAGTTTAGTGTTATACTAAATTTTAGTCTGATATAATAAGTATTTTTATTTCAGTTCTTCCTTGCAGAGTATCTACATTGAAAGTAATTCCGCCTAGTTTGGCAACCTCCGCAGTTTGAGAACAATTGGTGCGATCATGGAGGACTGGAAGATGAAAGAGGCGCTTGATAGCTCCTTTTTCTTTGTAGGTTTCTGAATTGCAGGATTGTTTTCGGATTATTTCATGTTAGTTATGAAAATGGATAGTCCTAATCTACTACTTTATAAGTACTACCGCGGCTCTGCCTCGTCTAAAAGAAGCCTATATGCCCGGTTCTTGAACTATATTCATACCCAATTTCATCAAAATCGGTCCAGACGTTTGACCGTGATAGCCTAAGAAACAGATTTTCACATTTATCATATTATTAAGTTTGTATATGGAAATCTGGATGAATATAATTATGTTTTGCTTTGAATCGCATCGATCGACAATATATAACTAAATTACAAGTATTAAATATCAAATCAATGCATGCAATTAATCAAGGATCAAATTTTATACACGGGTAGAGTATACTTATAAGACTACTTTTTGCAATAAATATACGGGTACGAAGCCCTGGGAGAAAGCTAATTTAATTAAGGTGAATTTCAAAATTAACGAAGAGTACCACTCAAGAGATCATAGAACTTAGAGGTTTCGCATTTTTTACCCATTTTGATGACTTCAGTAGCTAAATTAATGCCGAAAGATTTGTATACCTAATAATTATTTTCCGGTTCGCTTTTTCAAAAAAGATTCTTATAGTCTCGTCAAGTTGATTCAAAGGCTTATGGTAAAAAATATTCGAGAGAGAACAGACGTTATTAAACCAGAAGCTGCTGTTTAATTTAGAATATTTAATACCACTGGGAAATTAAAACGAGATTTCGCCAAAAATTACCACATTTACATTTTGGTGGAAAGTTTTAATAACTAAATTCGAAAGTATAAAGGTTTTATGAGTTACCTACTTGAATTTACACAAACTTATTAGTTTAGCTACACGTCACTCATTCGTCAAGTAAATACGTCTGTGAAGTTTCTGCTATCAGCATAAAACTGCAATGTATTTGTACCCACTATTAAAATGTTGTAGAATTAAGTTATTTAATAAACATATACCACTGCTTCTACATATTTGTAGCTATGTGTCCCACTGCTGGGTAAAAGTTTTCCCACTCGCATATGATTAATCTCTTGATATACACTCTCTTGGTACTTTCTATCGAAAACTTGAAGTTCATGTGCCCATCTTTTGATTTAGGCCTTCTCCGATTTCTGTACTCATTAGTTGGGACCTAGGATGTTAAAATATAGGCCCATCTTTCGGGATACATGCGGCAGACGTGACCATCCTATTTCAGCCTGGCAAATCTTTCATCTTTTCCCCTTAAAATACATAAAAATAATAATCTACAAGTAATAATTATTGGTAAATATTTTTATCATAAGTATCTCAGTACATTGGCTAAGCACTATAAAATATTAGCAGCACTTTGCCATATAATTGTAATATTTATTATTTTTCTTTATAAACATAAATCATTTTCTGTTATTTAAATTTTCTACGTGTCTATCAGTGATGTGCGAATTTACCCTAATGGTCGGTTAATAATACTTTCAATTAAGAAGGTAACCTGTGCTACAAGTTACCATTGGTAACAGCTATGTAACCCTTACAAACGCACACACAGGGCACAAAAAATTATAAAATACTTATTAAGTAACTGATACCAATTTCGCGCTAATTGTAATAAACTTAGCTTTCACCAGTTGCTTGGCCTACATGAAAACGGTGATTTGCTCTTCAATCACACTTAGAAGTAAAAGATTATTACTTCTAAGTGTGTCTACTTATTGACAATAATGCTCCTCACTAATGTGAGGATCATTATTGTCAATAAGTAGCTTGCGTAATAACATATAACTATTCATAAATATCTCAATAATAAGTTTTTCTTATTACTATTCATAACACTTCGCGCCGGAAGAAATGTTCCAATAAGATTCATAACTACATTTTCTTGTAACAAGGTCATCATTTTATTAACAGAGTTTTCTCTTTGTTCAAAGACGATGGAATAAAATGGCTATAACAAATTACAGGCAATTTTCGTCATAATAATAAACGATCGGTTTGTAATAATTCAGGAAATTTCCAAGTATTCTTTATGTCGGTAATTAGTTACATAATGGTATCCATACTTAACTTGATGGTACAGGAAGAAGAAATCCTGGAAGATAAATGGCATCGTTTTATTTGATGTACGAAGAGACTGTTTGATAATTTCGAGAGCTTTCCAGTTTCGGAGGTTTGTCTTTACATGCTCTTTTCTGACCTGCTAATAAGGATAGTTTTGCACGAAAGCTTCGTACTTTACCAATACGAATTCTAAGCAGACCTGTAATTAGTCATGGATAGTCTGTAGTATCATGTGATTTATTTTTCAAAGTAGTTTACCTCATAAATGATGGTGTCAACAAAATTGGAAGTTAACACAATCAAATTTACAAGTTAGCTTATTCTGGACCGATCTATTTTAGGCCTTTTGTATAAATTATTTAGTCCGGTTGTAAATAACATTTTCGTACCGATTTACATGTAATTTTGTATCGGGTAGGTCCGAGATCTTGAAAAATACTTGGGGCCTTTATGGAGCAATATAACCGAGCAAAAATTTTTTAGTTAGTCTTGCACTTTATAATGTGCTTTGTTGTTCTTGAAAAAAAAAAGATTCGGATGAAAACATTATTGGAAATTCCAAAATCATTTCAAAATAAAGTTGTCCTTGTGATTCATAAAAAGGTTCATACCTATATTAAAATGGTTTTATTGAAATTATGTCTGCGCACAGCGTTGTGAAAAAGTAAAGATAAATTAATTATCTATATCACCATTCAAACAACCTTGTTATATAAAAGTACCCTTTAAAATACTTGAGTGATATTATGTGTAAGACCTTTATTCCACAGGTTTTCTTGGGACAATAATTTTCTTCACTCGCATTACCAGGCTCGTCCAACCGAAAAGAGAAAGATAAAAAAGGTGGACTCAGCTCTTTTGTCGCTCCACTGTGAGCTAGTGTGATCTGTAAAGGATATGTAGGCGTAGTTACTACTGACGAGGTTTTATCTAAGTACATATATGTAAGTGTAATTCATTTAAAACTATTGACCTTTATTATCGTTTTAACAATAAAAAGTATATTGATTTTAATATAATATTATCTATGACGACTTCTAGAAAGATCAGATTAAATCCTAGATTTCAATGGGCACATGAACGTGATTTGTTTTATTTCTTTTAATTTTACCCAGATTTTTTTAAATATTGCAGTGTTGGATATGTTTACTTCTTAAGTACATAATAATAAAATAAAATTAAAATACACTGTTTGTTTGCCCGGCTTGGTTTAAGTTTCCATTATTATCGACACATTTAGGAGTAGTCTTACTTAGTAATAATGTAACAAATAATAGCTTGTAGCCATTGAATGTAATAAAACATAGCTAAACCCTTCTTAAAAATTCATTGAAATAAATTTAGAATTAGAATAAATTGCTGCTAGGTTTGTTAGGTGTCAAGAACCCTATAGAGAGACGTTTACTAAAATATTTTAATGAAACATTTGAATGCACTTTAACGACGATGCCTGTTCAGTGTTCACTTGAGATGGTCTCAAAAGCGAAAGAGGGTATCGACACTTCATTTGTGATAAATAGTTAAAATGCAAAATATTTCGTTCAGATAGTTCGGTAAAATTGTCTCTTAATAACATATTTTTTTATTTCCTGTTGACTTTATCAACACTGTCAATCCAATTATTACAATCCAATCGCTATTAAATTATGTGCTGAAATGATTCAATTTGAGAATTCGGTCTTAGAAATTTAAAAAAAACTTGTTGACAAACTATATTGACCCATCCTATGCCGATTTCATTATAATTATTGGTATTTACTATCACTAAAAGGGAGAATCAACTGTTAACAGAGGCTGTAAGCGTAAACCTTTCGGTGCTGTAATTTGGTCGGTGATTGTAAATTACTTACAATCCTAATTTATTTGCGAGGGTGAAATATTTATAGGCCCGATATTGTGCGTTTTAAATGTGTTTTTATTAGAGAAGAATTTAAATTTTCGTTTATGGTATGAAAGACTAGTGTTAATTATGAGCGAATTATTTTGCAACATTTAACAAAAATATGGTATTTATAATTAGATTTAGTATTAGTAGGGAAATTAAATTATTGACAATCCGCAGTATCGTAGTCTTCATTAAAACATAATAATGTTTTTTTTCAACTATGTAATAAATTGTCTTTTGTCAATGCTCACTAAATAACGTCATGTATCTTTTATAAAAGTGTTTACTAAGTTATGAAGATTTAATTAAGATGCTTCATGTCAGATGTTTCCTGAAAAGAACATTATTTGCCATTGATCTACAACTTTATCAATTGTAATAAATCATCTGGCATCCCACATACTTCCCAAATAAGCGAAGTAATAATAAATAAGTACTGACCGCTCACAATATACGATAGAAAATATCTATTTGTGGTCTGACGGAATACCCTGATGCGTTTCTTGTATCCCTGATTTTATTGGACAAAACAGTGTCTGTCCCGGGAACAAATCGCCAGGGATCGTATTATTTGGTGCGTAGATTTATCGGCGCAGGAGGATCGAGGACCTTTTGTTGGGTTTTACCATAAATCTTTCGCCTATTTAAACGGTTATTAGGACGCGAGCGATTGATGTCCACCTAACCGTCGTGTGAGCACTAAATTTTATAAAACGCCCGTCGTTTGTTTCTCAGCTTATTTATAACAAAGGTATAAAGTTGCATTTTTGAGCCTGTTTGATCATAAAATAGATAGCAGATAAAGATAGATTAGACCTTATTGAAGGACTTGTATTTCTTTTAACAAATTAAATTATAAACTAAGTTATATAACGTTGCTTAATTTAACCGATAACATATTATGGATGTTTTACAGCTTCAACTGGCTTTTTGTGTACTGTCTGTCTGTTTTATGTATGTTACTAACACTAGTTTTTATGGTCAATCATTGTTACTAACACTAATATGGATCTATGGTCTGAAATAAATGAATTTATTATTATTATTATTGAGTCCTAAAGAAATAAAAAAAGGAAATTATTATGTTACAGTGAAATTAACGAAATATTATTAAAAACTAAATTACAGTGGAAATGAAACCATGGTCACTAGTAGTTCAGTATCAGTAGAAACAAAGTAATATACTCCTAAGTAGTAGGAACTGCTTAAATTTACAGATATGTGGCTAAAGCAGTTAGTTACATTTACAAATTTGTGTTGTCTTTTGTCCGAGTTTCTTGTCCCTACTTGATTTTACGAAAGTTTCCCTCAAGTTACTGGTTCTTTTAAAGTCAATGACGTAAAATCAAGTGAAGTTACGAATTTTCACACTACAACTAAAGAAATATGTATCTTTTACGTCTTTTAAGTCGGATCCTGACACAAGAGCGTTGCCAAAACATTAAAGATTTTGAGAGGTGAATATAATCGAATTTGAAAGATATACATACTTTTCATAACTGCAAGACCTAAACACGATTTTTAGAAAAAATAATGTTATAACAGGATACAAATGCGCTCTTTGTCCTCTGTGATTTAGTTTGAAAAATATGAAATGCGAGGACCAAGCTACGTGAATAGAATTTTCACGAAATTGTTTTTCAGCAAATAAGATAATACTAAAAAAATCGCTTCGCACATTTATTTCTTGCCGCTGACGGGCGTCTGTAAAAGCGTTTATTTATTAGAAGGAAAAAGAATTAACAAAAAACACGAATACCTGAGTATTCTTGAAGAATATCTGTCGTGCTGAGAAGCACTCTGTTGTAATAAATTCACTCTCAATTTATCTTATTGTGGAGTGCTCTGGTTGTACGGTCGAAAAATTTGTTGTCAATTTATTGAACCTTATTGTTATTGTGTTAGGAATCGTAAAATCTTTAGACTTGAAAGTAATAGCGGCTCGGGCGTGGGAATTTCGACAAAAAGCCTTCTGCTCTTCTACTTTTCTCAGCCAGCAGAGCCATTATACAAAACATTATTCCAAATTACATTGGACGCGTTACGATAATGCTTTTGTTCGTTTGATAATGTAAAGAAATGTGTTATTTTTCAATTCGAGTTATTTTCTAATTAAGTACTAAGAAATCCTAATGATTATTCATTATTCTGGATTAAGACTATTGTAAGAGTAGACCATTTGAGTACCTAATTGAACTCAAATTAATTATACTAGTTTATTTTAATTATTTAATAATTGTTATGTAATTAAAATAGGTGTTTGTATTGTTGCCGTCAGAATCATTAGCGAAACAATTCTATCTAGAATTGTATATTAATAGTTAAGATTAGGATCTCCGAATCTTAACTATTAATATAAACTGGAAACAGAGTTTGTCGTAATGACGAAAAGGGTAGGCTGTCATGAAGTGACAGGACAGGATGGCATGGCGTGAGTAAGTTAACTATTGATTAATTGACATTAACATCTATAAAAAATGGTCAAAATACCTGTTCGTCCCCATAGTAGGACGGTTCAGTCATTGAGCGTTCGATTTATACCCGATGCAAAGAAGGGGCAACAGTAGGGATAATGGTGGAGGTGGTAGGCGCAAATGTTGTTTACTATGACGCGCCATACCCCTCTCCTACTACTTTCAATATTAATGACAGATTAGTTAGATTGTTAGTAATATGCCGACAAGTTTACTTATATGTTTGTTTACTACCTCACACATCATTATGAGAGTTATCAATAAAGAATGATATATTTTCATCTCTAACAAAGTATACTTTCCGTGAATTCGCGCGAAAAACCAAAGTAAAAATGAAGATTTCACAGTTCTGTTTAGATTTTGTTTTCCTTTCTAGTAATAGTGTCTGCCATTAAATATTTTATATCCTCGCAACCTGTTACAGGCGGTACGGGCCCCTTGGGCAGACATTTGGTGGCTTTTACGAACTGCATCTTCTTTATACATCGTATATTGCACAAAGCAGTTCGAGTATGTGCTGCTATTACATACGTACCAATCTATTGTACCTCCCTTATGAAGCATTTAGGGGTCCATACTTAAAGGGTAAATGGACTCTATTAATAAGACTTCGCTGTCCGTCCCTTTTTCACCACGCTGTATCTCATGATGCGTGAAAGATGACAGTAAAAATTTTCACAGATGATGTATTTCTGTTGCAAAAACCAATGCTAAAAACAGAATAAAACAAATATTTGAGCGACCCCATACAACAGACATATTATTTGTGCCGTTTTTATAGATATGGTAGGGAATCCTTCGATGCACGAGTCCGACTCAGCTGTTTGTTGTTGCTATGAAGTACGATATTCTAATTCATATTTATCTCAATTACTCCAATTCCATAGGAGCATAAACATAAACAAGTGTATGTTATTACTTAAGTGTAATCTGTGGGATTTTTTCTTACATATCCCACGCACCTAATGCAGCGGCCACACTTGATCGTGAAGATAGGTGTTTGCGTTGTCGCGATGAAGTTGTCTATGACGAAGTGCCAGGCCACATTATTCGCTACATCGCGATAATCTAGGATGTCGTGGTAATTCGCAGTGTAGCCAACAGCACGAACTTTGTCTTGACAAAACCCATTTCACCGACAGCGGCTCGAAGGGCATTTGCATTCTTAATGATGATTCGCGATAGGTCGAACTCTTTAGTCAGACGTGTCGCGACAACGTAAGGTCTTTGCGTTATCGCGATAGTGTAGCCGGAACACAACCGATGCGCAGATTTCCACAGCAATAGGATGGTCTGGATTCAGTCAGCCGCTTCAGACAAGTAGATATAAAAATTTGAAGGTTCGATTTATTAATATTTCACCAGTATATTTTCTTAAGCTGACCAGATTTAGATATTGTTTAATGTCATTGTTGTGCTATTTTGGTCGCAGTTAGTCCACTGCTGGACATAGGCCACTTCGCTCGGGTCGGATCGCCGAGCCAGAGGAAGGAGTAAGTAAGTAAAATAAACAATGGAACGAAAACAAACCAAAAGGTAAAATTAAGCAGAGTAATTTTATAAATAAAAAAAATTATTTTCTGCAGACTTTTTATTTTTTTAGGTCAACTGAATTTTCATGAAAAGTAACACATCATTGTCAATTATTTTTTGTCTTGAATTTAAATGTAATTATGTTTTCATCATCATTATCATTATTTCGTGTAGGTCACATTGTCAATCGACCATGTAAAGCCTCGTGTCAGAGTTGTTCGGAACTACCTCTCGGCTCCTGAAGTATATAGGTACTTAATAAATAATATTTCCAGTACAAATAAAGACGCTCAGCGGAACTAATGGGGCGTTCATAATTCGCGCAAGGCCCCATTCAATGGAAGCCGTGAGATTTATAACCACGGGGATCTGGCAAGATGCCTCCTGGCACGCTGATTATGCAATTTTGAAATCTTTCTTATAAAATCCAATTCATTCATTCATAGCAAGGATCAATTTTCTATCTCGAGCTCCTCTGTGCTCCGGAAGGCACGTTAAGTCGTTAGTCCCTGTTGTTATAGATAGATAGCAGTCGTGAGGCTGTGTCAGATGCCTAAGGCAGCCTGAACAATTCTGACAGTGTTTGCCACTAACAAACCTCAGGTTATGTTCCTGTTGGTCTGGTTTCCCTGCAAAAAGGGTGACGGAGGTTAGGCGGCAGTCGCTCCATTGTAATAACCAGTGCCGCCAAATCTAGGACCATGACTTACAGCGTACCCTAGACTCTGAAGCGTACCTAAGCTAACGACGCTACTAGGAATACACGCTAGGATTATGATGAGCAAGGATCAATCGATCCTGTTCATACATGCAAAATCTTCGTATGGTTTTCGCTAGTATCGAGAATGAGATAATAGAGCTTAAATGGCTTAAATATTATTAAAGGCACATTAAGTTATTACATTAAAATTTATTGTGCCACAAGTAAAACATAATTATACGATTGGAGACCTTAATGCTAAAAGCATTCTCTGCCAGACAACAAAAGCTCAACATTGGTGCAGAAACAGAAAATTAGTGCAGCGCCAAATATATTTGTAATTTATTAGAATTATATGTAGTAAAATATTGCAATTATGCCTTGATAAGACAAAGAGTAGAAAAACTAATAAAATAATAACAGTTTTTTTCTGTTCAACCGACTTTTAAAGAACCAAAAAGGAGGAGGTTCTTAATTCGAGATCCTTTTTTTATTTTTTGAACGCTTTACTGCGCAGATTTTTTTTCTAACTTTACTAATCCTTAACTTTTAAACATAATCAACATCATATTCACGATCATGGATATTTACTATTGTATCTTTATAAAAACTAGTGCTAGTGTTTAATTTTCAGAATTCTATAGCCCTTTGAAGAGCCAACAGCTCAGAACTGCATCGTTAGACAGCCGTCGCCTTCCATAGTGGAGAAAAACTTGCATAAAGAGTGCATTGTTTGGAGTATTTCTGTTTTGTTGGGTGTAAATGAGATTTTAAGGTATTGTACTCCAAATTGAAAGGATAAAATGTTTATTTTTTGTTTTTGTTTGTTTGGGGATATCCTTTAAACGCTGAATGTAGGAGTCACATTCAGCGCTTAAAGGATATCCCCAATAATTGTTTTTCATCTTATCGTCTTTTGAGACTTAAGAAAAAATATTTTTGATAGAAGGAGTTCTATTTATTTCTAATAAAAAAAGAGCAGAATTTGTGGCCTTAATATATACCGGTGTGCCGGGTATATTACCTGTGTATCAACATAAAGTTCGTATAGCCGTCACAAAAGTTTGGTTTAGCTGAACAGGATCGTAACATAAAATTTTACAACAACTTTAGACGTTACGATATTATGGCTTTTTGATATCTTGCTGTGCACAATAATAGCTTTATTACTTGTAATTTTGAAGTTTTTACTTCTCGTTTTATGCTAAAGGCAATTTGTAATATCATTTGCAACAACATCAACACTAAGCTTGTGGTTGTATTATTTTTTTAATGTTTTCTTTCACAACTGATTAATTAGTAATGATGATAAATTAATTTGAG
Source organism: Euzophera pinguis (assembly GCA_947363495.1). Taxonomy (NCBI): domain Eukaryota; kingdom Metazoa; phylum Arthropoda; class Insecta; order Lepidoptera; family Pyralidae; genus Euzophera; species Euzophera pinguis. Next base: position 8,191,564 of record OX376155.1, read on the forward strand.
GTTAAAAGAGATGCTATCAATACTCTTAACAGGATAATTTCCTAAAGGCACTAGCGAGCCGCTTATTGTACATCTTTGTTACAGACAACATATCTTCGTATGTAATTATCTATGGTGCAATAAAGTGTTTTTACTTACTTACTTACTTAATTTATAAAGAAAATTTGCAATGTTTTATTGTACCGTACAACTTCAGAATTGATTTATTTGAAGCCATTGGAAAATTATCAAACTTCGTAGCACGTAGATTCAAGTGCTACGCCGTAGCCCTTCGTAGGTCATAAGTCTTACTTTTAATCTACATAAATACTGAGTGCTACAAGCACGAGTATCATTTCAACTTTTGGACAACTACAATTCTCAGAATCATCAATGAGGTATTTTATCTTCTCAGTAGCGTTATCAACCAGATTATACAATGACTTTTTTCTTCACAGCCGTATGTAAAACAAAAGGTCCGTCCTGCGTTACATAAGTAACTAGTACGTGCTCACCTTTATTATCGTTAGGGATGTTCATCGCAAAATTTGCATATTTGTGCGTTTAAGCCAGGCTCTCCGTTGGGGCCGCTGAGTGATTGAATTATTTACTGGCGCGGCCCACCGGTACTTTAGCCAGACGTGACCTGTATGCGGCCCGCGGATTTGCGAGCCCTCATAATTGTTATAATTAGCCAGTCCCTGCCTCGTTTCGATAATGACCAACACGTGCTTCTGGTGATGGCTCGTTGTGGGTGAACTCGATTACAATTAAATCGATTGAGATTAATGAACGAATTTTACTCGGTTTATAATTAGAATCAAATTTTGTTTGAAAATATTCTTGTCGATTCAAAAAGGTTAAGTCGTCAAAGTTCTTAATAATATATGTTTACCTTTGTTAATAAAGACGCTTGTCCGATTGTTGGAGATAAGTGGTTACATTTACTGCAATTTGGTAAGCCGCTCCGACACTACCGCTATATTCCAACTATAGATTGGCAGCGGGAAGAAATTCAAGAGGGAAAAGTGAAATGCAAGGGGAAGAATTGGAGAAAAATAATTAATTCCCATTTATTCCCCGAAATTTTTTAAAAATTCCGGTAGGAGATGGAAAATTTTCCGGGAAGGCACCCGTCTCTAATTCCAACTCAAAGAAATACTTAAATCAAATTAAGTGTTTAAACTAAACTCTACCTTTAAGCAAAGATATAACTAACCCTGAGATGATAGATGCGTCATTTTGATTTGACCGGCAGAATAATAAAGTTCTCTTTTAGACTTATGTTCAAGTTAAACCAATTTAATATCTAAACAATCTGGGGTACCAGGCGGCCATAAAATCACGACTGGTCCTTTTTTATTACGTCTAGGAGTTTAAATCTTGACGGTCCACGTGGGGCTGACTTCACCGTACTCGAGGGACACGCGTTTGAACCCGACCCTTTTATTTTTTAATACTTCTGTTTTTGTAGGTAAGCTTTATGACGTGATGATGCTTATACCGAGATCTTTGAAATAATTTGTGACGAAAATAATGGATTCGAAAATATTTAAATGAACGTCATAATAAAAGTTTGTAAATAATTTTTAAGTTAATATTTATTTATTTTATATTCTATTATAAACACAATCGATTTTTTTAGAATAGGAAGCTTTTGTCAATTTTCATATCTAAATGGAAAGCAAAGAGATTTCAACGCATGAGAGACAAATAGATAAAAACTATTTTTATATTATTATGTTCATTCGGGTTAATAATTAACAAGGTACTAGATTTTTAAAAATATTTCTGAATCGAGTATCCAAAATTATATTCCTATTTCAGTTATCTGGGTCATGATGTATTCCTGTTTGGATTAATAATGTGAAACTATAACTAAGTAAAGTGTTTTGTGCGAAACAATACCGGCGTAAATTTAGTTCAGCTGAAACTCGAATCCTGGGAACAGAATGAGGAACTAGGAATAATTGAAACAGATTTGAGAGAGTCTGTTCAAAAATTCACTACATTTGCCATTGCAATTTCGTCACGGACTTACTTATGAAAGCAGTGTTGAAATAGTGCATTTCTGCATAATTAAGTTTAAAAAAGAAATCGTTTTGATTAGCGACATATTTGAAAAATAAGGTTGACTTTATGACTAACTGTCCAAATTAAATAGGTAGGTTGGATAACCTTCAAAATTCATCATCATTTTCTCATCAGTATCCAAATTTTATATCTTACATATTATTTTAAAAGACTGGCAAACAACCGCGCAGAATAGAGAGGAGAGTTTTGTGTCGGAGTCCAAGATCCGATTCAGGTCGCTGAGCCAATGCAGTAAGTAAGTAAGCAAAATAGATAATAGTATACTTATGGTTTCAGATCCCGGGAATACGCGATCGTTAAATATTAATACAAATGGCCTTTCAAGAGGATTTTTCTTCTTTAAATAAACGCTATCCAGAAACACAATAATAAGAAGAAGGTCACAATATGAAGAAGGTCTTTGTCTGCTTTTAGAGAGGCATCTTTAGCAATCCATTGTTATCTCTGGTGTAGTGGGAGTGTACCTGTGCTGTTTACATTTCTAATCTTCGTAAAAACTCGTCCGAAGCGCGATGCATACTCTCCAAAAGTCTATTTGATTGCGTTTATTTTTGGCGAATATCAACTGCAGGGCCCTTTCTGCAGATATTTTTATCATGCTTTCAATATTTTTGACAACCCTATGTCCACAAAATTATTAACACTACTAACCTATGGCCTCAATGATATCTCGAATTTATGTTTAAATACAACACGGCAATTGACTTTCTCTAGTTATATATGAATATATTTAGGTGTCGCAAATAGACAGGCATGACCGCGTCAACATATCCCATATAATTTATCTTTCGAATTTTTAGTACATGTAAACCTATTTTATCTAACAATAACATAAAGGACAGCTTAATAGAGCGTAAACGAAAATATTGACACACGCGGTATCTGTCAACCTCTGATATGGGTTGCATTATTTCGTTTCATAGGAATTTTCAAGTTTTCTGCACGAATTCTTACTTTGATGGGCTTTATTGGTAATGTTTTATCATTATCACTAAACTGAAAAATGTTATTTAGTGACCAAGTACGAGCACATACAAATTCATTTTTCACAATAGGTACATACAACTTTTTATTGCACCGAGTTCTACAAAACACAAAGTCAGATTTGCCTAATGAAATCTCTTTCAGTAAACTTTTCATTTTGTACTTACATTTATAACACACTCAACAAATGCAACTGAGATGGCGTTTGAACAAAGATTTTTTCTATATTTATACACCTAAAAATGGCATAACTAAAGAATAATAATGATCAAACTAAATATTTTGATACTTGCGGTCATATCGCGTTTACTATTAAATAGATAGGCGTAACAGGACGATATTTTGAAGTAAATTGGATACTTTACTGCGTTGAGATCACAATGTATGTGTGGCGTGGTGCCATACATCACAAATATTATAAAGGCAGCCAAGGAGGCCGAGTACGGTGCACGGGTTCGTGAAAGTAATTTCACAAGAACCATCCATTGACATATAAACCACTAACCAAAGGACGTGGCGATGTAATGGCACCAGATTTCGGTCTTGAAATGTTCAAGTCAGCGGGACCGCTGCTGTAGCGTAAAGTCTATTAACAGCCATGATAAATTGGTTGAGTAAGTATTTTTAAGTTTTTCTGTATTCCAAAATTGCTTCGCTGTGTTTAAGAAATGCTGAATAATGATGACACTTATTTTACTATATATCGTGTACTTAATTCATAATTTTGTTGGATTAAGATTATGAACGAATAATGTATCAGTGGTCCTACCTTGAGTTGAAATCATTGGAACAGCCACCATTCTCGTCAGAATATCTCGAGAAGCCCGAAAATGGGTTCCGTGACGTCGTAAGTGATACAAAATTTCTACATGAAGCCTTTGAGCGAAGAGTTCTTTATGCGGCACATTCTGCAGGCATTTTCGCCTTTGACTGTTCGCACGCCACTTTTTAACCACAAGTCTCAGAATTACTTATAATGTGAAACATTTAATATATTTGAATTTGGTTTAAAAAATGTTTTTGTATGTTACAAAATTTAATACACCTTCGACATACTTACTTATGGTCCTGTGCCCCCTATCTGGGGCAGAGGGCATCCACAGTAACTCTCCATGTCGATATGTCTTGGGATACACCTTCGACATCATATTAATTATTTTTTGCATATTAAAAACATGTCTTTGAAGTTTTCTTATAGTTATTCATGTACTATTAATAAGCCTATTCAGTGTCATTACTTCTAAGTTTATTTCAAACCATACCATGGCAAATAATAACGGTAAGCACAAAATGTCTGTTTTACCATAGGATAGGTTGATGAAGTAGAAAAGTAAACAGTACTCTACGTATCATCACTCTTCTTTTACATGTTGATAATTTTATTATAGCAATGAAACAAACGTACGTTAGCGGCTTTTTGTAAAACCAACTAGTAAATAAGGTTAGGTCCCAGTTGTATCCATTTGTCCCCTCGGAGCATTCCCGGGAATGAGCAAAAACAAGTGAAAATAAAGTGAAAACATTGTTATTCCCGTGTGGATTACCTTACGCCGTGTTATTCCAGCCGGCAGCGGTGTCTCTACGGATAACGAACTATGGAGTTTCATATATTTAAATTTAAAAAGAATTTGCTGACTTGCGGCGCAGGGTTCAGCGTTCATCCCACCTTAATTGAGTCCATTAAACTTCTGCGGAATATTTTGGTCATTATAATGTGGCTTTCGGATAATTAGAGGTTCTTACTTAGAGGTTTTGGGGTATCCAGAAAAGTAATTATGAATTATGTTTTCGTGGATCTTTCGTTTACAGGAAATTGTAGCTGTTCCCTGTGTGTCCTGTCTACCGGGAATTGAACAATCTTATGGACTGTTGTTATCATGTTCTGTATGATGTAAAGAGGTTCGTGTCCAATCATTTATCAAACTTCAGAGGACCAAAACTCCGTCACCGACAAGTCATTGTCGGTGGCTTCGTAGAGGCCCCTGAGCGTGCAGGTGGCTGGGCACGTAGGGCAGGACAGGACATGCGTTATGGTTTGGGGAGAGACACCGCACTGGCAGGTCACCTTCGAGCAGTAGCCCCACCTGAACATGTTTTCCTTGCTTCGGCCTACGAGAGTCCGGAGTCTGTTTTAAACAGACTTCCATGTATGTTTGGAGTGTGAAAACGGCTACGTTTGACGTGACGCGGTAAACAGTCGTTCCGTACTTACATAAAATTAAAAATAGTAAACAGCTGCAAAAAAGAGTGAAATTTGTCTCAACAGATTGAAAAATTATTAAACTAACTCGAAAGACTTAAATTTTAAAAATACTTCATTAATCACTTCAAAGTTTAGAAGTACATAGTTGTGACTCATAAAATAAAGTGAAAAGTTAAGTGTAAATTTCACGTAACGGGACGTCTACAAAATATAAACATACGAGACATACAAGAAAATACAAAAATAGTGATAAAAAGACTTTTTAAATAGTTAAATATCAACAAATATATGTGTAAGTGAATAACAACTTAGATGTTGATAAACATCAACAAAACATTTAGTGGGTGCGTGTAACTCTTTTTCGTACTTGCGTTAAGTTCAAATTGTATTACCAAACTGTGAGAAACACCGTATCACATATACACTAATTTCATCATTCACATTAGTGAATTGCTGGTCCAGCGGATAGTTTTTAACTTTTCATATCAAGATCAATCTTCCGGACCCAGGTTCAAATCCCAGCCCCAGCAAAAATATTTTAGGTGGGAAAATATTTACAATTTGAATTGAAGTATTCTAAAGTGCTCGATAGAGGGAGCTGTCTGATTTTGAATTGCAATGGAGAACGTAACCATCAGGAAAAAACTACACAAATCAACATCGGAAACAGATTTATCAAAAAACATGCTTCAGTACAATAGCAATATATTAAACTCGACTATTTTGGACACTTCCATGTACAGCATACCAAATAAGTTTACCAACTGTGATATTTCTATTGTTGATGACTTAAAAGCCGAATTGCAGACAATAAAAGAAAAATTGACAATTGCTGACAAAGAAATAGAAAATTTAAATTTAGAAAATAAGAAATTGAAACAAAAAGCTGAAGAACAAGACAAAAAAATTGAATTTTTAAAAAAACTTACAACTGAATCCAACACTGAGAACAAATTAATTTCAACTCCTCTGCGAAGAAAACTATTAAATATGAAAATGAAAACACCTCGGATATCACCTCTTCATTTTGATAGAAGCGTCTGCACTAATTCTCTAAAAAGTATTATAAATTTTAATGAAACACATGAAACTCCAACAAAATCAACTTTTTCGGACAAAAGCAATTACAACGTTCGATCTTCAATTATCAACACTAATGAACATGAAGATACGGTCACATCTAATGATAATGGCATGAACGGAATAATTAAGTCTCCATATGCATCACCGATAAAAAATAGAGTAATTATCCTCTCAGATGAACAGGGGCGCGGACTAAGGACAATTCTTCAAGGACTTCTAGGTACAAATTATTTAGTTTTATGTTATTCGAAGCCAGGGGCCACATCCGCTACAATATTAAATTATTTAAAGACTGATTTAAAACAGCTTACTAAAAATGACTTTGTTATATTTATAGGCGGCATTCACGATAAAAATCCATATGATCTACAGTTAGAAGTGTGTAAATGGTTAAATTATCTCTCTAATACAAATGTTATAATAAGCGAACTTCCATATAACTTACATTTAAATGAAAAAAAGTTAATTATACGCTACAGTTTCTATGTAAACATAATAATCATGTAATATTTATGGATATGAATTACTGTAGAATATTACCCCATAAGAAACATTTTACTTTAAACCTTGCCAGATCTTTGCTCAAAGAAATATTATATATAGACTATAAAGTTAAAATGGAAATGTATAAGGCAAGTTTGACACCTAAAGAAATGGGACACTGTTATAATATTAATAAAGTATATATAGATAAAATGACGCAGACTAATTTAGAAATAGAAAATGACATAACTTGTAATCATAACACTGTTTTTAATGTGAAAGATAACGAAACTAATGTAAGTTGTAATAATTTAAATAATATTGATAATACTGATAATATTGATAATACTGATAATATTAATAATACCGATAATATTAGTAATAATAATTTATTTCGTGTATAATTGTTTACATATTATGCATCAAAACTTCAATGGATTAAATAGTAAAACGGACTTATTGTTAATATGTTTGGATGAGTTAGCTGATGAAGGTAAATCTGTAGATATTTTATGTATAACTGAACACAATTTGATTGATGAGAAACATTTGAAATTGAAAGATTATAAGTTAGCTTCCCACTATATGAGGAACACAAGAGATGGTGGATCTTGTAGTCAGGGGTTCTATCAGACACGCTGAAATTAAAGATATTGTCAAAGTATCGGTACCTAATATATTTGAGTGTTCAGCAGTTGAACTACCTGAACAAATGATCATAATAATATGCATATATAGAAGTCCGGGTACCAATAATGGCATGTTAGATATATTTTTGAAAAAACTTGATTTAATTCTTACCAAATGTAAACATAAGTACAAAATAATTGTCTGCGGTGACTTTAACATAAATATTCTAACGAGAAACAAAAATACTAATATATTTCGAAATATAGTATATTCACATAATCTCAAATTTGAATTTGAAAGACCAACCCGACTGTCTAGTAAGACTTGTTTGGATAATGTTATACACAATATAAAACGGTCTAAAAGTGAACTACGCGACTTTGCCTTATCTGACCATACTGCTCAAATATTAACTTGTCCTATTAGGAAAAGTTGTCGTCTGTTAAATTGGTACAGCGTAAAACGTGATTACTCTAAACATAACAGACAAATTTTTATAAAATATATTAGTCAGGTTGGTTTTGTAACCGTTTACGATTCAAACGATCCAAATACTGCTTTTAATGAGTTTTATGATTTATTCAAATTGATATATGATCTATGCTTTCCTAGAATACGTTTCAAACATAACACGCAAAAACGATCGAAATGGATTAGTAAGGGTATTAAAATGTGTAGTAACAGAAAAAGGGATTTATTGTGGAAGTATAGAGCAAGGCCTACAAAAGAGAATGAAACAGCCCTAAAAACCTATATCAAACGATTAAAACACATTATAAAAAGTACACAAAAATCACAAAATAACGATTACATTCATAAATCTCAAAACAAGAGTAGGGCTTCATGGAATATAATAAACCAAACTAAAACCAACTTTCCAAAAGAGCCTATTGATCGAATAAATGTAAACGGAAAATTACTCACAGATCCTACTCTAATAGCAGATGCCTTTAATAACTATTTTATTGATGTAACTAAATCAATTGAAAATGATATGGGCACAAAACATAAAATAAACTGTAATAATTCTAATATAATTATTGAGACTGGCGTTTATCCGGATAAGTTAAAAATATCTATCATTAGACCATTGTTTAAAAAAAATGACAAATCTTTAATTAATAATTGTAGACCACTTGCTTTTGGATCCATTTTTACAAAAATAATAGAAAAGGTCATAAACAAACAACTGTATAACTTTTTTGAATCCCACAATGTATTCACTCCGCAACAGTATGGTTTTAGAAGGAAAAAGTCCATAAATCATGCTATTTACGATTTTTTGTTCAAGGCAATGTCTATGGTAGATGCAAAAAAGCCCAGCATTGCACTTTTTTTGGACATGTCACTAGCATTCGATCGCGTAGACCATGGAAAATTATTATCAAAACTGTATGATTACGGAATTAGAGGAAATGTAAATAAACTTATTAAGTCATATTTAACAGATAGAAAGCAAATTACGCTGATAGAGAGGATTTGTCCCAAAACAAAAACAGAATATAAATATTATTCCACTTGTAGAAAGGTGCTATGTGGTGTCCCTCAGGGAAGTATCTTAGGCCCCCTGCTTTTTTTGATCTACATAAATGATCTACCCTCAATAACACAACACCATATAACGCTTTTTGCAGATGACAGTACAGTTTTCTTCACGGGAACAAATGTGGAAGATACAAAGTCTAATATAAGAAATACATTGACATTAATAATGAATTGGATGGAGGAAAATAAATTAAAATTAAATATTGATAAGACGCAATTAATGAATTTCAAATTAAGACATGACGAAAATTCTAAAATTGATATAACATTTCTAAATCAAACTATAACTGGAACAGAAGTTACCAAATTTTTAGGCCTTCATATTGATAACAAATTAAACTGGAAGGCACATATTGACTATTTATGCAAAAGATTGAGTCAGTACTCCTATGCTCTATATCAATTACATACAATTGTTAACCAAGATACAGTACTCACAGCATATCATGCTTATGTAAATTCGACATTAAAATATGGCATTATATTTTGGGGTAACTCTACGGATAAAAACATAATTTTTAAAGCTCAGTAACGTTGTGTTCGTTCTATGTTTCACATTCAACCGACTGACTCATGTGAGCCATACTTTAAAACATATAAATTGCTAACGTTGCCATGCATATATATATATGAATGTGCCGTCTTTGTACATACAAATAAAAATATGTTTACTTTTCGCACACGAGCCCGTAATAGGGCTAATATTGCTTTGCTTGAATTTAAAACGAAACTGTTGCGAAGTAGTGTGTTTGGTAGGGCACCTGTCATATACAATAAGCTACCAAACTCCCTTAAAACAACATCAGACATCATATTTTTTAAACATTCCCTTCGGGAGCTACTCGTCCAGAAATGTTATTATAAATTAGATGAGTTTTTAAAAGACAAACTCGATTGAATCTTATTACGAATGAATCCTATCACAAGTGAACTAATGATATTTTTTGTAAATTTGTACGCCAATCTGGCAGAAACAGGGTACCTACTTATTTATTAATTGCATGTCTACTTATTTGACCTGTTTTCACAAATAAAGATGATTTGATTTGATTTGATTTGATGTAATCCATGACAGGTCATGCCCAGGAGGGAGGCACTCCGATAGCGACAGAGATGAGGCCGAAGGATATCTCTCCGTCCAAACATCCACTCTAGACTGAGAGGCTTCGCCAGTTAGTGGTTTTGTTTTTTTGACGAAGTTGTGTCGACTCTTCAGTCTTTGAGTGACGGGCACGTGGTTTTCTATGGGATGCCGGTGATCCGTTTCCATTTTGGCCCTAATTCATTCTGGTCGTGTCTAATGTTGCTGTAGGTAATAGGATTTAAAAATTCTGGAGGCCGTTTTTGTAAAGGTCGACCGTGCAAGCAGATGTTACAACTTAATTTATTCACATGGAGTGGGTAGCATGGTCAAGCGACCCTGTACACACTGGTGTTAGAGTTTTCCGGAATCGGCTTTCGGCCTCTGACGTGCTTTCTTAACGACGATGATGAGATGGCAGTGAAGCACGGAATTATAATATAATAAAAGTGATTCAAGCCTGCAATGTCCTTACCAAACTAAAAACAACTAAACAAAGTTTACTTCACATGGCAATCGAATCCATGACCTCCAGGTCTAGAGGCAAACACTTTAACCACTTGACCACAGAGACTGTTAGAAAAAGTTGAAGCCAACTATGGTATTATTTGTATGTGTACACAACAGTGTGTAAGGCTCACGAAACGATTTTGAATAGTATAGTGGAGATACACTTCTTTATAGGTGTATGGATGGATGGTTGGATGTCATCGTCATCATCATCATCATCATTTAAGCAGCAGTCAGTCCACTGCTGGACATAGGCCTCTCCCAATGATTTCCAAAATGGTCGGTTGGCAGCAGTCTCCATCCAGCGTTTGTGTGCGACCTTTTTCAGGTCATCTCACGAGGATATGGTCGGTGAATGTCCAACGCTGCGCTTACCGATACGCGGTCGCCATTCGAGAACGTTTCTGCCCCATCGGCCATCGGTTCTCCGCGCTATGTGCCCCGCCCACTGCCACTTCAAAGAACTAATCCGCTGGGCTATGTCGGTAACTTTTGTTCGACTACGGATCTCTTCATTTGTGATTCGATCTCGTAGGGAAACACCAAGCATCGCCCTCTCCATAGCTCTCTGGGCGACCTTGAGCTTTCTTATGAGGCTTATAGTCAAAGACCACGTTTCGGACCCATATGTCATCACTGGTAACACACACTGGTCAAAGACCTTAGTTTATAGGGTTAGATGTGACTACATGTTATGTTACGTATATTCAGGTGCATTTCTTTTTTATTTGGCAGAAATACTTTGAAAAATACTAATTATTAGCGTAAATAACATTAAAGGTAGAAAATGTTGGTTATGATTTATTATTATTCGTGAGGCCGTGTTAAATAAAACTGTATAAAATGCGAACACCATTATTCCCACGAAGATTATTTCGAGCTACCTCGCCAGATACAAATCCGCGTAACAAATGTTCACCGTAATAGGTAATTGTATATTACATCCCTTATCTATTTCCTTTTTATTTTCTGCCCTTTTCATCATCCTGTTCTTTAGAAGCGAAATTAGATAAATTAAAGCGAAATTAAAGAAATTATGTCAATATCTAGGTCTTCCCTTAGTTCGCGGATTTTATTGCGTTTTACGAATATATTTTTTTTCAATAATTTTGTGATTCTTCATATTTTAATTTTCAGTACATATTCTTAAGAGGCAATAGCAAAAGTGATTATAATATTATTAATGTTATCAATTCATCTGGTCAAGCAGATACTATTGTAAAATCTATCAGTTGTACTATTATGCACTTTAGTATAACTCGTTCTGTACCTAAGAATTACTTACGGCTAAACTTAAACATATTTCCAAGTAAGAACAGGATACGATATTTTTTTTTATTTTTTTATTTTATTTATTTCAATATATAATCAGACTTAAACAGTATTAGCAATCTGCCAAACTGTGTAACAGTTTGTCGGCAGTTGTTCTCGTAACTATTACTTATTCAACATGTACCATTATGTTTTTCTAAGAATTTAAACTTACAAAAGAAAGATCACATCTCAATGAAATAAACAACAAATGAAATACAATTCTCCCTCTCAGGGACTAAATTACAGCTATATAATTTAAACATTGAAGCATCCTTACTTCCATACCAACATCACAAGTTTGAAAGTCTGTCCGTCTGTCCATATCTATCCCTCTGTCACGCCTTCTCGGCCAACCTTGCTGGACCGATTCTGATGAAATCCGGCACGAGTACCCGAGACCAAACACAGACCACTCCCACACACAGGCGGAGCCTCGGGATACAGCTAGTACAGTTTATTCCGAAAGTTCATTAAGTCTGTTTTAACATAAACAATATTTTTATCCATTTCGAATTTATCTTATAACCGATAGTACAAATACATTACTTATTGTGTGTTTAACTTATTTACTACTCCGTACCCAACTTATTAAACCTATTTTGATATAATTTCGCACAGTTAGTTTGGTGCTGGTGGATTGCCCATTTTTAATGTAGATTGTAAGTATGTTTTTGTGTCAGCCCCTAGCAGGTACACATACAGAAGAAAAGAAGACGCATTTTACTGACTTACTTAACTTATTTGACAAAACATCCCCATCCCCAACAACAAAGAATAAGCTAAGGACATAATGATAAGTAGTGCTTTTTTAGAATTGTTTTCAAGATGTTTTTACTATTGGCACTAAGCACCTTTTCTACTAATTCTTGTGTCAGTTCATTGATATAGACAGGCGTACGCCATCGTCTTTCACGCCTACCATAATAATTTTTTGCCTTGGGGACTACTAGCTTCTTTTTTAAAGATAGTCGGGTCGGATACTTAAAAGTCCTTTCCTGCTTGAACTCCTTTTTACCATATTGTTCCATGATAATTAACATTTTAACCTTTTTTTCCACTGGTAATACATTACATATGTTATACAAATTTTCGTAACTCGTCAACGATTTTCGTACTTTTTTGTCAACCAATAATTTAAGCATTCTAATTTGGAGATCTTTGATTTTATTAAGATGAACTGGAAAGGTAAGTCCATAGGCTTCTAATCCATACGATATTACCGAATCAGCTAAGGCGTAATAAACTAAATACATTATGGCCCTCGAAACCACATACCTCAGACCATACATTCTACATAGGATTGACCTTAATCTGTTACAAACTAAATCTACATGCAGATTCCACCCAAAATGACTATCCACAATGACTCCTAAATATTTATAAGAAGTAACACATTCAATTTTTTCACAACTACATATTTCTCCAATTTTATTACCATGTAAACAATCATAGGTATGACATTTTATTTCCATAGGTGAGTACTTATTCCTATTATAGGGTGATCTTATACACATTAATTTAGTCTTTGTTATATTAATAATTATGCCACTATCGTGCGCCCAGCGGACCACATTGTCGAAATCATCCTGGACTGCATACTGTATTACCGATTGGCTTTTGTGGCTATATATGAGACATGTGTCGTCGGCAAACATATAAACGTCACTATGCTTAATCACATTTGGCATACTATTGACATGCATTTTGTAACCAGTAGGACCATAAACCGAACCAGTCGGGACACCATATTTGACATCCCCTTTACTACTCGTTGCACCACAAACTCTGACTTCTAGTTGCCTACCACTAAGATATTCTCTAAACCATGTGTTCATTGGTCCTCTGATACCACACTCTTCCATGGACTGCAATAACCCGTCGTGATCGAGGGTGTCAAAGGCTTTTTTAAAGTCGATGAAGACCACTACTACCAGTTCCTGATTATTTAGGGACCCGTTCACTCTATCAACAAATTTGGACAAAGCCGTGGCCGTGCTTCTATTAGGTCGGAACCCATGCTGAGCATCACACATAATCTCATTTTCTTCTAAAAAGACTGTAATCTGACTGACTATTATTTTTTCTACAATTTGGTTAATTTTATTTAATATAGCTATAGGTCTGTAATTTGTATACTCAGCATGAGATCCGTTCTTGTAGATCGGCCTTATGATTGCTAACTTCAACTCACTAGGATACAATCCTTTTTTAACACTTAAATTTATGAAATGCGCAATGACCGGAGAGATTTTATCCTTTATTGTTTTTAAATCTTTTGCCCTAATCCCATCAGACCCCGACGACTTACTACAGTCCATCTTATCGATTAGTTTTGCGACATCATCAGGTGAGACCTTATTAAACCTAAACAGGCTTTCGCCGATGATGTGCTGCTGATAGTCCACGGGCGAACACGGGAGGAAGTGGAATCCATCGCCAACGCTCTCCTGCACGAGATACATTCATGGGGTGAACGCGTCAAGCTGCAATTTGGTCCCGAAAAAACGCAATGCATATCATTCACTCCGAAAACGCAACAGACTGACATCTACATGAATAGCATTAAAATCGCAATAACCGACCAAATAAAACTCCTCGGAGTTATCATAGACAACAAACTAAACTTCATTCAGCATACCAAGTACATCATACAAAAGGCAACAAAAATCTTCAAAAACTTATGCAAGTTCGTGAGACCGACTTGGGGCGTTCACCCTGAGAATGTGGAGTGCATTTTCAGGCAGGTTATTACGCCAATAATAACATATGCCGCTGGAATTTGGGGCACTGCAACAAAATTCTACTCGGTTCGCCGAGCTCTCCGGTCTTTCCAGAGGACGTTCGCGATTAGATCAATCAGGGGGTTCCGCACAATATCCGCGGTAGCGGCGGAGGCGCTTGCGCAGTTCCCGCCACTACATCTGGTGATAGACGAAGTCTACAAAACCCATCAGATTAAACAATCAGGCACTCTGGATGAACTCCCCGAAGATATCACGCTCTATCGCAGAACCAAAACCAGAGAGCTTCTTCACCCGGCAAAAAGGATCGACATGGCGTTCAAAGAGGCCAACAGTCAGGAGGAGGTGGATGCCCTGTTCGATCCCGACAATCCCAACATTTTCACAGATGGCAGCAAACAGGAGAATGGCGACACTGGCGCCGCATTTGTGGTGATGCACAGAGGACGAGCCACGGCGGTTCGAAAACTCAAGTTGTGTCGCACGGCGTCGGTATTCATGAGCGAGTTGTACGCCATAGTCCGAGCTCTGGAATGGCTTCTGAACAGAGGTCATCCCAGAGCTATTATCTTCTCGGACTCAAAGTCGTCCCTGCTTGCTATCCAGGACAGAAGCAACACGGACCCCCTTGTGAACACAATACATAAGCTGATCTACCAGCTAGGCACACAGAACACCATAATCGACTTCGTATGGACTAAGGCTCATGTGGGCATTACAGGGAACGAGATGGCGGATTTCACAGCCAAGCAGGCGGCTGTAAAGAAGACAGCCGCAGAGCTAAATGTCTTTCCGCTATCTTACGCCAAACGTGCCCTAAAGGCGCAAACCATGGAGCTGTGGCAACAGGACTACGAGTCTACCATTCAAGGAGCCGTCACCAAGAACTTCTTCCCTAAGGTCTCTGACATTGCCAAGTTCCGCGAGAATCTCAAACTGTCCTTCCACCTGACACAGTTCCTCACAGGCCACGGATACACCAAAGCCTACCTGCATCGTTTCAAGATTGTCGCGGAAAACACCTGTCCGTGTGACAACAAATCGGTTCAGGATTTCCACCACCTGATCATTAACTGCCCCATATTTCGCAACTATAGCGACCCATATTTAAATTACTGTGCACTCAAACAAATAAATCCATTAAAGTTAACAGAAATAATGAAACACCCAGAACTCACGGAAAAACTAGATAAACTTCTCACAACAATTGTATATAAATTAAAAACAATAAACGGTACCTAAATCAACAACTCAAACTTAAAAACCCCTTTTACTCCCAAACAAAGATGCTTACGCACCTGTATCAAATAGCAGGCGTGTAAGTCTATCTCAAGAGCTGTACGACCATCTGTATAGCCAAAACAGTTGCGCGACCATCAGCGCAACAACAAAAAAAAAAAAACCTAAAACTTACATTACTTTCACGAACTTATGATTGCCTGTCTAAAATTTTTTTGTCGCATCTATGTTTATTTTTAATATTTTCTATTTCTTCAGTGAATGTCTTGCAAAAATTATTACAAACCTCTTTATTAGTTTCTGTTTTCAACATGTACCTTTCAACGACATCGTCGATTGATAATTTAGTTCGTCCTAGCCAATTATTAACTTGATTCCAAATTTTCCGGATATCCCCTTTACAATTTTCTAAATTCTTCTTACGATATGCATTTTTAGCATTATTAATCAATTTATTTGTGTAATTCCTATGTTTTGTATAATCTAATCGGTAATTGTTATTTTTTGGGTTAGTTTTCCATTTTTTAAATAAACTATCCTTTTTTTCTATCATATTTTGCAAGTGTTTAGTGACCCATATTTGAGAAATTCTTTTTTTTTCATACGTGCGGTGAAAGGTACATGATTTGTATATTTCATTAAATGTTTCAAAAATATTACAATAAATTTGATTAGGGTCTTGTTGTTCCAATAAATCTAACCAATGTATTTCATTTAATCTTTTTGCAATCAATTGCTCCCTATAGTATAACTTAGGAGTTCCATTTAAGCCGTGCTTATTCATTTCTATCGAAAGACCTATTACATAATGATCCGCAATTTTATTTGACACTGTATAACTATAAATAGTACCTGGCAGCTCAGTCCGAACAAAGACGTGATCGATGCAAGACGCCACTCGCTTTCCCGCCACAATGCACTCCCGAGTAATGTCACGCAAACCACACTGCAAACCACACTCACTTAAAATATTTAAATACCTATTTGCCATAGATTCCGTCACATCAAGCTCTTCTCCGTGTATGTTGATATTAACATCACCGATCATAATTATGTTGTGACGTCTCGGGATGGATCGCAACATATCCGCTAACTCCGTGATAAACACTGACTTACTTGTTCGGGGCGGCCTGTATATGATAATCATCTGTGTACTATATTCATGCCCCTGCAGTTCTCCGCTCACCAATTCGCACTGAGTCATCGCCACGGGCAAGTCCACGGGTTTAAAGGATACGTTATTTCTTACATATATTAATATTCCTCCTCCACGCTGGGTCTCTCTTGTCCATGAGTAGACATTAAAGCCATCCATTTTATATAAACTTTCTTCCTCTTTCTTTATATTTATTTCCGTTAAACATATTAGGTCCAGGTTCCCAATACAGCCTTTTATCAGTGTTAATAATTCGTTAAAATGTTTTCGTAAGGAACACAAATTGACATGTATTATATGAAGTTGGTTTATTTGTCTGTTTATTGTATTATACCAATAGTCCAATTTTGTATATTTATTATATATTATATCCTTTTCCTTGAAATCATTAATAAAGTTGGATGGCATTTTTTATGATTCAAACAAGAGTTAGTAATGATTTTGTGTAATATGTGCCGTTATTATTATTGTTTTTCCAGGTAAGACTCAATATCGCTTTCAAAATTAATCTGGTGAATTTGTTTTTCAGTTTCATTCTTTTTAATTAATATTTTCCCATTTTGTATCCAAATGTACTTGAAAGAATCTTTTAGTTTTGTCTTAACATTCCAAAATAATTGACGGATTTGCTTTGTTAGGTGTTCGTTTATATATATTCGTGAATTATTGTCATTATTAAATATGGCGCTGTTTGTGATAGGTTGTTTTCGACCTTTCAGCCATTTAGAGCGAGTTTCTCGACTTTTGAAAGAAACAATCAGTGGTCTGGGCCCCTTATTACTGTCGCCCGTAATTCTCCAGACTTTTTCAACATCAATAGAATCCAGATTTAGTGCCTTCCCAATTTTGCTCACTATTTCCATCAAGTTCTCACCTTCCTGCTTCTGGACATTAATAATTTCAATCTTCTTTTCAAGTTCTTTCTGCTCCAGTTTCATAATACGTTCTTCAAGGGCCTTGTTCGATTTTTCCAGAAATAAGTTTTTGTGAATGATGTCTTTTACTCTTTTTTCCTGCTTCAAAGTATCGTCCTTTATATCCTTCTGGGACTTCTCCATTTCCTTATATTTCCTGCCCAGGTAGTCCACTGACTGTTCCATCTCATTATAGGTTTTTTTAATGTCACTAATCTCGTTCTTAATTTCAGTAATATTGGTTTGGATACCCATGAAGCGAGCAGATTGCTCCTCTTTCATTGTATTTAATACACTGTTCATTATTTCCATTTGTTTTTGGACCGACAGCAATGTGTCGTTAATTGCCTGGTTATCACAACATGATGTTTTTAGCCGGCTATGGTCGTGCGATATAGTCGAGTCACCATCTTGTTCATCGTCAGATCGTTTCTTTTTTTGACGAAAATTTAACCATTGGTCCATTGTCCGACCTTTATCTTTTAGTTTCGTTATATCCATCTCAGAAACTGACATAAATGTTTTTTCTGGCGTCCGTTGCATTGTTTTAAACCGTTTGACGCCGAGAATGCAAGCAGGCACGTCTCGGCAGGCGTAGGTATCGATCAACGATCAATGGACAATCGAGCTATGCGTCCGGCACGCACGCGTGACCCACGAGAACGAAAGCAGAGAAAGAAACGAAGCAAAAGTGATTATAATATTATTAATGTTATCAATTCATCTGGTCAAGCAGATACTATTGTAAAATCTATCAGTTGTACTATTATGCACTTTAGTATAACTCGTTCTGTACCTAAGAATTACTTACGGCTAAACTTAAACATATTTCCAAGTAAGAACAGGATACGATAGAATCTCATGGTCTTTAGAATAGGCCAGTTTCCGAAAAAAATATCATTAGTCCGTCAGTTAGATAATCTAAAAATATTGGAGACGTTTTTTTTCTTTTGAAAATTAAACAAAGAATGGTAAAGATATAGCGCGTTAAAGTTCCATGTGACATCACAGTGTGCTACACTTTTGCAACATGTGACGTCATGAGCCCCCACTCTTAAACTTTGATGTGTTATATCTTTATAATTTATCGCTCAATTGACAAAAGAAAAAATACGTCACCAATATATTTTGATTCTCTAAATGACGGACTAATTTTAATGTTATTCTCTTGACCCAGGAAACTAGCCTATTCTAATCAGTACTCAATTAAAAAGGAAACGTTGTCATACTGCATACGGGCACTTCTATTCATAATGTGTATGTAGTAGATGTGGTATAGCATACAACGAAGCAGTTGTCGGGTATTTGCGAGTGTAAATTGAAACATGTCGAGAGTTAATTGCGTCCAGGCTCGTGAGGCCGTGCCCCAGGATTATCCTCGGTCTTTAGAGTGAGCCTACTTTAACAGTAGAGCGCACAGGGATAAAGAATTCTTTAAAAGTTAGAGAAGGTAAATAAGCACCCCTCGTTCAAAAGATTTTTCTAAATACATCTTTTTAAAAATTATAGAACTACACTCAGAGTACTATTAATAATTCTGTGACTCAGTGCTGCCAATTGGGTGCTTTTGAGCCGGATAATTAGTGGTAACTTAAAACATAATAATTTTTGATTTAATTTTACTTTTTGTATTTATTTATTACAAACTTTATTACCTAAAATAGTATAATGGACAGACTGAATGCTAAACCATTCTCTACCTGTACCTGTTGTATTACTGATTTTATGAACAAATCAATAATATCGCTGAAATTATTTCCGTTTCCGTTGACAAAACATCACATCGTTATAATATTGTTGTCTCGTAATAACAACAATGTTCGGTTCGGTGATGAACTAAGAAAATTAACCATTAAAATAACATATTATATAAAAAATATAATAATTAACAATTTAAATGATTAATCTCCGTACTTCTTCGCCAAACCAATTAATTTTGTTATGAAATTAATATACTGCTGTGATAGTCATCAATTTAACACTGAGTGATTAAAAATGTTCAGCTATTTAATAAAGTTAAGAAAAAAGGAATATGGAAGAAAAAGAAATATACCAAAATCAAAATGGTTTATATCTTACATATTATATGTTTTGCATTGACAGAGGAACGTTTTACTTGTGCGGTTTCGATGCTCTATGATGTTTATTATACTATCTTTTAGGTGCCCAGTAAATAATGTACCTAGTTGCTTCCTTCAAAATAAATCGTCCATGTGATTACACTGTAGCTTATTTTTTTTATGTGGTGGTAGAATAGCATGTTCTCTCTTTGCATATTATCTTAAGATTCAGATCACGAAATTTATGCGCGCTCTGTGAATATAATAGTCACTCTAATTCTCGGCCCTGCCCTTCATAGCGACAAGGCCGGGAACCGGACAAGGCATCGTTATCTGGATTATGCCCAAGAAATGTGTTTTATGTTTAAATATTAATTAATAAATTAAATGTTATATAATTAAGGCAGCCCAATAGGTATTGTATGAATGAAAGCAAGTATATATAACTCGTATAAATAGATAGATGCAGTACTTAGTAATTTTCCAGGCATATTATTAGGCATATTACCAACAGATCACAACACAAGAAGCAATACCATATTGTCATACCCTCGTTGTAGCTATTCGAGTGTGAACAAATATTACTGCAAGCTGCAAACTGCAAACCATCTGTATCAGTTATTTTTGTCCAAGTCTCTAACAAAATAGCATGAACATAATATCACATACCTAAAATTAACCAAATTTGCTACTTTTATGATGATACTGATGTCGGCCACAAAGATAATATCTGAATGTAAATTAGTCCGATTCCTTTATCAGACACTGAATTGTTGTTACGACGGTATACCAAAAGATCTATGCGTGCTTGCAGGCAATAACATGAACACTCTCCATTACGGCGTTTGAGCTTGTCATAATTTCAACAGTTTATGGTCATCGTCAATGAATACTGGCCGGTCGATATCCTTGCGAATAAAGTTGCTTATTCAACATACCTAGTAGCTATAATTCCTCTTCATCAGGGCCGTCTTAAATTACATTGGACTAGATGAATTTGGGGCATTTTGGAAAGTAAATAAAGCTAATTTAATTAACAATTTTCTATTTATACTTACTGCGATGGCTAAGCTACCCAAACAAAGAGGATCTTGGCCTCCGACATCAGAGATCTCCACTGTTCCCTGTTTAACGCAACCACCTGCCTCCTATTTATAACCAAATAAAAAAAGGACCTTATGGTAAAGATGGTACTGCTTTACAAACTAAAAAACTGGCTGCAACCTTCCGAAGCTCAATGTACAAGTTTCACTAGTAGCGACAATTCTAAAACAAGTCAAGATTACTGTCACTTTATCCGTATGACCGTCACGATAACTGGTTATAGCTCCTCTTCATATTTACCTATGTATAATGCTAATTAAATTATTTTTTTTACAATTAAATTTTGAATGGGACAACAACATAAGAAAATGCTACTGCAGTTTAGAAGATTTTGTTAGGAAATACCTTGTGTAAGCTGAGAATTTTGTAAATTCAAACTAAAAGTGCGCAGAGAGGTTCGTTAGTGAAATTCTACTCTTTAGCTAGGAAGATAAAATATGTACAATAAATAAATTAAGTTTTATAGTAGTTCTCGCATGGGGGTTTGTTCCTACAGAAATATTTTAACTCGTGCTTGACATGATATCTTTATTTTTACTCATAAATATAAAGCTATAATTTCAGCCCTTAGAGGTTAGGAGGACTCTAAACAATATTCATAAAATTTTGTGTTTATTTGAAAATAAATAAATCTCAAGCTTATTTAATTAAATCTCTCCTTAGAAATTGATTTACATAACTTTTGCTTCAATGCCGCCGTGGCTGTCGTTCTGATTCAAACTATTTGAAGCATTCAAAACGCCAAATGCCAAATAGCAAGTTGAATATTAACTGAGGATTTAGTATTTAGTCGAGAGTGGAAATTGAAACATGTCGGCAGTTAATTGTGACTGGGCTGCGTCGACCCGGTATCCGGAATTTTGCTATGGACCCTGCGCAAAGTTTGCACGGCTCTGTAACTTTTTTGTTCTAAAATTCCTTCTATGTGTTTTTAATATGGAATATACAAGTAGCATAAAACGCTGCGTTTGATTGACTTTTTTGATGTGGAAATGAATAGAAAAAATATAAACCTTAATGGTAAAAGCAATTTAAAATTATGCCTTTAGACTAGGTTGTAGGTTGGCTTTGCTTCAAAGACCCGGGTTCATACCTACCAGTAGTCTTGACCATCAGTAAATAATATTCATTGTATTTTTTTGCAGAATTGGCTGCCTGCGGTTCCCACCACCAACCATCGAGCCTTACATACACGTACGATTGCAAATGACGTACTTACTATCTACGCATATCTAGTGACGTGTATTCTTTACATAATAATAATTTAGCCTCCTTCCACTTAGATCCTATATTAAGATCCACCAGTGGATCCGAGGATACTTTTCACTGCTCTTCGGTCAAGTAGTGTTTATTTCGGAGAAACCCCGAAACCAACTTTACAAACAACACATACAGTCAGCTACATATTTAAATTGAAACGTGTACCAAATATCCTTAATTGATGCTGGGCAGATGTAAATGAATGGGGTTTTAACAGTGCTGTTTATTTTCACAGGTCGGCTCTCGTGGTCCTCAGAGCGAACTCGAAACGGGACAGGCCATTACTACGAATTTTAAATGAGAAGTGTGGTAAGGTTACCATAATTGTATGTTTAACTCTCGGGATTATTAATAATAAACATTTTTATAATGATTTCTTATGATTGAAATTGTTAAACATTGAATTGACCTATTTTTTGCGACCATGAACGTTGTAAAGTGTTAAAACGTTAGATGTGTTTGTAGTGTGTGTAAGTAATAAACGAGATAAAAACCGCATTAAAATATTTATAACATTTTTATACTAAAGATAAATAAGAAATGTAACAAAATAAAACATTAGGTACTTATGTAAAATTAACACAAAGTTTAAAATGCAAGACATTTCATGTGGGCTATAATTATTGTACTAAAATACTTTAAAGTGTATGAAATGATTAATTTCTAAAGATACTATTCTACAGATATCAGCTAGTCTGCGTAAGCACCTGTATGAGTACATACTACATACCAGTATTTACACCCAGTGATTTTACGAAAACATTGGGTTTTTTTGTTTACCAGGGCGTCAATTTTCTTATTTTACATAGTGCACAATTGAATCGTAATTCGATCGCAATTAGGTACCACTTTTGACGTTTCTGATAGGTATACTGTTACTTATTTTAAGACCAATCGTATTCCATTGGCATGTTTTGTTGAACTGCAACTGGAAAATTGTGCTAATTAAAAAAATCATCATAATCATCAATTCTTTCAATAATCGGTACTCTGTTATTTATTATATTTACATTTTTCCTACTATTACCATTCAATCAATTTTTAGTAGCAAATAAATTGAGATTCTAAATTGTGTTAGCAGAATACCAATATTGTGCACATTAAAAATGCATCGTAATTGAGTCGTAATTAAATATCAGTTGCATGGTCTTTTAAAGTTTATTAGCGGAATTGACCCCCTGTACTTTTTATAAAGCACATGAAAAGCAGAGTCTTCCTCATGGGCATCATAAATTTTTGATCTCCAGGTGCAGTACTAAATCACTCGCTATTTTATGCTTACTCGGGAACTTCTGAAATCGAGGCCTCTACTAATAGAATTCATGTCCTATTCAAGTCTCGGTCGAAAATAATACAATATTTTTACTTGAGTGTATTATGAACGTACCTACAATAGGCTACTTGACTGTGTTCATATTTTGACAATATATTTATACGGAACATACATACACTAATAAGTAACTGATTCCGAAAACAACTACAAAATTGGTAATTAATTATAAATAGTATTAATTAACATTTAAAATGTTTCTTATGAATAAAGGGGGAGCGTGGAAGCGTTTTGCTATTTCCTCTATACGCACGAAATCAAGTGGCAGAACGGATTCAAAAATATTTTCGTTTTAGAATTCAGGCACCTACTCAAATTTGAATTGGATATGAATAATAAAAAAATATTGAGTTAAACGGCCTATTACAGTGACAGGTACAGTGTATACCTACATGAAATAAATAACACTTACTTTATGATCGGAACAAAAAAAAAAAAAGAAAAATGCTAGCAACTACATCATGCGGTTTATTTGTAAAGACACATTTGTATCACTGTCCTCTTTAACAACAGTGTGTGTACGAGGCTAAATGTGATTAGTTAGGTGGAGATAATTACACATTCCATTTGTCGGGTTAATCCGGGGCTAATCGGACGCTCGCTTGATAAGGGTCACCCTGTAGGTGTGAGCCGACTCTTCCTACCAGTTGCCATATTCTAATTGACGGTTTTTGGTGTTTTATGAAATATATAAAAGAAATGTTACCTTTTTCTATTTTTCTATCAAATCAATCGACACTGTACATCATGGTATCAGAGTTTTTAGGAATCACCTTTCGGTCAAGGTAAATGACCACCAGACAGCAGCCGGCTAAGGTTATGCTAGTAGAGATACTTCAAAATAGATTCAGAGCGAGAAAAATTAGGTTCATAGACGCTTTTATGATTTACCTACACCAAATATATCATAATCAAAATATGATTGTCGTCACATCAAATGAAGTTGTTAAGGCTGTAAAAAGATAACCCAGGCACGTTGTGGACCAATGCTGAAGGCGCATTCTCCTCAGCAGTAGTCAGCCCGAAACGCTGGTTTTGTGTACCTTTCAAAGTAACATACATACAAAAAGTATAATCATTTTAAACTAATGTGCTAAAATCTGGCTGAGTCAATTTTTTTAATCTTCTTGGTAGTCCAACTCGATACGAGTTGAAACTAAGTAAGTCTCCAAAATGAAAAGTAACAAAGGAACATAAAGATAGGGACCCATTTAGATATAAATCATTAAATGAGTTGTGATTTTGACCCTGGAACATAATAAAAAGTTGTCAAAGAACTTTCGTAAGAGACCTTAGAAACATTTTCAGCAAAAAAATTTATAAGCAGCTCGTTAGTCGCACTATGGATAAACTTTGCAACTGTGCAGATGAAGGAAACCTTTGAGAAACTTTTAAAGCTTCTTGAAAATACTTATTGAATTGGTCCCAGATTCGATTTTCTCATTTACGATTTTGTAGTTGCCTTACCACCATTTCATAATAAGCTTTATTATATCACAAAAAACAACCATTGAAATTTAGCAACATATATATTTTTTTACGTTCATAAATTTCAAAATATGTTTTAAAAAAATATGTTTGTATGTCCTGCGAATGACCACTATCCCACCTGATGTTAAGTGCAGATGTGGTCTACGATGGAGCTAGCTGGCTCATTAATACCTATTAAGGACCGTTCACACTGACGCGAATACCGCTCGCGTGGCGGGACGCCCACAGAAATAATAATCGTTAGAAGTGCCTTAGCGTATGCCAAAGTTAACTGACCCGCTAATGACACGTCTATATGTTTTTATTTCTATGAGCGTTCCGCCAATCGCGGACGGTCCTTTAGGCTATAAATTCTAACCCGAAAAAGATCAAGGATATGATTGATATATT
The DNA here is from genome assembly GCA_947363495.1 of Euzophera pinguis. Taxonomy (NCBI): domain Eukaryota; kingdom Metazoa; phylum Arthropoda; class Insecta; order Lepidoptera; family Pyralidae; genus Euzophera; species Euzophera pinguis. Next base: position 8,217,155 of record OX376155.1, read on the forward strand.
TTATTTTTATTTTATTTCTTATATTATTTGTTACTGTATGTGGGCAATAGAGATATTTTGTATTGTATTGTATTTTAGAGACAAAGTCGCAAACTCTAATATTTACGCCATTTTGTTTCGACAAATTTCGAATTCGACTTTTATAAAGGCGCTAGAATCATGCACCAGGTTATAAACGTGTGACTTTACGTAATTAAATCCAAGAGTCGAAATTATCTTTGAGTTCGTATAAAATAATTGATAATTTTACTCATAGCTAAAGTTTATTTGGAACGCACAAATTTTCTTGTTGAGTGGGAGAGAACAATTTAAGAATGACTAAAGTTACCTACTTATTTTTTACTTATGAAAAACAAAAAGATATAAATAAAAAGTTTTGTATGTAAGTAATTATATGAAAAATATATGTTTCTCTACTGAATCTCGTGGCAAGTATAGTGAATGTTTGTAATTCTAATACTAGGTACTTTCAAGTTGCGACCTACTCGTATCTTATTCATAGCCTGCCTAGAAGCAGTACATTCGAATGAAAACTTAAATAACTCTATGTTGAGACTTGGGCATCCTGCTGACAATAGTTTGTAAGGTAAGGTAAGGCTCCTTTTACGGATCTAGTTAAATTCGGTTCCTATTACGGACATTTATACTTATCTTCTCTTCACCTTGCAAACACCTTAATCACTGTACCACTGAGGCAGACAATTACACGCCTATAAGTACCTAATTAGGTGTTATAAATAGGACCGTTATTGACTAAGTCCATAGTCGGAGCTTTTCCTATCTATTATAACTCGATTATCGCAAAAAAGGTTAAAACGTAACTAAAATATAGAAGCAAATAATAATTTGAAAGATGATTAAAACAATCGCACAATGTGTGCCTTTAATTGATTTCCACAGAAACTACGTAATGTAAAACTAATTACGATATCTACATAACAGAATTAGGGTAATGATAATTGACGTTGTATGTGCTATATGAAACTTTAAGCAGTTAAAGCTATTTTTGGAGGTACAGTCAGCAACATAAAGTGTATTTCCATGAAAATTCTATTACAGCTTGCAGCTTGCAGCAGTGGAAAAAATTGCTATTTATTTTTTATGTTTGAATTAACTTTTATACTAACGCACTGCATATTTAAAATATGAAATTACGACGGAGGTATAAAAGTATAAATATATATATATATATATTTATATTATACACACTTAATCCTATAATTTTATGGTTTAAACCTTTTTTTTTTGCTTTAATTATCTATCGCCCAGTCTACCTGGATGTTTTCTTATCTATGTATACGAGTATATGTTTCTCGTGAAATCATAGTGTCTTATCTGAGACATTTTTATTTTTTGATATTTCTAATTTTTGCCACAAAAGAATAACTTGCAATACACGTATGCATCGAAATACGTCCGAATTTCGTATGTTTAATTGCAATGTTTTTGATAGCTGTCTGTACCACAAATATATCAGGCGTCGAGCAAATAGACACACTCGCTTACATAGTTGCTTCATGTATATTTATGAATATAAGCTATACGAGTTTCAGTCCATTGTTTTAGTTAAATGTTAAAATGCTTTGTTTTTGGACAGACGCATGAATAATATTCTTGTTTTAAAAACAACTGTACAATCAATAAACCTATGTGTAGACCACAGAGCAATTACAAAGAGGAGATGTCATAATAAGCGTTTTGTAAGAAAGTATTTGTGAGGCCACGCGAGGCGGAAGGCAGACGTGCGGGTGCTTGGTTTCGGCCGTGGCTCCAACCATATTGATATCCATCTTACGGAAGGTACCAGTACTAGGTTATTTACAAATTATCAAGTACTTCAGACACGCGGCACTAGACTACTGTTCACAACTCGGTCGATTTTATGCACATATTAACCACATCAGGGTTGTCAATAATTTATTGGGTCGAAGTTTATAATTGTTTTTTTAAATTCCAAAAAAATAAATAAACATATATCCATAGATGTACAGGATGATTTAAACAAATGGCCAAATGTTTACAGTGAGTTATAAAAGAGTACATGGAACCACATATCCAATTATTGGTTGATAGGATTTTTTAAATTTTGACTAGATAAAGAATCTCACTTACATACAATACATATATTGTACAATAAGGATACATTGAAATACAAGCAATTACAAGAAAAAGCCTTGCGCCAAAGAAACATACGTGAATGTTGAAAACAACCCTTCCTTTTTGGTGTAAAAATAAAATCGATGTGATGTAAACCATAAATATGAATATTTGTTTTAATGTTCCTGAACTTTTGCCAGCCCTGGCCTGGCCATTATTGACGAAGTCCGATACTTGTCAATAGATGTCCAAAGTTCAGCTACTTGTCAATAGATGTCACTAGTACGTCGAAGTTTCAATCTTAAAAACATTGCAATATTTCATAAATTATGAACGTTTTAAATATTAGGTATAACTTTTAGAGCCGTAAATATATCTTATTTAGCAGAAACCAATTACTCAATGCTAAATTCGTGAAAAAGCCGTGAAAAATCGTGATGCACTTAGGAGCTCGCGATCTGTTTCTGATATTTGCACATATACTTAATTTAAAAAATCGTACTTCTCTGATGTTTTCTTTCAACGAGGCTGTTCATTCTTAAGCTAAGTAGATTAGATTATATTTAGTGCAGAATTGACTCAAAATTTATGCAATCCTAATTTGCAAATCACATGGAATTACTTACTATATCTTCAATATTAAAACAGTTACATGACTTCTTGTCAGAAGCACTTTTAGATTCAAAATTTATTTTCAATGAGGTATGAGGTATGAGTAAAAAAAAAAAAAATTAAATTAACTGCTAAATTATGCAGTTACAGCAAATATATAAAATTACAGCATATAACATTTAATTGTACAGAAGAGAATCCTACAATAGACTCTGGTACTACTGCTATTATACAATGAAAATCAAAAAGTTTGTTCCGTTCCGAAGTTCCGAAGTCCAAAATTCAGGAAAATTATACAAAATTATAATGAATCTGCACTTCATATCATTAAATTAATTAACAATTAATGATAAAATACAGTTATAAGTTTATTTTGTTTAGTTGTAAAACACTAATTATTAAAACATGTGGGTAATTGTGTTAACCGCACCAAACATGTGGTTCAAAAATCAAAATTTTACCAAAAGCACCTTTTTTTTTACAACAAATCCAAGGTTTTAAAACATATTATGTATGATTAAACGTGATTAAATTTTAAAACTCAATAAATTTTAAAGAAATTTAGAGCTTAAAGTACAAACATAATTTACATTTTTTTTTATGTTAATAGTGGCATAAATTCCCAACAAAATAGCTCAAAATTTACACAAAACAATAGAAGAACAAAAGTAACCCGGAATTAGTTCTCCTTGAGCATAAAAATTGTTGAAAAAAGAAATAACTTCTCGCTAACCTTATCGGGTAGCGAGGCCGTGTGTAACTGTTTTGTTGGAAAGAAAACAAGCAAATTGTGACACAAGATTTATTTAATTCCAATATTTATCAAACTGCCAGCTCAATCGGAGACACTCAGGATTTGGAGTTCTTGATATCAACTAAGTAAGCACCTAAACTTAACAAATTCATATAAATTATGCCACCATTGAAAATCTTTAACCGTTCTTAGTTCTTATTAATCACTGAAACTTTTTTTTAGGAGACGTATTCTCTTTAGAAACAGTTGTGTAGGTAGAAAATACATAGGGCGCACTATAAGTTTCCGGAATGAATATGAAAAAATACTATTAAAGGTACAAAATTAATTTATTGTTTTTCAAAATAATCTCCCTTGGCGTCTATGCACTTTTTCATTCGATGAAACCAGTTTTGAAAACTTTTGTGCTACTCCTCTGTGGTGACCTCTGAAACGTGTTTTTCATACTCCTCGACAGCCTCTTCTGGTGATGAAAATCATTGACCGCGTAATTGGTTCTTAATTTTTGGGAACAGAAAAAAGTCACAAGGTGCCAGGTCGGGACTGTATGCAGGATGACTCATGAGTTCTACATTTTTCGCCTTCAAAAAGTCGTTTGTCTGTCTGGCCGTGTGAGAACTAGCATTGTCGTGGTGCAGGATGATACGGCGTTTACGGTTATTTTTACGGAGTTCGTCAATAACTTCCGGCAAACAAATGGTCGTGTACCAGTCACTATTCACTGTACGACGATTCTCTAAAGCAACAGTAGCCACGTGTCCAGTTTTATTAAAAAAGAAGCAATCATCCGCTTAGATGCACTTTTCACGCGCGCCACTTTGGTTGGTTTCGGCTCATCTTGAAAGACCCATACGCTCGATTGCTGCTTTGTTTTGGGATCGTAGCAATAAATCCATGTTTCGTCACCTGTTACTATGTCCCACACCAAATTTGAAGCACCTTCGTTGAATCTGGTAAGCATGGCACTGCACCAAGTGACGCGGTCCGTTTTTTGAGCCTCGGTCAAGTTGTGTGGGATCCACCGCGAGCACAGCTTTCTCACACCCAAATGTTTGTGTAGGATTAATTGTATTTGACTCATGCCTATTTCTAAGGATGCGCGAATTTCATGGTAGGTCACATGCCTGTCTGTTTCAATCATACGGCGCACAGCATTGATGTTTTTGTTGGTCACAGCGGTGGACGGCCGACCATTGCGAGATTCGTCACTGAGATTGATACGACCACGCTTGAATTCTGCAAACCAGCTATAAACAGTTGTCTTGCATGGTGCTTCATTGCCAAAAGCTGTTTCAAGCCGAGCGATGCTCTGTTGAGCTGTCAAATTACACTTAAAATCGTAGAAAATCATACTACGAAAATTTTCCCGAGTTAAATCCATGTTGATGTAGACAAACAATTTTTTAAATGGCGCCACAAGGTAAAAACAAAAGACAGTCAGATGAAACAAACTGCATTCTACAGCCAAAGAGTTCTATTTTCAAATGTTGCAATAAATTTTTAAATATTGTTTATGTAAGTGGCCAGTTCCGGAAACTTACAGTGCGCCCCACGTAAAACGATACCGATTGTATAGCGGCGTAAATTAGGGTACTTTCCTGCTCAGCTTGGTAACAACCTTTGTGGGTCTAGATGGAACTCCTGACGATCCTTCACACCAAAGAAAGATATGCGAAATCAATCCAAAGGCAGGGAATAGACACTAACCCTCTTGTATAAAAAAAGAAAAAAACTATAAATAATATAAAATCAAATATAAATCCCAAGCGTTCCAATTTCTTGGTTTAACGTTCTTCCCACCACGTGGAACGTGTCACGGATGAAAGTAGCCCATGTCACTCTCCAGGTCTCCAACTATCTCCACACAAAGAATCACATCAATCCGTTGCTCCGTTTTAACGTGAAAGAAGGACAAACAAACAAACACACTTTCACATTTATAATATTATAGTATGGATTAGCATGGATATGGATAGTATATAGTATGTATAGAATGGATTATATTATATAAGTTGTTTGTTTTCTCGATCTCAGTGAGATCGGTATTGAGCTGCAATCTCGCCCTGATACCTTCAGGGAGAGGGACTTCCAGCATTCCCGTTAATGAAGATTTACTTTCCTAAAACCTTTGCGAGGATATTTGTTGTGTGAATTGCGCTTTGTTTCTGCATAATTGTTATATCTATTTGAGGGTCCAGTAAATCAATACGAGGGTCAAACTGAAAGTTCTTAGAAAATCAAAAACTGAGCACACTAGCAAGTTATTCCTTTTATTACATCTTTTCAAAATAGTGTCCTTTCACGTCAATACATCTCTGCAACCGATGGAACCACTGAGAAAAGCACTTTGCCCACTCGTCTTTAGGGGTCTCTTCGACGGCGTTTTGAAGCCGAGGAAGCAGCCACTGCTTCCTCGGCGTCCATAAAACGTTTTCCTCGAAGTTTTTCTTCTATTTTCGGGAATAAACAAAAATCGCAAGGTGCGAGGTCGGGGTTATATGGCGGGTGACCTAGTAATTCCACGTTTGATGCCGCCAAATAGTCGATCGTTCGCCTGACGGTGTGCGACGAGGCGTTGTCGTGGTGAAGAAGGATCCTACTGCGAGGTCGTTTCTCCCGAACTTTTTCCAAGACAAGTGGCAAACAATTGTTAGTATACCACTCTGCAGTAACTGTTTTTCGATCCTCTAAAACAATTGTCGCGTAATGTCCGGTCCTTCCGAAGAAAGAGGCCACCATCTTTTTCCCCACGCTTCGACCTCTTTTCACTTTATTTGGCAACTCCTCGGAAGGAAACACCCACTGAGCAGACTGTCTTTTGGTTTCGGGATCATAACAGTAAATCCAGCTTTCGTCACCCGTAAGTATGTCAAACACAGCATTTGAGTCACCTCCGTTAAATCTTTGAACCATTTCACGGCACCAATCAACACGACGGATTTTTTGGGCCTCGGTCAAATCGTGAGGTATCACCGGGCACAAAGCTTCCTGACCGCTAAATGTTCATGCAGGATTTTGTGCACTTGGCTCATACCGATGCCTAAACTTGCCCGAATCTGCTGATAGGTCACTCTTTTGTCAGTCTCTATCATACGCCGCACAACACTGATGTTATCTTCAGTCGTCGCCGTAGAAGGCCGTCCCTCACGCCGATCATCGGTGAGATTAGTACGACCACGTTTGAACTCATTAAACCAGTTGTAAACAGTGGCACGAGATGGGGCTTCATCGTGAAAGGCCAATCGAAGTCTATCATAACTTTCTTGTTGACTTAAATGACAACGAAAGTCATAAAAAATCATTGCACGAAAATTTTCTCGCGTTAAATTCATGCTGATGTGACACAGACAATTTTCAATTTGCCGCCAAATCGTAAAACAAATGACAAATTAATAAAATGCATACTCAATAATATTGGCAAAGAGTTCAATTTTCAAAATTTAAACTTATTTCTTTATTATACTGTTTACAAGTGGTCAGTTCTAAAGACTTTCAGTGTCGCCCTCGTATACCGTCGAAGACTTTTGGTGACTACACCGGTTGCTCCTATTACTATTGGGACTATTATTGATTTAGTTTTCCATACCCGGGCTATTTCTGTTTTGAGTAGGTGGTACTTGGTTAGTTTTTCTTTTTCTTTAGGACCAGTATTGTGATGTCTATAAGGTATGTTACATTATTTATTTCATCTGTGTATATTATATCCGGCCTGTTAGGTTTAACTGTCCTGTCTGTCTGAACAGGTATCTCCCATATTAGCTTCGCCTCGTCATTTTCTATTACTTTTGGTCCAGTAAGTTCTTCTTTCCACCAGAATTTGGATATGTCAAATTTGTGTTTTTTAGCTAATCTCCGAAATCGATACTAATATTATAAATGCGAAAGTCTGTCTGTCTGTCTGTTACGCTTTCACAGCCAAACCGCTGAACGGATTTTGATGAAATTTGGTATGAATATAGTTGAAGACCCGGGGTCAAACATAGGCTACTTTTTGACGCAGGTGGAGCTGCGGGAAACAGCTAGTATTAAATAATTATATATTATATTATTAGTAATATTAGTAATTAGTAATATTAGTAAATTAGTATATTAGTATTAGTAAATATTAGTATATTAGTATGGATGGAAGTATGGATTTATAATATTAGTATGGATTAGCCTTGCTCTGCCAGAAACCAATTAGAAAATGCGAATCTCAAATTCGTCCCGTCATTCTGTGCTGTCCTTATTCAGACCATATTTCCCCAAAACTTTTACACAATTTCTCAATCTAAAAATACAAAAGACACTTTTTTTTTTTTTTTTGATTTCGCAGGGGAATGCGTTTACGCACAGAGTGTGGGACTCCTGGGCCGAAGCCGGCCCAGACTACCCACTAAACCCCTGCGGGTGCCGTCGGCCGCATTGCAGGGAGGCGCCTCGGATCTGACTAGCACAAGACGCCTCTGCGACTGGCCGGTTTCTCACCAGAAACCGGACTCACCACTCTCAGAGGCCCTCCGACACCTGGAGGACCTCTGCCACCGGGTGGGACTGTTCCAGTCCCACCGCTTACGGGGGCGCTTCCAGGCGCGCCAAGTAGCGCCTGCGACGCACCCCCCCTCTCCGCCGCCGGATCGGGTCCGCGAGGGGATCGTCCTCGCGGTCCCTTTCCTCGGCCTCCCTCTGCGACATGACTACCTCGCAGAAGGAGGCCATTGCATTCCAGGCGCTGTCGCTCTCGAGCATCGCGTTGGCGACACTCGGGAGCGACAGGTCCGTCCCGCCAAGCGCGGCGGCCAACTCCTGGCGCTGCCGGCTCCACCTGGGACACCGCTCAAGGACGTGTTGAGCGGTGTCCTGAGCCTCGCCACAGTCGTGGCAGCGAGGCTCGGCCTCCCTCTGGGCCACGCGGTGCAGGTACTCACCGAAGCAACCGTGCCCGGTGAGCACCTGCGTCATGCGGAAGGTGAGAGGCTTACGCCGCCTCAGCGTCCACTTCTCCAGGACCTGACGCAGGGCCTCCACTGTTCGGACACCGAACGCTGCCTGCGCCAGGTCCGCCTCCCACCTCCGCACGAGTTCCGCTTGCGCTCGCAGGCGCACCCGCCGCACGAGTTCCGCCGAGGGGCGCTCGCCGATTTCTCTCCTGCTTGCCACAAAGTGGTAAACTTCGGCGAGCACCTCCGCCACCAATTCCCACGGCGGGTCGCCTGCGAGGGCCGTGGCCGCAGAGAAGGCCACTGTACGGTACCCCCGTATCACCCTCACCGCGATCACCTTCTGCGCCTGACGCAATAGGCGTTTGTTCGTCGCGGTGAGGGCGTCCACCCAGATGGGGGCACCGTACATCGCCATACTCCGGCAGACGCCAGAGTACAATCTCCTCACTGCTTCGCTCGGTCCACCCAGGTTGGGGAGGAGTCGGCCGAGCGAAGCAGCCGTCCTGATGATCCTCGGCCCCAACTCGCGAAAGTGGGGGCCGAAGGACCATCGTCCGTCGAGGAATACAAAAGACCCTAAACCAATTTACCGAAGTTACTAATATGAACCAGAAAAAATACCAACAACATATTATGAGTCAATCTAAAACAATTTCTACTCCAAAAATTTTACATTAGGGAAATTTGGGAAAATCTACCATAAATCATCCTTATCATAAATTGGGGAAAATTCCCACGCTTGCAACATCGACGGATCATAGACAAAAACATACGAATTTAGGTGCGTTCACACACTATAAATCAAAAGAGAGACAATCCTGTTAATGGATTACCATGTTCTCTTGAAGTCGTATTTGTCCCTTATTAAAATTATGTGAAAAATCACATTGTAAATATCTATAAAATTGTATTTAATTAACCTCGAGCGTTGCTTAGCTAATTTTACAGGCAACGATGTACTTGGTAAAACTCGTTAACTTATATGATTAGAGAGATTAGTCAGATAATCGAGACCGAGAGATGGGGTATATTTACAAATTAACAAGAAAAAGTTATACAGACATTTGTGAATAGCAGAAAACTTTCCACCCCGTTGCATTCGCAGGTGTATAAATCAGTGAAAATAATTCATATACTGAGAGACAAGAAAACGTAATAAACATATTCAGTGGAGTTGAAAACAAAAATATGGGACGAAAAATGGGAACAAAGGGGAGAAATCGCATTAGTATCTGGCACGACCCCTGAGAATATTTTTCGAGAGTTTATTGAATAAATATACATAATTTCACTTCGATGCTTCTTAAGAAGCTTTTGGTGGCTATGCACGAAGATATTTTTTTATTTAATTGTGTAAATGTCAACCTCAAACAAAGTTGGAGAAAGTATTTTTACCTCAAACATATTTACATACAGCTGAATTATTCATTACTACATGACGATTGGTATTTGGTTTTCTTTTTGTAATCAAGAGGTAAACAGTGAAAGCACAGAATATTTTGATTATGAAATTTTACTTGCGATATAACAATTTGCCGCTTCTAAGATAAAATATGAGAATCACGGTGAAAAAACTCACATCACCAAGGCACTCCCATTCAAGCTCTACGCCGCAAATAACACAGAAATATCAACATATGGAGAGAGTACACTTGAACTCGATCTCAATCTTCGCCGTCCCTACAAGTGGAAATTTATCGTCGCTGACGTCTCGAAACCAATACTAGGAGCCGATTTTCTCAAGCATCATCAATTGATCGTCGATCTCAAAAACAAGAAATTAATCGACAACGTCACAAAACTGCAAGTAAACGCACCCGTTCGAGCGACAAATATACCTACCGTCCGCAGTATCGACACGAAAAACGAATATCACAACATTCTCGCCGAATTCCCCGGTACCACGCGACTCACTGCGATGCACTTAAACGACAGCAAGATCAACGTTCAACATTTCATAGAAACAGAAGGCCAACCGATACATTGCCGCGCACGTCCCATACCGCCACATCGCTACGAGAAGGTCAAACAAGAATTTCAAAAAATGATTGATCAAGGACTATGCCGACCCAGCAAGAGCCCATGGTCATCACCTCTTCACATCGTACCCAAGAAGAACGGGGACTTAAGAGTCTGTGGTGACTATCGCCGCCTTAACGCGATTACGAAACCAGATCGCTACCCTGTACCACGAGTCAAGGACTTCACCTATCAGCTCTCTGGGAAGTCTATATTTTCGACCTTGGACTTAAATCGGGCGTACCAACAACTGAAAGTTCGCGAAGAAGACATAGAGAAGACTGCCATCATCACACCGATGGGACTTTTCGAATTTCCGCGCATGTGTCCAGGACTCAAGAATGCAGGCCAAACTTTTCAACGTTTCATCCACCAAGTGCTCAGCGGACTGCCCTACGTATTCTCGTTCATCGACGACGCCTTGATAGCATCAGAGAATGAAGCCCAACACCGAGAACACCTAAGAACGGTACTTCGAAGACTCGAGGAACACGGCATCACCATCAACCCTGCCAAATGCCAATTCGGTCAACCGGAAGTAAAGTTCTTAGGCTACATCGTGTCAAAAGAAGGCATCAAACCTCCAACTGAGAAGATCGACATCATCATGAACTATCCTCAGCCAAAAACCATCGAAGAGCTACGACGTTTCCTCGGTATGCTGAATTTTTACCGCGACCACATACCTGACGCCGCGTCCATGCAAGCACCACTCAACGCGCATCTTCACAACGTCAAGAAAAGAGACAGAACCGTCATACAATGGACAGAAGAGTCAACGCAAGCATTCGAAGCATGTAAAGCTAGCATAAACAACGCTGCTTTACTCGCCCACCCATCTCATGAAGCCGACTACGCTCTCTTCTGCGACGCCTCCGACAAATCAGCTGGTGGTGTACTTCAACAATACATCAATGAAAAATGGCAACCACTTGGCTATTTTTCCAAGAAATTCTCGGACGCGCAATCAAGATATTCGACGTACGACAGAGAACTTCAAGCAATCTACATGGCCGTCAAACACTTCCGCAAGATGTTCGAAGGACGACCACTCATCATCTTCACCGACCATAAACCCCTTACATACGCAATGAGCAAAATAACATCAACAACCGAGACGCCAAGACGCACAAGACAGCTTTTGTTTATCAGCGAGTTTACGACCGACATACGTCACGTGAGCGGTAAACAAAACATTGTCGCCGACGCACTCAGCCGCATCGAAACAATCACATGCCCGTCTCCGATCAACTACGAAGAAATAGCGAGAGCTCAAGAACAAGACACCACAATTCAACATCTACAACAACAAGACAACATCACCTTGAAAAAAGTCATCATTCCGAACACCAACATTGAACTCTACTGCGAAACATCATCATCACATGTCAGACCATATATACCAGAAAAGCACAGAGAAGAAATATTCAGAAACATACACAACATCAACCATCCCGGTACACGCACGACTCGCAAGATCATCTCGCAAAAATATTTCTGGCCGTCAATGAATAGCGACATACCAAAATGGACAAGAAGCTACATCGATTGTCAAAGAATAAAATTCAACGTCACACATACAGTGCGATTTCAAAATTCCCGCCAACAGAGCGTTTTCACCATCTGCACGTCGACATCGTCGGACCGCTACCTACAACATCTCAAGGTCATCGCTATCTCGTTACTATGATCGACCGACAAACAAAATGGCCGGAAGCAATACCTACCGACGACATATCAGCCGAAACAGTCTCCGAAATCATCTACAAACACTGGATTGCAAGATTTGGATGTCCCGAAACACTCACTAGCGACCAAGGCCGCCAATTCGAAAGTCAGCTGTTCAACAACTTAATGAAAATAATGGGAATAAAGAAGAATCGTACAACAGCGTACAATCCCAAGTGCAACGGTATCATTGAACGTTGGCACCGCACTCTGAAGACTGCACTACGTACCAGACTGTCCAGCTCAAGTTCATGGATCGACGAATTACCTACCGTGCTACTAGGACTACGAGCGACCCTACGGACAGACGCCGGAGTTAGCCCAGCCGAACTAACATATGGCTATAACTTACGGCTACCGGGTGTATTCTTCACAACATCATCAATACCTACATCTATGGACTACACATATGTCGAAAAACTACGCTCATCAATAGAAGAAAACAGGCCTCAGTCGTGTACGTCACATCATAACAAACAACGCATCTTCGTGCACAAAGATCTACAAACCTGCAGCCACGTGTTCGTCAGAGTCGACGCGGTAAAGCGACCTATACAATCACCATATCAAGGCCCTTATCGCGTTATCAAGAGGACAGAAAAAGTGTACACAATACAACTTCAAGATCGCGAATCAAACATCTCAATCGACCGACTGAAACCTGCCTACTTATTACAAGAAGATCAAGAAATCAACTTACCACAGAATACATTACCATCATCATCAAGTCACAATCAAGTCATCATCACTCCGCCGCAGTTACCTCAAGATACCTCGCCACAGAAAGTTCAACGCACTCCCGCCGTTACGAGCAACGTGACGTCACAATCAGCTGTTACGCGCACGCGTATCGGCCGTTCAGTCAAGTTGCCGGTACGTTTCACTTGAAGGGGAGTACTGTGGCTACACCATTACCTCTGTACTTACCTAATTACCTTACCTTAAAGTACAAATCAAGATACCTTACCATCACATGCAGAAAATACCTTGGTAGAACAACCTTTAGAAACAGTTACAAGTACCAGCTCTAAGAAGAACTCTTTTAAGGATAGCAAGTACCAGCTCTAAGAAGAACTCTTTTAAGGATACCAAGAAAGAAAACACAACACACACATCATGCAAGCATTTTATTTATGGCGACGCATTGTCAAAGAAACGGCGAGTTGTCATAAGTAGAAACAAGATTTGGTTGAACATGCACGTGCTGTATGGAGCTTATCACACGTCGTTGTCAAGAAACAAGAATAGCACAGCACACGACTCTTCACTTCAAGCAGCACATCACATCGGTCTTCACTCTTCATCAGTTCGTGGATGAACACTTCACATCACAACACGTGGAAACTCGCCGCTCGCCGCACGCCGCCGCACGCCGCAAGCTGTGCGCACGTCCGCACCGTTCCGAGCGCCGCCGTCGAAAAAAGGACTGCGAGATTGCGCGAGCTAGTTTTATTGGAACGGCCAAGCACGTCACGCGGTATCCAGTTCGTCCCGCGCTCCCCGCGCGGACTATCGTCAAAATGCGCCACCAAATATGGATGTAAACTGGAATACTAACTTATGATTGGTTATCATATCGCAACAAAAATTCACACTTGTAATGTTTGAATGTAAATAATTTTGTATAAATACGTGTCAATTTTGTAAATAAACCATTCCATTCCTTCTGAACAATTGGAGTATTATTCAGGTGTCTCTCACGCCAAAACTTACACGAAATAAGAAATTAGTTTCGATCAAAAAACATTATATTGTTAAAATTATTTTAAAGATAGTTATTAAAATGTAACAAATAAACATGTGGTCAGAATTCAGTTCGCAGAAAGTAGTTTCATAAAGTCTTCTTATACAAAATGTTCAACAACATACGAACATGATATTAAGAAGAGCTACCAAGTAAACTAATTCAAAGATGAACATACATGTAATCGATAACATTACCAAGAATATGCGACCTTACGTGAGATCTTAGAAGTCGTTGCAAAATTAATACTGTTGAATTCTAATTGCCTGTTGCTTCCACGTACGCCATCTTGCGCTCCAATTTTAAGCGCTCCAAAACATGCTACGTTGCTCTCCTTTCAATATTTTGCAGCAGCGCGCGGCGCTATTAAAATATATTTCACGTACCACACCAAAAAAAAAACAGTATTGTCACAGTATATATCACTAGTATTCAATAGTCACGGTCTTTGGACTCAGCTTCAACCATATCTCGCATGCAGCGTAAAAATGGACGGGAAAACATAAATTTATTTTAATAAGAGCCGAGTTTAGGGTTCCGTTCCTAAGAAGGTAAAAAAAGAACCATAAGACTTCTTTTTTCACTCATGTCGTCTGTCTGTCACAGTCTATTTTCTCCGAATCTATTTGACCGATCAAGATACCTAAATACCTAAATGTGGATATAGTATTATTTATAATAAGTATTTCTATGTGTTAATAGCTTTGTATTTTTTTTTATTTTCTTCTGATTGCACGAAGATGTACATATGCATCCGGATAAACCTCCGTGGTTTTTGGATTGCAGTATTTTTATTTGTGTTTTGTTCTTTTGTATACTTAATTTAAAAAAAAGTTGAAATTTGGTAAGTACATACTTATATGTATATCTTAGATTAATAATTAGCTCGAGACCAATTATTAATCTAAGATGTATATCAATAAATTTTGCAATTTCGTGGAACACTTAGAATAAGGAGGGAACGATTTGCGCAAGATTGCACACGTCTAGTATCGTTTATTTTAAAAGGCAATACCGAATTAAAACTACCACCTAATTTACTCGCAGTATGTATTTTTATGGTATTAAGTAGGTAGGCAAACAAGTATAAGGCTTACCTGACGGTAAGTGATTGGTAGCCTATGGACGCCAGCAACACCAGAAGTATCACGTACGCGATATCGACCGTAGATAAATGTTTTTGAATAACCGTAAAAAACTATTTTAGGAAACCAGAATGAGAGAGAAAACACATTTAATGAATTGTAATATACAACAAGCAAATTCACTTGATTCTCCAATTTTTTCCCCGAGGACTTAATAAGTACTTATTTAAATTATTAGTAACTTTTTTTTAGACTAAGTAGTCGCCTCTATATGATGTCAAGCCTCCTTGGGAGGCTGTAGTAAAATGTTCCTTTGGTCGGACTGAGATTGCAAGTAAATTCAGAAATTTGACAAAGTCACGATCAATTGCAATTAGGTAGCATGATAAAATCGACCACTTGATTTGGCGCAGCTTATTTTTAACCCATTTTAGATTTTTTAACCTTGTTGATCCAATGTGACTTTGTCTACGAACTGTTTGTTTTTTTTTTTTCGTAACCCACGCAAAGAGAGTGGGTGTCCGCAATCCACATGACTAACGAAATACGGATTGGTAAATAATCTCACTATATTTTCATGTTTATTGTCATAATCCCTTTTGGTCTACATTTGTCATGTGTCCGTCGGAGGACAAGGCCACACTTTTCCGTATTATTTGTTTCTCACTATATTGCCGTTATGTTGTGACAGAATTGCGCACCCGCAAATCCGGGACGATAATTGAAACGAAATAATTTTTTTCTCTCATCCGAATAGACCCTAGTGCCATTTTGTTTTAAAGTATGTCATTTTCAGGATCACGTCTTTACTACAAACATTTTTTCTCCCTAAGCTTTTTACACAGGGACTGTTATAAGGATGAATCGTTGAATCCGTGCTAGAAAAACACCCCTGTTAAATAATTTGTTTCATCTCGTTGTACTTGTTACTTGCACTTAATGTAATATGCATTGCTTGACAACAGCAGTTGTGAAGCTGCTAATCCAATTCGTGGCTTAGTCGAAGAATAATGAACTTACCCGTACTCACAGACAGCAAAATATATTTGACTCCTGAAGACTGTTAGGGGTAAAATTTAATAAATAAAATAACAATGGCGTTACACGAACTCCAATGCTTAAGGATATTTTAAGAGATTTATAAGCGGCAAAACAAAGCGCGTTATTTACAATTAATTGACTTAAAATTAGTTAATGGAAAATGATGGCATTTGGACGTTATTTGTGTTGAGAAAATTGACTTTATTTGGAATCATTAGTATTCATACTTTTTAATCAGGAAAAACGTACTGGTATGTACATGCCGCTGTCGATGAAAATCAAATGATATATTAATTGTTGTAATCTTTCGATTTAATTTTTAACACTTTAATTAAAGTGTTTTCTTTCATGTCACTGATATCTCCGACTGTGCAGTGTATTATTTAGCTCGGTATTGGATTTCCTCGCTTCAACTCTATTAAAAGTTATGTCCGGACAAGCATTGTTGCGTGTCAGTTTGAATGCCGCTTTTGCGACCAAGAGTTGGATGTGGAAAACCAATGATTTCTAAAACTGGATGGGCCCATCAGACATTTTCAGTAAAGCCCATACAAGCACAACATTTTGTTAAGTGATATCCTAATGCGCACTACATACCAAACCTAAATGTGGTAACTTTTTCCGGTGGCTTCACTCAATGCAAATCGGAAATCATTGCGAGCGGCATGAAAATACAAAAAATCTTGAAAGTTACTAATAGTGTTCCCGCTCGATAGTCAACTATCGATAGCGTTTTGATATACTACGAGAGTTTGAGAACAAACAATAGTTTTTGGTATTAACCGGTATTAACAGATGGTCATATTTTTAGTCTGTCAATACACAACAACGCATTTTAAGATAAAAAAAAAAACGCAATCTTTAATCATGTGAAGGACTACACTGATGAAGAAAGCATACATCAGTTGTGCACCTCGACGTACTCCGAAGAGGATATAAAGAAGGCTAAGGAATTGCTTTTTGAATCGATCCAGAGTGCTAAGAAGATGCCGATACGCAGAAAACAGGGCAAGCAGAGAATGTCACGCGACCTGGATGACATTATTGGTATGATGAAAAGTGCAGACCCCAGCACCTTCCCGATTTTTGTGGCGAAGGATCTTCACATGGCACCACCAGTTACCTTTGACCATGTTGACGTGATACGCTTTCTGAAGGAGCTTTTGTCAATTAAAAACAGATTGAGTATTTTAGAGGAAAATTCAGTAAGATCTGAGCAGTTTCAACGTCTGAAAAATGATGTTGAGTACATGAAGCATGCCTCTATTTTGGATTGCCCTTCCAAGGTAAACATAAATAAAAGAGGGGCCTGTTTACAGACGAGTTATGAGATGGATAGTGGGCCAATTGGACTTCAATACGTATCGGAATATGTTCCAATTAAAGTTAGTCAGCCATCAGCTGTTTCTGGGGCCATCGAACGTCCTTCGGTTATGAGTCACTCGCTTTCAAACGTAACAGTCATGGGTGACGTTAGCGCTGTCTCGCTCAGTGGCGAGAAAAATAAAGCGACAGATACAGCACTACTCGTGGAGGCCTGTACTGAGGTTCCGACGGACGAGACAAGTGCGACGAGCTGTGAAGGGAACGCAGGTGCAAGCAGGAAGGCGCATGCGGATGACTCAGCAGAAAAAGGGGGAAGGAGCGATCATCGGTCGAGCGTGAAACCGACGGTATGCAACGGCGGTATGGGTGAAAAAGGGACCGAGCTACTTTCGTCATGCGCTGAGGCCCATACCAGAACTGCGGTTTCGCCTCTAATTATTCGAAAGACTGCAGGTGCGCTAAATGACGAACTACCTACAAACGAAGAGCGATCGTATGTCTTTGAACAAACTTCGAATACACTTAAATCTAGTGCGTCTGAATCAATAGTGCGTAACAATACTTGTGTTTCAAAAAATATGCCTCGAAATGTGAATAGTGAATATAATGTGGGAAATTCTGAGTGGCAGGTTGTCCGTAATAAGTCAGCAAAGCGATACAAGTTATTAGGACAAAAAGGCTGTGCTCCGACAACACCTAACGGCAAATTCAGAGCGGCGGATGTTAAGGTGCCCCTTCTTATATCAAATGTAAGTAAAGATACAAATGAAGATGATATTATCAATTACATAAAGGAAAAAACTAACGAATGTGTTTCCCTAAAAAAGATAAATATGAGACAAACAAAAGTCTATAACTCGTATAAATTGTATGTGTCTAAATTAAAAATAGATTTATTTTTAGATGATAAGTTCTGGCCCAACGGTATAACTTTCCGACGGTTTGTACACTTTATGTACAAAACGAAGCCGAGATTTGATAGCTAATAATAGTCATAGCTAAATAAATATATTTTTTTATGGATTTAAGACTTGATAAATATATGAAGTTTGTAAGCTTTAACTGTTGCTTTGTTACGCGGTCCTATAATGACTTGCAAAATATTTGTAACAAATGTGATGTACTGGCCCTTCAGGAAACTTGTTTGCTTCCACACGATATTCCACTACTGGGAACTATATCCACTGATTTTGAGTATACTGGAAAGTCAGCTGTTGACACCTCAGCTGGTCCGGTACGTGGTAGACCATATGGGGGAGTAGCCCTCCTATGGCGTAAGGGCATTTTTGATAGTATCGAGATACTTAAATGTAAAAACGACCGTATTGTAGCTATCCAGGCCACTATAAATAAGCGTGTAATTGTTGTGTTTTCAATATATATGCCAGTAAACGGTGATGATAACTTACCTTTGTTTATTGAGATATTGGGTGAAGTGAAGGCGATTGTTGAGAGTGTAAATGTTGAGTCGGTGTATATTTTGGGCGACTTTAATGCACACCCAAATAAACTGTTTTATAATGAGCTTAGTAATTTTTGCATGGAATCAAATTGGGTATGTGCAGATGTAGAAAAGTTGGGCTTGCAAGATGACATATATACTTTTGTGAGCGGTGCCCATGGGTCCAGGAGCTGGTTAGACCATTGTGTAGTCTCACAGTCTGCATTGCAGACTGTGATAAAAGTAGAGGTTTTAGAGGATATTTTTGTATCGGACCATTTGCCTTTGGTTGTAACATGTGACTTAAACGTAGTAAGACAAAAGTTAACAACAATTAGTGCTCCACGCAATTCAGTCATATGGAGCGAAAGAAATGATGAGCAGATACGTAAATACCGCGAACTATGTAATAATGGTCTACGTGAAATAGATTTTCCGTCCGAGTTAGTAGAATGTAGTCTAGGCGTGTGTAATATAAGTAAGCATACTGTAGTGCTGGATGAACTGTATAACAGTATAGTGCAAACACTAAGTAACGCAGCTATTCACTCCAACGATTCTCATGGCCAGAAGTCAGGCAAGGGTAAGCGTATTCGTGGTTGGAATAAACATGTACAAGAGGCGCATGAGCGGGCCAGGTTTCACTATCGGGTTTGGTTGACATCGTACAATAGGCCAACGGCTGGTGAAGTATACAATCAGATGTGTGAATCGCGAAAAATTTTCAAAAGTCGATTGAAGTGGTGCCAGCGAAATCAGAACCAAATCGAAATGGATATATTAGCGAAGTACAGATCAGAAAAAAGTTTTTCCCGGTTTTGGAAAGCAACGAAAAAGCTTGATGTGAAGCCTGGTTTGCCCGCCAGTGTAGATGGGAAAACTGAACCAGCTGCTATTGCCGAAATGTTTAAGGAGCATTTTAAAGTGAATTCTCCTCTGGGCTCATCCATACCGGTTCTTGAGTCTGTAACCAAGTCTAAAGGGGAGGCTCCGCTAACAAGGGTAACTGCAAAGGAGATAAAGACTGCTCTTAAAAACATGACAGGTGGGAAATCCCCTGGTCATGATGGTATCAGCGTCGAACATCTGCAGAATGCGGGTGATCATCTTCCTAGGGTACTGGCCATGTTCTTTTCCTTGTGCATGAGTCACTCGTACTTGCCGCATGACTTACTTAAAACAATCATAGTACCTATTGTGAAGGACAGGACGGGTGATGTCGCGAGTAGGAAGAACTATAGGCCCATCTCATTAGCAACCACTATAGCAAAGGTGCTGGACAGTGTGCTCAATTCATATGTAGCAAAAATTGCTAATATACATGACGCACAGTTCGGGTTCCGATCCGGACTATCTACCGAGAGTGCAATAGTGAGCCTGAAACACGCTGTTCAGTACTACACGGATCGAAGAACACCGGTATACGCCTGTTTTCTCGATCTCTCACAGGCGTATGACCTAGTGTCATATGACAAACTTTGGGAGAAGCTGGGTGGCAGGGGTATGCCGGTTGAAATACTGAATTTGTTTAAGTATTGGTATGCAAACCAAACAAACTTTGTAAAGTGGTCTGGATCTCTTTCGAAAGCATATTTGTTGGAGAGTGGGGTAAGGCAGGGTGGCTTGACTTCACCAACGCTCTTTAACATATATGTTAACGATCTCATCGTAGAGCTGAGCAGCATGCGTGTCGGTTGTCGAATAGATGATGTGAGCATAAATAACATAAGTTACGCGGACGACATGGTGCTGCTCAGCCCGACGGCTGGAGGTCTAAACGAGCTGATTAGAGTTTGTGAGTCGTATGCTGTTGAACATGGGCTCAAGTATAATGATAAAAAGACGGAATACATGGTCTTTAAGGCCGCAGGCAAAAGTCCTGAACACACAATGAATATTACCCTTAATGGCATGAACGTCAAGCGTGTGACAAAATTTAAGTATCTGGGGCACATAATTGTCGACGACCTTAAGGACGGTTCCGACATTGAGAGAGAACGCAGGGCTCTGGCAGTTAGAGGAAACATGTTGGCTCGCAGATTCGCGCGGTGTAATGAAGAAGTCAAGATCACGCTCTTTAAAGCATACTGTCAGAACATGTACACCGGTAGTCTGTGGGTCAATTATACCAAAAACTCCTTAGATACCCTGCGTGTTCTATATAATAATGTGTTTAGGATGTTGTTGGGGCTGCCCCGGTATTGCAGCGCGTCGGCTATGTTTGCCGAATACCACATTGATGGGTTTGCGGCCCTAATCCGCAAAAAAACAACATCTGTTATCGGCAGAGTGCGGGGCAGCCGCAACAGTATTCTAAGTACTCTGGCGGATAGGTACACGTCGCCGCTGTGGAGGTGTCTGGTGAGGAGGGTCATTTTTGAAACCCACTCATAATATTTACTTACTCATATTATTTTATTACTAACTTAGTGTAAGAATTCTGTACTAACATATTATGGATCCTAGTTATCTGATAATAAAAGATTTTTATTTTTATTTTTTTTATTTTTTATTTATTTTTTTAAGCTCCGCGGTCAGTAGACGACTGTGGCACTACGGCCGCAAATCCGAGGCAAAAATATTTGGTCGCACAGTTGGTCACATCCTGACACTAGTAATATATATCTATGGTCAAAACTATGGCATTATATAGTGCTGCAGATCATATTATTTGTCATGAAGCATGAATAGTAGCGAAACAACTGGGCTGGATTATTACTCGCGCCCTGAGGGTTTTAACAAACTTTGAAGTAGAAAACATTTTCTCCCTCTAACATGACCCTTAATAGCACATTAAAGTTATTAAGGACGCTGTGCTTCGTAACCCCTGTTGTATTCAATGTATACTGACACGAGGGTATTCAATTTTTCTTCTCACGCATAGAGGGTATAATTCTTCAGTCCTTAATCACGATATCACGATGTTTCTCACTCTTCACGACTCAGCATAGGTATAGTCAACAAGTGGTTGTTAGGTCTCTGTGGTTTCAAGAAGAATAAAGAATCACGGGTTTTAGATTCTCTTTCTGGATATTCCTATAAAGCGCTCCTCAAAGCACATGTTGTAAATTTTAGTAATGTATTCAAAAATATTAATTCTACTTCGCGACTCTGCCTAATTATAATTGTGAAGACCAATATTCCGGCCCCTTGTCACTCAATGGCAAAATATTTATTGTTGTACATAAATGTTGTATGTCAATCTTTCGTGATATTTCCTGTGTGCTCCGTTTAATCCTACTGCAACCTAGCCACTTTCATTTCTACATCTATAAATTGTTGCAGTGGAAAAAATATAATTTCTGAATCCGATATATTGCCGTCAACAGTGACAATATTTCTAATTTAGCGTAACGAGTTTGCATCAATAAAATGTTGGTATCACCTTATCTCTCATACAAAGTACTCACAAAATTATGCAATAAAGGTACACAAAGTTATTAAATTGTCTCCCGTTATGCCATTATCCGCATAAGTAAGCTTAAAATCGCGAAAATTCGCATCTTACCCGACATCTGCTTAGTCATATCCGCCAAACTTTCCTCATTTTGTTATGGGATTATGTAAGGAATGTAACTTTTTAGATTTTCCTTTATGTAACGAGGCAACTGTCTATCTACTGTCTTTGTACTTACCTGTCGGGCACATTTATCATTTTCATTGGAAGGCGCCAATAAATATGCCATTTTTTATTATTTATAAATCACTTTTATCATGTTGTTTTATGGTAATATTTTATGATTAAATCGTATTAGATTAATATGCATTAATATAGCATACAAATTTTTCAACATAGTGAAAAAATACAAATAATAAAAAATACCTCTTGAGCGGAGTGAGTAAGCGATAGCTTACTTAGTCTTTAGTCTGACAAGACTAAAGGTTTGTTTTGTCATTGAACTTATCCGAAACGTCTTTACTGATTTTTATATTTTTTTAATGTAGTTTTGGCAGGTCTGAGAATAGGTCATAGCTATTTATATATAGGAAGTCGCAAGTATCAGCTAGTTAATTAAATATTTATTCATTAGAAGTATACCTAGATAAAATTAAAAATGTTTTGTATTTTGTAGGCGAACTTATGCGGTACATACTTTAATTAGTGTCGGTGGGATCCGGACGCTCCCACGTTAATTGCGGTTCTAACACTCGCCGGAAACATCATTGCAGAAACCGCAATTCCATTACTTAATGCGAATATTCTGGCTAGAGGCGTTTTCATAAACACGAAAAATATAGCGTAAATCGAGAGCATGTAATACAAACATTCTATTTTACGAATTTGTGACGTGTCTAATTTTAATTATCATCGGCCGGCTGCAACATCTACGAACGGGAGTACAATCCACAGTGTTAGTTGCTCAGAATATATTTTTTTATTAATCCATGAAATTGCGTCTATATATTTTACGACGTAAAGCGTACTATACTGTACCCTCTGAACACTTGGTCCGACTGTGGCCTAGAATTTACAACAAATTTTCATTTATTTATCAACATCATGATCTCTGCCGCACGGTAGCATCCAATATTGGATAGAATTTAATTTTGACTAAGCGGCACACATCCAGAGTCTTGCCGCATTCATTAAATTAACTGTGCAATTAAAGTATTCGAGCGCGTGAATCGGTACCTTAAAACCAGTGGACCTTCAAGATTATTTTATATCATTATACAATTACATTTCTAGGAATTTCGGCTTTGTTATACAATTGAATCTAAATTAATGTGATAAATGTAGTCCTTACAGACTTGTAGCTTAAAACTTGTACATTCACAAAACCTCCCTAACAAAGACCTAGATGATAGGACGAATTATATCACAATATGAAAGTGTCATAATAACCTATTCCTGTTTATCATCATCTTCATAGGTAACTCATTGAGATCCTTCGCTAATAAGCGTAATTTTCTTTAAGAGTAACTGCTTCTGATTCGTCCCGTACTGTTTACCTGTTCAGTCAGATTTCTCAGGCTGCCTTAAGGCATCTGACACAGCCATACCTGCCATACCTGCTATTCTACAGCCGGAACCAACCAAAGCACTGAGGAGCTTGAGGTATAAAATGCCAAAGGGACAGGCTTGACTCGTGCAATCGATATAGTTATGCCCGTCGCGTTCGGCTATCGAACTCCTTACAGTTATATATAACACACAATATTTTTCTTGAGATACCTATTATTGGGGCATGTATAGAGTAATTGAAAAGTTTGTTAAATAAAATTTATTTATTAAAACTTTATTGTTCCACAAAGTACACATATACTTATAACAATTAGCGGACTTAATGCTAAGAGCATTCTCTATCAGTCAACCATTGGGAGAAATGGAAAGATAGTTTGTCGCAAAAAAGTTAAGGGGGAAAAATGTATTACTTAAAGAGCAAATTTTATGAAAAGCAAAATTCATGGAATGTTTCATATTGTATCTTCCTAAATTACCATAGAGTAATATCGTTTGATTACTTAACCGAAAATTGGCTTTAAAAACTTTATTAAACATTCTAAGCGCTCAAATAATAATAAACCGATTATGGCAGGTAATAAAAAATCACGCGAAAATATATTTTTTTTCAATTTATCTTAACAACTTCTTTTATAACTCAATAACAGCGAAGAAACGGTAATAGATTTTTACATCAATTATAACTTTTTGAACGACTATATCTGAACTTAAAATATGTTTCGCCTCAGTTGAATAATTTACTTATTTAAGCTGCTTACAATTCATTTATATTATTTAGATTGGATTTTGCTGAAAACGAGACATAATACATACAACTATACTGTTTTTTAACTAAATTTAGTCATCATTCAGTGAAAAATGTTAAAATGTTATGTTATCTTTTGTAGTAAGAAAACATATCAGTTCTTAAAAAAATATATTCTTTACAACATGCTTTAACGTGGCTTTAATCCAAATAATATCGAATCCGAACACAAAGTAAAACGTTTTTTTCTCATATTAACCATGCATAAATGACTAAAAAGATACATATAAAAAATAAGACGCGGTAAAAGGCCGAATGTGTAGGCACTACGTAAATCATCGTTCAAAAATTTGCCAGTTGCCAGTGAATAGGGAGACTTGTACGGATTACGTACGCGCCATTACTCCAGCCCCGCTATTGTTCCTCAAGACTACTCCGCCTCATTGTCGCGCGAAAGGGCTGCCATCTATACTTAATTAAATGCAGTTCAGTCGATTCACTCGATTCAACTCGATTGGAGCGGTTTCAGCTTGAGTG
Source organism: Euzophera pinguis (assembly GCA_947363495.1). Taxonomy (NCBI): domain Eukaryota; kingdom Metazoa; phylum Arthropoda; class Insecta; order Lepidoptera; family Pyralidae; genus Euzophera; species Euzophera pinguis. Next base: position 8,242,172 of record OX376155.1, read on the forward strand.
AATAGTCTGCAACCTAATTTGGAATTTATTTGATAGAAGTTATGTTACACATCTTATACTTAGAACGCTTCCGCTTATGAATGATAGCGCCTTTGTACTCAATTGTTTAGATGTATTTCTTTTAATATTAATTTTGTGATTGGTACCATAGTGTATAGATATAGAAAGCCATACATATCTACCAAAGAATTCTAAACATGTCTGTTCATTCTGTGTTGATTCATTGTCTCAGTTGTAGGTATAATTTTGCTTTGATGTTAGAAAGTAGTGTTTGCTTCATGTCATACATATCTATTTTAATGACCAGCCCCAAACTTTTGCTTAGAAAATATTTTGCTTATCACAAAGAATATAATTCTTTTACTAATACATAAAGAATCGTAAACAGCCTCTCACGCGGCCAGGATCTTCTTTTGTAACTGGTTACGAGTTTCCAGCAAAGAGCATCAAAACAATAAACGTTCCCTTCTAAATGGTTTCAGTTAGGTACGAATATGAAAGAAGGAAAAAGACTGGCTAGAAATACAATTAAAACAATTTTCACGGACCACCGTTACCTCAGTCAAAATCAAACAATTACAATGAATTCTAGTATACATTTAGCTACTACAAATAAAGGAATATGTTTGGTAATAAACAAAAAAAGCTTTTATTTATTCACAATTTAGCGGCGCAACCAAAGCAAAAGTTGAAGAGAACCTAATGTAAATGTTGATACTGAAACTCTCACCTCGTCGCATTCTCGCATTGAATTGATAATGCAGCCGAATTCAACTGAGCTCTGCAAACTATTGCCGTGTAAACAGAACGAATAAAATTTGAATTTAACTATTTTACACTGATGACGTTTAATGTGTGAGTGAATGAAAGTGTGACCTTTTATTGATTGTGTAGGGTTTTTTATTATCTTTATTGTACATAATACAACTTGTCCACAACAACAGGGCCAATCAAAACGAGGTGGTAATGTACGAGGTCGCCCAGAGATGGAGAGGGCGATGCTTGGTGTTTCCCTACGAGATCGAATCAGAAATGAAAAGATCCATAGGAGAACAAAAGTCACCGACATAGCCCTTCGGATTAGTTCTTTGAAGTGGCAGTGGGCGGGGCACATAGCGCGGAGAACCGATGGCCGTTGGGGCAGAAAGGTTCCCGAATGGCGACCGCCTACCGGTAAGCGCAGCGTTGGACATCCACCGACCAAATGGTCAGATGACCTGAAAAAGGTCGCAGGCAAACGCTGAATGCAGACTGCTGCCAACCGATCATTTTGGAAATCATTGGGAGAGGCCTATGTCCAGCAGTGGACTGACTACGGCTGAAATGGTGATGATGATGATAAAATATTTAAGTATGCGTAGGACCAAAGTGAGAAGAGTTTTGATTGCCACTTTTTTCACAAATAAATGTTTACTAACAGCTTCGCAAAAACCAACATTTATTTTCATGTTATTGAGTATATTAATATGTACAGTGTTTCTGGGAACTAAATAAAATATACGACGTCTTTTTAGTTATTTAGGCAAATAAATGGTTTTAATCATTAGAATTGTCTCATGAGTTAATTTTTTTTAAAACAAGGAGAATAGACGTCGTCAAACATTATTAATAACGTAAATTATTTTAATGATACCTTATGTTTTAGCGTTTGTTAATACAGTTTTTAAGACAATGCGACCATGAACGCTGTAAAGTGTTTGAAACGTTCAGTGTAAATAAATAAATAAATAAGTAATTAATTTTTTTTAATACCCCACATGACTATATCTGTTTAACCCAAAGGTTGACTGTTAGATAATGCTTTTAGCATTAAGTTCGCCTATTGTGCTATACAATTGTATTATGTACAATAAAGTTTAAATAAATAAATAAATAAACGCAATAAAAGCCGTATTAAATTGTTTAATTTTATGTTTTTTTTTTACCTACAAATAGACAACTGGCCAGACATTTTCCTAGCAACTTTTAGTAATAAAATAGCGAGTCTTTGCAGATATCACGAAGTACTATCTGTATGCGTTGTTATGTCCTTTGTAGTAATTCTCTATACCGAATATTGGTTCTGTTACATGTTGCAATGTGGTCGGGCTCGGAATGGAATGGAAACAATAAAATAAAACACACAAGTTGCATTTGTGTTGGCCCTGCGTGACAATATGAAAGTATTTTATTGCGAATCAAATAAATGTCTAGCTTTAAAATCTTACAAGTGAAATATTAATTTTTTAATATTTTTTTAACGTCCGACATTGAGAGGTGTCAAATATGTACGATATCGAAGGTATTAGTTTTCAGTAAAGTATTGTAAGGCTTACCTATAGCTTGAGATGCAATAAGGTAAAAATTACAATGAGGAAGATTTCATAAAATGTTAATAAATATCTCTCTATTTTCCATTAGTAACAAATAACATTTGGACCGATTAGAATCGTGGGCTTAAGCTTACAAATTGCTACTAGAGTTTATTCAATTAGCAATAATACATTCCACTCGCCTGTATAATCTGTTCCTAATCAGCAATCAAGGGCTGATAAGGGCTTACACACTAATGTCGCACCCACTCACCTTTCTTTATCTCAAGTTTGATAGCTTTTTTTCAATTCCAATTTCCAATTATTGAGAATTATTATCCATTTATATCTATTTAATTACTTTAACATGACAGTGTGTTCAGTATGTTTTAAAATTCTTTGTTTTTTTGTGTGTAAATTATTAGAGGGTATATACCCTTTGTGGGGGTAAAAGACAAAAATGTAGATCATTTATTTTAAACTATGATAATAAGGCTAATAAGCTTCTATACGATTGATCCTTATTCGTTATCATGCTTTCCAAAAGAGTACGAAGCTAGATGGAATGAGTTCTCATTCTAGTGCGAATACAGTACAGTCATTGGTGATGTTTGGGTGCGACACTTTACCTGCGTGCCCATCTTACTAGAATGTTAATTATCAAACTGCCCTCGGTTACAGAGACTTGGAAGCTTGTATCACATGTACACACTGACTTGGCTTGTTTAATTCTGAGAAACGTTTAATTCAATTTTAACGTGAGGTTGATTGCTCCGAGTAGAGCCCAGTACTATATTTACTATTGAATATTTTGTGGTCATACTTTGTAGGCCTAAACTAGTTTTTTTTTTTTTTTTTTTTTTTTTATACAATTAAGTAGGCAAAATGGCATACGGCCCACCTGATGGTAAGTGGTCACCGTAGCCCATGAACGCCCGCAACACCAGGGGTATCACGTGCGTATTGCCGACCCTTGAGAAATCCTTTAACGCCCTTTTTGAAAGTCCCCATGTTGTAATCTTTTGGGAAAACCATATCGGGGAGTTCATTCCACAGTCTCAGCGTACGTGGGAGAAAATTTCTATTAAAGCGCACTGTACGCGATCCTTTGAATTCTAATGAATGCGGATGAATCCCCTGTCGATGGCGAGAGGTGCGATGGTAGAAGGTGGGTGTTGGCATCATCTCAAATAGTTCCTCGGAGCACAACCCATTATACAGGCGGTAGAAAACACATAGAGATGCGAAGTCACGTCTTAGGCTCAGTGGCTCCACACCGCCTGTTATCTTGGGATCGTCGACGATTCTTATAGCACGCCTCTGAATGGAGTCAAAAGGCTTTAATTGACATTCGGGAGCTCCGGCCCAGAGGTGACAGCAGTACTCCATATGTTATAACTCAGCTCCAAGAGATATGTATTTATTACTGCGTAGTTTACACGCTGCTCCGTCCACATGAGATCACGCTATTATCTAGCTAAAAAGTGTGACCTTTACTACCTAAAAGTTCGAAACTATCTCAGATTGGCGGTAGACATAAAAAATACATACAATCGAACAGAGCTTCATCCTCTTTTAAATTTTTGAAAATTTAATTTTTTTTTTTTTGATTATTCAGCAATATGCTTACCATTTAGAATCCATACTAATATTATAAATGCGAAAGTCTGTCTCTCTGTCTGTTTCTCGCAGCTCCGTCTGACCCCGGGTCTTCATACCAAATTTCATCAAAATCCATTCAGCGGTTTGGCCGTGAAAACGTAACAGTCAGACAAACAGACAGACTTTCGCACTTATAATATTAAGTGTGGAATGTGGATATCATTTTTAAAAATACGCTTGTTATTAAAACGGCCGGAGCTGATTACCTAACGATGAATGAATACGTAAATTAGTCACTACATACACAAATGAAGAATATGTATCTAATACGATAGCGATAGGATAGAGTGTTGTCTACATTACACAACTCTTTTTCCAAGTTCTCCTTTTATCTGGGGTTTGCCCTACTCGTACTTCTACAGTATCTTAAATTGTCTGAGTATCGCTACATAGTAACAAGCATTTTATAAATAATAATAGTACCTACATAAACTGATATTTTGGGTTAAATTGTTACGAAACGTACTCATACGTTGTGTACCGTGTTAAACAACGGCCTAATTACCTCATGTATCTTATTTTCAAGGATTACAAAATTACATTTTGTGCTCGGTAAAGTTGTGTCTAAGCAGAGTCTGCTTATTGAGAAACTTTTAATCGAATTGAACCGACGAAAACACCGCTACGTACGACGACTAATGTAGGACATTCACTTTGAGAAGGGTATTGTTTTGTAAGCATGTGTATTTTTATACAATAATAATAATAAAACTATTATATAAGTATAAATAAATAATTACCATTAACTTAATAAGCTATTATTATTCGGCAAATTACGAGCTATGGAGAGGGCGATGCTTGGTGTTGTCCTACGAGATCGAATCAGATATGGAGAAATCCGTAGGAGAACTACAATAAGAGAGACTGATCTATTGTTTTTTATCTGCTTCTAGTCGACAGAAAAAAAGAGTACTGAATTTATTTGTGCCACTTTCTGACTGTCAATGGCTAGAAATCACGATAAAGATTAAGATTTGACTATAACGTACTTTTGGAGTGAAAATGGTGCTAATTACATTCTTACGGAAGTAGAGTCGTGCGAAGTGGTACACGACACGTACAAGACACGTACAAGTTATACCTAAATTTCTAAGCTGTTGGTGGCTCAATTATGAAGACGTGTTTCTGAGGATAACTTTTGCGTTGTATGCCATCCGCAGAGCCCAAGGGAACTACATGGAATATAATTTATACAGAATCCGACACGGTATACTTATATCAACTTGTTGCAACATAATTAGTTAATATTAAAATTAGTTGATTTCCAAAGCTTCGCCCGCGTGATATTAAAATTTTATCACAGGACCTACCAAATATGATTACAAAGATAAAATTAATTTACCAAGTTTACAAAGGAAAAAACATGAAAATTAGCCAAGCCATTTTATGAGTTCGAATTTCAAAAATCTTGTGTCACTGTGTTTGTTACTCTATTACAGATTTTTAGATCAGTACGGCAAATCATAATTCCTAGATAATCGGGTTTCACCCGTAGTATATATCCGAAAGATGATTTGGTATTTTGGAAAATCGGAAAGCACTCTTTAGCTTGTCGCTGGTTCTATAAGCCACTGGAGATTCATATTACCAGGGTGTTTACGTAATACTTACCGATCCGGTCTCCAAGTGGCCATTAAGGTAATATTAATTCATAATGAGCTGTTCGTAACGCAAGAAAATGTTCATTTACGTGTTCATCGTAGGTACTTCAAATATTTTTTTACTGAATAAAAAAATAAAATAAAATTACGTCTAACCTAATTAAACTAACGTTACTTTAATAAAGGCGTAAAAAAGTTGTGGAATATTATCGTTGTATTTATTTATATTATCGATTAAAGTTTGCAAAAGTAGAGTTTGTGTAAAGTTCACTAAGCGAGATATTGCGTGTCCGATATATAGAGGTTTAAACTCGATTCAATTCACACTATTTTCTGTGAAAACGCCACGTCATAAGACTTCAATATATCTATAGAAGTTTGTTCGAGATTCTTTGTTGTAAAAGAACCGACATTCAGTCCAGTAGTTTCTTTCAAAGAATGTATGAATCCCGCAGTGCCACAGATCAAATATTTATTTAATGTGATTGAAATTTTGTGAAATTATATTTCATGTTTTGTTTTTATTTAAAAGTTACATAATTTTATTACGATTAAACCGACAAAAATATGTTTTTTTGGAACTGATTTATATCTCGTTTTTGATACAATGCAATAGTACTCGTATCATGCCTATTTCACTCTTCCCATGTTGTATATTTTTGTAGGTACAATAATACACCAGCTTCACTTAATTTCTACTATTGCAGATTTTAAACGATAAAAATCCGAATTCATTTGATCAGAAACATGAAATCAGATACAACCAGCGCGATGGCCTGACACTGACAAGCGCTCTACCCTTGCTTCAGCAAAATGCAGTGCTGATAAATTAATATTTTGCCATAGAATCAATAAATAATAATAGATTCTCGTTGGGCTTGTTTCGTGCGTGTGGCAATTTATTTTCTTATAAATTGGTAGGGGTAAAACCCTTTAAGCAAAAAGTAACCGAAATGTATAGATAGAGTGAAAATTTCTTTCTCAATGCGCAAAAAGTCTTACTAATAAACAGAAATTGTAAAGTCACTCACATCAACAATTAATGATTTACAGTCAACCTTTGGGTAAAAAAAAGATTTTGAATAGTTTTTTAGTACTACCTGGTCTGTACCATTTGGTTATCCCGTAAGGTATAAAGACGTGAACACTACTACTTCTCATCTTAGTGCCTTCCCGGTTGCATCCTCGGCTGATTGCCTCGGAGCCCAGGGCCAGTAAAGACGTGAACACAATTTTTCAGTATATCTAACGTAGTCATTTTGACTGACATTAAAACTGCATTGATCCTCACTGCAATAGCGCTGACTCATGCAGAGTGCCGACAAAGTGATGTGATCTACCCAAAACTTTACAATTTTTGTACAATCTTCTTTGTTTTCCTTGCAGGGTTATGTTGACAATATCACGGCAATATTTTAGTCATATCGCAACAAAGACAAAACTGTTAGAACAATTTCTAGGAGATTTGACAACATAATTCACATATTGCACCACCATACCATTCCTATGCAAAAACACTAAAAACACAGATTTTGGAAAATAAAATACAGTGCTGAAACAAAAATTACAATTATATTTGGTGGCGAAGTGTCACTGTGCTGTGAATTTCAGCCAGTTTTGGCCCTTTTTCTTTACACACCTTTGCCTAAGATTTTACTTTGTATGACAAGTACAAAATTCTATTTAAGATTTTTCTCGATAAATGGTAAAGCAAACTAAAAACTTTATTGTATGACGGAATAATAAAAACATGTGACTTTATTTTTACTAAGACTTAACTAACTCACAATCGCTAAGATGACTACTAAAACTATTATGATGATAGTAATAGTCATTGTTGGAGCATTTTATTCCATCCTTCAATTTAATTAATTTGCACTACTTCTACGTTCGTATAAGCGCAAGTAAAGTTACTACCTCAAGCTCAAGACGATACTCTTAGTAGTAACGCCGCAATGAATTTCAAGAGCTTCTTGCTTAGTGCACTGTACTTGTACGTGGCAAACAATAACCCAAGAACGATTTTGCTAAAATTCCGCAGTAGTTTTTCTGCAACAGTTTCTGCAGGGTACGCTGTTGTTACGATACTGAAGTTATTTATTTGTTCAATCTAGTGCGGGAACATCACTATTAATTGTAGAGTGTATAAAGTTAGTGTTTTTAATTTCAGACGCTGTAAAGCACAGTGAAAAGACGTAATTGGAAAATAACAGCGTTAAATTTTGTTAAAATTATTTATTGATGCTTTTCAGGTACCTTTATTCCATTTTCTTATTGTTCAAGTAAAATCTTACCAATCACTTAAATTATGAGTCTCTGAATTCTTCTTTAGAACATATTTTGAAGAAGCAAACTAAAATTCCGTTCTTTTAAGAAACAATTAATATCGCTTACAACCAATACTGGAAATTCGTAGTTTATGATTGTATTGTACAATGAGTGACTGTAAGCGGCTGAAATGATGACGATGATGATGATTTAATGATGTTTGCTGTGATACAAACTTCCTCAAAACTGGTATAATAGTTGTGATTTATACAAGTATCTACATGAATCGGAAACGCTACTGATTGCGGCGGCCACGATCAATGTAATGGAATTAATTCGATTAAAATACGTAGATATAAATTCCATTTGAGTTTGCAACGTGAAAGAGGAATGCAATATCTTACGATCGGCCCAAATGGTCCGAAATGAATCAGAATATTAGACTAAGTAATTCCAATTGTATTTACAGCGGCCATAGAACAAGAAACGAACTGCTTTGGACGTACTTCCTTATTCTGTGGTAGTAGAATTTTTGCCATAATATTAATTTATAAAATGTAATGGGAAGAAAAATAAAGATAATCGGCTGGGTAACCTTTTTTATTTATTTTTTGTTCATAAGAGGTTAATAAGGTAACTAGGTAGATAGGAAAAGAAAATTACCAAACTGTGTAACTTATTTGAATATGTATAGTTTCTTTAAGTTATTTCAAGAAGTTAACACTAGGAAATGGTACAAGGGAACAATTTTCAAAGAAATGTCTTTCATTAATGAAGTCTTACGGACCAGTTTCTTAAATAATAATGCCTTATAGAAGATTAACTAAATTAATATTATTAAGATTAATTAAATTAATGATTGACTTTCTTCTACCAACTATCCTTCCTGTCCTGACCCATATCTTTAATTATTCTTTGTCGTCAGGCTCTTTCCCATTGTCTTGGAAATTGGCACAGGTGATCCCATTACCAAAAACGAATAATCCCAATAGTGTGACTGATCTCAGACCCATTTCTATCTTACCTTATCTATCTAAAGTTCAGGAGTTAATTGTTCATAAGCAATTCTCCACTTTTTTATACTCCAATAACATTATTAGCAAGTTTCAGTCTGGTTTTAGACCAGGTCATGGAACTGTCACTGCATTACTTAAGGTAACTGAGGACATCCGCTATGCCATTGACAATAACTCTTTAACCTTAATTGTTTTTCTTGACTCTAGTAGTGCTTTCAATTCTGTCGATTTCGATATCCTTCTTGGTATACTTCATTCCATTAATGTCTCATCACCCGCTTTAAAGTGGTTTGATTCTTATCTTCGCGGTCGTTCGCAGTGTGTTCGCCTCGGTGAGACACTTTCAGATTGGTGTGATCTCAGGACGGGTGTTCCTCAGGGTGGTGTTCTTTCTCCATTATTATTTTCTACCTTCATTAATGCAATAACTAATATTCTTACCTGTCATTTTCATTTATATGCCGATGACTTACAGCTGTATCGCCATTTCCCTCTATCTGATCTCCATGTAGCCATTGACGCCATGAATAATGACCTCAAAACAGTCAGCGAGTGGGCTATATCATTTGGTCTTAAGATTAATCCCAAAAAATCCCAGGCTTTGCTCGTGGGCAGTACATACATGGGTAGAATGATTGATCTTTCCTCACTTCCTCCTCTAATTATCGATAATTATCCTATTGCTTATACAGAAACAGCCAAGAACTTAGGGATAATTATGGATTCGTCATTGAGTTGGACTGCACATGTATCTGATATTAGTCGTAAAATATTTTACTCTCTTCATTCTCTAAAATGTCTTCAATATTTCTTACCTTTTCAAACTAAAATTTCACTCTGTCACTCTCTTTTATTACCTTTGCTAGACTATGCAGACGTGTGTTATCTTGATGCCACTGAGGAGCAGCTTAATAAACTGGAAAGACTGCAAAACCTCTGTATCCGCTTCATCTTCGGTCTTAGGAAATATGACCACGTCTCTGAGTTCCGCAAACAACTCGGTTGGCTCCCAATCCGATATCGTCGGAATACTAGAATCCTCTGTCTTCTTTTTAATGTTCTCTTCAATCCCTTATACCCTTCCTATCTTCATGAGCGTTTTTCCTTTTTTCGTCCTGCAGGAGAACTTTGTAGATCGCACCGTAAATTTATCCTTACTTTTCCTCCTCATAGCACTGCCTCATATTCTCATTCTTTTTCTGTTCAAGCAGTCAGGTTATGGAATACTTTACCACCTAGCGTTCAAGAGTCCCAAACTCTGTCCACATTTAAGAAGCGAGTAAGAGATCATTATTTCTCCTTAAACTCATAAATCGTATTATATATATATATATATATATATATAGATATATATATATATATATATATATATTATTTATATATATTAGTAGGTATATTTATTGTATTTATTATTTAGTTTATTATACATATAGTATTATAAAATAGGTTTAAATTGTGCTTATTATTTTTGTATTTTATTTTTTTTATTTTTATTGCACGCCACTTTGCCTCTTTCTTTCGTAGTTCCTGTCGCGGGTCTGCTGGAAGAAATTTCTTTAGAAATAAGTAGAACCCTTGTACACAGTTTTCCTAATTTTAAGTTTCCAATGTATATTTACAGCGTGTACATGAAATAAATAAATAAATAAATTAATGAAAATCATTTCAAAACTATTCATTAATAAAGATTAACGGAATAAACTCAATCAGAGTTGATAAACCGGTATATATTATATCATGACGATAACGTCTCGCAAAGCTTATCTTAACGCACTAATTCATATTATGTGCTTAAGTCAGACTTGAGCATCGAATACATAGATGGGAAAATCATTTCTATGGATAATATGAACAAGAATTAAATAGAATAATTCCCAAAAATCAAGCATAGTTATCTAATCTTAATGTTAGATTAAATAGTACAAGTTATAGTGACTAATGATGACGATAAGGGAAGAAACTCATGTAGCCCGACCTGGGTAGAGCGGTCAAACTAGAAAGTGTTGGCAAATGTCATAATTTTGGTTAAATTTCACAACCCGACGATCGGACGAAACAGGTTTGGTCAAAAAATTAATTTAATGTTTTTGATACTAGCGGAAGATAGAAATATATGTAAAGCACTCCACTGACAAGAGTGTAGGTAGCTTTTAAATTTTATATAGTTTTAGCTTTAGGTACTTTGTAGTCTGCCGTAGTAAGATATTGCATTTCGTGAACCCCGATCTTGGAAGTAATATAGCTGAGAATGTAATCGATAAAATGTATAATAACAGAGATTATCTTACGATTTGACTACGAAGGCAATTGATTTCATTTTAATTATCTATCAAACCTAAAATAATAAAACAACTCTGTTGAACTTGTTGTAAATATACACTCTCTGTCATAGTAACACAATGAAACTTCGCTTGACTGCAGTCACGTAAAATACTTGTAACACAGACGGCTGAAATTTTCCTAGCATTAATCACTTTTGTTTACCGTGGTTAGATTGGCTGAGTTAAGGCTATTTATGTAACAGGAGCGTACTTAGAAATAATGACGTCAATTCAAGTCTTCTGCTCCAGACTTTATTTAAGGTGGATTTAAATTAAATACAAATACTTTCAAGACTAAATAATCAAATTGAAATTAATTTTGTTGGGAAAAAGTAAAAAAAAAAATTGCGTGTTGATTTTTAAATTTTTTCTCTTATTACTTTTCTTTGGCCTAAATAAACCACCCCTTAAAATATATGCTACTATTAAAAATACACCCTATATAACAATGAAGTTTACTATGTGTCAAATTGATGCCAAGAGTCAAACATTTTCTGTACTGTTAGAAAATTGATGAGTGCTTTTGGGGATAGAGTTTTGTAATGAATTCGCACAAGTGCTTTTGAAAAATACCGATTTATAGTTATAAAAAGCTAAGCGTTTTAACCATGTTTACTTCAAAAGATAAAAAAGAAGAAGAAAAACAAACGGATCATCGTACAATCAACTGTGAAGCTAAAAAATAGTCGCCTTTGTGTCAGAGAAGCCACGATACGGAAATGTGCCATAGGAACTTAGTATATTTGTGAGTGAACCCCGTATGTAACAAACGAAAGGGTTAAAGTTTGAATGCTTCCTTCGTGACGTATGTAAGACTATGTCTGTTGTTCTTTTATGTAGTATAAAATTCATAAATAGAGGTCTAGGTCGTTTTTATGCAGGTGACTTTTTGAGCAACTGAGTTTAAAAAATGAAACTGAGTTTATACGCAATAAAAACTCAGTAAAATATCTTGTGTTGTATATGAACGCTGTTTTCATTTTTGTATTTTATGCTCAAAAACAAATATTGTTGATAGATTTTTTATTACTTTGTAATAAATGATATATACCTATTGTATTTTAATTTCTTGTCGATAAAGCAAAGTGGAGGGAATTTGCTTTACAGTAGCATGTAAATAGTTATCGGAAATTAATTGAAAAATAAGTTCAAATCGCCGTGGTTCAAACCACAAAGAATTAAAAATTTAAAATCAAATTTAAAATAAACCTCAAAAGTTTTTATACCATTGCTAATTACTTCTTTTGAACTAAGTACATAACAAGGCTACAATTCTACAAATAATTTTCATCGTCAAAGTGATTTTAATTAATATTAATTATATCTCACTGTTGATGCTAGTAAATTAAATTATAACTTAATTGCTTGACGTAAAATGCAATTACGCGTACGCAAGTTGCAATAACGCGATTGAATTAATTAATATGTGGACACATGTGCAGTGTGATCAATTGTTTATTCATTCGACCCTATGGGACGTTTCGTGTCCTTTCACAAAGGCATGCAAAAGCTCCGCCATTTAATTTCCAATAAAAGCTTATCGTTTGTATATTTTATCTTAAAACTCGCTGAATACCATAAACATTGCTTTCAGATTCCCTGTACTTGTGTCAATTTTTTGTATCCGTATCCATATTTAGCAATCTAGCAACGATCCTATCAGCAGAAAAAAATCAAGCGTCTTTGGAAGTTCCATTTATTCCCTATTCAACAAATGACAACATATCAGTTAATGGGCTAATTGTATTCCTAATGACCCTATCTCGAAATAAAGCTGAATTTCAGAATGGTCACGAGAGTCAACACAATTTCGAATCTGTCGGCATTTTGAGAATAGAGCTTAAATGCTGTTTCTTCCATACACAAATGCGTGACACTACTAGTAGTGCCTTGAGGAACTACTCTTCCTAATTGGAGTTTGTAGAAATAAATAACACACTTTTAAATGACATATTCTGATTTTATTTTTTGTAACGATTGGGTAACGTACATTCTTGGGAAGAAGTTAGTCATATAGATTTCTAAAACGCTATTTAAAGACATGCAGAAATATGCTTCATTTGCAACTGGATTATATAATTAGTAATTCAGATTTACATTACATTTGTCACGGTAATTAAAATTTGGCCTTATATACATTTAATACAAATATTCGATAGGATGACGCTCAATTTACTTAGGTAATTGTAAGAAGGCCAAAAATTATGTGTGAAAGATATTGGATCTTGAAAGCCACGTACCAAATAATGAAGAATCTCAAAGGAGAAAGCACTTCTTCATGCACATGGGGGCGTAATAATTTTTAATAGAATTATCAAAATTCTTGCTCGCAAATTTTACAAAATGTCGCTGCACCCTTAATTATAATAATATATATAATAATAATAAACCATAAGGTGGTTTTATAATACATGTTTTACGATTCTCATGGTGCTATTAAAATTTACTTTTTTTTCAATCAATAAAAAAATGAGATAATTATAAAAAGAAAAATATTCATACAAGTATAATTTTGGTAACACCCACCTAGGCCTACGAGATACCGCCTCCTTTAGAACTTCGGTGAACTCTAAGCAACAATAATTTGTGTTTCAAAGTCACATTTCGAATTCCTTAAATACACCAATATAAGTTGCAAATGAAGACGCACTGTAAATAAATGAAAGTTCTTATGAAGCGGTACATGTTTGACCTTTGTTTTGTGCTTTCATGTACATTTGTTTTGTTTTTTTAAACGTATATTTGGAAAATCAGTTCCTATTTGGTAACAGTTTACATTATACGTTTTCGATATATTTACATTTAAAAATTTACGACCAATAAAAATTCTATAATATAGAAGTCTCTATTTAAAATATAAGCAATTTACATGGCACATTCAATATAAACAATACTTCGTTTGATACATACATATATCAACAATAAGTATTCGAAGTAGTGATAATTGTTACTCTTATAATGCATTTGATATTTGCCTATTATAAATATATACACCATTTATAACTAGTTATTATCACGTTACACGATGCTGGAGTATAATAATAGCATTAACATAAAATAGATTAGCTACTGTAAAATTATCAACAAACAAAAAAGTAACAACCAAATCAAATATCGTGAAATTAATTTCGAAGGTAACTTTGCGGAAATCATAACTAGAGAAGTTGTACTAAATTCCTATAAATGCTTTTCAAACTACCAACCGGCCAGCTTGTGTCCACTGCAAATGTTTCATCTACACGAATCATCCTTAAACAAACAGCAAACCTAGGTCTCTCTATCATAATAATATTCTCTTGTAACTGATTGCGGAATCGAAAAAAAATATAAATTGGTATCATTTACTTGCTAATCAAAAAACTCATAAAAAATTGAGTCAGTTTGCTACTTGTTTCTTTGGTTATGTCTCATATTCATTTCTTCCATATCTGGTAGTAAGTACTTTTATTAAAAGATATTTCACTGTATATTACCTATTGTATAATTTAAAATCAAAATATTTTCCGATATTGAGTTCGCAAAGACATTGTCGGATAAAACGGTGGCCATGGTATTAGATCAATTCAAACGTTTTAATTTAATCAGCCACCAAACTCAAAATTATATAAATAAAGCCTGCTTCATAATTGGTATAAAGATTGATATAAAACACAGTTTGGTTACAGCCGCTTTGACAACAGCGGCATATCCAGCGTTGGTACTGACCACAACGATTTTGCCATCGTTGGCATACCATTTGTTGGCACGATCTGGAACACGATTGCTTTTGGTATTTTCACTGTCCTCTTCATCGTAGACCTCTGTGCCGTAATCTTCTTCAGTAGGGATTTCTGGGTACTGGTACACGTGTCTGTCGTTGCCGGGTATTTCTGTTGAATAAATTTGAAAGGTGAAAAGTGGATGTCGTCGAAGTTAATAAATTAGGTTGCAGCCGGGAAATTTGCGAGAGGGACAGGATTAGTAAAATTTATATAATATTAATTGATCCAAATTTACCACAGATAGAGACAAATATTAAAATGAATGATTAAATGTAAATGAGATTCTAATTAACTTATGTACTTTATTATTAATCGATTTTGCGATAGGAATCTTTATCAACACCTAACTATATACTGCAAAAATATTATTAAAAAATTAAAAGCACTGTCGACACTACTTTATATTGTTGGATTTAACGGCATCGGAACCACTATTTTCCATTTAACACCTTGTAATTACTTTCAGATTACCGAATAACAATAGAAAACTGAGTATTAAATTTAACGAGCAAGAAACTATCTTACCATACAATCTTATTTTGCTTTCAACATCTCCTAATGAATTTTTGGCCACGCAAATATAGCTGCCTAAATCTTCTCTTCGAATATTTTTAATAGTCATCGTCATTTCGGCTTCGAATACCGACTTCTGCCTGACCGTCATCTCGTGATGCTCAGATGGTATTATCAGCTCACCTGCAAAACAATTTATTACTTAAAACACTTGTTTTCAAATTCAATATTAGAATTTCATCTTTCCGAGGCGAAGTTTTATGAAAAATGTAAAAACTTTGTGCAGACACCTAGAGTTTTATGGCTGCCTTATAATTTGTTTCGCTTTTATCGGAGATGCTTCAACTTAATCAAAAACTAGTAATGTTCTTATTAAAAGTTTATCGGAGCTTACCGGGGTCTTTAACCCAATAATTTATGGATTTTGGAGAAGATTCGACGTAGCATTCTAGTGTGACATCGGTGCCTAGCGGTGCCCCCACAAGCTGGTTTGGAACTTGAATGACGGGATGAACTGTTGAAAAAAATAAAGTTAATTTTTCATTTGAGCATTGCAAAATTGATGATTTTATGAAAATCATGTTAGAAAATCACAATACACATTCAATTAACCAATGCAATTAGTACAACAATTTTAACGACTGGAATAACTTTGAACGGATTTGAGTATTGTAAATTTATTTTGCTATGTTGAGCTATCTAAACTATGAAGTTGTATTATAAAATTGACATGTACCTAATATTAGTCATATTTCTGTAAAGATATACATAGACGTCTAACTCAACTGTTTAGGAGTTAAGGAGAATAAAAATACATCTTTAGTACCTATGTGTAACTAAATCACTGTTTGCGCCATGGGTACTTTGTCCTAATAAGAAAAATAATACCAACCACGAATATTGCTTGTCGACGAAAAACCTTATTACACAAATTGTCCTTTGTATAAAGAAATTAAATTAACAACAAAATAAACACAAATCCTCGAAACATAATTAGATAACCGCCCACCTCGCGACCTAAAGGTACGATAATTTAATAAATATTTTTATTAAATTACATTTTACTCTTAATCAAAATATTATATTACAAGGCTCTACTACTTTACTTATAACTTATAGCAATTTTGTATTTCATTAAAAATAACAATAGGTACAAACGTTTACTTTTTGTTTTGATTAAAATTTAAGCATACAAGTGAATTGAATGGTATTCAGACGACATATTCGTTATCAATTTATGTAAGAAACATCCCAAGGTAAAGTATTTGATATGGAATCCTCATACCCGATACTGCCATTCTAAATGTATCTGTTAGCTCGAGTACATAAGTGGCACTATCACAAGGGGCATTATAATATCACTTACAATGGACACTGATGTGGATCCTCTTGCTGACCGTCGGAGGCACCCCATTACTGGCTATACACAAGTACGTGCCCATTTCCGAGCGGGATATCTTCGTCAACTTCAACACTTCACCTTGATACGTTAGCACTGTGAACACATTAACCTATTTTCATTTACAACGAAAATAATGGACTTATAAGCTGACGTCTTGATAAGCAACCTTAAAGTAACTATGATAAATTACTTGATCAGAACAAAATTATTATGTTTCGTGGACGCGCATCGTTTGTTAACCGTTTTGACACATTAATGAGTTTTACGGATTCTTTCAATAAACCATTGAAACGGTCTGAGCGAACGCATAATAAGACCTAGGAGTCTATTCAATGCGGGACTGTACTAATTACGACAAACTTTAAACAATACTGGACGTGAAACTCATCCCGAGAATGGTCGCCGCTCGGTTCATTGTGGAGCCACAAATGCGGTCACACAGACACTCGTATTATACATATTCGGAAAAACAATGGCGTCCTTGCGCTATTCAAATAAACTAAGACAAATGAAATACTTTTCCCACAGTTCGGAGCTGAGAGAAATTTTTGGCTTATTAAACAGTATTTTATTTGTAGTTTTTATAACGCGAAATAGTAAATTAAGGGAGATAAATGATTCGACTGATTCTTGGAAAATAATTTTTGTAATTATTATTGACAAAGAGTATTAAAGCTTTGGAATTTCGTAAATAGAATTCTAAAATTAGAGCGTTCAATAAAAACCGGGGCAAGAAAAATTACTCAATGCTTTTTATTTCCAATTAAGAGAATGTTCAATAACTTCGCTTGGATTATCCATGTTGCCAAAATTATTGAGCTAATTTATCAAAACCGCTTGAATTCCTATAATTATCTTACAGCCATCACAACAAAGGAACGAGCCTTCAATCATGCCCTGGCGTGCTCCACTGTTGATTTTATCGTGGCATTATTTGGCTATTTGACGGAGTCGCTTTCCCATACCAGTAATTTGTAAAAAAATATTGGGAATTCAGGTAATTTTCTGACTTTATACCAAAGTGACTGTGCTCAGTGGTTTTCGCCGTTTGGTGAAAAGCTGGTCTTAGTTCGTTAATTTACTAAATATAGCGCTATCGAATTCCAGAGTGCATTTGTAACAAATAAATTAATTATTTTATTTGTATGTATTATGTCATGATTATAGAGCTCTCCTTATTTCATATTATGTTCCGCACAACTCTGACACCAGGGTGTACATGGTCGATTAACAGTGTAACCTGTACGAAATGTTGATGATATTAAGTGATACCTTAATTTAAATGTTGTCAAGTAAAGGGTGTTAATACATAGTTCAAACTCCTAAAAACGTCTTACGTCAGTATCCAACCAATAAAAGAATTAAAGTTATTAAACAAACCGTTTTACCTAGAAAAGATTACAAACGTTGTCAACCTTATATTACTAAAATATATTCCTTCTCACCGATCTTGAATGTAAAAGAACGAGCAAAAACTTTTCAGTTTAAACGGTAACAAACTTAGTTTGTTAATATATTATATAATATATTTCAAAATTACAGGAATAAGTGCGTAAAATACCGTCGTTACGTGACCACGGACGTTGTAAGCCGATTAAATTGTCGCAAGTATAAAGGTATTTTATTTTCCATTATCCTGTAATTTTATATTACAGAAACATATTCACAAATGTAGTGAGGCACATAGGCAAAACGATCTCAAATTAAATTCACCTTTGCTTTTCGCACCAGTATTGTCCCGCACCACAATGTCCTGCCCATCCTCCCTCTTCCACATGACCCTTGGAGGGGGCACTCCTCGCGCCCGACATGATACCCTCGCGGTGCCGCCTTCGGGAACCATCGTGTCCCCTGAGGTTTCTTCGGGAATGAAATCTGGAGGAATCACCACGTCTAGGTATCCCATCTGTTGGGAGAAAAAATCGTTAGTGACAATTTTTTTAAGTATCTTAAATACTATTTATGTATACAAATAATTATGTCCTCATTTCTCATCAGGTGGGGTGTGTGTGTGTGTGTGTCTAACTCATGTCTGACTCACCCATACACTGGCCACATTATAGAAAATGTTAAGACTGTAGTAATATTAATAGCTAACAGTTTCTGCACTGCGACCAAAATGGTAGTATGGGTATTATTACATAAGAAAATATACAATACAATACAATACAAAATATCTTTATTGCCCACATACAGTAACAAATGATATAATATTTACAAAGAGTTCAACATAATATGAGCAAAGGCGGACTTATTGCTAGGCAATCTCTTCCAGTCAACCCTTACGAGGTGAAAGAGAAACAGTTAAGTTAGGGTAAATAAGTAAAATTATAAACATACACAAATATTGCATATAAAATAAACATACTTATATAAGGCGCACGCGGGGCTGGAGGGTAACGAAAGGGCGGATGAGCTGGCAAAGGATGCTGCTGTGAATTCCAAAACTAAGGCTAAGTATGATCTATGTCCAGTCTCATATGTGAAGCGAGTCCTACGTTTGGACTCGATTCGCGAATGGGACGAGAGGTACAGAGTGGGCAAGACCGCGAGTACTACAAAAATTTTCTTCCCCGTGGCGTCAGAGGCCTATAAAACGATAAGGGAGTTAAAACCGACAGGCAAATTGACCCAAATATTAACGGGGCACGGGGGGTTCGCGGGATTCTTGCATAGATTCAAGCGTCGCGAGAGCCCTTCGTGCACCTGCGATCCTAACGAGGAGGAAACAGTGTTGCACCTACTTGCGGAATGCCCGGTCTTTGGCCGCCAAAGAACAAATTTAGAAATAGAGATAGGATGCAAGATATACAAAAATTCACTACCGGACATAATAAAGGGTAAACAAGTCAATAATTTTCTAAAATTCTGTGTAGAAATAACCAGTATCGTAAACAAAAGAAATGGCAAGAAAAACATGATGGCATAATATATAAGTATATTACAGCACACCATGTGTTATACAATTATAGTATTCAATATAAGGAAAATGTTAAAAATAAAAATAGATATTTAATTAGAATAAGTTATAGAAATAAGTGCAAATGTAAAGGAGATAAATAAGTTATAAATGTATCATAAAACCCCTATGCAACAACACTAAGCAATGTAACATAAAGATAAATTGTAATAACCTGTAAAATAAAGAGGAGAAGTGTATTATTACCCAGAACCCACTTATAAATAAAATTTAAGAAATAAATAAGGATAGGATAGAAGAATAGATAATATAGACGGGCATCCCACCCGTAGTTAGCACAAAAGAGGAGGCATGAAAGGAACGGATGAAGTATGATAGTACGAGAGGCATGAAAGATAGAACTGGAGTGAAAAAGGCACAAGTTCGTATAGGCATCAACAGAACTTGCTTGTTTATGGTAGTTGTAAAAAAAAAAACATACTTATATAACTTACATAATGTAACATTCATACGTACTGTATGAATATCTAAGCGAAAATAACAGCAGTATCAAGTCAAAGTGAGAGGTAGTATTCTTTCAAGCGACTCTTGAAACTGGTTATAGTCTGAGCAGTGCGAGTTTCAGGCAAAGCATTCCAGAGAGGGGCTGCTTGTAAACTATTGTACAGTGAAAGATTAAGAGTATGCAGCAGAAGTATGAGTTGGAGTTTTAAGGCGAAGGGCGTTGATACTACGGGCAGGTCGCTGGTCATCTTGATGGAGAAAGGTGAAGCGCTCTTTTAGATAATGAGGTGACGAAGGAATAAAGAGTATAGTAAACAAGAGCAACAGAATATGATAATTACGACGAAGTCTGATCGGGAGCCACTTGAGTTGCACGCGGAAAGAAGAAAAATGATCATACTTGCGTAATCCAAATTTGAATCTAATGTAGAAGTTTTGAAGGCGCTCAAGTTTATTGCAATGCTCTTCAGAGAGATCGAGATAACATGAGTCGGCATAGTCTAAAATAGGGAGAAGTAAGGTCTGTGTGAGTGAGGTTTTAGTAGCAGTAGGAAGAAAATTCTTAAGCCGCGTAAGTGATCGAGCCTAAGCAAATATCCTCCTACTAACTTCCGCAATGTGAGGAGACCATGTAAGATGTTTATCGAAGACTATCCCAAAGTTCTTGACTTTCTGAATATACTCTATTTGCTCACCATTAAAAATAATGGGTGGAAGGGAAAGACAATCTATTCTAGACATATTCCAAGAACCACCCAGAATGATAGCTTGAGTCTTAGCAGGATTGACTATCGTCAATCCTGCTAAGACTCCATGTGCTTTACTCCGAGACAGATCTTCATTTATTTTATTTGTACCATTGGGGAGATCATCTAGATTAGCATGGCAATATATCTGTAGATCATCTGCATAGAGGTGTTAGGAAGTGCGTAGCTGAAAGGAAATAGAATTGATAAATAAAGCGAATAACAGAGAGGAGGGCACGCCACTATATAATATTCTCTGAATAGGTATCGTGAGATGTATATGATTGAGCACCTACGCCTACGTGTAGCACAGTGCTACGAGCTGCAATCTTAGCTACGACTCTTCGTGCGTCGTAGCACAGAGTATCAGTTGTAGCATAGATTGAACCACAAAAAAACCCATGCAACTGATATTCAATTAAAACTCAATTACGATGCATTTTTGATATGCTCAATATTGGTATTCTGTTAACACAATTTCACTAGAGAATTGGCGCCCCGGTGGGCACTCATTACTTTCATGACCACAACTTACTGCTTTACTCTATTTATTGATAGAATTGTTTCCATGAATGAATATTTTATTCTGTTCAAGTCCAAAGATCATAACATAGATTAATTAGTTGATGGCACAGAATTCGTAATAGTTTATTCAATATACTAAACCATTGGATTTGTTACACTCCTCAGATATAATATATTAAAACCTAGGTATTTTCGAGCTCAAATTCAAAAGCAGCATTGCGCTAAATTGCCATCGATTATAGTACATTTTACTGATGGAGGTCACGTGCACCGCCGGCAAATTCCCTTTATTCACATCGGTTCCTTTGAGCGAGCAACGAGTCGGCGAAACGCTTCAACTGCCAGCTTTAAAGTTTACCCAAAGAAGATACGTAATGGTTGCTATGTATATAGGATCCTAGGACTTCAAAACTATCAAATTATTTAAGTCCGCCTGTTGTGTAACTTTTTTTATCTCATTCTAATAAAAAGTATCTTATATTTTCTTCTTTATAATTACATTACTTTGTTTACCTTTTTATTCAAATTTCTTCTCGGGGCGCGTGAAGTAATGTTTGTTGCCACATTTTGTAACATAAGTGTTGGAACGTTGGTTCCAATTTTTGGTTTTATTATTTTTTTATATGAAACTACCTCTCTGTACCGATCCTTGCAGTAAAATAAAATAATGTCATCGTAAATTGATTTACGATGACATTATTTTAGAACTAGCCCATAACAGAACATTCCACAAATCAAATTAGACATATTTATTTGCATAAAAATTGTGGTTACATGTTTTTACGCGTTTTTACATATTTCTAAAGGTAGGCCTTGGTAAGGCATGCAAATTTTAATTGAGTACAATAAAATGTGTGTGTGTGTGTGTGAGGAAGGCTGCAGAGAGCGGTTATTAGTATGGAGGATCGGATTGCTTGAAAACTCATGACGTGGTCACGATTATTAGCAGTAAGGGATCAGAAGGGATAAGAAGATAATCCACCTACCAGATGGTCCAATAACATTGTAGCTGAACGATATTGTAAAAGCAATGATTATTGTTTACCATCAGCCGTTTACTTCTGGCAGGTAGTACAAAAAGTTCATTAGCATTTTACTCGCTGTTCACTCCAAATATTAAAGTTGTTGGGAACTGTAATCAGACTAATTGAGGTCCTTTCAATTCCTAAATTAGAGCAGGGATATCGAGCAAAGCAAAAGGAAAGCTTCTCCAACATTCAGAAAGCGTAACTCTATTAGAGGCTTGCAGCTCTTTTTGTGGACTTCAATTACGTATTAGATAACCTGTTTTGGTCATGCACTTTACATAAATTACGATACTTAAATTTCTGTTTTATCATTACTGGCATATCTTTTGGTACATGCTTGTTGTTTTAGCTCTTTTGTCGTACGCACACAAATTCCAGGCTTTACATTACAAACTTAAAAGTGGTTATCTTTCTACATTTTCTTTTCGCATCATTCATTACTTCATTTTCATTTATTCAGAATATCTTCCACCATTTTGGTAGACCACATACTGTCTTAATAAAAAATATAGAAAAAAACTACTTGAAAGTTAAGTAACTTAAAGTTTTGAAAATATATAACGGTGCGTTTTTTCTTTTAAAACTGTAGCACATTTATCAAACAGATAGACACAACATTTATACACGATAAAATATAATACTGCAAAGAAAAAAAAGCTTTTTTCATATTCTGTTTTCTCAAAAATTTGCCATCTGAACGGCTTGATAAGGCCATTTTATGATGGTCATTTACGGTGCAGATGTTTGGTCATCAGCCATATAGCACTATAAAAAAGGCTCCATATTTAGGAGAGAAGTACTAAAAACACCTGACTCACAAACCTGGCTTTTCATTGGATCCGTATTGATTTGACACATGTACTGTCCTCTGTCTTCTTCTTGCACGCTCTTGATGTGGAGGTACCAGGTGGAGTGGTCGCTGTGGGACACGGTGACTCGGTGGTTGTGGGTTATAACATGGTCGTGTATAGCCTGGATCGCCTTTGTGTCTGCCTTCACCCAGCCCACCTGGAATGGGAAACGTTTTTAGTAACTTTTAACGATATTCACCCATTAAACTATTTTTTATCCTCATGTTTTTTAAGGAATTTTCTCAAGTTTTTTTGGGACCGCCTCTCTGACTCTGACGTTGTTCCATCTCTTATGTAGGTCACGAGTGTATGCATGCATATGCACCTTTGATTAATTGCGTAAGATTTCTTACGGTTAATCACGAAATAAAAGAAAAAAAAATTACTTATACGTCGAAGGTTGAGAGTCACAATAGTTACAATATACATAAATATGAAGTATTGACAAAGTTTGATAATGATCCTTAGGTTTGCATTTGCATCACATAACAGTATTTTTTCATTGAACCATTTTAAAAAATAAAGTTTTAAAATAATAAATAAACATTTTCTCTGTTAGAGTTTCCCTTTACTTTAAAGCTTAAGCTGAGTATATAACAGGGAAACGTACTCAGATGACGCTGATTGAAATTTAAATGTCTATAAGCTTTATAGTTCTGTATGCAACTCTATCAATGACCTTACTAGCAATTTCATTTTTACAGAACAGGTGTGGTTGCTATCACTGAGCCAATCAGATTGGGATTTATACTTGCGGTGTCGTTATGTGCACTGAATTTCCTAGTGCCTTACAGGTAGATAATTACATTTATTTAATAATTAAAGAAAATTAGAAATACTAACTACTTTTAGGTATAGGTTTTGTGCAATCTGTTAGAAATGCCTTACCTGGCTTGGCTTTTAGTATTTTTAAGTAAAGATGATACTCGTATGATAAAGATATATTTGTATGTTTATTTATTTAAATATATTTGACAGCGCATCGGTGATGGCGCCTTGATTTAAGTGAAAAGAGTTTTATTTGGACAAGCGCGGTATGGATGTCGTTCTAGCGGAATGTCTGGACCTCCGAGCGATTATCTGTGGTCATATTTGATCTTTGGTTTCAAGAAGAATAAAAATGACAAGATAGACTCGCACGGTGGAACCTGACGGATCGCTACGTCCAAATTAAAATAATTATTTTCTAATAGTCAGTGTGGAATACCTACCGTCTGGTGACGATTACTGTTTTCAATATATTGTGTTAGACCTAAATTGGAACCTCGTCATTTACCACGCCCAGATATTGGATTATGATCTACCACTAAAGAGAGTTGGAACAATCTGATTAAGGACTGCACTTGCCGGTATATTTTAAAAATGTAACGTACCCGGAAATTTCCAAGGTTGACAACGATGCATTCGAAAGTTGCGTCCCGTCCGATCGGCACCGTCAGGTTGGTTATCGGTTCCCCAAATTCTGGAACTTCTATGCCTCCTGGGAACAAAAAATTTCACATTATTATGATGTCAGAGATTTACCTACTGTGCCTTTTGTCTCATTGTTACGCAAAGTATGAGAGTGGAGCAAACAGTGAAAAGCCAATGGATTGTAAAGGCTATTTTTTCAAATAACATGAGTATTTTTTAAAGTTATTATGAAACAACTCTTAATCATTAAGCAAATTTTCAAAATAAAGTGTACAAAACTCAAGGCGATTAGATTGTAACATATCCTTTTACATACTTTTAAATAGTAATATTAAACATTCATAAAAAACAGTAAATTAAAACATTATTTTACTTTCCTAGTTTGATTGATATAAAATTAAATTACTCTCATAAGTTTTCGATTGAACGTTCGTAGCCTTTGAAGACAAATATTAACTTTGACAACTTAGAAAAACTTAGAGTAACGAATGGTAATTGAAAGGTTCTAAAATTAAATAATTTATGGAGATGTCAATGCATGAAAATATAAATAGAAAGGTTTCCTAACAGCTGTACTCAGATTCGTTAGTGACTATTAAAGCAAATTCTTTAAAGGCAAAAACAAAATTCTTTCCAGGCGATCGTATTTAGTTGTGCCTGTGGGAACTAAAATAAAATGATAATTTTATCTGGTTGTGCCTATGGGAATTATTCGCAAAAATATTCCTAATGACACAACTAGTTGTGCATACCAGTTGGTCCATGAGTAAAACGTGCTTATTATAGAGGTAGAATTTTTTTATTTATTATTACTATAAATTTACATAAGCAACTCCATATTATAGATTAAGAAATTCTCTATCTAAGGGAGATTTTTTTTCGAGTTTTAAGGGATTCAAATATACGTAAGGTACGTTTTCGTTCAAATAGTTTAATCAAGTCGTTATAAAATATCTGGAAATATAACGTTACGGAACAGCTGGCTGACGCTTGGGTCTTGAGGCGAAAGGTACAAAAAGTTTAAATTAATATTAAACTTATATCAAGATGTATTATAAGTCTATTTCCAAAACACACCAAAATATATAAGTATTTCAAAGTAATTTTATCAAATCCAAACATTTCTTCCAAATTGCCGTGTTGGAGAATACTGCTTGTATATTTCCGAGGTGTATTCGTACGTGGGAGTATAAATTCAGGTGTTTAAAAATATCTGTTCCCGTGGATTCCGTGTTCTAAGAGAATTCCCATCCAATCACGCAACACCTCGTTAAACGTATACGAGCGCAATACCTGACGAATTATATTATCCTGGTTTGTTTTAGTACATTCTTACGCTACATTCTTTTATTTAATTCTATAAAGAAATTTATTTCTAAACACGGTTTCACTGAAAATATTTAAACTACACACTCAAAAACTAAACTATTATTTCCTGTTTATCATCCACCACATCAGTTCTTACCATCGTAAGCGATGACCATAACTTATATATACGCTGGCACCAAAATAATCTCACAGACAAGTTGCTGACCAATTATGAATATTTCGAACGGGAAAATACGGCGTGAACGATTCACTCGTATAAGCGTAGCGCGCGTCCTTTGCTGAAAACTAATGAAGCTAGTTTATAATAAGTCCTCTACTTTACAGTGAGGCGCGTGCGCTACGCTTTGTGTACATAGTGCACTGCGCCTTCTTGTCTGTAGGTATTATTTATTCTGTGGCAATAAATTTCAAGTACTTCAAAATTATCCATACCCAGCCATCTAGATAACTTAAAATCGCACGAATAATCCGCACCATGCATTCAAACTTCAATCCGTGGGTACGGAAATTCGTTTTCAGAAGCTGTTCATTCAGCGACAGTTGATGAGAAACAAAGTTACAAACATCCACTCGAGTACGTGGGCTTATCACAATGCAACTACGAAGTTACAGCAGATACTGTCGACGCTTGCACCTCGTTTCAACTTGCAACGATGTGCCAAGTAACCACTTAGAGATTTATTTGCGTTTCGAAGTGATACGAATGATCTGAAAACTCACTTTTAGTTGTCAATAAGACGTAGACAAAGAACTTATCTTTTTTAGTAGAGTTGTATTCAGGTAAAGGACATGCATATACCTTCTTGTACCTTTCTTTCATTTACTTACCTCTGCCGACTCTTGTTGGATTGCACCAACAATGGGTTGGCTACCCAATGATCTACTTACATCATAAAAGGACAATAAAAGTCGTGTATAAGCGGACCTATGCCAAAGAAAAATGGAGAGAAGCATGCTCGGTATTAAACCTACCTATATAGGACGTTACATATAGATCACGACAACTAAAGTAGAAATGAGCTGGCCATATATGTAGGATGAAAGACTCAAGGTTGGCAAAGAAAGTGACAGAGTGGATACCAAGACATGGCAAAAGAAGTAGAGGAAGACCCAGAACAAGATGGTAAGAAATTTTTAGAAAGACTGTAGGGGCAGACTGGATGCAAAAAGCCCGAAATAGAAGTATTTGGAAAGCTTTGGGGGAGGCCCAAGAGCGACTACTACCTAAACAAATATTATAAATTTTACACATAAATTAGTGATTATTTTATTATTCTTTTATTCATATTTAGTCTATTTTGTACATTTTTAAATATTACATGTAAAAAAAAGAAAAAAGGAATACAACATTTAAAAATATACAAAAACGGGGCACCTATCGGCAGCGGAGTTAGACCCAAGCTGCCGGTGGTCAGGGCTCCAGAGAAAGGAATCTCCTCACAATACGAGCCGTGTCCAAAAGCACTGCCTTCTGCATCTGTGCCTTGACCCAACTGCCAAGCGAGAGTCTCTCTAGATGACGGTCGAGACTCTTCGCTATTAACCCGTTCGTACTAACAACAATCGGAACAATTATCGTTGAGTCAACATGCCACATGGCGGTAACCTCGTGGGCCAAGTCCAAGTACTTACAAAGTTTTTCTTTCTCGGCTTTCACGAGGTTCTCGTCATGGGGGATGGTAACGTCAACAAGAATTGCACGGCGTGTCTCCCGGTCTACTATCACAATGTCAGGTCTATTGGCAACAATAGTCCTATCCGTGATAATAGACCGGTCCCAGTAGAGCGTGATATGACTATTCTCAAGAACTGGCGCAGGTGCGTACTTATAGGCCGAGCCTCGCTGCCACGACTGTGGCGAGGCTCAGGACACCGCTCAACACGTCCTTGAGCGGTGTCCCAGGTGGAGCCGGCAGCGCCAGGAGTTGGCCGCCGCGCTTGGCGGGACGGACCTGTCGCTCCCGAGTGTCGCCAACGCGATGGCCTCCTTCTGCGAGGTAGTCATGTCGCAGAGGGAGGCCGAGGAAAGGGACCGCGAGGACGATCCCCTCGCGGACCCGATCCGGCGGCGGAGAGGGGGGGTGCGTCGCAGGCGCTACTTGGCGCGCCTGGAAGCGCCCCCGTAAGCGGTGGGACTGGAACAGTCCCACCCGGTGGCAGAGGTCCTCCAGGTGTCGGAGGGCCTCTGAGAGTGGTGAGTCCGGTTTCTGGTGAGAAACCGGCCAGTCGCAGAGGCGTCTTGTGCTAGTCAGATCCGAGGCGCCTCCCTGCAATGCGGCCGACGGCACCCGCAGGGGTTTAGTGGGTAGTCTGGGCCGGCTTCGGCCCAGGAGTCCCACACTCTGTGCGTAAACGCATTCCCCTGCGAAATCAAAAAAAAAAAAAAAAAAGGTGCGTACTTATAGTACGGTACCTCAGGGCCGACAAGGCCGTATTTAAGTGCAAGTTGCTGGTGTATAATCCTAGCTACTTGATTGTGTCTATGCAAATACTCGCCGTTAGCAAGATGAGAACATCCGGAAACAATATGCCTGAGTGACTCTCCGGGACGGTGGCATGCTCGACAAATGTCGACCGTACCATCCTTCAGGATATACTTCCGGTAGTTATTGGTCTTGATAACTTCGTCCATAATTGCACAAACAAAACCTTCGGTTTCCCCGAAGAGGTCACCAAAACGTAGCCAGGCCACCGACGCGAGCAAATCTACATCGGGCCCATGAAGGGCTCTGTAGAAGCGCCCATGTAGCTCCTTGCTCTTCCATACGTCCATGCGACTCTGAGTGGTTAGCACCTGTGGCGCGCGCCAGTTCCCGTTCGCTAAGGATAGCGGTGTTAGGCCATTGTCAACTGCTACCACGTCGCAATGCAACCCACTTTCACAGTTTAAGAAATATTCCCTGAGATTGCACACCTCCCGGTTGTGTAGGTTCTTGGCATTGAGAAAGCCACGACCCCCACACTTCCGGGGAATGTACAATCTCATCACCGATGATCGTGGGTGATGCATGCGATACGTTGTTAGTAGTTTTCTGACCTTTACATCCAGGGCGTCGAGCTCAGTCTGAGTCCACCTTAATATGCCGAAGGTGTATATAAGTAAGGGCATAACCCAACCGTTGACAGCACGCACTTTATTGCCTCCTGACAAAAGACTTTTAAGCACTTTTCTCAGTCGACTAAAGAAACGTTCCGTCACTGATTGCTTTATGTCCCCATCAGATATACCTAGAGACTCCGGCATACCAAGGTATTTGTAGGTTTCAGTTTCAGAAAGGGATCTGAGAGTCAAAGTCTCGAAGAGTTGTAAGCTATCAGAGTTTACAACCCTACCCCGTTGTACGTGCATGACCGCACATTTGTCTACACCAAACTCCATACCTATTGCATCACTGAAAATTTTAGTAATTTTCAGTAATTCCAATAGGTCCGAGTTTTTTGCTGCAAACAGCTTGAGGTCATCCATGTACAACAGATGAGAAATAACCTCACCCCCTCTTCGAAGCCTCACACCTAGTCCTGAATCCCCTAACAGAGCGCTAAGTGGATTCAGAGCTAGGCAGAACCACAATGGGCTCAGACTGTCACCTTGGAAGATTCCGCGTTTTATCCTTATTTGGTCCATCGAACCAGAAGAAATCCTGCCTCCTGGCCTACAAAGGACTGTAATCCACTGCCCCATGCATGAACCAAGAAAGGAGCACAGAGTTGCATCTACTTTATACAACTCCAGCACCCGTCTCAGCCATGAATGAGGCACCGAATCATAAGCCTTTTTGTAGTCAATCCAGGCGACAGAAAGATTTTTTTTGTTTCGGTGAACCTGTTGGCATACAGTCTTATCTATGAGGAGAAGCTCTTTAGTACCACGGGACCCAGCTCTACATCCATTCTGAGCGGTTGCCAAAATTTTTGCAAAAAAAATATGCTCAGAAATTTTTGATGTCAGAATGGATGTAAGGAGCTTATACATAGTTGGTAAACATGTAATGGGTCGGTAGTTTTTAGCTTCCGTGGTACTGCCACTTTTATAGAGCAGGAAGGTAATACCCGTTGTCATAAAAATTGGGAGAGAACCAACTTCGAGGGCATCCTGAAACTGCGCCGCTAAGACGCCATGTGAGCGACGAAACCATTTCAGCCAAAAGTTGTGTAATCCGTCTGGGCCAGGAGTTTTCCAATTACTCACGGAACGGATTGCACAACCTATGTCCTGAGAGTCTATATTTACTGATGACATGGCTTCAATCGGGGCACATGCCCCCACAACCGCACCCATCCAAGAGCCCTCTGTGTGATCGACAGGCACCGACCAAATGTTTCGCCAGAAACTAGACGTAGCCTCCTCACTTGGCAACTGCCCATCAATCACACTGCTAGATCTCTCCCAATTTCGGTATAACTTCCTTTGATCACATTCGAAAATGCGATTTTGGCGGAATCTATCAATCCGCTCCCTATAACGTCGTATACGATTTGCCCATGCCCAAATCTTCTGCTTCAGGAAGTCTATGCGCTCTGTAACCCAATGCATATAATCCTGGGATCGGATATTGGTACCAGAAAATGCTTGGTGTACAAAGCGCATAACCCGTGGGCGTTGATTACCCGAACTGAAGCAGAACAGTTTACCTATGAGGGTTCTAGCCTTGGCGATACGACGTTCAATTCTCAGCTGCCATTCAGGTACATCAACCGCCTGCCGCGGGCCCCGATCAGATTCTGGGAATCTAACCCGAGCCAAGCGGCAGGCAGCTATGGCTGCGCAATAGAGAATAGAGTGTGTATCAGCCAGGTCTTGACTAGACTCTAAATATGAATCCAGCAAGTTGTCCAGGGCCCCCACAAGCACAATGTTTTGTTTGTGCATAGGCAAACGTGGTAGACGAGGTCTTTGTGTTATTGGAACGGACCGATATTCACGAATCGCATCTTCCAATGCGCTCCTCAACTGCTCATTATTCTGAGTAGTACTTACGCTAATATTCTCACAATCATTTTGCACAGGCAAACCATCTGCCTGCGACGGTGACGAATCATGTAGATTCGACATCATTGCAGGATCTCGTTGGGTCTGTCTTGACACAATGATTGCAGGAGCAGGTTGCGCTTCCCGACGTAGCCGCTCAAGTGTAGGTGTGTCCAACATTCGACAACGTTGGATAGCCCTCACTTGATCCGAGAGACGTTGTGCCGAAACGGTGACGGATGGTTCAAACACCTGAAACAGAGACAGCATCCGAACACGATACGCACTGCGATGAGTCCCCCCTTCAGTAGCCCCAAAGTAGGCGCGCATGACGTTTTCATTCATAGAGGTAGTCCACGTCATGCGTCGCACTACACCACCGGCAGCGGGGGCCTGTCGCGGGGCAGGGTGCCCTGTAGGTCCCAAGCCGGCCGGTCGTGGGGGCCGCCCTCTACGTCGCACAGGTCTCGGCGGCGACGGGGGCGGCGGCGACCCGTCCTCGTCACTCGACACTGTGGAGGTCGGAGGTGTGGCATACTGCTCCTCCGACGACGTCGAGCTGGACGAGGCGGGTGGTGGTGGTGGGTGTGCGTCTTGTGCTGTCCTTCTGCTTCTTGATCTAGTCGTAATCATTTTATTTTATTTCTCTCCATATTTCCATTAACTTGATATTTTTCATTATGACATGACAAGATGTCATTTTGGTTGTTCGCAATATTCTTATTTTTGTAAAATCGATTCTATATTTTGTGGAATAGTGGTTTTATGTATTTCTCATTATATTTTGATATTGACTGATATAAATTAATGTATATTAAAATGAAACTGAGGGAAAAAACAATAAAATAAAATATTTACAAAATTTTAGATGTTGACGTTGTCAAGGACCAGAGAGTTTTTTATTATTATTATTTAATTAAATTGACGAAATGTAAATTATTTGAATTTAACCTTCAATCATAGATTGAATAAGGGAGTAATAAACTTCAGGAGAACCGCTTAAGATGGTACGGTCACGTCTTGCGAAAACCGGCTAATTATGTGGGGAACAGGTGTCTAGCCATGCCGCCTCTGTTGGGCGGGTCGCGGCAGAAGGGCCGCACCCAAAAAATGCTGGCTTGACGTAGCAACGGATGATATGCGTGCTAATGAACTAACAACCAGGGATGCCAAAGACCGTGCGAAATGGAGGAGAAAAAGTACGAAAGAGGACCCTAGGCTCCGAGGAATTCAGCCGAGGATGCATCCGGGAAGGCGCTAAGATGAGTAATGCAGTCTTATATTAGTCTTATATTCATCCAGCTCGACAAGAAAACAAAGTATGTATTTACCTAACGACACATTGATTTTATATGTAGGCACGTTTGCACCTTGCTCTACACCAAGTGTGAACTAACCACTTAAAGTTTTGTATTCGCAGCAACTTCTAGACCCGAAGTGACACGAATAACTTCGGTGATCGTAACTAGACCGAACTATTATCATGTATAAACTTACTCAATTATTCAGGGGAATTGCCAGCCTGACTTTTAAGTTCATTATTGTTGTTACTTACTGGTTGGATATTTTTATTTTACACAGTTTTCTCTGTGTCTGCTATAAAAATAATGTTGAATATTACGGGAGCTCAGTTCAATATTGATAATGTATACAAGACAATAAATAATAATAATATGTATCTATAGTTTATCTCACACAAAATACAGAGATGTGTATTTTTTGTTGCATTTTATGCAGGACACAGGATTTTCGCAAAAAAATCCCGTAAATAGAGAAATAAATAAAATACATTAACACAATAGGTTTGTAACAAAAAGTCGTAGGTTTGCTGGAATAAATTTCTTTTAAAATAAGTAGAACCCTTGTACCAAGTTTTCCTAATGTTAAGTTTCCAGTGTATATACACTGGAAACTATATACATTACAGTGTGTACAAAAATAAATAAATAAAAAGTTTTATGTTTAAAAATAAAAAGCATCGTAATCGAATACGGAGTCACTAACTATACAACCTAATTTTTTTTTTATAATCGTCCCTATTTCGTTTAAAATAGCGCTTGATCGAATAAAGAGCTCAGATGTTACTTATTGGATCAATTTCAACCAATCGCTTGTTACGTGATCTTTAAACTTTGGACGTATTTTATCAAGTTAACCATACCGACTCACAGGGTGAAATTAATGAACCAACTTGAGTTTCACCGGACACCTAAGTATCCAAGTTTCATACTCTAAGCATGACCATGTATAAGCAGGAAC
This sequence comes from Euzophera pinguis, assembly GCA_947363495.1. Lineage (NCBI taxonomy): Eukaryota > Metazoa > Arthropoda > Insecta > Lepidoptera > Pyralidae > Euzophera > Euzophera pinguis. The sequence continues at coordinate 8,275,551 of OX376155.1, forward strand.
ATTGCAAGTAAAATTAAGAAACTCATCTATTACTGACCTCACCATGAGCATTTTCATTGTATGAAAATTGAAACCGACATTATAATTTAACTTGGACATTATAAACTTGTCTATTTTATCCATATCCATACTTCCATACAGTGCGAAAATCTATCTGTCTGTCTGTTACGCTATCACGGTCCAACCGCTGGACGGATTTTCATGAAATTAGGTATGAATATAGTTGAAGAGCCGAGGTCAAACAAAGGCTACTTTTTGACGCAGGCGGAGCTGCGGGTAACAGCTAGAGTTATATAAATACATATCTCACTATATACATATGATAAAAAATGTCTCAGGGGAAGACCGCAAATGAGATGGAAAGACGACATCAAAAGGATAGCGGGCCGGAACTGGATTTTCACTGACCAGGATAGAGAGAAATGGAGGAGTCTGAAGAAGGCCTACACCAACTCTTTGGTAGAGAAAGGCTGAAAAATAGAAGAAGAATCTCACTAGGCGGCCTCATCGCAAATGCAATCTCTTCCAGGCTACCTTAGGGCAGTACTATTCGTGCAGCGGTTCACAAACTTTTTTGGTGATAAAGTCCTTTTGAAAAGCAAAATATTTGGCGGAACTCCGAGTGAGCAAAAAACGGCCAAGTGCGAGTTAGTCTCGCTTTGAAGAGTTCCGTGCATAGATTCAAATTAACCATCTGAAATTGATATTTATTTAGGTGCCCACCCCAATCTTTTCATTGAATAAAATTATAATTTTTCCTACAAAGTTCAACACAAATTATTACTATCTGTAATTTTAATAAATGTGTACATTTTTGTAATATTCTTTCATAAATCAAAATAATTCATTTGAAAAAAAAAAATACTTAGTACATCTGCTGTCCTTTACAACAAGCCTTTTCAATAGATGTGTCACGTTGTGTAGGTTAATTTTTTCCATTAACCTTAGCCACATTTCACTTATTATTAATTTTTCCTGTAATATCAACTCTATTTTGTGTGATTTTCTCAATATTATGTTATTTTGTAAATCTAAAGATTTCTGCGGCATTTTTCTTAAATAATTTCAAAAATACCAATTAAACTAAAAAATATTGAAAACATGAATAAACAGCCGTTTTATTTGATGTGTTTTGTTTGCTTAACTTTAAAGCCTATTTATTTTTTTGAAATTAATTAACCAAACAACTTGACTCGAGAAGACATCAGTGACAAACGGACGAAGGGACAACATGATGATTTCTGGGTCTACTTTTCTCATTTTCATATAAGGAACTCTAAAAATAGTGTAATTTTACACTATAAGGTGTCAAATAGTGTCCTACGGTAGATATTTTGTCCGCTGGATATTATTATTTTTCTTATTACAAGTTCTCTCGCGGAACCCCTACAGAGGCCTCGCGGAACCCAAGGGCATCGTGGAGCATACTTTGAGAACCGCTGATCTAATGTATTCTGTGCTTAGGGTAAAGAAATACGACAAAAGGGAAACGGTGGTGAGCCACAGATAATTAATAAAACTATATGATGGACTGTTTTCTCTGTTTTATATCTTCATATAAAAATAAACTGAGATTACAGTGACGTTCATTAAGAGAGGTATAATTCGGTGCCTTATAAGCCTGCGATTAACCTATTATAGTTATTAAAATAAAAGCTAAATCTTTTTAATAAATTCTTATTTTATTGAGTCTTTAAATTAAAAAAGAACTACGCATGTCTATGAATATAGGTATGCCCTTATGTGTTAGTAAAGCTAAGATTTTCGTTATGTTACCTTTATGACGGCTAGGGACAGTAATTAACAGCGCTTTCAGGTTAATTCCAAAAGTTTTTTGTTCTTTTTGCCACATTTTAATATTTAACTGTAATATTAAAGACAATCAAAATTACATATTTCTAACAAGACTATGTCAAAAAGAAGTTTATTTTAAGAAGTTAACTAGATTGTAGATAGGAATGGTATAAACTGCGCTTGGTCACAATTGAAAAAAAAAATCTGCCATCACGGTCCACGCTTCATGCTCTATGTGCCCTAAACTGCCATGTCCGTGAACAAATCGACCTGTAACATTAGTACACTTGGACATAGGTTCCTCAAAGATTTCCAAAATAACAAAAAAAAAAAAATACGCAAGAAAGCCTATGAATTTAAAAAAAATCATGTATTTTCTCTTAAAGCCTGGAAAAGTAAGGACAAAATACATTTATGACCGGTAAAACGACATTTGTCATGTCTAATACTCTAGGGCCCCATTTCGTTACATTATTCCGGCACTAGAAAGAAGTAAATATTTTCTGCGAATAGAACCAAATAGAAGATTTTCTCAATACAAATGTCGCGTAGTCGACTTCCGCGTACGAATAGATTTAGAAATATAACATGTTTTATTTGATGTGCTGGATACTTTTTATAAGTACAGGAAATCGAATTTTAAATATAAATTCCGAAACAATAAAAAGATTATATACAAAATATAAAGCAATCTTTAGCATTTTCACTTTATCGTCTTGTGTCTACGCAACAACTATTAAAAATAACAATTTACGATTTGGATAGTATTATTTTAGTTATATATTAATTTTCTTGAATAATAACAAATTCTATTTTAATTATTTTTTACAAAATAAACTAGTAAATTAGCCTCTTGTACTCAGTAAAACATGGATTAGCCAAGAAGAATATACGCTACAAATAATTTAAAAAGTAAACATAAATATCTCAAATCACTGACAACTATGTAATTTATGCCACTAAAGTGGACACTCAAATATTCCTTTAAAAGAGCCGGCTCTTGGTCCCAACTACGTAGATGTGACGTCACCGAACGCTCTGGCTGGCAGTAAAAACTGCCATTTTGCAGCGACAGCGTCCACAATATCGTCGCAGACTGCGACGCAGTAAAATGTTTACAAAATATCCTGCTTTTGTTGTGGGTGCCACTAGAAGTGTTGGATATTGCTTTTGTATTACCGTTTTAGCGTAAACTGAGTCTGCTATTTTCTTTCAGTTGTTGTAATGGCTTTATTCACAGCGAGGATACAAGTGGGATATACGCCCGTGTTCGGATCGTGTTGACATTATACATACTTAGTTTTATAATGTCAACAAAAATTATCACAATAATATATTATTTTTAGAGACATTTGGATAATTTATATGTCTTGAAAGAATTACTTAATTTTTAGAGACGAAAATATTTATTAATTTTGATAAAGCAAACCAATAAAAATCAAATACCATCACGCTTTTTTCCCCGTAGGGGTAGGCAGAGACTACTAGCCCGCTTTTCGCCCTCGCGAGAAATGAGACGTGATGAGTTGCGAACCGCATCGCCGCCATTTAGATTTTTATTATTTAAATTTAATACATATTTATAAGCAGTATTATCTATTATTTCTTTTTCAAACCATTTTTCTTAATCATTATAAATTAATAAATTTTCTAAATAAGATTTGGCATGTTGTAATTTCTTTTGTTATATTTTTTTTTTTTTGTAAAATGTAGATATAATTGACAAATCGAGTTCACATATACCTACCTAAATTGTCAAAGAAAATCAAACATACAAATTAAACATTCTTCTAATAAAATAATATTCATTTAATTTTCGCACAATGTTTATCACACTTTTACGTCCGAATTTTCAACTTGGCAATTTCAACGGTGATACGTTCATAAATTCAATGAAATTACCCATCTTTCTGCGCTTCAAAGAGGCCATATATTTCCCGGTGGAGACAGCGCCTTGCAATGCCACCATCAGCCGAATGATAAATCAGTATAGCTCGCAATATAAGGCCAAAGCTTACACTCATGAATTTTGAATTTAAATATTTAAAACCTTTGGGAACGAAATATTATATAGAATTTTGTGCGGGCATAATAATGTTGTGACTGATTGGCGTTTCGGAAAAATAAGTATTATAAGGGGATCGTTATTTTTAATATCGTTTTGTGTAAAAATATATTCTAAAAATATCGCGACAAGATAACAGATGTTTAACAAGTTGACAAGTGATAACGCTCTTGTATGAAAATACGTATTTTTGTAGCGATTCAAACCGGCTAAAAACAGGCAATATGTATTTTCCTGTATTATACCTAGTTACGTGATTATTTATTGCGCACAACATAGCTATAACGAGCATAAATATCACTAAACGTATATTATAAATATTCCAGAAATAAACAGTTTCTATATCAATTCAAGATTTCAACTTGTAGTGATTTTCCAACACGGGAAATGAATTTTTCAGGGCATTCATACGAGCAGCCTAGACCAGAATCGAAGTGGCTGTAAAATGAATGAGGCATCGATTTGAAGCGTTTTACTTTCAAGGCACACGAGTTTGCTTTGCATGCGGGTCGGTGTTGGATTCCACCAACGTAGAAATGTCTTTGGAGAAAATATAAGTTTGCAAAATATATGAAAATTTATATAAAAAAAAATATTTTAACGGTCACATAATAATTTAATGATTAGGAAAGAGAAGGATGGCGAACATTGTATGGTAAGAAGTAGCTACCTCCAGCCAATCATCGGCGTTTGTGTTGTTTTTTTTTTAATTGACTTCGTTAAGACAGGCTTGTCTAGAAATGTATGACCGTTTTTTTTTGAGTCGGATATGTTAATATGTGAACAACGCATTACTGTTAAAATTTAAAATGTACTACCTAAATTTGAGTATTATACTCGTATGTAATGTAGCTGTTTGTTATTTATAAATAAATAAATGAACCTTGTCGATTTTGATATCATTTAAATACTTTATTAGCATAGTATTTGTATGTAAACCTAAAGATTTCAGATGTTTTTTCCTTTAAGTTCTTAACATCTGGGTGCGTAAATATTACATGCATACATACAAATAGGTACTGCGACATTGGTTAAGACCACGTACTTTGGTCAAAGATTTATTTTCCAAATATAAACACTATCTATTATCGCGGACCATACCAGATCAGACCCCATTTCATGTATACTTACAATAATGTAAAGATACCATAAAATATAAAGACTGTTCCTTCAACTATACGAGAGTTCTAAGAAGTTTATGTTTTGTTCAAAACCATTGACCTAAGCTATTTCGGCCAATCTTTTGTTTGTAGTGGACGAAGATAGGGGCCAGATTAAATTTCCGTGACTGGGGAACATGAAGCAGGTTTCTTATCCTATCTATGTTTGCTTAGGTACAAGGACTACTGAACTGATTTGAGGGCGAAAGTTTAACAATAAAAGTATTTTTTTTAATTTGATATGGAAAACTAAGTGAGATGATGTCATCAGGTCTCTTCGGTATATATATGGCGTTTCATACATACAATCCATACTTCCACACTATCCATATCCATACTAATATTACAAGTGCGAAAGTCTGTCTGTCTCTTTGTTACGTTATACGGCCAAACCGTTAAACGGATTTTGATGAAATTTGGTATAAATATAGTTGATGACCCGGGGTCTAACATAAGTTTATTTTTGACGCAGGCAGTGCTGCAAAAAATAGCTAGTACATATATAAATATTGAGAAAATTTCTCTCTAAAAATCTGGTAAATTAAGTCTTTATATTCGCATTAGTAATAAACATAGGTTTTAAAAAAAAATAGTTTATTCTGAGATCCACCCACTTATGTCATGACAGTACTGCTATACCAATATGGTTACGTAGAAATATAATGCTCTTTTGTCCAGTTTTATATCAGGGACGGATAGCTTCATAAACATATAAATACAATGTTGGTATGCTATGAAGTTAGGTTACAGCACCACAGTCCTAAATTATCTTGGTATTGTATCTAAGTTACATTGTTTCAGAGCCTTTCTTATATTTGAAGCAGCTCATCTATTGGATATTATAGAGTACTAAGTATTATTAATTCTGTGATATACTTAGTTATGATTATTGCCTATCTCACTACCAGTGATCGGATAATCGGGCGCCAATATACCTAAACTTAATTTTTATTCCTACGGAAGAATAATAATAAGTTACTTAAAGTTGGAATGAGGGTTACTTATTAATTTAGGAAGGAATATCCATATTTTTCTTTCTAGGAAAGTAGTTTAGGTATATAAGCGCCCGATTATCCGATCACTACTCATTACATATCATAAAGTAAGTCTTTTTTTGTGTTTTATATAATGTATGTGATAAATGGAAGTAATTAAAGTAACAACTGTAGTAATGAATGATCTCATTGAAACAAATACTTTTTTTCTACTTTATATAAATTGCATGGCTGATTTGGCTAAGTCCGCCTTTGTGCCTCACTGTATTTGTTATTATGTTTATGTACTTATTGTTTTCTTTTTTGGTGTATTAACGAGTATTTGTATTGGTATTGTATTTGCAATATTCGGAAATAATCCTGATGACCACAGAATTACACGGCGTATTTATTTCCAACCACACACATATTTACAGTAATGTCATGAATTTTTAATATAATTCATAGAAAATATAAGCCGAAATATGTCCTCATCTAGCGTAAACGTACCTTGTGACTCCACATCGGAGAATAATAATCGAAACACCGTTACGGACAATAAACCATGATTTGCTTGCTCAATTTAAATGGAATCCAAGCAACTGGTCATTTGTCACCAGAGCGGTCCGTTCCGGGTACGCCGTGCCGGCTCCAAGCCGGTTCCGGCTGCAAGCTGCTTTTATTAATATTTCCAGCGAATCCGCGCTTTATTAGCAAACAGCCGTCATGTGGCTGATAAATTATTAATGTGGTCGCCGCGCAGCTTGTATTTTGTGACCTGCTTTTAGCAGGAATCGCTGTAAGCGCTTTATTTTACCGATATTCGGCGTTTTTTGCAGTTCAATTTTATTGTAAATTTTTGAAAAATTATATTGACTTAATTCGTCATCATTGTGTATGGCATTCATACCGTGCGGATCAAACATCTACATCCAGGTTTCTTAGCCTGCTTGCGGCGACAGGTGTGAGATGGTGTAATTCCGTCATGCAGGAAAAACTATATTGGGTTACATCAATTTACATACATACAGAAATCAGAATAATACATTATATTTTTCGGTTTCAGGAGGTCAATTGTTTTGCAATATTGTTAATAGATCGAAATTATTATTTTTTCTATACGTTATTATTACTTTGAGAATTTATTTAAGTGGTAAGCTTAACTTATCCGACAACCCAGGACAGACTGTCCTGAAGCAAATTTACTAGGAGTGCCGACCCCACCTGAAGTGGGAATAAGCAAAGATGAAGAAGTTATTATTACTTTTAGACCTAATTCCATGCATGATTTTATTTGCTCTAAGTAATGTAGATGAAATTTAACACCGAAAATCACTCATAGTTTTCCTTAAAAGAAAAAAATTACATATCAAAACAATAATGACGTCCTACTGATGCGAGGTTCAGAAATGGTTTCGTCGCTTAACTGTCTGGCCACCTTATAAAACGTCTGACTGAGCATCCATTTATCATGGGACAGTCCGCCCAAAGACTACAGTTGCAAAAGAAAAATAAACTAGAGATAAAGATATTTATTTTTATACTAGATGTTACCCGTTCGCTCACGTGATCAAGGAGAAGTGTCGAGGGAAACAATGCTGACTAAATTACACATTAGTGAATCCAAATATCTGCCTACCGACATCAAAATAAATCACAACACCAAACATACTCTAATAAAACTTCGAAAAATAAAACCAAGAAGATAAGCCATAGATCACAACAACTAAATTTAACTGAAATAAGTCGGATAGAATGAAAAAGGAACTCTATGGCTGAGTGGGGCGCAGCAATAATCAATACCGTCAATTAAAGTACTTCTTATGCATCATGTAACAAACATTAGATATAAAAAAAACAATCTTCCAACGGCAACAAACAACAACAACAAATACTCGCAGGAAGCATTTCCGGCTTCCCCTATTTGAAATCTAATGCCTTTTGGTCAAACATGATTTACTCGAAAACCTTTTCTCAACTGTCTATAAAACCTACAATCGGTGTGCTCTATAGTTTGCTACATCAATCCATCTAAATCTCTAACAGTTATAAGAGGTAAACGCAAATTATCGAAATATCGTCAGATCAAATAGTTTTATTCACGAAGTACTATAATTTTATGCTAAATCTATAAAATTATTTGATAAAAATCAAAGCGAACGATCGAAAATAAATTTCTTACTCGGTATTTAAAGTCTGTTTTTTTAGGACAGCAATTAATTTGTTAAAAAAAGAGTTAAATAAAACCGTTATACTTATTAGTTCTATATCATTTTCATTATGAAAAATGGTAATCAAAACTTCTGGTACAAACCTATTTAACCAACGACGAAAAGAGGAGTGTTATGAGTTGACGTTAAGTTTATATTTTACGTGTTAATATTAAAATCATTTGTGCAAAAGTTTTGCTTAGAAATTATAATTAAATTAATATACTTAGAGTTTACAACGATTTGGTCTTACGATATTTCGAGAAAACGCGTTTACCAATATAATCGTTAGAGATTTTGATGCATTGATGTGGCAAATTATAGTTAGTGATCACGGACAATCGAGTAAAGGTTTTCGCGCAAATCATGTTTGATCAAACGGCATTAGATGTTAAATAGGGGAAGCGTGTTTCCGCGCTGTATCGTTGCACTTATGCGTTGGTCGAAAGAGCTGCCAGACCTGGGACCTCCTGTAGCCTCGATAAGGCGAGTTGCTGTTCCAGGTTTACTATACAAATAATAAACCAAAACCCAAGTATCTTACCTGTAGAATTGAAACGACACCAAAAGTTGTTTAATTCATATTTTAGGAGGCTCAATGACATAAAATCCTATCAATATTATATTTGTTGCCATAGCGATCGTTTCAGTGTAGGTAAATGTCACAATGTTTCATTTGACGTAGTCAAAAAGTTCCTAAATCTATAGTGAGCTCTACACTCATGCTCGATTCACAGCGTGAATTCGCGGCGTGATTTTGCCTCGATCTCGGCGCCAAAAACGTGTCTCTCCACATTCACGATCGTTCACAGTCTAGTTCGCGCGGTCATCTAGGATGGACGCCGAAACATGCATGGCCGTGACACTCTGCGCTTTGGCTGCTATTTCCCATGAAAGCATCGATCGCGTCAAACGAACTAAAGGGGCTTGTAAATATCGTCGGTGCTTGCTCCAGACTTGTTTTCAGAATCCTTTACCTTTTTCCTGTAACTCCTATAGCTTGACATAAGATTGTCCTTCTTTTTTTTTAACTCAGTCACTTCAATGTTCATTATTTCCTTTATTCGCATCCAAGCGTCATTTACTTTCATTTTATTTTTATGATCTTTGTGTCTAGCATCCCATATGATGGGTTCGGCATTCAATTAAAATTTAGATTAGTATTAGATTTATTTAAATTAGTTCCTGCTCGTTTGTCCAAGTAACACTCATTTTGACGCACCGTCCGTTTGACAGTAAAATATTTGCAAAATACAATCTCACGGCACCGAGTTTCGGGCGATTCTGTTTTCACGCGCGAATGTAGATACGTTCGCGTTCACGGGAGTGTCGCGCTGCGAAATCCCTTTGTCGCGGGCGCAAATACCGACACCGATCGGGGAACACGGCGCGAACAAGCGCGAAGCCCGTGAACGGCCGCGAAAGCCATCCACATTCACGGTTCGCGGCGTTCGCGGGTGTTCGCGGCGCGAATGAAGAGCCCGCTTACGGTTTATATTAGCATATTGAAATTCAGAGTAAAGATCATAGTCCGCTTACACGACTCGGCTCATACCCAACACCGCCCAAACCTGAAACGACTTGCGATTCACGCACCAACTGCTAGCAGGCGGCCAGCCAATAGCGCACCGATAGCTTATAGGCGCAGCCAGCCACTCGCTTGTCCTGACAGACACAGTTACCGCTAGCAGTAATTTCACAGAAAAGTTAAAAGCTTAATTTGTCAATGTAAAAACAGCAAAAGTTAAAGTTTTAATGGTCGTTGTAAAATGAGATCTAAAGAGCAATACTTAAACCCCATAATTAAGAAGACGTGTAAGTGGGCTTTGACCTTAATCTGCCTAGAACATAAGTTTTTCCTTATCTCGGGATTCTATGACTGTTTCTGGATGAAATACATTTTAAATGCATTACCATACATTAGTTCCACGCATTTCAAATATCATAGTTATCAGCCAAGTAGATACATTTTTGCTTATCCTTCAGGATCTGTATATTTTTCCGGGATAAATTGTACTTCAGATGTTGATCCGGTGTATAAGGTAAATTCTAGCTAAATTTCAAGTCAATCGGTTCAGTAGTTTTCCTGTGATACGTGCACAGACAGACAGACAGACAAAATTTACAAAAAAATGTGATTTGTCATCTTCCATCCATAGCTACTATAGATTTATAAATCTTGTGTACCACAAGTGAAAAAATACTTTTACAATTGTCCGACTTAATGCTAAAAGCATTTTCTCTCAGTCAACCATTAGGAAACACAGAGAAGTTAGCATGATTTTTGTTAGCATGCACATTAAAATTGAGTACATTATGTTAACTATGAATCTACCATTTACCATAACCATGTTATCAATTCTTTGTACCATATAAGACAAACGTTGAAGATATTGGGATTTTTTTTAAATTAAAGTAGCTAGCTTGAATTTTATGGTGTAACACACATATATTCAAATACCTACGCTGCTAAAATAAACTTCATTTGAAGCCTAATCTCTGTATTCACACTAGTTTGTACACGAGACGCAATTTTCAGCGAATGCAAGTAGTTTTTCTCCGTGAAACGTAAGCAGGAAATACCGTTGTGATTCTCAGTTTATGCAAGTTTTAGTTATCTAAAGTTGTTTATTACTTAAAACAAACAACAATCATAAAACTGTAAAGTCGTATGTGTATATGTATTTTATTCACGAGCGTGGGAAATATGTCCTTCTGCCAGCTTCAGAAAATGATGGTTCTCGATTTGAAGTTTTAATATCAGACACCATCCATTTTAATAGAACACATGACCAATAGACACGACCCGCATGTGTGTAGCCAACACTGTCAGATTTTTCAGGTCGTCTTAACCCATCACGCGTCCCAAGCCCTCACTAAGGCCAACACAAATGCACATAGAGATCTGAACCAAAGCATCTGAAACAGCCTAACGACTCATTAAATTAAACTATTTTAATACGGTTTTTATCGCGTATACATAATGGGAGTCACGAACAAGATTGGTAACATACTTAGGCGAGCTTCAATCAAGACCTATTACAAGCCGCATAAGAAAATAAACCAATTTTTAAGACCTGTAAAATCCAATATCCCATTGCAAGATGCTGGAGTTTATAAAATTGACTGTGACTGTGGTTTATCATACATTGGGCAAACAAAGAGAAGCATTAATACCCGTATAAAAGAACATATTGCTGATATAGACAAACCCAACCACTATATGCGTTTTGATAATTCTCAAGTCCTTGCAAAGGAAAACAGATTCATTCCAAGGATGTTACGTGAAGCTATTGAAATTAAAAAACATCCTAATTTCAATAGAGAGGATGGATGGCAGGTACCGCCAGCTTGGGACCCAGTCATTAACTTAATAAAATCGCAAACTCGGAAGCAGACTGCAAGACCCTTAGATACTGTGAGCCAATACTGCGTGAATCGGAATAGTTCCCAATAAAAATTTCAGGCTGTAGTTTGTAATCTTATGACATCAAAGACAAATGTTAACTGTAAAGTGTTTGAAACGTCAGGTGTAAATAAATAAGTAATAAACGCGATAAAAACCGTATTAAAATAGTTTAATTTAATACATAACAATCGCGAAAACATAAGAAAGCCATCTAACGGTAACAGACGCGAACAATGGCTTTTAGCGCCTTTCCAAATACGAAGTAGTTGAAAATAGAAATGATGGCCATTCGTCGCTGCACAATTGTGACGAATATGCGTGCTCTGCTAGGCTATCGAATTCATTGTCAAATGTCTACATTCTAATTGCAAAAAAGAAAATGGATGAAACTGTACAAATTTGAGTAAGTACGTTTCTGCAGAAGATTTTCCGCTATAAAAATGTGATAAATAAACAGGAAACATTATCCATGAATAATGACTTGTCTTCTTAGAAATGAATTAACCGTAGAGGAAACCTATTTACATATTTTATCATATTATTCTTGCTTTTAATAAGTTCATAATGTAGCTAAATATTTTTTTCGTGCCACAATAAACATAACCAAATTATGTCTTTTTGCCATTTGAGAATTACGATGGTACTATATATTAGACTAATTGCTTCAGTGAAATAATTATTCTTGAAATAAAAAAATAGGTTATATTACATGCTTAGTTTTGAAATAACTTTGAGTAGTCGATGTTTTATCATCATCATCGTCTCACAGTTTTACTAACTTATGTCTTCCTAGTTTGGTTTTACTAGTAAACATATAACTATATGTAAGTAACAAACTCAAATATAAAGAATTTAATACTACAGTGCAAAACGAGGCGAAAATTTAAAAAGCTATAACATCACAAAATAGACGTAAATAATAATTTTGTCACCGCAATAGGATGCGTGCACCATTCCCCGCGCGTATTTGTAGTCACCACCATGTTTTATTCGAGGTCCACCGCAACTTTTAGTACTTGTAGTAACAATTTATTATGAAACGAACTGAAATTATATGTCAACTATATTTACGTGACGCCTGTCAAGCAAAGACTCGTCCTTACACTTACCCAGGTATGCTTAATAGTTTGTTGCACTATCTGAGAATGTATTCTTACATATATCTTGTATTAGTAAAGGTTGTTGAAGGCAGTAAATGTGTTTTTTCTTATCTTTACCTATTATGACCAATATTTTTGCCATTATTACACTCGTTGCAATACATACATTTAACCTGTTTTTGAGTTCTTTAATTGAACACTAAAAGTCAAGTAGTCAAAAAGCGCAATTAAGAGCCAAATTACAAGGGGGCAAATCTGCCTTTCAGTTGCTGGTCTAATAACTCTCTGAAACGTTTGCTACTTGGAGGCAATCTTTTGACTTCCTGCTGGATCTCCAACGTCGCAATTAGGCTACGGAAGTCGGTTTAATGACGTATACAGTCCTTTCGTTTATAAGTACTACATGTAGACAGTGACCAAAAATAAATATTTTTTGAAAACTTAATATTTGCAAGTTATTTATTCATATCAAGTGGGACCCTGTAAACTCTGGTGTCAAAGCTTTTTAGAAGCTTCGACCTCTGACGTGGTTCCTTTTACGACCACCAAATGGCAGCCGGGACCCATGGCTTAACGTGCCTTTCAAAGCACGGAATCATCATTATTATCAAATAATCAGGTGATTCAAGCCTGCAATGTCCTAACCAAACTAGTAACAACTAAATAAATTATGTTTCCCCTGAAAACACTACACAGATGGACGAAATCGACTGTAAATATTTACTAATATGACACCTGATGAACTTTCAAAATTATAAACATCTTGCTAATTCTTGAGAAGTACTTTAGCCGGTTACAAATAAGTTTCGTGTAATAAACTTGAGTAAAATATGCATCAGCATTCAGGCTTCTTCCAATATAAGGGGGTGAAAATGAGTATATCACTCGAAAAGTTCAATTAAACCTTCAGCTTGGAAACACAGGAACTTGGCAGAGAATATATCAGCCAATACGTGGAAATCTCATTTAAGGAAATACGTTTTAAACTTGTAACGTGGAAAGTAGGATAAACAAGGAACCGGTTTTTTACCTACTCTTACTGCCTGCTTTACTTTCATTGAAGCTTTATAGAAGTAGGAAAGGTTAATATCAGATTGAGATAATTTTTATCAAAAACAAAAAAAAAAAAAATTATATGTTATATGAAAACACTGGCCTAACCTGGTGCCTTCATAAATTAGTTTTATAAATAATCACGAGTAAGAAATATTTTAAGAAAACCTTTTTTTCGATAAGGGATTGATACAGGCAAAGTCGACATTCAAATTTGTAATCTATGAGTATTTCAGGTACTTACAAATGCTTGCGCACGCACAATTATACATAGAAAACAATTTTTTGTGCAATATACCTACAACGTCTCCATTATAACATAGCACTCTTTTGCTCCACACAAATCATTTACAATGTCATGTAGACTAAATATAGACTCTACATAATGTTATATCCTTACACATTTAGGTTATATTCCAACAGAATTGTTTCACTACCAGTAACAATGATAAGGTACCCGAAGTTACGGCGTAAGGGTAAAATAATTTAAATCTCATCAAACCCAGTATTGTTTGATCGCTCATTAAAAATGAAATTCGATTCAATTAGCCTTTCAAATGACCTTAAGGGTAACTATGGTTGACACAATGAAGTAAAAAAGGCCCTAAAGTAAAATTTCAGTACGAGGTCGCACTAGAAAGACTCATTAAAATAGGGTGAGTGCATCACCTTCACTGGTAATAAACCCTTAAAGACGAGCTCTCCACACTTCTTTTACTTCAATTTCCTACCGTTGTTCTCAAACTTTGAGTGTTATTACGTTCTTGGGGAAATAAAAATGTGAGTCCTCTGTTAAGGTTATCTCGAGATGAGTTCTTGTATTTTAAGAGCGTTTTGGTAATAACCAGGTTTAACTTTTTTAGCTAATGAACTACCTCAAATTGCGTACAATTTTTTAAATATCATCAAAATGTAAATAAAATGCTTTTTGCCTGTAAAGGGAGCCCATAGATTTACGTCTAACTAAGATGATATATTTTTTATGTGGCCGAATTTTATGAGTACGTTTCTGACTTTTAGAATTCTAGCTGTTTCCCGCAGCTCCGCCTGCGTTAAAAAGTAGCCTATGTTTGACCCTGGGTCTTCAACTATATTCATACCAAATTTCATCAAAAATCCGTTCAGCGGTTTGGTCGTGAAAGTGTAACAGACAGACAGACAGACAAACAGACAGACTTTTGCATTTATAATATTAGTATGGATTAGTAGACATCCCAAATAAACAAACTAACAATTTTTGGAAAATTGGAAATCCCAATTAAATTATACAAGTCACCTAGTCTGTATTGAATTTTTATTATGTGTAAGGGAAAGACTTTATCTCGTAATAATATAAACAGCAAATTTTGTTGGATTAAATGGAGTTTTTGATTAAAATTAAGCATTAAACGCTATCACCAACAGCGTGATCCAAAAACGAATTTCACGACTCAAGCCGACGTAGTGAAATGAGATCAGCTGCACGCCTCACAAGATAAAAAAAATCCGCGCGGCTGATAAAATCGTCAAAATAAATTATTGCGAAGAAAGTGCGACTCCGTCACGCGAACTCTAATGGCTTAACAAAGTTGGAAAGAAAAGTTTACAGGGACTGCTCTTTTGCGTATTTATAAACATCGCCACTAAGTTTAGGGCTCTTATTTAGAAATTTTGGTTCATTTGCGGAGATCACCTTTGGGTGGTTGTGTTGTGAAATCTGTTTGTGCTAAAGTCGTCACGTGCAGCCACTGATGAGTCGTAGACGTGATATCACTCACTTGAACGTGACTCGCGCTTTATTTGACGTTTCGCGCCTAAAGTTTAGCGTGGGCCGTAAACCTGTTTTGTATTTGGGAATGCCTAAGAATAAACGAACTCTATGTGCCTATTTAGCAAATGTGTAGCTACTGAGTTTATTTATATATATTTTTTTTGTAATATTTGTTATAAGGAATCTTAATTGGTTTATGCGTTATTAAAGTGTTTAATTTTATTGTGTAACATGTAACTGTTTGATTTCCTAATAAAACCAAAATAAAACAAGATAACGGTAATTTAAAAAACTACAACACCCGACTGCCTTTTTGTGTTATCTGGAAAAGAAAAACCCAAAAATATCTGCCAATTCGTTTTTTATTTTCATTTTATGTACCCAGTATATATGTAGTGTGTCTCACAGTAAATACAAATCTAACGACACCTCTCAAGCTAAAATTCATCGAGCCGTTCAGGCTGTAGGGCGTGCCAAACAAATAAACATACATACATACTCTCGAAAAACATAAGTCTCCTTCTGGCGCAGTCGGGTAGTAAAATATATACACCAGTAAAGAGCTGTTTAAATATACATTTACATAGTAATGAATTCACAGGGATATAACATATTCAATTGTATGGTTGTTTCTATTAATATTTTTATTATTTATAAATAAAAGCTTTAATTTCAAAAGTTTTATTACACAAAATAAGCAATACAAAAATACGACTTTATTATTCAGACCGCTCTATATTTTTCATCGTACAACTAGAAAATCAAGAATACATTTAAACATAATACATACACTTGACTAATTATTTACATGATTTCCTATTATTTTTTAAAAGTAAATAAAAAAGTTACTTAGACATAGTTTCAATGCGGTAAAAGATACAAGTTTATATTAAGTCTATGTTTTTTTTTATTATACAATTAAGTAGGCAGAAAGGCATACGGCCCACCTGATGGTAAGTGGTCACCGTAGCCTATGGACGCCCGCAACACCAGGGGCATAACGTGCGCATTGCCGACCCTTGAGAAATACTTTATCGCCCCCATGAAAGACCCCATGTATACCCCATTTTTAGATGAATGAAATAAAAGAAGCTTAAAGATTTTCCTCAATTAAAATAAATTAAGAAAATGAGAAATGGGAAAAGTTCATTCCGTGGCATCGAGTTGTGGCCAAATATTTTTAATGAAGTCTGAAATGTCTGCTTTCTTTTTGTCTTGAAATATTAATTCCTTCTTAATTTGGACTTTAAAAGTGAGTTTGAAAATATTTTGTTGATAATCGCGTAATCTGTTTGAGGGTCTTGTTTTGATGTCTTACAAAAACGTAAACGATTCAATGCAAGATTAAAAAAAAATGTGTGGCTAAGTATATTTTAAACTCATCTATTTAAAAATACGACCACCAAGTAGCAGCCAGGTCCAACGACTTAACCTGCCTTCCGAAGCCCGGAATCATCGTTTCAGGTGATTCAGGCCTTTAAATAAGCACTTAATACAATTGTTTTTACTTTTTGAGTTCGGTTTTGGATGGTAACTAGAGACGCCTATTTGAAGAACAGCTACTTACATAACTTCCAAAAATATAATGCAAACTTTATCACAGCATATAAAATAACGTTAGGTTGTGTAACAGTGCCCTTACGATGTTTTTGTATTTTTCTATATGACTGTATCTGAATCTGGCTGGTATCAAGAGGAAATCATTTGTCGCACAGGATGTCGATTGGGGAATACACTTCGCATGATAAATTCTATGCAAAATATTATTTGCAACGTGAATATTATTTGACTTATATTATCGTGTTTTTAATAATATTGTTATGCGAGTACTAGACAAACAACAAGCACTAGACTGTGGCAAAGTATACTTTACTAGACTAGATTTTGCAAAATAACTTTTAGGGGAATAAAAGTTCCACTGAAAAATTAATTTCCACTTTTAATAATTTATTGGTAGATTTTTTCTACATTTGGTTTTCTTTATTTTATTTCTTAAAATAACTTTGTTTCAGCTTTTTAAATCCAGGTGTTTATTTAATATAGACCGATTTAACAAAACTGATATTTTTTTCAACCAATTATTATACCTTATCCCAACCAATTTTCATCTATTTTCTATTACTTAAGGGATTATTCATTAAAATTGACCTACTTATTTATTTTATGTATGCAAAATATGGCTACATAATGCAATTTAATAAAAAAAATCGTATAATTATCATGCAAAAGTTTTTAGAAAAAGAAAATTACCAGAAATCGTATAAGAGAAAAGCTGCTTTTATTTTTGCGAGTCGAGTTGTTACAATGTGAATGACGGCGGGTTCTACAGAGAAAATGGCAATGATTGATGAGGGAATTAATTAATACGTCACTTCTTTTCTCCTTAGAAAAAAAATGGCCAAGTGCGAACCTGTTCGTACACAGTAAGTACGTTTGTGAACTACGCGGAAACTTACTGTCGAATTTTTTTACCCAGATTGGCCTGTTTTTATAACATATTACCATTCAACATAAAATAAATAATGAAATATACTTCTGATAACCGGCTCTCATTCACTATTTGTTAAGCCTAGTATACCGGCCACTAATAGCAACATACCTACAATGAACCTTGCAAATCTTGTTTTGCCTAAAACAAAAGAAAAAGAGGTTACTATCACATTGATACAATGGATGTGATTACAAATTTCTACAACTACTTTACCAAAAGTGTAAGAAATCTCATACCATTAAAAACTAATATCTGATACAGATTTATACTTTCCGAGCTGATCCCTAAACACAAATAGGAATATAAATACTAATTCATGACCGTGATTGCGATGGATACATTTTCTTAGAACTTCGATAGGACAAAAAATGTTTCAGGGATCAGTAAATAAATACTTATCCTTGAAATATTAATAAATTAATTCACGTCACATCAATTTTATCTATTATCAGACTAATAATAATAATAATGTATTCATGTTAGTCTTTTTATAATTTCCAAACGGTCATTTATACATGCCGACCAGGAATCAGCAAATCTAAAAATAAGCAGTCCACAACCGACTGCTTCGTGAAGAATTTAAATGTGAAGAAGCTGCTGGCTGACTGTAAATACGAATAAAAAAGAAAATTATAACCACCCGGTTTCATTTTATCTTGCATAAAATCAGCTTTTTCACAATTTCACCTTTCCGAGATCAAGAATGGCGTGCGATTCCCTGCAGTTTAAAAAGTAAAGTTCAATCAGGAAAAACGAGAGCATCGAACGCGGCGGTTGCGAATCGTCGACGATTTTAATATTCTAATTCGAAACCACTGGAAGAAAAACTGAGGTTATTAAACAAGACCACGATGCCATTACTATTCGTTGAGCGCAATATTTCTCAACCCTTTTTCTGTCTGTTCCAAAAGTTTTAATTAGTGCCAGAGGACATTACCCGACCTCTCTTACTTGTGCCGGAATTTCTTTTAGAAATATCTGATGTTAGATTAAACATGGACTATTTTTTATGTTTGCGATTATGAACCGAATGAATAAATTGTAAGATCTGTTGTATATAAAATTATTAGCTGTTGAGAATAATTTTTAACTATTTTTTTAACCAATGTAGGAGCAATTTTACGTATTCGACATAAAATTGCTTATAAATTATTTCTAGAGATGTGCCGATCATGACTTTGGCCGACTAGCCGATTAGTCGGTTGTAAAGGGGCTGACTAATCGGCCGATTAGTCGGCCAAGCCAATCGTTATTTATATAAAAATAATAAAACATATGATATTTTTGCTGATTTAATTATGTTATGTAAATCATACAAAACCTACGTCATGTTGGATCGGGATTGCAAGGGGAATGCATCGACGGGGTATTCTTTTTATGTTACTTAACCGAGCGAGCAAAGCGTCTTCATTTCGACAATTTTGCGTTTCTAACTAAGGAAAATGTATGTTTAGGTCCTGAACGGATTTTTACCAAAACTTGGCCCATTGTATTCCTTGATTTATTCTAAATTTTTGGTCAAGAGACATTTTTAATTGGTGAAAAGATGAGGAAAAAAAGAGAAAAGTAGTTGATAACTGTTATTTAGTACTCAGCCTGCTATTCAGGAGACCTCGGTATTAAGCCCCGGTTAGTGAAGAAGATTACATTTCAAAGAAGTTTTTTCTTTCTTTTTGTGCTGTAACATTTTTTTTTTAAATAATTAACTAAAAATGTGCCAGAAATTAAATCACTCAAATTAAATTATTTTGTCTAAGCATACTTTATTTTGTAATCATAATCAGAAGAATTAAATTCCTAATTACTTGGTGATGATGAAAAGTTTGAAAGTAAATAATTAAATTCAAAATAAACAAATATAAAAGGGTACAACAAACTTGTTTTTTTGCGGTTACAGAAGAAGTATTTATAAATAATGCTTATGTTAACTGAATAAGGTTGCCTTCATTCATCAAAAATATTTTATTTAAGAACACTAATTTTAGAATCTTTTTTTCCCGAAAGAATTGCATTGCTTTATAGTTCAAAATTCTCTCGATTCGATTTCTAGAAAGTTAGATTAACTCATGCTGATAAAAAAATTATAAATAATAATTAAAAGCCGATTAGTCGGCGCTCTTTGCCGACTAGTCGCCGACTACAAAAGTGGTCTAATAGTCGGCTTTACCGACTAGTCGGCACATCTCTAAAGGACAATGCTTAAAAAACCCCAGGCCCGGCGCAAAAAAAGTAGCTCAAGCGAGCAAGGCGGCTTGTCCCAGTGAGAATGGTCGATGGTCCGGTGTGGTCGATTCTATCATTTGACACCACTCTTTATCTTGACTGTGTGTATTGGTAGGATATAATAACTCAAATCAGTTTGTAAAAAAACAAAATTTTAAGCGCACATGATTATAGCAATGGCACTGCCACGCACACAATAGGACATGAGTCATCGTTAATCATGTCAAATGTTAAAGCTGATGTGGGCTAATTGATAATGTGCTTTGTTTTTTATTATTTTAAGCACATTGTGTGTCTGTCTTTATTTGTTCTGTAAGTTTGTCACACGTAACAACTGTGAGACTTAGTTTTAGGTTATGTTAATAGATTAGATCTCATTCTTACGTCATAAATGTCTGTGGTCTTGAGCTAGATTCCATACCATAGTGGCACAGATCAGTCACAGACTATTATAAACAGTAAATTTTTGCCATAGATATAGGTATTGAACAGGTGGATTACTATCATCTCTTGTTTCCGTCCGGGTGCGAGTGGTGGGATTTGCAATATGGTGTGTAAGGCGATATCTTGATCACTTGCTGGAATTTGAATCTCAGACCTGGATGGGGGTGTGAGATGGTAGTGAGACACAGTCAAGGATTATGTTGTTTGGGTTTAAATCTTTGTTCCGGGACTCCTCAGAAGGTGGTGGCTGAAAATCAGGGCATGCCTGCATGTCTAGCGTATCACTGAGCCACCACCTATTGAGACGTCTGTCACGTACATTATAAACATGTAGCTTATGCTTAAGTCCTTTGCTGTACTTACGTGATAGCTTTCTCAATAAAGATATATTCTATTCTATTCTATTCACAAAATGTAGGTAAAAGTAAGTCATAAAATACTGCATAAGAGGGCATCATCGAAATCAATGGCTATATGTGTGAAATTGCTGTTTGAATTTTTATAGGGGCAACAGTTATGTTATTACTCACTAGACCTACTGATTCAAGGACAACATGATAGTCCACTAAGTACCCATAAAACAATACAAAAACTGGCATGATACCTTGGCGCGTTCGGAAGATATGGTCATTCAAAGATTTTCAGTTGTGACAACCAAGTGATAAAATAGCATTAGGATGGCTGATTTCGTATCAACGGCGACGTGTAGATCGCTTATATGAATGGAACAGAGCCGGCCTGTTTTAAAAATGTTGGTGCGTTTGTTTGTTATACGCGTTAAAAAAAAACGTGGAACAGGGTTGTTAAGAAAAAAAATATTTAGACCGACGGATTCATAAATAATATGATACTCCACATAGTGGCTATACGAACAGTCCAAAAACTGGAAGATACGGCCGTTAAATATTTCTAGAAGTGACAAAAACATTTGGATGTCTGATTTCGTATCAAAAGCGGGTCACTTATGTGAATAGAATAGAGCCGATCTGTCTTCAAAATGTTGGTGCGTTTGGTTGTTAAACCCGTTAAAAAAATGGGTATCATAGGTTTGTTGTATAAAAAACATTTAGACCGCTGGATTCATGATAAATATTGTTACGAGCTGGTTTAGTCCACAATTGGAGAAGCAGTCGTTGAAAATACGTAGGGAAAAGAACCTATACATGAACATAGAACCTCCTCCATTTTTGAAGTCGGTTAAAAAAATATATTCGAGTATTAACATGACGTAAGAAATTAAAAGAAAAATATTGGACGTTAAGGTGCCTGCTCCTTTTGCTGATACATTTTGTTACCACTGTAAAAATTCGAATGACAATTTCACACATATAGTCATTGATTTTGATGATGCCCCCTTTGCAGTATTTTATGACTTATTTTTACCTACATTTTGCGCTACTTTTCTTTTCCACCGAGTCTGGGTATTTTTTTCATACTGCATGAGCATTGTCCTTTATTTCTGTGGCTTAAAAAATATTATTTACATACATACACGCCATCACGCCTTTTTCCCGTAGGAAAAAGGAAAATGTCACTAGTATCCGTAATCGAAGAGCGTTTATGACGAAAGTGATGAGCGTAGAAGTAGCGAGGGAAGTCTATAAGGGTCGTAGCAAATGGAAATCCGTAGTCTCTGCCTACCCCTACAGTTTTTTATTTTATTTATACACTTTTTGCAATCTACAATATAGGAAAATGTATAATAAAATACATTATCATTATTTATTTAATTTTTATTGCACTTTATTAAACACTATTTAAAATTATAAGAAATACTAGCTGTTGCCCGCGGCTCCGCCCGCGGTTTCAGTCAGAGGATTACGAACAGAGCAAGCTCTGTAGATGGCAATATTAAACCAAATTGTGGCCTAGACAGTAAGTAAACTTTGTAAGCTTTAACTGCAAAAACGTAAAACGATCTGTTGATAGTGTAAGACAGTTGTGTCTCACTTCGGATATTATAGCTCTGCAAGAAACTTGGCTATTGCCAAATGAGCTCACTTTCCTGCAAAGTATCGATGGGAACTTCAGCGCGACTGGTACTTCCGCAATGGATATCTCGGTGGGTATACTGCGAGGCCGGCCCTACGGCGGGGTGGCCCTGCTGTGGTGGAGTGCGGTTTTCACCAATGTGTCTGTGCTGCCATGTGATAGTGATCGGTTATGTGCTATAAAATTTGTGACAGGGGAACATCCCATTATAGTGATATGTGTGTATATGCCTACGGATACCAATGCTAATTTACCGTAATTCACAGACCGTCTAGGTAAAATAAGTACTCTGGTAGATGAATATGGCAGTGAATCTATTTATGTATTGGGTGATTTTAATGCACACCCGGGTGAGTTATTTCATGATGAGCTAACAGACTTTTGTCATGAATCAACACAATAACTGGTTTTGTGCAGATGTAAATAAGCTTGGATTGTTATCAGATACACCTTTATAAATGATGTTCATGGGTGTAGGCGATTGCTAGAATACTGTATTGTATCACAATATTTTATGCATAGAGTAAGGAAGGTGTATGTTAAACATAATGTAACATGGTCCGATTACTTTCCTCTGATACTGGAGTTTGACTTAAAGTTATAAATCACCTAAGATAATCAAAAAAGATTTAGCTGCTAATCGCACTGTTGTGTGGGGGGAAAGTTGCAGTGAACAGATATCTCTGTATAGGAAAAACTGTAATAAAAATTTAAATAAAATTAATTCATCATCTGAGAGTGATCTTGTGATTGTAAATATTGTAATGCTGCTTCTCACAAATTACAAATAGATCAATTTTATTTATTTATTTATTTAACTTTATTACATAATTGTAAATGGCGGACTTAAAGCCTGAGGCTTTATCTACCAGTCAACCAAATGGGCGATGTTGAGAAAGTGGTAAGTCAATGTAAAATAACAAGCTGTAATGGAGATCCATAAGAAATATTACGCATAAACTACTTACAAATAATACATAATATTATTGTATACTAATATAAACAATACATAAACTACATATACAATTACTAATCGTCTGACAAACTGTGGAGAAAATGATCACGTACTTTATACTTAAAAGCCATCCGGGTTTGCGCTTTACGGATTTCAACAGGCAGGGCATTCCAAAGGAGTATCGCTTGTACGTTAAAAGAATGCTTATAAAACCCACTCTGAAAAATCGGCGTACGAAGTCTGAGATTATTAGACGAACGAAGCTCTCTGCCATGAGAATCACTAAGATATAGAAAACTTGACTTAAGATATGAGGGGGTCATAGGAAGGAAGAGAATAGAGAAAAGGGTAGTTAAAAGATGAAGATTGCGACGATGACGAATTGGCAGCCAATGTAGCTGAGAGCGATAAGGAGACACGTGGTCGTACTTGCGAAGCCCGAAAATGAAACGATATAGTGTCTGTTTTGAGGGAGGCTGCATCAATATCTAGAGGTAATGTAAAGTGTAAAGGTAATAGACCGGTTATATGATGAAATAAGCATGTCAAAGAGTATCACTCAGAGACGCATGACGTTCTGCATCCAAGAGTCGACGTGCCTGAGACTCTTCTGAGGTCTCGGCTGCCCTCAGAAACGCATGACGTTCTGCGTCTGCAGCCCGGCGAAGTTCAGATCGCTCCTGGCTTTCCTGGTTTCTAGCCATTTTTTGTGCTCGAGGTCTTGATGAGCTTTGTGACAAATTAGATTTATGTTTGCAAGGCATAATATTAGTTAAATCCGGAAATTACTCTTAATAACTTTTTAAGAAAACTTTTCCTATTAATTAAACTAATCGGTAGTGATAAATTGAACGAATTGACACGACACACCCAACAATCCGAAATTAAATATTGGTTAATATTTAAATTCGAAAATTACTCTTATTAAGATTTTAAGTCTTATTATGAAAACTTTTCCTATTAACTAAACTAATTCTTAATAGGTACCACAGTACCTATTAAGTATTAAATAAAGAAACTGAACGAATCGACCGACACACACATACAACAATAAGACCAATATTTATTTTCTGGAAAAACAAACAACCAAGAATCTTCGCGAAGAACAACAATAAAACACAACCACTTACATAGTCTTATTATTTCCGTACGACAAACTATATAGAGTTTAATTTTATGGTGGCGCCATCTGTTGATGTATACATTTCAATATGTTTTATCATTTTTTTTTTATATAAGAAACGCCACCTAATGTCGAATAAACAAACAATTAAAAATAAGCAGCGCCATCTATTGACGAACAGCCAAACAATTAAATATATGAATATATGGCAGCGCCATTTTCTTTTAACAAATAGCCAAACAAATTTTCATACATGTTTTCTTCTTTTATTGCAACAATTTCGGGACTGAATTTTGGAAAAAAAGTAGCCTATGTTTGACCCTGGGTCCTAAAAATTTATCCATACCAAATTTCAACAAATTCCGTTCAGCGGTTTGGCCGTGAAAGCGTAACAGACAGACAGACAGACAGACAGACTTTCGCATTTATAATAAAGTATGGATATGGATTATTTTCATCTCTTGTAAATTTTTTTTTGTTTCAAATTCAATCCTTTTATTTCTTTGTCATTTTAGCATTTTCTTAACTGGTTGATGAATTGCTGGCTCATTTTTGTACTTTTATCCACCACTGCACATTATCACAAAACAGTGGAAAATAATGCATTTTAACCCAAACAAGGTAAGCTTTATGGCGCGTTTTTCCTTTTTCGCCGGTATATAAAATGGAATCTAATCTTTTATCGAATAATCCACTGTATGTAATACTTATCATCATTAAGAAACTGATGGAGGCGGAACACTTAAACATTCATGATAAATCAAATGTCGTTACGTCATTAATGACGTCCGGGCGATGGTGATAAAATCGTCCTCGGAACATTAACGTTCTAATATCAACAATGCCTTAATCACATAATACTAACAGAATACAAATACCTACATATTTCGGTTTCTTCAATATTTAACGTTTTTACTGATATGTCTTAAATAGAATTGATTGTCAAAAATTTATCTATAATTGTAACATATTGTGATCTGTATACACTGGGATATAAATTTAACCCTCACACAGAAAGTTTTAGATGATTTATTTACAATCAAACTCATTCAGAATACAATTGATAAAACTATCCCAGAATAAACACTAACTTTAAACAATTTGTTCTATTTCAATGCCATTGTTACCAACATTCAAACTGCATAAAATCCGCATTTTTAATCAAAAATGCCGTATTGTTTTGCTGCGAGTTGGAACAAGACACATTAACGAGTGACAGTAATAAAAAGGAACAAAACAGACACGGGTGTCAAGTACAGAAAATTATGTCCATTCATCGGGTGCTGCCGGGATTAAGCGGAATGAGGCCGCGTCTTCAGCCTGTCCCTTAGATTATAGAAAAAGGAGATGTAGAATAGAGAGTTTTGATGGTCGCGATAGTTTAAAGATAAAAAGTTTTTATTGTTTGAATTGAGGTACAAGTAAGATGTCAATAAAAATTATAACAACAATAATCTCCAAATTCTGCCATTCCATTTACCGTTTTCAATTACATGAAGACGTTTGGCAAAAACATGGAAATTAGAAGAAATCGGATATTTTTGTTTATTAGGGAAAATTGGTTACAGGGAAAGTGAAACATATTTTTAATGTAATGTATCATTGTATAGAAAGGAAAAAATATATATTTTATTTACATATTTTTACGAGGTTATTACAAATTAACCTCTAATAATTATCTAACCGCGAAATGTAATCAAAATGCTAAATAAGTAATTTATATAGTACTAGCTTTTTCCGGCAGCTCCGCCTGCATCAAAAAG
This sequence comes from Euzophera pinguis, assembly GCA_947363495.1. Lineage (NCBI taxonomy): Eukaryota > Metazoa > Arthropoda > Insecta > Lepidoptera > Pyralidae > Euzophera > Euzophera pinguis. The sequence goes on from OX376155.1 coordinate 8,302,057, forward strand.
TAGCCTATGTTTGACCCCGGGTCTTCAACTATATTCATACCAAATTTCATCAAAATCCGTTCTGCGGTTTGGCCGTGAAAGCGTAATAGACAGACAGAAAGACAGACAGACTTTCACATTTTTAATATTAGTATGGATGATTTACCACTGTTTTCGCACATGGTGTAAGTCATGTATCTTAATTTACATATCTTTAAATAAATATTTTAATACAGTGGCGAGTATGTTATTTCTTCATAGAATTATGATTGTAATGACCGAATTCTCAACTACTTATAAAACAGGAAATGTTTTCAGTTAGGTATGACATAGCTAAAATTTCAAACTAAATTTCCTACTTTCTGTGATCTACGACTTACCCTGACTCCCGTCAGTAAGTTTAAGCGCCCATTTCTGAACATGGCTTAAGCTCTCTAATTAAAATATTTGTTGCGATGTCTTATTAAACTGGGCTTAGTAAAACAGCATAATGATGTAATGATTTATGAGTTCATGAGCGCTATTTACTTATAAGTTACTCGTAACTTCACAGAAGTATATTCATAGATGTAGTTCAATGCTATTCAGTAAGTAATGAGCATTTGAGTACTGGATTAAGATAACTTTGAAGCTTTTCTTTTACTTAACTTTAGTTTTTGTAAAAGTATAAATTTAGTCTTACCTATATGACTTGCTATGATTTCTAAATAAGTATTTAGTTAACTTATAAAAAGTTTAAAGTATACTCAACGTGAGGAAGAAGTAGTCTACACTAATAATCAACCCAGCGTTTTTCTTATAGCATCAGCTAAAAGGAGATGTCATATTGTTTCGCTCCTTAAGGTGGTACTTTGAAACAAAACATAAGGCTGTCTTATTTATTGTTGCATAGTTTCTTCTATTTTTTTTTAACATCTGCTATTAAGAGATATTTAAATATAGAGCTAGCTTGTAAAAATAAATAAAATCAAGCTCCAGATTCTATTCTACTTTCCAAAAATAATAAAATAATTTTGTTAATACGAATACTTATTTAGCATTAAATCGTTTTGTCATAAAATTAAAGGTAAACCTTGACATTTGGCCCAAGAGTTATCACCATTCGAATAATACGAAGCTCTATGCCCAAAGGATAACTAGAATCAGATATTACGTCCTACAGATGTACCCGAAATGGACATAAAATTTTGATGATCGAGCAGATATTATGGGTTTTAGGGGACAACAGGGATTAAATGAACTTCAATACAGAAGTGCCTGATTTCCGAAGCTAAACAAAGCTAAAATTAGTTTCACACAATGGGTCAGAAGTGAATTTAATGTGGTTGTGAATTGTGAATATTATTTATTTATTTAAATGTATTGCAAAGAATGTAAATGGCAGCTTTAAAGCCGTGGGCTTTTTCTACCAGTCAACCAACAGGTAGTGTTGAGAGACAAAAGTGCAAAGATAGAATAATTACCTAATTATACATATGCACAAATAAAACATCCAATATTAATATATAGACTACAATAACTACAACTATATAGAATATAATATTATGTGTAATAAAGAAAAAAAGTTATTCCATTTGATCGACGAACGTCCCAGTTGCAACGTCAACTTCCGTTTTAGAGACTTGGGTTCGCTTTCAATCATGGAGCGACTGCCATCTGACTGTCTTTTCGATTGTTACAGGTAAATCAGATCAACGGGAACATGATCCGAAGTGTGTTATTGGGTAAAACTTTAAGATTTTTCAGGCTGCCTAAGAAGCATCCATGAAAACTGGCCTATATACTAACATGTATATTTTCATTAGAAATTAGGGTTTGGATGCTTTACATAGGATTTCCTTGAACTGAAAATAGTAAGCACATTACTGTTGTCTTCGTTGTTTAAACGGTAACATATTTTATAACCTAAGAAATTATCTTTTCTTATCAAATACTAGATAGAGCATGCCTCACTTGTTGCTGTAAACATTCATTGTTATACAAAACTTGCGAACTTCGGTGACATTTATAAAATTAATGGAAACGACGTCCTTATCTCAATACACAGTTGAATAATTAATGAGCCGAGATAAATTTCCTTCTTAAGAAATATCTAAAATGTTAAAAGAGTATCCTATTGTTTTTATTCAGAGGGAATTGGCTTATGAAAGCGATTCAAATTTGCAAGAGATTCAATTTACATAACGAGCTATTTGTACCGCATAGAGATTAAACATTCTGTTCCGTTTTGTTAGCTGAGTATACCGTCTGTTTTCCTTCCTTTTAAGACTACCGCTTTTGTTTCTGGCTTTAAAATAAAATGATAATATCCAATCAATACTATGCCTGCGTCTTTTTTTTTAACCAAGTATTAAAATTGTGGCTCGTGGTTCTTTACAAGTTGATCTAATGACGTTTGATATACTAGTTCTGTTTCAAACTATTCTCTTTATCACGATTATCACAGGAAGATATTACATGAAACGAAGACGGTATTTGACTCAATCCAAACAAAAATCGGAGTTATTTCTTTTCGCTACGTTTCGCATGTCATATAGCATTTTCGCATTTGTCACTCTAGTAAGTTATTGAAAACGATGAATTTCGCACACTCTTTCCATGGATTATATTATGTTCATCATGCGTTCTTGATATAAAATAAAGTACCATCGAGCTAGTATCCCATAACAGAGAACCTATTGATTTTACTTATTAAGTTAAGAAAAAAATTAAGCCTAGCATGCATACAATCTTTCACATGGGTGAACACTTTTCTTTCTGTGGACAGTATTTATTTTAAGAAATGAAAGGACTTTTTTAGATAGCATGATTAGATAAAATAATTTAATTCGGCTACTTTTCTACCTTTATCAAAGACGCAGAATGAAAGTGAAGATTTTTTTATTGGTAATGAATGGAAACGATGCCATGGTGAGCAATTAAAGCGAAGCGAGCTGCGCTCAGGACATCTTTGAGTTTCCACGGCTCAAGTTTTAATTAGTGTCAGAAGATAATCTCCACCTTTTCATATTTTTATTACGAGACCATTTTGTTTGTGATAATCTTCTTGATTTCGGAAACGATACCTTTCAAGGTGTCAAGAGCGAAGAGTCAAATAAACATATTCAATGATATGAGGTACCAGGTATTTACCTAAGTCAAAAACATTATCAAGATAATCGTACCTAAAATTGACAAAACAAAAATAAGTACACATTTCTAAATAGTATTATTACAATTGCTTTTCCAGCCAGTTATTACAGACTTGTTAAAAAAAAACACGAATGAAAATTGAGGAAAATCGCGTAGCCGTCGCGTCCGCACCCGGTCGTTATTCGAAATGCCCAGTATAATTATTGACATTTCTTTTATTGGTGCGTTTCTGTTTTCCACATATACGAAAAAAATACACTTTCCCTGGTATTAGTCGGAATATTGTGCCATTACGTTATAATAACGTAACGATTTGTGGCCGCGCTCTTTTGTGTTATTAGTGGCTTGCTTTATCCTGCGAGGTTGCGTACTTGAATGTCCACTTTATTGTGATTTAATGTAATAATGCTTAAACTGTTACTAGGCAAAAATTATAAGCTATATACCAAAATAATCCAGTCAAAATTGCAAGAAATAAGCAAAGATGTTTTGCTCAGAATTTGATAAAAATTGTTGGATAATATTCCAAGTAACAAGTTGAAAATCACCCATTTCATTATTTATTTAACTTTATTATAAACATGTAAATTGCAGATTTAAAGCAGAGGGATTAAATTGAATGAGATCTTGAACATTTGGTGTTTGTTACGGCTACTTATCAACAATTTTCTACAATTTTAATATATAACGCAGACATAAGAAGAAGAAGAGAAGATAATACATGAAGAACATTTTATCTGAAGAAAACAGACGTCAAGTTATTATGAAGAAAGGCATTAGAGACCTTTTTTATCACTTTCATAAAGATTTCCAGAAATTTGTCGCTTCACTTGTTTCGCTTGTACAATCACTGTTTATGGTTGGATGTTGTCGAAAATTATTTTCTGTATTTTCTTTTTATGTGTACATTTGTAGATATACAGAATGCAGATAACTTTCGCTCAAGTAATTGTTAGTAAGAGCATCATTAGGAGTAATTAGAAAGCTTCCTATTGCGCATATTATTGAAAGCCAAAGTGCCTTTGGGTAACACAAAAATTCTGGTACCTGTACTTATTGACTGACATCAGTTCACACCATTTACATACTTTACAAGATTAAGATACGTTTCTGATCGATATAATTTGTAGGGATGTCATGCCAGTTCGTATGAGTACTTCAAGTTTAAATTACTTTAATTTCACGCGTAATTAAGTCAAGTTCGTTATTAACATTGCTTTTGAAAGGTTAATTTCTCAAAGTTAGCCAACATAATATTTTGGTTACATCCATACTAATATTATAAATGCGAAAGTCTATCTGTTTGTCTGTTACGCTTTCACGGACAAACCGCTGGACGGATTTTAAAGAAATTTGGTATGAATATAGTTGAAGACCCGGGGCCAAATATAGGCTACTTTTTGTCGCAGGCGGAGCTGCTGGAAAAAGCTAGTGTTTAATAAAGGGGTTATTTTCTATATTTATATCAATATTGGCTCACCTTGAAGCAGAAAAGAGCGTGAAAGATTAAGGTACATTTTGCACTTTAAGAATATAATGGAAAGTTGATAACCAAAATACAAATTAGTTTTTATTTCAAATGGTTAATTTAATAATTACTATGACCATGATTATAATCATAATAAATGATTTAAGAGCTGAGTCTTTACCGTTGGAGGTTTTTCTATTTGATTATACCTAATAATGATAAAGAAATTCTCAGATTTCATAATATAATTTATGTATTGAAAAAAAAATAACTATAAAAAATTGGTTGTCTGTAAAGTCGGTTTACGGACGGTAGTTTGACGTGACAACGTCAAACATTACAGTAGTATAATATACATGATCATGCCTCTCTCTCGTTCCTGCCGCGCTCTCGCTTGCGGAACGCGACAATGAGCGTAACGGGACAATGACGTCATCTTTTTCGTGCATGCAGCCCGTAGTATCGAGATAATAGACGTTGCCACGTCAAAAAGTTATTACCACAATACCTACCAGACAACACCAGTGAAATCAATTTTACAATCTGATACGCATCATTAAATGCAGTGCAAAGTTACGAAACACACCGAAAAATTACAATATAAATCAACACCAGCCATCAATATTCCGTGCCTGTTTATTATAACCGCATCTGAATTGTGCTATAACGCATATTGAATTTTAAACTGACAGCGGTTGTCAAACTCACTCGCGCGTCTAGTTCGCGCGTCATCGATTTCTACTAATTGGAGTAACTTTTCACGAGCGATGGTCGGTATGATGTCCACTGTCCATTGTTGTGCAGTATAATGCACATCTGCACACGCCGATACCCCTGATGAATACAACTCTACGTGTGATCATAATTGGTTAATTATTTCCACTGCGCGGATGTTAATTTCAGATGTGAACTGTTCGAAAATACAGCCTTAAATTGGAAATCGGCTACGAATATATCTATCGATGTAAATTACAGCGTGAATGCAATTTTTTTTAATAATGACTTATGATTAAGTGTCGGTTGAAAGCTTTAACGCTATTTGAAAACATGATGAATTTGGAGAATTGAAATTTTAACTTTCATTCTATTTAGATGTGCTTCTGTTGTGGTGTATATTTGTTTTATATGTTATACTACCTGTGCGCGCGACTTCGTCCGCGTAACGTTCAATTACATTATACCTACTTTTCTTCCTCGTCATTGCATAATATAAAAAATTAATTAAATTAAATTAAATTTATTTTAATAAAAAATAAATTTGTGAAATATTGCTACGGAATACTGTTTCGCATGAAAGAAAAAGTCAAACAATCGTGATTTGTATAATTTATGTACATTATCCACCCATTACCTCTTTTTAGACCTATAAAATCATGATTCAGGTCTGAAAATTTCATTGACATCCACTAGTTGATAGCGAGTAGGAATGCTGATTTTGGAAAAATTCTCTGACACCAGGGAGTGCAGAGTCGATTGACCATGTAAACCAACTGTAAAAGAATGACTGAAAAGTCGTAACAAAGAACCCACGTTAGAGGCCGAAAGGCGTGTCCGATAAAACTTTGACACCAGGGCGTAGAGGGTAGATTAACCATGTAACCCCATTCTATAAGAATGACTGAAACGTCATAATATAGAACCCACGTCAGAGGGGAGGTTTTGGTTACGTTAACGTTTTTCCATTTAGCGCGATTGCCCTCCAATATTTTATGGCCAAATTCCGCAACACGTTAAGTCCTTGGTCCCGCCCGGCTGCCATCTGGCGGTCGTTAAAGGAACCATGTCAGAGACTGAAAGGAAATTCCGAAAAAACTTTATCATCTGGATGTGCATGGTCGATTGGCCATGTAACCCACTCGATGTGAATGAATGAAAAACATTTAAGTAACTACGTAATGACATACATTTAGTAGTAACTCACATTATGAATACCATCAATTACTCCAATCACAAAGCAATAGCAAAAAAAAAACTTCTGTAGAATAGGAAAAAATCCTTTTTTTTTTTTTTGCCAAAAATTTTACCAGCCAGTGTTGTTTGACCTCATATAGTATGCGCGCCGTACATTTTAGGAATCAATTTAAGTTGGACCGTTGTCCTTCGAGAACTGCTAAAATTTTGGTGATAAATTTATTAATGCCTATATGTTGCCGAAGACTTTTAACTATTTAATTAAAAAGTTTCCGTCCAGTAGTTTTTGCGTGAAAGATGCACAACAGACAGACAGACAAAAAATCCAAAAACCATATTTTTGGCTTTTGCTACATTATATAGATCCCACGGAGCAATTGCAAAGAGGAGATGGCGTTTCAAATGGCGCAGTGATCCTATGTGAAAGAGTCCTAGTAATATTTTTTCATTTTATATTCAACTAGCTATGCCCGCGACTTCGTCCACGTCACTACTAGCACTACTTTTCTTTCTATTTAATACTACCGAACTCTTGCTGCGTTGGTACTTATTATCCGTTGTTGCAGGGTTTCACACTAAATATTGAAACTAATATTTAAAAGGATCGCACTATATAAAATATTACAACGGAATCCTGTTTCTGGTGTAAGACAAAATCAAACAATCGTTATTTGTAAATGAACATTTCCCACCTGGAATGCTATTATTGAGAAGTAAGACTCGTTATCAAATGATCTTCGTTGGACACAAAAGAAGTTCTTTTCTCAATGGCTCGACATAATCAGTGAGTTTTCATTCGACTCACCTGCCTTCGACCACCATTTACGGTGAGTCATACTTATACTTCTCTAAAATATGTAAGTATATCTTGAGAATTGCACTCCTGATACCAACTGGTGGCCGTCAAATAAACTTTCACACTCAGATCATGATTATATAGGACTGGAGTGCTATTTTTTTTAAAATATGACACAAGCAAAATCGGCGTGTCAAATGAATGAAAATGATTAAAAAAAAAATGATTTTCGTTCAATATCGAATAATTTTCATTCCTCATTATCGATGAGTCGAACTATTTTCATTGGACTCACCGATTTCGTGTGACTCATATATATTTTAAAAATAGTGCTTCTGGATCTTCTGTAAAGAGCTTATACGGAGGACAGACGGCAGTGGGTCGACCCTATACATCCTGGTCTATGAATTTTTCGGAACCGCCTCTCGGCCTCTAATGTTGTTGTTGTTGTCTTTATTGTTGATTGCCTTGGGGATAAGTCCGCCTTTGTGCCTCACTGTATTTGTTAATCTGTTTCTGTATTGGTTTTTTTTGGTGCGATAAAATGTATTTGTATTGTATTGTATCGTTGTTCCTTTAATGATCCCCAAGTGGCAGTCGGACACAAGGCTTAACGTACTATCCGCAGCGCTTTGTCGTTATACTGGTTGCCTTCATTTTAAATTTTACGTTTATTTGTCTAGTAGATTTTAGCTTTTTCCTCGGGATCCGTAATTTTTTCCGGGATATAGTGATAATATTTCGCGTTTCCCTGGTTTTTTAACTTACACTCGTTTTTTAAGAACCCTTATTATTCAACATAGTTTCATAAACGACTATTTTTAATTTAAATAGCTATAGGTGTCCCAATGCTGAGCAAAAGCCTCCCCTCAATTAGTCTACAAATATAAAAATAATATTAATAAAAAAATATTGTGATAATTATTCTGTCAGTGGATGGCACCCAACAGCATTTGGTCGAGATGCGTGGAAGGCTAAAGGGGAGGCCTTTGCCCTGCAGTGGGAGACCTGGGGCTATTAAAAAAATCACACATAGCTTTTTATTGCACTTTTAAATTTATCCGTCCTTTTTTAATCCCTTTATAAACAAGGTGAGCATAATGAATCATAGTATGTTTTGACAAGATTCTTTAATGAATATACGCTCAGAATCCATCCACGCGTTCAACACCTAATTAGAATATGGTTTGAGTAGTACAAAGTCGCAAAATGTTTTGTAAACCATCCGCTATTCAACACAGGGTCGCGTTGCGTGATGTATGGTCTAATAATACGCATAAATTTAATAACAATAAAAATATATCTAGATGTTATTTCATAATAAAAAAGAGTTATTTTCTTTCCTTTTAATAAAAACATTGAAAGGTACTTAAAGCGAGAGATGCTAGTAAAAGGTTTTCTGCTAAGCTATTTCGAGTAAGTACATTATTGTGCCCTTAATGTGTCCATTCCTATCTCTATTGCTATAATGCTTCCCTATATTTGGTTAGACTCCTTGTCAAGTGCCACCCCAAAATACTATCTACACTTCCGAAACATTACTTGAGAAGATTACGTACTCAAAAAAATTGCGAGGGTGCAAAAGGGCCGCATATAATATTACTTACAGAAATGCGTTGGAGAGATTGATTTATTATTTTTTCAATTCTTTAGAATGTTACAGCACATTTTATACTAGTTAAGTGAATTTGAAAATTTGAATATCTAAGAATTCGAAAGGAAGGTTTTATTTTTTACATCCCTTTCAGCAAAATCTAGTAAGACACATGAATGATGACAAAATTATGAGTAATAAATACATACAAAATATTGGAGCAAGAACATTTGATTTAAAAATAATATTGAAACAAATAGTGTTTGCTATCTCACAGAGATGTTAGTGTAAATATTGTTTTTCTTTGCAACAGTTATCACCAGGTTTCAGACTATGTGTGAAACTGAGCCGAGCTCGAGGCGCGTATTTCATAAAGTAAATATTTATGAACGAAAGGAGTTTTCTTCGCGCGACCTACGATAAGCCACCTGAGCCGAAAAGTCATAAACCTCCAAGGATTGAGTTCTAAGTCCACAAAGACACTGGCTCACTGAAAATATATTTTTTTCAGTTGCTTTGTTATATTTCTATTATAGATTTCAAATTGTTTGGATATAATAAAAATCTACTGTTTTCTTCTTCAAAGTGAAAATATCTTTGTTACAACGTTGACCCAATTACGTCAATTAAAATTTGTTTTTGATGTCAAATGATAAAAGGATATTTCCGTCACAAATCACAGTGTTCCTTTTAGCTGTTGTTCCTATAAGTGTTGTTATAAACAATTTATTTAAGTTCGGTTCGTATAAAATTAATGTTGCATGAGATTTATTTATATTTTCTGTTACCTATTGTCAGTGAAGTTTTCTTGATTCACTCGTATCGAAAGTATCTTACGGATACCATAAGTACTTTAATATTATATTTGTAATAATAATCATATATTGTCCAGAAAATTACCTACCTGCATGAATACTGATTGAACCATTATTCTAAACATGATTGTATCTTCACTTGACAGCCAAATAATTCAATGAACTGTGGTACGTATGATAAGCGATTGTGATAGCTAATAACACGTCGCGACTTGGCATTAGAGTGAGATGTACATTATTGGTAATAATTTCTATGTTTCAATGAATCTAATTTTATTCATAAGTATGCTAATAATGTTTTTAATTAGGTACTCACGTAGGTATTTACGTTTTTAGGATGATGAAAATTTAAGTGTATTTAGCTTTTAAGGTAAAAGTTGCCAATCATGGGGTAATTTGATGCACCTGATATGAAATATCCAATAGAAGCGCGTTGAAATAAAAATGTAGCGATTACACTTGCGATGTTGCAAACACCCGTCATGTTGCAAACCATATTTGGTTATAGGTAATTTTCTCTGATTATTATATTTTAATTTTGTTTTTTTTTCTCTAATGTAAGTGTTTGTACTTTACTGAGTATGGCATGGCCGGATGTATGGAGAATAAGAACTGGATTGCGCCACAAAAATACCTATCCAGCAGCGATAGGTATGTTTGTGGCGCAGTACAAACGAAGGACCACCTGCTATCGTGTCCTAGATGCCCTGCAGCATGTACGCGGGCTAATTTTGGCTGTGGCCTCTGACTTGGCCGTGGATGTTGCGTCTTACTGAGTCAAAGTAATATAGTTTTATACCATTGACACGAAAGAAGAAGACTGAGTAAGAGCGACGACGACGGCGTGGTGGAAGTATCACGGGATGGAGCGTCATGCTATTTGCGATAACGACATCGTGTTTTTTCACAAAGAGCATGACGCTAACAAAAAACATTTTACATGTAAAAATGGCAAATGAAGTATAGCCACCTGAAAGAAATCTCAGTAGTTACAAGTCGAGGGGAATTGAAGATTAGTGTCTCCTAGGAAGTGTAGATCAGCGGCATGTTTGCTCTGACGGGATCACACCGACTTAACACATGTTCTGCTTAGGGCGGTTTTACACTGGCATACTAGTAAAGTCGACTAATGAGATTACTGTGATGATGGCGCGTGAACCATTAGAGTGATTATATCACAGTTGTGTAAATTTCGTTAATATCGAGAGTTACGTGGTCAAACGACTCTAGTCACCTTGGTGTCCGAGTCCTTTGGAACATGTGTTGTTGTATTTTAAATGAAGTCATGAGACTTAAGTATTTATGATTCGGTGATAATTCACGCGGATGTGTAGATTGCAAAATACTTTATTTTATTTATTTATTTATTTATTTTATAATAAAAACAAACATCTTATATAAACGTTACAGTACACTACAAACTTAAATTAAGTTTTTCCCGGCACTGAATATTCATCTCATTCTATGTGGGAGATTACAACAACACATATACATTTATAGACTTAACAAATTAACGCTTAGATCATTGAATAAGTACATCGATGAATTGTATCGCCAACACTCGACTCGCCAACCATGCGCTTCTCAGTCGGAACCGGTTAGTAAGTAGTTAGTTGACAATAGGTGACCAAGCAGATGCGTTTCAATACAGGATGTGCCATTTTAACATATAATTTACGTAAGTAAATTACCTTTATTTATATGTATTTAATTTATTAATGAAATAATGTTTGAGTTTCGTTTTAATATTCTTTTCTGTTAGTTCGTTTTTTAAATTATTTGGTAACTGATTTAATAAAAATGGTATTTTGTAGGCTAGTCTATTTTTTCCATATGAGTTAGTGTAACGGGGTAGATGAAGTTTTAAATTTAATCTATTCCTAGTCGCAATCCTATGAGGTGCACTTTTTGCAAAGACTGTTATTGGTAATGATTTATTATGAAATTGTTCTATTAGTAAAAGAAATTTTATTTTATCATGTACTGTCATGATTCCGCAGTGATAGAACAAACCATCGTTATCATCTTTAAATCTATCCTTAATTTTAGAAGGCATTATACATTTAATTATACGAATTTGCAATTCGTATATCCGTTTTAGATGAGATTCGAAAGTACGACCATAACTGCTTAACCCATATGAAATTAACGACTCCCCTAAGGCCTTATAAAGTGCTAGAGCAGTATAAGACGGAATTTTATTTTTTATTAGGAAAAAATTTGCTAGAATTGCTCTTAATTTGCCACAAACGTAATCAATATGATCAGTCCATTTTAATTTGTCATCAATAATCAGACCTAAGTATGTCTGTTTTCTCACTACTTCAATATGTGCACAGTCACACACCGTATTACTGTTTCCAGCATGCAGACATACGTGACTATGCGCAATGAGTTTAAGATCAGCGGTTTGTTTGTTATGACTCGATGTTATATGCATTAGTTTTGTTTTTTGACCATTAATTACCAAGCCAGAGTCATGGGACCACTTTAACAGACAATCAAAATCGATCTGAAGGCGTTCCAAGGCAGATTTCACGTCCTTGACAGCTATAATCAAGCATGTGTCATCCGCAAACTGATAAATTTTAGAATTACCAATCACGTTTGTCAGTGAGTTAACATAAGTTATGTAATGTAATGGACCGATAACCGAACCTTGAGCCGTTCCCCGTGTGACAGGTACTGGATCACTTAACGTTTCCTGTACCTTTACGCGATACGACCTATCAGAGAGATAATCCTGGCACCATTTCCAAACATTTCCCCTGATTCCACTATCCTGCAGTCTGTCCAATAAAGTATCATGACGCAAAGTGTCAAATGCTTTACTATTTAGATTTTACTACCTGCATTTTATTATTTAGATGGTCATATATAGTGTCCGTGAATTGGGATAATAATTGTGTAGTATTCTTCCCCGATTGGAATCCAAACTGTGTGTCATTCAATATATTGTTATCTTTAAAAAAAGAGTACACTTGCTGTGATACATGTTTTTCAGTAATTTTGTCAATTATCGATAGTATGGTGACTGGTCTAAAATTGTCGTAGTTGGATTTGCTACCTTTCTTATGTATAGGTCTTACTAAACCAGTTTTTAATTCCGTCGGGTATTGGCCAGTCTCTATAGTCAAATTAATGAATCTTGCCAGTAAAGGGGCGACCTTGTGAAATATTTTGATGATGTCTAAAGGTCTTATTTTATCTAGTCCGGGTCCTTTGTTGGGATTCAAAGTTTTAAAAGTTTTTTCTAAACTAATAGGAGTAGCTTTTTGATATCTCATAGTGACATCACATGCAGTTGAGTAACCTTTACTATCCAACAAGTTACGTTGGCATTGCGGTACTATATTAATGACACTTTCTTTGAACTTACTCGCAAACCTATTAGCTATAACTTCATTCGTCATGCCCTGGTTTCCAAACGCAGTAGCAATTACTTCATCAACAGTTTGTTTTATTCTCCCAGTTATTAAATTTAACACTCCCCATAACTGTTTTGGATCTTTTTTACAGCTTACTATTTTATTTTTAATGTAATAATTTTTTGATTTTCTTATTATCTTATTTGCGTAGTTTCTAGCCATGTTATATTTATGTTTTAATACCATATTATTTGTGTCTTTTATCCATTCTTTGAACAATTTATCTCTATACTCACAAGCATGAATTGTTTTCTTATTGATCCATGTATTACTAGCGTGTTTAAGATTTAGCTTGATATTTTTGGTAGTCAATGATTTTTCGTAACAGGTATTTATATTGTCATGTATATACTTATATATCTCAATGGGACAGTTACTGTTATTTATGCTTTCATTTTGCCAGTCAACTTCACCTAAAAGTTTATTCACTTTAATAAGGTCGTAACGTTTCACAATAAGCGCATCCTGTACATGATGCGCAGGCCCACCGCTGCATGCAAGGACAATCGCGCGATGGTCTGCCAGTACGGTTCCGAGCGCTGCGCTGTAAAGTTCTTGATTGCGTGATCTCATGAATATGTGATCGATACAGCTTTTTGTCACTTTATTTTTACTTATTTCAATACGCGTATAATCTAAGATCCCGCATTCAAGTCCTAAGTTGTGCAACATGCTGCTATATTTATGTGTTATAGGTGTATTTTTTTTTTCAAATCTATGTTAATATCGCCAATCATCAAGAAATCTGATTGCGGTTCAACTGTATTAATAACGTTGCAAAGTTCGCTAACAAACAGGTGCATACCAGTATCTGGGGGCCGATAAACTCCACATACATAAAATGAATATTTCTTAGGGGTGCAAATTTTTAGTAATAGATATTCACAGTGTTGCGTAACAACGTTTATTGATGAGAAATTGTATTTGTTGTTAACATACATTATAACACCACCACCTTTTCTACTTTTCCTTAGATTAGTAAACATGTTATAGCCATCCAGGTTATATAGACAACTAATGGAATCTGAAATATTAACTTCAGTCAACACAACTACATCTAAACAAATTTTACTCGTCTGAACGTAATGTTCCAATGCATTAAAGTTTTTTATTAGTGATCTAATGTTTATATGCATGCATAACAAGTTAATTGAGTTGTCGGGTATGTAAGTAAGGAATTCATTTAAATTTGCACAGTCGTTAAATTCAGTAATATCAGTGTCAATAAACAACCTATCCATATTAGTATTTGAACAATTATATCAGTTTATGAACGCCTGAAACTAACTATACACTAAATTTATCGATGTCTTCCTTTGTGCGGATGATGACACTGGCAGCTTTGTCGTCTTTCCTCACTCTGATAACTCCCTTCTTGCACCATATGAACCTGAACGTGTCCTTAAGTTTCTGCTTGGCCTCCCACAGTAGTTTTTTGTTGAAAGGTGTTAATGCCTCACGTATCTGAATGTGTGCGCTGTTAGACGAGTTAGTTGATCCGCTTATGATATCCGCCGGATATATTTTTGACACCTTAGCCTTTTCTAACCATTGTTCTTGTGAGGTTTCGCTATTCAGCTTGACATGGATTAAAGCAGATCGCTCATTTTTACCCGCAGAGCGCTTACAGACTACGACATCCTCAACTGGCACCTTCAGTTTCAGAGCAATTTTTTCGACGATCTTCTCAACGGATTCCTTGTCTTGATACGGAACATTAGCTATCTCAATATTCTTTATTTTGCTCCATGTCCTGGATACGTTGCTCCAATGCACCAACTCTTACTGTAAGCTGATTGTTTTTATTGATAAGCTCTGTATTTTTCTTACGGAGGTCTTGTACAGTCTGTTTGAATGCTTCCATATTCACTAGCATTTCATCGACCTTATCAGTATGAAATTGTAAAGATTGATGGACTTTGGCCATCTCTTTTGACAGAGCTTTCTCCATTTCTAAATAGATGTCTTTTAGTAACTTTTTAGTATCAATGTGGATATCTTGATTACTTTTAGACGTACCGAGTACCCGATGGGTGTATTCTTCCTCTTCTTCGACATCCTCCGGAACAAAGAAAGAGCTTCGCCTAGGTGACAATTGCTGGCATTCCTCACAAGACCACTCCAAATTGCTATTCGCGCGCAGAGCGTTCCGCTGCTTTGTGGTCAATCCAGAGCACTCCATGACGACATGCACATGCTTTTCACACTTGCTACACTCCACCCCAGGAGATCTTTTGGTAATATTCTTATTGCACTTATCACATTTATGCATCTTGAAACTTGAGGGTATGTTTAAACTTATTGATAAAAAGTTGACATATGTGTTGTTCGTACGAAAGCCCAACGATGAATGATGAAGGAAATTCTAAGTAGGTACTTTTTTGCACCTTTCACAGTCAAGTAGGTTCGATTAATAAGGTTTAAATGTGCCTCACAACGTAAGTCACGTAAATTAAGATAACGTTAGTATGATCACACCTTTACATGACCTAGGATTTGGCGTAATTTTCGGGAAACAAGGAAAATGTCGACAAAAATAGGGATTTAACAGCTGAGCTACAGGCTTATTACTATTATTCCAAGCGTATGAGTTTTGTTTTTTTAGTGTGATGGAATTTCATGTAAATCAGGACTAAATTCGAAAGTAAAATAACTTTTTTTTAAATTTATGCTTAGCAACTTAACTGTCTGTTACTCACTAATAACTTGCTTGACTAGTGAGGCATTGTCTATTTTCTTGAAAAACATCGAGTATTTTACGTTACCGGAAAATAAGTTATCTACATCATAACAAAATGAGTTAGGAAAAATCTCGTGGGAGATGAGATGAAAAAAGAAAGTATCAAAAACTGAACAGGGCTCGGTGAGGTTTATGTAAATTAAGCTCCAAAATTTTTCAACTTAGCAACTCTGTATTCTTATTATTTTCAAACGACGCCACGGGAGTTTGATTGTTTCAATTTTCAGGAGGTTTAAACAATTTTTTTTTTGCCATTCTTTAATCAGACATCTCATGAAAATTACTGATAAGTTTCAAGTCCCACAAAGCATAATTTTAGTGACAAATATCTTAGAGAATGAACTTAATACAGAAAAACTCTTGGTATATCTACAGGTACATACATAGAAGTTTCTAACGTCTATGTAATAATAGAAACGTGTATGTATGTGTATCAAAGTGTCTCGGAGTATTTTAGACTTGTTAGTTAACAAGCCTAAAATAAACAATTTGATACAGCGACATGTTGAGAATACTGATATTTAACAATTTACTAAAATGGTTAGCTTCTTAAACTTATACAAAATCGACAGATTAAACATATGAAATTTACTTTCGTCTGTTTGTTTGTAAGGACTTTTTGACGTATTTAGGTACTCAAGTACAGTTGCATCTACATCCTTACATATTAAGTAAAAATCACACCTGAGGTAAAGATGTCGCCATCACTCAAGTCATTAAAGGAGAAGATTAAGGAAGTCTATAAATTGTCCGTAGAGTGATTTGGTGGTATTTTTTTTTTTTTTGCAGTGCGTTTAATCATCATTAAGAACTATGAATAGGTGGTAATAGCTGGTTGAATATTGCTTTTATTTATTGTTTTTTGTACATGTAAGTTAGATCAGATAATCGGTACTCCTACTACAGTCACAGACTTTTCTCTATTATAGTGGTTGACTGGAAGAGATCGCTCATAGGGATAAGTCCGCCATTGTATATTTTAAGATTTTTTTTTTCTGTTGATGTTGTATAAACTGTTTTCTTTTATGTACAATAAAGAATTTTACATACATACATATTATGAAATCAAGTGATCCGTGCAATTATCATATCAGTCTGGTGTAAATTGATGTAACGGATTTTATTGCGGTTTTCAATAACAGACAGATAATATTTAGTTGGTTGACTGGTAGAAAAAGCCCGCGGCTTTAAGTCCACCATTTGCATGTTTTAGCGAAGATTTAATATTTAAAAAAAAAATGAGAAAGATTTACATACCTATGTTATAATAAATTGAGGTTTTACATAAATTGTAGAAGTTTGAAAAACTCAACATTTGAGAGCAAAGTCGAGGCAAGCCGCTTATTTTTCAGTAAATCTAAAGGTATCTAACAACTGTTTTTCATCATTCTAAATTAAGCTAGTGAAACGAGAGAGAATTTTATATTTTGAGTCTGGCTATGTTTTTGTGGGGAAATGGTCACATTTCTGAACGGATTCTTACGAAACTTGGCACGTGACCTTGATTTATTAAAACTTTAGTGTCGGTGCTCTTTTTGAAAGGGGAAATATAAGGTGAAAATGGGTAAAATTAGCGGTAGCGTTATTAAAAAACGGATTTTAATCATTTAATATTCGGAAGCAACATCGTATGTCGGGTTATCCCACAGGTGCTGTCAAAATCAACTGAAAAAGGAGGAAATACGAGTTTAATGGATATTGTATTGGAGTATGTTAGCGAAGTTTGCTGTTTATAAAATATATTATCATACTTTTAATTCAAAGTAACAATGGGTAACAAAATTTTGTACAAATCAAAGATAGAGCTTAGCGTGTAACGATTATTAAATGATTGAGCCTACTCTATATACCGACGCACGATAGATTGCTGACCTTTATGAGTAAATTGCTTAATTTCACCTCAACTCAACCCTCTATCGCATGCTGAGGCTTCTAGATTGGATCCGATTAATAAGTTAGACATTGTATAAGTTATGTAAATCACTTCCAGTATAAAACTAGCGGTCGATAGTTCTCGGTTGGCACTTAGATTGGAAAAATACGTTTTTGTTTTTATTTAAGTATGTTTTTTGACTATAAATTACATGAGTGAATAGATAATATAGTTTGTCATGACTTAGTTTTTACACTAACATTAGTGCAAACAAGACAATTAATTGTAAAAACGCTGCACTCATTGTTTCAGTGTTAATAGATTGCATACATTCTCTGTATCATCATCATCCTAGTGTGTTTTCCTAGTTGCGTCGTCAGCTTCCGCTTCGGAGCCTAGGGTACGCTGTAAGTTATGGTCCTAGATTTGGCGGAACTGGTTATTACAATGGACCGATTGCCGTCTGACCTCCGTAACCCTATTTACAGGGAAACCAGACCAACAGGAACATGATCCGAGGTGTGTCACTGGCCAACACTGTCAAAATTTTTCAGGCTGCCCTAAGGCATCTGACACAGCCTCACGACTGCTATCTATCGATAACAACCGAGACCGACGGCTTAACGTGTCTTCCGAAGCACGGAGGAGCTCAAGATAGAAAATGCCACTAAATGGGGACCAATCCAATAGTGGTCGCGTCACGCCGTCGCTTGACACGCGCATTCGCTCGGATACGCGGGTCGCGCTCGACTAACGAGCTCCTCATGCAAACTTATTCGCTGTTTATCTATTTCTATTTATGTAAGTATATGTTGTAATATATATATTAAAGTTGGTCTGCATAATGTGACATTTCGCATGGAACATCATCTGCACAGTGACAACGCTAGAGTCGTTTGCATGAGCATGAGCACATATTCAGATTACAGATATGGCGCTAACTATCAAGTGCTGTTATTATGTCTGTTTTCAGAATGGAGTGATGACGAGAGAATGAGAATGTTTGGGAGAGAATGCGCCGGCCTATTTCAATAAGGCAGGCCGCTTCCGACCGGTCATTTTGGAAATCATTAGGAGAGGCCTATGTCTGGCAGTGGACTGACTGCGGCTAAAATAATAATGATGATTACTAGAAGTATTATTACAAAAAGCTTTTCCACAAATAACAAAATGCTGATGCATTGTACAAAATCAAATGACTTTTTCCATCCCCGTAGGATATAATAAGAAATCGACTTTGTGGGATATATTGAAACATTGATTTGACCAGTGTCTGATCCCCAAGGCATTTGGGTTTCTAGTTGGTACATGTTTTAATTTGTGACGTTAGAGTAAGTGCCTACAATGCAAGTGCAAGCTGCGCACTTGACGTTTTGCTCGGAGAACGCTGAGTGCAGTAGTGTAGGGAAATCGGACACGTTGAGTTGAGTCGTTAAAAAGGACATTACTCTGAACAGGAGTTTTCTTACAGGAATGAAGATAGTAGAATTACTTTTAGTAAACGTTTATAAAAACAAGTGATTTTTTTACTAGATAGATACTCACATTTTAAAAAAAAAGAGACTATTTCAATAAAACTAATTTTTTTATCATATTTTAACAAACATATATATTTTTTTGTATATTGATTGCAATTTTGTCAACTGCAGGGCACAGTTACTGTTAATATATACGAGATTTAAGTATATAAACATCTCTGTATTAAATTCTCTCCATAGAAAAAAAATAAATTTGTATGTTCATTAAAGTAATCTGAGAATGGATAAAATACACAACTTTTTCTGCAGATGGCAATAGTCGAGAATTCACTATTTAGTAGACTCTTTGCTTTATTATGATAAGATAAATCCTTCTGCTTTTAGGTCTTCACCTCGCCCGGTCTACAGAATCGACGAAGTATAGCTAGTACAAAATAAATTAAGACATACCGTGTTTTCCGGTATTGGCTGCCGCGAGGGCGGTGCTAAGTATTAAGAGGGGCACCAGCATGCTCCCTCCTCTCACTCCGGACGCACATCGAGCCGAAATCGCTAGTCACTTAGTTTATTCTGAAACAAAGCAGAAAGGATTCATTTATGATTTGTTTTTAATATAATTTAATACATATTAAAATCAAAAATTGACTTTCATTTTTTTTAAATTCATTTATAAAAGTGTGTATCGTTGAAGTTTTTCTCTCTTCTTATAATCTCTAGTTTTAAAATTTACTTTGCAGCTGGCTCAAACAATGATTAAAATATTTCTAGGAGCAGAAAAAATTTAACTTAGTAAATTATCAAGAAAATGAATAATACAAATAAAATGAAAATAAATACCATAGTTTATTTTGTTTTAATACTAGTTTACATGCCTGAAAAATTACCTTGATGTTTGCCTTTGGATAAATGTCTAATCTTCATATCTAACAGACACAGTATATGCTTAATCGCGTATTTTTTTAATTTCACAGACCTAAATAATTCTAATATTCAATAAGTTTTTCTGTGTTTTTGATAAAAATACTCTTATATATGCTTATTTTGATTCAATATATAATTCCTTAAAAATTTTTTTTTTTTTCATTTGTTACTTCATAAGATGAATACTAATATAGTGAACTAGCCGTTTCCCGCAGCTCCGCCTGCGTCAAAAAGTAGCCTATGTTTGATAGATAGATAGATAGATAGATAGATCTTTATTCACAAAACATGGTACAATTATATTGGTGGTAACAATTAATTATTAGATTCACATGTTTGCCATATCAAGTGGCGTGCGAATACATAGTAGATTAAATGAACATTTTATGAAACGTAAGCCTAAATAAACTATTAATAAAAATAAAAACAATCAAAGACAGTGATAAACAAAACAACTTGGCAATGTTTATAGTCAACAATGGTCCAAAAATTCATTGATACTATAGAATGTCCGTTCAAGCAACCAAGTTCTTAGACTCTTTTTAAATAAGTGAATCTCCAGCTGTTTTATTTCGTTTGGTAGTTTGTTATAGATTTTTACACACATATTATGAGGACAATTTGAGCATTTTTTAGATTTTGACATACTGTCTAATACGACCCTGTGAGGATTTCTTTGCGGTCTATTATTTAAGTCTATTGCCTTATTAAATAAACTAATGTATGTATGTACAAAAACACACGTTTCATATATATAAAGGGACGGTAATGTCAGCATGCCAATTTTTTTGAATAAAGGTTTGCATGTGCACCTTGGAGGGACTCCACATATAGCCCTTACACATTTTTTCTGAGCAATAAATGCTTTAATATATTCCGTACTATAACCCCAGAGAACTATGCTGTAACGCAAAACAGATCCTACAAAAGCATGATACGATGTTATGGCAGTTTTCATGTCAGTAACCTTTTTGACTTGATAAAGTGCATAAACAAATTGATGGGTTCTCCTGGTTATTATCTCTAGTTGATTTTTCCAATTTAGGTCTTGATCAATTATCACGCCCAAAAATTTTGCACTTGGAACATTATTTATTTTATTAATATTTAATGTAAAGTTGCAATGTTGATGTTTCGAATTATTGAATTGAATGTAATTTGATTTGTTTAGATTTATATTTAAATTATTTTCACGCATCCATTGTAAAATTTCGTCAATTGTATCATTAATGTCTTTTTCATGTTCAATTATTGCGTTATTTTTGTTTTTTTTTGCATTAGTAGATATAATTATAGAAATATCGTCGGCATATAGAATACACCTATGATTTGTTATATTAATAATGTCATTGATATATAGAATAAATAAGAGCGGTCCCAGCACACTTCCCTGTGGAACCCCACACTTTATATTTCTGTAGGATGATATATAAGAGTTCCTTTCATTATTTGATATTCTATTAATTATGACACCTTGATATCGATTCTTTAGGTAGGAAGAAATCCATTGTAGAGCGATTCCTCGAATACCCATTCTTTTTAACTTTTCCAAAAGCCTTTCGTGTGACACAAAGTCAAATGCTTTTGACAAGTCGAAGAATAGTCCAGTCGTTAAACAGTTATTATTTAAACTAGTTAAGATTGAATTCACAAGTGTATAAATAGCCAATGTAGTTGATTTACGTTTCTGAAAACCAAACTGGTTTTTACTAATTAAGTTGTATTTGTTGCAAAAATTCATCAGCTTTTTATACATACATTTTTCAAAAACTTTGGAAAATATAGAAATGAGAGTTATTGGGCGATAGTTATTAATGTTACTTTTTATACCATTCTTAAACAATGGTTTCACTAAGGAAAGTTTGAGTGCATTAGGGAAGGTGCCTGAAATAAAGGACAAGTTTATTAGGTGTGTGAGTATAGAAATTATTTCAGGGGTGCAAGCTTTTACAATTTTTGTACTTATCCCGTCATATCCTTCGGAATTTGTGTTTCGTAAGGATTTTATTTCCTTTTTGACTTCTTCCTCTAATACCAGGCCCATAAATATTGAATTAGATAATATTTCATTTGAACATGTCTTGCGTATATTATTAGGTGATGAGTTATTATCAGTCAAATCAATGAAGAAATTATTGAATGCGTTTGCAATGTCATCAGGTTTATTTATTTGTTTGTTATTTAATTTAATTTCTTTGATATCGTCATTAAAAGTTACATCAGATATTTCTCTTTTTATTACTGACCACGTTGCTTTAGTTTTATTCGTACTCTTATCTATCATGGCAATATTAGATTTCTTTTTAGCTTTAGTAATACATCTTTTTAGTAGTTGTGAATACGTTAAATAACTATTCATATTCATTGCTGTTTTATTTGTATAATAACGATATCTTAGTAATCTTTTATTCTTACTGCTTATTTTCAGTCCTCTACTAATCCAATTTTTATTACTGCTTGTATTGCCGTTAATTTTAATTTTAATTTTTGGAAAGCAAAGGTTATAGAACAAACAGAAAAGTTCATGGAAACTATTAAACGCAGTGTCGAGATCTTGCTCTTTATAAATATCTGTCCAGGAAAGGCTACCTAGACATTCTCTGAATTTTCTAATATTATCTGGACTATAATCCTTTTTATAAATCATGTAGGACTTTGGTTTTGTAAATAGTTTTTGTGTTTGGAAACTGAGTAATTGCGCTGTTTCATGATCAGAGAGATAGAGTGGCAGAACTTCGGCTGAAGCATCTTCAATATTACTTAATATATGATCCAGGCACGAGCTCTTGCGCGTCGGAACATCAATATGGATTTTTAGTGAATAATTTGAACATAAATCCCTTAAATATTTGCTGCCTGTACTTTCAATTAGAGTGTTGATGTTCATATCGCCAAGAATGACTACTTTAGAATTTAATTTATTCTTATTAGACAATTCATGTAATAGGTTGCTAAGTTTGTCCAAGAATACAATCGCATCTGAGTTGGGAGTCCTATAAACACAAATAATAATTAATTTTATGTGCGGGACCTCTATTCCACATACTTCAAAGGTCGATTTAGCTTTATATTTATCGGGCAATGTGAATTTATTATAAATCAGTCCTTTTTTTACCAAAATACATGACCCGCCTCTACGTTTAGCCCTGTTATATGAAGTAGCAAACTCAAAGTCATTAAATTTTACAAATTTTTCATATCCGTCTTTTAAAAATGATTCAGTAAAACACATTACATCGGGTAATTTATCCTTTTCCTTGAGTTCCTCAAGTGTAAGCTCCAGTAATTCTTTTTTATCTAAAATACTATTTTGATGGAAAATTTTAAAAACATTTTTCTTTTTAGTAATATTTAAACTTTTTTTAGGGACGAAAAAAATTGCTTGACTTGTCAATTGCTGGAAAATAGTAAGGCAATGTCCCTTTTTTTGTAACAGTAGCTTTTAAATTCTCCATACGTTCCTTGGACTGTTGACGCTTGAAATAATAGGTTATTTTACCTCTACATGGATCATTACACTCATTCTGATCATTACATTTAACATTACTTGTCATATTGTCAACAAAAAGTTTTTTTAGCTCTTTTACATTTAGATATTTATTGTTATAATCTAAACAGTCAATAGCATAGTTAAGAGCTTCGCACATGTAACGCAAATTGTTAAATTTAGATTTTACAAAGCAACAATTTTTATAGATGGAGCATATGTTATTTATCACATTATTTACATTGTTCACGTTAATATAATCATTATTAAATATATTCATTATAAATATGTTATTATTACTAAATTTATTGATAAGTTGCTTTAATTGTGAAGTTAATATTCTAATGTCATAATCATTCTCGCCTATGCATATTACAAGTTTATCATTACATTTCATTTTGAGATTAAAACCATTTTTTAAGACGTCTGAACTGAAATAACAGCATATTCTTCATATTTTGAATTGTTTCTTGAATGTATCAAAGCTGATGATAACGTTGAACACTGTTGCGTACCAAATATATAGATTTTGTTTTGTGTGTGTTCTTGTGACGTTGGCTCAATATCTTTTGTAGTATTACTTTTATCAAGGTATCCAGGTAGCTTCAAAGAATTAACAACTTGCCTTAGTTTTGCTAATTCGGATTCTATTTCTTTAATTTTTAATTCAATCTCACTTATCATTAACTTGTTTTCTTTGGCTTTAGGTGTCGGCTCATCGTCTAACAAGATATTATTAATTGGGGTTGAAAAAATTTCAGGGGAACAATCAATGAGGGGTCGTTGAATTTTCTTCTTTTTTACGCTATTGATTATTTGATTTTCTGTTAGAGGTGATTGACATAATGATTTTAATGTCTTATTCTCTTCAGTCAGTTTATAAATTTGGCGTTTGTGTTCATTGTTTTCTAAAATTAAATTTTCCAATTCCTGTGCTGACACTTGTAATTCCAATTTAAGTTGGTCATTAAGTTCTTTCATTTCAATAAGTGTCGTAGCATCTGTTGTTGTGAAATCAACACTTTTCGATAAGAGACTAGTGCTTGTAAATGAGTCATCAACTAAGTCAGTAATATTTGTAGTAGTGAGTATATGCGAATCTTTCATCCGAGTTGAATTCAGTGTTGTGTGTGGCGTAGTTTTATTAGATTTACTAGGAGATTTTTTCCGTTTCGTAACATAAGATATATTACTATTATTAACATCAGATTCTTTACTTTTTCCCTTGCATGATTTACATTTCCATTTATTTTTTGTGTCTTTTTCTACCAAATTCCATAATTTTTCCGAATATCCCGCACAATCGAAATCGTAATAATTTCTGCATTGAGAACATTTGATAGTGTTTTTTATATCAGTAGATTTTTTGCATTTATAACAGAAGACGACTGTTGAAGTCTTATTACCACTACTTGTAGGCTTCTCTGTAGTTTTCGTTGACATTTTTTTATCTTTTTTAGTAGTTCCGCCTGTATGTGGATTTCGTTATAATAAATATCTTTGCTTGCCTTTGCTTCAATCACTGTCAGTGTCAGTGTAATTTTCAAGTGTCAATGTCAGGCAAAAAAATAAGGTGTCATGTCAATTGTGTTTTGTTTACGATTTCATTGCTGACCAATTATGTACCGACAATGACTGTCGAGTCGGATATGATGTGAATTTGTGGGTGTGATTATCTTGTAATTGGTCAATAATCCATTCAAAATTTAAAATGAAGATTCGGTTATTCTTTGATAAACATGAAACAAGTAAATCTTGAGTGCAACAAATTGTGATGTGGTAATGTTTGAGTAGAAATTATATGATCGTACCTTATAGCCAGATGTGGAGGTTAGTTTCGCACACTTTTTTGCACTAAATATTCCTCATTTGTATATTTGGTTTACAAAAATTGTTCGGAGCTTCAATTACGTGTTTACTTCAATGACATCCAGATGACAGATTTGACCCCGGGTCTTCAACTATATTCATACCAAATTTCATCTAAATCCGTCCAGCAGTTTGGCCGTGAAAGCGTAACAGACAGCCAGACTTTCGTATTTATAATATTAGATAGCGATGAGTCTGCCTTTGTACTCAATTTTGTAAATGTATTTCTTTTCATTTTAGTTTTGTGATTGGTGCAATAAAGTGTATTTATGTATCTATCTACTAAGTGCCGGGAAAAACTTAATTTAAGTAAGTATGTACGTGCATAAGATGTTCGTTTGTATTATGTTAAATTCCTAATACAAAAGCTTTGATACAGTGTATTATACAATTTAATTTAAGTTTCTCGTATACACATTTTAAAAGTTTTAGTAATCCTTCCTTGTGTGCAATAAAGTGTTTTGTATTGACTCCGGCAAGTATATAATTAAAGTTTTACTAAAACTATCAACTGTTTTTTGTTTTCAATTTACCTTGAGATTAAATAAAAACAAATTCTATAATAGTTACAACGTACAATCAAACGTTAACTGTGTAATTGGTTCAAATCGTTAGAAATATAGGCTTCAGCAGTGAAGCATCTTTATTATTATTTACGGTAGAACGGGAAGTATAAATGTTTTGAAAGTCGTAAATGTTTCAATCGATAATATACAGAGAAAAATAAAATGCTATTAGGAAAAGAGCAAAAATATTTATTGCAATTATTATGAAGGGATAAACAGGATCTTACGTTACACAAAACACTATAAAGTATTCGATATTGTATCAACTGATAAAAATTGTAAGTTATATTATTAGAGCCTGCACTGTACCGATTCTATAAAACTTAAAAAAATAAACGTAAATTAAATAACCTATCAATATAACTGCTCATTTGACAGTCATCTTAAGGTTTAAATAATACAGCAAATAAAATATTTATTCGTGTCAAAAATGATTTGCTGAACGGTTTGAGACATCGTAAAACTCAAAGTGCTGAACCGAGTAGCTATAAGAGTTTCCGTTGTGAAATAAAATATAATACCGCTGAGCAACCGAGAGCGGTTTAAATAACAACTCTTTAATTGAAAGTTTAGCAATTTGCTCGTACCCCTGAATGGACCGAGGGCGCGGGGCAACTCTCATCCAGAGCGTTTCAAAATTGAGCGTAGGCAGATGCGCTTAATTACCGGGCCAGATGCCGCGCCCCGCCCCGCGCACCCCGCCTCCCGCCGCTTATCTCAAGATGAACGAAGGTTCATCACTTCCCCGACGATATTTGCCCACCAAGAACACAGATATCTTTTTACAAAGCCCCTTTCCCGTAGCTACATCTCTAATTACAAAACTAATGACATAATTAAGTAATTATGAAATAACCGAAACGTTCAGAACTTGGAATTCACAATATCGTTAGTAACAGATAGGTACTTATCCTAATTATTGTTGTAAAGTTTCACGATGTCAGCCCAAAATCTTCTGCCGTCGTTGTAAACGTAAACTTATATTAATTAGAGTCGACGTTTGGAAACAAAAAGTCATGTTTAATAAAGCACTTGTAGTCTATCTAAGAAAGGCTTAGTTGTTTAGAGTAGATTAGTCATCGTCGCCTCTAAGAAAATAGTAATAAATTCATCTAAGATAGAAGAAAGAGGTTTAAATGAAATGGCTTTAATTTTAGAAATTAATTAATATTGACTTTGACTTTTCTGAAGGGATGCAGGCAAACAGGGTCAATAAAATAAAAGTTCGTCTTATGAAAGTAGGTTGGAGTTTTCCAATAATGTGCCACTAGTGTCCTCCACTCGATGATATGAGTCGTAGTCAAATAGAGAGATATCCTTGTATGAAGACGTCGTTACAGAGGGCTGAAGCCAGGCTGTGTTCCCTACGTGTAGAAACAAAATAAAAATAACACAGAAGTTTCACAATGACATGAAATATGTTATTCGTTTGTGATATAGATTTTTTTACTAAATTGATGGCTTCGAAGTCAGTTGAAATTAATGACAGTAAACCGGGATGACTAAATTGAAAAATATTTAAAAAAAACTAAATTAAATAATACCTACTAGCTGTTTCCCGCAGCTCCGCGTGCGTCAAAAATAGCTCATGTTTGACCATATATAATATACCAGCTGTTTCCCGCAGCTCCGCCTGCGTCAAAAAGTAGCGTATGTTTGACCCCGGGTCTTTAACTATATTCATACCAAATTTCTTAAAAATCATCACAATCATACAGACTTTCGCACTTATAATTTATGTACGGATTTTGGTATGGTGAGAATGTTATAAACCACCACAAGTTGTAGATGACCACTGATAATTTTATTCATTCTTGTTCACACTTATTAATCGATGTGATAATCAATACTAACTAAAACACTAACTCGCAATGTCGTCGTCGCTTCGCGCGTTGAAAAACAAAATCATTGTGGCCGTGGATATTAAATAACATTTAACAGTAACAATAAACATAGAAATAAGACATATACGGCATTTATTTATAAGCGGTACAAGGTAGATCAACTATTAGTAATATTGCGATGTATGTAAATTTTTTGTTTGAACGTTTGGATTCCCATAGCCAGGTAAATAGTATTTACACTGATTTTTCTAAGGCCTTCGACAAGGTAGATCATCTGCAGCTTCTGAAGAAGCTTGCCTATAATGGTATTAGAAGAAATCTTTTGCACTGGTTTGCTTCCTATGTTAAAAATAGAACACAGAGGGTTGTAGTCAATGGATTCACCTCTGATTCTCTTCCGATTAGCTCTCGCGTCCGACAGGGGTCTATACTGGGTCCGCTTGTATTTTTGGTGTTCAATAACGACATAGATAGTTGTTTCCATAACGTTAACTTCTTTTTGTATGCCGACGTATTGACAACTATGACGACTGCTTGAAGTTGCAGGCAGACCTTAACAGACTGACGGCTTATTGCTTGGAAAAAAAACTGCAACGGAATATCTCTAAATGTAAAAGTATAACTTATGCAAAAAAACACAACGTTCTTGAATATCAATACTGACTATATAATGTTCCTTTGAATAGAGTGCTCGTAGTAGATTTGGGTGTGATAATGGACTCCAAATTGCATTTTGAAGCTCATATTAACCACATCGTTAATAAGGCCTACCAACTATACGGTTTCGTCAAAAGATCAAGTGTCTTTTAAACGTCCGTCTTCTTATTTAAATCCCTTATCAGATCCCAACTTGAGTATGCAAAAGTCATTTGGAATCCGTATTATGACAAAAATAATGATCTTAAAGATTTAATAGAGTTCAGCGTAAGTTTCTTCGAGTCACGAACTAGAAATGTCATCGTAAAAAATCATCTTATTAAACTTTACGAAGAAAATTTGGTATTGACACTTTGGAAAAGAGAAGAATGGTTTTGGATCAAGTTTGTTTGTTTTAAAAATTGTCATTATATGTTCAGCTGTATGAAATTAAATAAACAGCTGTATTATCGAGCGCCTCTCTGATTGGGACGTTCATGCAATGGTTTAATATTTCGTTTATTTGAGCCTAAATTTTGTAAAACGAATGCGGGAAAACGCGCACCAATGCATCGCCTTATGCAATCTTATAATGATTATTTTATAGTTGTAAATATATTCATGTTGTCACTGTCTTCCTATAGGAAAAGAATTTTGAGTACTTTGGAAGCTTAGTTTATTTAGCATTTATATAAGTTAGATTGATAATTGATAATTTTTCACTGTGTTACAACTACTTTGAAATACATTTATAGTAAGATGAGGATAATATCGCTGGTTGTACAACTATTTACAAGTATAAGTTTTTTTTCCGTAACTTTATCTCCTGTACAATTATTTATTGTCCTAAATAAAGACAGTATAATAAAAAATAAGTGTACAATACTAATTGTTTATTTACGTAACCCAACCACAGTGTAAAATCTGTGTTCTCTACAATTTGTAATGTGGTGTCGCAATAGTGAATCAAACTTCCCTTCACATTTTATCTTACTGCAAGGGCGGTCGGTTTATGTTCCTCGCCCCACTTGATTTAGTTTTGATGGAGGAAGGGAGCGGCTTTTAAATAAATGATTTCGTGCGACGCTCACAAGTGATTTCAACCTTCGCATTTGCAACAGTGTAGTTTATCGACTATCGGCTGGTAGAGTTTTATATAGGACTGCATTGCATCAATGAGAGCTTTAATGAATTGGATTTCGTAAAGTGGATTAATATTACTGACGTAAGTGTTTATTACAGGAGACTGCTAACATATACATATCCGTCATATATCTGACTAGCAGTCCGTCCCGACTTCGCCCGCTTCGGCCTATAGCCTTCCTAGATAAATAGGCTATCCAACACTGAAAGAATTTTTCAAATCGAACCAGTAGTTCCTGAGATTTGCGCGTTCAAACAAACAATCTCATAAGCTTTATAATATTAAATATAAGTTTATATAGATTATGCCTTTAGATATTTAAGGTTAATTATCGTTATTATTTTTTTTTATAAAATGTTTATTCAATTCAGCTATTAACTAAACATTCCTGTATGAATTTCTTTTTTGGGTAGTAATTTTTAGAACATAAACAATATATTATAAGGTTATGCAAAATCAGAAAGGTTCTAACATAAGATTAAATTGTGTATTGCTTACATAACATAATATAAGGGGAAAAACTGACTTTATTAAATGGAAATGGTAATAAGACTACGTAACGTGCGATTTCATTTAGAATCTTTAGTCATAAATTTGGTGCGCGTGGTAAAAGGGGAACTTCTCTCATATCAAAATCTACGAAAGATTTAAGTATATTTGGTGATTAAAATCATCAGGTTGGTACCATTCTTGAATTCACTTGGCTCATTATCTACATTTTTAAATTTATTTGTTTCATTATCTACATCTTTAAAAGGAACTCTGACTAATATTTTTTACAGTTTTATTATACTAATGCGACTATTTCTGAAATTCATATTTGGTAATGTAACGAGTTGTACTGTTAAAGGCAACGCGGGGATTGTATTAGTAGTTAGTTCTAATCAAAGAGTCATTAGGAGCGTCCCGACTAGATTACACTATTTCGGGACAATGGCTCTCCTCTTCGCTTCCTAGCGATAACAGAGAATAAATAATATTATCTACAGAAGCTAAGGTTCATACGGCGAGCAGTAAATGATGGATTCAAAGCGTAGAGCTCGCGTCTCGTTATGAAAACTATGCTTTTTTAGGCTTTGCTAGTCTTTAGTGTAAAGCGCGCGTAACGCTTTTGTGAGAGCATCGTTCTCGGGCTTACGGCGCATTTTATGAACCTTATCTTCTGTTAGTAGTTGTAGCGATAAGTCTGAAACAGCGGACTTGCAATTTCGGACTAAGGAGATGTTACCCGACGAATTGTTTAGTTAACATTTTGTAAGACAAAGACAGGCTTCTTTAATAAAATCGATCAAGGCATTACAAAATTTGGTTCAAAAGGTTCGACTATTTAGTTGATTAGCTGGGAATAAGCTGATTGTCAGTATTCTTTCCGACAGAAACATTCACAAATGATTAATTTATAAATTTAAAAACATAATCGTTGCATTCAATAATCTGGAGTATAAAAACTAGTGTGGCAGTGGATATTGTGGGTAAGCACTGTTAAATACAATTCATAAGAAGTTCACTAAACCATAATATAGGAACTTAAAAAAAATATTAGACAACTTCTTATTGATATAATTACGTAAAGTGTTTAATCAGCCAATATCTCTAAGTCCTAGAAAATTATGCAAGACCGATACAGATATTTCTAGAAATTACATATTGACGAGCATGCTATTTAATAACTGAAATGAAATAATGGTCTGAAATAATACTGTTTTTCTATTTAAGTATAATATTTTTTGTACTTATCTCAAAAATAAAGATTAATATTATAAAAAAAATAATTTATATCGTCTTCGTTCATTTAAAAAAAAATGTTTTTGTCTAGTAAACCTTTGAAATGAACGTTTTATAATATCAACTAAGAGGCAACTCTTTTGCCCTTAATTCCAAACTCACTCAACTGATTTTGAAACTTCTCTTGAAACAAAGAAAACTACATTTTCAGTATTACTTGTATGTAAAAACTTATTAGTACTGATTTTACGTAACGTGGGTTGGATGTATGGAACTACTGGTAACTAATACATACACGAGGTAAATAATTGCGATTTCTGATTAGAGCACGAAAAAGTAATTTGATGAAGATCAGAACATTACCAGTTGTTTGATGAAGATCAGTTCCGTATAGCATAAAAATAAAAATCAAATTGTAACATATGTTTTATGTCTAAGTAAATAAAACCAAAAGAAAAAATGAAACCGTACATGTTGAGAAGCGAACACTGACTGCCGAACTATCAATAGTTCGACAACACTAGGGGCAACCTTATGATATCCAGAGATGAGGCTGCTAAGTAGCAGAACACTTTTCGGGATGAGCGAACTCACTCATCCCGAAAAGTGTCAATGATTTGGTCAGCCAAATCGTTGGAATGGCATAGACACACCCAGAAGAAGAATACCTAGTATTTGCAAAAAGTAAGACATTGTCTTTTTGCAAATACGAGGTATTCTAAAATACCATAAACCAAATTTTAATTTATTACATTTTTTGAACATTCTTTTGGAATTATCTTCATCACGATCTTCAAAATATAATACATACAGCGTGTATGTGTTTCTCAGTCAACAATTAATCTTCATTAATGGATCTAAAGCTATGTGCGGTTGCCGAACAAGTAGATGTCCTGCCCCACTAGAATGTTTCGCTGCAAACTATGTTAATGTGCGATCTAGTTTTGCCAGACGAGTTTCCAGAAATATCGATAATTTTGTTGCGGCTCTTCGGCAACTTTGTAAATAAAAATACAGGCTACAGCTTATTATATATACAGTTAGTTTAGGTATTTAAGAAACGTTGAGAATCTTTTTAACGTAATTTTGTGTGGTTATTTTAGTCATTGTGCTACATTATAATACATACTTGGAAAAAAATTCAAAAATAATAAGTCCCAAAATTATTTTTTAATCAGATACCGACAGGCGTATCTTACTATAAAATTATTCTTTACAAAATATACTTTGTTACCAGGCGATAAAAATAGGCCCTTATTAACGTACTATATCATCTGAGACTCCTTAACAAAGGCTTCGGGCTACTTGCGATTAATCTTATTCCTGTTTATTACGTGCAAACGCGTAAAGAAATTTACAGTACCATGCCGGACCGAGCCATTATATTCTTCAGAACAACTTAATTTATAACAATATTTCGCACGCAACACGAATACGAAATATGCATAATTCCTCTGTAATTCACACTCGATAGGCGCAAAAAATCTCAACGAAAATTCAAGAGATCTGTAATGAATGCGAAATTAATTCAAAGTGGCTGCTCATAAATCTCTTGAGCTTTGGGGCAATAAAACAAAAAATGAGAATTACCAGTTTGATAAAACAAAAAGTTTGTTTGGCAAGTGCCCCAGAGGACACGGGTAAATTCTGAGTCCGGGTTTCACCTCTGTATTCCAATTTCTACTTTTTGTGTGTTTCGGACGTGTTCAATGTAGCTTGTTTGTTTCAGTTAGTGCTCACGGTGTGTGGGTTTGGGCCCACTTGGCGGGTGTTATTTACATCCATATTTCTACAACAAAATAACAAAACACATTTGAACATTAATAATTATACGAATAAAGTTCAATGTGTCGCAATATATCAAACAATACTTTAAACAGTGACTTTTTCTAACAATGTAATTCTTAAATCTAAAGAAGGTCAACAAATACTGCATCACGTTTTGGCACAAATTCAAAAACATAGTGGATTACGTAACAAATAAATTTTGAAAAATTAATTCATAGCCTATTTGAAAAGTATTTGTTTTTCTCTAATTTGTGAATTTTGCAACAAGAAATGTATTAAAAACAATTTAATTAAATTTAAACAAAATAAAGTTTCGTTTTAATCCTATTACTTATTTCTAGCTAATCAATTCACATTCATTATCAAACAATTTTGTTTTCCTCACAAATAAATAGTCTTTAAAAGTAATCGAACAAATTACTACTCGTAGTAAAGCGACTTAAATAACGATAACGATGGGCGGTAATTGAAATCAATGACTTTGAAGGCGGCCCGGGCCATTGCGACGTATCGTACCATAGCATGATACGAATATAAGAATATCATAATATTCTTGCGTTTCCTGTCTTATACGTACGGTGGTAATTAATACTCTCAAATAGTCTATACTATCCATATATGGATGATGGTATACCCGTGATTCATCCATACTAATATTATAAGAGCGAGTCTGTCCATCCGTCTGTTACTCTTTCACGGCCAAACCGCTGAATAGATTTCGATGGAATTTGGCATGAATATAGTTGAAGACCCGGAGTTAAACAAAGGCTATTTTTTTAAAGCAGGCGGAGCTGCAGGATACAGCTAGGTATAGCAAAAAGCTTCTATAGCTCAAGCTTCTTTCAGCAAAACAACTAACCACCCGACTACTGTACGACAATTGATATATTTTAGATTCTAATACTACCATGTATTTATTGCGCAATAAATAAAAATCTTACGATGTACGACTATCATTTATCAAAATCGTTTTTGGCATCAAAGTAACAAACACATAACTCTCCTTTTTTGGGTTCGCCGCAGTCGTGTAAAATACTATCACTTGCCATTTTACTTTGCAAATAGTACTATTCACACAGTAACTTGATAAGTGCTTGTTACTTAGATTTAAGCAATGCCGGAATCAAT
This sequence comes from Euzophera pinguis, assembly GCA_947363495.1. Classification (NCBI taxonomy): domain Eukaryota; kingdom Metazoa; phylum Arthropoda; class Insecta; order Lepidoptera; family Pyralidae; genus Euzophera; species Euzophera pinguis. Next base: position 8,336,379 of record OX376155.1, read on the forward strand.
TAATTAATTCCACAAATATTATTTCCCATATCTATTGAGATACAAAATGTGAAAGAAAGTACTAAATATTTTGCTAAGGATAATTTACTATATATGCTTATTGTATATACAGTAATTTGAAATAAGTACATCTTACATTTGAAAAGAATTGATTTTTGATTAGCAAAACTTTCCAGTTGCAATTCAATGGCATGCCAATGAAATACGATTGGTCTTAAAATTAGTACCAGAAACGTCAAAAGTTGTCATTGCGATCCAATTACGATTCAATTGTGCACTATGTAAAATAAGAGAATTGACACCCAGGTTCCAACTGATCCTTTTGACAACAATAAAACCTCTGTTGTAATCCTACTGATATTTTTATCATTTTTCACCTCAGGGATTCTAGCAAATTATACTCAATGGTCTTTACGTAAAATAGCGAGGTAATAAAAAAATAACATTACAATTGTCTTTTTTTTTTTGCGAAGTTTGTAGCTGACCAGTCTTAATACCATAATTTATGACTAGAGTTTGGTATTTTACTTGTTGGTTACGTCACTACCTACCAGGGGCTCTTTAAAGATTGTCCCTAGAAAATCGCAAATGCATTCGCTAGAGATTGCGTTTGGATTATCTCATGGTAGAGGCACAGACGGTTTCATAGCATTCTCATTTGGTTTTATGTATGGAATTAGGAACATAGTGGCCGTAAGTTTTGTGTTCATTATTAGCACTACCATGAGTTTGGGTAAATGTCAGAGAGATCTTATTTATTTCTTAAATTCATACTACTGAGATAATAATAGTAACTTCTTTGTATTAAAACAATAGACAATATACAAACTTAAATTTATGGAAGTACCTACCTACATCGGCAGCAATGAAAAGTCTTGAAAATATTTAGCAAATATGAAGGTTCAGTTCCAAGATCGTTACAACTGAACAGTGTATAATCAAGTACGAAACCTAATAACAACTTGGAATAAGTTGTATGGTTAATTAAAGAAGCCAAGGTTTATTTTCAATCTATGAAGTACTCTCTTTAATATCAGTTTGAATTCTTGCTAAGACCGCTTTTCTACGACATCGCGCAGCCAAATGACATTTTTCAATCTCGCTTGAGCTCCTTTAAATATATTGTGTTTAGGTACTTGTTTATAATAAGTACGCAGTATTCTAGGGCCATTTGGCCTGCCATAAACATGAATGGCGCCAAAACGTCTCTCTTATCTCGGGCATTTCTCGGAGGGGCGGAAGCGGGGTCCTAAGGCAGAGCGTCGTTTCTCAAGTGTGGTCCTAAAGGATCTTGAATTAAGGGTCGAAGAAATCTCTTTGAGAAAGTACTGCTTTAGAGCAAATGGATTGTGAAGAAGAAACGCGCAACCAATTCTGATATTGATTTTTATTTAGCCGATATCACTCGACTCGAAAGCTTAATCGAACCTTTAGGTAATCTGTAAGACATTATAAGGCGTAGATCTCCGAGTATACGATGTAGCTATGAATCGCGATGTAAGATGCTCCTCGTTGGTGTTTAGTAAGGAAATTTCAAAGCACGTCATTTAATAGTCGCTTATCTGGAAGGCTCTCATGGCTACATATTCATGCGGCAAACTCGATGCGGTGGATAAGTCGCGGATTCGTCACCAGTTTCACTTCTCTTAGAGGAAGTTCGTCGCTCATGAATATTAAGCGGATAATGCAGTTATAATATACGCCAGGCTCGCTGGTAATATCGCATTTAATTACTCATGCTGCTAATTTGTTGGATCTTTACCGTGATGTTGGCAACACTTACGGCAGATTTTATTACCTGCCGCTGAGAGACAAATTCGCCTAACTTTTATAACGAGACACGTACGTCGTTTCTTCAGCTTCATTAGTACAGACATCCATTTGAAGGAGTTTCTTGAATGCGATTGTCAAACTTTTTATTATATCTAACATGACTTTCGTTTAAGTAATACTTGATACAATGTAGCGTACGTTCTCGTCGTAAGTTACATTTTTAACGTAATTTGCACATTTAATTTAACGGAAGCGAATAGATTTTAATTACGAAAAATCAATTCGCTTCCGTTTTTGCCGTTTGAGCACTGAAACCTCAAATGTTTACTTTTAATTTATCATTGAAATAATAATATGCAATCACTAGCTGTTGCCCGCGGCTTCGCCCGCCTTATCAAAAGGGATTTCCAATGAGGTTTAAATCACTTAGATTATATATTGCAGGATCTTCTTTTTATGTATTTAGAAGATTAATACCCTTTCGGATCCCAATAGGAATTGATAGTATATCACATCCGACACGTCGGATTTTAAAATAGTTGTTATTCTTGTACTCAGCAACCCAATAAACCAAACAGTTAACACCCATGACCCTCATTCCAGGGCTGAATTCTAAAAACCTTAAAACAGGTAACAAATCATTTATCAAAACAAATAATCTTGTGAAGTTTCGACTGCAACGGGCTAACTAAACTCCTTTCCCCGTACATTATATGAACATTAGTTTCCCTAATGGGGGTCAATTTTGAAAAAAATCTTCCTTTGTGTCCCCCCCTCCCCTTAAAAAGGAACCCACTGCTTAAAATTTAATGACAGATTTTTTTTTATATTAAAATGATCACGCGATTCACTACGATCCCACCTCATATATAGTTTAGTCGAGTTTGTCTCCCTTTTAGAACTGGTATTCTAAAAATACTGATACCGGTAAATACCGGTGAATGAATACATATTCATTCATCAAAATAAATAATTTTGTGAAAATATTTAAACATTCAAAACTAATCTCTCTTACTTCGGACCCCATTACACCCCCTTAGGTGGTGCGTTTTGAAAACTCTTTGCTTAGTTCACCTGCTGATTATAAGAAGCCCGCTTGCTAAAATAAACAGAATCAATGATACACAACCTTTTCCCCCTCGAAGGGGTTAAGCAAAATATCGTAAAATAGGTATTTACTCATTCATCATACGAAATAATTTAAATAATAGCAGGTGAATTTGGAAAAATATTTACTAAAATTAATTGACGATCAATGACATTATAGTTTTTCTTTTTTTAGACTTAGTGCAATTAGTTCCTTTCAGGAGTTACATTTAAAAAGTCAGGATTTAGCTATTTAGATTTTATGAATCCTCATCGGATGTGCATTTAGAAAAAAATGTTGCTATGAACCCCATAATCTCAAAAGAACCCACATGGCTAATTTTATTGAGATCTCAGTGATCGCGATCAAACATAACGCGTTAAGTTTTTAAACTTACAGACTCTATTCCCCTTTTCCTCCCTTTAGAGGGTGAATTCTGAAAAATCCTAAAACACTTATTTAATTATTTATCAAAAGAAATAATCTTCTGAAGTTTCGCAAAAAACGGACTACCTATTTTCCTTACCCCATACATACTTTGGACCCCCGTTTGACCCCCTTAGAAGATGATTTTTTATAAAACCTTTCTTACCTGAGCACTATGTAATACCTAACATAAAACTTCTGTCCAAATTTCACGTTTATAGCTTTTATGGTTTAGACTTAACGTTGATGAATCAGTTAACTTTGTTCTTTTTATATAAAGATATTTGGTTCAAATCAACTAACTACGGAATTCTTAAAAATAAAACAGTAGGGAGTAATATTGTTCGAAAAGAGAACTTACAAGCCACACGGCTCTGGAATACTCTACCCGATGACATCAAAGAGACCATTACTAAATTCGCTTTCAAAAGAAAAGTCAAAATTCACCTCACTAGCATAATATCACCCTAAATCGTCATCTTTTTCCGTTTTCATCTCTACTTTTATGTATGTATATGTATAGTTATGAATATTGTATGTAAATCTATGTATGTTTATTTAGCAGTTAAGTGTTTTTTTTTGTTTTTTTCTCTCATTGTATTCTAAAATAATTCGCGCCGCACATAACTTTTCTGTTTTTCCTAATGGTTGACTGGGAGATAATGCTTTTAGCATTAAGTCCGCCAATTGTAAACTTGTGGTACAATAAAGATTTATAAATAAATAAATAAAATAAAAGAGAAATCCTATTTTGAAACTTTGTCCTTCTGTAATTCGACATTTAAGGTACTCACCTGATATAGTGGTCTATCATGAAGTAGGAATCTACTTTATGGAGCATGTTCTATAAAATACCTAACTTAAGTGTAAACTAACCTAACAATCATACATCAAAACTTGTAAAACAAGTTAAAATTACTTAGTTCAATGCTTATCACTACTGGAGACGAGAAATTTCTCATTCAGATCATAAAAAACTAATTCAGCAAATTACCCAAATGCAACGCCACTCTCAAAGTTTACCAGCACACCGTTTCATTATAATTACCAAGGACTTTGTGAAGAAATAGAAATCAAGAAGAAGTATTAATCTACCCAAGCATTCTTGGGAATATTTTGCGTAAAGATTTTCTAAACATACGGTTAAGATAAGAGTTTTCAAAAATTCATTGTGGAAGTCATAAGCCGCAAATGAGTTTCATGAGCACTTTTGGTTAGCTTTCTGACAAATAGATGTACATGAACAAAAAAGGTTTATTATTAAAATGTTTAAATTGTATGAACAAAAAAAAAAACACACACACACACACACATACAAACAATCTTCTCCGTATATACTTATCCGTATTACTTTAGAATAAATTTTTATATCGCTACTTTACATTTTTAGAATGAGTTTCTAATTAAAATGCTGATTGATTTAAACGAAGATCAAACAAGAATCGTAATTTAAATATTTTTTGTTTCATTTTATACATGTTAGTATAACGAAATAGTATAAAGCAAAAGTCGAAAGTGCATTCAAACAGAAAATAGGTGTACTAACAAAAAAATAAATATGCGAATATTTAAACAAATGTTCACAAATGGCTACTGAATTCGTTAATGGGTTAAACAGAAAATAAAAGTTAATACAAAAATGACTGAATAATATCTATATAGAGCTCCATTTTTGCCTGTGTGTTTTCAAATATCATTGACCGAAGAACTATCCGCCGAAGCCGGAAAGTAATGATGTGAATTTATGGCTACGTTAGTGTCCTTTGAAAAATATCTAAATTACCAGTAATATCCGCGATGAACCGAACGTCTTGCGCTAAAGACTTTTATTTTCTAGACCATTGTAACATTTTGTTTCCACTAAATATACTTTGGTAAAAAGTTCTGTGGTTTTTCATGTTTATGACATTGGATTGTATGTCCTATTTTCACCCAGTGGAAGTCTTAAGGCTGAGATTTTGAGGTTAAGATTGTTTGTAATTTCAATCAATCCATAGATTAGCAAAAAATAACAAATTTTCTTGCTTCATCCTTAATGAGGAAATTTCCGATATCGTTTGTTTGTCTACTTGTTAATATGATTTTTCTTATATATACGAGCAAAATAAAAATAGTCGTCGCAAACGAATTAAAAACGTTCAAGTAATTTCTCCGCGAGCGTATCTTATTTTCCAACCTATTTAGCCAGCGTAATTGTGTTTCGTTAGCTGTAGATATAGGTGTAAAATTACGGAATACGAAGAGATTGTTTGTGAACAAACAGCGACTGTCCGCTTATTAGAAGGGCCCAGTGTAATAAAAACATCGCCTTATTACAGCCGGGGAGCTAACCCCCGGAACACTGAAATTTAAATTTGGACATAAAGCGATTTGTTTTTGTTGACGCGATAAAAATAAAATTTGATTCAACACGAGCAATTTAAAGTGTGTCTCGTTATGTTTTATAACTTGATTATGCGATCAAAAAATGTACGATGTTTTGTAGGTATTGGATTTGATTCCCAGTGCTGGTTAATACTTTCAAATCAAATCAAATCATCTTTATTTGTGAAAACAGGTCAAATAAGTAGACATGCAATTAATAAATAAGTAGGTACTCTGTTTCTGCCAGATTAGCGTACAAATTTACAAGAAATAACATTAGTTCACTTGTGATAGGATTCATTCGTAATAAGATTCAATCGAGTTTGTCTTTTAAAAACTCATCTAATATATAATAACATTTCTGGACGAGTAGCTCCCGAAGGGATTGCTTTATTTATATCTAATACGCTGTATCTTCTACTTTTCTGTTTCTGTGCGTATGGTATTATTTATATTATTGAGTTTATTGTACACTTAGTAAAAGTTACTGATGAATACATTTATGTATATAATATAACTGTTAACGTTTGATAAGAACCTTTATCGAAATTGTTTAATAAAAATTTTTGCTGAAGTAGTATATTTTGTGTGAAGTTATTTATCACTACCTTAAATATTTTCGGTAAGTGTTCAGTGGAAATTGTGTAACCAAAGACTTAGATACATATCGAAGTTTAGCAAACAATCTGCAGTTGCCTGTACTTCAATTTAATGTTATTATTCATCTCCTCATTAAACAAAATTCTCATTAAAACTTAAGAGTAACAAGTATAATCAACATGTAAAATTCATATAGCTTCTTTATACTAGTTAAAACATGTAATGAAAGTTTGTTCTTGGTGCTCGAGGTTTATAAATATTAATATTTCCTATCTCAGCTGTTAATTACCCAGACAACTACGGATGAACCCAACCTGTATTCATTAGGCCAAACCTAATTAGTAGACAATCCCTGCAAGTTGAGGAGAAAATTCTTTGTCAAGCCGTAATCAATGCGATATCCTATTTCATTTATTAATGAATATTTTACTATATAACCTTTCTTTTCATAATTATAATGAGAATTCAAGATTTTGCCTTCCTTTCTGGTAATACGTTGATAATACAGGCGTTAAATGGGTGATAAGAATTAAACAAATATAATCAGAATGGAGTTAGAGATACTTTTTAGTTACCTTTCTGTATTTTTTTAAAAAGTTTTTATTCATATTTAAATATGAATGTTTTTCAATAAATTCGCTTTTCAGAATTTACGCTGAAGCCGTTTGACTGATTTACAAGAAATTACTATAAGAGTAGTTCGAGACCCAATGAAGGAGACGTCTACTAGAAGCTAGGGTTGTCAGCAATTATTGTCATGTAAAATAAATCGATTTTTTAATCTTTTTGATTGAAATATTAAACTATCTGCATTTTGATTCAAAATTTGGAAAGATAAATGACAACAATCATATTAGGTTTATTATATGTATAAGTAATATACACGAAAAAATATGGCACAGACAAATGTTCTTCCGTAATAAGCTGACACAGCAACGCTTTTTTAATCCAATGTATGTATAGATAGCTTTGTAGATGTACTCCTATACGAATATATTTCCTTTTACAAATAAAATTAACATGTTTTGTAATATCCATTTAGCAAAAATACGTCATTCCCCTGTATGCTTTCATTCAATGGATATCTTATTTGAATATTTAATACGTGTGGAATATGTAATTGAAATTAACCTAATTGAATATGAAGGGTCTTTTTGAAAATTTACCATATTTGAAGTGAATTTCTCTCTTATAATTATATTTTATTTCCTCGTTCAATTCAGAAAATCATTTCTAATATGGTATTTTTAGAAAGTATTATTTAGGTATTAGAAATTTAAATAGAATAAATATGGTATGTACCTGTAGTTTTGACAAAATAAAGATATTTAGGCTCTCGAAATATGCATAATACTAACGTAAAAAACAACACAAAAACTTATTTAGGTAATATTTCAATGTAAATGTTATTATGTCGGCAGCAAGCTCACAGTTACGGACCATGGAGCGACCAACGACAGAGCGGTCAACGTTGCCACGTATTGGTCTAGCCATAAATAAATTCATAGCAATTTTGTCCCGAAAAGAATTTTACATTATAGGAGTTTATGGGTATGGATATGAGGATGTATAATACCAAACGAAGCAAGAGCGCGTCGCTAGTTGGTTATGAAATATTGGTAATAGTGGCATTGTATATTATTGGCTTCGATATTCAATTGGATTTATGTGCTAATAAACGTTGTGGTTTAATTTTGGTCACATAATAATGATCGAACTATTTAAAGAGTGAAAGTTTTTATATGAATATGCATAAATAAACTAAACATTTCATTACACGTTGTCTATCGAATAGTAAATTAAATTAATTTTGCCCTGATTGTTATCAAACAAAAACATGAAAAATATAATAATTTTATCTATCTTACACTTGTTGCGGTCAAAATGATGAATGTTTTAATGAAATACACTAGGTACATAATAAAATTTATAATTAACTGCAGTAGTAATGACATCATTTAATTCGAAATAGGTTACTGTACCTAATCAGATCGTGAAAATTTTTCCATACAATAAGTCAGGCGCCGTGCCGGCGCCGCGGGCACGCACCATATTCAACTGAACTAATCTGCTATTAGGGCAAAAAGCTCTCGTCGCTTATCTGTAACATCTGGACGATGTTTATATTTTAAGGGTCCACGACAACCTCTATAACGACTGTACGCTTATCGGCGTCTGTCTAGGTAATCTTCCTGGCCCACCTTGCCACGCAAAAACTTACTTTATTACTCGAACAGGAAAATCTACAACCCAAACGTGACCTCGCTTTTTGCAGAAAAACTAGGTTTCAATGAATTTCAACCCAAACACGAATGGTATAAAGCACATTTTCGGAAACTGTAATTTGTTTTTGAGCACCTGTAATAGATTCCGTAAAAGTCAACTTAATGTCTTGAATGTAAAACTTAGTTTCGTTTGTAATACAAGAACGGGTTAAAGTAAATAGAAACTGACGGTATTAAACGACGCAGAATGTAAGACCTGTCACTGAAAATTAAAATATAATTATTTTTTCTTTCCGTGCCCCAAATTATTAGTTAGCTATGTAGCTTAGTTTATGTGATTCTCATTATATCAGGCAAAACAGGACAGATAATCAAGTTATTGGTGCGAATTGCAAAAAATGTCCGTGAAAAGATGTATCGATTATTTTTTATGACTAAGGTTAAAGACTTTATTTATTTCAGTAACATTATTAATATACCTAAATAAAGTAACCTAAAAACCTCAAAAACTACACTAACAATAAAATAAAACTTAAAATTAAAACATAAAAAAAATAAGAAGAACATATAAGTATAAATATCAGTTGCTTAGTATTTGACTATCACAAATCGGCAGGTTACGGCGCTCCGTTGCTAAAAATCATTTGCGTCTTGAGACTTCATAAAACCGACTTAAAGCAAATATCATTAAATGTCTAATAATTTCTATCTATCTGTTGATAAAGAAAAAAAATATGTTTCTAAATACGGATCGCCTAGACATGACTTATAGACTGAGTCATTCCTGAAGACACAGCGTGGGTAGGCACGCTCGCTGTAATGTATGGTTAGCAAGCTAAGTGATGTCCGCAAATGTTGCAGCCTGTTATCGTACAAGCCAAACTGCAATATTGCATGTATATATTGTCATATATTTTAAGTCATAGCCCTCTTGTCCCATAATATTAGGATGTGTAAGCAAGTGGTTCGTTTTATAACCACATTTAGAGCCTTAGAGCCGTTCGAGTTATGGTTTCTAGCTTAAAAATCGATCATGAGCATAAATCGTTGCGGTTTTCATGAAAATAAGTGTTGCTCTATGAGTTACATGTATAGTATAACAGTACATTTTTAGGTACTTTACAGAGTATTCTTCTTCTTAGCGAGTCGACTCTAGCAGTTATTATACATTCTGAGGACCAAAACTATAAATTATTATAAACGATCGATTTCAAAAGCCATACATGTTATACCTATGTAAACATTTCTCTAAAAAAAATCTAGTCCAATAATACTTCCTGAGAGAAAGAACTCTAATTTCATGCACATGTAATGCCAGCATTTCAAAACTTATACCGAAAGGCATTTTCCAACAATTTTCATCACGAGGAAAATAAAAACATGTACTTAAGCTAATATTAGTGCAAATTACTACCATTTCGGTAACAGGGAAGCGTTCTAATTTGCTGAAATTACCGATGTCGATGTTATTATCAACCCTATACTGTCTGTAGAATGTCTAGGGACGTTCATCATGTGAACTTTGCCGGTTTATTTATTCCCGGACTTAGCCGGGGGTTAATGGTGCCTTAAGCGGTAATGTGTGGTCATAAATTTAACGATAATAAGTTCGGACAACAACACTGCCGTTAATGACTGTACGTGCCGCGATAGCCGCGTTCCTTCGTACGCTAATTATTTTATTGGATGGTGAATTTTATATTAACAATCTAGCTAATTTATAAACTGACACAGAATACTACGATATTTATTTATCTAACTACGTCCATATATTTCATCAAAATCCGTTGAACATACTTTTCAAAACCGCCGTGAAAGCGCAACAGACAGTCAGACAGACAAACATTATGACATCTGACCAATACTGGTCATTGCGACCACTTGCAATTATTTCAAGGATCTATCAAGGTCTTATGTAGTATGTACTAATGTAGCTAATTTTATTGATGAAAGTCCTTGCATGTTGCGGGTATTACATTTTTAGTTCACTTCTTCATTTAATATTATGCATTTTCCGAAATTCTTACTTCTTTAATTAATATAAAATATTTTTACTAATTAGTAAATACAAGTATAGAGAAATGCGTATAAACTAAAAATTATGTTTCAAAACTCGAACTTTTGTTTCTGAACTAAAGTGGAAATTCCGAAATTGAAGACGTAAAATCTCGCCGGAAAACCCTCAAACGATGCACTAAGCTTTCCCATTGCAAAAACAGTTGGCAACTTTGTTAGTGAAGTGGTTTCGGGAATAAACATCCACAATTGATTGGTAAGTAATTACTGAACGCTGGCCAAAAGTTTTGGGACCGCCCGTGACTCCGAACAAAACGTTCTGCTACAAGTATAAGTAAATAGGTACATAAATGTGAACTTTTATGGTAATAAATAGACGATTAATTTGTAAGAACACAAGCTGGCTGCCCTAAACTTTCACGGCTGTTGTATTCATACTATCAAAGTTTAAATAGAAGTTTGGAAAATTATAAGTAGGTACCATCATCATAATCATGTCAGCCACAAGACGTCTTCTGCTGAACATAGGCCTCTTAAAATATTCCGTTAAAATATACCTACTTATCCTATGGATTTACGAGAGAGATAAGTAGGTATATTTTTATATAATTACGCTTACAACAATGGTAAAACAGATGACAAAATCACTGTGCGTACTGGTTGTTATTTTAATTTAGTTCAGTCTTTTATAGTCAGTGTGTTATTTAAGTAAGAGTTAGTATTTGTAATAATAAAGTGTTCCGCCTACCTTGTTTTCAGTCTTAGGCCATCCGTACACGGCGCTATTCCAATGCAACTTGAGATACGACTCACGTTGCATTGGAATAGCGCCGTGTGCTGATGGCCTTTCTCTTCAAAAGAGTTGGTACTGTCTACCATCTCCTTCATTCTTCTACATACTTTGAAAATTTCGTCCTCTCCACTATCACCAACCCTTTAACCTTCAATACACAATTACAAACAGTAAAGCGCCCGCCCCTTGCGGATAGTATAGTATACTATCCGCAAGGGGCGCTTTACAGTTTTGGAGATTAAGAACTTCCAAGAAACAATATTAGTATTATTTATTGGAAGTTCTGATCTTTATTATAAAATGAAGTATGTTTAACCAATATTATTTAATTTGTATTAAATAATTTCCAGCTGATTTTTAGTCAATTACATTCAAAAAATTGATTAAAGAAAAATAGAAAAAATCTTCTTTACTGACCGGGGTTCGAACCGAAACCTCCTGAATTGGAAACTGAGCGCTTAACCACGCGCTAAATCATGAAATGAGAAGGCGACGAATTCGTCAATGTTATTGAGTTAAACTACCTTATAGAAAACCTTCTTTTCCTTTTTTTTGCTCTCATTTTTTTCTCAATCAAAAAAATCTCTTGACCAAATTTTGGAACATGTTTGCCAAGTTTCGTAAAGATCAGTTCAAAAATAACACTACAGCAAACTTTCCCCCCTATTGCCGCAATTTTTACCCCAATCAAAAAAAGCTCTCGACAAAAAAAAAATAAACAAAGGAATACATAAGCCAAGTTTCGTAAAAATCCGTTCAGAATTGTGGCCTCTAGGCCGGAACATACATTTTCCGATCCACAAGCAAAATTGTCGAAATGGAGACGCTTTGCTCGCTCGGTCAGTAAGCATCGTCGGTGTAATTAAGTATAACGATTCATTGGCTTTTTATTAAAGTTACAGCCCAGAAATTTCTTGTTATCCTTTCGAGTAAACATACATATCAGAATAACATTGTTTAGGTTGGCTTAGTTAGGTAATTAGTGAGGGTGGGTGCCGTAAACTTTCTCACTCGTTATTGGAACTAGCTCGATTCAAATTGTTTATTTGGTAAATAGGGCATAGAGACCCCTTTTATACAACAATTACTATAAAGCGATCTTCATAAGGAATCTATAATAAATATATTTATTTATTAGTTTATGGTGCTTCAGCATTTTGTTAGAATAATGGTTTTGATTTCAAAGATTGTTAAATTTTACATCATTCTGTTTTCTAATGTTTATATTTTAAAAATAAGAGTGAACTTACATTGTTACAAAAGTCTTTATGTTCACCATATTGACCTGGTTGGACGTAATCAAATGCTATCTTACCTAAAATTTCACAGCGCTGTGTGCCCTAAGTTTTAGTTGGGCTATATCCTTGTAACCGTTAATGGCTTACTACCTAAATTTATTTTCATGGAAATCGATAATTCTGTTAAAGTATTTTATAAAAAGTCTTCTACAGTCTTCTAAAGGCTTCTACGTCAATTATTTTATAGAATTTTTATGTTAAATGTTTACAGAGATCTAGCCCGACTAAAACTGCAGCCACACAGCGCTGTATGATTAAAGTGTGTATATAGTCAATATAATAGTGTATGTAGTCAATGTAGTGAACATAATAGATTTTTGTATCAGAAGTAAACTTTTCTTTAAAAGATCCTTTGCTTGGGTATATTATTATAAAAGAACGTCTGCCACCAAATAGCAGTACATTGTTGTGTTTCAATTTGAAGGATGAGAAAGGCAGTAAAATAACTACTTGCGTAACATTCCAGGGTACCACAGTACTGCAAGCCCATACTTTGCAGGCCATATAATATATACAATACTAGCTGACCCGGCAAACTTCGTACTGCCGCCAATAAAAGTACCATGGGAAAATAAATTTATCTTCTATCACCGCAACTCTCGCAATTGACGGGATATTCATTTTTATAGCTAATAGGTACCTAAGACCCCAAAGTTTCGGAAATAGTGAACGTTATGAATTTTATTCTGCGCACGGTTGGATTATAAAAACAACAACCTACTACGCTTTTTCCAAGTGAATAAAATATGGCTATTAAAAATTGCGTGAGAATATCGGTTTTAATCTCTTATTATTTCTGAATCCATAGTTTGACAATCATACGTAATTTTTGACTTGAAAGTACTTAAAGAAAATGAAAAATAAAATAAAAACCCTGAAGAACTCTTATCCAGAGCCGTAAAATTTATAAATAAAAATTTATCCAGCTGCTCCCTGCTTGCCATAAAAAATAAATAGCCCTTATACCTTTGCCGTAACAAAATTTAAAAAATACACCCGATCTAAGAACCTAACCTTCTTTTTCTAGAGTCGGTTAAAAATAAACAGATATTTTCTGACGCAGAATTTGACAATCATACTTTGTTTTACTCGAAAGATGACAAAATGAACAATGGCCTTTTAAGACTCTTGTCCAGGGCCGTATAACATGTTTGACCGCTCGTTGCTTACTACAAAAAAAATAATAATAACAAAATCGCTGCAAAAAATGACGGACTTCATAAGGTAACAAAATTTGAAAAAAAAAATACGTCAGAGTTACCTAACATACTCTTTTTGAGAGTCAGTTAAAATGCTTAATTAATTTCTAGACATAGTATTTGAAATTCGTAATTTAAAAATATGATAAAGATAAAAGATAAAAGGCCTTTATTGTTTGAATTTAGGTACAAGTAAGATGCCAATAAAAATAACAATAATCTCCAAATTCTGCCATTCCAGGCGTACAATATATTATGAGACCAATGAATGGGAGCGAATCTCCATGCGAAAGCTATATTTATTTATATCCAAAAACAATAATTAATTTCAACAAAGCACTGCGAAACTTCTTAAATGGCAGTTTATTATATATCTTTATAGACATAATATGGCTATTATTACTTACTAGTTATAGCCAAATGCGTCAATGGTCTATAAAGTTTATTTCTATTAAATCGAGAGCGAGTAATAACAGTATGAGATTCATTATTATTCTTAAATAGATGTCGATTTTTATACACAAATATACTAACGTCAAAAACATGTTAGGGTCAAGATTTTATGTTTTTTGAAAAATGGTCTACAGGATTCAATCTGTTTGAGGTTAAAAATTGCTCGTATACATTTCTTTTGCATTATAAATAACTTATGAATCTCACAAGATTGTCCCCAAATAATGATGCCATACGGAAGTATGGAATAAATATATCCATAATAACTCTTTATAGCTGAATTTATAGAAACTAAAAGACCTTATTTTATTGCAAAGTGCAGCAATATGTTCCTTCCATTTACAGTATCGGTCCATTAAGATACCCAAGAACTTCGTACTCACAACTTCATTAATCGGTTCTCTATTGTATGATACATTAACATTTTTTGGTTTATTCTGCTGTGTGTGAAATTGCATAAATTTGGTTTTAGCAATATTTACTTTAAGATTATTTGACAATAACCATTCAATTGTATCATTGAGAGCATTATTTATGTTAAATTCATAGTTTTCTTTATTGTTTTCCTCAATTACAATTGTCGTATCATCCGCATATAATATACATTTTTCAGAAATAGCATTAGGCAGATCATTAATGTATAATAAAAATAATAAAGGACCCAATATACTTTACATATTACATAATGTTTTTATTTCAGTACATTGTTGTGTATTAAATAGGTAAGATTTTATTCAATCAATGAAAAAATCAACGGTACCATGTAGGTACGAGGGCGACACTGAAAGTCTTTAGAACTGACCACTTGTAAACAGTATAATAAAAAAATAAGGTTTAATTTTGAAAATGGAACTCTTTGCCAATATTATTGAGTATGTATTTTATTAATTTGTCATTTGTTTTACGATTTGGCGGCAAATTGAAAATTGTCTGTGTCACGTCAGCATGAATTTAACGCGAGAAAATTTTCGTGCAATGATTTTTTATGACTTTCGTTGTCATTTAAGTCAACAAGAAAGTTATGATAGACTTCGATTAGCCTTTCACGATGAAGCCCCATCTCGTGCCACTGTTTACAACTGGTTTAATGAGTTCAAACGTGGTCGCACTAATCTCACCGATGATCTGCGTGAGGGACGGCCTTCTACGGCTACGACTGAAGATAACATCAGTGTTGTGCGGCGTATGATACAGACTGACAAAAGAGTGACCTATCAGCAGATTCGGGCAAGTTTAGGCATCGGTATGAGCCAAGTGCACAAAATCCTGCATGAACATTTAGCGGTCAGGAAGCTTTGTGCCCGGTGGATAACTCACGTATTTGACCGAGGCCCAAAAAATCCGTCGTGTTGATTGGTGCCGTGAAATGGTTCAAAGATTTAACGGAGGTGACTCAAATGCTGTGTTTGACATACTTACGGGTGACGAAAGCTGGATTTACTGTTATGATCCCGAAACCAAAAGACAGTCTGCTCAGTGGGTGTTTCCTTCCGAGGAGTTGACAACTAAAGTGAAGAGAGGTCGAAGCGTGGGGAAAAAGATGGTGGCCTCGTTCTTCGGAAGGACCGGACATTAAGCGACAATTGTTTTAGAGGATCGAAAAACAGTTACTGCAGAGTGGTATACTAACAATTGTTTGCCACTGGTCTTGGAAAAAGTTCGGTAGAAACGACCACGCAGTAGGATCCTCCTTCACCATGACAACACCTTGTCGCACACCGCCAGGCGAACGATCGACTATTTGGCGACATCAAACGTGGAATTACTAGGTCACCCGCCATATAGCCCCGACCTTGTGATTTTTATTTATTCCCGAAAATAAAAGAAAAACTTCGAGGAAAACGTTTTATGGACGCCGAGGAAGCAGTGGCTGCGTTTCAAAACGCCGTCGAAGAGACCCCTAAAGACGAGTGGGCAAAGTGCTTTTCTCAGTGGTTCCATCGGATGCAGAGATGTATTGACGTGAAAGGACACTATTTTGAAAAGATGTAATAAAAGGAATAACTTGCTAGTGTGCTCAGTTTTTGATTTTCTAAGAACTTTCAGTTTGACCCTCGTATTTATTACTTCCGTGGGAAAAAATAACAAAGGCTTTAAACAACTCGTATCCAGGTCCGTAAAACTCTTGAAAACATTTTGAATCTCCCTCCATTTTTAAAATTTTCTATGGTAGATCCAGTATGTCTGGGAAAAGAAATATTGTTGTTTTTACTTTACAAAATTTTCTTGCAATTTCTTAATATTTTCTAACCATATAAACCTTCTATTAGCTTCTACAAACATTTTAAAACTAAAATTAGCCAAATCGGCCCAGCCGTTCTCAAGGATTTAACGTGCCTAACATTAACAATTCATTTTTATATTTAAATTATATAAATTTATACAAAAGTATAAATATTATAAATATCTACTATGTTGACACTGATTTTATTTCCGGTAACATCCAAATTATTGCAGATAATGATAATGGTTTTTATTATCAATAAATGAAAATAATAAATTGTGTCACCACTCACTCAAAAATAAAATAATATATTGGAAAACTTATTTTATTCTATAAAGTACTACCTGGCAGCGGAGTAGAAAACGATTGTGTCACTGTAACATGTGTTTTTTTTATTTTCCTGTGACATTATATAAAAATAAAAACTTATTAATTCTTGACATTACGCTTCGAATTAAGTATGTAGTAAGAGGATTTTATCTTCAATCATAAAGTTTGCATACTGTTTTCAACGGTCTAGCCTATCTGGCTAGTTCGATATTATGTAATTTAAACTTCTGTATCATACCCTTCTATTGCAAATAAAGAATTTGAATTTGAATAAATAACCTAAATACCTACAAATCTAATTATTAAAAGTGCAATCTAAAATACGACGTAACTGGTCAGATTAATCATGTAAAGCACTTGTTAAGATTGCTTTATTCCTGATTTCAAAGACGATAAAACAAAGTCGCTTACAGCCTTCGACATTGCAATAACACAACTAATTATTTTTTCCCCTCATCTTCAAATAACAGGCAACATAAAGCAATTTGACGAGATATAATACCAGCATATGAAACAAAGGAATATGTCGAGAGCCCCAAGTAAATCAATGGCAGAATTTTCTTTGTTATTGAGCTCTGCAAATATTAAATAAACCGAAATGTTTGCAATATACGATGCTAAAATAAAATGAGTTATCCTGATTTTCATTATGCCATGTGATGTTTTGGTTACCATGAATTATACACTTTTCCATTCAATGGGGGAAAAATATTATGATTCGTATTTGACTCCAAATGTAAAAATCAAATGCTTGATTGTTTTATTTGTTTGCAACAGTACCTAGTAGGTGTTAAAATAAACACCTAATAATAATTTAATAAATGTGAAATCTAGCCCGGTAAATAAGAAAATTGGAAAACTTTCACTATGTAACTAAAAAAAATATCTTTCATAAAATTTCAGCGCAACAAACCCATTGAATTATTCAATTCAAATTCCAAAAAAAAACATATACTTACGAATTTTTACAAAAAAGCTTCCACAGGCATTGGTATTCCATTCAAACTATCTGTTACAGTCACGGTTTTATTTACTTATTACTTAACATGCCGAAAGCGACACCGGTAGAGTTTATGTGCATGTCAAACTTTACGTGGAAGTAACAGTTGGTTGTACCAGTATCGGTAACCGTTAGCGTCCGACCTGAATCGCGGGGCGCGAGCAACTGAGCTCTTGACGAGACAATCTTTGGCTGTACAACCCTGTAACAACAACTTAGCTTTCACACGGATAACTGCTTTGTCTTCGGTCCTTTTAACTCGAGTGTGACATCCCTAATTGGTGTCCCCGTATTCTTCATCTTGATTTTGATTGTATTGTAATATAAATCCTTTTGTTTGGCTTTGTGGATTTGTTATTGTGTAAATGTTAAGTTTAGAATTGTGATTAATATTGTTTTCAGTTATTTGCACTTTGCATACTACAACTACATAATACAAATAGGTTTTCTGTCTATAAAGCAACCTCGTAAGGGTTGACTGGAAGAGATTGCCTAGCAATAAGTCCGCCTTTGCTATATTATGTTTAAGTGTTTGTTAATGTTAAACTATTTGTTACTGTATGTGGACAATAAAGTTATTTTGTATTGTATTGTATTAACGTATGCAACACTTCATGAAATGTATTAAAAAACAATAAAAACTTCGGAAATCTATTCTGTGTAGAGGGAAAAATGTTTATGCCCATTGTCCCATATATTTTTCAGCTATTGCATGCATTTTACATTAAAATTTGATAATTTACTCCGCTATTTAGGGCTAGATCTGACCGGTCTCAGTATGTAAAAACTCTGCACCACAAAACACCGTAATTTGTCTGTAGCAAAGAATGCAATCTCTTCTAAGCTATCTTAAAATAAAGAGGAATAAGCGTATCTACCTTGTACATTTTTTATCGAAAAAAGAGACGGTGTTCTTTAGTACGCCTTTAGGAGTCTGTCTAGTAGTAAAGTACCATCTGGCGGAAGGGTGGTTATGAAATACTCTGAGACCACGTTATTCAGGATCAATTTACCTTGAGTTCCACTTGATATGAATGAATGCCAACTGGTAGACTTATTATTTATACCTCAATAGCCTAAGAGCCGCAGGAAAAGAGCGTATTGACTTCACAGCGAATTGGCAAGGGAGACATTTAGGATCGGCTTCATTATGGCTCGTAAAGTACCGTTGAAAGCTAAAATATATATCAACGAGACGGTAAATAATACCAATACCAATTGCTATCGTATTTAAACTTAAATTTCTTACCGAAATTAATATTTGTTTTAGGTTTAAATAAAATGGTGTATTTTCATTTTCAAGTAGGTACTCGAATTTAAATAGGTAAAAGTTGAATCGCTTAAACATTCAATTAGGCGTTAATGATAATATTTATTGTCAAGACTTATGCAGACAATAAATCAAACTATTTAAATACGGTTTTTATCAATCGCAAAAATATAACAAATCATTATGCAGACAATTTCTAGCATAACAGTTGCCACTACCCATAACGAAATCTTACAGTATACCTTTTACAATACAATGCACATTTACAACTTGTAACACCTACAGGTATTTTATGAAGTAAAGTTAAGTACTACTGTACAGAAATTTCACAGACACAGAGCTCAGAATTTAAGTAAGTTCACCTCTTACGTGTTATAATTAGATCCGCCCTCGGTAAAGCGAGCTTTGCTAAATGGCAAGTAAGGCGAGTAACAAACTTGTTAACTAAATTATACGACATTTTCATGTGTGGACGGAAGACTTTCGAAACTCCTAATTAATTAACATGACCTTTGCAATGTACTTATATTAAATATAAAAGATATAATAAAAAGACAAATACCAAAGGAAAATATAAGCTTAAGTTCGATTGTTAAGGATTATCTCTTAAACACGTTTATTTTCAGCGAGCGTACATAAAAAAAAAAAAACACAAAACAAGATAACGTTCGGTAGGTCTTCTCACTGCGAGAATCTCATTTTCAATATGTTTTTATAACTTTCTGTGAGGAAATGAGGTGAAGCTCCCGGCGCTCGGCTGGCATTGTCATCATAAACCAACCGAGACCTTCTTCATAAATCCGAGCCAAATGTACCTTTATACGCATCATGCCATAACACAGGATCTTTTTTGCTGTACAATGCTTTTAAAACCAACAAAACTCGCGTCTGTTTATTGTTTTTTGTTACAATACCCCGATATTTGCTAATTCAAATTAGGTACCTGACTTTGAGTTCGCTTTGAATCAGATTTCTATTGTTACTGATACAGGTTTAAGTTTATCAATAATCATAATATACTAAACATGGTTTATAACATTTCGTTCGATTATTAAAGTTATTGACCATTTCTTTCTTACCAATAAAATGTTAAAAAAAAACCACATAACTTTTTTACTTTATGTTACTTTATGTATCCAAAAGACTGAGGTACTTTACCTATTAAGTATAATTATATGCTAACTTTATCACATTTTGATTGTAAGCATTTAGTTGTTCTTAATGTTTCACATATTTTTAATAAAAGATTTAATTACTTAGTACATTGTTTTCTTTGGGTCATACCTATTTGTGCCAATTTTTCATGTATTACTTAAAATGTTATTCTAAAATACATCACTAAAAAGACGTTACTGTAAAATGTTTGTGGCTTAGTGGCTTTTGAGAATTGCAATGATAAAATATACGAAATAATTATTACATTAAAAAGGCGCCAACTGCTTAAAGCTATCTTAAAAAAACACTAAACTAATCTTACGCTAATATAGCGAAGTATATATTACTTGAAAATTACTAGTTAAATAATGCCTTTAAGTACCTTAACGACCATTTAGTTCTGTAATTGTAAATATTTTTTAAACTATAAAACACTTGGTCCTTTTTATAATGATTCACATTCGCGGGATTCCTCAAGGTTTTTTGTAACACATATAGTTCTCAAACAGCATCAATTTGAAATTTTTATCGCGTTTTTCGTTCATATCTCAAAACTTGCTTTTGTGGCTTAGTGACCTTATAGTAAATGGACGGCAGATAAGGCGAGCAGACGTAGGTACTTGTTACAAAAATAAATTATTATCTTAATAATAACATGACATGACACCAGATAAAATAAACTAAATATGTTTTTACTAATGGCTTGCATAATAATTTCTAAAACAAAAATTAAATTGAGATGAAAAAAACATTTAATCATAAACTAATAAAACTACCATTATCATATTTGAAACAGTTTCATTAATATTCTATTTAATATTAAATATTCTGAGTCAGCGCTGTACTTACGGAGCCAGTGCAGCAAAAAGTGAATTTTCTTTAGGCATTCCGTGACACCAATGCGAATGCAAGAAATTTCCTTGCTCATTTTTCGCCGGTCTCAACATAATAACCTCTTGTTGACTGCCGCGCCCCACTCCACAAGCAATAAGGCAGTAATAAATGTTCAGATCTAAAGACGAAAAAAAACTAAAGTTGAATTTGTGCAGCTCTACTGTTTGTGGGTAGATTTCGTAAGGTTTTATTAAGGACTCTACAGACCTCACTATTGTTGGTACTCGTATGAAAGAGTGGGGATGGATATATATAAGCTTAAGCGATATCAGAGTGCCTTCCTCCTCAGACATGACGTGCCATGGCTTACATGGGAAATTTTAAACAGACTCCGTTCTCAAATAGGCCGAAGCAGGGAAAGCTTGTACGTACAGGTACTTCAGCTCGGGGATCGGTCTGTATTAGTATATTGTACTTAAGTTTTTATATCGTACAAATTATGGTTTTTAAGATCAACTCGCGTAAAAGTGCTTTGTGTTAGGTGTATAAGTATACCTACAATATTATAACACCGTTGTTACTAGTGGCTACTTCCAGAAATTGTGGATTGACTACAGATGATTCATCAAAGATGTAAAGCTTACCTAATACAGGCCGCATTGAGCGTCTTTCTCACTAAATACAAATACTCATTAGTTAATGCAATACAAAAAAAACATCACAACAGTGAGGCCTAAATTTAAATAATTTATTGAAAAACTCTTAAGTATTTTTTTTTAAATTTTAATTACTCTCACAGAAATGAAAAGAAATCAAAATATATTAAGTACTTAGCGCTAGAATGATCTCGTCCTGTATTATTGCGTCTGTAGAACTGTGGTGGCTATCTGTTTGCTCGCATTTATCATCACGAGTTCCAATTGCGTCTTTGTGCTTCCGTGCTTCGAATTGCAAGTAGATACGTATAATTTAAATAGATTCCACGCTATTTTTATCTAAGATAAGAAAGATTTCTTAAGGAAAAGCCACGCTTAACTTGCACCTTTTGAAGTGAGTCGTGAATAAATAAATAAAACACAGATAGTGTACAAATAAAAACAAAGTTTTATATGAATTTCTTTTTATGGTTTCTAATTCTTATTAATAATTAAATACAATTATTTATTAATCGAACTAGTTGTTAATATTAAATTTTTCGCTTCACGTTTTTTATAAACATTTATGACCATATTACGATTGTTGAGCAACGCTATATTTCAGTGATGTAAAGTTTTTTTAATCAATAACCAACTTAATATATTCACGTACCTTGAAAATAACATAATAATCACAAAAGTAATGAATATATAATTTAGTAGTCGGCGAGATCTTCTCACGGCTTCATTTCAAGCCTCCGGGATTATCCACATTATCCCAAAATCGCGGCACGGCAGCTCCCTACAATGATCGCTCATAAATTACTTCAATTTTATAATAAACTATTTCAAACTTAACAGTTTGTTTACTTATTTTCGAAAGAAAACCGTACTTATATACGCAATGCCCAAATTAATTTAATTTAATTCAAATTACTCCGACATACTGAACGCAACTGTTTCTTAGCAAAATAAGAATGTTGGCAAGATTTTATTTATGTTTTATATCTCTAAATTAGTAATGCGCATGCTCAAGAAATAATTTCTTACTATATTTTGTCAACAATTTCTATAATTCACCACATAAAGGGGGAAAAGGGGGGCATAGTCTAAAAGAGCAAAAACTTAACGATCACTGATATCTCAAAGAATTTTGGCATGCGAGTTCTTTTGTGATTAAGGGGTTCACTGAGCAAGAATTTTTCGAAATCCTCATCATAAGAAGACAAATGGGGTCCAAAGTATGTGTGGGGAAAGAGATATATTTATTTTTAGAAAATTACTGCAAGTATGTACCTAAATCTTTTATTTAACTCTTGAAAGGAAAAATGCTCCTGGTAGAAAAAGCCCACGGCTTTAAGTCCGCCATTTACGTCTTTGTAATAAACTTTAAATAAATAAAGGAAAAAATGGGACAAAGTCAGAAAAAAGAGAAACTGTACTATGATCATTGATCGTCAATAAATTTTAGCAAGTGGGTTACTTTTGAGTGCAAGGGAACACTAAAAAATTTTTTTTTGCTAATTCACCTGCTAAGAGCTAGAAATGGGGTCCAAACTATGTATTGGGAAATATGGTCATTTTATTCAAACCTCACAAAATTATTTCTTATGATGAATAAGTAAATACCTATTTTAGGATATTTTGCATTAACCCCTAAAAGGGGGAAAAGGTTGTGTAATCAGGGGGTGCACTAAGCAAGGAGTTTTCAAAACGCACTTCCTAAGGGGGTGTGGTCCAAAGTAGGTATGGAGAAAGAGATGAATTAGACCATTTTATTCGAAACTTCACAAAATTATTTATTTTTCAAATGAAAGTATCAGTATTTTTAGAATTCTAGTTTTAATAGGGGGGACAAAAAGCAATACTAAGCTATAATTGATTGATCTGTCATTGAATTTTAGCAAGTAGGTTCCTTGTGTAATCAGGGATTATTTCTAAACTCACCCCCATAAGGGAAACTGATGTCCAAAGTATGTACGGGGGAAGGAGATTAGTTAATCCGTTGCCGTCTAGAAATTTCACAAGATTATTTGTTTTCATCATCATCATTACGTGTAGGTTACATTGTCAATCGACCATGTACAGCATTTGTGCGGAATCGCCTCTCGGTCTCTGCCTTGGTTCCTTTAACGACCATTATTTGTTTTGATAAATGATTTTACCAGATTTAATTTTTTTTTAATTCAGCCTTTCATTCAGTGTTACCAGTTGCTGACTACGAAATTAACAACCATTTTGAAATCCGATGTGCCTGATGTGATATACTGTCAATCTCTATTGGGATTCTATGGGGTTGTAATCTTCTAAAAACAAAAAAAAGACGATCCTGAGAGACCTGCAATATATAATCTAAGGGATTCCATTCCTGACCTCATTGGAAAAAGTTTTTGATCTGGTGGGCGAAGCCGCGTGCAACAGCTAGTTAAACTTATCAAATACATTGTGTTACATAAACAAATATAAACTGTGTCCGAATTAAAAACTCAAACTTTAAGCTTTCTAAAGTCAAGTGTCTATGTCCCAATCTAAGAGGCAAGATGTTTCGCCGGCACCAAAGGCGTTAAGGTGAAACGTTTCAAGGGTTTTTTGTCAGTTAATGGAAGTTCTTTGTACGGATGTTCCGAGTGGACGGACAGTACGACTTGGAATCGGATTAGCAATATCGAGCATAGACCGTGATAGAATCGGCCAAGCATTATCTTTAAGCGCAGTCTTGCTGAGATTGTATTATGATGTGTATAATACAATTGCATTATTTTAAGTTGGAGTATTTTAGAAATAATTTTGCGTGCTTCTTTTGTTATTTTTATTCTACATAAGACAGTTCGTTACATGTTACGTAAATGTTGATAAATAAAGTAACAATGTAAGAAATTTGGAGCTACAAATATTAATTATTATGAAATGCCTTCTTTGCTCAAGGCTTACTTTTAACTTTTAAATTTTTGCTTTTTATTTACCTAAAATCATAAAAAGTTTTTGAAACTTTTGACATGGAATACTTAACTTACTAACTCAACCATTTATATTTTTATGAGTAAAATATTGTTGATTTAAAAATACACATTTCTTCCAAGGTACGTACCACTTAACACAAAATCACGTCACAAGAGCTAAGACAATGCGAAGTAAGACCGTCCGGCCGCTTGGGGCTCGAGATAGCGAAGATGTTAGCGGAATGTTCGGATTAATGCCTCCGCTGGAGTGCCTGCCGCCGCCGGCCAGATACCGAGCTGTGAAAGCTTCACAGCCAATTGTATTAAATGGTATGCTATCTTTACAGTGATCTAAGGCTTTCACATAAAAATAACGTATCTCATGAATGTGAGCAGAATGAAAGTGAATAACTCAAAAGCAACGACAATGTAAAGCAAAAATCGTCTGGCCGCTTGTGGCTCGAGATAGCCGAGATATTAGTGGAATGTTCGTACTAATGCTTTTACTTGAATACTACTGCGATTCAGCATCACTGTTTTTATTTTATGTTAATAGCAAATGCAGAGTCCGAAGAGTATAATGATAGGTTAGAAAACAAATAGGCAGGTCGACAACTTCAGAGGAAATCAAGACGCTATATAACTTTCATTCGTTGCTATCTTTCGTAGAGTGGACAGCGGCGTAGCCTACGGCGTAGCAGCATTCGTAGCAGTGATGCTACGCGTACTAATTTTAACAGCACTTTGTACTTGAATATTATTTGTTCACAATTTATAATTTTGTACCTACTTTGATTGTCCTTGCAAAATATGTGCAAACGTTAAATTGACATTTTGATTAGTTTAATATTCGAAGCTTTGTTATGAGTATCAAAATTACTAAGAATCTCATTTTAATTCATTCAGAAGCAATTTACAATAGGGCTTCGGGCCCTTTGAAGTTTAAAGAATTAAAATAATCAGTTTTTTTCTGTGTCAACCTATTTCAATTTATTAAGTAAATCTAGGTCTGAATTTTAAGAAAAAATTACCTACAATTTATTTTCAGTCTCGTACAAAATTTCAGCCATTGTCATATTTGTTTTTAAAATGGCAACAGAACTACACCTAAAAACAATTCATGAGATAAGGCCTGGTGACAGACGGATGGACAGTGGAGTCTTAGTAATCTCTCTCTCAAGGTCTCAATATGATCCTATAAGAACAGAATCTTTAAAATGATGTTACAAACCCAATTTTGTTATTAGAATTTATACCCATCTGTGTTGTATCTAATGATAGAACTTCATAAGACAATAACTAAGGTCATAATTTATAGATTCATGTTTTTTTTTTTCTTAGGACCTCAAGACGTAAACAGCTAGAAAGTCGAAATCGTATAACTTGTGACAGTGACAATATTGTTAAAACTGTGATTTTTAATAGTTCATTTAATACACCCGTAGTATGAAAGTAAATCAATGAACTATTTAAAGTAACGGATTGACAAATATTATAGCAGTTTTGTATTCTACATATATTAAAATTTCCATTTTGATCGAATAAAACATAACAAGTTTATTTAAAATATCTCGAGAATGTTTTTTTCCCGTTATCAATCCATTTTATTCCATTACCGATTACTTTTAATAATATTAAAATACAACACTCAAATACGTGGATTACTTGTAAAATATACAATGATGTTTATTCATGAGTAAATATATACAATACATTTTAATTATTTTTGACAATATTTTAAGTGTGACATCGCCGTATCGTGCGTCTAGTGACAGCGAAAAAGTTGAGCACGGATTGGTCACCAATTTAACAATTAGTGGCAAGCTACTCCGTGCTTCAAAAAGCACATTTAGCCATTGCTCTTGGTTGTTATAGATAGACGTTAGGCTGTTTCTGATACCTTAAAAATCTTACAACCACTCAACACACACATGTCCTGTCTGTCTGGTTTCCCTGTAAGAAGGGTTACGGCGGTCAGACGGCAGCCGCTCCAACCAGCACCGTCAAATCTAGCACCATAATCAAAAGCATACTCTAGGTTTAACAGCGTAAGCTGAGGATGCAACTGATAAATACGCTAGATAAAGAAAACAATTCACAAAAAAAATTGTTAAGTATTTTTTTATGCTGCAATATTTTAAACGGGACATAAAGAGATAATAAAAAACGGTAATGAAGTGAATTAAGCTCGGCTTGTGAAGGTTGCTGAGAGGAATCCAACTAAGATGGATGACGTCATTTTCCTCTTCATTAACCCATTTACGTGACTCGCTCCGCCAAAATAGTTAAAGTCAACACTACATTCACATTTTCATAGTAATCGTTGTTATTATTTTTTGATAAAATGTAAAAGGATGTAGTGACAAAAATAGAAAAAGGCATGTTAAGATGGTTTGGGCATGTAAAAAGGATGGATGAAAGGAGACTTACGAAAGGTATTTACAAAGCAAAGGTGACAGGAAAAGTCGGTAAGGGCCGGCCTCGGAGAACATACTGCGACCAAATTGCAGACATATTAAAAAAGGGAGATGTCAGGAGTACCCGTAATCGGCGAGCGTGAATGACGAGAGTGATGAGCGTAGAAGAAGCGAGAGAAGTCTGTAAGGATCGTAGCAAATGGAAATCCGTAGTCTCTGCCTACCCCTACGGGAAAAAGGCGTGATGGTATGTATGTATGTATAAAATAATAAAACTTTGAATATTATTAGTTTCTTTTTACATTTTAGTATGAATTAATTAATAATTGCTCAGAAAGATTTATAATTAAATATTAGTGATGATTTTGATAAAAAATAGTTCGTAATAATTTGATAGCTAAGATTTGCTACATTATTGCTGCATTTTCCCAGATATGAATTATAGTATACTCGTATCTGTCGAAATGGAGTAGCTCTGTAATGTCATCATCACATGAGATATAAATGAATAAATATCAGGCGTATAGTCATAGGTACATGGATTCTATTTCTTAAACAATTCTATGTTGGAATCAAAATTACATAAAAAAGGAAAATACAACCGTTTCCACGTCGTGAACACCGGAAGGAATGATAAAAGAAAACGAAACTAAAGATGAACTTACAACATTAGGATTTTTCACATAGCAGTCAGCAGAAGTGTTTATGAAAATAAGTTACATGGTTTTTCGAGCATTCCGCTGCAAAATGATTGATGAGAAGCTAGCAGCAATTCGGGTTGGATTGACACATATCACTCAAAAGATCTTTGCGACCTACTGCGACATCGGAGGCTGATAATAAATAGGTTTTGGAGACAGGGCGGGAGCGATGTGGATGCTCGACCGCCGCAAAAGGAAGATCTTCCCGCCAGGTGAGGTGGTATGTATGCCTGGAGAACCGCGGCTCCGGCGATGTTCTGTCGGAGGTTGTATATATGCTCCAATCCGTAGAAACTTCTATTGCGCGATTTATGGAGGCTTGAAATTGCTTGCTATTCTTCGTTAATCATACTGTCGCCACAAGGTACTTAAGACTTTTTATCTGTTGGATAATAAATAAACAAAATATAATAATAAGAAAGAAAGAAAATAAATCGAAACGGTGGAGCCATTTCTTGGCTTAGAGGAAACAAAGTGTACGTAACCCTTCTATTTTGGCTTCGCCGCAGTTGGGTAAATAATACAACAAAGTATATTTACAACTTCTAAACTACCAAATGCTAGAGATGCACTAACATGGTAATTACTCGTATTGTACCATGCTATACAGACACACACACAAAATCATTGTTTTTTTTCTATGATCACAACAACCAATTGTTATAAGTATTTGTACTTGTGGAATAATAAAGTTTTAATATTTAATTAATAAAAAAAAGAATAAAGCTTACGTTGAATTAGTGGCCGTAGATTTTTCGAACGGGGAAACGTGAGTAATATATTCAATAAACCCCCAGATGCAGCAGTTTTACTCAGAAATAGTTAGTGTGGAATACTTATGACGCAAGCTTTTATATTTATTTATTAAATTTCCTTTTTAATTATTGATGCTGACTTTTTATGCCGATTTTCCCTAGATCTATGCGGTATGTTCTAAGTTATTAAGTTTTCAATAATCATCATCATCCTAGCGTGTATTCCTAGTTGCGCCGTCAGCTTACGCTTCGGAGTCTAGGGTACGCTGTAAGTAATGGTCCTAGATTTGGCAGAACTGGTTATTACAATGGAGCGACTGCCGTCTGACCTCCGTAAGCCTTTTTACAGGGAAACCAGACAACATGATCCGAGGTGTGTTATAGTGGCTAACACTGTCAGAATTTTTCAGGCTGCGCTAAGGCATCTGACATAGCCTCACGACTGCTATCTATCGATGCGACCAACGGCTTAACGTGCCTTCAGAAGAATGAGGAGCATATAATGAACGTTACGTTTAATTTTCTACTTAGCTTGGGGTTATTAGTTACTGACCCCTTTTTAGTTGTGACCCGGGTTTAAATACAAATGAATAAATACTTAGACATACACATACACATATATATATACGTATATGAGAACTAGCCAAGTCAGGCTACCTTAGGCTACAATATATTATCCTAAGTTCTAAGAAGAAAAGATATTTTATGTTATTATAAATAAATTTCAGGACTGACCATTGAACTTGGCACCCATTTAGATCTCACTTCTTTTGTCGTTGAAGTCAACAACCAAGGCATATATCATAATATTGAACTTGGCTCTCATTTCACATTTATGTTTTTGATGGGATTTTCTTTACTCCACCTAGAAATTTATACTCGAGCTTGCAATCACATACATATTATATAACAGGGTATATACCCTGTTATATAATATGTATGTGATCAAGGATATCCTTGATATGGCTTTTACTGAGCGTTTCAAGAGCACTCAGAGTGGAGAGCTGGCCGATTTGGGAAATCACGTTAGTGGCTGCGAAGTGCAAAGATTGACTGAGACTCCGAAGGCTCAGATGACCAGATATGTGAGTGATATAGATATTTTAGCTTATGATATAAATGTCTATGAAATATTTATAAAGTCATGCTTGAGTTTTGATTAATTTATTTGAAATAGGGCATTTATGTAATCATGATATTTAACTTTGTTAATGGTAAGATAAAATCATCTTTAAATGATGATTGAAAAACGGGTAAGATGACAAACTCAATTATTATATTTTGTCTTTTACAAATAAAGAACAAAAGTCACCGTAAATATGTGTTTCCTTTTTTGTTTTCGTCTCATAATAGCTTTTTTGCCTGTGTGGTAAATCTTCTCAGAACATTAATGTCTTATCCTGTATATCCAGCTACCTGCATTAAGAAACCTGCGCGAGACTACCTATAATGCCTGAGCAGTGTCATAATATTAGTTCTTACAAATTGATTTAGCCATAGCAAACTCACTAAGAATAAAAAGAACTGAACTGAACTTACAACAACAACATGGGGTCTTTCAAAAAGGGCGTTAAAGGATTTCTCAAGGGTCGGCAATATGCACGTGATGCCCCTGGTGTTGCAGGTGTTCATGGGCTACGGTGACCACTTACCATCAGGTGGGCCGTATGCCTTTTTGCCTACTTAATTGTATAAAAAAAAAACTTATTTTCTCCGCACCACTTCTTGATTGACTGGTAGAAAAAGCTTCCCTTGAAAGTTAAATGAATCATTTTAAATACATAAATTTTAGGTAACGATTAAATACAGTGATAGAAGGATACTGGACGCAATAGCAGGTTGTGTCATGTATTGAGGCAAAAGCAAACCACTATTTAAAGTACCTACAATGACTTCTTTACTTGTACTATTCATACGAAGCTAAGTTTAATACTTCTCATCTATCACGTCTCTACATATTGCCATGCCCATCTCTGTAAGAGCACTTCAGACGGTCGTCAGACATCAGCTCGATGCTAACGCATCTGATATTGACACTGTGAATTATCTTGATTATAATTTATATCTATACGAAGATATATTATGTAAATATGTGTTTGGTTTAGTGTCAGAAAAATAGGCATGCTATAAATACCTCGAACTCTGAACTTTGTTCGAATTAACTGTAAACTGAATAGGTATTTACATTTAATTAGTTTTTATGTGACTTGTAGATATCTTTCATTTTATCCTCATAATACAATCGGAAAACTGTGATGACAGTTGGAACAAAATATTACATGAAAATGTACGTAGAAAGATAGATATACACTATATTGCACTAATAACGAAGAGAAAGAAAATATACAAATTTAAATGACGGAAACAAAATGTTAAAACATGTGTCTATCAAGAATTTCAAGACTTTATCGGGATATACGCCAGACAGATTGCGCAATCAACAAAAATACTGACTGATCTTTTAATACGTTTCTAAGGAAAAGATTTATCTCAAAAATAGCAAAAAGACTATATTACAGGGTAAAAGTAGAGGAGATTAATAGGTTGATTATACAAAGCTGTTTTTTGACAGACTGATTTCATAAAAAATTTCAAGTGACCGATGCTTAACGATAAACACTTTTAAATAATTAAAGTTTACAAAGTCTCTTTTTGTGAAGACAGAGTCATAGAAATCACTAGTATTTATTTTTTATAACAATTTATTGGTGATATGCTAACGATAAATGCTATAAATTATCATATGTAATACTTTTTCATGATCGAAGTTCATTTCAGAAACGGAATCACATTTATAGTTTTTTGTTTTATTAATTTATCGGAAAACAGATTTCAACGAATTTGTACACATTGATATTGTTATTATTGCATAATTTTTCGCTGTGCTGTTAATTAGTTTAAATACGACAAGTTTTGTAGTAATGGAAACTGATGATCTAAATTTGAATTCCACACACACTGTAACATATAGGGACGCGACTGCTACCATCGATATTATATTAAGAGCCCTCCTTTGTTGCCGGAATACTTGTAGAGCATTAAGGTAATAGGGTGCTACCAAATCACGTTACGCCCCAACCTATTACTAGTCCTTGTCCCTGCCTAAGTGTATTACTGGCTATTTATCGCGACATTGAGACCGCCGGTTCATCAGTGACAGTGCCGTCATGATAGTGACGACGACTCCAAAATTGCCTCATAATAGTATCTTTATTGGTAATCAACGTTTTTCTTTGGTTAAGCGTGTGACATATTACAATACTAAGAGCCTTATTCCTGAGTTATAGCAGTCATAACATTTATGTACGTGAAAAATGTAGTGCGAAAATATTTATGAATATTTTAGTTACCAACTGGAAGAAATTAATGCTTCAATCTCTTACCGTCGCACTCAGTATGCAAATTCTTCGAACTCAAATAAAAAAATAAAGCTCCATTAGAGAGAGTCGCTTACTTAATTTTTTTACCTGACTACGGCAAATCCACCGGGAGGGTTATGATATTGACCGGTTGGAAGTTTGTATGTATGTTCATCTGTTCCCGATGTCTTCTAAACTACTAGTGAAAGTCAATCAAATGGAGTATCGTTGGAAAGCTAAGTGAGACTATGTGACGTCATGTTCATTTGAAACAGCGCCCTCTATAAGACAAAGGAGTTATGGCAACAAAATATGTGTTACTGACGTTTGGTTTATCTAATGAAATACCTTATAAAGCACATTTAAAAATAGTTAGTTAGCTTTTTCTGGTGGTTTTACTTGTTTTCATTCGATAATTAGAAATATTTGTCTTCAATTCGAGCAGAACCAAATTATGTGTCTTGGTTTTTGCTGGTCATTTGGCTGTATAGTTTATTCAAATTTTAAGCGGTTATGTATGTATAGCTCCATATGAGCAGTGGACAAAAGAATGTGTCTTAATGACGGACCCCAAAATTAATTAAATAAAAATAAGTTTAAAAACTAAAACCCGACTACTGCAAATTTCACGCTCTAAAATGTATGAAACAAGACAATAAATTATTATTGATATCATATATTGTTTCAGTAGTTAGTAATGTACAGATGACAGCCGTGGTAGTATGCCACACCAAAATAATTGAAAATACTTTGAGCGCAAAGTGGCTTACGACTACGCTATCTTCTGTATATTACTTTTCATTCATTCAATATCAATAATAAATTATTGTCTTGTTTCATACATTTAAGAGTGTGATTTTGCAGTAATCGGGTTTTAGTTTTGAACTTATTTTTATAAGTAATAGGTAAGTATACATTTAAAAATTCTCCCTCTAACGGAATCTTTTTTATTTTAAATTGAAGAATTTGCTTTACATACTAGCAGTAGTCATTAACGATTCTATGTGTTACTTAACTTATTTTATTTTAGTAATAGGCATCATATTTTCAAGTCAAGATAATTTATTTTCTTATGATTTAATAATTTTACCAAGTTTTTATATGAAAAGTCTTATATTAACATATCACCAAATTATACCTACATTGCATGCAAGGTAGTTATAAGTTATTGTTCCCAAACCCATATAATGTACGTTCCATTGCTGACCTATTATCATGAAATAGTCCACTGAATCTCAATTAGCGTTCGTTATGACAAAATATGTTGATAACAGCTATCAAGCGCTGCATGGCCAGATGCATTCCAATAAACGTGCCTATTGTGTTCAAAGCAAGAAATAGCAAAAGAACAGATGGAAAACTTACCTACTCTTCTTTTTCGTCCGAGCCTATTTCCTAGTTGCGTTCTCAGCTTACGCTTTAGATAAGAGCCTAGGCTACGCCGAAAACTTACATACAATCCTACAATAATAATAATTTTATCTTATTAGGTGCTATTAATTAAGTTGTTAAAACTGTCAATCATCATAATAGGTAAACAAACATACTTATTCAATTGGTGGATTAAGAGCATTTTCTTCCTCACCTTTCCTTCACGTTTGGGGAAAAGCAGAAAACACACATAGATATTCACATTCTTTAATAAATTTAAGAGTTAGGCTCTTGTCGATGGAAAACACATTTATAAACTATGAATAACGAAAACTCAAATTTTGTCTTTTAAACATTATCTTTTTAAAACGTCTCTAAAGTCAAGTTAGTTTGGAAGCTCCAAATGTAAATTCTGTATTTTCTTTATTTGTTTTCATAGTTGCTTGAATCGCTTCCGAATTCGTATGCCCGTATGGGCATAGCATGCGCGTCACTATGCTACGTGCAAATTGATTAGATGTATATATATGTCCAGATACGATACATTTTTATTTATTTATTCAAACTTTATTCTACAAAATACAATTTTATAGCACAATAGGCAAACTTAATGCTAAAACTTTTATGTTTTACGAAAAGCAGTCAATGAAATGACATTTTGTCAAAGTCTAAATTTTATGGACTTTAAATTACGACTAATTCAAACTGTTTAACATTCAGGCAAACCTTACGTATGGTTGAACAATATTAAAAAGCCAAAGAAAGAGAAAGAAAGATAGTTTGATTTTTACTTTTTTTTAGGTACAATCTTATGAAACTAGTATAAAAATGAATGTACTTATGTGCATATTATCTTTTTTCATGACGTGTTTATTTATTTATTAAAACTTTATTGTACCACTACTAAAATATAATTGGCGGACTTAATGCTAAAAGCATTCTCTCCTAGTCAACCATTATTTTACCGTATTTCTACATATTCAACGGTAAAAAGTGCAATATCTTATCTTCCATGTTTTCATACATCTCTTGCTATCGATGTATGTCAATCATTGATATATTTAAAGATATTTCATGTGATAATGTGCACTGTCGGGGAACGTGACAGATTATTTGAATATCATTGACTGTCATAAATGATGAAATTCATATATTGCATAGAAGTAAAACTTGTACTGCTTTAGGATCAGAATTCTGCTACAATACAAAGTGAATCATTCAACCCAAACAATCAATCAACACAAACAACTAAACAAAGTATGCTTCCCGTGGGAATCGAACCCACGACCCCCGGGTCGAAGGCGAACGCCTTAACCACGGAGGCAGTGTACCACAGTTAAAAATACACTTGACTTGCTTTTTTTTGGTTGACTGGTAGAGAAGGCTCTTAGCAATAAGTTCGGCAATTATTATAAGTATATGTACTAGTTGAAAAATAGAGTTTTAAAAAATAAAAAAAATACTTACAACAGTTGGCGGATTTAATGTCAGTCATTAACGCCAAGTTAAAATAAACTGGTAGTCTCATTGTAACAAGAAGCCTTTTTGTTATAATAATTTAATATATTTAATAATATAATGTAATACATCTTTGTGTTACTTTTATATAAAATTAAATCACCACATCACACTTTTGATAGAAAAATACGACATTTCCTCACAAAATGTAATTACACATCCAAAGCATACCAAACGCACGACATTGATTCTGTATCTTCATTGATTATTCTCAGTATCTTTTATAATTTCCAAAACATCAAAGGTCAGTACAGCTAACAATTTTATATTAAAATAAAGTTTCAAGAACAACAGGAAATTAGCAATTACTCCAGCAGTGTAATAAACTTGCAATTACAACTTCAAAGCGTGCCCCGTAGCCAAATCCAAAATTTTCGGTCACATTCCTCGTTAAGCTTAAATTAGTGAAATAGTAAAATAGTGCTAGTCGAAATTAAGCAAGTTCATAATGGATATTTATTGCTTTAATACCTTCCAGCTGGTCTGCGGAGTTTGTCGGAATAACAATCGGTGTTGCATATAGGAAATTGCCACGGAAAGTGCTTTTTTATTCCTACACTTGTTGTTATGTTCGAGGAACTAATATATGAGTGTAATTACCGCCGTAAAGTGGAAGTGCGAACATTATACTAGATTTGCTCCTATTTTAGATTGTTTACTCTATACGCGGTAATGGTATGACTGTTGTAAAAATTGATCAATTAAGCTTCGTCATTTTTTATTATATTTAATTTCTACTTTTTATATTCTGTCTAATAAGCTCGGCGATTACTGATTAGATAATAAAGAGATATACGTAACTTACTTATTTAATTATAGTTAGACTTAGCTTTATGTGACCATATAAAAAGAAGTATTATAATAGTATTATAGCCGCTTTTGCACATCATTATGTAATAAAGTTTTTATTATTATTATTATACCTAACAAAGTTGTGACATCTCCGGCGTTGCAGGCGTTCATAGACTACGGTAGCCACTTACCATCAGGTGGGCCGTACGCCTGTTTGCCTACTTAAATGTATAAACATAAATTGTATGATTTAAATAAATATACAAGACAGAACTCGTGTAGAAGAAAATCCTTGAAAAAGATTTGAAGTAATATTTTAAAAAAATAAGTAAGATTACTATCATTTTCTCTAATGTATATTTGATACTATATATAGTGAGCTAAATAAAAAAGTATAATAACCACCTTCCGTTCACACTAACGGTAGTATACTTTTCGTTTTGAACCACTATAGGTACAAAAAAAATATTTCAAGTTCACGTGTTCAGTTCATTCTAAATATATAACATTCTGCCGATGATACCCTATCAAATAGTTTAATAGTTTAGCAAAACTTTCACACAATAGACTTATGGGGATTATTGAAAGTTTGTGGTAGTTTCTGAATCTTTCCCAGTTCGATACGTGGCTTCGAGCAAAGTTTCTTAGTTACGTCGAAACTTCTTCATTGACGTCTATTTGCCGATGCATGGTTTAGAATATTTTTCTTTTAATTTTTTAATAGGTAAGCAAAATTTTTATGTCGTAAAAATTGTCTATGACAAAATGTAAAATAAATAAAAATCATCATCATTTGTTCGTTTCTGTAATGTTTTATTATTTGGTGCATATATTATTTGTTTTGTATTGTATTTATCATTTCAGCCGTAGTTACCGCTGGACATAGGCCTTTACTAATGATTCCCTACATCTAACATTTATCTAGGACCTTAAAAAATATAATTAGTCCCAAATGCAATCTCTTCGAAGCTATATTGTAATTATATAATTTTTATTTGGTTTTGTGTAGTTTGTAAAACTGTCATATCCCATTAGTATAGGTTAGTCAAGAGACTATCATTAAAACTAGTCCGTTATTTAGGGAATCAAAATACATTAGTGACGTATTTTTTTTTTGTCAATTGAGCGATAAATTGTAAAGATAATATATAAGGCATCAAAGTTTAGAAGTGGGGGCTCGTGACGTCACATATTACGAAAAAGTGTAGTACATTGTGACGTCACACGGAACTTATAATGCGCCATATCTTTACCATTCTTTATTTAATTTTTAAAAGAAAATATACGTCTCCAATATTTTTTTGATTATCAACTGACGGCCTAATAATTTTTTTTTAGGAAACTAGCCTATTATCTTGACATAAAATCTATGGTATTATCTTGAATTAAATTCAAGGCTAGTTCATAGTTTTCAATTTATTCAGACTTTCCTCTGCTCTGGAAGTTTTGGAAAATTAAAAGTGCGTCTAAATTATTTTGCTGGGACCTACAGTAGTGGGTGGGTGCCGGCCGGCAGTGGTTTGCATGAACTAACTGCTAGCAGAAATAATTTATCAAAAGTTATATCGATAACAATAAAATAAATGGTATAAAACACAATCCGTCCCAAACAACTCCGTCAAACAAGCCAGTTCTAATACCATGTCAATCGCAGACGGGGCTGTCCCTAAAAATCGCTCAACAATGGTAGCAATAACTTGGTGCTAATTGAATCACGTCGGTCTTTGCATCGTGTGCGAGATACATGTCTTTGTATCCGTCTGACATACGTCAGGCATACGTCCATCGGGCTGTGTCAGTATGTCCATAGTTGATAGTGTTTCGCATTCAATTTCCGTTAGCGCAATGCCAGTGCGGACATGTATTTAATTTCGTAGGCTAAAATGGATCTTGTATGCGACTGTAGAATTATTGGTTGAATGTTTGTGATTTTATATAATTTCAATGGTATGTTGGATAAGATGGATTAATACGTGTTACCTATAATTTAGCGAGAGTATATAATTTTTATTTCGTTATTAGCATTTATGAATGAATTCGACTTTATCCCTGACAAAATCGGCTCCATATGGGGTGATTTTCTTTTTAATTCAATAATAATGCTTTTTTACAATGAAGAAGTACTTGAAGCCGAATCCTAATATCGCACTAAATAATACTTGGACAACACCAAATATAACTCTTGCACATTGATATTCAGAAAAGGATACAACGTGGAGCAAGTTTTTAAAATTGGATCTGGGTAAGGCCTGCAGCAACAGAAATACATACGTACAGTATTCTTATTTCTTTGGTACCAAATGCACGTTGTATGGTGACTTGATAATGTGTCTGGGGAATGTTTGCGAAATTGTCTTTGACGACAAACTATTGGCAGCTGCGCTTTGAAAAATAACTTACGATGCATGTTAATTGAAAATGTTTATTTGTAGTAAATCAGTTGTTTTATTTTTCTCTCTTTTTTTATTTTCTTTTCTCAAGGTAAACATTTTCCAGACGTAAATATGTCATTAAAATAAAAAAAGTGTATTAATCACAGTTTTTGTTTTGGTTTGTTAGTGACCGCTGTGTGCTGGGTGGAATAATTAGTTTGAAGAAACGTTAGCTTTAAGTGAGTGTTAAATGTTTATCGGTGAAAAATTACAACATTCATAACTAGGTACATATTGGCATATAAATGAATACCTAAATGCATAATATATACCTAAAAATATTTAATTAAAAAAAGAAGAGTCAATACTAAAAATAATTAGATCGCTCATAAAGACATACATAATCACATTCTCTACAATCATAAAATTGATTGGGCCATTTGCAATACCTTCGCCTCACGTACATCCTGATACATTTACGTGCTCTTATTAAACCTTGACATAAACGATTTAATGTCTTAATTTACTGCACAAAGAGAAATTAAAGAGCCTGTTAAAAGCCTGACATGACAAAGTGCTCTTTCTATTATAACTTTTAAGTCCATAAGCCTCGCGTGCTGTAATTTTGCTAATTACTTCGTCGTAGTGTGAAAATAATTAAAATCGGGCACCCCACTTGCGCTTCGCATAATGCTGTAGGTATTTTAAAAGCGGTCTATGTCCAAGTAGTCGAATAAATAATATTTGAGCTATCTCTCCTCTGTATTTTCTCTAAACAGGTATGTACAGACGTTAGTGAAGTTTATATTTTTGAATTAAATGTAATTGTATGATCATAATTATTTTATTATTAGCTCAAAAACAATCAATTTAAAAAAATCTACTGTCTAATGATCACGGTTCACGAGATACAGCCTAGTGACAGACGGACAGCGAAGTCTTAGTAATAGGGTTCCGTTTTACACTTTAAGTACGAAACCCTAAAAATTAATATATATGTAGCATTTTAAGCCGGGTCCGAAAGATAAATTGAATTTGATAATATAACTTGAAATAATATCTTCTGAAATAGTGCATGTTTCGGTATTACAACACAAAGTTGTATCAAGTATGCGAGCTCTGTTTATATTTCTACACGCGCCCACAAAACAGTGCCAACTGAATAACAATTTGAGCTAGACAAAACAAAACTTTCAACTTTCTGTACATAATATTCTGTTTCATGATAAAATTTGATCCAAATCTAGTACCCACTTCAAAATTTATCAATTATTACTAGACAAGTGTGCAGCGCTTGTCAGCGTTATACGATATGGTTTGTAACCGTTTGGAATTATTGTAGGTATTACAAAAATCTTTGGAATGTTGAAATATTTTCTCCACCCGCGGTAGAGACATGGACTAGAACGAACATACAATTAAGCCCACCATACAATAATGTAAGTACTGAGGAGACTCTTGTAGAACTGGTGATGTATTTTAAAATGCGGATGAGAAGTTAATCTATACTATCTATTTTTATAAGTGCGTAAGTTTGTCTGTCTGTTACGCTTTCACGGCCAAACCGCTGAACGGATTTTGATGAAATTTTGGTATGAATGTAGTTGAAGACCCGGGGTCAAACATAGGCTACTTTTTGACGCAGGAAGACCTGCGGGAAAAAGCTAGTAATATTATAAGTGCGAAAGTCTGTCTGTTACGCTTTCACGGCCAAACCGCTGAACGGATTTTGATGACATTTGGTACGAATATACCTAGTTGAAGACCCAGAGTCAAACATACACAACTTTTCAACGCAGGTGGAGTATCGGGATACAGTTAGTTAAAAAAATGTACTTATTATTACTTTCGAAAAGCACACTAACTAAGCAGTAATTGGATAACGGTCTCAACAACTCGGAAATAGCTAAACTGTGAAATTACTTTTAGAGAATTATCTACAGTGCAGTTGTTAAATTGCTCAAAGACGAACTTAATGCAGGGGACTTGTCAGAGTCTTAAACTTATGAGACTTAATATCTCGATGTTCTGAGTTCTGTCATAGAAACCTTTGCTAGGAAGCCTTGATTGTGACTACGTTTAAGAGATTAAGATTAATCGCTTGAAAATTTCAATTCATGATTCTTGTTAATTTTATGCTCAATTTGATTTTCTGCAGTGATAAAATTGTTTTAAATTCAATTAAAGATATGATTGTCAATTTTCTTACCACTCGACACAGACATTGACTGGCAGAGAATAATTTTGTCTCATTATTATCATCGTCTTCAGATTGGTCTATGCTAATCTCTGTTCTGAGCCTGAAGTTAATAAAATATTATACGAATTAAAACACATATAAGTACAAATGTAAATCTTACTTAAATCACAGGCTATTGCCTCATTATCATCACCACCGTCATTTACATAGCCTACCGGTGGGTAGGGTATGCTCTATGCTAACATATTATACGAATTTAACAAGCTAATCAGGAAATAAAAAGTTTTCGTCGGACAAGCC
This sequence comes from Euzophera pinguis, assembly GCA_947363495.1. Lineage (NCBI taxonomy): Eukaryota > Metazoa > Arthropoda > Insecta > Lepidoptera > Pyralidae > Euzophera > Euzophera pinguis. Next base: position 8,376,785 of record OX376155.1, read on the forward strand.
TGTCGGGGCCAACCACGTGGCATAGGGCAAATAAATCCTTTCGGCCGCCTACTTAACTGAGTTTTGTAACCGGTTACAAAAGAAAATTTTCTCTTTTCTCGTAACCAGTTACAAACTAGTAAAAGACTTTTTCCCCAACCTAATACTATCAGTCAATTTATACGTTCCGGTTTTTTATTCACATCATGCTCTATAAATTTATTTTCAACGCAAACCTGAAATCCACATATTAGGAAAGCGAGAATATAGTCATTGTTGAAATGATAAAAATCTCGTTGCCGAGTTTGTGTACTCCGTGTCGCATTCAACTCGTTTCCTAAAATTCAATTTTGGGAATTTGTTTCCTTCCGTCGAACGCTGCGCGGAATACTGATGCGTCTCCAGCACGGTATTGCACCCACTCATCAGTAGTTATTTAATTTCGACATAATCTTTACCTGAATTTAGGTGCTATCTTTAACCAAGGTCGGCAACCATCAATGCAATTCCTTATCCTTGATTGGCAGAAGAAAAATTTCGTAGTTACAACAGCGTAGGTTTTCAACCTTTCAAAAAATTGTTGTTAAATAAGGTATTTTAAAGTTTTCTCAAGAAGAAAAGTGGCGTGGTGGTGACGTCTTGCTTGTACGTACAAAATCAAGTGGCAGTGACGTCCCTTCCCTTTGACAGTTTCCCCTTCCACCGAATTTCAAAGCCTTATAACTTTTTTATTAAAGAATAAATTCTAAAAAATCTTTCTGTTTTCAGTTTCCGTGAGTAAAATGTTTGATATGAATGATAAAAACAAATTGAGTAGAATACCCAATTGCGTCTATTTTTGTATCCTAAAACCTCCCAAAGTAATATCTATGGTTCATTAAAAATCTTTACAGTCAAAATAAAAATAAGTACATACTAGAGATGATGTTCTCAAAGATCAGTGGGTGCTAAATTACCACTGCCACTTTTTATTTCGACAAAATAAAATATGTACGGGTGTACTTGACGTCTTAACTTATTACCTACTCCTTGTGAAATAGGAACAAGAAGTTTGTTAGTACAGAGACTAGAAAGTTACACTTCCTTTCAAAACAAAACAGTTAAGAGCGGGAGTTGTGTTCGCAATCCGAAACGATGTTACACTATTTGGAATTTAGCCACTGTCACGAAAAAGCACTCTGTTTGAAATAGAAATATTTATTTTATACGAACTAGGTATTTCCTCTTGTAAGTTTCGAAACTTTCTGATTTCAGAGTAAATTATAGGATTGTGAATGAGTCGCTTCTTAGACCTTGAAACCACATTTTTCTTTATTAACATACATGGTGTGATATAAATGTTTGGCCGATGGAAATCAAATAAATAAAATTCTTCTATAAAAACAAAGTGAAGTGAACATTTTATACTTATTATTAGAGTTTTTCATATAACATACTGTAACTAAGAATGGAAAAACACCTTTGTATAGTAATGAATTCTTGTAGCATGGTAAGACGACAGTTATACCTAATATCGTCATTACATACATTTCAATAATGACTACTAAATCATCAAACCTGATTGGATGCTTTGTCCCAACATTTATTTCTTGCCCACTTACTTGTACGTAGAGATGGACATCTCTGCGTTCTCTGCTAAATACCCGAGCATTGGGTAAATACCCATTTTTAGTATATTTCTTTTCCTTCTCTTGTTCTTTCTCCTGCCACCTTTCCAGTTTATCTGAGGTCGGGCCTCCTCGTAACTTGGCACCAGGATTATTTGTCCTGGGTTGTCGTGGAAAGGTTCTCCACTTCTTCTTGGAACGACAACATAACGAAGTTTACTTATTCTACATCCTAAGGTTGACTGGAAGAAATTGCTTCACCGATAAGTCCGTCTTTTTATGCCTCACTGATTTTGTTGATGTGTTTTTTTTTGGTCCAGTTTTTTTTTTAACTTCTTTTATTCGCATGAAATAGATACACATATTGACATACGGAAAAAAATATTACCTTATAATAACTTAATTATTAATTTAAAGAAGAGAAAAAAAAATGCAAAGGAAGGACTACGATTTAAAAAATACTTAAATAAAAAAAAACTGGGCCCAAATAGTTGCCGTTACATGATGGCAAGGTATCCAAGAGACTGGCGACGTTCTCTCTTTGTATGGCCAGGCTGATGCGGTGCCAAAATAGGCGCCAGCTCTTGGGTCTCCAGAGACGACAACTAGGCGTGCTGATATCTTTTTATATAAAAGTTTTGCATCCGCACCTCAAGGCCCCAAGGTCTCCACAGCAAAAGGCATACATGTACGACTCATCTATAGCCGCATATACGCCTCTTAATGTCCTCCGCTGCTGTCGCAGCCACACTTGCCATACAGGAGGTCGCTTGCATATGAGATGGCGCTACTGTGTCAACGCAGGTATAGCATCCCACACGAGCGACCGCCCGTTCCTCCAAGGTATGAACGTCATAAAGAGTTTTGTATTGTATAGGTATTGGGTATAAACGAGATTTTACTCCACGTTTCATGTTTTACCGGGTGCCCATCCCTACTTGTACGGTCAGACAATAAAACAGAAAAACACAGTGGACCGAGACGGTGCACCGAGCCATTGAACTCGGAAGAAAACGGGAAATAGCCGCTATTATGGGCGGACACTGTCGGCTGTACCAACTAGTAATATAGTGTAATGTGACCTATGTTCATGCTTGATATGTAGTCTTTGGAAAGCACTATATTATAAATTTGAGTTATATATTTAAATTTGGCGAACCATACCGAAGGAAGGTTTATTTTATTACAAATATACATCATGAGTTGGTTTTTAATGCTTTCTCGAGTAAAATACTTGACAACTTAGGATGAAATTTTATATCAGTCACATCGGAATGGATATCAGATTAAATTTTGGGATGATACTCAATGTACTTATCCCAATTACTTCCATGAAGTAAAACTATTTTTGTTACTAATTGCACTGAAAGTAATTAGGATATTGGAAAACGCTTTAATTTCGTAAATATGAAATACTTACTCTGCTGGTTTCGCGACTCGAAGATCTTGGCTTCCGAAACAAGAGCGTCAGAGTGTTCTAATCTGCGTAGTAAAAATAAAAATGGCCATGAAAATGACAGTGGAAAAAAAACCAATAGGCATATCAAAATACGCAAACAAAATACGATCACGTGAATGAAAAAATATTGAAACGCGTTGAGTAATATACATTTTATTCTATCTAGGCCATCAATACATGATTCATACAAAACTAGTAGTGTTTCAAGTAGGTACTACTGCAAGTTTGAGTACGAGCAATATCACTGGGAGACAGGGTTATTGCGTTATAAAAGTACAAGACTCCAGTAGTGCTCTCAAAATATAACGGGTTAACTTCGGAACGACCGGCAAACATAGACCCGATCTACCTTATTAAGTATTTACCAATAGTCTGTAATTGTAAGATTAGTAAGCAGTATTTACAATAAATTACATGAGAAAGATACCTCATAATTTGTTGCACAGGTTGGGAAAAAAGTTGCTTCGCATTTTTTTAAGAAAATTTGAAACATTTTTTAATATAATATAGTTTTTTTACCTTTAACTAGTATGTAGGTGCCATTTTATTCGATTACTTTTTGCAATCTTGTAGGTAGGGACATGATCCCATTGCTATAGAAGTTTTGAGGCTTCTGATCAAAATACCGCGACAAGTGGTTTTGGCAGTCCTCTCGTGATGTTAACCTGACACTGCCTAAAGAATTCTGAAGAGACCGAAACAGGTGGAAATCAAGGTGCAAGGTCAGGACTATACGGCGGATGCATTAACACCTCCCAGCCAAACTCTCTTAATTTTTGCTGAGTGGCTAAAGATGTGTGAGGTCTAGCGTTATCATGATAAAAAACCATACCCTTTCTGTTGATTAATTCCGGCCGCTTTTTTTCAACTTCTTGCTTTAATCTCATCAGTTGTTCTTCGCAGAATTTAGAATCGATGGTGCTGCCTGGTGGTAACAGCTCGTAATAATGCCCTTTCAATCGCACCACACACACAACATCACCTTGTTCAAGTTAACCCGGGTTTTGCCACAGTCTGTGAAGCCTGACCGGCCTTTGACCACGACCTTTTTCGGACATTCTTGTCGTACGTGATCCACTTTTCATCACCAGTTATCAGCAAAAATAGTTCGGTTTTATTACGTCTTAATAAAGAATCACAAATGAGTACACGGTTTATTAGGTTTCTCTCAGTGAGCTCGTGAGGTACCCAAATATCGAGCTTTTTTGTGTACCCAGTTTTTTTCAAATGCGCCAAAACTGTTTTGTGGTTAATTCCCAGTACTTCAGCTACGTCGTAACTACTGATATGCCGATCTCGCTCCACTTTTTTTAAAATGGCATCCATTTTATCCGTAATAGGGCGACTAGAGCGACGTTCATCTTTGACATCAAAATTTTAGGATTGAAAATGCTAAAACCAAATTTTTGCTACTCTCACATACACTGCATTAAGCCCATAAACATTGCAAATTTTTTTCGCGGCTTGATTGAATTTCTTTAATAGATTCACTTATCTTGACAGTAATAAAAACAAATGAAAATCACACATTTTCCTAATTTGAATTTGAAATTATCTTCTTTAAAATTTAATATTTTAATGACACTAAAACCAGCCAGATACAAATAGTATATATAGCCAAAGAGATTTTATTACAAGTTCATACATACTATATGCGAAAAGACTTTTTCCCCAACTTTATATTTTTCGCATAATAAGCAGTACGTAGAGAATGATAGCTTCATTTACAATCAAAAATGATAATGGAGAATTCAAATATCTGTTTTACAGAACCTTACAAATTTTCAAATTTTATAACAAAGTATGACCTTGGTAAAAAAAGGATTTCAATTTTACTTCTAAGTATGCCGTACATTGCAATGTAATGTACATAATAAATATAACGGTTTATACATATAACGTCAATAATCAAAAATTGTATCACTCAATTAGTGAAATAACGTTTGTGACATAAAAAATGACTAATTACAATCTAAAACACTGCTGGCTTAACAACTGTTAATAAACTGGTCAAATCATACCGTGAATACGAAATCAAGTGACATAAAAGACTATAAATGTACTGAGACACGTACCTATCTTAGTCGATAGTCATGTGGTGAAGCAGGAATGCTCTTTGTGATCTGTTAATAATACATATGCTAAAAGGAAATCCTAGTCTGCTGAGTACGTTTCAGTTCCTCGAAAATAGCTACTGATTTTTGAATAGTATTACAAAACGATTGAGAACAGCAGGGCGATATTATACAAATTATTAGTACGTAAATGCTTTATAAAATGCTGGGTTAACTTTGAAAGGTCATTTATAGAGAAGAAATATTTTTAAATACGAATATAAAGAATGTCAACTAGGTAAATACGTCGGCGCGTTTTTCGAACCTTTAGAGAAAAGGTCGAATTCTAGATTTGTCGAAATAAAATGGCAGACTAGAGCTTTTTATATTTAGCCGACAGTTTTTTAGATAAATCTCGTATTCGATTTTTTCTCTAGAGTCACGAGAATCAACCCCTGGCCGATGAAAATATGTTTGGGAAGAAAATGAGTTGGTCAGTTATTATTTTATCTGGTTTTTGGACCCTGGTTATAAATCATTTAAGTAAAAAGGCATCTCCCCCATTACTAAGCTTCTAATGTCCTTCCTTGCGTCTGTTCATATTTATCAGAATTGAATTTATCTTAATGTTTTCTTATGTTTTCGCGATTGTTATTCATTAAATTAAACTATTTTAATACGGTTTTATCGCGTTTATTACTTATTTATTTACACCTGACGTTTCAAACACTTTACAGCGTTCATGGTCGCAGGCAGACTAAGTTAACATTTGTCTTTGATGTCATAAGATTACAAAACTACCGCCTGAAATTTTTATTGGGAACTATTCCGATTCACGCAGTATTGGCTCACAGTATCTAAGGGTCTTGCAGTCTGCTTCCGAGTTTGCGATTTTATTAAGTTAATGACTGGGTCCCAAGCTGGCGGTACCTGCCATCCATCCTCTCTATTGAAATTAGGATGTTTTTTAATTTCAATAGCTTCACGTAACATCCTTGGAATGAATCTGTTTTCCTTTGCAAGGACTTGAGGATTATCAAAACGCATATAGTGGTTGGGTTTGTCTAGAGCATGTTCACAGACTGCAGACTTGGTTGAGCGTCTATTTTTCATGTCAGCAATATGTTCTTTTATACGAGTATTAATGCTTCTCTTTGTTTGCCCAATGTATGATAAACCACAGTCACAGTCAATTTTATAAACTCCAGCATCTTGCAATGGGATATTGGATTTTACAGGTCTTAAAAATTGGTTTATTTTCTTATGCGGCTTGTAATAGGTCTTGATTGAAGCTCGCCTAAGTATGTTACCAATCTTGTCCGTGACTCCCTTTATGTATGGTAAGATGGCAGGAAAACGATCAACTGTGTGTGGCTTGGGTCGACTTCTGTGACATATGTGTGGGAGGCTGAGATTGTTGCTTCTTAAGATAGACTTGACTCGTTGAAGCTCCTCCTTAAGATGGTGGGTGTCACAGATGCCGTGTGCTCTCTGTAACAAAGATTTGCCTACGGTAGCTAACTGACATGGATGATGGTGAGATTTACCGTTGAGATATTTGTCTGTGTGGGTGGGCTTTCTGTACACAGTGTGACTGATACTATTGTCAAGATTTCTAGTTATTAAAACATCAAGAAAGGCTAATGAATTATTGATCTCAGGTTCCATAGTGAATTTAATTTTACTATTAATGGAATTTAAATGATCTAACAAAACAGAGACTTGAGTTTTGGGGAGTACAACAAAAGTATCATCTACGTACCGTTTGAACATCTTCGGCATAGCCAGGGTGCTTGAAAGAGCCTTCTCCTCAAGGTCTTCCATGAAAATGTCGGCAACAATGGGAGAGACTGGAGACCCCATAGCTACACCGTCAATTTGCATGTAGAATTTGTTTTCCCAGAAGAGATAGCCTGATGTTAAGCAATGCTCAAGTAACTCTGCATACTCTTGAGGTAGATGGTGGTCCTCAAGCCTTCTCTTGACAATATCAATACAGTCATGCAAAGGTAGGCTGGTAAATAATGACTGTACATCAAAACTGACCATTGTGTCTTCATCAGTTAATCGTAGATCTTTTATTAAGCTGATAAAGTGATACGGTGTAGCTATGGGGTCTCCAGTCTCTCCTATTGTTGCCGACATTTTCATGGAAGACCTTGAGGAGAAGGCTCTTTCAAGCACCCTGGCTATGCCGAATATGTTCAAACGGTACGTAGATGATACTTTTGTTGTACTCCCCAAAACTCAAGTCTCTGTTTTGTTAGATCATTTAAATTCCATTAATAGTAAAATTAAATTCACTATGGAACCTGAGATCAATAATTCATTAGCCTTTCTTGATGTTTTAATAACTAGAAATCTTGACAATAGTATCAGTCACACTGTGTACAGAAAGCGCACCCACACAGACAAATATCTCAACGGTAAATCTCACCATCATCCATGTCAGTTAGCTACCGTAGGCAAATCTTTGTTACAGAGAGCACACGGCATCTGTGACACCCACCATCTTAAGGAGGAGCTTCAACGAGTCAAGTCTGTCTTAAGAAGCAACAATCTCAGCCTCCCACACATATGTCACAGAAGTCGACCCAAGCCACACACAGTTGATCGTTTTCCTGCCATCTTACCATACATAAAGGGAGTCACGGACAAGATTGGTAACATACTTAGGCGAGCTTCAATCAAGACCTATTACAAGCCGCATAAGAAAATAAACCAATTTTTAAGACCTGTAAAATCCAATATCCCATTGCAAGATGCTGGAGTTTATAAAATTGACTGTGACTGTGGTTTATCATACATTGGGCAAACAAAGAGAAGCATTAATACTCGTATAAAAGAACATATTGCTGACATGAAAAATAGACGCTCAACCAAGTCTGCAGTCTGTGTACATGCTCTAGACAAACCCAACCACTATATGCGTTTTGATAATCCTCAAGTCCTTGCAAAGGAAAACAGATTCATTCCAAGGATGTTACGTGAAGCTATTGAAATTAAAAAACATCCTAATTTCAATAGAGAGGATGGATGGCAGGTACCGCCAGCTTGGGACCCAGTCATTAACTTAATAAAATCGCAAACTCGGAAGCAGACTGCAAGACCCTTAGATACTGTGAGCCAATACTGCGTGAATCGGAATAGTTCCCAATAAAAATTTCAGGCGGTAGTTTTGTAATCTTATGACATCAAAGACAAATGTTAACTTAGTCTGCCTGCGACCATGAACGCTGTAAAGTGTTTGAAACGTCAGGTGTAAATAAATAAGTAATAAACGCGATAAAACCGTATTAAAATAGTTTAATTTAATGAATTTATCTTTACTAATTTTGCATTAACTTTGTATTGCATTGTATTTTTAGAGAAAAATGAATATAATAGCATGTTATTTAATTATATCTACATATGGGACTAATACTCTTTTTGGAATTCACGGGTTACCCCGGTCTTTTGAGAGGCTTACGCGGGGATATTGATCCAAGGCGTAGAGGCCCTTTGGAGAAGTTGATGTCATGTGGTGCTCCTGCCAAAACCCGTTCTAGGCCATATCAATAGTTGAAATTTCCATGAATAGGTCTCGGCAGAGGAAAAACTATTTCTAATGAGTGAAAAGAATAAATAGGCTATGGTGATGAAGTTTAGGTGCTTTAAATCTGGGTTATTATATAGGGGACTAATACTCTTATTCTTATCAAATTTCATTGAAACAATTACTGTCACTGACCAAGACTAGAACGACAATTGTGATTTCCTATAGTAATTACACAGGGTGATTAATATAGGCGTATTAATACACAAGGGTGGTCTCAGATGGTCTTCACTGACCGTCAATTATACGCAAAGCTGAGGATAACTCCATATTGCTCAATAGTGGCACAAAATTAAAACGAGTGCAGGTCGGTAACTCGAATTTTGAAACTTCACTTATTAATCTATTTTAGTTACTACAATGGCGCAAAGATTCGAAGTTGATCCGACACGAGAAGACGCTATTTCTTGCGGTCTTTCGCCAGCTGCCACCAATCGCATACTCCTAGGCTCCGTAGTTCCTTCAGCACCTCATCGCCCCAGAGCATGCTCGGGCAGGCTAAGTGGACGTCGACTGGTTGGTAGCCCCAGGTGTTAATCTGTTTCAAACAAACATATTGGAATAACTGAAAAGAGAATATTTACACAGGAAGACTGCGTGGCAAATTACCAGTAAATCACCTCATACTCATGTTTAATAACAAAAATAAAATAGTTTTAAATGCAACTTATTAACTTTCAACATTTCATCATTAATTCACATATAAAATTGAAACCAAGTGTTAAAAATTAAGGCTTAGGATAATTTAACTCCATTATTTACTAAAGTCTATAAGTACCTAATGGCTAATATATGGTGTGTTTATTGCGTATTGTCCTTATTTTGTACTAGCGGCATAATGTACTGCAAATGACTTGACATTAGAGCAAGCCAGGTATATCCAGTGATTAGTTTGGTCAATGAATTAGATAATTAATTAATATATGCAAAGATGTATGCTTTTAGAGTATTGTTTTAAAATAATTAAGACAATACTCTTAAAGCAAGCATATATAATTGGTCTAATTTAAAGGATGTTTCAAATAGGGCGGGTCGATGTTGACAGTTTGTGGCGGCCATGTTGTTTTTGTGACATCTGTCAAATCTGTTGTTTTTTATTTAGTAATTGATGCCAAATCACCATGGCAAGTTACACGATTGAGCAGTACGTCCAAATGAAAAAACTTTATTATCAAAATGAGTGTTCGTTAGTGCAAACGTTGCGCGCATAGCGTCTATTTTACGGCAGACACGGTGGCCCTTCGAAGTCGACTCTTCAACGTTTGGTGGCCAAATTCGAGACGATCGGTTCTGTAAATAACCAACCAACACCCTCACTTCAAAGGAACGCGCAGATCAGCCGAAAACATCGCCGCTGTCCGTAAGAGTGTGAGAGACACACCGAGGCAGTCGATTTCTCGCCGTGCATTAGAACTCGGCCTTTCACAGACTTCAACTTGGCGAATTCTGCGTCGGAACTTGGCCCTACATCCGTACAAGATCCAACTGACCCAAGAGCTTAAAGTGAATGACCATAGACAACGCCGTTTGTTCGCTAACTGGGCGTCAGAATTTTGGGAAGAGAACCCTGATTTTGGCCGAAAAATTATCTTTAGCGAAGAGGCGCATTTTTGGATGAATGGCTATGTCAACAAGCAAAATTGCCGAATATGGTACGACCAAAACTCACATGAGGTTCACCAGGTGGCAATGTATGCACAAAAAAATACTGTTTGGTGCTGATTTTGGTCCGGCAGCATCATCGGTCCGTACTTCTTTGAAAACGACGACGGCGAGCGCTACAGGTCATTGATAAACAATTTATTTTGATCAGAATTGAGCGATATGGACGTAGACTATATATGGTTACAGCAAGACGGCGCTACGTGCCACACAGCGAACGACACGATGGACCTTCTGCATGAACGATTTGAGGGAAGGGTTATCTCTCGCAGAGGTGACGTGAATTAGCCACTAAGATCGTGCGATTTGACCCCGTTAGACTTTTTTTTGTAGGGTTTCCTGAAGTGACAAGTCTATGCCAATAAACTGCAATCAACTGATGCCCTGAAATTCAACATAACGTAGGCCATCGCTCAGATTTAGCCGGACAGCAGAAGCAGCAGAGTCATAGAAAAGTGGACCACTCGTATCCGTGCCACTGTTCAAAGCCGCGGGGACGATGTCATATTCCATAAATAATTGAATTAATAGTCCTTTCGAATAATAAAAAAATACGTTAATATCTAACACGCAGCTTGTTTTATTCAATTTCAACATCGGCCCGCCTTGTTGAAATTTAGTAATGCGATCACGTACTAAAATAATATTAAATATAATTCTTCCAAGCGTGCTTATATAGTTGCCTCCTCAGCTTACGACACTGGTGTTATAACAATGTAGTGACTGCCGTCTGACCTCCAATAACTCGTTGTACAGGGAAACCGGTCAAATAAGAACCTGGAACATGACCCGACGTGTGTTAGTGGGCAACACTGTCAGATTTTATCAGGCTGCTTAAAGGTATCTGACACATTCTAACGACTGCCATCAATCGATCAGCCGAGTCCAACTGCTTAACGTGCCTTCTAAATCACGAGACAGGAAATACCACTTATGGCGTCCAATTAAATTCAATCAAAGTATTTTTGCTTAATAAGGTATTTTGTTTTAAAAAAAACTGCTAAGCAAACTTTAACTACACTAATAGTGAATCATGCTGCACTAAGTACCTACCCCAAAATAAATGAATGAATGAATACTTTATTGTACCAGTTACAAATGAAAAAATATCATTTAATCAAATAATAGTTATGTAAATCAAATTATTACTACATGTAATAAAAAAACTGTCAGATACTTTAAAATTTATAATTTTAGTACGAGTACTGAAAATACGTACCTTAACGAAGCCAGACGTCATATTTCAGTATGTAGACACATCCCGAACAAAGACTAATATTCATGCCAAAGAACACACAATGATATAAATAAGGTAAAGTGAGGACACGACCACCATAAGACCCCTCTCATTGCTCTTTACCACTCATTGGGTTATTGTTCCCTCGTACAAGTGGAACGGTATAATGTGTATATACCTATACTGCAACATGAGCATAGAGTCCCTTATACGTGAACAATATTTTTATTAGATAGGTTATAGGTGTAATATTGTATGATAGTTGTTCTGTAATATCAATAATTTCTCTGATTTAGATTTGCATTATTGCCTACTAGCTGTTTCCCGCAGCTCTGTCTAAGTAAAAAAAGTAGCCTATGTTTGTACTCGGGTCTTCAATTATATTCATACCGAGTTTCATCAAAATCCGTTTAGCAGTTTGACCGTGATAGACAGACTTTCACACTTATAATTTTAATATGGATATTAGTATGGATTGTAAGAAATTATTTTAGTTTGTTCGTTGTGAAATGTCATTATTGACATGCTTCCTCTTTCTCTGTCCTATCTCAGCGCTTTCCCGTAATCAGCTGGTTTGCTTCGGAGTTCAGTACCTCTACACTATGACATTTTATGAAATGCATTGGGCCCACTTAACAAGTTAAATAATTTTCTACATCAAACCCTCTTCGGCGCTTGTTTTTACTTCATAATAACCGAAGTTATCTCTAAGCTAATACGCGATGCCTATAGGTAATCCTTTACACGTAAAATTATAATTTATTAAACTCTAGACTAGTTGTTAATTTTATTTTTGATATTGTTATTTTTTGAACTGCATCTGATTCCATAAGAATAAATTTCGTGGAGAAATCATTCATGGTATATAAATGGAGAATGTTATCTTATCCGAGATTCACACGATTTTTTAAGGAAAGAATTGGGACCTGGATAATTTCTTTAGAATAAGAAATTTGGGTAATTTTCAAAATGGACGTTTTCGTTTATCTGTAGTGTAACTAGCCGCCGCGGCTCCATTCGCATTTATATCCCTTATGCCTTGGAAACAGTCCTAGGTGTTTTCAGTATGAAAAGTAGAGATATTAATGCGAAAGCATTATCATGGGAATTCATTCTTCTGTCGTCAAAATACTGTACATCTAAATGGTTTTGTCGACGAAACGTCCGAAAGCGAAAGGATTTCTAGCGGAATAGTCCATAGTCGAAATGTCCTGTCGTGGAAACATTCATATTCGAACAATCATGTCGACGAAACGTCCATAGACGGAAGGTTCTAAAGGCGAATAAGTCGGAAACAAATCGTCCTTTTGGTGATCTGTACAAAGGTGAAACGACTGTTGGAGAAAGCTGGTAGAATCCGTATTGATTCTATTTACCCTATGGACATTTTCCAATAAGTATTTTCTCTGAGACCTACCTAAACATATCACATAAATAATACCAAAGGTTACTATGAATCGTTAGAAGCAATCGTTTATCATCAAGATGTTAACATATTTTATTTTAATAGCGATTTATATTAACACGCATATTTTTATTCTACTTCAATCCTTTTCGATAAGATAAGCCATAATCTGTTATGTAAATGATATCCGGAAAGTTTGATTGAACAATAACCTAGTACCTATTGATTATTGTAATGTTTACGGAAACCTTGTTTATGATTCTTACGACATTTATTCACTTCAAGTAATTTTCCATACAATTATAAGAATAGTAAGTGAATATGTTATTTGTACTACCAAAGTTATAGATAAATAATTAATATTTTTTTTACATTTCCCGATATGGACATTAAATTTTAGTTAATTAAAGTAGTTTGTCAAAATATCTGAGCTAAGTTTGTTATTCAAGTAATTAAAGTAGATTACCTACTTTTTTTTAATTCACTACTCTACGTAATTAACTCATAGGGTATTTGCAAAAATTTTGCAAGGACAACCAACCCTTGAAATTAATTAATGAATAAAATAAAATACACTGGTTTCAAATTGATTTCAAATCAGCTTATAATGTCAATACCATGACCTGAAGAATCAAGTTTACGATAGTTAGTTACGATAGAAAGTTATTTTTAAATTGTTTTTAGTAAGCAGTACTTTTTAAATTCACAATGTACCTATTTCAAAATGCCTTTCTATATTTGAAATATTATCATCATTCAACTCAGTTCCAAGGCGGTTCTGAACTCTGACATCCCTGTGCAAGTTGGCATGAACAGAAGAGTCGATTGACCGGATTTTAGTTTGAATGGATCATTTAAACTAGTATGTAATTTATTTATTAGAATTATTTAAGATTTATTAAAAGATTAATTCTAAGTCGGAACCATCTTAATTCTGTCTTATTCAAAGTACCTAATCAAAAACAAGCTAAAAATATCCTGCATCGAGATATTTTTGTTGATAAAGAAATGGCCAAAGCTTTAAACGCTGTCCATTTTTTCTCAAAGAGTTGTGTCGCTAGGAAGTTTCTTCAAAAGTTTCCTGAAACTACACACCTTTCTGGCCATCAATGGACTTGCCCATTTCGTAGCATTCCATGGAGCAGTTACTCGTTGCAAGGAGTTTCTAGATGGGGGAGTTATTACCTCTTTGTTCTCTGTACGGTAAAAGCACAAGTTTTACACTGCGGAGGATATTTTGCAGACGTTTTTAAAGGTATATCTTATACTTATGTACCAAATAATATTATCTTTGTAACAAAATAATTAGATGTTTAGTTTTTAATTGTACTGTAAAAAAGTTTAATATATTTTTCTCTAATTTTTAAATGCAAGAAAAGAAGAAATATAACAAATAGTTCATGCGGATTGGACATTTGAAAAACATATTCATACGACGTTGGAATTTTACGTTATATTACACAACATAATATTAATAACGTAAATATATTTCGAAAGATTTTGTTATTTAAAATTTCATAAATGCAATTATAATAAATGATGTCCGCCTTTGCTCGATGTTTTTAAGCTTTTGTTTGTTTCTGTATGTGGGCAATAAAGTTATTTTGTATTGTATAATGTCATAGATCAATAAAAGTTTTATAATTAAAAATACTCACTATTTAAGTTGAAATTTGTGCCGATCTTGTATCTCCTTTGGATTTTGGCGCTGTCAGCCGCACACTTCCACTTAAGTGATTAGTGCAAGTGTACACTGTAGTTAACGGCTTGGTGCCGTTCAGATACACGTACATTCATCGCTATGCCGGGGACATTCCTCTTGTAGTAATATATATCTGTTTTAGATACGAGATTGACAATTGTAGAGAGAACAAATGAAAAATTTACCATGTAAACAAAGATTTTAAGAGATATAATAATTGTAAAACTATTTGATTGTGGGCAATAAAGATATTTTGCAAAATTATTTGAGCTTCATGTTGTTTGATGTTATGACAAATTTTTTGCACTATGGAATGGAAGTCATAATGAAAAATCAACTGGCAATAGGGCAAATTTAAAACAGTACTGATGTGTAGTAAAAGTATTGCTTTTCTTAATTGATTAACTAAGTGATCTGGGTGGTCTACGTCATTTTCCGCATGCCCTTTTCTTGGAAAGAATAATTTCTCCACATTCTTTGTCAATTGTACAATATTTTAAATAATCCCTCTTCTCCAGGCTACCTTAAAAAAGACTTCCAACTGTTAAGTTCAACTCATGAAAGAGCCCTGCGTTCTTCAAATAAGTTAACTCTCGCCACTCCTTCTCACCGTACTGGGTTCTACTCCAACTCTTTCGCCGTTACGGCTGTCAGACTCTGGAACGCGCTTCCCGAATCTATTAGGAGTGCCTCTAGCCGCGATGGTTTCAAAGCTCTGGTATTCAGACATTTTCTCGCTCAGCAAAGCAACTGATTAAATGTAGTCATTAACCATACTTGGTTTAATGACGTATATTGCATCTGTATTTTATGTAACATTATATTATATGAATTTACTATATGTTTATGTATATATATATATATATATATATATATTATTTGTATAGGTATATGTATTGTTTATGTATGTTTATTGTATTATAAAATATATGGTTGTGTAGGTTTATTCGTATAAGTATAGATTTTACAAGCCGTTCCCGTGGTATTTTCTGTACACCCACATTTAAGCTCTCTGCTATACCCAAAGGTTGACTGTTAGATAATGCTTTTAGCATTAAGTCCGCCTATTGTGCTTTACAAATTGTAATTTGTACAATGAAGGTTAAATAAATAAATAAATAAATAAATAAATAAGATCCTGCACACTACACAAATAAATATTTAAGAAAATCAGACTGATTGAGTTAGCCCTAAAGTTAGTTCGACTCTTGTGGTATGGGATACTAGCTCCTGATGGATTGAGGAGCTGGTTAGTCGAGCGCGACCCGCGTATCCCTAGCGAATGCGCGTGTCAAGCGACGCCGTGACGCGACCACTCCGTGCTTCGGAAGGCACGTTAAGCCGTTGGTCCCGGTTGTTATCGATAGATAGCAGTCGTGAGGCTGTGTCAAATGCCTTAGGGCAGCCTGAAAAATTCTGACAGTGTTGGCCACTAACACACCTCGGGTCATGTTCCTGTTGGTCTGGTTTCCCTGGAAAAAGGGTAACGGAGGTCAGACGACAGTCGCTCCATTGTAATAACCGTTCCGCCAAATCTAGGACCATGAAGCATATCCAAGGGCTTCGAAGCGTAAGCTGACGCTTTATTTAGTCTAGAATTTCAGCAGTATCAGTGATTCTTAGTTAATATATATTCCCTGATCCCTCTATCGGCTTTCGAACGTGTCTGTGCAGAGCAAGCTCCAATAATTGTACTAGAGATCAATGAATAGGTCAACTAGAATCGCTGACATCGATGCAGTGTGGTGTATACTGTTGACAGAACTGCTGAATTCGCTTGCTTACAACTCCGTTATTTATTAAATAGATATCGTAAATACTATGCTTAATATTTAAATAAGATTATTATTAATCGTACAGTTTTGTGTCTGAAGAGTTGTACCGCTTTTTGTGAACTTTGGTTTTGTGATAACTTCAGAGTTTAGGACCATGATTAAGGCAGACTGCTTGTCTGCCTTTGAAGTCGCGGGTTCGATTTCCATGGGAAGCACACTTTATTTAGTTGTTTCCAGTTTGGTGCGGATCACCTGATTGTCTGAAAATAAAGATGGTTCCGTGTTTAGGAAGGCACGTTAAGCCGTTGGTCCGGCTGCCATCTGGTGGTCGTTAAAGGAACCACGTCAGAGGCCGAGAGGCGGTTGAGCACACCTCTAACACCAGGGTGTACATTGTCGATTGACAATGTAACCTACACGAAATGATGATGATGATTGAGGCAGGCCTTGGATTCTTTAAAAACAAATCAAATGTAACAAATATTTGAAATCTAAGAATTTTAAAACTTTAATCTTGCTTTAGGTATAAAATTGCAAAACCGATTACAGTATCAAGTAAATTTTACGCTTTAACCCGACGATTACGATAGACCGGACCAACCCATATATGGGATTTATAAAATAAAAAAATTCTACCTACATTACCTGATGATTTAAATGTAAGTTACATACATTTTTAGAAACGTTATTAATTGACAGTTGATAAAATATACAAATAACTTTGTGGATCGTATAGTTATTCTTTTTTTTTTGTCAAGTGAATAAATTTTAATTGTCAATTGTAAAACATGGCTTCAAATAGGTCAGCTTAGGTAAGATGCTAACTAATATTTTTAAATCTTATATTCAAAATAAAAACTACAAAACATAACCAATTAATATTGCAAACAAAGTTTTAATAATTTTGTTTTCTGCATCTTTTATATTATCATTAATTTCTTAATCCCATATATGGGTCCATCGGCACAAGATGGCACAAACTTAGTACTTTAATAAAAAAATATATATATCTAGTTGATATAATTTCAACAAATATCATTACATTGCATACCCTTTTAATCAAAACATAGTATAGATCCAATATTTAACATTTAATCCACCAAATTACCCTAGCGTCTTACTGTTGAAGGTTCTGGAGAAGAGCGAAATATTTCCAAAATTTGATTACCTACCAGGGTCTAACTTACAGGGGCTACATTCTCATACAATAAACTGCAATAAAAAGTTACTGAAATTAAAAAAAATCATGATATTGTTTTTTATTTTTTGCATGATTTGTATCTCCCATACTAAAAATATTTTTAAACTACTAAAAGATTTTTTTTATTAATGTCAACAATTTTGCTTTAATACGTAAATTAAACCTATTTTTATTGATAACAAATGTTGTAGTACTATTTTATTGATTTATTCAAAAGTTTTAAGGAAAAAGTAAAACGGAGCGCTAGTGCCGACTGACCCATTTAAGGGATGTCATTTTCCAGCTTTTCCAGAAGAGTTAATTTTTATTTACTATTTTTCCTAAGGTACTAGGGACATAATAAAACAAATATGAAAAAATTGCATCTTTCTGCAAAGAAAAAAGTTTCAGGCTTATCTGGTTAGGTTAAACCATGGAGTAATTATAAAGGGGAGATGCCGTTTGAAATGGCGCAGTGACGTACTCATTGGCGCCTCGCCGACACTGCAGTGGGCGGAGCTTGTCGTTGCTCGTGCTCTATGATTGGAGCCACGGCCGAAACCAAGCACCCCGCACGTCTGCCTTCCGCCCCGTGTAGCCTCACAAACGCTTTCTTACAAAACGCTTATTAAGGCATCTCCTCTTTATAATTACTCCATGGGTTAAACCTAGGAGTATTTTTTTTACTCAACGAAGTATCGCAGAAACTCATACAAACAGTCATTTTGGAATTCATTAGCAGCAGTTGACTGACTGTGAAATAAATTATGATGATGATCATGATATAGAATACCTTTGACGATGTTTATAACTTTTATTCCTAATCTTATTGATATTCGTGCAGGGCATGAAGAGTCGTCGTCTGAGAATAGAAAGAAATGGCATCAAATATTTTTTGGGCTCTAAAATGAAGCAGGTTTACTTATAGACTTTGGCTAGCTGGTTATTTTATTACCCGACTGCGCCAGAAGAAGGGTTATGTTTTTCGAGAGTATGTATGTATGTTTGTATGTATAATTGTTTGGCAGGCCCTGCAGCCTGAACAACTTGATGGATTTTAGCTTAAGAGGTGTCGTTAGATTCGTATTTAACATGAAGTAATTACAAAGAGGAGATGCCGTAATAAGCGTTTTGTAAGAAAGCGTTTGTGAGGCTACACGGGGCGGAAGGCAGACGTGCGGGGTGCTTGGTTTCAGCCGTGGCTCCAATCATGGAGCACGAGCAATGACAAGCTTCGCCCACTTTTGTGTCGGCGAGGCGCCAATGATCATATTACTGCGCCATTTCAAACGGCATCTCCTCTTTGTAATTACTTCATGAATTTACTGTGAGAGTGACACTGAGTATATAAAATTTAGATACAAAATTCGTTTCTGAATTACACAGAAAGGCAGTCGGGTTTTAGTTTATTAAATTACTGTTATCTTGTCAGACATTTAATTTCGCAACAATTTGTCGATTTGTAAAGACTGACATGACTCAGTAGGAACTAGAAACCCCAAGTTTCAAAAATATAAATTGTTAATTGTAAAAATAAAAAATAAATCTATGTAATTTGTTGGCAGACATACACACACATTTTTTTAAATACTAAATAGCTCTGTTTATGTTCATAAATATATTTTTTTTACTCTAATCTATAATCAAATATTATAATTCTTGTCAGACATTTAATTTCGCAACAATTTGTCGATTTGTAAAGACTGACATGACTCAGTAGGAACTAGAAACCCCAAGTTTCAAAAATATAAATTGTTAATTGTAAAAATAAAAAATAAATCTATGTAATTTGTTGGCAGACATACACACACATTTTTTTAAATGCTAAATAGCTCTGTTTATGTTCATAAATATATTTTTTTTTACTCTAATCTATAATCAAATATTATAATTTAGAGGTGATTCGTATTACTTACTTATTAACATATAAACAACACAAAAGTAATATAATAAGATATGCGTATGCAGGTCTATAAAAATAAATCTCTTAAGATAAAATACATTGTAATACGATCGTTGGACTTTTAACTGAAACTGTGTAAACAAAACACATTTAATCCGATAAGAATAATTAGTTAAGGTGTGTTTCCACTACTCACAATAATATGGTACATTGTACTGGTAACTAACGGCTTCATATTATTTTCTTTAAAATAAATAAATGCCATTTCGACTCACAAACCAGTAGATTATCTTGTACCGGTTGAGCTTGGTGGAAGACTGAACTCAGAAATGAATTTAATATACTAGTATACCTACTTACATTGCGAGTGCTCTATGGCTTCTCAAGAGATTTAAAAATGCAGCTGGGAAAGCGCTAGGATGACCTTTTTAAATTGTATGGGGATGTGTGCATAAGGGTTGAGAAATTGGGGTTTTATTTTTATTTCTTTTCTTTCTATGGAATTGTGTTCACCAATGGAAAAGCTCTTTATTTTATTTTTTTCTTATTCTTTTTATTAGTTATTAATGCTTTGAATTATTTTGTAAATGGCGGAAACACTAGAATTCTACCTAAAACGGTTTACATAAATAGCTCAATTATATAACATTTGCACAAAGTGTCAACAAAACAATTGAAAATCACTCGTGTTTTCGCCGTATAAAATCAAAAAACTTACTTACATTACTGAAAAATTGCTTAATTATATTAGGTACTTAATAAGTTATCTCTAGTACGAAAGAGTGGAAATCCTGGCACAGTCACAGGCGTCTTGCCTATAAGGGATCTCCGACCACGTTAAATTGTAACTCTTACTTATTAATGAACCAGTAATTTTTTTTATGTACCTAATTGTCGGATTTTAGAATGCAGGCCGCTTTAGATAGGTCAGATGGGGAATCCATAAGAGAGGCCTATGGTCATGAGAGGACACTAGACGTCAAGGCGTCTAGTGACCTGAGATGTCAGCTGTCATCACCTGTCAGTCAGCTGAGATGATGATGATATAATTATTATATTTTTTAGATTAACTACTATGTTGTAAATAATATGAAATCAATCATTATAGCCGTAAATATATTGTCTTTTTTCTCTTTAAAACTTTTGAACTGTCTTATTCCATTTGCAACTACCTTTACCATATTTGAGATTGTTAACAAAAACAAATAAAATCGTGTTATTGAAACATCGTCCTGTTTTATTATTGGATTCTAATTAATTAATTTAGTAGCATTCTTAAGATAACTATAAACAGTGTGTTTGTTAAGGTATTGAATGAAGTTAGTATTGGTAGTTTTTTAGTTTTAGTATTATAACAGCCTCATTTTAACTAAACCAAAAATCAAAAGTAGGTACTTATGATTTTTGCACCTCTCGGCACCCTTAGCAGCTCATTCCAATGTTGCCCCTCTGTTGCCAAACGCGGCGACTATTTGGGGGGGCCCATTCACTGAGTGGCGAGTCACCGCCTGCCACTAGGTAATAGTCAGTAATCATGATTATGGCAGGTGTCCGATTTCTATTGCAATAACCCAGTTTAAACCTATCCAAATTTCATGACCATAGCCCATTTTATTCTTTTCACTAATGCAATAGTTTTTAATAGATTTTCCTACTGCCCAGACCTGTTCCTGGAAATATCCACTATTGATATAGCCGAGGACGGGTTTGGGCAGGAGCACCACATGACATCAACTTCTCCAAAGGGCCTCTACGCGTTAGATCCATATCTCCGCGCAAGCCTCTCAAAGGACCGGGGCAACCCGTGAATTCCGAGCGGAGATATATAAATAAATAAAAATAAATCAAAAATAATTATAAAGTAAAAATGGGAAACGTTTAATGTATTGAAAAAAAAAAAGCACAGATGTGAGTCGTCGGGCTTATGGTCCGGCTGGTAAAAACACGAAAAGCACAGACAACGCGGACGTCTGCGAAGTTGGTTGAAAAAGTTAGCGCAGCTGTCTAAACGTCAATGGACGCCACGAATCTCTACAGAAACAATGATTCTTCGTAAAAGGTATATCCAAAACAGCTTGATAATATATATTTTTTCTGTCTAGAGTTTTTCCGGAAGCCCATGCATATAAAAAACAAATTAGTGCGGGTACGACTAGAAAACATATGTATGCTAACAGTAACCTCACTCATTGTAAATTGAAGAGAAAAAGTAGATAAGAAGACTTTGGGCTCCAAACCTACTAGCTGAGGACGTAACTGGAAACCAAGGAAGATAGGCATGATTTTTCATTTCATTATTAAGTTGATTGAAAGGTCACATATTAATATTTTCTTTTATTAAGATTAATGCCAAAGTTCAGCTCTTAACAATTCCAGGCTCTCGCAATAATGGTTCGACACTCACGCTCTCATTACAAAGGGCAAAATATCATCTTAAACCTTGCCGAAAGAATCATAAAGGCACAAAGAGCTTTTGCATAAACGAGTCGCTTACTTCAACAATCACGTAAGTACCGTACATGATAATATCTAGCCAGAAAAATGTAGCCATGTTTTATTTAAATAAATCCTTGTCAGTTCCGGTGTGTAGTGCGCTGAAGCGGAACGAGGGGCGGAAGGTACGTTCGGAAGTAGGATCGTGTAAGATAAAGAGAACATTTCCTATAGCACGTCTTGTAAGATTTAGCAACATTCCGAGACGACCCGTCCTTTTAATGCCGCCGGCTAAGTGTAATTCACTTTTTAGTCTCTCTTTTTTTAGTGAAATACGAGGCTGAAATGCTATTTGTGTAACTTGTAATTTTGCATATTAAATAAAAAGGTGTTTTATTCTTTATTGTAATAAAATAGCTTAGTGTTAGCTTCAAGAGTACGTTCGGATCGTGTAAGATAGGAAACATTACCTATAGCACGTCTACGTCTTGGAAGATTTAGCACCATTTCTATCCTTTCTTTTTTAGTGAATATAATTTATATATATAACATTTCAGCCCAGTGTGGGCTGAAATGTTATTTATGTAAGTTGTTAAAAAGGTTTTTCAATTTATATGTTTATTATGATTAAATAGCTTAGTGAAAACTTAACATGTCTTAATTTATTTGTTATTCATTAATCAAAGTTTATTGCATAAGCATAGTATTTAATTTAATCAGATAGACTACTAATGCCATCATCATCGTCAGAGTGTGATTCTCATCTGGCTGAAGCATTACTGTATCTCTTTCTGGTCCATTTTGGCCATAACTTGTATTCTACCGTGTAAGTCTGCAAATAAATTTAAGAATTTCATTTCATATACGCTTTTATAATGTTGCCCGTTTTTTAAATTTTTATTAATAGTTTACATTAAAAAACATGTTCAAATGTTTAATAGATTTGTACAATATATTTTAGATTTCTCTCATTCTCCCCGTTCATAGTAAATATCTGCAAATTGTAGTCCCATGTTATTAATAGTTCATTACACCGCTTGGTATGAGCTCACAATTCGATACAAATCTCGTTTGTATCCCCTGAGACTGCATGCGGCTTATTAACAGTTTGACTGGCTTACAGGGATGTACCGATGGATTTACTGTTACTTGTGTGCAATAACTCAGGTGTTTCATACTGAAAGGTGACTGTTCAATCTCTCAAAGTCTGTTGAGTGGTTTAAGATATTTTATTGCATGAAAAATCGAATTAAAAAATTGGAAATATTTAAATTAGTACTATTGCCGACGGATATCAGTATTTTGTTCTCTATTATATTTTTGTGTATTAAATACTTTTTAAATAATTGATTTTGTATTTTGTGTAACTTCCTCTTTTATACTGTTGTAGTATTGAGACTTAATTCAAGCCGGGCAAAGCGTGTGGCGTAGGGGGTTACTTATCGAATAAGTTAAAGTTGTCCAGTCAAGTGATCAAAGTTAGGTAATGCACTCAATATATCAAACTACTCAGACATACTATACCAATCTAAATTGGATCGTAACTTTCGCTACAAAATAACGCCAATTATTACTAACTACATCTTAGGTTGAATTTTTTCTTCATTGTCACCTTCCTAATAAAGAAATACTTGAAAAATTCCAATACTCGTGAGCTCGACAAGTCCATTGTTTCATCCACAGATGCAGCGGGGATTATCATCAATCACCAACTGCAAATTGCACATGGCCTTTCGGAATGCATCCATTTGTGTGGCACCGTCCAGGATTAGGGGGCATTAGTTGAATCGAATTCTGTACTAAGCTTCCTACGGAACCATTCTGTATGCCTTACAACGGCCTCGAAATGGAATACTTAAACGAATAAATCAATTAATCGATATCAAAGTTAATTTCAATTTAAGTTACCCAGCTCTCATTTCCTACAGAATTTGCAACTGATGAAATCGCTTGGTAAAAGTTTACATCTTAGAAATTGCGAAAATGTTTAGATTAGGTAGGTTTAATTTCTAAATAAGTATATCTATTAAAACAAAACATAAGTAACATTCGTGAAATATTTTATTGAATGAAAGTTATGTATAAGTGTACTTATTATAAAAACCTGTTACACAGTCAGGTGTTTATTTGAATTCCAACATTTTTTTGTAAACATTGTGTATGTCATGAGTTAGAGAGTTAAGTAGAGAATGCAACTTTTCATTTCTTAACGTCAATTTATTCAAATTTAATTAATGGTTTGAATATAAAAAAAAGAAAATGGTGTCATACCTAAACCTTATCTACGATTTTTTCCCTTCAAACATACTTATACGTATACAAACATTCATTCAATAAACTAAAGTAGCTAGTCTTTAATTACAGTCTAAGAGCGTGCCTAGAGCTACAGTTCTCAAACTATTCAAGGCAGTAAATCCATTCGCTAGTCTACTACTGTAGTATCTAGAGCAACATGCATACCTATGTAAATTCCTAGCAAAGGAGGGCCTCGTTAATTTGGCTGTGTCACGGGTACATCCCTTTCTTGGTAAGCCATACAGTCTTGCAAATGACTCTTGGCTCGAAACGGCCACGTTTATCTTTGTATATCGATTTGCTAACATTTAAAGGGCAGACAAATCTGGAGCGTCATGCAGAAAAGTTTCGTTAATTTATACCAAATTTCACATTTTGTTCTTTTTGTTTATATTTTTGTTATACAAAAGCATATTTTCATAATTCATTCAACATGTTTCATTTCAATTTATATAGTTGTTAATTGGACCAATCCTTGTAGTTTCACATTTTGTATGGAACTTTGCGATTTTTTCTATAGAGAGAATTAGTTGGAATCGAGATTTCAACAAACTGTTTATACCTATCTAATATATATCTGTAACGTAGGAATTTTTGTTTCAACATTAATGCCTCAGTCGTTTGAATGAAAAAGATATTCCAAACACTAGTTTTAATATAGTATTCATATCCAGCCTTAAAAGTAATATTTACTTCCGCATTTGTTTGACTAGTTTGAGACTAAAGTACTAGTACATTTTCATCATATCATATATTTATGGAAACGTTATCGATATTTCGTGAATTATCAGCTAGTTTTATGCGCATAATATTTAATATATTGTGTGAATAGATTAAGACTTTATTAAACAGCTGACATTATTTATTGATGTTTCACGAAAGCAATATCAACAGAAGTTTACATAAAAATCTTTCTTACACTACAAGATATTTGGGATTTCGGATCAGGAACATATAGAAGAACGATCAGTAAAAATATGATTATGAAAAAAAAAAAATATGTACTTACATGAAAATTTATTACCACTTCGGACTACGTGAATTGTGATACCTATACATATGCTATGAAAACCATTAGATAAAATACCATATATACATCATTAAAACTACATACGGAAGCGTTTCCTCTTCAATTACTTTAAAACCTTTTTAAAGCTACGTGTTCAATGCATCGAAATCGAAGTAAACAAAATGTCGTGATGAAAATTGGTTATATTCTATGGAGAGTACAGTAAGTCATACCTATAGTCATCTAATGCAAAGAATAGATAAAATATTAGACATAGAAGATAAGATTCCATACAACGCACCGTAAACAATGTACTTAGGTACTTATGAGCATAGCGCGCGCCTTATACCTTTAAAAACATGCCTACTAGTTTTCAAAGTGTGGCGCGCGTGCTAAACTTGTGTGAGTGCATCATTCACGGCGCGTTGTATGAACCTTATCTTCTGTTTCTACTTATTTATTCTGTGTCTTAAGCTGTCCATCTGTAAATAAATCTGCAGCAAGATTATTTCTTTTACTTAAATACATTTTATAGTGCCTAATTTGTAGGCCGTACAATAAACCGAATGTACATACACGCTTGCACTTCCTGATTAACATGACCTGAACTGGCTCAAACTAGACTAAAAATGTGCGATCATATTATTCACACGTGATTTTGATACAATATTGATATTTAATCTCTATGGAACTATTGAAAGTTCGATATCCAAGTTTGTCCTCTATCTTATCAGATTATACCTAACTGATAACTGGTCACGGGCAAGAAACTCAGATTAGCCTTTAGAATTAGTAAAGAATCGGTTCATGAAAACGTGAATTTCTAATGAGTATTTTTATTGACTAACTCTTTAATTATTAAAACATTTTAAAGTTATTGGTAAGTAACATTGTTTTTATCACCACCACCATAACCATTATTACTTAAGAGCCGATCGCATCTCGACTCAGCTTCTTTCATGAGGTATAGGTACTTACTTCTAATGAAATTTCTAAGATTTGTCTGCCATTACATAGTCACTCTCTTGATGAATCACTCTACTTATCAGATATACTACTTCATGAAGACCTCTCTTGAAATCACAAGAAGACAGGAGACAGTTAAAGATACAAGTAAAATAATCAAAGCAAAAATAAAGAAAAGTACGTCCCTAGACTTGAATTTGTAAAATGTTGCGATGATATATATTTTTCCACTAAAAGTTTCACCACAAACCCTTGGCAATGAGCCAATTGGCAAATCCATTAGCAGCCAGTTAGCAGTATGTAACGTAAAAATCGGTTATCTGTACTATACAATACGACTGTTCAAAGGCGCCTATTGTTTATTATTCAACTAATTCGAGTGCTGAATATTAATTAAATCGATTGAATTCTTTAAATGGTTCGTCGTTTAATTCTTAATTTTTTTTGGGATATACTCTATAGGTAAAGTACATTTCTGTTAAGTAATTTGGTACATTTGATTTTTCATCTTAACTATTTCCCACTTGAATCATCTCGGTCAAATCTATCATGGTCAATATGGTCATACTACTCAACCTTCTATTGATATAATAAGTCCCACTGCTGGACAATAGCCTCCCTTCTTTATTCCCACACATAGATGTCCAGTGTTGTTGCTGTCTTCTAGTCCTTAACAAAATATTTATTTTCTAATTAAAGATGTTGAAATTTTTTGTCATTGATGTCTCAAATCATCTTAATACTTGTACACATAAATTAGGAAATCAACACAATACTGTATGCATTCAGTTTAGTTCAGCATAAGGAAGACTGGAGGATACTCAACTCCTCAGCAGCTTACAGCAAGAATGTTGTCAACGCACATAATTAATGTTATGTAGCTAAAGAATAACGCTTCATGAACAGTTTTGTGTAACTGTCTTCACTAGACCTCAAGGAAGGTTTTTGTAAAAATATTTTTTTCAACGATTTGGTCATTGTAAAATGAATTACAAAAATACTAATATTTATTAGGCAAAATTTGCTTAAACTTATGCCGCTATAAAATGTTTACAAACATTTTCTAACACTAAAACATTTACTAACAAATGTTAGCAATTTGTTAGGAACTGTTAGATGTTATAAGTGCTCCTACACTGATGGAAAATGTTTACTAACATATTATAACATTTTATAACACATTAACTTGCAGTTTGGTTTTGCGTTCTAACGTGTCAACACGAAAATGACGGAAGATATGCTCATTGGATTAGCTTTTATTTTTTTGTTACTGGCTACCATTATTTGATTGGTCGCCATTTAGTGGAATTTTCTATCTTGAGCTTCTCCGTGCTTTGGAAGGCACGTTAAGCCGTTGGTCCCGGTTGTTATCGATAGATAGCAGTCGTGAGGCTGTGTCAGATGCCATAGGACAGCCTGAAAAATTCTGACAGTGTTGGCCACTAACACACCTCGGGTCATGTTCCTGTTGGTCTGGTTTCCCTGTAAAAAGGGTTACGGAGGTCAGACGGCAGTCGCTCCATTGTAATAACCAGTTCCGCCAAATCTAGGACCATGACTTACAGCGTACCCTAGGCTCCGAAGCGTAAGCTGACGACGCAACTAGGAATACACGCTATGATGATGGTTTACTAACGTTAGTAAACATTTTCTAACAGCAGTGTGGGAGCACCATTAATTAATGACATCTTTGTCCAAAAGTATGATGAAATTGGTTTTAATATGTAAAATAAATAATTTATTTATTTATAAATCTTTATTGTACCACAAGTATACAATTGGCGGACTTAATGCTAAAAGCATTCTCTCCCAGTCAACCATTAGGAAAAGCAGAAAAGTTATGTGAGGCGCGAGTTATTTTAAAAATACAATAAGAGAAAAAAATATGCTGCTAAATATTTACATAGATTTACATACAGTATACATAAAAGAAGAGATGAAAACGGAAAAAGATGACGATTTAGGGTGATATTATGCTAGTGATGTGAATTTTGACTTTTCTTTTGAAAGCGAATTTAGTAATGGTCTCTTTGATATCATCGGGATTTGATTAATAATCCATAGGTACTAATGAATGAATGAATGAATGAACACTTTATTGCACCATTTACAAACAAAAGAAGCACATAGTTAAAACCAATACAACTAAATGGGTACAAAGGCGGACTTATCGCTAATGCAATTTCTTCCAGCCAACCTTAGGGTAGAAATGAGCTGCGGTAGAAAAACACTTGCGTGAGCGGTGCAGAAAGCTTAAATGTACATGCCTATATTAAGACGCATATAATAAACTTACATAAATAAATAATAAGAATAAACTTACAAATAACATACATAAATAAATACTGTCAAAAAGAATAAGAAGTTAGTGACGGTCGATATATTATCACAATAAAAGAGAGGATTATTCTACCTCGGAAAGGTAGAGAGACTTAACCTGATCTTTAAACAAAGTAATGGTTTGTGCCTGACGAATGTCTACCGGTAATGCATTCCAAAGTAGGATAGCCTGAACTGTGAAGGACTTTGAATAGAAACGAGAAGAGTGGTCAGGAATCGCCAAACGAAGGGAATTAGCGCTACGGACATCGCGGTTACTGATCTCACTGAGAAATAACTAATATTATTGGGATAGTCTGTCTGTCTATCTTTTACGCTTTCACGGCCAAACCGCTGAACGGATTTTGATGAAATTTGGTATGAATATAGTTGAAACAAACCAACAAACATAGACTACTTTTTGACGCAGGCGGAGCTGCGGGAAAAAGCTAGTATATAATATAAAGAATATGTGTGTATTATTTTTCTTTTGTCCTTGAAATGAAGTAACAGAGGAACTATTTTTATTATACAGAATGTTTTATTAAAAACAAATTTATCGCGTATTAATATTCAAAACAAATTTATCTTATCCCGTAGTCTCTTTTCAGAGAAAAATGCGCAATATGACATGTAATGTATTCCTACGATGTCTCATAACAGGAGTTGTATTCACGTACAAATTAAAAAAAAAAAAAACAAGCAAAAGAAAACTACTAGTATCGAAAAATAATATATTTTTCATAAATTAATTTTATTACAATTTTATTTTTAAACTTTAAAAAGTAAAATAATAAAAATTTATATTTGAATATTTATTTTTTTGGGAAGTCTGTAATGATCGTAGCAAATGGAAATCCGTAGTCTCTGCCTACCCCTACGGAAAAAGGCGTGTTGATATATGTGTATGTAATTTTGCCTGACACGATTAGGTATAGTGAGCCACGGAATGGTATACCACCACACCCGTACACAAACTGTACATCTCGATTTAGTATAGGATGCACTATAACCTAATTACCTACTCTTTCAGCTCTCAGTAAAGAGACAGAAAGAGCAACAATGAAAAACAATTCGAAACACTCTGAAAACACATGGCATATTCACACTATTATCACAAATCCTCATGAGTACAAGTGCTAAGCACCATTACGCGGTGGCAACCTGTTGCCTCTGACGTCACTAATACTACTGTAATGACTCGCTGGGTAAATTACAATGGTAAATTCTAATGAGAGTCGCTTGAAGGCGCGCGTACAAAAGAGAAATACAGTCCATACTTAAAAATGTGAAAATAAGTTTGTATTTCCTTTGATTTATCTTACTTACAACTTAACAAGAGTTATGTACACTTGGCGTCCGATAATAAGGATCTCCATTTTTGATTTTATAAAACTAGGGATATTGGTTACATGTGTAATATTTTTTTGTCCACGTCATGACTATCGGTTGTTTTAACTGTGACCAAATGTGGATATTTTTTATTTAGTCTGTTTATTTTTTAATCAATTCTCTTATTTTGAACTTTACTTTATACTTATCTCTTCTTACAACATTATTAATTTCACTCTCTCTCAGCTGGTATTTTAGAAGTACCGAAAAGATGATATTTCAAGGTTTCCGCAACGAAATGACCGAAGCGTTTTTGTATGACGCTAGAATAACATATGATTGTGTAGTCTGCCTGCAATAAAATATGTGTAGCAACATATTACGAGTTTTTATCATATGCGTTTGCGCTAACTCATACATTACGTGTCAATGTCCATTGACGGCTGTGAAGCCAATGCAAACAGACGTATAGATTTTTATTAGGTCGAAAGTTTAAGACATGCGGAATAAGTGTAACTTGCGTACATAATTTTGATTGTGATGAAAAAATAAGTATAATGTAAGTTATTTTTTCAATAATTTATTTTTATTTACGTCAAGCTGTTGGTTCCAGCTGCTATTTGGTGGCCGTTGTAGGAACCACGCTAGAGGCCGAATGGTGGTTCCGAAAAACTCTGACACTAGGGAATACCGATATGTTTAGCTTTTGGGCAATTTTTTACTGCATTGAAAATAACCTACATCATTAACAGTGGAAGTTTTTGCATTCTTATCAAATACTTTGAATACTTTAGGCTAATTATCGAATATTTATAAATTGGTTAACTCGTGATATTTCAATTAAGTTTTTGTGAAGGTTACTGGTGTTCTTTGTAGTTTACAAGGTTTTTGGGCATTGAATTAACAATTTCCTTCCTAATGATTTCATATTACTTATATATAATGCTTTTATATCAGAAGCCTTAGAGGTCTTAGAGGTTTATTTATGATAGTTTAAATAGTAACTTTCTTAAATTAAAATGAACTAAAATGAAACTGCTCTATTTTAAAATTGTAAGAAAATCTTAACACTTACTTAGTAACGTGGCGTCACTTATACGCACGTAAGTAGTATCACTTCCATGTACACGTAAGTTAGTGATTTTTTGAGAATATGATATTTAGCGACGAAGGAAGTAGTACGCCTATTATGTATTTAGTAGTACGTGAAATTATAGGCACCGTTGACGTTCTTCATTCTACTTCATACCTAAAAAGCCACAGTTTTTCAAATATTCGCATAATTTCCCTAAAACGATTATGATCAAATGTCGTCATAAGTGACGTAGCAATGAGCATGTGCCTTTGTTATGTAAATCGCAAATTGGTGATTCATATCCCGTGTTGTATGTTGGTATTTCATGAATCTCAGTCCGTTTAACTCAGACTCAGGTTATTATTATTATAGAATTAAATTACGGCTTGTACTATGTTTAAACTGTTTTAGTTTTAAATTTATTGGTGAAAATAATTTTTAATTTAATTGGTATTTCATCTTAACTTTGTTGATTCATACTTCTTAAAATTGCTGTTAGTAATACATTTTGCAATTCCAGTATAGGGTAATCCCTGTGAGTCCACAAATGTGTTCGAGTTTATTGTAAAATGATTTGTAATTGCTCTAATTATTTAAGAAAGGCAGTTAATTTCTTAAAAAATTTAGGTCCATCTAGTGTTCCTAGGATCCTAAAACATCTTCTTCAAAATAATAATAAATCTTGAATAATTTCTAGGACATATGTTATTTTTAGGAAGGAAAAAGCTTTTATAATTCGGACATGGATACATTTACAAAACTTCATAAAGCAATTTTCTATTTTGAGGTCAATAGATAAAAAAGTAGCAAACTTTCTGTTTTTTCTTGTTCAAAAAATATTGAACATTGATCTATATGAGCACTTAATATAGAGTGTTTTTTTCGAATTGTACACTTCAATCTCTTTGTCTGGAGTTTGATTGTGCTTCTGACGTAAGCAGAGTTTAAAATAACTTAAAATAAAATTGATGATACGTATTTTATTTTAACGTTATGTTACGTTTATTTATTAACCTAATTTCTATTAATTGATAAATCGTATAATCTTTAGAATATTGTCTTTCACAGTGATTTATAATATTAATTTTATTCTTCGACTTCTATTTTATCGATATGGGCGGTTAAAAAGTATCAGTTGTTATTAAAGCTTTCTTTCTTAAATCGTCCATCATGATTTGGAAATAATTTTAACCAGCATCAGACGTGAACTCTCCTGGAACATGCTTTTGTTAATGGAATCCACTTATGAACGCTAAGTAGTAACCCTAGTCCCCGAAACCGTAGTATTGTCTGATGCGTATTAAATAATATTTACACAGCAAAATACTACACTTAACACTACTTTTACATCCAGAAATCTTTACATCTTTACGGCGCAAAAAGATAACATTTTAATATGGTGTAAAACTTGCTTTTTGGTGGCCGTCACGTCGTTATCAATAAGAGATACTCATTTCCTGATATTTTACAACAATATAATATCAGTTTCTATGACAACGTCATTTTATACGGCAGCGCTTTCACATTCACGCTTCACACGTTACACGTACTAATGATTTGTTACTCTAATTATGCGTAACATGCCTCAATTTTGTAACAACATTAATAATGCAAAGTGGAAATTATAACTTAGTAAATATTTGTTTACTCGTTTATTTGAGAAGATTTTGGATAATAAAAATAAAATGAGAATATTTTCTCAAAGATTTTAAATGTGTACATTTTGCGAAAAGTTTAAAAGATAAATGATACCTACTTAGTATCTACTAGTGAAACTTCTAAAATTATTTTAGTGAAGGTCGTTAGATAACGGAATGGAAAATAGGTAGGTATCAGTTGATTGTGATTACATCCTGAAGTGGGAGCGGTGGCACAGAATTATTAATAGAATTACTAAAGTAGCGGTGGATATTAAAGCATTTTTTTTGGGCGGGATATACCTTCATGGGGATACCTTTTCTTATGAGAAATATGATCTGTGTTCTTTTTTAAAATATTTTTCCATGTTAATAATAGTTATATTCCTGCTAAAACCATAACAATTCTCAAATTCATAAAAATATATTGCATGACGTTTCAAATTAGTGCAATCGAAAGTTTGACCATTAACACTTTGGCTGACTGTGAAGGAAATAACAATGGCACTCAATTGTTATTCTACGTCGAGAGGCGTTACTGCCAGTGAAAGTGTTAATTTCTCCAATCGTGGAAAATACATATAAAAAATTAGACATATTCGACAGATGGTCAAAAAGAAACATTCTATAAATTACTACAGTTAGTTATTGCATCATCCGTTTAGCAGAATTAAACACAAATCCTGCTTCATACCCCTTTATTCATAAAAATTAACAAACGTTCAACAAGACCTAATGAACGAAACGTTCAACAAGAAGTTAACTAATTTATGTTTCGTCTCGTTCTTTCACGTCAAAAATAGATAAGACAGAAAGGGACTACGCACATTTTAGTTAATGTAGGCTTAACGAACGTTTGCTAATTTTTATGAATAAGGGGGTGAATAAATATCGTGATGTTTTTAGTTATTATAAAATTTTCCTTGTAATTTTGTAAAGTAGAAACGAATTGGTATGAAGTTAACTTAGTTACAAATATTATCTTTCAAGTACGAGTAATAAGTGTCTATTTTGAATTTACTTATTTAAAGTTAGTTTTAATTTTGTCCATCAGCATTTTAGCTTTTTTTTATTTTATCTTAAGTAAGACTAGCTTTGGAGCCAAGGCCTGCTTCAAGGGGCATCCTTATCGAAGAAACTAACTGCTAATTTGGATTACGGTTTCCATGACCTTCATTTAACAGGAAATTTACTTGGAAAAATAATGTATTTATTATATTAATGATTGGTCCTATATTTTTGTGATGGCACAGAATTTTTAATAGTACTAACGTACAGAACGCACACTCACACCTTCCTACCCGAAACAGATACCGCGCCTCACCGCGCAGATTAAGGATAAAAATCGAGAGCAAAACAATGCAAGGGTGACATTTCGGCGCGCGGCCGCGACGGATAACTATGACGCAGATGCGGTAAATAACCAACCCTACCAGTGACACTCACTCATCACTCACACTGACGCGCGTGCGAACGCGACCGAATCGTAGTAGTTGTAATCTCGGCGTTGTTGTATGGAGTGTCCGGGGTGTGGTAATGACAAATATTATGTAGGCATGCACTAAGTGCTACGAGTATATTCTATTTTTACACTTTCTAATCTAAGGTCGATAGTTGGTGGAAACAGTTTAGAAAAATTACTGACAGACACACGGGCAATTGTCCCGTTTTTCCTTTTAAAGTCTGGAACCCTAAAAATGTTTTTCCTGTTCTCGAACGTATGGAGCTGACTTGAGATAAGTAGGTCGTATCATGAACTCTGCGTTATCAAACAGTTATCAATGACTCGTTGACACACCCTACTTGGTAATTATTACATCACAATCAAATACAATGTCATAGGAGCAAGTAAAATAAAAACAACTATGGAGTCACATAAGTTATGGCCTCATTATTTTAAGTCCATTTACATATATTTACTTTTGTTTCATTAAAAAATAATTGTAATAACCAGTGCCGCAAAATCTAGGACCATGACTTACAGCGGACCTTAGGCTTTTAATTACACGCTTGAACAAAGATCATTTGTTCTATAAAAACTCTAGGTTGACCAGTTGGTTATTTCGGAACTACGCTTTGGTTTTCGTTAGATAAACGCTCAGTAACCATACATACATACATACATACCATCACGCCTTTTTCCCGTACGGGTAGGCAGAGACTACGGATTTCCATTTGCTACGATCCTTACAGACTTCCCTCGCTTCTTCTACGCTCATCAATCACTCTCGTCATACACGCTCGTCGATTACGGGTACTCTTGACATCTTCTTTTCAATACGAGTATGTCTGCGATTTGGTCGCAGTATGTTCTCCGAGGCCGGCCCTTACCGACTTTTCCTGTCACCTTTGATTTATAAATACCTTTCGTAAGTCTCCTTTCATCCATCATTAACGCTTTACGCTCAGTAACCGTTTCATTAAAATTCACAACAATGATGAAATTTTGCAATAAATTCTATTCCAGCTGAACATTATTTTTACCTGGCTAGCATTGTTTTTTATTTCATTAACATTAGTCTGAGATTAATATTAAATTAAACTATTTTTACGTTAGTTGTTACGTTTATGTTAGTTGTAAATAAATAAGTAATAAACCCGATAAAATCCGTATTAAAATAGTTTAATAAAGATAAAGATAAAAAGATATTTTCTCAAACAATTTTAATAATACAAGGTGTGTACAATACATGTAATGGTTCCATCTCAGATTGGAGGAGACTGGAGCCTGAAAAAGGCAGGGCCTGTGCCACAGATCTCCAGTGCTCTCACTTCTGGATACAAGTATGGATTATATAAGAAGTGAAGCTTACTTAACTATAAAATTCTAAAGCTTACAAACTATATAATTCAAGAACAAAATTATTGAGTAGAAGACGAAGGTACCTTTTATATTATATGTATAATAAACATTTTGGAATGTTATTTCAAATATGTTTGTGTGAGCATGGATTGAATAAATGAATTGGATGGAAGTAAATAAATAAATAGGACCATATCAACGTTAGAAATTAATTATTAAATTAATGGTACAAGAAGAATAATGTGTAACAATCGTAAAAACTTAAAAAATCATTATGAGATTAATACTTTACATTCATTTATATTGTTGAGCCAATGAAACAATACGTATCATTGTTATTGAGTGAAGGTACATTAACACTTGAGATTACTATATTTTATTTTCAATTTATATATCTTGTTATTCTCTTGTTTCAGATAAGGCCGACCCAACAACACATGATACAAATATACGTACAAAATATTAATATTATGAAAAATGGATAAAGATTTGCGTAAAATGTCTACAGAGAAAAGCGCAATGGTTCCTCAGAAGTATCAGAAAGTTACTAAATTAATACCTCCCGATGGGGGGTGGGGGTGGATGGTCCTAATAGGAGCAGCAGTTTCTAATGTAAGTACCATCGATTGACTTCATCAGCTTAGGTACTGAGTAGACGCGACGCTTTTTATCAATAATAATTTTCACTTTTCACGCTAAAAAGATACGTCGTGTAAAAAATATTTACAGGACAGTGCCATAATTTAAATTTTGTAATAATGAATTTCGATTTTACATGATAGTTAATCAATCTTACTTGTGCAATTCTAGCAGATTTCCAAGCGTTTTCCCAGTTGTAAAATAAAATATATGTTTTGACTGTGCAACTGAAGATGTGTTAAGTAAATAATACGGTAAGATCCGTCAGGAAGAGATAGTGAAAAAAGTATCATCCACCTTAACACAAGTTAAAATTATTAATGTTCTTACATTTTAAGTAATACACGTAATTCTCTAAGAAAATATAAGTAAATAGGTACAAAATCTCGCGGATGTACTAAAGTTTATAATATACAGCGTAAGATAAAATACAATAGGCAACTGTAAATCTTGTATCTAGGGAACAACAGTTCTAAACTTATGGCTAAGATTCAAAATGGTTTATAATGCTTAATTCTCATTTTTCTATTCTCAAGGATTCTCAATCCCCGGAGTATCTAAGGTGTAAGTTCAAGTATTTTTCTGACGGTCACGATAGGCAACTTAACAATCTTCCAAAAAGCTTACCCTTTCTACTTCCCTATTTCGGTCAAGTTTTATGGCTAATTTCTTTACCTTACAAGCCACACGGGTCTGGAATGCTCTACCCGATGACATCAAAGAGACCTTAACTAAATTCGCTTTCAAAAGAAAAGTCATTATTTTCAATTTTATTTATTTGCATACTAAGTGTTACAGAAAGTAATTATAAGTGCTTACAACTTAGTAACCTATTACAGGTATTGCAAATAGGAATGCAAAATATACAATATATTGCAAATAGAAATTATACAATGTAATAACAAAAAAGTAATATTCACCTCACTAGCTTATTATTACTCTAAACTATCGTCATCTTTTCCCGTTTTCATCTCTTCTTTTATGTATGTTTAATTTTTATTGTGTAAATCTAAGTATGTTTATTTAGCAGTAAGTGTTTTTTTTCTTTCATTATATTTTTAAGATAATTCACGCCGCACATAACTTTTCTGTTTTTCCTAATGGTTGACTGGGAGAGAATGCTTTTATCATTAAGTCCGCCAATTGTAAAAGTATTTTATTTTACTTGTGGTACAATAAAGATTTATAAATAAATAAATAATGCTTAAATCAAATAAGAAAATAAAGTAAATCATCATCATCATTTTGTGTAGGTAACATTGTCAATCGACCAAATACCAGGTGTCAGAGTTGTGCGGAACCGCCTCGGCCTCAGACGTGGTTCTTTAAACGACTTCCAGAAGGCAGCCGGTGCCAACGGCTTAACGTGCCTTCAGAAGCATGGAATCATCTTTTATCAGACAATCAGGTAATTCAAGCCTGTATATCCTAACCAAACTGGACAACTAAACAAGGTATGCTTTCCGTAGGAATCGGCCCCACGACCCCCGGGTCGAAGGCGAACGCCATAATTAATCAAATATTGGAAATTAATGAAAATTGCAAAATATCCCGTCTGCTTAGGCTCTAACGGAAAGCTGGAAGCGCTTCGTAATTGAAACATAACAGATACTTGGATAACAATATCTGAAGATAAAAAGGTTTCAATTTGTCTGCGATTCGATAAAGATCAGTCAATTACGATACCAAAAGTTTTCTTAGTTATAAACAGAGAAAATTACATAATAAAAGTAGCTTATTTTGATAAAAATTGAATCTATATACTACATTATATTTAGGTATATAATGGACTGAGCCTTGTTAGAGATTATTTAAATAGTATTGTAAGTAGATTTTATTTATTTGCTTTAAGAGCCCTGAAGATCAAATAAATTTCTATTTGATACCTAACAGAAGATTGTGTTTTTGTTTCTTTCTGTAAAATGGTCTTCGTCCTGACGTCAGAGTGAGACACATGTTTCAATCACTTCTATATATATCAATCACTCATATAGAATGTTAACGCATTATCTGCATGTAACGCATATCAATAATATTAAAAGATACACAGTAGGTTGGCCCATAATGTATCTATTGACGTAGGTTTTTCTTGCTTATAATTAATAAAGCTTTTCTGGTCAATTGCGAGAAAATATAGTAATCTTCTCTAGTCTGCTTACCTATCACTTGTTCTCGAAGTAGTTAGTAAAAAAATTCGTTCCTTTTTACAACAAATCCATATAATTGTTTGGCAACCTTTGATTTGGATATTTTATTTATTTATTTATTTATAAATATTCATTGTACTTCGACAATTAGCGGACTTATAGGGCTAATTATGAGGCTTGCGTGCTTTGTTTGTACTACACCATATTATTATTATCTACTTTTTTGTAACCTTTTAGCTCTGATAAAACTGAATAAACGTAGGGTATTTTTTTATTACTATCTTCTCTTTTAGATAGCGGCTTAACCCGAAGGCCGATTTATTTATAAGAGCTGTCAACATATCAGTAACCGATATAGGATAGACCTACATTGGTAGGTTGATACTGATGATATATAAATATAATAATTTCCATAATATGTCTGTGGTAGTGATATTCTAAAGGCTTCTCTTACTATCCCCATTTTAAAAGTCCATCTAAACTTTTACTATGTATAGACAAAAAATATTTTATAACATATCCTATGAAGATGAACTTTCTTTCATAATATCTCCATAAAATAAATCTTTTTTTTTTTTTTTAATTTCTCGTTTCAATTCGGTCAACAAACTCTACTCCTTCACAAAGTTATACCCCCTTTATTCATAAAAAAGTTAAAATGTCTGTTAAGTTCATTATAACTGAAATAACTCTAACTGTTCTGGATTGTTCTTTTACGTGAAATTATCGATAATAGAGAAAAAAAAAGTTAAACCAGGCTTAACGAACGTTCGTTTTTTTATGAATTACTTAGCAATAAATCATACTACTTAGTCCAAAACACTTTTTGATACTTATTGTATAAATATAGACTGTATAATACAAAATTATTTATCTTAGAGCAATAAGAGATTCTCAGTTAAATATATATGAAAGACAGAATACATTTTCCTGCTTGTTCTCCTCCATTTCACACTATCATGAGCTCCGTATGAGGAAATATTTATTAAAGCTCATGTTATTTGAAACACGTTTTGTCTCTTTATCACTTATTTATATTTTAAATAAAAGAACATATTTCACAACATTAATTTGATTGATGTGACGAGAGAATAAAAAAAATCATATTTTTTTTACTTGGGATTCACGGAATGCCCCGGAGAGGCTTGCGCGGGGATTTCGCAGTGTCGCCACTCACCAACAGCTCGCCACAAGCTGCCCTGCGGAGACTGATTGCTCTGGGAACGGAACCCAGTGGGTGATGGGGTCGTCACATCCCTACACCTTAATTAATTAATTATTTTTATTATTAAGCATTAACTACCCGTTTTTTTTTTTGCAGATATTTAACCAGTCAATGTTATCCCTATTTAGTTTATTATATGGAGATGCCTTAGAAGCCATGGGTCATCGAACTCAAGGTGCAGCAGTAGTGTTGAGCACTATGTTATTTGTCACCAATTTCGGTGGTCCGATAGCCGGTGCCGTGATAAAGTTGACATCTCCTAGAACGGTGGCAGTAATCGGCGCCGTGTCGTGTACCACTGGAATATTTTTAAGTGGATTCTCAACAAATATAGTGCATTTGACGTTAACTTATGGTGTTTTATTAGGTAAGTGTCATTAAAAAAATGCTGTTAAATAAAAAGAAGAAACTATACAATTTTTTTCCATTCATTACCATTTATATATCATTAGCTTCTCTTTATATATCTAAATAGAAAAAAGCAAAATATTTTCTTCAAAACGCAGTACCATAATAACATATCTTGAACAAAAATTTACAAAATTTACATATGTCTTATACTCAGATATACCGACCAACATTTAAAAAGGATTTTTAAAATAAAAAATTCTACCTCCATTACTTGATGATTTTAATTTATGTTACATATATTTTTAAAAACGTTATGAATTATGAGTTGATGTAATGTACAAATAAATTTGTAGATCGTAGTTTTTCTTCTTTTTTGTCCAGTGAAAAAATTTGAATTGTCAATTATTAAATTTGTCTTCAAATAGGTCAGCTTAGGTAAGATGCTAAGTAATATTATTTGAATCTTATATTGAAAATTAAAAACTACAAAACATAACCAATAAATATTTAAAATTTTTTTAATGATTTTGTTTTCTGCAACTTTTATAACTGCATCTTTCTGCAAAGAAAAAAGTTTCAGGCATATTTGGGTTAACAAACGAGGTACCTTATAGATAATCTAGCTTCTTAGTAACTTACACTTAAAATTCTTTTCAGGATTAGGTTTAGGTTTTATTCAAAACTCATCATTTGTGGCCATAAATGCGTATTTCAAACTCAAGAAGAGTCGAGCCGTAGGCCTGGCCAACGTGGGCACAGGTGTGGGACAGACCTTGATGCCTCATTTAGTGAGATACCTTTTGGAACATTACGGTTTCCAAGGAGCTTGTATGATCTTGTCCGGCTTGAGCCTTCACGGGGTAACTATTTGATGATATTAATGGTCGATTTACACGGGTCCAGTGCTTCATAAACATGGCAATCCAGTAACTTTCATGGACACGAAATCTACCCACACACGCTAACAATTTCGTGGCCATTAAAACGTCTACATAGACAAATTCGCTACTGGATTGTGAGCACTGGATCCGTGTATATCGACTTTTATGTGCGGTCTTTATTATATCGAGGTTGTTGTTGTTGTTGTAAGGATAATAATATATTAATGTCTGTATGAGGTCGGGTACAGATAAAAATGACTGAACTATGGTCAGGTTTATCTGCCCTTGACTGTACATATTTAATATATATGGATTTACCGTCAATAGAACCTCCATAGTAATTACAGATAAATATTTTACGAACGTTGTTATGTGATACTTATGAGATATAACAATAATTTGACAAGTAGTATTGCTGTTAAGAGAAAACCTAGGTTTATTTGTTAAGCTTTGTATATTTTTTACTTAGTTTCATAAACCTTGATAACATTCACAGATTGGCGGCGTTCTATTAATACAACCAGTAGAATGGCACATGAAAAAGGTTGAAGAAGAAGTTCTTATAGATGAGCAACTGCATTTATTAGAGGATAAGCACAAGAATATAATTATAAGAAAAGATTCGAAACCATTCGCGGGATCGGCAAATAATGGCAGGCGAGCCACCGAGCCAACTTTGAACGGAAATGACAAAGAAAATCTGAGCATAGTGAACAAGAAAAGCGAGAGCCATAAAGAACTGAATGGTGAAAAACTGGCATTGTCCAAAGCAAATGGTGTTGGTGAGTATTCGTGCTGAAAATTGTCAGTTGAATTTCGTGCCATCAATAAGTTTCTATCTCACTTATTTTATTGGACGCTTGCAGTTCCCCTTGAGGTTTTGATGTGCCAAATTTCTCTATTTTCTAGCATTTTCAGATATTTAAAACAATCCTTATAAAATCTTTTAAAAAAACAAATAAATAAAACAAACTAAGCATAATTGTTGAATACAAATTGTATATTATGATGAATTAATGATACATTTGAAATACTAATTAGGTTTAATAAGTAGGACCAACTATAGGTCACTTATAATATTAAACAGCATTTTTATTTACCTACTAGCTTTGTCCCGCAGCTTCGCCTACGTCAAAAAGTAGCCTATGTTTGACCCCGGGTCTTCAACTATATTCATACCAAATTTCATCAAAATCCGTTCAGCGGTTTGGCCGTGAAAGCGTAACAGACAGACAGACAGACTTTCACTTTCGCATTTATAATATTAGTATGGATTGCTACTTAAATTGTCCATTGGTCAAGTTGGTATTTATATTATTTTAACTAGTATGTAACATTAAATGAAACAACTACCCATGTCTAACTAAAATTTTAATCGTATATCTATAGACTTGTATCAAATAGCAAATATTATATTAAAAGTAATATTGAAAAGGTGTTAAACAAATATTTATTACATCAGAACATACGAGTGAAATCGAAGGGAATATTTCGACTTGTTATCAAGGTTCATAGTACATTCGATTGCGATGTTTACACACAGATGTGTAATCAAATGATGTTGATAATTCAAAAATGTATGAAATTAATATTGTATGAAGTAACATTTCAATAATATTTTCGAAACTAAACTGATTGGTGAATTAATTGATGGTATAATGACACGGTCGAACTACAATATGAAACCGTGCCCATTTTTCATCATATTCTAGATCGCAGTTTTACGATGTGGGAAACTAAATGAACAATCAAATGTAGAGTAACATAATTTCATAATCAAACCTACATATAGTATACTAACTATTTCAAGCAGCTTCGCTTGCGTCAAAAATATACTATGTCTGTCCTCGGGTTTGCAACAGCTATATATTCATACTAAATTTGATCAAAATCCATTTAGCGGTTTGGCCGTGAATGCTAACAGACAGACTTTTATTATACTTAGTATGGATATTAGAATAGAAATAAAGGTATGGATTTGTTAAAAAGAGGGGTCAAATTTTATCAGTTTACTATTTGGTTAACTTTAATTACCTATGAATAATATTAAACACATCGAAAAGCACTTTCTATCATATATACTTAGAACGAGAGAGTTGAGTTTTCCACTTGAAACTAAATTGCGAACTTTTTTAGATAAAATAGAAGAGAAGCCAAAGAAGACTGGATTGCTGCACAAAATCTACGTATTGTTCGACATATCGCTGCTGTCCAGCCCTCGTTTCCTCAATATCCTGCTTGGCACAGCCCTAGCTGTCACATCTATACAAAACTTCAGCATGCTGTACCCGCTCTTCTTGCAGGTAATTTCTACTTCTTCTTCTTCTTTGCGAGTCGACTCTGGCTGTTATCAAACTTCAGAGGACCAAAACTCCGCCACCGACAAGGCATTGTCGGTGGCTTCGTAGAGGTCCCTGAGCGTGCAGGTGGCCTGGCACGAAGAACAGGATAGGAGATGCGTCATGGTTTGGGGAGAGACACCGCACCGGCAGGCCACCTCCGAGCAGTAGCCCCACCTGAACATATTTTCCTTGCTTCGCCTACGAGAGTCCGGAGTCTGTTTAAAGACTTCCATGTAAGCCATGGCAGGTCATGTCCATGAGGGAGGCACTCCGATAACGGCAGAGATGAGGCCGAAGGGTATCTCTCCGTCCAAATATCCACTCTAATAATTTAATAATAAATATAATTTAATTTTTTTGGTAATTTCTACTGAGTGTTTATTTATTTAACACTTCTTTGCACACAGTACAATAAAACAGTATGTTTGTGCATTATGTTACCAGCTAGTAGAAAATCCACAATGAGGTCTCACGATGTATCGGCATTTCATAAGAAACTGTATGCATGAATGTTGCAAAGTCAAATCTGGATGTAAAAAACTTCTCTTTGAGTTGAGACTACGAAATATAAGTACTTAACTGTGTCTATTTGTGACACGATAATTCTCGAACCTTTGATAAGATTCTGATGAAATTATAGCAAGGTCAAACTCTTTTGGCAAAGATATGATAACAGAGACATCTGTGATGTTTTTTTTAGTAAAGTTTTAAACATTAAATATTAGAATCCATTACCAGTTCTTAAAGTAGTTATCATAATACAATCTGCCTGAAATCCTGTCAACTTCAAATTAACATTTTTACAAAATTACAGAAAGAAGCAATGTTAGACAAGGAAAGGACAGCGATATGCATGTCAGCCGTCGCCGCAGCTGACATAGCTGGACGTCTCATCCTGCCGATTTTCCAGGACAAGTTCAGAATTAAGGCCAGGTGGATGCTAATCATGACTTGCTTTTGGCTCATAGTCTCTAGGCAAAGTAAGTATTTTTTGTTCAGCTATCTGTGTCTCACTGCAAAACCCACTCCACCTTTCTTCCTAGCATATATCCTTTGTTACTTCAGTAATCTGACCATCTCGTTTTTGGCCTACCATCAACTGAAATATTGGATTTCTATAAAATTAAACACTTTTGATGACGAATATTTACGTGTAATGTACGTGTAACTTTTCTTAATTTAACAGTTATTACAATGATTATTCGATAGTAATTAAATATTTGATAAATCTTTACAACTAGGGAGACGTGACCCAGCTAATCATTTATCCGCCAAACTTTGAAAAAAGATCAAAGATTACCTTAATAATAAATTTCAACGTTCATAATGTTCAGACCTTCAGATGACGTTATGCTTATCAGTTTACGAAAGTTATATTAATATTGATACAATAATAATTTTAACTGAATTAATATATATATATATATATATTCATATAATAATTCAAAGTTCAAGCTCCAGATTAGTAGGGTATCATTAGTACTGATAAAAAAACGAGACGAACAAAAAGTTGTAACTATCACGTCTTATTGCTAAATTGTTATTAAATGTTTAACAATTAAAAAGAAGTAAAATTAATTTATATAGTTATACATAAACCATTGCGTTACGTTCTAGTCGCAACGCATTTTATGAAATAAATTTTTAATTTTGTCCATATCAACAAAAAACTGAAAATTGTATTTGCGAACTCAATGGAATTATCTTAATTTTTTAATCACGATTAAAATTGTCCGTTTTATTTTTCAGTTTTGGCGTATCAGTCTGAATT
Source organism: Euzophera pinguis (assembly GCA_947363495.1). Taxonomy (NCBI): domain Eukaryota; kingdom Metazoa; phylum Arthropoda; class Insecta; order Lepidoptera; family Pyralidae; genus Euzophera; species Euzophera pinguis. The sequence continues at coordinate 8,421,568 of OX376155.1, forward strand.
GTCGGTGCTAATTTTGATGTCCTGCATTTACGGGTTTGGCAGAAGTATGATCATAGTAGCCAGAAATATTGCCATCTCTGAAAACTGTCGCATGGATCAGGTACCAGCAGCTGTCGGCCTCGGAATGTTGACCATGGGGATCATCGTACCACCAGCTGGTTACTTCCTAGGATGGATAAGAGATTTCACAGAGAGCTATGTTGTCTGCATAACAGCACAGAACATACTTTTAGTTATATTATTAGTAATGTGGATTCCAGATATGTTACTTGTGCATATGGAAGATAAGAAAAAGAGAAAGAAAATTGATGAGATTCAAATGTCTTAGTGGAATATTATTGCATAGTAAATATGAACCGTCTGTAAGAATATGGCGAGAAATAATTCGCGATTGTAACTAAGAAGTTTTGATAGATAGTCAAAACGTTTAGGATATAGCTATAGGAGACGTATAAGAGATATGGCACTGAAATAACTATATAAAGCCCAGAGAATAAGTGGGCGAATTGCGCGCTACCAATGACCTAACGGGTAACGGCAAGCGTGAGATATCAATTGAAAAATTATCCACCCTTAAGTAAGTTTGCAGAAAGAATTCAAGTGGAATCAGCAAGAAATAATGATAAATATACAATAGAAACCAAGTATTTTACACTTTGCAAGAAAAGTATGAACATAGTCAAGCTCTATGTTCGATATAATATTTGGTAAAAGATACAAGATTAAACAAAATATTGTTAAACGGTTCTCAAGAAAAGTTCTATTAGTAAAATGTTAAGTTTGAAATGCTGGAGTACACCATTGTCCCTTTTTTATTGTTCAAATTAGAGATATTCTAGAGAAAACGAAAATAATTATACCTAAGAAATTGAAAGGCTGTGAGTGCAAGTTTGATGATTAGTGCACATAATACTTATACAAAGTGATACCAGTAAGCAACTTAGCTTATGAGCTTAGTGAAAGTATACTTGTAAATAGACTTGTTATGATTAAGTGATGGTCAGTGCATTTGCGTGATCTAGTCTAATAAATTATGTATTTTTACAATGATTTTTATTTTATTAATTTTAGTATATTAAAAGTTAACCACATATCAATTCAATTGGGGCATTCATGTATCATTTTGAGTTTATAGTAATTATTACAAGTAAAGAAGAAGGAGAAATATAATTGTTTCTCATTATACTTATGTGAAACATATTTTTATTTTTAAACCGGTCCGTTGTAATTTTAAAAAGTAAGATCAAAAACTTAATGGATAAAAAGAAGTGGACCCAAGTAGCACGTAGAACTGACTTGGCCAAGTAATAAATAAAATGGAGTATGTCTTAAAAGTTAATGTGTCAAATAATCCCGCAAAACGAAACACACATGACTAAAACTCAATTAAAACTTTGCATTAATCTTGTTTATTTACCATTTTTCTTTACCGAAGTTTTACTTCTATGACTGTCATAAATGTCATTTACCGAAGTTTTACTTCTATGACTGTCATAAATGTCATACTCCCATGTTCTACCGCAGGATACGAACCAGGCTTGGAGTAAAGAAAATATATTGGAATATATCTATAAAGTCAAGTTCCTTCCAAGCGTCTCATGTTTAATTCAAACAAAGAGTTATCCCATGGCTCTTGTGAATCGCGTATGGGTTCCGTGACAACTCAAATAGGGTGTAATCTTTGTCTTTAAAGATAGATTTAGGGATGGGGATGCTGTCATTTTTCATCTTTATTACTTGTTTCGTATACCTAAATATTAAAGGGGAAGTTTTAGTTGTACTAAATGCAACTTTTCAAAATGTCATACTTCATATCTTTTCAGAAGTGTTTTTAGGATTGTTAGTTTGTTAATTAGGGGTAATCTTTGGGACTGCCTAAATGCGACTGACAACACATACGTAATTCTTTCTATCCCAGTTGGATGCATAGTACCACAAATGCAAGCCATCATCAATACAAACGACCATGATTTCAACAGCATAATACCAGATTTGCAGACGACAAACTTTTACATGGAAATGACCAGCACTTCTGGATGAGGGCTTTAACTTTATTACTCTATACAATATAAGTTCCACGCAGCTACAACTATCGTCAAATTTATATGATTTTTAAACAAAGAGTTGTCAAGATATTCACTTTCCACCCACTGTATATAATTTGTTTCTCAGTATCTAGTTTCTTTAAATAATCTTAACGCTACAAGTATAACTGGTAGTTGTAACTAATGAAGTAAGTAATTAGTAGATTAACTCAAAACAGTGACGATATTTTTGCATTTCATTGTCTAATGCTTATGTTTAATTTTGTCTCTGTGGTTTCAAGATAAAGTCAGAACAGCTATAAACATTTGTTTGTGTAATATGAATACATTAGTATTAATTTCGTGGACGCTAAATAAATTCATTTGCAGTGCAGCGGCGTAAATGTGGAGGGTCCTTACCATTTATTTACCGGAAAAACTTGTTGAGTATTTTTGTGCCTACTTGCTTATATTAATTTAAATTGAAAAAAAAACTACACGATATTGATACTTGTTCTATTAGGTATTTAAAAATTGGGTCGGTAGTATAACACAGGTAAGATAAGATTTACAATACATCCAAGTAGAGAAAGCAGATTCAAGGGAGGAAACCTATTTACACAGAAAACATGAAACTGAGGAACATGGCCCGGGGACAACACTGTCGGATTATTTAGGCGGCCTAAAGGCATCCGATGCAGCCTGATGACTGCTATCTATCGTTAATAACCGGGAACAACGGCTTAACGTGCCTTCCGAAGTAAAAGTTAAATTATATTTACATAATATAGTATTATTACATTGGCTAATACTTTTTCAAAAACTGTTACCAAGTCGCGTTTAATGTTTTTACTAGTAGCATTTTATATTCTTCACATTTTCTGTTAATAACAAAATTTAATAAACGGACGCCAATTTTGCCTAACAAAAAAAGCACGAGAAGACTAGTGACATGCTAAAAATATTTGTACAAGAGAGCTATTTGTGAACTGCTAAAGTATTGTGTGCCTGGGGCGGATCACACGAAATAAACAGCTGCTGGTAGATACCCATATTGTTTCTTCGTCTGGAACGCTGCGTATGCTAACCACAGTGCTAAAAATTGTTAGAAGGTATTAAAATGGAGACTGTAAACATATGAAAATTCTTTCGTTTGTTTTTATTTTGTTTTTAAAAGGTTATAATCAATTTAAAAAAAAAGAATAATAATATGATAATCCCCATGGTGTAGAGTATGCCTGATACGATACCTACACCTTAATATGATGATGAAGTTACTTAAAAAATGATTTAAAAAATCAATTTTGTATTTTGTGCGCAAATCTACATATCTAATAAAGAGTCTTCATATTTACAACATTCATTTATAATAATATTTCATAAAGGCTCCTAAAATAATAAAACTACAAGACCACAAAAATAAAACAATGGACACAATAAATATTTTCGCCAGAGTTATGTAATAAAAAAGTAGCCTATATGTTATTTTAGCTAATGCTCTATCGTGTACAATGTTAGCCCATTTTTCATCAACAATTCGAAAATGATGTTTGAATTAATGTTGTTTCATAAATCATGTCTTTTATTTCGTACGTGTAATTTTATCTCATTTTAATTAAATTTAATATTAATCCATCACAATTATCTGAATTACGTTCCGTCGTTACGTATTCATTACACTTAGTTTCAAATTGATAATACATGTAATGAACCGTAGAACAAAGTAAACAGTTTCAAAATTAATGGCATTGATAATTAAATTGGTAGTTCTAAACAATGTATATAGCTGCTGGAATAATGTTGAGCTGTATCTACTTAAAACCAAACCAACGCGCTGGCGGGTACTGTGTGCAACTGAATATAAATTGTGCTATCAAGATTTTCTCTAAATACAGAAGTTGGTATTTTTTTCTTCTTATTCAGCCCATTCAATCCTGAGTATAGGGATCTATCATTGCATTGCACTGCATTTTCTTCGATCTCGTGCTTTTTCGCCAATTCATCGGCCCATTTTGTATGAAGTTTATCAACATTTTGTTCTTGGTCTTTATTCAAGCACCAACTTTCCCCAACGCTCGTATAATTTATGATATAAACTATGTATATAATAAAGCTAGCATATAAACTCTGCTTATTTCAAAAGTAACAGCGTGATATTTTTGTGATAGGTATGTGATGTAGATGTGAACCTTTAATAACTTAATTTTTTTGAGAAAATATTATCAACTAAATAGAAGTAGCTATTTCGACCTGAAGAAAGAACCTTGAGCTTACAATATTTAATAATTTTCACATAAATACATATTATGACACATTTGCACTACGTACAGGTTCGATAGCTTGTATTAAGTGTTATTATTTATAGTAAGCTTATTACTGTTATTTTATCTTATAAGTTGATTCAATTTCTTTGCACCTGTTTCTACAGTGTTATATTTTTTTCTAGCAACAAGAAGCTATTATATGCCGCTCTAGTGTAGAAAATATAAAGTCACCTTGGAGTGTAAACATACTTTAAACAATAATTTCAATAATTGTATTATACAATAGCTATGTACCTACATGCTTTCGACTCTGTTGAGGCAAACCTGATTAGGTTTATTAGTGATTGGATGGATAATCAGCCAAGGAACAAAGGTAATATAATATAGGCATTATAATAAGCAAGCCTAAGGTTTGATTGTCGTCGGCAATAAACCTTATTTATTTAATAGATAAATTATATAAAAATTACTTTACCCATATTTGAATTCTCAAAAGGTTGGTCTATTAAAATGTGCAAAAAAATATATTTTCTTTAATGAAAAACCAGAGATACCTTTTTTATACCTAAGCAGCTTTTGAATAGGTATCTATTTAAGTATTATATCCTAATTAATACTTATTTTTTTTAGACTAAATTGGAATTAAGTAGGTGAGGACTTAAGGCGAGGTCGCCGAGACTTCTACTCCAGGAAGAAGAAAAAATTAACTAACTACGAAAAGCAGGCTTCCAGCCCTGATGAGGAGTTCTGTTGGTTTTATGGTTTTGTAAGCTATGCCCTAGCAGTTACTTTAATCCACAACGTATCCACATTATAATACTACAATGCAGGCCACAATAGCAGTTAGTACCCACTCGTTTAGCCGAGCTATTAGCCAACAAATAGTTTGTTTTAACGGGCTTTATTTGTCCCACGCTAACACGCTGTAATACCAACTGTTGACACATCAGAACTCATAAACCTTTTAAACCAGAAAATGGATGGTACAGTGAAGTTATAAAAAGAAATACGACATTCCTCGTCTCTGTTTATTACCGTACATTAGTTATACTGCTTCCGTAGTGTCGTCTCGGCATGAAATGGGAACTAATGAGATTTTGATGTTTTTTTGACTGTGCTTTTATTTTTCTTGGTACCGTTAAGATGCTTGAGACCTCGGAGCGTCAGTAGGTGCAATATTATTTTAAGAGACCGTAAGGGTAATATCTTATTGTGCTCTTACATTTTACGATTTGCGAAACGCCTTCGAATAGCTATTGAATCTGTTTACAATGTCACATCAAGTTGATGTTGATGACCTTTCTACCGCTATAGCTATAGTCAATCAGGACCTCGATAAAATATCTATTTGGAGCAAAGCACATGGCCTCCTTGTAAATCCAGGCAAATCTAAGGCTATTATTATTGGCAACCCTCAACTGACTTCAAGGATAGACAGCGAAGTCCTGCCGCAACTTAAATTTAATGGTGTTGTTATTAATTATAGTGATCGGGTCAAAAATCTAGGTGTATGGATGGATAGCAAACTGACATGGATTCCACAAACTTCAGAGGTTAGCAAGAGGCTCTTCTTTACTTTCAACACCTTAAAAAGACTAAGTAAATTCCTACCTATAGAGACCAAAACTATGCTCGCAAATTCCCTTCTTCTACCTGTCCTAGACTATGCTGATAACAGCTACACCAACCTCACAGAGCAGCAACTTGATAAACTTGAGCGTCTTCAAAATCTTTGTATTCGATTTATATTTGGTCTTCGCAAGTATGATCATGTTTCTCAATTTCGCTCTAAACTTGAATGGCTGCCTATCAGACTTCGCCGTGACTGGCATATCCTATCTTTATTATACTCAATTCTCTTCAATCCTTTATCCCCTGCTTACTTAAGAGAGCGCTTCGAATTCTTCAGTGAGATTCAACAAGAACGTAAATTATGTAGTGCCGAAAATCTACGCCTAAGAACTCCTGCTCACTTCACTACCTTCTACTCTGATTCTTTTACGACCAAGGCAACGCGACTGTGGAATTCCCTTCCACTGCCTATTCGAACGGCTCAAACTCTGACCAGTTTTAAGTCGCAAGTAAAGTCCCACTTTCTTTCCTCACTGTAGCTTCGTTCCTTTTCAGTGCATCTTGTTTCAGTCTCCACTTCTCGTGTTTTTTTCTTCTCTTTTGTTTTATAGTTTATTTATTATATATAAATATATATACATAATTATTTATTTTTTATTTACGTATATTAGTATTTATTTTAAGTAGTTTATGTATCGTGTACTTCTGTTATTCTGCCTAGCGCTGTTCTGTTCTTTATGCACCATATCCGTATCTCTCCTTTCTTTATATTTCAAACTACCCTAAGGTTGCCTGGAAGAGATTGCTTGAGCGATAAGGCCGCCTTTTGTATACATACTGTGTTTACCTTTTATGTAACATTTAATTTGTATTACACTGTGTGCAAAGAAGTGTTAAATAAATAAATAAATAAATAAATCAAGTTGCACTTTATATTATAAATTCTCAGATGGTATAGGCCATTTAGTTTAATAATAATTAATGTGTAGAAAAACTTATTTTCATCTTACCAAAATACACAAAACAAAGTCGAGTTACTTCCTTTAAATAAATTCATTAAGGAATAATAAAACTTAAGAATGGCTGAACAAAGTCGGCTGAAATTTCATACATGGGTACGTGCATGGGTCTTTTCAAAAAATACATTGCGTTAAAAATTATTTTCTGTTGATATAGTACGTACGTTTATTAAAGTTTTTATGTAGGTATGTTTTGTATTTCTGCACCGTACCTGTTTTATTTTTGTATTAATGTCCTGTTCGTTTATTAGGTTGCCTGGAGGAAATTACTTTTGTGATAAGGCCAGGCAGCCTTTGTACATGTACTTTCCACATTGTAACAATAATTAAGTTAGTATGTTCTTAGTGCAATATAGAGTTTTTATTATGTGTCTCCGCTTCGGATTCACGGGTTGCCCCGGTCCTTTGAGAGGCTTCCGCGGGGATATGGATCCAACGCGTAGAGGTGAGAGAGAGAAGTTGATGTCATGTGGTGCTCCTGCCTAAACTCGTCCACGGCTATATCAATAGATGACATTTCCATGAGCAAATCTAGGCAGGAAGATGAATTATTGCTAATGAGTGAAAAGAAAAAAAAATAGTTATGGTTATGAAGCTTGGATGGATTTAAACTGGGCTATTGCAATACAAATCGGGCACCTGCCATAATCATGATTACTGACTATTAGTGGCAGGCGGTGACTCGCCACTCAGTGAATGGGCCCCCCAAATAGTCGCCGCGTTTGGCAACAGAGGGCAAAATTGGAATGAGCGGCTAAGGGTGCCGAGAGGCTCCGGTTTCGCCATCGTGAGCTTCCTCGTGAGCGGGGTTCCACGTTGTTACGCCATTACGTGCAATACACTTCCACCTTCGAGCATATAGCTTAATATTATTATTGTGTCCCGTCTCAGACAAAAATTGCAAACTGTATAACATTTCAGTCACCGGCATCGTGATGGAAGATATGCGTCTGAATGGTCTAACAGCTAAGGACACAGAATGCCGTGCAAAGTGGAGAAGAAAACAACAGGACCTGAGGACAGAATCATTGCATTTTTTTTCACGCCTGTGTCCATATGTGTTTTATTAAACAACAAGAAATGGTTAAACCCGAAGTGGGTCAAATGGCCACTAAACCGTAGGTCGTAAGGGTAATGTCCATTGAGCGGGTCAAAACATGGAGGTCAGAAAGTTTCGAAACACATAGAACCCTTGAGGTACTAATTAACAAATATATTTTACTTTGTTAGTGTATCCGGATTATAAAATCTATGATGTAAACTCATATATAAGGATGTAGGTACCATACATAAACACAAATATAATGTCATACATCTGTGGCTTAAATATTCCTGTGGTAACCTTTTGCGTAACATTTAAAAGGACTTAGATGTATAGGTCTACATACAATTAATAATATATCTATATCTACATAAAATCGCTGTACACTACAGTCAGGATTAAATATTATGACAGGTACCTAGATAGTAAATTGTTCATTCCTTGAAAAAGTCAGCCAGGTAAAACTTAGGATAACTATGATTTTTAGAGCGCGCATTGTGTTAAACTTATTCAATCAATTTAAAATGTTGTGTCTTGTAAAGAAAAAACATATATTTTATAGTTTAATTCTGAACATAAAAAGTTGAAAAGTCGTGGAAAAAGAAACCAGTAATTTAAAATTATTCGTCTCAGATATATTTCAAAAATTGATTACAGATAACATATTACATTATATCATTTCCTACTTAATCATTCAACCAACGAAAAATTCCATAACGATAGCAGTGCATGAGCCACATCAGGCAGACGAAGAATCATAAAACGCAATGTCAAGTCTTAAGCATGTGCTTCTGCAGCTTCTGAAGTGAACGCAATTACAAAATGACATTGTATTTTTTTTTTTTTTTTTTGTAAAATAGAACGCTCTATTACAGTCTGCAAAATAGTAACAACTCTATCGTCAAATGGAATTGTTTTGCTCGGGCCGCGCGCGAGCATCTCATTGTCACTCCAAATATGGCAGGCAGGACATGCAATGACCTTTCCGTAAAAAGTTTTCAGTAGTTTTATTTCTGGTTTATATATTTCCATCTTATTAGACTTGCTTTAATTCGAAACATACACTATCGTAGAATAACATCACGGCGTGATCGAAGCTTGTAAGGGTATCCTTTATATTTTTAACAAATAAGACATAGAATTAGTAATAGTACTTACGTAAATATAGCCCTAATTTAACTTTTCGTTTTTAGAAAACAAAAATGAGTTTAAATTCATCAGCTCTTAACATAAAATCATTCGATATCGAAGGAAATTAATTCGACTCACTTTTGCATGAGTCATACTTTTAATAAATTTTTTTTAGTCTTAAGGCCCCTGGTATCATCATACCTTGTTTTAAAAAAACCTTGTGTACATGTGTCTCTTTTCAATTTTATGGTGTTTCCTCCGGAGGGCTTGTGGTTCAGAGGTTATGACGTTTGCCTAAAGACGCGGGAAGACAAAAGTAGGTAGAAAGAAACGTCTTAGGTATTTTGTTCCTAATTTTCTAAGGACGTTGCGTTGCATCCATTCAATCTGCCTAAATATTAACAAAGTTATGGATGCTTATAATTATGACTTGAAACAACTAAGTATGTTACATACTGGTGGCATAATTGTGGAAAACAAGAACACGCAAGAATTAGCATAAATAGTCTATACGAATATTCATAGCTCATCATGATAGTTTCGAGTTTGAGAGCGTGTCTAGATTACTAACTTATAATAGAACTAAATAGTCGGCTGCCCGCTACTACACAGTTGTAACTCACAAATTAAATGAAATTTAATACAAAATTAAGAAAGAAAAAAAAAGTTCTAAAGCAACCCAAAGGTGACCAGAAAACAAAAGACAAGAGATTTTATAGTTTTTTTTTTTTTACCGTAATCTCATAAAAGAGCTCAACAACTCCTCCAATTTAAAAAACCATTTGTAAGGCTCCTACAATACTTTTATCAACAGAATCACGCAGTACATTCAGTAAATAAGATCCGAAGTAGCGTTGAAATGTCAGTAAGATGAATCTTGACAATGAAAAGACTGTTTGATCTTTTGTCAAGGTTTGCGGGCTTTCTGATTATTTTCCCTGACTGGTTACATCTAAAAGAATTCCGAGAGGATTAATTACCTGAAACGGCTTTGTAAGGCCTTTGTCTAAGCGAGAAGCATTCCTTCAACAGAAACCTTTCAAGATTTAATTGAATGTTCGATAGGATATTTGCGGCCGGACTCTGGTCGAGAAACAATGATTTGTTTTGGTGATTAAGTAATGTCTGTACTCGGCAGATCCATTTACTATGTTTCTTTTTTTTTGTTAATTTTAAATTAATTAAGAATTGTTAGGTAAAGTTTTTGCATCCGCGAAGATCAATTAATTACTCTTAAAGCTTTTTATTATGGAGACTGAATTAATAGCTTGATAAAATATCTTAAATTCCTTATTTCAGTATTCATCTCATCTACAGCAGTCTTAAAAATATCGTTGAGATTCTTTCATTTTGGCTTGTTTCAAAGTACCAAAAGTATCGAGTGCCTTGGATAAAGCACCAGAATCCAAAAATCCGAAGCAATCAGGTGAAGACACAAGTGATAAACACTACGATGGTTGACATCGAACTATAAAGTACCTACTTTATAAAGTTAACAATTTTGCAAAATATCTTTCTCAAGGTTCGAAATTAACGAAAATGTAATTACTTTGGCTGTGATTGTTCTTTTAACACAATTAACGTTCACGGCTGGGCGATAAAAATAATTACTTCCCAAAAAAGGGTTAAATTCATCCTGGTTTCAATAAATGAGTGCTTAACCAAAGAAACAAATAAAAGGACAAAACAAAAAGAGCAGCATAATGTGAACGGTTCACAGTCAAAGGATAAATAAGTGTTTCACGGAATACGGGTAAATATACCGGTTGATTCTGAGAAGTCACTTCGCTTTTGGATATCATGAGTTCCATCCAGACTACATCAAAAAAGCATATAGTTTATAAAAATATATGAAATAAACTTATTACTCGACCTCGTCTTCTGACTTTCGTCATAATAACAAGCGACTTGTGATTTTCAAATATTTTGCTAACTTTTTTCTTATTAAAATATTATCATTTTCTAGAAGAAAACTTCTTGTGCTCCAAAAAATTTTTTATATCACATTAATTTAATTGCTAATGCATTTTGGCCACCTTTTGTGCACGTAGGTACTATGTTTGTTTTATTGTACTGTGTGGCAAAGATGTCGATGCTTTCGACAAAAAGTCATAAAAGCTAAAATAGCACTTTTGGTAAAAAGCGAAAAACAATTTAAAAAAAATGTTTTTTCGGTGATATCTTTTAAACTTAAAAAACTATAAAATAATGATTTATGCACGATGTAATTAATTTTTAATGATCTTTCGCTCTGTTTTCTTGAAATATACGTCAAAGCTTTATTTTAGAAGTTAGCTTGGAGATACATCCTTTAAATATCGACCTCAAAAATATAATATCTTATGATACATAAATCATAAATAAGAAGTATCTACCAATTTTGAAGAATGTTACCTATATATTAAAGGAAAACCTTAAAAAAACAATTGTTGATGTAAAACACTAAGATCTGAAACCAATATTATGTAAAAGGCTGAAAATATCCATTAGTTCTATTTAGTTTTTGCATTTTTTTAAATATAAGTAGTTGAAAAATAAACATGAATAGTCCTTATTTATCAATTTTATTTATTGCTATTACTTTTAATTACCTTAAATAACTCACTGTTACTTTTTACAATGGTAGCAAAACTAAATTAAAAAACCATACTAAAACAAATAGGAATAAACTCAGTATATAAAAATAATCTGCATAGCAAAAATAACAACCAATAAGAATCAAATAATCACAACCATCAGATGTTATTTTGGTAACTAATAAAAAGCACATAAGTAGGTACTCATTTTAGTTTCCTAAAGATTAACCCCCTTATTCATAAAAATAAACAAAGTTTCAATAAGACCAAGTTAACTAATTTATGTTTAGTCCCTTTCTGCCTTATCCATTCAATAACTCACGTCAATACGTGAGAGAACGAGACGAAACATAAATTAGTTAATTTGGTCTTATTGAATGTTTGTTTATTTTTATGAATAATGGGGTAAAGCATTAGTGCCATTGAACTTTAATAAACAACTTAATCAAAAATATTATCTTCCTCGTCAGTCTCAGGAAGAATATAAAGAGTAATAGGTTAATAGGTTGGGGAAATTATATATAGTTTATTAACATTTAACTAAAGTATATGTACCATTTTGTTCGATTACTTTTTTCCATCTTGTAGGTAGGGACATGATCCCATTGCAATAGAAATTTCTGGCTTTTAATCAAAACACCGCGACAAGTAGTTTTGGCAGTCTTCTCGTGATGTTAACCTGACAGTGCCTAAAGAATTCTGAAGAGACCGAAACAGGTAGAAATCTAAAGGTGCAAGGTCAGAACTATACGGCGGATGCATTAACACCTTCCAGCCAAACTCTCTTAATTTTTGCTGACTGGCTAAAGATGCGTGAGGTCTAGCGTTATCATGATGAAAAACCACACCCTTTCTGTTGATTAATTCCGGCCGCTTTATTTCAACTTCTTGCTTTAATCTCATCAGTTGTTCGCAGTAGAGTTCAGAATCGATGGTCCTACCTGGTGGTAACAGCTCATAATGAAAAATGCCCACCACACACACAGCATCACCTTGTTGCGAGTTAACCCGGGTTTCGCCACAGTCTGTGAAGCCTGACCGGCCTTTGATCACGACCTATTTCGCACATTCTTGTCGTACGTGATCCACTTTTCATCACCAGTTATCAGCTTCTCCAAAAATGGTTCGGTTTCATTACGTCGTAATAAAGAATCACAAAAGAGTACACAGTTCATTAGGTTTATTTCAGTGAGCTCGTTAGGTACCCAAGTATCGAGCTTTTTTGTGCCCCAGTTTTTTTCAATTCCCAGTTCTTCAGCTACGTCGTAACTATTGATATGCCGAACTTGCTCTTCTTCTTTTAAAAATGGCATCCATTTTATCCGTAAGACGTATCCAGAGCGACGTGCATAATTGACATCAAAAGTTCCGGATTGAAAACCGTAGCCTATGAACGCCTGCAACACCGAAGATGTCACGAGCGTGTTGCCGACCTGTCCGCTGTCAGCACAACGAGCCCTCTGAAGCCTTGCGACCCTACTCACCAGCAGGAACACAACACTACATCACAGTGTTATTTGGCTGCCGTCTTCTGTAGGGTGGAGGTACTTCCCCAGACGAGTTCGTCTTTAGTAGTTACTCCTTACAAAATCCTACCCTACCTTTCTTAAAAACACTGCACTAGGTCCATAAACATCACAATTTTTTTTGCGGCTTGCGTTGCATTTTTCCTTTTTTGTAGTAAAATTTTAAAATGTATCGAATCTTTTCACTAGATTAACTCATCTTGACAGTAAGAAAAACAAATGAAAATCACACTTTTTCCTAATTTGAATTTGGAATTATCTTCTTTAAACTTTTAATGATACCAAAACCAGCCAGATACAAATAGTATAGCCAAAGAGATTTTATTACAAGTTCATACATATTATATGCGAAAAGACTTTTTCCCCAACCTAATCTATACTAATATTATAAAGCTGAAGAGTTTGTTTGTTTGTTTGAACGCGCTAATCTCAGGAATTACTGGTTCGAATTAAAAAATATGTATAAAAGAATTATTCCTCTTTAAATTATCTAAAAAAATGTCCCCGACAGTATATGTCTATCTTCTAAGATTAACTTACAATAACAGTTTTTATGATAATCAAATTTGGTCGAAATTAATGCATTATTACAAATTATTTGTCAGAGTTGCATTAACTTAATATTATTAATCTTTATCCAAATAAATGTGTCATTGATTCTGCCACAAGAAAATAAAACTAAAAATATAATTTACGCAGAAGTACTTTAAAATATATCCTTTTTAAAACTACTTTAAAATAGATTCTATTAATTATGTAACTAAATCGTCTAAAATAAGTCGTGGGTAACAGCTATAGGTAATTTATAATAAAGCTGAGGAGATAGGTTTGTAAACAAAAAATAAATATGATTCCCAAAATAACTATTCCACGCGAACGAAGTCGCGGGCACAGCTAGTATAATATAAAGAGACTGAAACGGAAGCTGCTCATATACTGCATCAAAAAGTTTAGTAATAATTGTCCCTTGATCACAAAGTAGAACAAGATCTATCTAGATACGCGGTAGCGTGTCAAGCCAAGTTCAAGTACAGAACTGGCGAGCAGCACCATGTGTAATATTACACGAACCATTTGGAGCCATAAAACTATTTCACATATCCTAAGTTATAAGAAGAAAATATATTTTATGTTAATATAAATAAATTTCAGGACTGACCATTGAACTTGGCACCCATTTAGATCTCACTTCTTTTGTCGTTGAAGTCAACAACCAAGGCATATATTTATTGAACTTGGCTCTCATTTCACATTTATGTTTTTGATGGGATATCATTACTTTTTGTACATAAATTATTAGTAGGTACTTATTTATAACAAAATGGTTTTTATTAAACTACTGTATTTTCCTACGTTTATATTTATTATATTATTATACCCCGATAATTGACTTTTTTATTATTAATTTTTGATTTAAACTATTGCCTATACCATACGTATTTACTAAAAGAATTGTAAAAATAATATAACCACAAATATATGAGTAAGATCTCACTTCTTTTGTCGTTGAAGTCAACAACCAAGGCATATATTATAATATTGAACTTGGCTCTCATTTCACATTTATGTTTTTGATGGGATATACTATTCACTAAGAAAATATTGCGAAATAAAAAATAGGTAGGTATGTATGAGGCGCTGGCCAATTATAATCATAATATTAAAAAAATATCAAATCATTTTTAATCTAAGTGGATTTAAGGGTCCACAAAAAAAAATAAGTTAAGATTAAACATATTTTCTTTTTAATGTACCATTATAAAATGTAGTAGTGATTTGGAAAGCAATAAATAAAATTGATAAAAAAGGATTTTTCGTGTTTATTTATTACTATTTCCCGCAGCTCCGTCTGCGTCAATAAGTAGCCTATGTTTGAACCCCGGGTCTTCAACTATATTCATACAAAATTTCATCAAAATCCGTTCAGCAGTTTTGCCGTGAAAGCATAACAGACAGACAGACAGACTTTCGCAATTATAATATTAGTATGGATTTTACAACTATATTTAAAAAAACAAATACGAAATAGAACTACGGGTATTTTCAGTTTATATATATATTTTTTTTATATTAGTTTGAAATCTAAATGTTTACATCAGAAATTGATTTCTTTTTCGGCTTTTAACTCGAATTATATATTTTTCTGGGTTGTATATCTAAGTTAAATTTGGAGTTAAGACATTTTTTTATCGGCGAAAATTACACCTTGTTAATAATTGGGTTGTAATGACCAACTTTTTGTACAAATATATTTTACAACCCAATGGATCAACCTGCAATGAGCAATGTGTCCTTTACATCCCAGTTTAAATAAAAAACATGGTTGGGCCGATTAAAGTATTGGGTGTAAAAGCAATTAAAATGTTGTATACACAGATTGATAGAGCGTCAAAATTTTAGTAGGGCTGTATAAAAACAAATTTTCGCCAAAATGGTTTTTCGGACAATTGTTGTCGAAGGCATCGATGTGTTAAATAAATAAAAATGCCGCAAAATATTGTTTATGAATAAAAAAAAGTTTGTATTATAACAATGCACATGAAAGTGTTAACACGAGAAATTCGAAATAATGTCCTGAAAACGTATTCAGAATATTCCCTCTCTATCGATGTTCAAGGCATGAATGGAAAACGAAACAAATCCAATCAGCCACAAACTGTTGGAGCAAAAAGTTTACGTTTCTAATTTCTTGGCGTGTTTTGTCGTAATTAAACTGGTATCTTGCTCTACTTTTGACAATACTATTTATTTATCGAAAACTTTAATAATAATTTTGAATATAAAACAATGTCTAGAATTTCATCAAATGTTTTATCCTTTTGTACGCATCGGCGTTGCTGTATCCGCCAAATTTCAAGAAAAGGAAAACAAAAAGCGTGACCGGTATGTTTTTTTATATTTATTTAGCTTATTCATTGATGTACTTTTACTTGTCGTTACTGACATCTCTCGGATGTCGCAAGAGGTTGCAAATTGATATAGGTAAAGTAATACATTCATGTTGAGTACTATTTCTGCAAGACTGCGACTATTGACGGCTGGTCATGAAAATAAAAACTACTCTTTTATAAGAACAGTCATTTTGGTTTAGTGAAATTTATTTCCTCGGATATATTTGTATGTATATTTTTTCTATATTGTTAAATCTATCTATACTTACATAATAATAAATATGTAACAAATCGAAAATCTGTAAAAAAAAGATTATTTTGAAAAATCAAAAGGGGCCTATAAATATTAACTGCATAGAATCCAAAACAATGATTTTTGGATCTTTTGTCTGTTTTTAGGTTTAGCTGTTTATCGATTTGTCTGTTTATTGAATGTACCTTACGTGCCATGTTCTTTTCGCTTCCATGACCTCATGTGATATTACGTTTTACAGATTTTTTTAAAATGGGATTGCCATGAATACTCTCTTCACTTCATTGATAAACAGCTCTGCACGATACGGCCCTAGCCTTTTAAGCAATTTTATATAAAACTTCCCATTCAGTTAACAGGATATTTATTTCGGTTTAAAGTTTAATTCCAATTTAAGCATTAGGCCGACATCGCCTTAAGGAATTTTAAAATAAGGCCAATTGGATCTCCTAAAACTTGTGAAAAGTTTCTTCTTCTAGAGCGCCTGCAGGCGTTACCGGTGCAAATTTAAAGTATGTATTACTAATAGTATAAGAGCTTGTATAAAGGAAAACATTTATTTTTATTATTACAAATTACTTGAATTAAAAAGTTGATACAGTGTAATACTTTTAAAATATAAATGCAACCGGTTGCTTGTTATTCCATTACCCTATTCTTACCGGTTTACTATGCATGCTGAGTGTATTAATGAAAATAGAACTACAAGTATTATGTAACCCCTTCATTTTACTAACAATCCTTCAAGTTCATGATTTATAACTAGTAATAGGAATAGCGAAGAAGTTGACTCTGTGCCAGTGCACCGCTTACACAATATTTAAACATGCAAAACCTTTATGTTAGAGATTTTAAATTGCATAGAAATATTAATTTGTTACATTGATTATATTTTCAGTAGTACCTACAGCAGTTACAGTAAGAAACGTTGCGATTATTTGATATGCACTTTCAAGTGTACAATTAGATACCGTGTAATGCCATTTTTGCTATGCCATAAATATTAAGTCGATTAACTGCCTAATTGCTCGATTGTTGAGTAGGTGATCGATTCCGCTAATGAACTTTGAAAGGCCACGCAACGGATATTCAATCGCGACTCAATTAAGTTGAAATTTTTAAAATATACTCAATAGTGGTATTCTGCTTAAACAGTTTTGAATCTCTATTCATTTGCGACTGGAGCGTATTTTAATGATATTAGTAGGGAAATGTAAATAAAATGAGTAACGGAATATCAGAAGCGTCAAAGTCAAGTCATTGCGATCCAATTGCGATTCAATTGTGCACTAGGTACCTATTTAAAATAAGAGAATTGACTCCTCCGTGAGATGTATCGATTGCGTTCGTGGAAGCAACATTCTGTATTTTTGAAATGTACGCGGGTGGTAATTTTTGATTTCGACCAGTATGGTCTGGCCGTGCGAATAACTCCACGAGCCGGTAAAAGATAATCGAATCATTCCTTACTTGTTCCGTGTTTCTTTAATCGCTCATTGAATCCGTGCGAGTTGGTTTAATTGTCGAATGATTCGCCGGCGGATTTCGAAAATCGATATTAAATGCCTGTTGTTTTCACACGGTTCGGCACGAAGTCGATAGATAGTTCATCGAGTCGATTCGAACAAATGTCGACTCCCGATGTCCCCATCACTACGACTGAACTGACAGCTAGCACACACCGGCAGACGAAATCAGATGATTTTCGGAGCGGGTCGATAGTTGCTCGCTATTTTTTATAATTTAAAGGTTTAAATAGCCATTTAATACGATTATTTTGGAGTTTAATAGTGCAACCGTCGTAACAAATATTTTCGCCGACGTGGTTGTCGTACGGCGTTTTATGACAAAAGTGTTTTGTTGGATATACAGAAAGAACCCTGAAAAGGTAATTTATTTTATTTTAATTATTGTCTTATTGAGCTAAATAACCGATTAATTCTTTCATTTGGTCAAATAACTTTCTGGTTAAATTAGGGGTTTTGTGACAAATTTATAATTTACAAAGTGGGTAGAATGTGTATTTTATTCACATGTGTATTTTATTAAAATTTTATCTAATTTCGGTCTTAAAATGATTTCTCACCATTGGTGCACATAAATAAGCGTAAAATATATAAATTCAAATTGAAATATTTCATACAAAATCGTTTTTTACAAAATTAAGTAGTTTTTTCATTGTCGGGTAACCTACCATTTGGAATTATGACTTTCTTTTTATAATTACAACCAAATAAGATTCAGCTCTAAATTTAGGAATAAACATACTCCATTAAAACAAAATTATACATATATTGAAAAGGATTTTGAACAGGAATAAAACCTAGAATTTCCAGAGCCCCGCCCTATAGTAAACCATTGTTTCATAAGCAGTCTTTTGAAAGTTATTTTGTTATTCCTACTTCAGGGTTAAAAAGAACACCTGAAGCACTCACTCCGCTGAACACTGGGAGTTCTACCAGCTTCCCGAGGTGTCAGGAGTGCATACCACATTTCTTTTATTGAAACAAGAGGACATTGCTTTTACTACCGTTTTAATCTGCGATAGACATTTTTGCTTTAACTGAGGTAACCACACAGCCGAAGCCAGCATTATCGGTCAGCCAGTGCCTGCGCTTTCTACATTTTTTTTATTTTATTAACCCTTTATTTTATTTTTTTTAATTTAAAACTTTAAAGAAGGGATCTAAATATTGGCCATTCGATCTCCTGCGCCCCTAATTTTCTTTTCTCGTTTTAATCGCAATTACTTCTTTACTCAACATTAAATAGGTAACTTCCAATATAAATTATTTTTTTTTTAATTCGAGTTTTTAACTTTGTGTAACTTTCAGCTTCTTCTTCTTCTTCAAATAAATATTGTAAAAGTTTTTTTTTGTTATTTTATTTTAATTTTGCTTATTTCCCTTCAAATTTCATAGAGGACAGGAATTAGATAGCAAACCCAGGTAGAAAACATTTCATTTCTGATATTATGCGAGTGTTTATTATTATTTCACTGCATTTAATAATTTACTCTTCCCATGGATGTCACAAAAGACGAGGAAATCAACAGAGTTCTCAATTATTTTACTCCAAACGAATTCTACAATAATGACATTCTAATTAGTTTACAACAGATATCCAGCCAAATGACTGAAATGGATAAAAATCTTTTGAACATTGAATTGCTTAATACATCAAATCGTAGCGTAAGTAATCGCGCTGAAGCGGAGCTTGGAAAAGGATCGATGATGAGAATATTTGAATACATGATTTAATGTCCCTGTCTCCTAGGCTATATCGCCGCAAACCGTCAACGGGTGAGCATGAGAATTCCATTACTGGCGTTGAAGTGACACGTTCGCGGTATGCGATCCGACACCAGGATATTCGTGATAACGAGCGGATTTATTCAAATCAAACCCATTGTTTAAGATTACAGTGTTATTTTCAACAATTTTTTGTTAATATCACAGGCAAACGCTGGTTGCAGACCGCTTCCAACCGGTAATTTTGGAAACCATTAGGAGAGGCCTATTTCTAGATGTGACTGACAGCAGCTGAAATGATGATGGTGATACAAAAGGAACAGCTTAAATGTGTAAGACGAGTGCATAACGTCATGAGTAGAGGTTGATCATTTAAGATAGCCATACCACCCTCTTTCATCTCGTGGATATCATAAAAGGCAACTAAGAGACGACTTAGTATATTTTCACGTTTCGTTGTACCTCTTATCATAATATCAATCTTATGGAGGTACTTTACAAAGCAAACAAATTAAGTATCTAATACTGATATTTCAATGAAACTACAAAAATAAAATAACTAATTATCTAACAAAGTAACAAACCTCATTTGAGAAGTCATTTCAGAATAGCATAGTGGAAACAAATGAATGAAACAGTTTACATAAAATCTGAACGCGTACACGTCATACGCAGGTCACTCACACGAGGCAGCGGTAACTACACAATGGACGTTATTAGTATAGAAAATGAGAATATAGGCATTATAGGTACTGGAATTCATTCAATATCGAACAAAAATCTTCGATATCTATAAGAACATTATGTCTCTGCGAATAAAACAACGAATTTTAATCTCCAGATTTAAGCTCTTTAAGTTACAAACTTCTTCCACAAAAAACTGCTTCTTAAAATGTACCTCTCGCGCTATCTTACATCATAAAGAGGCATTTGTCGCTGAAGATTTTAACATTTTTGTGTGTCCCCTGCTCCTTAACTACCTTATACATGTATCAAATTTCAACAAATCACAACCAGCAGTTATAACATGAAAAGTTATTTATAAAATAAATAAAGACCGTATTAACTAAAACATGATCTGGCCCTTTCTCATCTTACGTTGGGTATCTTACATCTAACATTACACGTTTTAAAAAACTACAATTCTTCTTCTTCATCGTCCAACAAATATCGTTTGTACCCAGTACGCTGCCACCTGAGTCGCATCCATGGAGCAATAACAAAGAGGAGATGGCATATCTAGAACTTCCTTGCGAAAATTGTGTGAGGCTATGCGGGGCGGAAGGCAGACGTGCGGGGAGCTCTGTTTGGTCGTAGCTCCGCCGCTATTGCCGATCCCCTCTACTTATCAATATATATCGCTGGCAAATGGAAGATTTTAACATAAACAAAATATTTATAATTCTTTATATTACAGATATTTTAAAAATTAAAAACATGTATATATTTTGTCACTAAATCAATCAAATAAATTCGAAAATATATTATTTACTAGCTTTTTCCCGCAGCTCCGCCTGCGTCAAAAAGTAGCCTATGTTTGACCCCAGGTCTTCAACTATATTCATACCAAATTTCATCAAAATCCCTTCAGCGGTTTGGCCGTGAAAGCGTAACAGACAGAAAGACAGACAGACAGAATTTCGCATTTATAATATTAGTATGGATATTAGTATGGACTTACGTTTTTTGTGCTCTCGTAACATTGAAACACTTAACACTAAATGGTTTAAAATATTTGACAAAATATTCTAAGCTGAAACGAAACGTACATAATAACAATAAGAAAAACACAAGAGAACGTTTACGCGGAGCGCCCCGTCACACATTCACGTTCACAGGTGAACGAAGTATACTGAACATGAGGATGTCATGTCAGGTCACTCACACACAGATACAGTATAATGAAGATAATTAGGAGTGGTGGTATTGACGTGGAGGAAATAGGCGTGATATCCTTTGTTCCTTCTTCTTGTAAAAACTGACGATAATTAATTATGGAAATTGTTAATTACTGGCTCAGATTCAGTTTCCTACTGAATCTTACCCCAAATCATAAATTCTTTCTTCTATATAATACTTATTATAATACTAATAATACTATAATCCGATTACATTTTTTGCGTAGGTTAAGGAGCTCGTTGGTCGAGCGCGACCCGCGTATCCGTAGCGAATGCGCGTGTCAAGCGAGGATGTGATGCGACCACTATTGGATTGGTCGCCAATTTAGTGGTATTTTCTATCTTGAGCTCCTGCGTGCTTTAGAAAGCACGTTAAACCGTTGGTCCCGGTTGTTATCGACAGATGCAGTGAGGCTGTGTCAGATGCCTTAGGGCAGCCTGAAAAATACTGACAGTGTTGGCCACTAACACAGCTCAGGTCATGTTCCTGTTGGTCTGGTTTCCCTGTAAAAAGGGTTACGGAGGTCAGACGGCAGTCCCTCCATTGTAATTACCAGTTCCGCCAAATTTAGGACCATGACTAACAGCAGCTCCGAAGCGTAAGCTGACGACGCAACAAGGAATACACGCTAGGATGATGATGACATTTTTTCCGTAGTTAAAGCAGGACTGAAAATGTAAGCAAGAGAAAAATATCACGTCATCTAAATAACAAAAGGTGGAATTATGAAGAATAATGAATAAATTAATACGAGTATTATAAATTTCCACTGAAAATCGTTTGCGTGCAATATAGATCAACTAATTGAAAGACTTACCTAAATAAATAATAAAAGAGAACATAATTGGTTTTCTGTACAACCTACGGCGGTACACACTCACTGTTTCCCGCACATAAACGACGTGGCGGGCTCATAAAACCTTATCTGTCCCCTTGGTGGAGTGTTCACACTGATTTTCAAACTTGCATGTTAATTAGCGCACTTGATCAAGTTACTTTACCTTTTTATTTTTTTTATAAAATATCGTCAAGAATACAAATTATTTTCAAATTATGTAGGCACTTGACTAATTGAACAATATTTTTGTAGGCATCAATATGCGAGCAAATAATGCTTCAATAAATTTCAAAGATATGTAGAGACAAATATTCACAAAAAGCATGCAATATTTGTTTTCATTTTTGAAATGCACTTTCTAGATGCGTTTCGAAGAAAAATGTGGGCGCGCTTGAACATGGATGCGCTTCGAGGAACCATACTGTTTCATTCGTCGATCATAATCCGACTAGATGTTTCACGTTCTCCACTTGCTTTGGCCTCGTTCCCCTCGAGTCATTTATAGTATTAATTAGGAGTTAGCTGTAGAGCTGGTATGCTACTCGATTTAATTCATTCCTACGTATATAGTGCGGGTTTTAAAGATCAAAACACACTGCATACTTTGATATTAGATATTTTTCAAACTGTCTGTCAGAAGTAGAGAAGTACTCGTAGATGATTAAATACTAGTAGGTATTTGATGAGTTTACAATTTAGATAGAGGTACTTCTATTGTACACTTAATAAACAAAGTTGTATTAAAATAAAACTCAACCAATACATTTCCAAACGTTGATTATATAGCGTAGATTTGAATATTTGTGTTGGTAATTTGTGTATTATTTTTAAGGCCCAAAATTTGAAAATATAAAGTTTTATCGTTTTTACGTGATGATATAAACACATTGTTCAAATTTTTATCCTTACGAAACTTGACACACATTTTTCTTGATTTATTTGATTTCTTTTTTGATTGGCAAACACGGGGAAAAGTTTGCTGTATATATATTTCTAAACAGATCCTTTCGAAACGCGGCACACATTTTCCTTGATTAATTTGATATTTTTTTCGGGAGCTTTTTTTGATTGGGGGAAAAATGAGGGCAAAAAGAGGGAAAATTTAATGTAAAATTATATAACGGATTTAAATCATACTTCATTGATAACAGAATTATAAATAGGGTTCTCTAACAGTGCTGTAAAAACATCAACAAAAGAGGCTAAATGGGAGAAATTCATAGTACCGATTTTATGAATAAATCTAGTATTTGGAGGTAATTTGCGAATTCTATTGTTCACAGAACTACTAACTATGAAAGTTCAAAGTTAGTAGTAGTTCGTTTTGACTATCAAGTCAACTCGCCTGTGCAAACGCTCCCTCAGCGCCCGGGATTGAAGCCACCAGCAACAATGACGGTCTTTGGCTTTTGTAATACTTTATTATGTGCCTGCAAAGATCCCCTGACAAAACTTTATTGGAACATCGAGTATGAACACTGCGTCTGATATGAGCCACTACTTATAATGGAGTAACTTATTCGTTAGCTCCCTTGAATTCATACAAGTTCCAATTTATTCCAGTAAGCCCTTCTAACAATGTTAGATTTCTTTCATGGATAGAAATATGTAATTCATTTATGTAAAGAAGAAAAATATAATTAGATATACATTATGTATCTCCGCTTGGGATTCATAGGTTGCCCCGGTCCTTTGAGAGGCTTGCGCGGGGATATGGATCCAACGCATAGAGGCCCTTTGAAGAAGGTGATATAAAGAGATATACATTTATTATTATTTTGTGTTTATCCTAAAACAATATTACGTATGTAAACTATTGTTTGCGTAAAAACATTCGACCCATGACATTTAATTAAAAAATCAGATTCAATATTTAAAAAAAAATATCGTTAATATTTTATGAAACAATCATTTAAGTTCTCAAAGGACATTGATAAAATACTCTGGAACGTCTACGACCCCAAGAACAAATTAGTCAATGTCATACCGTATTTTTGTATGCAATGGAAAATATTCGATGGTTCCCCATGGAGTGGCGCGTACTTCCTCTTCTTTGACCTGTTACTTAGGGTTCAGTACACGGCTAACGTATCACATTAGGTGGTTTTATCGATAAGGAATGAAATTAAAATCCCCTTTAAAATTTTAAGTTAAGGAAAAGTTGTGGGTTGTAGGAGGATGTAGTGACAAAGATAGAAAAAGGGATGTTAAGATGGTTTGGGCGTGTAGAAAGGATGGATGAAAGGAGACTTACGAAAGGTATTTACAAATGAAAGGTGACAGAAAAAGTCGGCAAGGGACTCGGAGAACATACTGCGACCAAAACGCAGACATATTAAAAAGGGAGATGTCAGGAGTACCCGTAATCGACTAGCGTGTATGACGAAAGTGAAGAGCATAGAAGAAGCGACGGAAGTCTGTAAGGATCGTTGCAAATGGAAATCCGTAGTCTCTGCCTACCCCTACGGGAAAAAGGCGTGATGATATGTATGTTTATATGTTAAAATTTTTGTGTAATAAATTTATAATCCCCTTTGAAATTTTAGTTGGTTTGATACATTATCATAATTTTTAGGGTTCCGTACCTCGAAAGGAAAAAACGGAACCCTTATAGGATCACTATGTTGTCTGTCTGTTTGATCCTCTTTCTCAGAAACGCGTGGAGGTATCAAGCTGGAATTTATATCGAATACTCAAGTCTACTGTCCCTTGGAGTTGTCAAAAAATTAAACTTCTAAACCAACGCAATCAAAAGATACAGCCGTTTATGCCGCAAATTTTCGACACCCGCTACGGAATCAAAACCTACAGGGTACTTCCCGTGAACTCAGAATCTTGAAATTTGGTGCGAAGCAACGACTTATAGCACAGATAAAGGGAAACTTTTGAAAACTGTATATTTTTAGTTACATCACATAATAAAAATATTTTTAATAATTTTAAACTTACTACCCCTTTCCTCGTGAACGCGATACCTACAGATTTGTACGGAACCCTCGGTGCGCGAGTCCGACTTGCACTTGGCCGGTTTTTTATTCTGTCGACGGACCAACTGTATATTTATTTATAAAACTTTATTGTACCACAAAAAAAACACTTCAATTACTCAATTGGTGGACTTAATTCTAAAAGCATTCACTCCCAGAGAACCATTAGGAAAAACTAGGATATAAGTTTAAATTTTAGAGCTTTTCGATAGATAAAGTAATTTTAACATGCCCGCTACTCAAGTAACGGGGACCCCGTTTCGATCTACCGTCAGGTCAAGGTGAAAAATTATCTTCTGATTGGCCTGGGTCTGGAATGATTCTAATAAGATAATAAAATAAAGATATAAATATTCTGAAAATATAGTATTGTTGGGTTAGTATCTTATAACACAAGTCTGGAACTTACTTTGAGGCTAACTCAATTTGTGTGATTTGTCCCTATACTATATATTTATTTATTTAGATTATATTCTACATGATCTTTTTAACGTGTGATCTTCTCCAACCAGTGAAAGTTGCGTTTATCCTGAAAAGTCCTCTTCGTTTTTCGCTCTACGCAGCAGCCCAAACTGTAGGTCCCCGTTCTACATGATGTCTGCCTCGTAATTTGATAGATAGATAGATAGATATACACTTTATTGTACCAATCACAAAATTAAAATTAAAAAATACATTTAGAAAATTAAGTACAAAGGCGGACTTATCGCTATTGCAATTTCTCCCAGCCAACCTTGGGTAAAATAATTATCATCTTTAAATTTTATGATTTTATATGATTTACATGTTTTTGCTCACTAATAGTTGATTTATTCATCGTAAGTCGATTTTGTACAGCCTTCCCCACAAAGTAGGCTAAAAATAATCAAGTCAATGCTAAGTGCACAAAATCGCGGTCTGTGACTTCCAATCTTCCGATCATAGTATAAAACCATTGACTGGTCGTTCCTCCGACGATGGCGCCTCATAGTCTCGACTTGGTGAATGAGACACCAACCATCTCGAGATCACAAAGGTTAATGCATGACTATTTTACTATAATGCAGTCATAAAGGTATTTGCAGATAAGTATCTGTGTAGACTGGTGACTCTTAAGTGTAGAGTCACCAAGTTGTTCAAAAATGCCTTTCTTGTATTGCATCTTTATTTATCGTCTACAAAATTTTCCTATTAAGCCATTTTTTTTTATTTTTTAGGCGCTTTTATCATATAATAGAAACTGTTTGTCAGTCTTGCTAGGTTATATCTTTTTAAAGTAACTAATTCTCTTATTAGGTCATATTTATTCACATCATCATCATTTCGTGTAGGTTACATTGTCAATCGACTATGTACACCCTGGTGTCAGAGATTTCATCCATTCATATAGTTACCTTACATAGTTAAATTTGTAGTAAATTTGAACGTCAAAAATCCTGATCATACAGAGGGATCTCATCAAAAATGAACCATATCGAATTTTAATGAAACATTCGTTATTTTTATACGAAATGAAAATCGTTCAACATTTCATCGCCACAAGCAATCGGCAGTGTATGGAAACCACATTGAATCGAATGAAAGTTCTCTACATTGTGATATTAATTGATAAATTTATAGTTTTTTTTTATTTATACACGTATTGTGTCAGATATACTCTGACATTTTCCATAAAATATTTGGTAAAGTAACGTTAGTAATTTTATACAGGTAGTTATTCTGTAGTTTTACTAGTCGATGCATTTTGTGTCAAAATAAATTAATATCTATTATTCAACTTCGATAAAGCAAATAACAGTCTAACCGAATGTGCAGTGTAAATATACTGCATCCTGGATTCAGCAGGAATGCGTCAAAGCCACTTCTACCCTGTCTCTTCTCTCAATTAAATTAACATTATTAACTTAGATTAATAATTGGTCTCGCGCGCTCGACTAGATACCGTCGGCATACTAGAAAAATTCTGCAACTAAAACCATGCCGAATTCGGTATACTTGCGGCATACCCGTGTCAGTCACGCCGCGACCGATGAGTGAATTGGATGTCTAGATAAATTTAAAATTTAATGTAAAAGCAGACGCAAAATGTGCAGTTTGCGTAATCAAACTGTATAAGAATAATACTAAAAGAAATAAGAAAGATACTGGTATTACATACCATCATTAAGTATTGTATAATTTCGAAATATGGACATAAATTACTCACGAAAATAATAGAACACTAAATATGGCTCGAAGTACCGCTCAGTGCTCAATATTGCCGTGTATTAAAAAAAATCGATTCTTATCATTTAGATATTTTGTTTTTTAACTCCCGACCCCAAAAGAGGGATGTTGTAATTTTGACTTTTTCTGACAATTTTGTCTGGAATGTACTAGCTGCTTCTCTTCCCGCGCAGACCATATAAGCCGGGCGAGAGAGTGGGCGAAAATCAAAGAACCATACCTATCAGTAGGCGACGCGACAACCAACCTATCACTATTTTGATTCCATTTCCACTTTACGCCCACCAACATTCTAAATATGGCCTTTGGGTAGTTGGTACCCCGTAGGGTATTGTTGCCGGATAATCGATTAATCGAATTTAATTTTTTTTGGAATAATCTAGGGTATCGAAAGTATTGATATAATAAATTTCATCGATTTTTGACAATTAATCGAAAGTAATCGATTATTAACTGCAAAACCAAACAATTAGTCGATTATTGAAATGGGTCGATATAAATTATATCGATTTAATCAACATAGAAAATTGTTTATATTAATGGTTATTAATCGTTTAAGTATCTATAGTATCGATATAATCTAATCTGTAGTATTGATTTTTGAGAATTTATGAAAAATAATTGATTAATGGATCAACAATAATACCAAGCATTTCAGGCACCGGTACTATACAGATATACCGGAACTCGGCGGCGGGATGTACAGCGGGCATAACATAAATCATCGTCATTCAACTTATACAGAAAAAAATATCGTACTTACAGAAATATATTATCGATAGTATCAATATCAAAGAATCGATTATTATTCGATGTGTAATCGATTTTCCGGCAACACTGTATGGAAAAAGGCCATGATAATATGTATGTACTAGCTGTTTCCCGCAGCTCCGCCTGCGTCAAAAGGTAGCCTATGTTTGACTCCGGGTCTTGAACTATATCCGTACCAAATTTCATGAAAATCAATTCAGCGGTTTAGTTGTGAAAGAGTAGTAACAAACATCCATCCATACTTACAAACTTTCGCGTTTAATATTAGTAGGATGTGTATGTCTATTTATTTATTTGTATTTAAACCCAGGTTGCAACTAAAAAGAAATCAGTAATCAATTAGCTCCAAGCTTAATAGAAAATTAAAGTAACGTTTAACATACTGTACTGTGTAATAATAAATCAAATGAAAGTTTTTTTACAATTTTAGGATTCTATATTAGAATTATAAAATAAAGTAGACAAAAATTAACCATTTCTCCTACCATAAGGTAGGAAAGGGTCTAATAATTATAAATTACAGGAAAACCTATGAGATAATTTAAAATTTGTTTAGGAGGTCCAAATGGAGAAAAATAGAACATCGTACAAAATCCTCTCCACGCGAGCCGACTCACACTTGGCCAGTTTAAAAGATTTTCTGAGCTACTTTTTATAATACGTAACAAGACCACAGCAATTAATAATTTTCCCATTGGTCGGGCACCAGTCAAGTAGCTGGCAACACCATAATCGACGCTAGTGTGCGTCTTTGCACATTGTTTTACACACACTTTTCTATTAAGTGGCCGCATTCTGGAAACTGTTTTTTCTTTACAGCGCGGTATCTAGTCGTAGCGCTGCGGAGACCAATTAATAATCTACGATTATTAATTTATGATTTAGCTTCAGATACTCGTACATGGTATTTGAAAACACAAAGTTTCTCTAAATGATTTCTTATGTTTTCGCGTTACACATTAAATAATAGGTTTATTTTAATACTGAACAGGGAACAGTGGAAAACTCTTGTATCGAAGGCTAAAGCCTTCGTAGCAAGTATTTTAATACCGTTTTATCGTGTTTATTACTTATTTATTTACACCACACCTAACATGTTTCAAGATATCTTTTTGTAATAATTACAATATAACAATGTAAACAAAACTGCCAATTAATCACTATGTTATGAAGTTGAACTATATAAGAATTTCTCATACAATGAGGATTTACTCTGCAATAGTTTCAGTGGGTCATTTCGATGATCTAATTTAGATATACGTACAAATAATGCGACAAGTGCGAGCCGTACGAATTCTGCGTGATCTTTTTTATCCTAAAGAACAAGTATGCATTATTTGATATCTCTGGCCAATCACAAATCCTGATAAGCTAAAACAGAAAGGGCTGAGCTCGAGCAGTTCTAGCATTTAATTTCAATTTGCCATAATGAGGGTAAAAAATGCATATTTCATGGCCGTTGGCGCTCAGGGCGTTAAGTGGGGTTTTTTATTGGCTTATTATGCAATATCCTAAGCTAAAAGTCGTGGAAAGAGTACGTTTTTAATTGGGCAGTGAGCTCGCGTGGAGTTGACGGCAAGGATTATTCATGGCGGCTCCCGAGCCAACGGTTCGTCGCTCGTATTTCCACAGCTGTATTTTTTAGATCGCGACCGTTTACTTTTAAAACAGAATGTTGATTTATATTTTTACTCGTTCTTAAAAGGTAGATATTGGTGTCGGAAGATCGAATATCCTCGTAAAGTCTTTACTAATTTACGTTATGTAACGGCATATTAAAGGAATGCAAGTTTTTCACTCAACAGAATATACATTTTCAGTGTTTACTTGGTTCATAAACATAAAACTTAACCATGTTACTGTACGAATAAAAATATTCGTTGACTGACAAATGACAGACTTATGCATGAAAATTATTTGATAAGCTCAAAAGCAGGCATTTCAAAGAAGCACTTATTTCGCGCCAACGGTAAACGCTTCGCCGGAAGCTTTCTCTTCATTTGCGGCGAAAAGTGGCCACTTATTTGAAAATTTACCTCGATTTATAGACGAAAATGAATTTTGCCATAAAGTGATGTTGATTTTATCTACTCGTTCATTAATTAAATTGCATTGATTTTTAATGTTATTTATTGTCTTGAAAAGTACATAAATGATAACAACCGGTCAAGTGCGAGTCGGTATTTACTAGTCAAGTATTTATTAGCTGTTTCCCGCAGCTCCGCCTGCGTTAAAAAGTAGCCTATGTTTGGCCCCGGATCTTCAACTATATTCATACCAAATTTCATCAAAATCCGTTCAACGGTTTGGCCGTGAAAGCGTAATAGACAGACAGACAGACAGACTGACTTTCGCATTTATAATATTAGTATGGATTAGTATATATTATTACTAGCTGGTGCCCGCGGCTTCGCCCTTCTGATCAAAAGTGATTTCCAATGAGGTTTGAATCATTTAGATTATATATTTATGAGGCCTCTCAGGATCTTCTTTTTATGTATTTAAACAATTACTCCGCCATCGGGTCTTAATAGGGATTGATAGTATATTACATCCGACACGTCGCATTTAAAAATGGTTGTTATTTTTGTATTCCGATAAATCACACAAATAACACCCATGTCCCCCATTCAGGGGCTGAATTCTAAAAACCTTAAAAATTATCTTGTAAAGTTCGACTGCAACGGACTAACTACTCTCCTTCCCCTGTACATACTTTGGACATGAGTTTCCCTTATGTGTAGTTCCCCTGATTACAAAAGAAAACCACTTGCTTTAATTCAATGACAGATCAATAATAGTTAAGTCAGAGTTCAGTCAAAAGGGGGACACCCCTTTTTAGTACTGGAATTCTAAACATAATGATAAATATTTATTCATTCTTCAAAAGAAATAATTTTGTGAAGTTTCGAATAAAACGGTCTAACTAATATCTCTCCCCCTTACCTACTTCGGATCCCATAACACCCCCTTAAGTGAGGCGTTTTGAAAACTCCTTGCTTAGTGCACTAAGTCAGGGGGTGCACCCCCTGATTACAAAAGGAGCCCCCTTGCTAAAATAAACACAGTCAATGGTACACAATGATACACAACCTTTTCCCCTTTTTAGGGGTTAATGCAAAATATTCTAAAATAGGTATTTATTCATTCATCAGAAATATTTTGTGAAGGTTTGATTAAAATGGTCATATTTACAAAGTTTGGACCCCATTTCACCCACTTATATAACAGGTGAATTTGGAAAAATATTATAGCTACAATACATTGACAATCTATGATATTATAATTTTTCTTTCTTTAGACTTTGTCCCATTTTCCCTTTTCAGGTGTTAAATTAAAAAAAGTAAATATTTAGCTGATTAGATTTTATAAATCCCCATAAGATGTGCATTTAGAAATATTCTTGCTTAGTGAACCTCTTAATCAGAAAGAACTGAGAACCGATAATGATAATGATGATGATAACGCCTATCAGTAACGATATTTCGTGAGTAAATACTCTTCAACAAAAAAAGGGCTCCAGAGCCTAGGACATGATGGAGCGACTGTCGTCACGTACCCACGTAACCCTTTTTACGGACATCAAACCAACAGAAACGTGACCCGAAGTGTGTAATTAGCCATCACTTTACCATATTTCAGACTGCATAGGCTGTCGGACGGATGTCACAGTCTTAACGACTGCCATCTATCAATAACAACCAGGACCAAATGCTTATAGTCCCTTACGAAGCACGGAGGAGCTTGAGATAGAAAATGTCACTAGTAAATAGGTCTTGGATAGATAGCTAATGATTAGGATAAGGATAAACGTATCTCGTGCTCAGCGCATGCTGAGGACACCTTGTGAAAAACTCTCGGTTGTAGAAAAAGAAGACATAGCAAAAAGGGAAAATTGTTGACAGAACATTTGCTTTCGAAATTGGTTAGATTTTTTTTTTAAATTCTGGGCGTTAAACATACGATGTCAATATCGGATTTCTATCGGTATGTGTGATGTGCTAATGAGAGAACTGAGAAGTATGTAGGTATAATATGTGAGATTAACAGCTACATTCAGATTACATAAGAAAATTCTTCAAACTCAAAAAAGAAATTTCACCTCAAACATTTGTTTAGTGCCCCTCTGTGGTCCAGTGGTTAAGGAATTTGCCTTCAGTCCGAAGAAGATTGGATTTCCATGGGAAGCATCCTTCGTTTAGTTATTGACAGTTTGGCTAGGACATTGCAGACTTGGAGCACCTGATTATCAGAAGCTATAATGATTACGTGCCCGGCTGCCATCTGATCTAGTGGTTGCTAAAGGAACCACGTCATAGGCCGAATGGTTGTTCCACAAAATTCTAACAGCAGAGGGTCGATTGACCATGTAACCCACTCGATATAAACGAATGAACCAGGTGAGTTGCCTACTTCCCTACAAAATGGTATAAAATACATATCTTACTGATCCATGTAAATGAATAAGTCCTTCCTGCAATGTTAACATATTAATAGTGAACTTCAGGTTTAAATCAAAAATTAAACGTTTGTACTAAGCTTAATATTTCTGCTGATGACCATTGGAGTTGTGAGAGGACAACACTGACTGTGATACCAGTCTCGCAAATGATTTCGAGAAAAAAAAGGAAAGTATGCAGGTAAACTGCTTACTTTCCAATTTCCATGTAAATTCGTTCAGCCATTTTTACGAAATAATATTTTGCTTTTCCCTCGGGATCTGTATATTTTTCCGGGATATATATAGATAATATTTCGCTTCCCCCTCGGGATTGTGGATTATTTGTAAGATGTAAATACTTTAAACGCTTTCTCGATATATTATTTTAAAAGCATATTGAAATTCATAGTAATCTGCGGGGTATGTAACTTTTTGCTTATCCCTCGGGATTCCACGACTTTTTCTGGATGAAATATCTTAAATGCTTTCTTAAATTTAAAATGCAAGCGACCTGTATAAACAGGTCGCTTGCATTTTAAATTTCACATTGATATGTCTAGTAGGTCAATTTTTGCTTGTCCCTAGGGATCCGTATATTTTAATGGGATAATTTGTACTTAAGATGTTTTATATAAGATAGGTCCATGACAAATTTCAAGTCAATCGATCCAGTAGTTTTCATGTGATGCGAGCACAGACAAACAGATAGATAGACAGACAAAAATTCAAAAAAAATAATAATGATTTGTCATCTTTATCCTGTACACTAAGATTTTTCAAAAAATATTCAATGTACAAATTCGGTCCGGCTACAGTTTTATTATATGTATTAGTAATTAGTATTAGTATATACGTATTATATTAGTATAGTATGATATATTAGTATATTAAGATTTGGTTTGTTCTGGTTTTTTAGTATTTGTTGCCATAGCGGCAACAGAAATACATCTTCTGTAAAAGTTTCAACTGTCTAACTATCACGGTTATTGAGATACAGCATTGTGACAGACGGACAAATGAACAGACGGTCAGACGGACAGCAAAGTCTTCGTAATAGGGTCCCGTTTTACGTTTAGGTACGGAACCCTAAAAATTAATGAAATTGATAATCTACATTTTATTTCCAAATTAGCTTGTTTCATCATCTACTAGCTCACGCTCACGACTCGATTTGAAAATAAGAAAACAATGTAAAAAGTAAATATTGTGTGCATTAAAATTAAAAAATATAAATGTTATCTAAACACGAAAAATCAATGTGGGGTTTGAAACAATTTTTCTGAAAACACATTTTTTTTCTGAGAGCACAATTAAAAATAGGTAAATATATCACAAGTATTCTATTTTGATGACCGGAAAACATTGTTTACACCACAGAGAGTATTCCTATCACTAACAAAAAAAATGGTTATTACAAATGTGTGATATTGTTTATTTTTCTTTTTAACCGTTACCCCGCTAACTCATAACAAGTGTTTCGAAATAAGCAGTCGACACTGCAGCGGAGGGTTTGTTTGTGTTGTTAATGTAAACAAAACGCACATTGCGTTTCGATTATGAAGCGACGAAAGGTTATGAGAAACGTGTGAATAAGTAAAATCCTTGGCCATTTATGGGATTTTGTTTACACTTACATTTCCAGTGTAAACATTGTCAAAGTGGATTGATTTTTTGAATACATAAAAAAACGTTAAATCATGAATTGTATTAATACTTTAAATTAGTTATTACGTTTGTATATTGAATACTTAATAGAAATAATGGCATAAGGATTTAAACTACTATCTAAAATACAGTACATCTTTCCTTTTGTCTCCACCTGTTTTAAAGCTTAAAGTCTGCAGGAGTTGTTCCACCAGTGTTACTAGGATATAATTTTACACATATTTTGCAAAAGAAAAATAGTAAAATCATATTTCTAATCAACAAATTTCAGCCAGAATCTTCAAATGTTTACATAAATAATTTTAATATACAGTTTCAAATCTAAATTTCCTAACTGACGAATGTCTTAGAACGACTGGTACAGTGAAAGAAGGTAGTTTTTTTATTTTATTAAGGTAATATTCTAATAGAGCATTAAATTTGCCAACGAAAAAAGACATTCATCGGCAAATGTAATTTAATAATAAAGAGAATGGCCCTGTGTAAAATCTTCTTAAAATTTAACTTGACAAAATTAATTTTCTTAACATTTAGATGTTAAGAAAATTAATTTTTAAATCAAAACGGTCATCTTTTTTATCAACAGGCTGAACCAGTAATCCCTCTAAGCGATATTATAAACTTGGCTAACCAACCAAGTTAACGTATCTTTCGGTCTTTAGTAAAACCGTGAAGACAATTTCTTTAAAAGCCCTTAATATCTTTTTAAGAGTTCTTATCGCGGAAGGGTACTAAACAAACCAAGCCGCAACATTATTTTAGAAAAAAAAGTTTCAAAAAGGCGGGGGTCGCTGTGGCATCAGATAACATCAGATTTGCGGCTACTCCATTAACAAATTACCCCTTTAAACCCCCACCCACGCGGCTTCTACTCGAATAAACGTGTAGGCATCTTTATTTACAAGATAATAGTTTTATTTTTGCATACCTCGCGTGATAACGTACTATATTAACGCGAAAACGTAAACCAACTTGGGTACAGATGATAGCACTGCACTATTCTTCAAATTGAGTTATGGTAAAGCCTTTTTTATGCGGTCGTTTTAAAGACCAAAGTTGCTTGCATGTCACTTGACAGATAAAAGAATAGTAATGTGTACAGTCGCCAAGCATGATGTAACGTTTAAAATATATCTTACTGAAAATAGCCGACCATCTGTACTTGTATCCTAGTCAGATTACATGTTTGCATAATGTTTTGTTATGATTTTCGTAATACAAATTGAAAATATATAATATGCTTATTAATAAGTAGGTATGTAAGTATGTGTCCGCGCAGCGTTGGACATCCACTGACCAGATGGTCAGATAACCTGAAAAATTCCGCATTCAAACGCTGGACGCAGGCCGCTGACAACCGGTTATATTGGAAATCATTATGAAAGGCATAGACCTGATTCCTGATTTTTTAATAAAGCAGGCCGTCAGTCCTGACTACAGCTGAAATGATGTATGTATCTACATTATTTGGAGAGAAAGAAGAAGAAAAACGCGGTTCTGTTTCAAATGCATAATTTTTTTTTTTTATTGTATAATGAAATATTAATAAAATCATAAAGCTGTATACTTAAAACAGATAGTATCGTAAAATTTAAACGCAGCATATTGTATTGTTCAAGTTTGTTATTATGGTTTCGTTTTAATTTCCAGAATTAAATATAGACATAAACGGGAGGCTTAACAAAAAGGCATTGGTAGGATTTGACATGACATCATCACCCTTTTTGTCTGTTTTTTCTTATACAAATACTTTCAGGGATTACACAGCATGCCAGCTATTACCATTGAGTCTAAGATAATGATTAAATAGTTCGCTGCGCTTTGAAAAATAAGCTGTAGATCTAAACTCAACATGCTGACATAATAAAAATACATTTTTAATAAGGAAGCGCCAACTTCACATATCACACAGCAATAATCTAAATTAAATTTACACGGTGTTGAATTAACCGCATACCTACTGCAATATTAACGTTTTCAAAGAACATTCGAATTAGATATTCGAGACCAAAACCTGGAGTTGCCTACGTCCTGCTACCGGAAAGGAAGATTCCACCAAGTTCTGAGCTCCGTAAACCGCTCAGTATCATTTTGAATATTTAAACGGAGCATACTGTAGGCAGCGGAAGTGGATTATACTAGATGAAAATGAAAATGTTTGGTTAAGTTATGATTTTGGATGAGATGTTAAGGTAAAAAGGGTTACAGTGATTGTTGATTAGTCAAGTCGGTTTTGTTGGTATTTTGTGTAATTGAAAACAAAAATTCACAAAAAACTTCTCTTAGCTCAATGTATTTCTGGTACCATTGTGATTCTTTCAGTAGCAAGCTATGGGGCTATTAGCACATGTCGCCGAAAGCTATATTTTATGCAATACTTTACAGACTTCAGTAAAAGGACAACAAAGGAAAGTATTGTCCACATGATCATTCCGAGATACCGAGGTACCCGCATAGTTTCATAATCAACTTGTGGAGTAGGTTTAGGTAGGTTAGGTTCGTACTACCGCTATAGGTATATCGGTAGTGTTCCGCACCCAAGTGGTAAAACTCACTATTACTAAGACTCCATGATCACAAATAGTTTCATTAACTTGTTCTCCTCATATGCAAAGTCCATTTTATTTATTTGCTAATATAATTTAACTTTAAACGCTGCATCATTCCTATCCGGAAGTGATGTAGTGTGACGTCACGGGTGCAAACAGCGCATGCGTTCCGGAAACGGAAGTTGTGGTGTTGCGGGTCACAATCTGGAGTTGGGCGGCAGGAAACAGTGAATCAAGTGCAGCCTGAGCTCTGTTTTATGTATGAGATTCTAAAAGATAAATGGCCACTTTTTGTTCAAAGTTAATCGTGATTTTTAAAAAAATATATAGTATGTACATGTAGATTCTTGCTTTTTTCAAAACTGGTAGATATCTGTTGAGGAGAAGGCCTAGAGGAAACAAAAAAAACAATGGTGTGGAATTTGAGATCCCAGATAATTGGCTAGCGGGTGATTTCAGGACTTAAAAATATGGAATTTGATAAAAAAGGTGAATTCACACAGGTGTTTCAAGTGGAATAAACCCTACCTATATCACCCAGCAGTGGATGTCTTGCGACTTAGATGATAAGATTTTTAGATATTTCGATTTCGAATCACAGATATTAGACCGAAGTTAGATTGACAAAGTATTGAAATTTGGATGCCTGTTGGCGGAACATGGAGTTCTATGTTTATCCTGTAACACCTTTTTGTAAGCCATGCTCACAAATTATATGAATTGAATTGGACTTTCTTCATTTGGAAGGATACACTGTATTATAACACTGAAACAAGTAGAAAAATACAGTCTTATCATGTCTTAAAAAAAACTGGTGGGCAATGTCTCTGTAGAATAAAAAGTTTGTCATTATACTGCAATGACCTGAAAAAATACTAAAACAATTTGATAGCCTAGGGGCAGAAAAGTTTCGGAACGGCGACTACTCGCCAGCAAACGCTGCGTGAGATACTCAGTTCCTGTTGTCACCAATCTACACTAATATTATAAAAAGGAAAGATTTGTATTTTTGTGTGTATGTTTGTAATGAATAAACTCAAAAACTACTGTGCCGATTTCAATAATTCTTTCACCATTGGAAAGCTACATTCACCCTGAGTAACATAGGCTATATAATATATTTTTATTTGCACCACCTTCTCTTTTTATTGTATTTCTCTACCCTGAGGTAGCTTGGAAGAGATTGCTTTTGCGATAAGGCCGCATATAGTACATCTTGTCTCAAATATGAGATATTTATTTGTTATGTATTATCTATGGTGCAATACAGAGTTTACTAACTTGCTTATAATAACAAAATAATATTTTCTTTTATTTCAAGTAACAATAGTTTGCATATTAAGTGTCTCTACCATAAGATTTTATTAATAAACGCAGACGCTAGCGACCACATCAAAATTTTGAGTGAAATTTATGTTAGCTTATGTCATAGATTAATAATTGGTCTCCGCGGCGCTACGACTAGATACCGTCGGCATATTACAAAAATTCGCAACTATAACCATGCCGAATTCGGCATGGTTGCGGCATACCCGCGTCAGTCATACCGCGGCCGGTGAGTGAGTAAAATTTAATGTAAAAGTAGACGCAAAATGTGCAGTTTGCGTAGTCAAACTGAGTAAGAATAATACTAAAAGAAATAAGGAAGATACTGGTATTACATACCATCAATAAGTATTGTATAATTTCGAAATATGGACATAAATTACTCACGAAAATAATATAACCCTAAAATATGGCGCGAAGTACCGCTCGGTGCTCAATGTTGCCGTGTATTAAATAATCCCAAATTTCCCGAGGTTTCGATTTTTATTATTTAGATATTTTGTTTTTTAACTCCCGACCCCAAAAGAAAGATGTTGTAATTTTGACTTTTTCTGACAATTTTGTCTGTCTTTAACATCTTATTTCTTTAATGCTGATCTGGGAGAAAAGTAAATACGTGGAATGTACTAGCTGCTTCTCTTCCCGCGCAGACCATATAAGCCGGCTGAGGGAGTGGGTGAAAATCGAAGAACCAAACCTATCAGTAGGCGATGTGACTAGCAACCTATCACTATTTTGATTCCATTTCCACTTTACTCCCACCAACATTCTAAATATGGCCTTTAGATAGTTGGTACCCCGTAGGGTATTGTTGCCGGATAATCGATTAGTCGAATTTGGGTTTTTTTTAAATAATCTAGGATATCGAAATTATTGATATAATAAATTTAATAGATTTTTGACAATTAATCGATTATTAACTGCAATATCAAACAATTAGTCGATTATTGAAATGGGATGAATTATTGAAATATAAATTATATCGATTTAATCAACATAGGTAATCGTTTATATCAATGGTTATTAATCGATTATGTATCTGTAGTATCGATATAATCTAATCTGTAGTATTGATTTTTGAGAATTTATGAAAAATAATCGATTAATGGATTAACAACAATACCAAGCATTTCAGGCACCGATACTATACAGATATTACCGGAACTCGGCGGCGGAATGTACAGCGGACATAACACAAATTATCGTCATTCAACTCATACAGAAAAAAATTACAGAAATATATTATCGATAGTATCAATATCGATACTATCGCTATATGATTACTATCGATACCTTAGATTATATTTTCAACTATCAAAGAATCGATTATTATTCGATTTGTAATCGATTTTCCGGCAACACTACTGTATGAAAAAAGGCCATGATAATATCTACTCGTATGTACAAGATGTTTACCGCAGGGAGCTGCGGTAAACATCTTGACGCAGGCGGAGGCCTGCGTCAAAAGGTAGCCTATGTTTGACTCCGGGTCTTGAACTATATCCGTACCAAATTTCATGAAAATCAATTCAGCGGTTTAGTTGTGAAAGAGTAACAAACATCCATACTTACAAACTTTCGCGTTTATAATATTAATAGGATGTGTATGTCTATTTATTTATCTGTATTTAAACACGGGTTACAACTACAAAGAGGTCAGTAATCAATTAGCTCCAAGCTAAATAGAAAATTAAAGTAACGTTTAACATACTGTACTGTGTAATAATAAATCAAAAGAAAGTTTTTCTACAATTTTAGGATTCAATATTGGAATTATAAAATAAAGTAGACAAAAACTAACCATTTCCCCTACCTTATCTCCGAAACTATCGATTCCAGAATTTCGATTCATAAATTACAGGAAAACCTATGAGATAATTTTGAATTTGTTTAGGAGGTCTAAATGGAGAAAAATAAAAATAGTACAGAACCCTCTACATGCGAGCCGACTCACACTTGGCCAGTTTTATTTTAATTTCATTTTAAAGGATTTTCTGACCTACTTTTTATAATACGTAACAAGACCACAGCAATTAATAATTTTCCCATTGGTCGAGCACCAGTCAAGTAGCTGGCAACACCATGATCGACTCTAGTGTGCGTCTTTGCACATTGTTTTACACACACTTTCCTATTAAGTGGCCGCATTCTGAAAACTGATTTTTCTTCACAGCGCGGTATCTAGTCGAGCGCGCGAGACCAATTATTAATCTAAGGCTTAAGTACTATCCGCCAAAGGCGCTTACAAACAAAATTGTTGACGTACTTGCTAGCGCCTGCGTGAATTAAATCACATGATTCAAGCACCAATTCCAAGAAGAAGGATAAGTCCTAGGTACTTACAACCCAATCTGGCAAAGCCCTGATTTGAGGTTGTCATTGGTCATAATTAATAAGAATAAATTATCTCCTCAATGTATGATTGCATTTTCACCGTGGCCGTATCGTAACCATGTCGGAACAATATCATTTTTCAGTTTATTCATACTGTTTTTAAATTATAGTTGTATTAAATAAAATAGACATTAAAAATTTACTACTTTAATCAAATAACACAGTTTCCTAATATTTAATATAAAATAGGATACATGATATTTTTGAAAGCGCATTACTCCAGAACAACATAGAATAATTGAAATAAATATAGCGCCCCTTTTTTTACCTTCCCATCCATTGATTAATTTATAAATTTATATATATATCGATAAAGAGAGTGACACCACAGATTCACATACATTAAAATTATATTATCGTTAATTAGAAGTAAACGTACTCCACTGCTCCGTTTCTAATGGTATTTGTTCTACCATGCGATCTAAGTTATCACAATTTTCATCAATTTTATTGTTTTTGATATATCTGTGTATTCTTACTTGTCTGTAGAGAAATTCCGTAGTCATTATTTCGGGCACAAACATTTTCCTGCTTCTAAATAATATTATATCTACGGGGCCCCAATCTTCTGAGGGAAAGAATATATTTATAATTTTATCATTATTATAATATAAGAATAATTCATAAAATATACCTAATATTATAATACAGAAATGCATAATAAAAGTTAGGAAAAAGACAAGTTCATCGCATCTCATATTTACTGACAGAAACTCATAAGAATCATCAGACTCCTCCCCAGCCCAATGATTTAATTTTATAAACAATATGAGAGCTACCAAAATGGGATTGAGAACCCAACATATCTGCCAAAAATAGCTGGACTTAATACCAATCATAAACACAATATCCACACTATGTTTTTTGTACCCATAAATCCAATATAATGATATAGAAAATAACAAACTATTACATATTTGAAGAATTTCTATAGAATCACTAAGAGCTGCAGTTAAATCTGAACAAAGAAAAGGCCAAGAAAGTAGTGAAATTGATACAGCAACCAATGCACTAACTAACTTAAAATGTTTGCTTGCAAAAGAGACGTAATTTAACAACAAATTTCGCAAATATAAATACTGTACCCAAAGGACTAGATACAAGCTTAATACAATAGATAAATACCAGATGAGTGACAAAAATGCTATTGAATCAAAATAGATTAAAATCTCGGAAACGGATGCTAAAGGACTAAAAAAATTACTGTCTCCGAATTCAATTACATTTTCCTCCTCCCCATGATAATAGGACATAGTTTTTATACCGCTAAATATAATAAATGAAAACAAAATAGTGAAACACAGTGAAAATAATGAGGAACTTATAACAGTCATCATTGCGGGACTCCTGAAAGGAACTTCTCTTGAAATATTTATAATAATACCATATCCAGTACCTACTGACAAAAAGCCAAAAGAAATTGGCGTGAGAGTTTCATTAAGAGTAAAATTTTCAAAATCTAATCCCAAAATCGTTTTCGAAGAATACCAAGCTCCATTATTAGATAAAGCTATACATAAAAGTACGAAAACACTTACGGTTAAGTAAATTGCATAAACTTTAACACAAATTTGTATGAATTTATCTTTTTTCAATGACAGCAGAAATAAGGATAGACTAATAGCACCACCGGCTATTAGCTGCTTCCATGCGTACATGCAGGACATAGACTCTAGTGTGTTGTTGTCACCAATTTCTCTCTGAAAAAAGCAATAACTTGCTGTTCGCATTCCACAATCTTCATCGAATAAAAATTGCGTTTCCAAACAATGTTGAAAAATTGAGACATTGGTTCTTTTCACCATGCAATAGGATTCATTGAAATTATCACATGTAAACCAGGGTGGCGTATCAACTGCTGAATACATAGCATATTCCACATACCAAATGGTTAACATCATCACGTATATTGTTTTAAGCATAACTAGATATATTGAGCTGTATCCGACACCGCGAAAAAGTGGAAAAAAATTCCACATGGTGAAACAGTTACAGTTCGTGTATTGCGCGATACATATTTCAGAATATACTAATGGCAATCCAACGAAAATAGCCGACGTACAATACAAGATAATGTGAACGTAGAGTCCATGATGGGATATGTCTGTAGGGGCAAACACAGTTGATATTTCATTCATCATCCAACACCATAGAATAAGTCTGTAAGTCTGGTAGGAATTCCATCGGCTTTTACTTTCTGGTTGATATTTGATATCCATTTGTAACTAAGTTATTTTTTTCTCCAATGTTTCAGTAGCTTGATTTGAAATATTAACATGACCAACTAGATACATAAGTTTATTATCTATACTAATAAATCTAAAGAGATTATTTGGTTGAGTGCAAAGTACAATTATTAGTTTATATACTTAGTTTACATGATTAAATAAGATTGAAGTAATCTTCGAAAATTCATTTCAATAATATTGGAAGAGCATGTTTAAAAATAGAAATATTAACCTCTAACTACTCGTAGCAGGATCATAATGTAGCGCTGTCTTTTAAAAGTACGAGTATTACTATAATTCGAGAGTATACAGGTACATGTGCAGTGCAGCACGACAGCCTAGCGGACACAAGTCGAAACTTCCCCTTGAGAACTTCAACCAAGTCCTGTCCCAAGTTGTACGAAGGTATGCTTTCAAAATATAATTAGTTTTATCTGAAATTTTTGGATTTTAATATTACTATCCGTGTTTATTTGATTTGTTGTTTTGAGGTTTTTATGCGG
The DNA here is from genome assembly GCA_947363495.1 of Euzophera pinguis. Lineage (NCBI taxonomy): Eukaryota > Metazoa > Arthropoda > Insecta > Lepidoptera > Pyralidae > Euzophera > Euzophera pinguis. The sequence goes on from OX376155.1 coordinate 8,464,923, forward strand.
TTGTAAGGTTTTTTATGTTTTGTTGTCACCGCGAACCTCCCCATCATTTATTAACCGGGTTTGAAAATATTTATTTCAAAACGTATACGTCAAAAAGTAGCCTATGTTTGACCCCGGGTCTTCAACTATATTCATACCAAATTTCATCAAAATCCGTTCAGCGGTTTGGCCGTGAAAGCGTGACATACAGACAGACAGACTTTCACATTTATAATATTAGTATGTCATCAAAATCCATTCAGCAGTTTGGCCGTGAAAGCGTGACAGAGAGACAAACTTTCGCATTTATAATATTAGTATGGATATATTTTTTGCAATAAAACTTCAAGTACTTCCGAACCCGGAAATGGAACTCAATGGAATTCAAAGTCGGTGATGTCAAATCACGAAAAAGTATAAATTAATTATGCGTCATGTCATGACCTCTTACAAATGCCGTTCCTTTCTCTATGGTCATGACAAATGTAGGTAAAATAATATGCGTCAAAACTAAATGTCAAAGCAACAAAATCATAATGAATCTAATATTATCATGTGCTCAAAAATATTTAACGTCTATTGTCAAAAGGAATTTTCATACGTGTCTCAATCGTATGCAACAAGATAAAATGCAAGTTGGGAATCCATTCTGCCTGAAACCGGTAGGAGACGAGAATGATAACCACACTCTTCGAAGACATGACAATTGCCGGCGCCAGCGTCTCTACGAGTTTGGTCTATACGTCGCCGCCTGTATGCCCAAATTTGTACAGAAAATTCAAATGCAACACTGTGATGAACTGGAGATACTAGTTGCTCCAGAGGGATTCTTTCCTGTCCAGTCCTTTATGGCCTATCATCAAAACGCTTGCTTTAATGTATGTTCATCAGCAACAGCTATGGATGTTCCCAGCAGAGAGTTCCGGTTTGAAGTAGTTTACAATATACTCAGCTTGAGATTTAGCGAACGTGTCCGGCTAAAAACTTATACAGATGAATTGACACCAATTGATTCAGCATATTCATTATGGAAGGTTTGTAATTACTTTGAAAGAGAAATATACGACATGTTCGGCATTGTATTCAATCATCACCCGGATTTGCGCAGGATCTTAACCGACTACGGGTTTAAAGGGCATCCATTGAGAAAAGATTTTCCTCTGGTTGGCTACACGGAGGTCCGTTATGATGACGAATTGAAGAAGTTGGTGTACGAACCTGTAGAATTTGCTCAAGAGTATCGCAGTTATAAGCTGGAATCTCCATGGAGCTATTCGAAGAATTTCCACGAAGGCTACAATAATCCTAAACCGCCGCCAAAACAAGACAAATAGATCTTTCCTTTTTGAATACTTGGGAGTCGTTTAAAGATTGTACTTTTGTGCAATGGTTTGTTTCGTAACACTACTTAGCTAGATTTATTTGTTTTAAATTAAAAATATGGGAATTTGTGTGTCTAGGTGAAATTGTTTTTTTTTTCTAGTTTGATTCTCGTAACCCGTACTAAATTGAAGCGCAGATAATATGATTCGGACTCTTCGTTGGACTCGGTTATTATGATGCGTTCACCGTTTTGAAGCTGTAAATTAATAAGTATAAGTCAAACAAAGCAAAATTCGACACATACTTATTTCTAAAATAACATGCTTAAATTACAGTTTGTAAATATTTTGTATGTAGAGGCGACATCATGGAACAGATATCATTAGTGAGTGAAAGTATTGGTTTTCTCTGTCTTTCTGTCGGCTCGTTACTTACTAACGTTTAAACATGACATAAATGTAGAAATCGTGATCACGTATAGTAGCCATTAAATTTTTCTATTTCTTATTACTTATATTTTGCAAAATATTTCTCAAAACGTAGCTTTGAAAATGTTTAAAAACTTTTCACACAATAGCAAACAGATTCAGTCCCAATCGTTCTCTAGAAATTCCTGGAACACACAGTTCAGTTTTCATAACAATTGAATGGGAAGAAATCAAACAAGACTGACTGAATCAAAGCCTATAGTTTGAATAAATTTATTTGCTAATGAGCTTTTGTCCTATGTGATTCGCATTTTCATATTGTAATACCTACTATGATAATATACAATGGCGGACGTTCATAGGCGAGCAGATGACGACGCTTTCTAACCGTTCAATTAATAACTTTAGAAATTAGCACGAAGAGGCTAATTATTCTATCTCCATTTCATTAAGTTGATTGGTCCATAAATTAAATGGCTTGATTTTGTTGGTTTTATTGAGAAGCTTTAGGTAAAAATTCACAGATAACTAATTTTTGGCCGCGGCGTCGCACGAGAACTGAAATCTCACGTAAACAGTTCTTTTTTAAATAATTAATGGTAACATTTTCAGTGTTTCTACCTATGTATACCAATGGGAAAGGTTGGTTGAGTAGATGAAGCGTGAAGAGATAAATTAATTATTTTGTGTGTTTACTCGTACTTACTTACGAGCTTTCTCTTCTATTTTAAGCGATGGCTCGCCAATTGTCAGCTCTCATCTCCCGCAGATCAGCCTGCACCGCATTGCTCCAGCGGTATCTGGAACATTAAATTACTTTACCATAACTAGACCTGGATGCCCAGAGGCCGTGGGTTTAATTCCATTACCCATGGTTTGTTTATTAGTTCCCAGTTTGGGTAGAAAGTTCCAGGCTTAAATCACCTATCTGATAAAAAAGGTGATTCCAAACTTTATTAAGCACGTGACAACGTTACGCTGCCATCTGATGGCCGATAGAGAAACCACACCAAAATACGAGAGACGACTCAGAAAAACTCGCCACACCAAGATGTACTCGTACTTACAGGATGACTTAAGACTTGAACGAAATAGTTTAGTTAAGAATTTAAAGTTTTTTTTGTCACCCTTATGGAGCTTCAACATGTTCTTAAACTTCTAAAAACATGTTTTCATTGTAATCGGTATATTGAAAATTTGATATACTAATGGGCAAAGACCGCCGTTGCACTACGTACTCATCGATGGCACTGATTTAAATGACCGTGATCGTATAGCACACCCTATACACTCCATACAACAGAGCCGAGATTACAACTACTACGATTCGGTCGCGTTCGCATGCGCTTCAATGTGAGTGATGTGTGAGTGTCACTCGTCGGGTTGCATGGTTATTTACCGTATCTGCGTCATAGTTATCCGTCACGACTGCGCGCCGAAATGACATCCTTGCATTGTTTTGCTCTCGATTTTTATCCTTAATCTACACGGTGCGACACACTGCAGACACTGCGATTATGGAATGAACTCCCTTCTAAGGTTTCCCCTAATGACTTCAACATGGGAGCCTTCAAAAAGGGCATAAAAAAATTCCTTTAGGGTCGGCAACGCGCTCGTAACATCTCCGGTGTTGCAGGCATTCATAGGCTACGGTAACCACTTACCATACGGATGGGTCATACGCCTTTTTGCTTACTTGGTTGTGAAAAAAAAAACCAGTGACGTGCGGTATCTGTTTCGGGTGGGAGGGTTTTAATCGTTTCTATGAAGTATTGTTAATAATAGAGGATGAAATAATTAATTAAAATAACAAGGATCTCCACGAAACTTGTTTGAAATCCGAAACTAATGTGATTATGCAATAAAACCGTTTGTTAGAAAAGTTGTATGGTTATATTAGAAGTTATATAAACTATCTTACTTAATTAAACTATTGCAAACAACTGACAATGTACTTTCTATATTCGCATCAAAGTTCATCAAAATCCGTTCAGCAGTTTAGCCGTGATAGCGTTACAGACATACAGACTTTCGCACTTACAATATTAGTTTATAATTATGGATATGAAAGTATGGATAAAAAAATTGCTTGTAGAGATGCATACTTACATTCGCACTGCCAACATGATAAGGCATTAAATTCGGTCAACAGTCACTAAAGCCCTTTAATCACAGGTAATTAAGTTTATCAATATTTCGAAATACAGTGATATATCTTGTTTTAGTGAAACACTGCAGCTATTTGTAATTTGATTTCCAGTTATCTAGAATAGGAAATGATAAACTGTTTCCAAAACCCGTCAGAAAGCTATGTACAGACTGCCAAATCTTATCGGCTCATATCTGCCTCCATCATACGGACATCTGCGTAAGAATAACGATGGAGAGCAGGACTGAATGAACAATCGCTTCAGTGTGTAGCGGGCCCTCGTCCATGCTGTGCATGTCGCGCGCTCTCTCGGGGCCTAACCTAAACTTGTACCGATACCCAAAAAAACTTTATCACAATCTGCGAAAATAAACTGAAACAACATAAAAATATTTACGGCACATACCTACTCACGCAACTTCTCAAACTTTATCACGTATCAACAACTTTTCCCGAAGGTAAGTATATTTTTTTTACATCCGCTCTCAATAAACTTTTTTATTTGTAAATTGACCATCTTTTTTGTACTTGACTCAATTTTCCTGAGCGCTTTCACGTGTAAAATAAGTGTGCTCATTTCTTTCTGATGCTGCTGTAAACTTTCCTCGCTTCGTTTGTGTTCTTGTTGTACGTTTTGTTTTGGAAATGCAGATGAGATTATTTTTATCTATTGCAATGGAGTACACCGTTAACTCAGGCTTTCAATCTACACACAAAATAATAATTAATGAATTTAAATTACAAACACAATTGCAAGGCCTAAGTCCATACTTCCATACTAATACTATAAATTCGAAAGACTGTCTGTCTGTCTGTTACGCTTTTACAGGCGAACCGCTGAACAGATTTTGATGAAATTTGGTATGAATATAGTTGATTACCCAGGGTCAAACATAGGCTACTTGTTGATGCAGGGGGAGCTGCGGGAACAGCTAGTATTACATAAATAAAAAAATATTACTAATTATAGTACTATTGAAAACAAATGCCGTCTGGTTGGTTGGGTACATGTACATACAATATACATAGATATACGAACCATAGATTTACGAACTTTTTAACCTACATACATACATACCTCGCTGTCATGTGCTCTTGTTGAATAACAGTATCCACCGATTATATGCAAGTCGTATGCTTATCGGCTAACCTAATTTCATTTAAACGATTTATTAAAATCGGGGATATTTAGCTAACCCCCTGTATTTGTTCAATGTTTAGCATTACTTGAGCAGAATCATATAAGTTACTGACATAGCCCAGTGGCTTCCCAGCAAATCAGCTCTTTGAAATAGCAGTGACCGGGGCACATAGCGTGGAGAATCAATGGTTAATGAGGCACGCTACCCACAAGTTATTATAACCCAAAGATCCATGTGGAAGGCCTACTTAAAGTAGTGGTCCGTCCGCAGTTAAAATTATAATTATAAATTGTATTAGGTAAATTAATTCTTAAATTCTCAAAAGACACTTAAAAAAAATGCAATATGCCTTTCTCTACCATTTTCTCTTTCTCTCTCTCTCGTCCCGATTGTATCTTTAACTTTTGTCTTTCGCTATTCTAAGATATTGTACAAACCACGTAATATTAGCCACTTTTGAGATTAAAAGCCTGACAGTGGTTTCGACGAAATCTAGCCCAGAGTCCAGCTCAAAGTTTCCCGCGTATTTTTCTTGATAAGAGCCAGCAATGGGATGACACTGTTTGTTACTGCAGATTACGACGTACTGGTCCGGACCATCTTCAAATTTGATATTATTATAAATTAAGTCTAATATACTAGTCACCGAAATGTACACGAATATCAAAATAAAATGAGATTGGGGTTTCTTTGAACTATACTATAATGAAATTATTATATGAAAGGGCTTGTATAATTTTAATGATTTTTATTAATTTCATTATTTTAATATCTGAAGTCACGTTCACAAAACTAAAGATGAAAGCTAATTATATTGTTGCTTACACTTTATATCAAGCACCATATCTAGTAATTAGCGTGCTCCAAAGAAAGGTGTTAAATACCGAGTATTCCTCTTCTAGCAAATATTTGACAACCTATTACGTTGTACAAAGAAACTAGCTGTTTAGTGTTGGTAAGCTGTTAGGATTGCGTATACAACTAGAAAATTATCTTGCATACACATAAATACAGGGTGAGGTTTTAAACACCAGTTACAGAGTGCTTAGTATGTGAAAGTAAACCACTTTCAACAAAAAATGTAACCGAAAACCGAGAATTTTTGTTCGATATTCCATACAAAATACTAGTAATTAGCCTTGTGCAGGCAACAGAGGACTTTATAGCGGCAGCTTTTTCGCTCGGCATATAAGTGTGGCGATACAATGGGGGAACGCAGCCGGTATTCTGGGCACATTGCCTCCCTCTATGGTGCGTTAGAAGACTATTTTTATTTTTTATTTATATGTTTTACATTTATATTTAAATGACAATAAGAAAAGTCGCGATCATTGTAGTAATTAGCTGACATGTTTTTGTAAAGGAGGTTAAATTTTTTTTTTGAGTTTTTACTTATTTTTCATATTGAAAGTAAGCTTATTTTCATGTTACTACTAATCACATACTGATAAAGGTTTAAAAACTCATTCCGTATAAAGTTTAAGACTACGTGGACTGTGACTTAAGAATAAAACAAAGGGTTACACGGTCTGGTCAACCGATCCCATAAACTCTGTTATCTGAGTTCGTCAGAAGCGCCTCTCAGCTTCTGATCAGGTTTCTTTGGCAAAAGATAATCGATAGTTATCCAAGCGCGTGTCCCATCAAATAAAAAATCACATTATATGAATTTTTAATGCGATTTCACTGATTTTGTATTTCTTTTCTATGTTATTATACATACACATAGTATGTAAGATAATTTTCTAGTTGTATACGCAATCCTAACAGCTTACCAACACTAAACAGCCAGTTTCTTTGTACAACGTAATAGGTTGTCAAATATTTGCTAGAAGAGGAATACTCCGTATTTAACACCTTCCTTTGGAGCACGCTATTTACTAGGTATGGTGCTTGATATAAAGTGTAAGAAACAATAGAATAAGCTTTCATCTTCAGTTTTGTGAACGTGACTTCGTCCTCTAATGTTCTATGACATTCCTGATTGTCAATTTTAGGTGTCTAAAGTATTGCAATAAAATAAAAATATCCACTAATATATAGTACCACGATCAATTTATATTATTCAAATTTTCGATGAAGGTTGGTGAAAATATGAAAACAAATAATGTTGACTTTCTCCCTCTTTCCACTTAGATCCGCCATATCGATCCACCAGTGGATCTGAGGATACTTTTTTCTCCTCTTCGATCCACAAGCACAGAATAGAGAAATTTCCTCCTTACTTTGTGCCACATGTGAGGGGATCCAAAGACCCTAATATTTTTGTCCGAGTCTAATTATCCACTAATTTGAAAACGCGAAAGTGAAACTAGTTACGTGGTTTTAGTTATAAATATAGATGAATGGGATTTATGTATGTTTGATTTTAGTTTTAATGTTTTTTTTTTAAGAATTACACATTTTTAATATATCATAGGGTAAAGCCAGTACAGTTTGCTAGTATTTTTCCGAAGTAAGCAATTATGATGTAGTTCAATAATATTGAACTGCCTCATAATTGCTAATCTATACTAAAGATCACAATCTCTAATCGCGTGGCATATGTTTTGATTAACGGTATAATTGGAAGGGTTTCCATTTAACAACTTTGTTCATACGATTATCCAACGATCGAAGATAAGCTAAAATACATGTAGATAGTATTATAATTGTATAAAATCTGGATTGACTACGTAAAACACTTATTGCCATTACAACCCAATTACAAAAAAAAAATATCTCAAAATAAGATCCGACTGGCGCATGGCAACCTACCGCCCGCCATTTTTTTTATTCGTTTTCAGCTTGAGAAGAATTCCAAGTAACGCGTATTAAGTACTAGCAGCCCGTCCCGACTTCGCGCAAGCCTATATATGTATAGCCTTACTCGAGAAATAGGCTATCCAACATTGAAATAATTTTTCAATACGGACCAGTAGTTCCGAAGATTAGCGCGTTTGAACAAACAAAAAAACACTCTTCAGCTTTATAATATTATTATATTTAGTATAGAAGTAGAAGTATAGATATTTGCCCTTATTCGTTTCATACCGACACCCACGAGAAGAGAGCGAGTACCGAAAACCACACAGCCGACACAGCTTTAGCTATTTATATTCACTTGATATTATATTCCAAACCAACAAAATATACAAAATATACAGCACATTAGTGCCAAGAGAATATACATAGTAGGTAAAGGAAATCTCAACATGAACGTTGCACTACGAATACCTTAACTCGATTGTAAGTTTCTGTTTTGTATAAATGTTTGGACGGCCGGTACGTTTCCGACGTTTGTGAACTAGTCTAGCAAGTTGGAAGCAACTTACAGGCAGATTGGTTGAGGTTATGCATAGTACCTAGCATCTTTGGAATTGATGTTGGTAAATGCGTTTCGTTTATTTGGTATTGATTTTGTTGATCTATTGATTGGTGGAATAAATATTTGATCCCTTTTTCGATCGACTCGAAGATTTTTAAATACGAGTATAATAATAATATAGTCAAAATACCTTTGAATTTTGTAAAGATGTGTAGGTAGTATTTAAGTAAAATTTTGTAACCGATTCATAAAATATAACCTAACTATAATACGGTACCTAAATAAAAAAGGTTAAATTAAACATTAATTTTACGACTTAATAAAATAAAACTAAATAACCAGTCATGTACGAGAATTTTGAAATAATCTTGTATTAATAATAGGTGGTAATAGGTAGTTAAATATTGCTTTAATTTATTGTTTTTTGTACATGTAAGTTAGATCCTATAATCTGTACTCCTACTATAGCCACAGACTTTCCTCTGTTATAGTGGTTGACTGGAAGAGATCCCTCATAGGGATAAGTCCGCCATTGTACATTAATATTTAAGATTTTTTTTTCTGTTGATGTCGTATAAACTGTTTTCTTTTTTGTACAGTAAAGAATTTTACATACATACATAATACATGAAGTACATAATGTCGCTTTTCGTGAAAGAGGTTGTTTTCTAAGACCAACCTCCACTCGTGAAGAGTTTAAAAAATACGCGTTTTAATAGAAAATTTAATGAATTTATCATAAATGGGTTCACAACATTCCGATGACGAACTCTACATACCTACCAGGGCTACTCCAGGGGCATTATGTTCTGTCAGACACAAAATTGACGTCTGGCTTAGATGCTTTTAATTTTATCTCCATGGATGACAATTTTTCAGTTACACTTTTTTTTGTAGGTAATATATGCATGCATAGCTTCATGAGAGTTCCAAATGGAAATTCAGCTCAAGTTGTCTCTATGTGACATTTGCATCAAAGTATATTCCGCAAATGTTCGTAAATAATTTATTGAAGAGAGGGTTGGCTATTCTAAAGTCGGAAACCACACGACTATGGACAGACTGTTTGTTATATATTATGTTGCGCATGAAATATTACATAGAATTAATGCTTGCCAAATTATTACAATGTATACGTGCATTAGAAAATTAAAGAAAGATTACATAGAACAGCTAATTCTGTTCAAGTTAAAAAAATATAATAAAATGACCCCAAATTAATGAGGCCCATTAAAAATATTTATGCGTAAAAGTGAGTGATGATAATTATTATCTTTCATTTCCTAGAAACGGAAAAACTCATATCAAACTCACTGTAATCGTAACCTCCTGCAGAAATACAATATTATCAGAAAATAATATTTAAAAATATTAGCATAGATAACATAATATATATATATATATATATAATATATATTATAATATATTTATATATATTATTATATATTATAGATATTCAACCGCCATACGCTTCTACTTTCTTGGTTACTCCTTTCTCCTTTTGCACTCTCATTCAAAGTTATTGTTACGCCATCTATCGGACCCTCCATCCATTCACCACCATCGGCGAAACATGATAATTTATAAATTAAAATATTTTGCAACTTGAACAGAGCACTTAATCAACTTCTCAAAGAATTTGAGTATAAAAAATAGTGTTTTAAAAATGCAGTTCTATATTTCGCCAAAAATAAACGAAATCAGTACGTATAAGGATATTTAAATATTTTCTTTTTGAAGCGCCACCTAACATGAGATATAGGAATTAATTATTTTTCTATGCAATGGGACCCTATGATATTAGATAACTCTAATAACGCATCTTAACGACATCATATAGCGTAACAGAAAGAGCCAGATTCGAAGCGTGAGAGTTCATAAAGATTGTAATCAAATACAGCACACCTTGCTTCGTCTTGATATATGGTAATGTGCCTCATAAAAAACGTAATCAAGCTCTGCCAATACTTTTCTCAAACGCGCTAAGGTGAAAATATGTTTCATAAAGAGAAATGCGCCAATATTTTTTTTACTATTAAGTTCAAGTCATTTCAGCTTATTTTCAACTTCAAAAGTATGGCACTAAAGAGAGCGACTAAAAGTTATCAGTATTACTATTTAATGTACCTAAGCATAAGAATCATTATCATCGGCATCTCAGCCGCAAGACGTCCACTGGTGAACATAGGCTGATATAAAGAATAATAATTTAAATATTAAACAACATTTGAATTTATTTTTGTTCAAATAATTTCGGCATGCGCAATAACAATTATCAAGTTTCTCATTATACCTATGTCAATTTACTCAATAAATCAAACCTAACTGATACTAGGAATTTACGAAACGGTTTCAAACATTTCGATTTTATAGTTGAAATACGTGAAACCCAATGTTTTCCTTAGAGTACCTATAGGCGAGCCTTCAAAAAGAGTTTATTTATACGCGTTATGGCTACAACGTAACAAATATCTATACACATATTGGACGCCGTATCGAAATGGCCGCACCGATGTGCCTCGAATTTTTCTCAGGCATTATCGCACTTGTGCGGAAAAGTAGTTACCGGTGTTGCGATCGCGTCCGCACTCGTTTTCAATGCTCTATAACACCGTCGTGCGATATAACGTATCAGATACACACACGTTGAATCATTATTGACTGATGAAATCGCAAAAATGAGGCGAGGAAGGGACTCAAATAGCTATCCTGTGTATCGTGTCACCACACCTAATTGCGGTGAGCTAATAGCATAATACTGTTATTGGTGTATGTAGCGATTTTCGATTATTGTGGTCTGATCTAGTATTTATTTGGCACACAATAGTAATCGTAATTAGGAATTATCATTTAATGTGATTAAACTAATAAATATAAATCATTCAGTCAAACAATGATTTAGTATGCTCAATATATATATATATAATATAGTTACAATACATAAACATTAAAAAAAAGAATTGGCCGTCTATTGTACGTACAGATTTGTTACAGACAACATATCTTTGTATATTATTTTTCTATGGTGCAAAAAAGTGTTTCTACTTACTACCAACAGTATTACTTATGCGATGGCAAATTATTCTTAATTATATATTACTAGCTGTTTCCCGCAGCTCCACCTGCGCCAAAAAGCAGCCTAGGGTTGACCCCGGGTGTTCAACTATATCCATACCAAATTTCATCAAAATCCGTTCAACAGTTCGGCCGTGAAAGCGTAACAGACAGACAGAAAGACAGACAGACTTTCACATTTATAACATTATAAGCATATAAGTATGGAAGTATGGATGTTCTTATTCACAGTCATTTCTTCCTCTGTATCAAACATTAGAATATGCTCATCACTTTAGCAATAAATGAAAATTTCCAAGATTGCGCAAAATAATCGAAAGACATATAAATATTTTTTGCACTGTACAATAGAACATACATACAACTTTTAAAATTAAGGCATAAACTCGGTTATGAATTTATGAATCTGTAACGAAATTTATTTTTCAGGCCAATGGATCCTCTCGGCTTTGGTGTGAAGTGAAGATGGGAGTAACTGGAAATATGCAGGAGCCATGGTGGCCCCTGTGTCTTCTAGCCGTGTTCATGTTTGGTCTCGATTCTAAGTTTGTAGGTAAGACAGCATAGCCATTTCGAAAATAACAACCTATTAGAGATATTCATCCTAGACTCATCATCATAAATTAAAGAACTGGGCCTCCTCCTTCCATTCCTATCGATCATTAGCGTGATTTTTATTAGTCTAGTCGGACTTATTTCGTTATTTTAAAACAAAAATAAACACTTTGTATATCTGTCGTGGCCAAATCGTAGAATTGATCATTTCATGATATGGCCAAAACCTTTGTAATTACTCCATGGCCAAAACAGAATCGAGCATATCATTAAAACGTCAGCGTTTATTGATATGGTCGTCCACGTTTGGCCAGATCATTTCAATAATAATTTTTATTTATATGCTTATAACATAATTATTAAATTCTAAAGGTTCAGATCTGGTCGGTTCTGTTTTGGCCGTATCATGAAATGGTCGCATTTCATGATATGATCACAACTAATACTGTCTAATTTTTTTTTCATCGTATCAGAAGGTAAGGGCCCCCTATCCTTGGAATGCCCGAAGTATGGGATTATTGGCGCGCTACAGACTTTATAATGATTAGGGAAAGGAACGTAGTTTAGTAACATGTTATTAATTAAACTTTATTGCACAAATACAATGGTATATCTACCAGCCAACCTTTGGTCAAGAAGATATCTTAAATGTGGAATAATATTTATTATTTTTTCTTGTACTAGGTGAGGCATTCCAGCCAGAATTCGCAGAACCTATTGCTAATTTGACGATCCCGCTTGGCCGTGATGCGACTTTCAGATGCTTGGTCCAAAATCTAGGAGGCTACAGGGTAAGACTTCGATTCACGACTAGAATAGGCTCCATTTATGAACATTGATTTAGCTAAACGGATTTACATTTGAAATCAAACTAAGATATGCTTTTATAAGGTAGATGTTCAATAGTTCATAAATTTACTCTGCCACAAAGTAACATGTCTTTACTCTTTAAATTTATCTTCAATATTTTGTTGAATTACATGCCAATGTTTTAGACTCATTAGTCATCACATTACACTTTTGCATAAATGCTCCAAATACTTCAAGAAACGAAAAATAATTTCCAATATGAAGTTTTTTTTCCGAGTCAAATTTAATTAAGATTAAATTGTAGCCTATTTACAGGTAGGTTGGGTTAAGGCGGACACAAAAGCTATACAAGCCATACATGTCCACGTCATAACGAACAACCACCGAGTCGGGGTTTCTCACAACGGTCAGTCAGTGTGGAACTTGCACATTAAAAACGTCCAGGAAGAGGATCAAGGACAGTACATGTGTCAAATCAATACAGACCCTATGAAAAGTCAAGCAAGTATTTTTTTGCATTTAAAACTTTATTGAAGAAAAGATCAATAAACAAAATAAGATAAAATGAAAGGAACATGCTTCCCCAGAACGGCAGAAATTTATCAGAGAAAAAGGTTTCCGATAATTAAAGAGCTGCGTTTTTCAATTTCTGTTTAATTTCGAATACTAAGTACGTTGTCGGTTTCTTATTATTGGAACTTCATTTTTCGAACTCGATAAACAAGTACCTACTATGAAATACCAGATATCAATGAATTTACTTTCATTATATCATTACATTCTAAATCTTTAATAGTTCATCTCGGGTCTAGCTCGACTTATCTAACTTGTCTTCAGTTTATCCATCTATCGGTTCTATCGTCTATCTCCCCGCAATGCAACTGCCCATCAAGAGTAGTCAACAAGCTGCCAGACGCCCGTAATAGCATCAACGAATTAAATTGCAATTACGGTAAACATTGGGGAGATAAAGTGAATTAAACTGCACGCAGGGAACCGACACAGCGGGTAATGATTCGTGCATGGTGCTCCTAAATTATTGCGTCGCGGTGTAATTTATACGCCGGCCTGATAACGACATAAATCGCCGGTGGCGACAGCACTAGCTGTGACGTCGACGCAGTATGACGCTGCTGTCGTCAGTAATTCAATTTTCGAAAAAAGTCTTAGTTATCAAAACGCTTTCTCTATACGCGGCCGTGTTTCGGAAATCAACGAAACGTCGGTATTTTCTAAATCACACTTGCCTATACTATTGTCAACCGGTACTTAGAAATGTAGAAATATACAAAGTACTTTTATAATCACTCCAGAGTTGATCTTTCGAAGGTCGTACGGTAGGAGAAGAACCACACCTTTTTTTGTGCACTCATTTTTAAAATTAAACATTTGTATTATTTGTAGGTACCTACTAAAGCAATAGTTAATATCCAGTAGATTTTTTTTTAATACATTTAAGTAGGCAAACAGGCGTACGGCCCACCTGATGGTAAGTGGTTACCGCAGCCTATGAACACCTGCAACACCAGGGATATCACGACCGCGTTGCCGACCCTGAAGGAATTTTTTCACGCCTTTTTTGTAGGCTCCCATGTTGTAATCACTGGGGATTAAGACTACTACTGACCCTCAATAACCTGGTTTCTAAGTTTTTCGTTACTGGGGACTGATATTTTACCTTTTGCTCACGGATTTGGAATTTTTGAGCTTTTGCGTATCACTTTCATAAATAGTTTTTTTATATATAGATGGGCTACTTACAAGTAGTTATACCACCTGACTTTATATCGGAGGAAACATCCGGGGATATGATGGTCCCAGAGGGAGGAACTGTAAGGGTTTCTTGCCGAGCTCAAGGGATGCCTACCCCACGAATTATGTGGAGGAGGGAAGATGGTGCCGACATTGTCATTAGAGATGTGCATGGTGGTAAAACAAAAGGTTGGTAAAAGACACACACCATTAATAACAAGAAATTACACTTAATTTTTCAAATTTAAGTATTGGTTGTTTTTTATTTATTTTTTATTTTTGTGTCAATTATCAGCAATGATGCTCAAGACACGGCGTGACATGTTGATTTGATACCTTCTGAACACTTGGTCACATTTTATAATGTTTTTTTGTTAAAATAATCTTAACAAACGTTAGCAATTTTTTTAAAGTTTTCTTTTCATTACTCTTGAGCTTATCTAATTTTTTTTTTTATAGTAACGACCTACGAAGAGGAAGTGTTGACCCTTACAAAGATATCTCGATCAGACATGGGTGCTTATTTGTGCATCGCAAGCAACGGAGTGCCTCCTTCAGTCAGCAAGAGGATACAAATCAAAGTCCATTGTATGTATGAAAATGCATTTTTAATATATTTAGGTATTTTTAAAAAATAAAATAAATTTGTTTTGATATTCTAGTATTTAGTCTCCACTTTAAACATTATTTTGTTTATTACAAAAGAAAGTGGGACCAGGTTGAATAAATCGTCTCAGAATAATTTTAAAAAAGTTAAAATTAAGAAAAAAAATTTTTTATTCACTCAGTATGCTTAGAATCTAAAGGAATCGCAGACAGAAGCTAAGTAAAATGTAATGTTTGGTTTTTAACTTTTGTATTTTTTTAAATCTGGGTCATTGCAAAAACTACTAATTTATTTACATTAAAAGACTAGTCGGTAAAGGCTACCTATTGCGAACCTATTAAAAATAGGCTCCAATAACGGACGTATTATTAACAGTCTAGTTATATCGACGTGTGAGATGTTTCTGCAGCAATAGAATGAAAATTAGTAAATGTCACATTAGTATCACCTCTACTTATTAAAAAAAAAACGCGTCAATAAAAAGAAAGTCAATTTTAACTAGGTCCGTTATAGAAGCCCTTCACCTTAAGATATTCTTTGCGGTCTTCGTGAGTAACTTCATTTGGACTCTGAGGACGAAATAGTCCTCCGCAAATTCGCCGTAATTGTTGTTTATCTTGGCAACTTTCAGAGGTTTCTTGTTATTAATGGTGTTATTTAATGACGCCGAGTAGCTACTAGCTTTTAATTATTTTCAGACTGTTAGGGACTGTTTGCGTCTACTCCGGCTTACATTTAGCTTCATGCTAGATTTAACTTTAGCATTCATATTTACCATTCTGCAGGGTTATCTTGTAATTCAAGTGTTAATTTTTTATGTTCTTGGATATATTTTTTTTAAATAAGATTAACTTCGTTAAAATAATTAAACTGTTCAATTAGCTCCTTTTTTTTCTAAAAAGATTAGCTTTCTTCAAATCGGGTACTTACTAATCTATATCTGATCTCATGGTTCTTTTAACTTTTTATTTGTAGGTTTAAGGTCCACTTGATGTAAATTGGTTATGGTAATTTACGGACACTTTCAAGAAAGAAATATTTATATGTGAAACCATGGGGCAATTACAAAGAGGAGATGCCGGAATAAGCGTTTTGTAAGAAAGTATTTGTGACGCTACACGAGGCGGAAGGCAGACATGAGGGGTGCTTGGCTTCGGCCGTGACTCCAACCATGGAGCACGAGCAATGACAAGTTCCGCCCACTTTGTGTCGGCGAGGCGCCAATGATCATATCTCTTCGCCATTTCAAACGGCATCTCCCCTTTGTAATTGCTCCATGTGTGAAACGGTATTAGATATTTTTCAGATATTAATGATGTCTATAATTACTAACACAAATATAATATCGTTTTTCCCCACAGTTCACCCAGTGATACAAGTGCCGAACCAGTTGGTGGGTGCACCATTGGGCACAGACGTCACTTTGGAGTGCTACGTAGAGTCCTCGCCTAAGTCCATCAACTATTGGGTTCGAGATTCAAGTGAGTAAAGTACATAAGATTATCATTTTTGTTTACACTAATATACGCCTGTATAGGCGTATACGTGGGGCGCACTATACGTTTCCGGAATGAATATGAAAAAATACTATTAAAGGTACAAAATTAATTTATTGTTTTTCAAAATAATCTCCCTTGGCGTCTATGCACTTTTTCATTCGATGAAACCAGTTTTGAAAACTTTTGTGCCACTCCTCTGTGGTGACCTCTGAAACGTGTTTTTCATACTCCTCGACAGCATCTTCTGGTGATGAAAATCGTTGACCGCGTAATTGGTTCTTAATTTTTGGGAACAGAAAAAAGTCACAAGGTGCCAGGTCGGGACTGTATGCAGGATGACTCATGAGTTCTACATTTTTCGCCTTCAAAAAGTCGTTTGTCTGTCTGGCCGTGTGAGAACTAGCATTGTCGTGGTGCAGGATGATAGCGTTTACGGTTATTTTTACGGAGTTCGTCAATAACTTCCGGCAAACAAATGGTCGTGTACCAGTCACTATTCACTGTACGACGATTCTCTAAAGCAACAGTAGCCACGTGTCCAGTTTTATTAAAAAAAGAAGCAATCATCCGCTTAGATGCACTTTTTACGCGCGCCACTTTGGTTGGTTTCGGCTCATCTTGAAAGACCCATACGCTCGATTGCTGCTTTGTTTTGGGATCGTAGCAATAAATCCATGTTTCGTCACCTGTTACTATGTCCCACACCAAATTTGACGCACCTTCGTTGAATCTGGTAAGCATGGCACTGCACCAAGTGACGCGGTCCGTTTTTTGAGCCTCGGTCAAGTTGTGTGGGATCCACCGCGAGCACAGCTTTCTCACACCCAAATGTTTGTGTAGGATTAATTGTATTTGACTCATGCCTATTTCTAAGGATGCGCGAATTTCATGGTAGGTCACATGCCTGTCTGTTTCAATCATACGGCGCACAGCATTGATGTTTTTGTTGGTCACAGCGGTGGACGGCCGACCATCGCGAGATTCGTCACTGAGATTGATACGACCACGCTTGAATTCTGCAAACCAGCTATAAACAGTTGTCTTGCATGGTGCTTCATTGCCAAAAGCTGTTTCAAGCCGAGCGATGCTCTGTTGAGCTGTCAAATTACACTTAAAATCGTAGAAAATCATACTACGAAAATTTTCCCGAGTTAAATCCATGTTAATGCAGACACACAATTTTTTAAATGGCGCCACAAGGTAAAAACAAAAGACAGTCAGATGAAACAAACTGCATTCTACAGCCAAAGAGTTCTATTTTCAAATGTTGCAATAAATTTTTAAATATTGTTTATGTAAGTGGCCAGTTCCGGAAACTTACAGTGCGCCCTATGTATAATACATAAATCTAATGATCAGTTGACAAGATTTGGTATACACCAAATCTTGTCAACTGATCATTAGATTTATGTATTGGAGATCGAAATTGTTTTTTCTTGGTTATCACTTATTCATTAGTGAGGCAGGACGCAGGCCAAGCCGTATAGGGCATATTATCCATAATAGGGCAACCAGAGCACCGTGCATGTTTGACATCAAAATTTCCGGATTTAAAACGCTTAAACCAAATTTGTGCTACTCTCACAGATACTGCACTAGGTCCATAAATATTACTAAATTTTTACGCGGCCTGTGTTTCATTTTTACCTTTTCAGCCTTTTTTGTAGTAAAACTTTAAAATGTATTGAATTTCTTCATTAGATTTTCTTCTTGACAGTAAGAAAAACAAATGAAAATCACACATTTACCTAATTTGAATTTGGAATTATCTTCTTTAAAATTTTAACTTTTTAATGATACCAAAACCAGCCAGATACAAATAGTATAATAGTCAAAGAGATTTTATTACAAGTTCATACATACTACGAGTATATGCGAAAAGACTTTTTCCCCAACCTAATAGAACCGCAGATAAGGTAATACACATAGAAACTGAAGTTTGTAAAATTAGAACAATACACAACACAATACTCTGCATAGTTCTATGCACACCTACAATAAAACCAACTCTCGCCTTAGGGAATTCAGTTCGCTTTGGTTTTGCAGCGACTAGCGTGTCTTCTGTTATTCATGAACCCTATAGAGTAGCGAGTGCTTAGTCTATTCTCCTTTGTAATACAGGTTTGGTATGCAGCTATAGTGGTTTGATTAAGTGGCTTATGACAGACTTACCTAGGCTGTTCCGAAAGTTTTAAGCTGTACCTAAAAGAAAACTTATTGTGATTTTTTTATACGTCAATGTGAGGGTAATTTAACTGACAATCTAAGCGCAAATTTGACTGAACTCTTGAGTTGTACCGTAATTCATAACTACTTACTTATCGTATATATATTAATATGAACCTCTTAAGTACTAACAGTCGGTTCAGAGGATGTTTCAAAAATACAGTTTGCCTACAAAAGTCGTGCGTGTTCGAAGCATCATAAAAAAAATTATTGCGTATTATTTCTTTCGCCGAGGGCCTTGAGCTGTAACATCTTCATAAGATTATAAGCCATTTACTAGTTTAAAAAATTAAAAAACTTGACTGCCGCAGGCATGTATACAAATTGGGCAGGACCAAGCGAAAGTAGAACACATGGCATTTTTTTTCATTTAAAAATGTACATGAACTAATCTTGACACAAAGAAGCGAAATTAATACATTTTTTCAACAACTCTGACATCATCACATTCTGATATGATCATCGTGCTACTTTTAGTCCTGTCTCATCTCTTCACGATATTTTTTTCTATAGAATGGTAAAAAAAATAATTCGTAGTTACACTTATAAGGAGCTGTTTGAAAGCAAATGTTTGGTCTGCCGCAAGAATTAAAATAAAAAACAAGTCACGTTTGAAGGAATTAATAGGTAAGTGTATTAATGCCGAGAAGGACTTTTTTAAATAAATAATAAAAAATATTCCAACACTCATTAGTTTTTACACAGCTAAAAACTTTCGAAATAGCCCACGTCTTCTTCTTTCAGTCGAAATGGCTTACTTACGGTGTACTGTATATTATAATATACTAACTTTATAATGCCAGGGTAGGTACCTGCTTAAATCCTACTTCTTCTTATTATTATATTTTAATGTAGCCCTGCAATCAAGTAATATTTAAATTCATCAATTGTATAAAAATTTTGAAACTACTCATATTCTTCTTTGTACTTTTGACTAAGAGGATGCGAAACTACTGGTTGATAGGTTCAGTAGAAACATTGCAAAAAGGTAACATATTACAAACTTACTAGGATTTTTCAAAATAATACGTGTACTTAGTTGACTTACCGCAGTGAATATTCCAATTAAACTAGAAAACTGATGACTGATTTGGCCACGCTATACACAGAGCAAATTTTTCTGTCTCTTATTTTCGTTCTTTCACGTCAAAAATAGATAAGACAGGCAGGGACTAAACATAAATTAGTTAATTTGGTCTTATTGAACGTTCGTTTATTTTTATGATTATGGGGGTATGACTTTCATTGATAGATAGGTAATCTACAATAATATAAAACCGGTCAAGTGCGAGTCGGACACACAAAGGGTTCCGTACCATTATCTGCAAAACCGCAATAAAATCATGTCTGTTGTATGGGAGTTCCCCTTAAAGATTTATTTTATTATATTTTTTTGGTATTTGTTGTTATATCGGCAATAGGAATATTTACATCATCCGTGAAGTTTTTTTATCATGGTTCATGAGATACAGCCTGGTGACCGGCGGCCCTTTGGGCACGAACCCTAAAAATACTGAAACTAGGCGTATTTTTATTAAAATCAATATGTTAACTCTACTAATTTTCAAATCAAATTATTCTTTGCCTTTCTAGTTTTAACACAGCTCTATTCGCATGTATTTTTTTCTTGAAGCTCCAAATCATCATTTTTAGCAGCCGCCAGTAGGCGGACGAACTTGCAAGTAATGAGATATGAAATTTTCGAATGCGTCTTGAATGAGTCTTGAGAAAATTGACCTATTGTGGGCAAAGACAATGCGCATTATTTCCGTCCCAGCGGACGTGGCACCAGCTTTGCTGCTCCTTGCGGCTTTCCGACAATGCTTTTAAAATTTATTTCCAAAGGATGTGTTATATTGCCCCATTTTTTATTATTTCTAGTTATGCCTGGAAAATATTTTTGTTCGAATTTATATACATTGTTATCTTCTTTTGTGTCGATGGCGCGTTTCTAATTTTGACAGCCTATAAGGATGGGACTTCTACGGCTATGTCTGACGTCACAAAAGCTGTTTTAGGGTGCAGGCAAAAAGCATCGAAAGCTCACACAAATAAACGTTACTTTCTCAATGGGTTCCTTTAAGAATATAGTAGTGCCCTAAAACTTCTGTCTCCACTAATTTTCTAGTTGTTACAATTATATATGTTGCCTAGATACATAATCCCTCTTTTTCAGTGACGGGTGAGTGGAATCAATGTTCTGCGGATTTTCAAATAAATTCAAATATACCCAAGTGATCATTATACGCCCTGTGCGAATACAGTTATTCGAGCACGAAATGTTCGTTTATTCAACTGATGAATCCATATTTTATTCATATTGCCACGTATAAGGTAAAGGCTCCCATCTTCTTTGCTTCGCGGTGAATTTCATATGAAATTCTCCTCTGACGCAAGGTATATTGGTACTAAGAAAACGTTTTAGGTAGTGATTTTTTTCTTAAAAATTCAAATGAAATGTCCTTTCTGATGAGATAAAAATTAGTCTAAGCAAAACTTATTTATAAAGGGTACTAAAGCTTTAACTACAATTTTTTTAATTTATTTTTCAGAAAAACACAATAAAGTTATTAACTTAAGCTATGACGCCTAAAAACCCAAGTGGTTTGACCAGGCTATATAACCAATTGTCGTTTTCAACTGATTATAACATGACAAAATAGTCAAACCTACAGTCAGAACAAGCTGATACTGTTACTATCATATTTTATTATAAGCTCTTTTTTCCACACTGACAAGCACAAAAATAACTTTAGATAATGCTTCCTGTCAAAACAACTTTTTGAACAGTCGGACAAAAATAATCTATTGCAATTTTCGAGGAACGCCAAATGCTGAAGTTGCAACAGTGCATAGAAATTATCAATTTTCTGTGCGCAATAGTGGAATCTGTCACGTGGACGCTCGCTCGTATTTCCGCCGTATAAAACCAAATTCGTTCCAATAACGTGGAAAACTAGAAACATTACTAGAAGAGACTTAAAATAAAACCACATGTGCATCCTGCGGAAATCTATTAACTCGTTCCTGGAAAAAGTATGCAGTTATACAGGAAGTTCTACTACTGGTGTGAATTGCATTCAGTAGTTTATCGATTTAAAATAGATAAGACTTGGTTTTGATGATCAATCAACTGAACACAATTATCTGTTACATTGTAATAATATAAGGAAAAATGATAAATATTAGATACTTCGTATTTTCATATTAATTCCACGCAGCGCGGAGAAGAGTTAATCCGTCAATGACAAATCTGATATTTCCGTTCGAGCAGCTGTTCTCGTCGCCCTACTCTAGCGAGCTGTAATGAGCTGGATGGAACGATACTAGCTGTAACCCTTTCCACTCCCCTCAGCGCACAGCCGTCGGCGGTTTCGCAAACTTCTCCACTCGGCAGTTGTCGCGTGAAATTTACTGGTTAATTTTCAATGGGAACCGAGTTTTGAGCTTCTGGAAAATTTAAGTTCCACATTATGCTTGGCGCTCATCCGAATACGTGACGCAATGGTAATACTAAGTATGTTATTTCACACGAAAATTTTGTAGTGCTGACAATATGAATGACGGCTCTTTTATGTTGAAAGGTGAGGGAGCCGCGTTATGCCCTCAAAGAGATTTTAACTTTACGTATGAAGCGACAACTTTGATACGTCTACCTAATATTTTAGTTTGTTTTCTGATGTTGTGCGTACTGCAGATCTAAAATGACCACTTTGAGCAATTCATCAAAACGAATCATTTCGTGAATTGCGAAGCTTAGCAATTCTGCAAATTTTGACATTGACGTTTCAACTCTGATTCAATTCATTTCGTGATTCATTTCTTGAATCACTCCTCGTGTGAGTATTGCCATAGTAATAAAATAAAAATAGATTTTAAAATTTTAATAGTTTTATTGATATTTATATTTTACAGTAAATTAATGATAGTAAATCAACATTATTGGTTAGAAAAACTTAGTTAGCTAAAAAAATCGTAAAAGTACACACGCTATCTAAAAATAAAGATTATTTTTATGCCTGGCAATAAGGTAAAGCAATTCACAAAAAGCAAGCTATTTTGCGACTTTCCGTCAAACAGCAGAATTGCCATGAAATGATTCATTTCATGAACTGCCAAAATGTGGCTATTTTAAGATTTGCAATGATTCATAATGTGATCATATTGTAATTCGTGCAAAGTGGCCATTTTAGACCCACTGATTGTAGGATCAACACATTTTTTTACATACTTGGGCAACATTTGAAAAATTCACGGTAAATGTTTGATCACTGTCATTTTAATGAGTCTTAAAACTTACAAAAAAATATAGAGACAATCAAATTAAATTCGTTTCAAAATTATTACAAGCCTACTTGCTTGAAACAAATAAGTATGATTTTTAAACCTACGGGATAAACGGTGTTTTTCTACGCGTTTAGAGATGCACTATAATTAATATATTATTTTAGCAATATAAGCATTTCTCTTAATGAAGAAAACATACAATAACTCAAACAAAAGTCAATAATCTCCGGTGTTGCAGGCGTTCATAGGCTACGGTAACCACTTACCATCAGGTGGGCCGTATGCGTGTTTGCCTACTTAATTGTATAAAAAAAATAACGTTTTGATAATTCGGAACAAATTATAAAAACGTATTGTCTGGCGCACTGAAAGTAGCAGGCTCGACTCTCGACTTATTTTCACTTCGCATTGGACGCTAATTATTAAAACGCATTAGGGTCCCAACTTGTTTAACGTCTGCGTTATGATCCGTGGTGTACGATGTACTTTGTGGCTGGCCTTTGTTTGGCCAAACTTGTACTGAGTGACTGGCGCTTTCACATTGCTAAAATCAACCCGAAAGGGCGAACAGTATCGTCATTTTCGTTTGTCATCAATCTATGTTAGCCCGGCTGACATGTAAGTGTTAATTAAGCAGTCCTCACTCGAGTAATTAAGAGTGTTACACTGTTATTTTAGACATTAATTGGAATGAAATTTCGCGATATAATGAAATGGAAGGGAGAAATATTCTGCCAAGGTCTTACACGTCGCAAAACCAAAACTCTTGGGCAAACAAAGTTAAAGTTTCGATGGAAATTAAGATAAGAAAATACGATGTTGCTGCTATCGCTTCCTTGTTAAGTTGGAATGCACTGAAATTAGTGTTTTCTAAATACTTTTCAATATTTAAATTTACGAAACATTATATTTAAATTACAAAAACAAAATCCGCATATCGACCAATATCGTTTTATCGTAATCGATACAAGCAATTTAAAACAGTGCCTAGGTATTTCGATTGAAATAATAAAATATATTGCACCAATAACAAATGCTCCTTTCAAGGATTGAAGGTAATTCAATATCTCAAAAAGTTGAAAAATATATAAATATTGCACTACCAAAAATAAATTTTTAAAAAATTGAATTTAAAAAAGGTTAACTTGCAAAATGTAGTACACACCTTATGGGAATGAAGAGGAAATTTTGGAAAATTATCAATAAGAGAGAGAGGCTAAAAAGTTACTTGTATTCTTAAGATAAAGCTGACGATTTGTAGAAAAGAACTGCATTCACAACTTCAATCCAGAAGATTGCAGGTATAAAAATACACCAACTCCTATTGTCTTCAATAACCCGAGTCGACACAAACTAAGCCGCCTATTTACACGGACAGTGTTTTCCTAGGAAAGCCATTCGCTTTATCATTTGTGAACAACAGGCACTGAGTCTTGCCGCATTCAAGTTTATCTTGTTTAAGCAGAATAATATTTTTTGTATTATAAATTATTTTCTGAAGATTTGAGCCGTTAAAAACCTTTGGGTCCAATTTCGTCAGCTTTGCAATGGTATTAAACAAGTGCCGACCATGTTAAATAAAAAAAAGTTATACTTAAGTGTTGGCTTGAATCACCTCGACTGATTGTCCGATTAAAAATGGAGAAGCTAGTTAGTAATCGTAAAAGAGTTAACATGACCATCAAAAAGATTCCAGAATCTTCCAAATACTCATAAAGATTCACAGACAGAGGGGTTTACAATCAGTGTGATAACCACAGATTAAGATTGATAATATTGATGTTTTTAGTATCAAACTGAGGACAAAGAGAAATTTCGCGGATCTACTGGATTCCCCTTAGTTTCAGTCTGTCATCATCAAGTCATCAGAATTAAGATGAAGACAAGGTTCAAAAATTGAAAAAGTAATGATAATTTAGGATAGCATACATGTTTTTAAACTCATTGTTAAAATTATCATATTGAATTTTTGCACAGGATATACCAATTAGTTTATATAACAATTTAAAAATCGATGGGAAAGTTTCTTTTGTAAATATAAAATTACTACAAAATTATATTATAATCGATGACCACATAAAAAATAAAGAAACTTTCATTTTGGAACTATTTACTTAAACAAAATATTTAAGGCAGTTGTCGAAAAAAATGTTGTCTCACCCTTGGCTCACCTAGGCGTGACGTCAACGCTAGTTATCCATTAGTATGGAGCATTTGGTATCGTCCAAAATGCACGTGAGTTTAACTTCGTCATGTCTCAGTTTAAGTTTTATCGACGTGTTTTTTTTTTTACCAGTGTGCCTATTAAAATGAGGTCTTTCATTTAAACATGAAATCGAAAATTATTCGTCATGCCTATACAAAACACATACTATTTTTTTGATGCAGATGAAATGGTGATATCCTCCAACAAATACGAGGTGGTGAACACAGTGATGAGCTCCTTCGAAAGTCGTATGGCTCTGACAGTACGACATCTTACTCTGACTGATGTCGGCGGCTACCGGTGCGTCGCAAAGAACTCTTTAGGAGAAGTGGATAGCATCATCAGACTTTATGGTACGACTGCATTTGTATAAGATTTTTTTTAAAGTATTTGCAATAAACGTACGGCGTGTCCAGACATTACACGCTGGATGAGTTTCACATTATTGTACAAGTTTATTGATTACGCTGAGCAGAGATAGCCCAATACTAGGTATCGAAGGGTATCTGGATAAACGATACGGCAAGTAGAATAAAAGAAGACGTCAGAGCTAGAGTTATAAAATAATGAATTGGTTGGTAGCATGAAGTACATTATTAAGTAGATTGAAAAACACTTAATTAAATCTGTTTTATTGCATTAAAAGTTACATAAATGACCTAAAAAAGTGACAATTAAAAAATCTGTTTGAAAAGCTTACAAGCAATAAACCTTCCGAACGTAGGGAATCGAGTGGAGTTGTTTCTTCTTACCGCTTGTATAGACAAAGACGCGACTTCGCGAGTTAATTTTGAGTCCCGGCTATTGACAGAGCTCCGCTAAGTCGTTCCAAGTATATTGTTCACGACCCCTAAGCTGTATTAGACGGAATTGGAGTAATACCTTAACGATCCGTAGAAAGTTTAACGTTATAAAAATGTTTATATGATTTTTCAAACAATGTTTTATTTATTATAGAAATTCCGGGCTCCACGTTAAAGAACACAAGTCCATCAACCAAGAAAGAAGAATATAAATATTCTACGCCCATAGAAGGACCTGACAACCAATTCGGTTCTGCTGATCGTTCTGATGACGAAGATGATCATGAAACAATAAGTGATTTAACTGAAAAACCACAAATATATAATGTAACCAATAAAAATAAGACTATAGATAGCAGTATCAATACTTTGATGAATGAAAATAAAATTAGCAATAAAGTTAGGAAAATTATAAACAAATTTGATTTAGTAGAATTTAAATATAACCGTAGTGGCAAATTAGAAAATGTTTTTAATTTTTATCATTTGTTAGCAACATGTCTATACATCTATATTTATAACAAACTAAAATAAAATACGTGACAAATTATACTATAATAATTATTGTTATAACGTCAGTTTGCTATATCTTACAATTGACCATTTCCTGTCCTAGATCGATAAATTTGGAATCAATCTTAAATATTCTTTTTGGTACTGGTTGGCTAATCTAAAATACCGATCACAAATCAGGATTAGACTATTAAAAAGCTACGAATGATATGCACAATGAGCAGTTTTGTGCAAATTTGTTACGCTTAATGTTACGTTAAATAGAAATGTAATAGGATGAACCTAAACGGTAATGAAAATTGGAAATTCTTATGAAAAATTTGACCTAGGTAATCATCCGAAAGTAAAAATAGTACTAAAACGGAAGGCAAATCCCTATTCCAAAATGATTAATTGAAGAATTTGAAGTGGACCGTAAATTGATATTGATGAGCGACTTCCTCCAGCCTTCCTATCACTTTTATAATTTTGCTAACACTATAGATTTTTATCTAAAACCTTTGGGATTATCTGTTGCTTATTTTTTATATATTGTTAGTCAAGCATAATGCCTACTCAAAAACGGTAGTAGGGTCACCGTAGCTTACGCTTTAAGCTTGTTATAATGTAAGTACCTACACGAGTGAGTGTTTTTGGTGTCAGAAATGCTTGCATGGAAATATGCCCATATATATATCTGATCCAGATACATAATATTGTCCTTTCATCAATATAAATCACATAAAGATGTAGTGAATAATTGCGGTTGTTGCTTCCAAACTATCAATAAAATTGTAATCTCTTGTAAATTTTAGTTTGGTGTAGCATAAAATGCACAAATTAGACCGTCAAAATATTATTGTCACTATGAAATTATTTTTTCCTAGTCTCGCGTTAAGGCCATCTGTTTGTATTTCTCTATTATTACAATGATATACTGCAAGGCTGCTTTCGGCCAGTGCTCGTGCTATATAGGCTTATGGTGATTATGATGATATTTAGAAATTATGTTATAGTTTAACAATTCTGTGCATTACATTTCAGAATGTAAATGTGACCTCTCATGCATTAATTTAATTTTTTTACGCATGATAATGTAACTAAGGTATATCTTAGTGGAAAAAGACAATAATGTTAACAAAACAAGTATGGCTGTCTGATATTGAGATAGGTTTGTCGATGGTGTTTTTGTGAAAATGATTTGTGGGTTCATTATGATGTAAATGTGATAAGCATTGATAATCGAATGTAAGTGATTGATAAGTTGTCATTGTTAACATTATTTTCTTTTTCTATTGCATAATATTATTATAACATAATTGATATAACATCAGTGTGTACACAATATTCGATAATGCCCAATATGAACATATAATCCTGTTGTTAAATTTAAATAAATTATTATTCCAATATTTGTAAATTAAACTGGATATATTTATTTGTATTCCTGAGAATTCTTTTTTTTTTCCTCATTGGTTTCCTGGTCATTTATATAAGTGGGTCTCTAGAGGTCTTTAGCACTAGGTAGGTACTTTCAATGGAAGACCTAAACGAACAAAAAATCAATTGGAGAAGTTAGCTTGATAATCGATAGAGCAACGAATTTGTATGTATCGTGTTCTATTGTCATTCTTCGATAGGTGGCAAAGGTCGCTGATAAAAGACCAGAGACAGCATTATAAAAGCATCAAACAGGTCTAGTCATTAAAAATTATGCCAAACGTGTCGTCTCCATACTACTTATTACATATATGGTCGTCTTTGATTTAAGTACTAAATATGTCGGATATCATTAAGAATGATTTTTTTTTTACTCTATTCGATTTCGATTCCTTCTGTGTCTTATACAAATAAATAAATATTTCACGTAAAGGATCCAAATCACTTTCGGTAACCCGACGAATCTTGGCGATAACACGTTGTGTAAAACATTTTTTCTCTACTTTAACCGCAAACTCCAGAATACAAAACGCGAATCCAAAAATAATATCCTGCAGTCTAACGAACTCTGAACAAAAAGCTGTGTATTTGTTTGTGGAGTTCAACTAATTTGCATACATAGCAAGCAACACGGCTTGTGGGAGTCGGGCGTGTGAAAATAGCAAAGTTTCCGAATAATGAAGATGAGTGAAGATGTTGGGTAATCCGCCGCCGAATGGAAACTTGGTAGAAACCGCAGGCTGCCTTTGGAGCTGTTGCAGACTCGACTTATGCGGTGTTTCCCTCGTTTTTAATTAATTTCCTTTTACTACTATTTCGCTTTTTGTTGTTGTTATCGCTTTGAGTAGATACCGTTCGTTATTTGAATGGGAAAGGAATTCTGGTTATGTTATTATTGACTTTTTAAAAAGCTTATTATACCCCCAGAATAATTAAAACCGTAAGTACCTTTTCACAATTTATATTAGAAAAAGCAGAAACCCACAATAGGTAATTGCTTAAAAATTAATATTACAATACAATATTCTTTATCACATCATATTCTACAAGAACTGTCGCAACAGAGTGATTATTTTGACTTAGAGCAAATAAAATCCGGAGCCATCCGTTATTACGCATATGTTACGCAATCTTTCAAAGACAAATTTTTAAAACAGTAATATCGACTTCACTTTTTTTAAATGATCTGAAATTTAATCAAAAATTTATCAAAATTGTTTTTTTTTTCACAGTTCGAAACTGATGGAATAATGTGTCATTATAATAATATGATTACATTAGGTTCTGTACCAACTGGGCTCGTGGCATAGTTAATTAAAACTCATCTGAATTCCCGGCTGTAAATTTTACATTCGCGAGTTTTTTCGAAACTTTTCGACAGAGCATCCACTGCTCTGTTTATTTATGAGCTTTGGCTAGCAGCCGACGGACGCCCGCTTGACCAACAATATTTTTACATTAATGTTTGTTTTTTTATACGGCAATACCGATTTAAGGTCATATACACAGCCCGTGAAAAACCATTGTTAAAACCTTTTTTAAAAAAACCACTAATGGATCTCCACATTTTATGTTTTTTAACATTTTTGAATAAATACTACTAAGTACAGCAGTTGTTTGTTTTTTGTGATTAAATATTACAAAAACTGCAGTTTTTAGCTTACCTACATACCAATACATTGTTAACTGCATGAGTGAATAAATCCATTAGACTAAACTATGCCAACGGCATAGCGAATACAGTAATAGCCATGAGGTTTCCCAAACTATTATTTTAAAATAAAATAAATAACGCAAAACATTTTGCTTAAATTTTTTATTGATCATTTTATGTATTGTAACTAATAAATATATTCAATTATTAAAATATGATAAACCGGCATGTTTATCATATTTTAATAATTGAATATATTTATTAGGTGAGGTGCAAGAATGGACCTCCGCGGTCGAGAACAGAGGACGGCGACGCAACTGTCTGTACACAGTAGGGACATAAAAATTACATCTAGACAATGCAGGCGAATTATCAACTTTTCCGTTGAGCAGCAAATAATAATGAATTAAGATTGCACATTTACGTCTAAGTTCAAGAGTGTTTAGTCCTACCATGCCAGTAACGAACAGAGAGGATAATAACCATACAACTTTTTGTATAACGAGCGGGCAAATCTCCGTTGGACACGTTCAATCATAGCTTTATATTTGGTTTCGTGTGGATCCCATATAATAGAATTATATTCTAGGCTACTGCGAACAAATGCAAAATACAAAACTAAAATGACGCTCCGATCACGAAACTAGTAAGATTGTCTCATCACAAATCCCAATGCTTTGAAGGCTCTTTTGCAAATTTCGACAATGTGGACATTCATCGTTAGGCCAGTGTCCAGGGTAATGCCCAAATCTCGAATTTGCGTGACACGCAACATCGGTTGGCCATCTATTTTGTATGGATGGACAACGGGACACCTAGAGCGTGTAAACGTCATAGTTTTACATTTAGATACATTAAAGTCTAAAAAAATTACCTTACTCCATTCGACCACTCTGTCGATGTCCCGCTGTAAGTTTCAGTTGCAGTTAGGCCACTGCTGGATATACGCCTGTCAAAATGATTTCCTGCGGCCTAGAACATATTTATACTAGTTCGCCGCGAACATAGACCTCGCGATAATTTTATTACACTAATATGACAGGATTCAAAAAGACGTTAGAGTTTGCGTGTTGTGGATCTTCAAACAATTTTGTAGACCAAAAAAGCATACGGCCTGCCAGTTCAAATTTCAAAGTAGTACATAGACACCTGCATCTTCTGGAGTATCATGTGTACATTGCCGACCCTTAAACAATTTAGTAGGCAACTATATATAAGGCCCGCCTAATGGTGAGATTTCACAGTAGTCTATAGACAGCAACAACACCTGGAAGGTCACGTGCGCATTGCCAACCCTTGAACAATTTATTTAGCAAACTAGCATACCGCCCGTCTAATGGTATCTACCAAAATTTTTAAAACTTTGAGTTTTTCTTTTATATCCACTTATATGTGAACACTGCAGGTGTCTACAGACTATTACGGTCTCTTACCATCTGGCAAGTAGTATGCTTGTTTGCCCACAAAAGGTTGGCAACACGCAAGTGACACTCCTTGTCTTATAAATGTCAATAGACTACTTGGATCAGATTTACTTGGAGAGTAGCTAAATCAAAAATAGTAATTTAAGGTAAAAATAATCGTACAGCTAATATTAATCAACAGACATTGGCTATACTTTGGTTTAGCCGAAACAATGCCGGCTCAACTTAAGTCTAGCCGAAGACAACAGGCTACAACCGGGACCACGCCACCCTTAAAGATTAACTTTACGACTTTAAAATATCTCAAGTTGATCCCAGTAAATGAGTAGAAAAAGTTTTCTTGCTATTAGAATTTAAAAAAAATTATATTTGTTTACTTTGATGACATGATCATCTAGGTATTTTTTCAGTTATTTATATTTTATTACAAAGTATCGAACCGATTGCATTAAAAATTTTAAGAGAATAAACTGAAAGTGTACGCCTACAAATAAGAAAACAATTTTTAAAATCGGCTTAGAGACGACGGTGTTATTAGATAACAAATATGAAATAATAAACATCAATAACTCCTATTTTTAAAAGTCCGTTAAAACAACTAAAACTTTTTTTTATACAGGTGTATTTTAACATTTTCTACGAGTACTCTCATTCCGAATATCCTGAATATCAGCAAAATCCGACTAACAGCTTTGGAATTATTTAGAAATATTTGTTTATACCTTAAAGCAAATATCTCAAAAACTACTGAACCGATTTTGATGTCAAACGAACTTGGAAATTCGATGCATGCCTAATATACACCTTCTAAATTTCATCGAAATTGGACTAACGGCTCGAGAGTTATCGCGGAACATACATAGGTACAAATAATGTTTTTTCGCCCCAACTTGATTTGTTTCATTTTACATATCATTTAACTTAACCTTACTACGAGTACAATACCATTTCAGATAATACAGGCGACAATGGATCAGAGGAAACAACTACTGGATTTCTAGTAACGAGGAAATAATCAATCTCCCAAGTCCACTTGGAAGCAATCAACGGTCTGATATTGCGTCCGTCCAATCCGATAAAAGTATCGATACATCAAAGACGTTGCGGTTCAATTACTTGTGGTGTATCTCCCTGGAATCGATAATGAAAATAGTGATGGGAAGTGCAGCCTACGTCATATTGTAGACGATGTCAGCCGATGTCAACAACACGCTGCTGTGTCTCCGAAATCGATACGTTTTGAACTCGATCCGGGTAACATCATTTTCTCGATTGACATGATAGGTACATAGTTCAATGATTTAATAAGAGTTTTTAAAAAAAATTCCTGCAATTGCTTTGAAAATATGTAAAGACTAGCTGAGCCCGCGACTTCGTCCGCGTAACGTTCGAATACATACCTACTTTCCTAACTTATATTATCCGTCATTGCAGTTTATTACACAAAAATCTTAGATGTTATTAATATGTGTATATATGTATGTAAAAATCTTTAAAATTTGAAATGTTCAGGAGGTCGCTATGTAAAATATTGCGACGAAAGAGGAAGATTATTCAACTTTCTAGTCAGATCGCCATAGACATACATGCTGCGCTATTTTATGTAGATTATTTGTGAAAGAGTAGTCATACTATCATCCTGCTACGTATAGATTAAAGCCGTAAAGCAATTTTTTGCGTCTAAAAGAAAGCTACCTGTCCCTATTTCTTCTAAACCAGTCGACTCTCGCAAATTATATTTACGAGGACCAATCACTACTGAGTATAGTACTGATTACGCGCTAGTAACAAATTAGGTGACTACTTCCAAACAAAAGGGGTTTTCACGTCAGAAAGTAAATTTTAGCGTATCCTATACTCCTTTCCTCACCTAGCATACATCTATGTACCTGAATAAATAAATAAAAAAAAAATATCGACCACGCTCATCCAAAAAAAAAAAACACTTCTATTTGTCCTAACAATAATACACTCGCCTTTCCAGCCACTGGCAAGACCACTACATTATTAAAGACTTAAGTTGCTTCAAATCCCTGGATCTGATTTACCGACATCTGAATCATATGGCATTGACAGGTCTGTCTTCCGAATAGATATGCCTCACTAGACCGAATTTTATAGAAGTTGAACAAGATATTTAAGTGCTTATGAATGAAATATTTTTTGCCTATTAGAATATAATACAATACAAATACTCTGTATTGCACCAAAACACAAATTTAACAAAACAATGTATGTACATTAAAATTGAAATACAAAGGCCGACTTATCGCTATAGCGATCTCTTCCAGTCAAACCTTAAGGTGGATGGCCTATATTTTTGTTTTAGTTCTATATATTCATGGTAGTTTATTAGGACAATTTCTAAACAATCACAACTCTTTACTAATGTAATACAATAACATTAGCACATAAATTAGACATCAATAACTCAACATTCGTAATATTCTATTATCGCTAAGAATAATATATGAAGTGAGCTTCAAACAATAGGTACCCCCGTCAAATGATTCCAATTCATCTTACATCGAGATAATAAATCGAAATACCTTCAGTAAATATTCTCGTGTAATACTCAAATGAAATGGGACGAGAAACAAATTACCTAATTTCTCTTTATGTATACAAAATGAGCTCGAAGTTGCTCAAATTGGCCGTTAAACACACTTAAACAATTTGGTATGAAGGGAGAAACCTTATTAACAGGTTTAATCTAGGAGACTGAAAGTGAATACACGTCATTTAATTTTTGAATAAATCTTTGCAAAGTTTAATGCTATTGGAATAGTATTATGAAAAATTACTAAGAGCGGATAATACCATGATGTTAACAATTTATTTCTTTTATTTTTCTCAACGATTGCATGGACGATTTTATGAATATACCTGATTTAATAAACTATATATGGCATGTATAATACATACTTATTACACACCTTACGTTTCGTACACTTTACAGTGATAATATTACTGCGTAATACGCGATAAAACCATATACATTTACTTAAATCTATGTGTAATAATATCGAAAACATAATACAACATTTTTATTAAAAAAGTTTTATTTATTTATTTAGTCATACAAATTTTTAACATAAATCACATCATCGTCAATATAAAAGAATAATACATACAACAATAAAACGTCAAAATGTCAACATTACCCCGGGTGGGTTTAGGACATTTTAAGTGCAAAGTTGCTTAAAACACTTGCAGCGTTTCCATGCTGAATAGCGATGGCCATCCTTTGCATCATATTATTTTTATTTAACTTTTGGTGCGAGACACAGAGCATTTTTTAACTCATTGACATTGAAAAATGTATTCAATACAAGCTTTTTCCTGCGCCAAAAAGTAGCCTATGTTTGACCTCGGATCTTCAACTATATTCAGGCCAAATTTCATCAAAATCCGTTCAGCGGTTTGGCCGTGAAAGCGTAACAGACAGACAGACAGACTTTCGCATTTAAAATATTAAGTATGGATTTGCAATAAAAATATATTAGGAAGAAAGGCTGATCGAATAGAATCTAGTGGTCAATTGTGAGGATATTGGATAGGAAAATTAGACTTAAACTTTAGAAAGTAATTTACTTCGTTTTACGAATAGTATTCACTGTACTAATATAATACCTAAGTTTGATTTGCAAAAGTGAAATTATCAATAAAATTAAACTATTTTAAGACTGGTTTCATTGCGTTTATTACTTATTTATTTACACTTAACGTTTCAAACACTTCAGCGTTAATGGTCGCAGGTAGACTAAGTTAACATATATCTGTGGTATAATAAGAATACAAAACTACCTACCGCCTATAATTTTATTGAAAACTATGACGATTCACTTAAATTAATCAATTAATGTGTAACAATAGCGAAAATATCATAAATCATTATGAAAATATAAATATTTAAATAAGGCGGTATTATCAACTCTCAAAATTGTTATTTCAATTGGCATCTCTGCTGAGAATGAAGCCCCGGGCACTGGGCGGGCCTTTTAACAGGTAATTGCATTAATATGTCCCGACGTACGACACCTACGAAATTAGATGAGCCCACATTCGAGTTTTGATATTATTTTCTATCTCCTACACGTGGAAGAAACTTCACAACATCGACGATGAAATTCACAAAACAAATTTCAGTCTACAAGGGTTTTATGTGAAGTATCTAATTAATTCGAAAGACGTTGATAAATTTTGTTATACTTAACAAACGTAGGATAGACGCATAGATTTAGTAAGTACTAGCTGTTTCCCGCAGCTCCGCATGCGTCAAAAAGTAGCCTATGTTTGACCCCGGGTCTTCAACTATATCCATACCAAATTTCATTAAAATCCGTTCAGCGGTTTGGCCTTGAAAGCGTGACAGACAGAAAGACAGATAGACAGACTTTCGCATTTATAATATTAGTATGGATGGATGTAGGACTACGGAATACGGAAAAAATGGCTAAATGTTATTATAGTGTTGATGAAATTATGAATGATAATTGTACTTAATTAAAATAATCTTGACATTTTGACATCTACCTTCAGTATTTGTAATTTTTTTAATAATTTTATTTTATAAATCTTATTGACATAATGGGACATATTAAAAAAAAATTCTCTGTATTTATTTTTAATTTTTGCATACTCATCTGAGAGTGGAATACACGAAATTATAATTAACCAAAGATCTATGCACTGTATTCTTACAAATTACAAATAAATAAATTATCTCTCGTATCTTATCTAATCCATACTTCCATACAAATATTATAAATGCGAAAGTCTGTCTGTCTGTCCGTCTGTCTATCTGTCTGTCTGCCTGTCTGTTACGCTTTCACGGCCAAACCGCTGAACGGATTTTGATGAAATTTGGTATGAATATAGTTGACGACCCGGGGTCAAACATAGGCTACTTTTTGACCCAGACGGAGCTGTGGAAAACAGCTAGTGTGTTATAATTCTATGGATAGATGTCTGTCTATTCTATAATATGCCTGTATCAGAAAACTGTAAATGTGTTATTTATAAACTCATTCCCTATTGTGTTTGCAATGATAAATATAATTCAGAAAGTCTCAAATTATGGCGTATGTTGCCATACTCCTGTAACATAAAATTTAAACATGGCGTTCCATGTGACCGTTTATGTTGAATCTTTTTTGATAAATTTGATAACATTGACTCAAGTAGATGAAGAATCAAAAAGTAGGTATTTTGTAATTTTAGTCATATAAAACTCAATTAGTTCTAACATAACACAACAAACAGTTCACAAGCAAACGCAATTCATCGGGATTGAACTAATGTGAGAAACGGAGCGAATCCTACCCCGTCCCAAACGAGCTCCAGGACTGTTTGCCCAAATCTGACAGCTGTACCTAATTCGGAACGTAGCGCTAAATAGTTTCCAGAATGTCTAGAACTTAGGCTGCAAATACAAGACACGATCTATGCACAAGCTGTATTCATATCCATACTAATATAATATTATAAATGCAAAAGTATGTCTGTCTTTCTGTCTGTCTGTCTGTTACGCTTTCACGGCCAAACCGCTGAACGGATTTTGATGAAATTTGGTATGAATATAGTTGAAGAGCCGGGGTGAAACTTAGGCTACTTTTTGATGCAGGCGGAGCTGCAGGAAACAGCTAGTACGATATAAAGTAATGGCAACGTGATGATATGAGTAACCTGAGCCAATCGGTTTATTACTTCTCACATTTGACGTCATTAAGTGATATTTATATTGAAAATAAACGATTTCATTTCATTTCACTTGAATAAAAATGAAATAAAATCTCAAAACCTTTCTTTATGTTTCTAGTCTAGTATAAACAAAAAATATATTTAGAAATTACAGACAGACTACTTGAATAAAAAAAAATAAACATATAAATAACATGAAAATCAACAAGAAATATTTATATAATTAACATTTTAAGCTTTATTCAAAAACGATTTTCAATCATGTTTCCATCTCAAAGAACTGGCTTAACGTTGCAAAGCAGAACATGCGTGCTAATGGACTCTCTGTCAAGGATGCTGAAGACCAGGCGAAGTGTAGACATAAAAGTAAAACTGAACTCGGACACTGGAATCCGAAGCAAACAGCTGAAGATGCAATCGAGAAAACGCTAGGATTAAGAAGAGGTAAAATAATAAAATAAGTCGCAACTCAATCAAAAAAACCGGTACAACATGGGTACAACTCATTCTTTGGTAAGTAACTTCACGACGCCATTGTGAAACATGCCCGAAAATCAGAGAACGCATCCATCACTTCACTACCCATAGTCCAAAATCAACCGGGATTCTGCTCCTGACAATATTTTATACAGCTGTGAACATTGCAATCGCTACAAAGTTTAAATAAAAAAATATCTTCACAAAGTCACACCTCAATCAAAAACACCGATGCAACATGTGTACAACCACAGAAATAAGTTTAGTAGAGTTAAGATTGATAGAAGTGTCATGATGAGTGCCAAAGTTAAGCTACTATACTAAGTTAAGACCAGAGAGGCTTAACTGGCCTGCAGAAGGCACCTTTATGTGCCTTTATTACAACGCATCCTTTGGTACCTATCTAGTCGCGACGCGATTATGAAACATGCCAGAAAACCAGAGGACGCATCCATCACAACCCATAGTCCAGAACCAACCGGGATATTGCTCCTGACAATATTTTATACAGCTGCGAAAATTGCAACCGCTACCAACTTTAACAATTTACACGCTTATGTCGACGTTCCGTGCATATTGCAACTCGTAGAAACCATTTTACCGATTGTGTTTTGTATTCCTTTGTAACAAAGACGGTTTTGCATTCTAATTTAAATAATAAAAAAAACTAATAAAAAATACATGTATTTTTACGTCTTACGAGACTCATATTGATAATTGTGTATTGGAGAAATAAGTAAACTGAGTTCATCTAAAAAATATCAATTTATATGCAAGGCAAGAATAAAATATTGAAGCCGCAAAATATTAAGTACATTGGTTATATAGTATAGGCAATATAGGCAAGGTTTCCTATACTCCTTAATTATTTCAAATCATTTGCACAGAAATATTACGGTAGCAAATAAATATGTGGGTATCTCTTTGAAAATTATAAACTATTGGATAATTAATTTAGAAGGCACATTAGAAAAGTAAGTACAAAAATCTTATTAATTCATGTTCAGTTCAGTGATTAACAAAACATTTAATTGAATATCCAGAGTAGGAATAAATTGAATAGGCGACAACTGCGTCGAGCTGCACTGCTGCACAAGTGATTCATGTCTGCAGAATAGAAATAGTTGAGCAAAACGCAGTTTTATAAGCTGCTTTTGTTTTATTTCCCGGTTCATAAATATTGAACTTTATTACCCAGTAATAGGAACTTGTTTTGAGCTTTTGTATTATGTATCTCATATAAGAGTAGTTTAGAGTTCGGTACGGTCAGCTTGAAAATATTTATGATGAAATAGATGCAATAAAGCACTTCGTAGCAAAGCGTTAGTACTTCATAGAAGGGTTACGAACATGCTAGAACGCTACAGTTTTTGTAGCACTTCTACACCTTTTTCACTTATAACTGCTGTCTCTACTTCTATGTGAGTGGAAATAGCGCTGTAGAGATAAATTAGATACACGGTAATTTTTAAATCTGGTCAACACAACATGCATAATATGTGGGTAAGTATAATACAGAAACTTTCATAAAAAACTTGCACTGTTGAGATACGATGGGAATGATGAAAGAGGTTTGTTTGAATGTTATATGTATCGTTACTTCTTAGGTCACATTAAATACACTTCGATGACCAAATACCCATCTGTAGTGAGCCTAAAGCTTGACTGCCAATTTGGTGGCCTAAAAAAATGCCTTTTTTGCAGACCATAAGCCGCACCGCTTCCACGTGACAAGTCCGGGAAAGTTCCCTTGTCTTGTTGCTGCCGTGTTTGGCGGATTGGATTTGTTCCCGTATGCTAATACGATACGT
This sequence comes from Euzophera pinguis, assembly GCA_947363495.1. NCBI lineage: Eukaryota > Metazoa > Arthropoda > Insecta > Lepidoptera > Pyralidae > Euzophera > Euzophera pinguis. The sequence goes on from OX376155.1 coordinate 8,504,072, forward strand.
GAGCACTGTCACACCTCCGGATATGCGAGGAACGGAAAATTTGTGCAAAACACAAAACAAATGATAATAAATAACAGGATTTCTAACTCCAAACAAAAGACGTGCGATAAACAAACGAATAGTCAAATTGAGTAACCATATGAATTGTGCACTGTTAGAACAACGTATTTCTCTTATTTTTTTTTTTTGAGAGACTGGCTCTTCAAATAATTAACACCTCGTAAAACTTGTAACGCCGAACTAGATTTTAAAGGTAATGTCATTTATTAATAAAAAATAAACTTACTTCGCAACAAAAATACAAAGAATAATTATAAAAAAATCAATAGCATAAAGAACTTTTTGACCAGATCTGGAATTGTTTATGAAGATGTATAATTCAGTACTGCTAGTCCTGATGTCTAAGGGAAGCTACAAAAAGAGGTAATTAGACTGACATCCATTATATTGCCTAAAGGTACACCAGAATACCAATGCATGCAATTTTTATTAAACAACCATACTTATAGAGTGCGAAAGTCTGTCTGTCGGTCTGTTACACTTTCACAATCAATCCGCTGAACGGATTTTCATGAAATTTGGTATGAATACAGTCGAAGACCCGGGGTTTAACCATAGGCTACTTTTTGACGCAGGCAGCTGCGGGAGACTGCTAGTTTGTTTGAATATATGTATTCCAGTTTAAATGCGGAACAGTCCATTTCGTTTTTTTTTTGATACCGTAAAAGACGACTAAGAAATAGGGTACGCTATTTTCTAATAAAATTAAATACAAATTTCATAAAAACTTAGGCCTAGCGTTTCAGAATTTTAATTCGGTTAATCAAAAATATCTTAGTATACACGAGTCTGATAATCATTTAGAAAAGATTTTCTATCATTTTACACGCCCTCTTGTAGCAAACTAAGTAAACAAAAAAACCTGAAGCAAAGTTTTCCTTGGGGTTGCCATGCTTTCTTGCAATATGTGTGCTTTTTTCTGAAACAGAATCAATCAGCGCCATCTATTAAACGTTGAACAAACTACTTCACAGTTCTTGGTTCAATGGTGTCCAACAAAATACAAACCCACAAGAATATGTCTGCATATTCTAGCTAGATGTCTTTATTTGCAAAAATTCAACAAGATTCATTCATATCTAGCGAGTTTCTCAGTATACTTTGGGTCTCAGAGATTTTCGGGACCGCCTTTCGGTCTCTAACGTGTGTTCCTTTAATGACCACCAAATGTCGGCCGCAGATTTTATTAGTGGACAACAGTTTGTTGTTTTAAAACAGTTTAAAAAAATGTTAAAGTAAGATCAGTCAAAATGATTTCTTATGTTTTCGCGATTGTTATTCATTAAATTAAACTATTTTAATACGGTTTTTTCGCGTTTATTACTTATTTATTTACACCTGACGTTTCAAACACTTTACAGCGTTCATGGTCGCAGGCAGACTAAGTTAACATTTTTGGTGTAAATAAATAAGTAATAAACGCGATAAAACCGTATTAAAATAGTTTAATTTAAAGATCAGTCAGGTTAAAAACAAAGCAGGTCTGCTAATGAATAATCATTTTTCAACATAACGTTTTCTTATCCAGTAATCATACATAATATTATTTTATAACAAAGGTAAAATTATAGCGATGTGACGCCAAAAAGCTTATAGGAAAATATTACTTAGGACGCGGATTTTCATAACTTCACGGTCATAATGAAAGTTTTGCATTATTCAGTTTCACCTAATCAGAAGTTACGGCCAGAGAGACGCTAGACTTGCGATATTATAAGTATTTTCTGAAAATTGAGTTTGAATTTATGCAATTGTGATTCACATTTTTAAATATTTGTAATAAATATTCAATATTTAGAAGAAATTTGTAATTTTTAATTGGCAGAAGAGTGCGGCTTTTCATATCTCATCTATCAAAAGGTTTAAAGACACGCACTTTCATTATTTACATTGAAGTTATTGATATTGAGGCCGAGAGGCGATTTCAAAAACTCTGACACCAGGATTAAACTACAAAGGAAATTTACCTTGTAACCCACAAGTTATGAACGAATGCTTCACATTACTGACATTGATTGCATTATGTTTTATTAATTTCTGCTTTTGTGGGAATTTGCATTTTTCACTAGTCTTGCTTACAACTGAAAAATAGATAAAAGAGAACAAACACAGAGAGCGTCAAACAAAGCGCCATATTTCAGATAAAATCGAAAATCTCTGTCGCACTTTCTTTCTCTTAATTAAATGTGGAATTCGCTGTATACCTAGACAGGGGCAGATTTTTGAAGCTTACTTAGAAAAACAGTCCTCAAGTGATTCTAACTGCCACAAGAATCAGATTTATTTTCGATCTTTTTGTTACTTTCAAAGTAAAATACAAGCCTTATTATTAATGTGTTTCCCTGAGGAGTAATGTAATCCGACAACTCCATTAAATGCTATTTTTTAAATATTTGTCACTCAAAACCGGTGAGGCGAACAAAAATTCTTCGACATAAGAATCATACTTCTCAAAAATATCACTTCAGAGCTAGAGAAGTGAATTCTGAACGAGCTTTTACGGTATCTAAATAAGTCCCTTGACCTTTAGCAATGAAAGCAAAATTAATGTAATAAGTAAAACTCGCCAAGAATATAACACAACCGTCGCCGTTATAGAAAATTTTGCGCCGCTTAAAATCCGACTCTCAACAAAATTAAAGCTAGAAAATGTCAGACGATCCAAAAAAAATGCTACGAGATTCCAGTTTAATGCAATAAAATCTTGCAAATTTAATATTGCAATCATGAGCTGGATTTGTTCCCTCGACTCAAACGCGTCACTCCGCATTCTGGGTATTTTACCGGTAAATTTAGTTTATTATGAAGTAAAAGGAAAACAATTGTATTTACGATGTTTTATTTAACTTCCCTTATTTGTTGATTTCCTATTTTGCTTAGCTATTTTGCCAACAGATTTTATTTGATTAATTTATTGCAAAAGAATCTTAGTTTTGATTTTGTCGGAAGGATATGACATATTATATAGACACAAATTAAATCAAAATTGTTTGCAGAAGTGTTTTACAAACAGTTTAATAACCAGAAGATAGGGTGTAGAAAAACTTCATAAGGGGATCAGGTATATATCAGTAATGCATTCGTGATTCATAGGCTACGGTAATCCGCATCCGTAGATCCGTAGATTGACCGCCTCGCTGGCTTGTTGGCCTACTTTAAAAATACTTGAAGAATTTGATGTGTCTATCTCTTAGTACTAAACTAACAATACAACGGGAAAGACAAAGTGATATTTTCTAATTACACATTTTATTGCTAAAATAGAATTATTTCATTTTAATTTCTCAACTTCAAATAATAATGAATTGACTGCCTTTACAATGTCGATAACGAAATGAATCGAAATGCGGGATTAGAAGGTAAAAGTTCAACAGAAAGAAAAGTATTAAAATTCGAGGTGCATTCGAGCAAATGAACCAAGTTTTTACAGATGTTTGGTTCCGCAATGAGTAGAGTAGATTTCAATCGACTGAGTTTTATATTTTCTACGTTCGTTGAAATATACTTGTGACTTAACTAGGTAGTCGTTTTTTTTATGTGGATAAAATTACTTTGTGTTATTTGTAACACGCATTACACTTGGTATCAAAAGGTTTAAAGACACGCACTTTCATTATTTACATTGAAGTTATTGATATTGAGGCCGAGAGGCGATTTCAAAAACTCTGACACCAGGATTAAACTACAAAGGAAATTTACCTTGTAACCCACAAGTTATGAACGAATGCTTCACATTACTGACATTGATTGCATTATGTTTTATTAATTTCTGCTTTTGTGGGAATTTGCATTTTTCACTAGTCTTGCTTACAACTGAAAAATAGATAAAAGAGAACAAACACAGACAGCGTCAAACAAAGCGCCATATTTCAGATAAAATCGAAAATCTTTTCACGTAAATAAGGTCATCATTATCCTAGCGTGTATTCCTAGTTGTGTCGGCAACTTACCCTTCGGAGCCTAGGGTACGCTGTAAGTCAGGCGGAACTGGTGCAATGGAACGACTGCCGTCTGAACTCCGTAACCCTTTTTACAGGGTAACCAGACCAACAGGAACATGACCCGAGGTGTCTTAGAAGCCAACACTGTCAGAATTTTTCAGGCTGCCCTAAGGCATCTGACACAGCCTCACGACTGCTATCTATCGATAACAACCGGGACCAACGGCTTAACGTGCCTTTCAAAGCACGGAAATGGCTCCTCGAAAGGAAAGGAAAGAAGGAATCCTACAACATATCTTATGGAAAACCGAACCCATAAAATGTTCATTGCTGGAATGTAGTCCTCTTCCACAGATATTTTTGTGTATTTCTATAAATATTATTCTCATTTTCATAGACTCTACCTCAAAACTAGCACGGTTAAGTTGGCTGCTATAAATAAACACAGTGTACCTATCACCTTTGTAAACTTTTAAAGTTACCTGCTCGGAAAATGTCGCTGTGAAATCCGGAATAACTGCGATGGAGGTTTTATAAGTACTGCTAGTTCTGTGTAAGATAGGAATTCTCGAGAAAAGTATACTCTCATTGATACCATTTTGTCGATCCATCTAAATGCAAATGCCATCTCAGAATATACTCGTATTATATACTAGCTGAGACTATGAATTCCGTTTGTGTCACGGGAAAAAGTAGCCTATGTCACTCTCCAGGTCTCCAACTATCTCCACACAAAAAATAACATCAATCCGTTGCTCCGTTTTAACGTGAAAGAAGGACAAACAAACACACTTTCACAATTTTATAAAATTAAGTATGGATTATATATATTATATATATATATGTATATAATAATTAATTAAATATTATATGAATACAAAATTCAAAAATAAACATTTAATTGAGTAAAGGTCTACTTGGTGTTTTCTTTAGAGACAAGATACGAAACACAGAAATAGGGAGAAGAAAAAAGGTAGCCGATATAGTGGAAAGAGTAACCACCTTGAAGTGGAAATGGGCAGGTCCCATAAGTCGCAGGGAGGATGGAAGATAGAGCCATAAGATCATGGACTGGAAACCATGGCAGGATCACAGAAACCATGGCAGACCAATTACTCGGGTCTGTTATGGAGGAGACACGCACAAGATGACTTCCGTGCACAAGAGAAGGCCTATGTCCTGCAGTTAACGACTTAGGCTAAAGAAGAAGAAGAAATGAAATACAGACATTTTAAAACCTTAATTTATAAAAACGTATATGTCGATTTGGATTCAACGAATAAGACAAGTGGGATGAGAATTACAATGGTCAAAATTTAACAAAGGAGTTGCCATGGTCGTTGATATCATAAATGTATGATATCATAGATCAGCGTGTATATATTAGTTTCAGTGGAATATTGTTAATTTTGGTTGAGGTGACGGCACTAAGTATCACTTTTTATTTTTGCTAATTGAGCAATACTTGATTGATGAATTGGTGATTCCTTACAGAAATAGAGACTCTTTTCTATTTGTGGAACATATAGGGGGTTTTTTTTAATTTGACTGGCCATTGAGGAAACAGAAGCCTTAAGGGGAAGTACTCCCGGGCATCCAGGATACCACATCGCAATAAGCTGAATAGCGTTTATGGCTGTTCGAGTTAATAACATCGCGTCTACAGCGATGTCGCTGCAATTATTAGTACTTCATATAAACGTTTAGTGTGGGGTGTAATCTTTCGGAGTGTAGTGTATTTTATTTTCGTAAATAAAAAATATCGGTAGCTTTCTTTTGGTGAAACTTTGGTATTTTAAAATTTTTAAATGATTGTCAACATGATACAATTTTGATTTTAGATATAATTTCCGAGAGCTAATTCCAAGCGCATACGCGCCCGTAGATTATAAACAGTATTTCTAAAGTAAAAAAAAAATGGGGTTTATGGGGAGAAAGTGTTATTTAGGTAGATTTAAGTTGTATTGTATTGTGGCCACCAACATTGAATAAAACTAGTCTGACTTAATTAGCCGGGTTTTTCACTAGTCTTCCCTCATATTTATTAGTAAAAAAAAATAATAGAAAAACTTATTAGATAATTTATAAATTTTCATGATCGATGAAGATTTTTAAGCTCAATTTCTCTACTAAAAAAGTTTAATATCAAAAATCAAAATATCTTCAATATCATTTCTTCTTTCACAGACAAATAGTTTTACGATGTCATTCATATAATATGATTTGATTGTCAATGTCAATTGAGACGTCTGGAACATATTACTAGAGTTTGCTGAACTATAATTGTAAAAAAATGCGTGCTTGTTAGCAAGAAATCAATAGGTGGATAAGTAAGTATACTAAATTAGAACAAAGAATTGTTAGTATCTTAAGAAATTTAGTAAGCTTTTCTTCGTCTTTAAAATTCAGAGTAGATTTTAAATGCAACTTTTAAAGTAAAATCACTGGGTGTAAAATACTTGCGCTTTAATATCGTTCAATAACAAAAATCCTTCGATATCGAGCAAAAATTATTCGACTCGCCGATTTTGGGTGAGTTTCTTTAATAATTTAGTTACTGTCTAAAATTAATTTCGCTTAAGTCATTTAAGCAGTATATCGTCAAATATTTTTTATCGGCCGTTTAGTTATTCCACATTTAGTAGTTAACTTGCGCTTCGTCTGTTATCGATGGACTAAGTATCGATAGGCTGGGAAAGATTGCTTCACTATAAGTCCTCCTTTCCACCATTATTAATAGGTTAGCGATGTAGGTATAAGTGAGGATTAAAATAGATAAATTCAACCGTCTTAACGCCAGTCGTACTTATTCTCGACCGGTTTTAATATTTAATTAGTCACACGTAACAAATTATCTAACATATTCTATTAGACATAGTAAGTACTATTTGAAAAAAGAACTGTCGATTTTAAAATAACAAAACTCCTCCTTATTTTTATTGCAAAGAGTTTGTTGAACTCTAAAATATACTTTAGAGACATCGATAAAACATTCCCCAAGGAGCATTGCAGCACTGCCCGCTACTGACTTATGTTCGCAGTGTTAATTTCGCGACGCCTGACAAATTCGCCGGAGGCGCGGCGCTTACACGTTTTTAATGGCCCTCCTAGCTCGCCGCTATGAGAATCTGTTCTAAATTTAGAAGTTGTGAGCTATCCGAAAATTGAAAGTATTTATAATAGCCTTATCACACATCTTGTTTCCTCGCTCGCACAATAGATTTTATTAAATCTTAAGTAAATATAATTCATTGTAAAATTTATTGCAAATTTACTCGATTAAATCACTTATGAACAAACATTCTGTCTTCTTTTTATAATATTCTACATACTAGCGCTTCAGCATCCTCCTGCTTTGCAACGTAAAGCCAGCTAAAATGTTGTGTTGTGATATAAAAACTTTTCTTCAACAAGTAAATAAATTGTACTACAATTGAAAAAGAATACCTACTTGAACAGCGCACAGAGTAAACTTTATTTAAACATTTTATTAAAAATTTAAAACCTTTGATTTAATAATTTGCAGTAAAATAGACTACTCAGAACATTTCTAAATCAAACTCATATATTTTGCTTTCCTTTCCGGAATTATATAAAAAGGTCTCTGTACAGTTATTATTATTTATTTGTTTTAGTTCAAATTAGCTGCGGGAATCAGATAATAATACACGACGCGCAATCACATTGAATTTTTCTAAGAATCTTACTTATATGCCCCTAGCGCAAAGTTGTTTTGTTGCCCCAGGAATAGCGAGCTTTATCATATGCTTCTTGTTTTTTCATGTCAAAGGCAAAAATATATCTATAAAAATATAATTTGGCTCAGTAGGATGCAACTACCCGGTAGTTTGGTACTTATTAAGAGAAAGAATCTGACTTTTCAGAACCTATTACATATTTGAACGGTCTTTGTAAAAATTGATTAACTAGTAGTTGCATAAAAAGATTCTCTGTAGCTAGCTCTGTTAGTAAACATTTGTTTACACATGTTAGGAAACGTTAGTAAACATTTTTGAACAATATTTTATTTTGCTAACATTTTGTAATAAAATAAAACATTTGTGTAGACACCTCAGAACGCAAAGCCAAACTGCGAGTCAATGTGTTATAAAATGTTAGTAAACAATTTCCATCAGTGATGCACTAATAACATCTAACAGTTTCTAACAAAATGTAATAATTGCTTACATTTGTTAGTAAATGTTTTAGTGTGCAGTGTGGGAGCACCATATCTATCGAGATAGTTTAGATAAGTACTTGGATTCTTTGGCGAGCGTTAAAATATAAACTTACTGAGATAAACAATAGTTTTAATGTTATGAAGAATAAGGTTTAAAATGGGTTGTAAAGTTGTCGTTATTTTTCAGACGGGAAGAGTTTGCGTGCCCGCGTGGCGTAGTAACCGTAGTACTGAATAAGTAAACGCTTGGAATAAATCAAGTTAATTGCGACGGGGCACCTCCTCGTATGAGAACTAAAATATATGAAGTACAGAATTGACACTGGTACAATTACCCGGTTAACCTTAGTCTTGCATGTCGTTACGTTTGGAGGTACGTGTGAAGGGTAAAGCGCAATAAAATAACTGAGTACTGTAGCAAAATATACTTGACCACAATTTAGATAGCTAGTGTCCTTCTTAAATAAAAATCTCTTTGCAAAACAGTTTTTAATAACCTGTTTTGTCCCACTGCTGGGCAAAGGTATCCCCACCTTCTAAACATCTCTGTTCCGCCATGTCTAAATACTTAGCCTCGAATTTTCCAAGTCGTCGCTCCAGCGCCGCGCCGTCCGTCACCGTCCTCTTTTTCGCCAACCACTTTCAGTCTGCAACATTTAGGTAGGTATTTGAAATAAAAATACTAGAGCCACTTGAAGAAATTAGTAGGTACTAGAACCTCAACAGAGAATTCTATTCAGGTCATTTGCCTTTTGACTATTTTGCAAAGATCTACAAACAAAAACGACTTCTATGACTTTTTCATTTTACAACATGGGCCAGCAGCCCCCAAGCACCGTTTTCGATAGAGAAGTTGTATCGTTCACTTCCTGAACCACTGTCTTGAGCCTTTTCTACCTATTTTAGTATTTTATTATAGAATTTTGCCCATAAAAGCGGTTCACAAGTAAAATACTTTTAAAATAATCAGCAACATTTCTACAGCATTTCAAGAATGTGAAACCTGTGTGTGAAACCAAATAATTACAAATTCAATACTCAGAATTTTTTTCAACCTCCCACACCAATCAAGTAATTGGATCATAGGACTTTGTATTTTTTTTTAATTAAAAGTTTCATCTAGGTACTAAAGACACTATAAAAAAATTACAATGATTTAAAAAGTCAACATGAGTAAACAAGTATTTGCAGTAACGTAAAAAAAAATACTTTTCTTACATAAACAACTTACATCAGATCCTCAACAAAATATCGATTAAAACTTTAAATTACTACGAAACAGAGTTTGCAATAAAAACACAGACGGTATCTATCCTAAGCATCTAATTTGAACGGCGAGCCAAAAACGGTAAACTTTCCAAGTTGAAAACTAATAATGTAACTTACGTGCCACTTACGCTTCTGCAGCGGTCAAGGCAGCAAAAAGTACTGACTTTCATGTATTTCCACCATTATTTCAAAGAAGAAATGTTCCGTACAAGAATTTATATTTTCCACATGAAGTTTGTTTTTCGTCTGTCATCGATTGTTCATTTTCAAGCTCCTAATACAATCTGAAACCAATAGCCACGAATGATGAAATTGCATGGGTTAGGTTTTTACTTCATGATAAGAATTTATCATTTTTTCTGCATCCAGTAACTATAATAATTTCATTATGATAGCATTTTTTTTTTGTTTTTTTTTTTATCCTAATCGAGTGTTTTTTCTATAATATCTTATACAAACAAATTAACCTAAAAACTTAAAAAACTAACTGCAAGTAAAAACTTAAATTTAAAAAAATAAACACTAAAAATTAAAATCTAAGCAATATCCGTGTGGCATGGTGCCAATAACGCTGGCTGCAGTGATGCTGATAGCATTTTCCTGTTTGCATTAAGGCTTTCGGCGCACTTACGCTAGGTAGTCAATTGTGTTCCTCTCCAGAGTACTAAGCCATAAATGAGATATACCTACCTAGTATTATTTTTATAATCTGTGTTATATACGTGAGCACGGGGAACGAGTGAAACACAGGACTGCTATTAACGCACTGGCTTTATTCGTTGTTTGACAGGACAGTGACGTAGCACTCGCCTACATACTTAACATCTCTCCCCCATAGATAAGAATCAACCCTAAAATGATACTACTAAACAATGGATGTTGGTTACTATAACTAAGTATTAACTGTGTTTCGTCAAACGGTGAAACGGTATCTATTCAGGCACGTTTGGCAACTCCAAGTCCACAGCTTCGTAAAAAGGTTCCTCTTCATCAGCCTGTACGGGGCGCTTGACACCTCGAGTTATTGTTACCCAAGGTGCCGATGACTCATAGGACGTGTCCACACGTGACTCTGTCAGAGCTGAATCTGAGTCTTCTGGGATACGTCTGACACCGCGCCTGGCCGTTACCCAAGCTGACGGTGTATCTGCTTCAACATCTTGATTGGAGTCCGCCGATGTTGTTCTGACGTCATCACACGTAGAAATCAGTATCGAGTTCTCTCTTCTTCTCTCCCGCGGCGTCGAACCAATGCTATCGTCGCTGACCGGAAGTGACGCAGCAGTTGAAACAATCGGTGACGTCTCGACGACATGGGCTGATGTCATTGGCTCATCGAAATAATCATAATGCTTGTCATTTAGTACACCTTTAAACGGCCTCACTTGATTTCTATGTTTCCTTACCACCGCTGACGTTACACAGTTCTTTATAAGGTATAAACGCTTGCCTAGGCATCGAACTATTAGCCCTTTTTCCCAATAAAATTTGTCTTTATTAAAATAACGTTTATATACAACATTTTGGCCAATTGTTAATATTAAATTATTTTTATTATTTTGTTTAATCTGTGAACACTGTTTTGATTTGACCGTGTCAATCAATGAGGTAGACGAGGCCGGCGACAAAACCGGTTTTAACAAATCTAATCGCGATCTTAATTGTCGACCAAAAACCAATTGAGCAGGTGAAACGTTAGTTGTAGTGTGTATGGAGTTGCGATAATCAAACAAGTATTTGTTTAAGTTTAATTTACTTTCTCGATCCTTTTTTGAAAGTAAAATACTCGCTTTAATGCCCTTTTTTACCACTTTTACATATATTTCTGCTTGCCCATTACTGGCTGGATGGTAAGGCGGTGAAGTCATATGTGAAATACCATTTAAATAACAAAACTTTTTAAAATCCTGTGAACAAAATGCAGTGCCATTATCAGTCGCAATTGTTTGCGGTAATCCGTACCTCGACATAAACTCATACAACCTTTCGATTAGTGCGGAAGACGTGCAGGAATTCATCTCGTATACTTCAACCCACTTAGTATAAGCGTCTACTATTACTAAGTACATCCTGCCTTTTATTGGGCCTAAAAAATCTAGATGTACCCGATAGAACGGGTGTGACGGATAAGGCCACGGTGACACCGGTACTCGCGGCGGTGACGGCCGCAATTGAATACATGTTGCACATGAGTTTATCAACTTTTCGAGGGCCTTATCTATGCCCGGAAACCACAGCCGAGAGCGAGCTTCGGCTTTGGTTTTTACGATACCCAGGTGTGAGGAATGTAGTTCGGAAAGGACGCGTTGCTGAAGACTTTTGGGTATGACAGCTTTATGACCTCTCATCAAACAACCATTTTCGTATGATAATTGTAATTTACACAAATAAAATGGTCTTATCGTGGCATCTGTAATTTTCCTTGGCCATCCTTCCTGAACATAGCTTATGACTCGTTTTAATATCGAGTCCCGATGGGTAGCATCCCGTAAGTCGCGGGTCGTTATCGGCAAGGTGCCGTCTGTCACGAACTGAACATAAACAGCGCGGTCACACACGTCGTCAAACCAGTCTCGCGTGCCCGCTACGCCCACTTCGCCTACTGGTAGGCTAGCCCGTGATAAGTAGTCTGCGCTGTTATCTTTACTTTTAATATATTCGATTTTGTAATTATATCCACTTAAAAATAACGCGTACCTTTGTAATCGATTAGCCGATACTTCAGGTATCCCCTTATTAGGGCCGAAAATAGAAAGTAGCGGTTTGTGGTCTGTGCGCAATATGAACGGTATTGACCTACCATATAAATATTGGTGGTATCGACGAACACCAAAGATTATGGCCGTCGCTTCTTTTTGAATCTGAGAATAGCGTTTCTCGGCATTATTTAATGTCCGAGATGCAAATGCGATTGGTTTTTCTTGTCCCTCGCTATCTATTTGGGACAAAATGGCCCCAAGTCCTTTAGGGGATGCGTCCACTGTTAGAATTATCTTTGCATCAGGGTTGAAATGTGTTAGAATTTGATCTGACGTTATATTATCTTTTATTTGCCTAAACGCCTCATTTTCCCTATTAGACCAAACCCATTTAACCCCCTTTTTTAACAGTTCGTATAGCGGACTAAGAACTGTCGATGCCCTCGGTACAAAACAGCGATAATAATTTACCAACCCGAGAAAAGATTGCAGTTGGCTAACATTGGTAGGAACTGGTGATTCTACAATCGCTTTTATTTTTTCGGGTGACTTTTTTAATCCCTCTTTGTTAATCACATAACCTAAGTAGCTAATTTCGTCTTGAAAAAATTTACATTTTTCCTTTTGCAATACCAGCCCTGCGTCCTGTAACCGCTGTAATACTTGATGTAACTTTCTCATATGTTCAGTGCGGTTTAGGCCAGTAATTAAAACATCATCAAGCAGACATAACACTCCTTCTATGCCCGCCAGCAAACTTTCCATAACGCGCTGAAATATGGCGGGCGCGCTAGCCAAACCAAATACCAACCTAGTGTAAGCGAACAAACCGCGATGCGTATTAATGCATGTATACTTTTGAGACTCCTTGTCTAAAACCAGCTGATTATAAGCCATTGATAAATCTAACTTCGTAAATTGTTGACCCCCATGAAGTTTAGAAAATAATTCGTTTATTGTAGGTAACGGGTATTGGTCCACGACAAGCTGTTTATTTATAGTTATCGAGTAATCGACGCATAGGCGAACTGACCCGTCCCGCTTTAATACCGGTACTATCGGTGATGCATATTCGGACTGATCTACCGACCGCAATACACCTAACTCAATTAATCGATCAATTTCTTTAGCGACTTTATCTCTAAGTGCAAACGGTACAGAACGGGCTTTAATAAATACTGGATTAGAATTTTCTTTAAGTCTTAGTTTTACGGTGTATTTATTAAAACGTCCTAATTTATCTGAAAAAATGCTAGGATAAAGTACATGCAAAGAATCAATGTCGGCTCCCTCTACATTACAGTTATACACGGGCGTGAGTTGCAGCTCAAACTGAGCGATGAAGTCTCGCCCAAGCAGCGGCGGCCCGCCGTCTCGCACCACAAACACTTGCAGCTTGCGCGTGTGCCCCTTCCACTCAAAGGGCAACAATGTGCAACCCACACATTTCAACACTTCGCCTGTATAACCTATCAACCTTTTCGTAGTGCTTGATAATGGCACATTTGCAAAATTCGACTTGTAAGTTTTTTCAGATATGACAGATACGGCCGATCCACTATCAATTTCAAATTGCATTTTTACTCCATTAATACACACTACCACACGTAATGGTTCTCCTTTCAGAGATCGGATGTTGTGAATGAATTTATGCAACTCACCGTCGTCGTCGTTACGCTCGTTTACCTCATCCATTGCGACGTACTTCACCGATTTACACATCCTTCGTAAATGGCCTTTTACATTGCACTTTTTACATGTATAATTAGCGAAACGACACTCCGCGGCTTTGTGATTCGTATAACCACATACAAAACACTTCACTTTATCACTTTTTTTACTACCCGAGATTTCACGTTTATCGATCTTGTAAAGCTCGTTTTCTGTGACCGAAGAGCTGGCGGCGACGGCGGTTCGGGCGCCTCTCAAACTCTCTGCCAACTCCACGGCCCCGGCTAACGTTAACCCGGCCAGATCCCTAATGTACAACTTTTCTTTTTCGACTCCGGGCAACATCCCCATAATAAAACGGTCTCGAAGTGCCTCCTCAACATTACTAAACCCGCATTGCACTGTGAGGCCGCGCAATCTCGCGGCCCACTGAGATGCGGTCTCCGTCGGCAACTGAACCGCTGCATAAAACTTTTGCCTTTCTCCGAAACCCAGTTGTTTTGGTGTGAAATGAGTGTCCAAAATCTTCAAAATATCTTCGTAGGGCACCTCTTCTAACGGCTTAGGTAGTGCCAGGTCGGCAGCTAATTTGTACGTGCCGTCTGCGAGTGCGCTGAGCAGAATTGCTCGTCGTTTGACTCCTGCTGGATCTTTGATCGCGTCCACATCGTTCGCGATGAACCACTGAGTGATTCTGCCCTTAAAAACCTTCCACGTTTGCTCATTATGATCAAAATTAGTAAGAACGCCGAAAGTTAACGACATTTTAACTTTTTATTTTATTTGTGGGTATTCGTCGCCACTGTTATATACGTGAGCACGGGGAACGAGTGAAACACAGGACTGCTATTAACGCACTGGCTTTATTCGTTGTTTGACAGGACAGTGACGTAGCACTCGCCTACATACTTAACAATCTGTCGTCTGCTACGAAAGAATAAGTAAAAAATAATACCTATGTCTATTACCAGTGGCATCTAACACCCACGGAAAGCCATGGTCGATTCTTAAACTAATGGAATAAACAAATGAGATAGCAATATAAAAAAAATAGTAATCAAAAACTGTGAAGGACGCCAAAATGAAAAGAGCACATACAGCGTTAAAAGTATTTAAACTAAATAAAATACTGGTAGGCGAGTGTAAAATAAAAATTAGTAGGAATGAAACAAGAACGCCAAGCGAGCACATTTTACGAAATAAAATTATGAGACGGATGAGAGCAAAACACAAGTTGATTTTAATATATTATGCATGTTTTTGCCAACGCAATCTGGAGTACTGGCGAGCTCAAAGTCTCAAATTACACAAGATTAAAATGTTTAAATATTTGTTTTAGAGGGATTAATACAGTTGTGGTATGTTTTATAGCATTCGCAAAAATCTATTGACATAAAGGTGATCAATAAAATAAAACCGACCAAGTGTGAGTCGGACATTTACCGCGAAGGGTTCTGCACGTCCTGCACCACCAACTAACATATTTTGTTAATATTTCAAGCTTTTATTAGTTATTCTGTTGACGTTAATAATATCGAGCAATAAGCGGCAAAAATATCACTTTTGTTATATTGGATTACATCAATTCATCTTATTCTGTTTTTAGTATTAGTTATTATAGTGGCAACAGAAATGGTCGAGTGGGCGTTCGCCTTCGAAACGGGTTCGAGATCCACGGGAAGCATACTTTTTGTTTAATACTTTGTTTAGTTTTTGTGTAACAATAAACGATCGCCCGATATCCTCTTCACATTCATTTATTGTCTGCGGATCTCTAAAAAAAACGAAACTTAAAATTGTAGACAAAGAGTATTTGTATTTGTAGACCATAAAACATTATAAACGAGAAATAAAGGCATACAGACAACATATACGCGCTTCTTTAATGTATATTTTATTTATACACGTACCTCGTAATTTCTAAACTGCGCGAGTTTTTGCAATCGTTATGCAGAATTTAGCTTTATTTATGACTTTGGTTCGCGCCCGTATGATGTATTGTGCCTATTCATTTGTTTTAGCCCGCTGCGTTGACAGTCGCAATTTTCCACTCTACATCGAGAATCAGATTTCAGTCAAAGTTCTAGACACGAGTATTTTTTACGTTGATTTTTAATTTAACTTAGGTAGGTATCTTACTTAAAATAAGATAGTTAGGTTAGTTTGAGAACCACTTACTATAAATTTTATATTGAAGCATTATATTCACCGGGGCTAAAGAAAAACGCGACTTCCGTCTGCGAATTAGCAAGAGGCGTTAGGCAGAATTTGACCCATTTTCGATTTATGAAAATAAAAATAAAAAATGTTGTGTAAAACAGTGGAAATTAAGTTAATTCAAAATAAATAAAAATAAACTCTAATCGTCAACATCATCAATCCTAGCCTTTTTCCATTTTAATTGGGGTCGGCTCTCCGTGTCTTCAATAAAGAAACTTTAATAACCCTTTCTCTTATAAACAAAAATCAAAAGCATAATATCTAAGACATAATGAGGACAAAGCAGGTTATTAAAGGTGATAATCTTCATGGGGCGATTGAAGCTTAACTTCTGAGCGGAACTGATTGATTAATGGGCCAAACTGTTTAACCCTCCCTAGTTGACCTTTCGTCGTTAAAAAAGTTTTGTTCTCTCTAAAAAGTTTAAATTTTCAATTAGGTTTATCGGTTTTCTTCTATGGGATTAGTTTTGTAGTACAATAGGTATGTGGGGCACTAAAGGATTACTCTAAAGTCTTCATAAAATTAAGAAAATGCTAAAATTAAACTTTGTAAAGCATTGTCATGTATGTCATGTGCAATAATATAAAAGAATTAACAATATTCGAACCTTTTATTAGCCTATTAATGTATTTGTACATCTTTTTTAAACTGGCAGCGTATAAGATAGCTCAGTCGGTTCCATATTACATATTCCATACTCTCGAAATTCCATACTTAATATTTTAAATGCGAAAATCTGTCTATCGGTCGGTCTGTCTGTATGTAATGCTTACACAGCCAAACCGACTTTGATAAAAAAAATAAAATTTGTTAATGTTATTGTTTAAACCCGGGGTGAAATATAGTTATTTGAGGTTATAATGGAGGTGAAGGTTTGTATGAAAGCGGCTTATAAACAAATTATGAAAAGTGAGATTTGGTTCACTTTTATATAAAAGCTTTTAGACTCTCTCCTAACAATAATTTTATAGGCTAAGAAAGCCATTATAAAAATGCCATTTATTTACTTATTTTACTTTATTACATAACATGTAAATGTCTCGGACTTACAGCTGAAACCGTTTACTAAAGAGTTAATTTATTAAATTGTTTTAAAAATCTAGATTGTTTTATAACATTTCAAGATAATTTACACAAATCAGATATTAATTATCGTTTAACGGTAAACAATCATGTAATGACCTATATCTGAACCACCAAATGAAGCGCCGAGCAGCCACTGTAACGCAAATATGGTTCAATAATTAACTTTTAATCGCAAATAACAACAAATATGCACGATTTCAGTGACAATTTGAAAAATAAAGGGTAAACTAGCTTAAGGGATAACTAAGTTCTTAAATATTTTATGATATAAATTAATGAGTGACCAGTTTAACATGCTCGTGTTTATTATTAGATGGGTTACCATAGTCTCGTAATTTTTATACGAGAGGCACTTCTAAGGCAAAATCTGACTTACTGTCTCACATTTGGATGGAATTAAGAAACCATGGTAACTATTACCTTATCATGAACACGGATATGATAAACTGATTCCATAAACATGTCTTCCAAAATAAAGAGATCTATGAACAATATGGGCCGGCCTCGGAGAACATACTGCGACCAAATCGCAGACACATTAAAAAAGGGAGATGTCAGGACTACCCGTAATCGACGAGCGTGTATGACGAGAGTGATGAGCGTAGAAGAAACGAGGGAAGTCTGTAAGGATCGTAGCAAATGGAAATCCGTAGTCTCTGCCTACCCTTACGGGAAAAAGGCGTGATGGTATGTATGTTTGTATATGCACCTATTGTGACAATACAATATTAACCATATTTATATAGAACATGATGATAAGACTACTTTGTTTTTCACAGTTATCAGAAACTAATTAATGAAAGAGAAGATGCGGTATTATATTTATGACTCTCTTAATGTAGAGAAAATAAACTAGATCTATGGGCTTAACTTATAGCAGCCTTCTTATAACATGAAACAGAACTAAGCCTCAAGTACTAGACAAATTGTTGCAAAGAAAAAGTCAAAGTTTTCAACTCTTTAACGGTTCGTTTTCCATACAGCAGTGAAGTAAGTCGACGTAATCCCGTAAACTCTCTCGGCCTCGATTTTCGAATTTCATCGGCAATATATAAATTCTTAAAATGATGATATAAAATTATATTGTAGGGTCTTCTTGAACTCGTAAAACAAAACTTAAATAAAGAATTTGAAGAATTCATGCAACTTTTTTTGTACGCGATGAGCTGCACATACGTTTAATTAAAATATTATTGATTACAAAACGCGAAATTATTCTGTATCAACTTGACGAGGTTATTATTTAAGGGCGCACACATTGGAGACCTTTAAAGCATTAAAAAAAATTGCATGCGGATTGACGTATTTTCACAGGTTGTGTAATTCAAGAATAGAGCTTCAGATCGGCAAATGAGCTCAGCGGTAAAGGGAGCAAAACGAGCCGCGCCGCTCCCGGGGGCCTCGTTCGAGAAAAGCGATTTTAAAGACTAGATCTTGTGGAAATCGATGAGATTTTCACTTTTTAATGTGCTTATTTTATATATATTAGGATTGTGCTCATTTAAAAGAAAAAAACAACTAAAGGAATTTCATAGCTAAGTTCTGGTGAAATTTAGAAAAGCATCGGGTTCACATTAGTATTCCATTAACAATAAAATTTACAAATTATTTAATGGTATAAAATTTTTATGAATAATAAGTATCCATGCATGTTTGACTCTGAGCGTGAATGTCACATTTACAAAATATACTGACATAGCCTTATTATTTACAAAAATAGGACTGAAGCGCACTTTATATAGCTACGAGTTAGCTACGCAACGCAGTCAGTATGCTACACAAACGTTGCCTACGATCGTAGACGTGCTACGCTAAGACTTCCTACATTTAACTTAAAATTATAGCACCAAATGTCATGAAAAGTAAAAATATTTTACGATAGATTTGAAAACATTGTTTATTGCATCATTTTGCCAAGGTGGATTGTTTACTGTCAAAACGAGTGAGCGTTACATGTATCTAATTTTATAGAATTGATGTCAGTCGTCATTAGGATCTTGTTACATACGACACCAAACAAATAGGTGTACACTTAATAATGATTGAATTTTGACAAAAAGTCTCAAGTAACTCGTACATCATCAAGGTAAGGACACTCTTATTACAGTTGAAATAAGGTATATTTTCTATTGTCTAATTTGTTAAAATTTGATACGGTAAATAGGAGTCTGAGGGCGCAGGGGTATTAACACTGGCTTATGGCATTGTATTAATTTTGAACCGTAGTAACTTACGTGG
The DNA here is from genome assembly GCA_947363495.1 of Euzophera pinguis. Taxonomy (NCBI): domain Eukaryota; kingdom Metazoa; phylum Arthropoda; class Insecta; order Lepidoptera; family Pyralidae; genus Euzophera; species Euzophera pinguis. The sequence goes on from OX376155.1 coordinate 8,523,439, forward strand.
TGACAGAACTAAGACACCGACACATAATTCACTTAGCAAGGCAAATGAAAATGCCGCTAAATTTACTGTTATAATTTAGTGAATTCCTTCGAGACGAGTGGTGCTGGAGGGGACTACTGCGTGGTTTTGGTTGCATTAAGACTTGCCTTATGGATTGCTAACATATGCCAGTTTATTAATATTTACAAGGCAGTACTTAATTTTTACTAAAATTTGTAAATAAACTTTTTTTTCAAGAATGTTCGTCAAAGAAGTATCTTTGAAATAAAAATTAAATGTTTTTTTTAACTTTTATTTTTGACGCTCATTAAATAAACAATAATAAAATACCTTAATCTGAAAAAAAAAATCCGCATAAATTTAAGCTAAAAAAATACAAATAAATCTTCAAACTTATATTAATTTATATTCAGGTTTACCATTAACACAAACTTAATAATATCGTTATTTCAAATAGAAAATATATGATCAAAACACGCAAAAAAAAATCTATACTATTTAAACAATTAAATATGAAAAGCAATTTCCCGAATTTAATACAGTTCATTTTTAAACGCAGAATTATTTATGAAAAACTTAATTTGAAACGTTAAACCGAAAACTAAATAAACGTTTATAGTCATTTTTGAAATTGCATTTTATATTGAATAATTTCTTCTTTATTTATGATGCGTGATATTTTTTCATTCATAAAAAATGAGTAAATTGTTGTCGATGCCTAAAATAAAAATGATTTTATAAAACTATCTATTTTCTGAACAATGTATATATTATTAGACGTTATGTTAAATCGAGTACTAAATTAACATAACATTGAAAAAATGTGATTGTTTTAATGCCTTACGTGTATGTTTGCATAGTAAAGATTTTAAAGATTTATACACAGTTTTATACCAAAAACAAAAAAAAATACAATATTTCAGTCAAATTGTTATTTGTTCCACTTTGCTAACTATAACCAGTATCAGCAGCATATTTAGTGAAAACCAGTCCTCCAACTCTACAAGCAAAAAAATTCATGATAACTTTGAAAACTTGTTTCAACTCTCTAAATTATTCCACTAAATATAAACAAGCAACAGCACGTGAAATTGCCAACAAAGAGAGTAGGGGAAATCACACGAAGTGAGGCTTCCCGGGCCGACTCGGTTCACGAACTACATTACAGTTTACATAAAAACATCGTGTTGAACGACAAAGGGGCATCAACTTTCCCAGCGAAGACATAAGCGAAATTGAATTACACATATTGAAAAAGAAATGTGTAGCTCCTTGGTAGGCGTGGTTTTGTTTAAGACTCCTCCTTCTCAGCGAGCCGCGCATGAATCGCCGCGGTGTCGCCGCCAAGTCGCACGGTCGCGCGGACAAGCACACTGCGAACTCAGTGCAGCCTCGGATTCTGTGTAGGACTGTATCACGTCACCGAACAACTTTCCTATCCGTTTTTACGAGTTTAGTTTGTGTTGGAAAACGCAAATATCTACTCGTGTTTGACTTTGCGGAATTAATACGAGTTGCGGATCAAGGCGCGGACTAAAAATAAATATTAGACGATTACACAGCGGGATGCTTAGTGGAAAACTTGTTGAGTGTACTGTGGAGGTAGTGTTGTTTTAAATTGTTGTTTATCTTTGCAACGTTACGATGACTTTGAGATGATCGTCTACGAAAAAAAGTAAGTTTTTTTAAAAATAATGTACTTGTTCAAAATTAAAAATATGAAACAACATTAAAAAGTAAATTGAAAGTAAATTGTTTGTGGTAATATTTTTTTTTGTATTTGTTTTCACATTGCCTTATAACCAACTAATTTGAAATTAATGAAACAATATTATTGACAGGGGTTTTACAATTAACGATTAAGCTCCATATTCAATGCTTGCGACAGTTAATTGAAACAAGAGTTTAATTAAAATGCAAATTGGCATATCGTGATTCCAAAAACCGTTTATATATGTAACAAATGAGAATAGTAAATGTCATCATCCTAGCGTGTATTTCTAGTTGCGTCGTCAGCTTACGATTCGGAGCCTAGGGTACGCTGTAAGTCATGGTCCTAGGTTTGGCGGAATTAGTTATTACAGTGGAGCGACTGCCGTCTGACCTCAGTAACCCTTTTTACAGGGAAACCAGACCAATAGGAACATGACCCGAAGTGTGTTAGTGGCCAACACTGTCAGAATTTTTCAGGCCGCCCTAAGGCATCTGACACAGCCTCACGACTGCTATCTATCGATAACAACCGGGACCAACGGCTTAACGTGCCTTCCGAAGCACGGAGGAGCTCAAGATAGAAAATGCCACTAAATGGCGTCCAATCCAATAGTGGTCGCGTCACGTCATCGCTTGACACGCCCATTCGCTACAGATACACGGGTCGCGCTCTTTTGAGCTCCTAAATGTCGTACAGAGAGCTAATTGTAAATTTGTACTTGTGGAACAATAAAGTTTCAATAAATTAATAAATAAGCTACAAATCATAGGTACACATTGAGATAAGTGTTCAGTAAAGTAAGAATCGCACGACACATTTTTCAAAACACTTAGAATTGAAACTAAAAAAACTTATGACACTGATATCCTAAAAGTTACTTTTAATGTGATATTGTTATTTTGTCGAACATCGTATATTTCACGAATATAAAGGTACACAATACATTAGTATTAACCTACCAATACTTACTACCAATTTAATAAAATTTTGTAGCTAACTTTAATCTTATGAAATTTTATTTGCAAAATGTATTATTATTTATGTATTATAAAATGTAAGTTAAATGTTGCTTTAAGGTAAGTCTAACAATTGGATTATCTGTATATATATATATATATATATATATATATATACAAAATTATAAGAATATAAATATATATATTCTTATAATTTTTTAAATTCGTTTATACTGTATTTTTATTTTCTAGATTAAAGAAAACATCTTAGTTATGGTTTTTGGAGACAGATTTTTATAAACATAAAACTCGATATCATCACAAATTAAAGAGCTACGCACTTGTTATCTCTCACTTAGGTCGTATTGTTTGTTTTAATAGTTGTCGAGATATCATTAAAAAGTTGCAAGACTTGGCTGTTTGATTTAAGTAAGTAAACATACTTTATTGCACCATAGATAATCACATACAATGATATGTTGTCTGTAACAAAGATGTATAATGATGTGTTGATGTTTGTCTATATGTGCCGTAATTTAGGGCTAGCTTGCAAGAAGAGAACGAAATATACATGAGATGTTATGAAACGAGCCACTAAACTTATTTGTTACATTTTATTGTATTCTGTTTTATTTACAAATATGTGTTAAGTAATACTTTATTTTTAAGTCTTTGCTTAAACTATTATTTTTTTTGTATCCAGAAAATTCAATGGCGCATATTTATATTTAGCTGTACTGTTCACATAATCAAATGAAAACAGTACTTACATCTATTTTTAACATTATTTAGTAGGCAAAAAGACCCTAATTTTTACATTTTATGGTTTTTTTTTAATGTAAACCTAAACCATACTTGGATTATTACCAACTTGCAGATGTACCAAGAAATACAAATTTCAAAATATATAGGTAATTTCCATTGAAAAAGGAACGTTTACGATGCTCTTTGGTTATTTCATAACAAAAGGAAAGGAATTGAGATGATTATGTTCAAGTATCTAAATAGAAGTGTATCTGGATAGGTTAAATGCGAACTAAGCTAACGCAAAGTCAGAACGACTTTTACTTATTTATTTATTCAACACTTCTTTGCACACAGTGAAATAAAAATTAAATTACTTTTAGTATTGGTATTGAATGGGGTTGACTTGATTTTGGATTTCAAGCTTATTTTTAAAAACCTCAAATTATTAGACACGACGTCAAAAGAGTTCCTAAACCAAAAACATATCAAGATGTGGCGAAGATACACATACAAATGGACTTATCAAAATGCTCCATACTAAATGAACTGAAAAGATGACGTTACGGCGTGTAGTTTTCAAGCATGTGACTCTCAATTTTGTTGAAACCTATCTTGATATTACGTTAACAAAATAGTTCCTCAGATAGGGTATTGATTTGATATAACGCGGTTTTTCTAAAAAATGGTACGGAACCTTTGGTGCGCGAGTCCAACTCGCACTTAACCAGTTTTTATGAATTGATCTTCTATTTTAAAATGGCTGAAACTCCTATAAAAAATTGTAAAGTGAACATTTTAAACTTTTGGAATTTGATAGCGATACAACATGAAAAAAATCTATTCATGGGTAAATTACAATAAACAAACGGAGAAATGTAAAAATAATAATAATAAAAAACACCTAAAAAAAGATTGCACTAATTATCTAAGGTGCAATAAAGTGTTTTTCTTACTTACTAACTTACTAAGTATTCTAGTAAACCAAAACAAACAATCCATGCATTTGCCAGTCCTTTTTCTGTCAGAACGGCTTTTTGGCAATTTATATTAACCCTTCAATTAATAAAGTATATTATTTTAGGCCAAGAAAACCGTCAGGCGAAATTTCATTAACTTAATTATAATTTGACTGTTTAATAACATTTAGCTTAATGTTTATTTTTTTTTTAATATCATGCTATTAATTAATAACGTCATTTACTTTGTTTTCTTCAATATTAAAATCTGAGTAAAATACTCTTACTTCGTAAGAGTCAATACATATTTTTAAGTTGTTCATTAACTTAAAAGCTTCTTGAAAGCTTAACAAGAAGCTTCGTCAGTTTTGCAAAATGCGGACCAACATAATTTAATATTCTATTCATTTTCTCTATGAATTTCTGTGTACGGAAAAATTTGAGAGCTTTGATAAAAAGCTGCGGGCTTTTTATTACTCTCTGTTGGTATTTGAGAATAATTTTCGTTTAATAAAGTAATTGAAATATACAATTGAAATATATCTTCTGTACCTTTAGACCAGTTCTTTCAGACACTTTGTTTTAATATTTCCAAATTACAAAATATGTATGGGTAAGTTTAAGTGTAGTATTAAATTTTAAATGATGTCTCTTTTATAAATCTCTTTTATTTTTTTGTATTAAAATAAAAATATTGAACTATTCTTTTACATATTCCTATTTTAATGCCCTTCACTTTTATAATACATCTCTGTGACATACTGCCAAAGTTATGAAATCTAATGTGCAATTTAGCAATAATTACTTAGTTAAAAATTAAAAATCACTTTAACATAATTCAATATCATACTATGTATCTCCGCTTGGGATTCACGGGTTGCCCCGGTTCTTCGAAAGGCTGGCGCAGGGATATGGATCCAACGCGTAGAGGCTCTTTGGAGAAGTTGATGTCATGTGGTGCTCCTGCCAAAACCCGTCCTCGGCTATATCAATAGATGGCATGTCCATGAACAGGTCTTGGAAGGAGTAGGAACTATTTCTAATGTATGAAAAGGATATATAGGATATAGTGATGAAGTTTGGGTGGAGATGAAACTGGGTTATGTAATAGAGATTCGGACACCTGTCATATCTAGTTGTTCGCCGCGAACATAGACCTCGCGTATTTCATATAAATAAAACTACCCATCATTTACTGGGGTCATATTTTAAATATTTTGAACCCAAAAGTTTCATACACCAGGGAAAGATTTATCGTAATCCTGTGTCAGATGCCCTTAGGCATACTAAACACCTCTGACCATGTTACTGTTCATCCCTAAGGTCAGAAGGCAGTCGCACCAAGGGAGTAAACAGTACTGCCAAATCTAGGAACACGATTAACAGCATACCTTACGTTCCGAAGCGTGAGGTCAGGACGCGATTGGGAAATACGCAACGACGAAGAAGATAAATACAAGTAGACCAAGGCAAACAGAGTAAATTAACCTCTCTAACACCAGGTTGTAAACTATCAATTGACCATTGGAGTTCAAGCTACATGGATTTTATCCAAGTAAGACTGACCCATAAAAAAAGCATTTCTTTAAAATTGCATTTCAATGGCCGTGAATTGATTTCATAGTAATATGGGGTCGAATAGCCTTAGAAAACATAAACAAAAATATTTTTAGACCAAGAAAGTGAATTTAAAATATGAAAGATCAAAAATGTAGAATTGAGTGTATTTGGATAACTAATTGTATTATCGTTCTTTCATATGCTAGTCATACTGACTTTCTACGAATTAATGATTTTTTATATTTCGGGATTGTTACGCATTCAATTTGACTATTTTAAATTATTTTAGCTGTTGTTATTAATTATTAAGATTTATTTATCAATACTCCTATACTATACTATCCATCTATACTTCCATACTATATACTATAATATCCATACTTCCACTACTAATATCATTAAAGCGAAAGTGTGTCGGTCTGTCTGTCTTTCTCTCTGTCTGTCTATCTGTCTGTTACGCTTTCACGGCCAAACCGCTGAACGGATTTTGATGAATTTTTAGTATAAATATAGTTGAAGACCCGGGGTCAAACATAGGCTACTTTTTAACGCAGGCTGAGCTGCGGGAAACAGCTAGTAATATTATAAATGCGAAGGTCTGTCCTGCCTGTCTTTCTGTCTGTGACGCTTTCACGGCCAAACCGCTGAACGAATTTTGATGAAATTTGGTATGATTATAGTTGAAGACCCGTGGTCGAACATAGGCTACTTTTTGACGTAGGCGGAGCTGCGGGAAATAACTAGTAAGTAATAAACGCGATAAAAACCGTATTAAAATAGTTTTTCTACGATTTTATTAAATTGTTTGTTTCTACGAAATTTGGAATTTCTATAGAATCTCATTGAAAGTAAGTATACCAGTCAAAAATAAATAAATTGGTTCAGACATGATGGAGTTATGGAGTTATACTGTCAACTACTACTCATCTTAGCGCTTTGCCGGATGCATCTTCGGCTTATTGCCTAGGAGCCCAGGTTCCGCTTGCCTACTTTTTCTTCTCCATTTGGCACGGTCTTCGGCATCCGTAGTTGTTAGTCCATTAGCACGCATATCCATATTTTTGGGCTAGACACCTATTCCCCACTTATTTCGCTGGTTTTCACAAGACGTGGCCGTACCATTTTAAGCGGCTCTCCTGAAGTTTGTTCGCTATGTCACGAACATGAAGACTACCCCTGACCTGTATTTTTCTAGATGTTTTACAGTTATTATTATTTTATTACTGAACTACTGAACCAATTGCTTGTTTGCTTGTTTGTAATATCTTTATTGTACAAAAAAAATAGCTTTAAAAATTTTACCGGACTAAACTGAAAGTATGCCTTAACGAACTTAAAAATAGTTTTTTCAATCAGTTCAGTCACAATTTCAATCGGTTCAGTAATAACAGAGTTATTAGGTAACAAATACAAAAAACCTTATATCCTCTTTTTTTGAAAGTCGGTTAAATATCACTAAATCTATTTTGATATCATACGTATCATAACGATTCCTACATACATTCTGATTATCAACGAAAACGGACTTTCAGCTTTGGAGTTATCAATAAATATGTATTTTTACATTAATGCCAATATCTCAAAAACTACTAAACCGATTTTGATGCCAAACGAACTTAAAAGTTCTATACACGCCTACACACTTTGTGTTTTATCAAAATCGGACTAACGGCTAGAGAGTTATCGCGGTACAAACATACATACATACTTACATACATACAAACAATGTGTTTTTGCCTCAACTCGATTTAGAGACGAATGTTAAAACAATTAAATGTTATGCTAATTGGCCCCAATTTTGGGCAAAACCCTCAAGTCTTCACCTACCCAGAGTCCTTGGTCATTTTCTACCTCTCGATGAAGTCAATTGCTGTCCGGTACCCAAAAGCCACTATAAGCCAGAAATTTGCTCATATTTTGCTTTCCTGCTGACGTTCGTGCTTCAGAGCCTAAATCTGCTTTATTTTTTTTCTCTTTACTCATTTCTCATACTTGAGGCTACGGAAAAATATTGCTAACAAAAAAAAACAATTTGCATAATTTAATACTACCTATAATCTATTGTATGAAAACCTAAAGCCAGGCTCATAGTGGTTACAGAATCGAAAATTTACAACTCAATATAAATCATAGAGTATAAGTATTCCTCCTTATAATTTATGTAACACTCGTACCCCCTTGCTCGAGTAATGGATGCCCCCGCAGATATCAGTGGTTGCCCTCTTTAAATAACTCACTGCTCAGGAAACATAGACTCACTCGTGACTACAGAACCACTTCGTTTCTCACACTATTAAGATAAGAAATTGACGAATAAAAATCACCTTAATCACTGTAACGGTTGTAATTGTTTTTAACGTTTCCTGATTACGTTTAATTCTGAATTTAAATTTAAAGTTTCGAGTTTTTTTTATTGGTTTTGACCAGTACATGGTTGACTTTCACCATTTATCGTTTGCCGCTCTCCAATCTTCAACTATGGATGGACTATTGGGTCTATAAAAAAGCAGTACACCATACATTGAATAACCTCACTTGTTGTTAGTCGAAAACCATCTTCTTACTCTGTTCTCCTGTCCTCTCTCAATATCAACCGGAGTCTATTAACGTCACCCAGGCTGTCCAGAGTGGAAGTATGTTGGCCTGATAAAGATTCGCTAATGCCTAACGTCGGCATGCAATAAAATCATTTTTTATCGAGGAATTCATACCTTGGTGTATTGCTTGATTCATATCCGGTGTTTGATTTAATGATTTAGAGCACATCACTTACCTTTAAATATTATAATTTTATTTCCCCTCTAGTTCTATTATTTGCTTATATAGCGAAAATATTAAATAGATACAGTAAACAATTCCAATTACACGTTCAGTTAAATTCACCGTACAATATCCAATCAAACATGAGAAATGCCGAACATTCAGCGCCAAGCACTTTGAAAATAAAATGCCGCCCGCCTATAAAGTTGATTCACCGAAAATAAATTTGCAGCTTCAGTCAGTGTCCGTCGAAAATCAATAGTCGGCCAATATGTGCCTATCATTTTGACATCTAGAGTTCTGTGCAAGTTAGATCCAAGCCACGCGATATTTTTATTATATTTTGCGAATAGTTTGATGCAATGTGACATAGCTTATTGTGTCTGAGACTTTAAGTGTTTGCTATCATGACTCGCCATTTGTGATTTTAGTTCCACCTTATGCATTTACTTGTATCGGGGCAGACTTTTTGACTATTAATAATATATCTTAGGTTAGTTTCTTTAAAGTTTTATTAAATTTTAATCTATATATTATTATTAGCAATACGCAGATGTACGTGGGATACTCAGAAAGTTTTGAGAAACTAAAAAACTAACATCTATGGATAAAATAGTTAAATTAAATCTTTTCGAAGAACTCTCCGCTAGCCTTTATGCAAAGTTTCATGCGTCTAAACCAATTTTCGAAACATTTTTCCAGTCCGCCGCAGACACCTCTTCCACGGCTGTCTCGAACGCTGCTAGCGCGTCTTCCGGCGATGAAAACTGTGTACCTTTCAGCTGATTTTTTATTTTAGGGAATAAAAAGAAGTCACACGGTGCCAGTTCAGGACTATGAGAAGGATGCCCCAAGACTCTGACCGGTGTAGTGTCCAGGAAGTCCCTCGTTTTGAGCGCTGAGTAAGCGGACGCGTTGTCATGGTGAAGCAGTACCCCGCGGAGCCAGGTGTTCGGTCGCTTGTAGCTCATTGCAGACATTTTGTGGTATACCATTCGGCGTTGATGCTGCTTTGGTCTCGTAATGGGATTGAAACCAGATACCCCTTCAAAGTGAAGAAACTAGCGAGCAAAATTTTCCCTGCGCTTCTTGATCGCTTCACTTTTGTAGGCGTTGGTTCGTTTTGAAACAGCCAAACTGTCGACTGGCGCTTTGTTTCCGGATCGTATCGATAAATCCAGGATTCTTCACCTGTCACAATGTCGTAAACGCGCAGAGACGAGCCTGCTTCAAATTTTTTAATCATATCACGGCACCACTCCACACGGGCCTGCTTCTTGAGCTTCGGTGATGTTGTGCGGCACCCAGCACAAAACTATCCTCTTCACGCGAAGGTGCTCATGTATCTTAGAATCTTGTAAACGCTTCCCGAACCAATCTGCAGTGTATGCTGAATCTTTTCGTATGTAATTCGCCTATTTTCATAAATTATTTTTTTTACTGCCAGCACACTTTCTTCCGTGACAGCCGTCGTAGGACGACCATTCCTTTGTTCATCCCCCAAAGTAAGGCGACCGCGCTTGAACTCGCTATGCCAGCGGTAGATGGTTGCTTTTGAAGGTCCTTCATCCATACATGACTCATCAGGTTAAGGCCACATTTAAAATCGTAGAAAATCATCGCACGAAAATGTTCTCGATGCAAATTCATTTTTAAATGAGACACGATAATTTGATTTGGCACTCGAAAAAATGTGGAGGGAAATTCGAAATTTGAGCAATGGTATTTTTACTTATAAATAATCAAATTTTCAAAATAATTACAAGTGGCCAGTGCCAACATAAAAACTTTTTTTCGCAAAACTTTCTGATAGGTCTGGTATAGACAGAGTAGTAAATTATATGCAATTCATTCAATGTTTTGTTTATCACCTTAGTGGAATATATCTATATACATCGTCAAGTTTGTTCGCAGTGTTGTATGACGGGTCAATTATTGCGTCACGTTAATCCACATTCCACCATATTCATTAGAACCCGCTGTGTGCGCATCGACATTAATTACAGTATATCCTGACGAGTGACATGAGTCGCGACGTTTAAAAACTGGATAAAGATTCGTGGCATGAAAATTATTTTCCATGTCTGCAACAAGCACTGAGATTCTAGGATTATTTTTTTAAATCTTTCTCATTGATCAACTTCACAGCCTACATACATATTAGTTGTCATGACAACTTTATCAAATTCTTCAAACTTAAGAAAATCTCGCTCAGAGTAAATATTTTTACTAGTTACCTTAGTAAGAGCATCGAAACCGCTCACGAATGAATTTTCCTTTCTCAATGGCGTATCATGTTATGATGTATCATGCTTATAGATGGTATAGCCGGAGAAGTAAATAAATGATAAGTAATTTATAATGTTTTGTTTACCAGCTTCATCATCATCCCAGCATGTATTCCTAGTTGCGTCATCAGCTTACGCTTCGGAGCCTAGAGTACGCTGTAAGTCATGGTCTAAGATGTGGCGGAAGGTAATTACAATGGAGCGACTGCCGTCTGACCTCCGTAACCCTTTTTACAGGGAAACCAGACCAACAGGAACATGACCTGAGGTATATTAGTGGCCAACACTGTCAGAATTTTTCAGGCTGCCCTAAGGCATCTGACACAGCTTCGCGACTGCTATCTATCGATAACAACCGGCACCAACGGCTTAATGTGCCTTCCGAAACACAGAGGAGCTCAAGACAGAAAATGCCACTAAAACGGCGACCAATCCAATATTCGCTACGGATACGCGGGTTGCGACTAACAAGCTCCCCGCGCGTTTTGTTTACCAGCTTAGTGGAATACATCTATATATACGTCGACAAGATTCACAGTGTAGTATGACGGGTCAGTTTTTGCGTCACGTAAAACCCCGTTCCACCAGCCATTCATTAGGACCCGCTGTGTCCACATCGACATTAATTACAGGATGCCCTCACGAGTGACATGAGTCGCGACGTTTTAAAAACTGGATAATAGATTCGTAGGATGAAAGTTATTTTTCATGTCTAAAACAAGCACTGAGTTTCTAGGTTAAAATGTAAACAAAATAGATTTTTGTAAACTTTCATATTGGTTAACCAACCTTACAGCTGTTAATGATTGCATAAGCAAATTCTTTTAAACTAAAAAGAAATCCCCCTTGGAGAGTTTTTTTTACGAGTTGCCTGTGTAGTTGCTCATTAGTATAAATTAATATTAATTTTTTTCATTTCGATTTTGCTCTTGTGTCTTTGTGACATTATGCCACATAACTGTTATCATTAGATCATAGTGGATGAGCTAATATCTACGAAAGGAACTACTGATAACAAAGGATATTTTACTACTAGTAGTGGCGACCAATTCGAATTACAACCCCGTCCATGATTCTTAAGCATGCAATAGCGTTCCACAAACTATAAACAAACATCTAAAAAGTTTATTTATTTAAACTTAATTGTACAATTATACAATTGTATATCACAATAGGCCTAAGTTCCTATGCTATAAGCACTTTATTCCAATCATTATAATCTATCTAATTTTAAGTCAACTAAATAGCAGATTATTTGATGGAATTATCCTAATGAAAATGGTTGCTGAAATACTAATCACTTGATTGCACCAAAATCAGGAATACCATCAGTGGTCGCGTCCTGATTACACAGTTAATAATTGGTGCTCTTACAAATGAACTCAATGCCAATATGTCGATAGCTGAATCATGAAATAAAACGAGTACAGAATCGACCACTTGAATAAATTTATATGATCTGCGTACAAAACACAACTTAGTTCAAACTATTTTGGCAGAAAATTTAATAAAATACATACTTAGATATAAAATTAACGAATTTGTTAATTATATTGAGTGAAACATCCGCATAATTTATACTAGCTTTTATCTAAAACCAATATAAAAGTATGTGATCAATAGCAACAAACTTTTTATTTAGCCTATAGATTGTTCCATTATATGTGTCCCAGTGTTAGACATATACTTGGTTTTTTAACCATATTTGCCCTCACTTTTCTCTATCTTTGACAGTTCCTGTGTATTTTTCTAATGTGTAAAGGCAAGTTCTAAGGCAGAGGGTATTACGAAAGAGGACATAGTTTGATGACATATCAAATTTTGTCCTCTTTTGTAATACCTCTACCTCGAGGGTCATCCGGTCGTCGTTTCAGCCGCAGTGAGGTCTCTGCTGGACTTAGGCCTCTCCCAAATTGAGGAGTAGTAAGTAGCCATAATCGCCACTCTTGGCCGGCGGGCTGATGTATTATTAAACTAGGGTGGGTTGGATTTGTAGAAAGGATGAGGTACTAGGATGCTACTGACTCGGATGAGCATGGATTTTATTTTATTTATTTTATTTTTATTTATTTATTTATTTATTCTCACAAACAGATAAGATATACATTTACAATGTTGCATAAACCAAATTGGTTTTTCCGAACATTGGGATCGAATCAGTCGTACATTGAACATGTTTAATTACATAAAGGTCAACCTATCGTCAAACAAATCTAAAGACAATGTTGATAATTTTAAATGATGTAGGTAAGCAGGTAGGTACCAATTATCGACTCTGCTCGAGCCCCAGGATTGATTGGGCAGTAGCAGCTCGGGTAAGTCTAGCTCGCGTAACCGTTTGCATACATAGCACAAGCCAAGCCATTGGGCAGATACATGGAAATAACACCCCTGACCGGTCATCCGGTATCTCTATCCAATTTAATAATACTTGGAGTAATTTTCGATGCCAGTCTGTACCTGTTTTCCTTCTGTTCTTTTTTATTTTATTGAAATGTTTTCAGTAGCTCGTGGGTATTCATTAATTTGAGTATATTGTAGCTCTGACAATTGTCTGATTAAAGTGCAGATTCATTTGATGACTGAATACCCTTGTTTTGATTTGTCAAGTAATCAGTTAATATCGGTGTGATCTGTCAATTTTTTATAGGTGATAAATTTACCTGTGAGTTATGTCGTATGCTATACCGTCTGTAATTTTTATTTCAACCTTTTGTTTTGATGCTAGACTGATATTTTAAAATTTTCTCGTCATAAAAAATGTAAGAAAAACAATTTGCATTTTTTATCTATAACGACAGTACACCATAAATACAAAAAGATCTAAAGGCTCGACGTGCTTCCTGAATACGCATAACATAAAATCTATCATATTAGCAAAAGCACGAAGGTGCTTTGAGAGGATATTTCTATTAAATCTGAAAGAAAATATATTTAGTTATAGTATCGTCTATGTTTTCTTACAAGTTAACGTTTCAAAGAATTTTAATCAGTACATTTACTTGACTTTGAAAGTAAGCCGATCGGCCTTACCCACTACAAAAACAAGTCAAGCGAGACAACCCTAAAACTTCTCTACAAACTATTCCACTCCTTGCATATTGGAATAATTTACTATGGTTCGCTGCATAACTTTAAAACCTTATAAGTTGGTCAGTTCTTGTGTTGTAATTGGACAAACACAGGAAAGGAAAAGCAGGGTTGTGTGGGCATTCATTAACAGTACGACCGGTGATTGCAGCGTTATCGCTCCTTTGCGCACAATGGATCGATAGCACAGTATCAAAGTCGTCATTTTTAAAGCCAACATTACTAACATTTTACTAAAAAGGTTATTCTATTCACACAATGGTCCGATGGTAGCGCAAACAAGCGCTAAATTCAGATCGCTTTCAATCGGTTATTTTCTTGTTGGTTTCCTCTTTGGCCCATGCCTGCGGTTGGAATGATGATGATGATGCTCAATAATACGTACACAAAAATGTAGTAAAAGTATCGGGTTTGTTGACTTTGTTAGAGATGCGCTATAAAAATTAAAATTCATTTATTTCAGGCATCATGACCCATATTATCAACAAAATTTTTGATATTCTAGGCGCTGACTCTAAGTAGAAGGGATAATAAATTGCTGGTTTAGGCTACTATGTGAAAATCGGTAAGGTTAATATAATAAATGATAAAAAAATAATATTGTATGAAACAACTGTGCATGTGCAAATTGTCTTTGAAACTTATAATTTGAATCGCTAATTATGATGCCACCCTGTTTTCTACTAATCGGTATAATTGGCGGATTGACTTTGAAATATACCACCATGTTTTTATATAACCTTAATTTCTATACTCTGATGTATTGTGGTCGCGCTGCGTTCACCCATACAGCCAATTCCGGTCGCTGCGACTTGAATTTCGGTAACAAAATAATCTACTTACTGGTTACTTTGTAGTAATTATTACTACACTCTGTGTCTGTGTGAGGTTTAGCCACAAAATGTTGCTAACATAGTGTACACTTCGCGACCAAAATGTGTATGTATGTATCTATGTATGTAAAAATCTTTATTGTACACAAAGAACATAGTATGTGTTAGATCAGTTTTTGGTAACAATGTTTCGTAATAAATTATTTTTTTCTATTATGTTACTACATTACCCTTGTACACAGTTTTCCTAATGTTAAGTTTCCAATGTATATTTACAGCGTGTACATGAAATAAATAAATAAATAATAAATACATTTGTCCAAAATACCCAAAAATTAAAACACTGTGACTACATTTTTGTTGCCAGAGTGATACCAAACTTTTTGTATGAATAGTGACTGAGTAAATGTGTGCAATGTGTACTGTGTTTCGTAACATATTTTTTTTTAATGATATTTATATAGAGGTATTTTTATGAACTTCACATTCTGTGAATTCACTATACTTATATTATTTGCTGTCTAAATGCGACTATAATATTGTAAAATAGCAGAGCGGAAGTAGGTGGGGAATATAAAACGTTCCTTGCATGCACCATTTATATATGATAGTAACAAAAATAAAATTCTTTTTTTGATATTGGCGAAAGGTGTTTTGATACCAGAAAAATGTTTAGAACCACTGGCATCGAATTTGTACGTCGGCCATAATGAATTGTGTTACTAAATCCATCAATGTGTCTACTTAGTTACTAAAAATTGTGACTGCTTTATTACTAAATAAATGTTGTGTTAAAACGAAATACATGTTTTAACGACAATTCAAAATTCAATATAATATGTATAAGGTTTTATTTAGTAACAAACAACCCAATAAATAACAAAAAATCATTTCATAAAATTTGCGAAAGTATTAATGTTTTACCTTTTCCCCCCATAAATCGCAGACGCCTTTATTTTCTGGAACTATCTTCTAAATTCCGTCGAAAACTGGCTTGCGCACTTCATAAAGCACTGTTGTGCAAAGATTGATAATTATTTGTAATAGCTGACATTGACATTTAAAATAACAATGACTGATGTATTCGTTTTAAGTTCGTTCGTCGTCCATCAACGTTCAATCATTCGTTCATCGTTCATTCACAAACCTGGAACAATCTGGTAACAATGTTACTACAATATTACGAAACATAGTTTCTAAAGTACTTTTCTGTTTCGTAAATTCCCCACTTTTAGTCGTGGAGTCGAAACAAGGAAGACACAGCTCTATATTTGTTACTTGTTTGTGTCTTATATTAGTAACAGTTACTACACTGGTACCGGAATGGCTGTATGGGCAGTGCTCTCCAGTTCAATGTAATTTGTCATTGCCAAGCTGTATTTATAGTATCGATTATCGCCATGTTTCTTCTTCCTATGGTCATGATAGCTGAAATATCATTTTTCGTTTCAATCGCTAACATGTGATTAGTTTGACTTTCCTCTTAAAAGCTTTCTCAAGTAATGCGCTGAAGTTACTCCGTCTATTAATTAATGCTATTCATTTTGTTAGTTAGTGTCAGTACTTCATTCCACAGAAATTTAGTGATTTCAGACTAACCAAATGCTTCGGCTTTGTTTAGATATAAACTATTTCGATATTTAACGATAGACATACATCAGCAATTTTTTTTTTTTCATTTTGGCTCTTACTTTCGTATTTAGCCAGTAACAACTAAAATATTTTTAATAAATAAAGTCAAGTCATAATCAAGTCGAGTCAGAAGAGTCAGGCTAAGTGAAGTGGTAGAAAAACTGCACGTAGAGATTTTCAGGAGCTTTTGGCAACAAGCGAGGAAATCACATAAATCAAACACTGTATCACTTTCCAACACTCACGCTTGTTCTTGAACACTTTGCGAATAATAATCCATCATTATTATGCACAAACACTCAAAAAAACACAAATTTTGGAAAATAAATTCAGCGCCGATACTGCTTTTCACAGCTTCCCTCCAAAAAGTCCTTCAGCTATTTAGTACAACAAAATTAGAAAAGAGTTAATTAAACTTTTAACTTTACTTCAGTTTCAAAACAAACGAATTATGGATTAACTGCCACTATATAATTTTTCTCCAAAACGTTATAGATAGATGTTACCTATTTTTAAAGTTTTATTTTCTGCGCCTACTTTATGTTTGCATATTTAATTTCAAATGCACATTAAGTTTGTAGTGCAATAAAAAACATTTTCTACATTACTTTGGCGAAATAAAGATATTACAAACAAACAAATTACTTTTACATAGCATTAAATAAAGATAGTAGTAACTTAAAGTGGCAGACTAACAGCGGTAGTAAAGAAAATATTTTCTTTCCATAGTTGCAAACTTTCTTAACAGTCTTAACACCCCGTTTATATGCAAAACCAAAGAACGACCAGCACACAATGCACGCTAAACGAATATATTACGGCTTATGGGTCACATCTTATATCATGCACTCCATGCAAGCAGCATGATATTATAAAATTCTGTATCAAATATTTATTCTAGACTACAAAATAATAAATTGGCTGCTTGTAAGATGATTCTCTTCTTCTTCGTTAAGTCTTCTGATAACGGTTCAGAATCAGAGCCCAGTTTAGAGTCACAGCTGGTAACTTCATAGATGGTAGTAGTTATTTATTAATTAAATAATCCAAATTTACAGAAAAATCGTTATTGAAAAGTTTCGCCCCTGATAGTACCCAATTCAAAAGTAGGTGCCCATCATGCTGGCAACATTAGTTTTTTGAATACCTACTAATTGAAATCCTTTGTACCAGATACCATTCAGAGCGGTAGTCAAAACCACGATAGACTAAGTGGCGTTCTAAGTACCTATCTCGGAAATAAAAGTCAGCTTCAGGACACCACCATCTGTGAATACAGATGAATTCATGCTTTTGAATTGGTCCCGGTTGCCATTAGGTAACCCGAATCAGAGTCTGGTTTCTCTGTAAAGGCTTATTGAGGTTACTCGGTTAGACAGCAGATGCTCCACTTATAGTATCGCCGTATTAAAAACCTGCAATATTTTGTATTGTCTCTTCCGTTAAGTATATTTTTCATAGAACAGAACGCTGTTCGTATTTGTACCGCAGTAGCGAATCTTTGATATCAAATTCTTTTAGAACCGACCGCACGTAGCCTCACATTCACTCATATTTTAGATAACGTTCGACTGTTTCTGTACTCCCGCAAACGGCATGTGAATAAAATATAAATATTTTTACCATTCCTGCAAGACTGAAAAAGATACTAGAATTTATTGTTCATATTTTACTTGGTTGCACATAATAATATATGTTAACAAAGTGAGTAGACATTCAGATCACATTGCAGATTATGCTTATTAGTTTCTTTACAAAATAATCAGTCAGTGAAATCGTGATAGTAATTTGTGTGATTAAAGACACCCAGAACAATATTGCGTTTGTAATGTTGTAGTCACGATTAATAATTTTATCAACAATTCCTGAGCAGCGACTAGGTTTTCTAATATATAACTAATTAATATACACGTTAAGGAAGTTCTTAGAGTAAATGAAGGAAACAATAGTTTTAAAACTAATAAATGTTCTAAATACCAAACATAAGATTTTTTAATGACGTCTTTTATTTCCAGAACGATCCAGAAGAATGACCGATCGCAGAAGGAAACAATAATTCAAAATGAGAAGATCAAGACGGATGAGGAGCAATGGTAGATGGCAGCAGAGGACGGTGACCCGCTGAGGAAAGATGGCGGTGCACCCGCGACACGGCGGACCCCTTGCGCGCCTTCTAGTACTAGCTGTTCTACATGTAAAGTTTATTGGTAAGTGTATATGAAAGCGTGTTTGAAGTATATCGACATCAAGTAGGAACAGTTACGAGTGTAACTTAAGGAACCAGATAAGGATCACGGTTTTTTTTTTTTGCAAAACGGGCTCTACATTTTAATGTATTGGAGAACCTCTTCTAAGGAAAAAAATATTTTGGAACGCGCGACACGGCGGACCCCTTGCGCGCCTTCTGCTACTAGCTGTTTTATATGTAAATTTTATTGGTAAGTTATGTGGTAACTTAAACAAAATATATACCTACGAATAGCTCCTTCAAGTAGGAAATTGACAAATGTCAGTTTAGGTTTTTATAACCATTTTTGAAGAGAAATTGAGAAGTATCATGGTAGGATCTTACCACTTGGTGGTGTCTGGGTTAGGGAGCACTGCCTTTTTTTGCAAAAGAGTGCCCTCTTTTAGTTCATTAAGAAAATGCCTTCGAAAAGATTTTCATTAAAAGTCGTTCACATACATCGTGTAAGATACAAACAGCTCAGAAATAGTTGATTTGTACGATAAAACATGGACTACACTTTTAAGGCCATATAAGGAGTTTCGTGTGAGACCTTGGGCAAGGGCCTGACATGCCTTGGTTATATCACTTTCTGGCTCTACTTTATCTTCATGCAAATGAACAATAGTTCGTGGCTATTAATATTGACGTAAAAAAAAAACAAATATTTTCACATTTACAATATAACTATAGATTATAATTACCCATTTAGGTAAAATAGCTACAAATACAAGCAGTATTGTTGATCTTGGATCGTAGAATTAAGTAAATTACGGTGTAGCGACTGTTAGCAGAGGACATTTTGTGTGGGCACAACGGAACCTAAACACAGAAATGGGCTGCAACACACATTAAGTAAAGCCACGTTGCAAGGCTTGTGTAAAACCATATTATCAAGCTAAGAGGTAACGTGTGTTTTAGGGTTACGTATATAAAAATTACAAAACGCTTATTGTTTCACTGGTGTTGGTTTATTTGTCTATCGCATAGAATTTTTAACCCATTGTACTGCTTCAATTGGGTTTAAATTTGCTACACGTTATGTATATTTTTTTATCCCTAAAACAGACAAACGACTAAATGGATTTTTTGTATAGATGTAAATTTTGGTAAAGTAGTTAATGAATGAAATGATCATTTGATCCTGGCCTTTGATTCAAAGATGAGTAACGGTAAAAAAATTTAAACCAAAATGATAACGCGACACTTGACCACTTTTTATTTGTACGTATTCTTGCAAAGCAAACAGTTCTGATTTTTAGATCAGTCTGTTTTTTTTCATAAATAACATAACCTACTCGCATGCAGCTGGACTGAGTCTATTTTTAACATTCCATTGAAGAGAGATTCAAATTTTCAAACAATAATAAATATAATCCGAAAGCTAATTTTGCTCCTATTCGGGTTTCACACAACGTCAGTGGCCTTTACAGCGTCCAACCGGTTGGAAACGATTTTGTTTTGCATTCGGTCTCATTTCACAAAGTGCAAGCTTTCGCAATACTAGTAAATACTGTTCTCGTGACACCGAGCTATTTGTTTACATTGTAAACATACGTTCGAATCTCAAATTCCAAGAGATTTTCGCTTTTTGAAACAAAGATAAAAAATAAAAATTACAAAAAAGCACGCTGACTTTTATACCGTAGTTTATGTCAGGGGGATACCGAGCTAAGCAAGCAATCATGTATACAGAAGGACTACATTTATTTTTCATGTTTTATTATGAACATAGAATGTGCATTTTTGTCACTCTGTTTGAACAGTTACATTGATTTCAATATACGACATTGACATCGCGATATATACATATATTTACATTTGTTCCGCAGTGAATTAAAATGTATAATTTCAAGTGTGCCTGTTACAAAACCACTCCCCATAAGTCCAGAGACATTTTTCAAACGGGTCTTTTGTACTCACATATAAAGCAATTCATTCGCCGATGATAAAAATATAAAAAGGTAGAGTAACATGGATAACCCTTTCAAAACTCGAAGCGCTGCTCGGAATCCTCATTGAAAAACAGCCCACGGGTCAAAATGTCAGAACGGTCCGTAAAACACGCGTGTCTCCAATTGGAAAGGTTATGGATGGATTGGCTAAATCCCTAGGGTTTCTGTTCAAGTGCTTGTAAATATTGCAAAAAAAAAAAATTGTAAAGAGATGTCTTTTTATATTTTTTTTCTGAACCTATTGTATTATTTTTAAAAGTTTAATAAAGTTAAATAAATGAGTACAAAAACCTAGATAGACATATATTTTTGTTAGAAAATCCGGTTGTCCTCTACAATCTATTACACCTTCTGTATCTAACTCTACTCTAAGGTATTCAAGGTATTATAGTTCTCTGGTATCTAACCATATTCGAAAATCATACCTATTTATTTTTGGGTTACTAAAAAACCAAAATTCATTACATTACAATAATACCGTAAGCCTAAGAACTCACGAACGTTTCTCGGCACTACCCTCGAACCCGTCACATCGCAACGGAACAGAGGAATTAAATTAATCTCGTTGTAAAATTTTCACTTGCCACCTTATCTCCCGTCGTATTGTCGTTTTATTGTGCTTACCCTGGAACCATTAGCGAAAATGTCACCACGCCGGCATTGTAATCGCGCCCGCGGCTCGCCCGCACAATGATGCGGCCGCTCGACCCCGTCCGTGTACACCCACCTTTACGCTACGATACAAATTTCAGTTTCTATAACAAATGAGGATACGCACAGCTATTATTTAGGGAATAGGTGTATTGTACCTTCGGGCTAGCATCATTTATTTGTATGCAAAACACTCAATTGTGTGTTGTAAATAAATATAGAGTAAGAAACTGTTTGTTGGACCATTATTGGTAATACTGTTATAGTTTGCTTTCAGAAAGGAAGAGAAAATAATACACTTTTTTATTATCAAACGTAAAAATCATACATTTAAGACCTGGGTTTATTTTTCCAAGGTTAAAATAATAATAGTCTTAAGTTTGTTCAAACAGCTTTTATATACATTTTATTTGCACAGTTCCGTAAGATTTACCCCTCTCCTATTACTTTTGATACTAAATTAATGATAGTTAATTAACTAGATTAGTAATATGCCGACATATTTATCATCATCATCATGTATTCATAACCTTATTTAAAAATATATTGATTCAACCGCAACAAGCAAGCAAAGTCAAAATAAGTAAACCTATTTTAATACGGTTTTTATCGCGTTTATTACTTATTTATTTACACCTGACGTTTCAAACACTTTACAGCGTTCATGGTCGCAGGCAGACTAAGTTAACATTTGTCTTTGATGTCATAAGATTACAAACTACCGCCTGAAATTTTTATTGGGTACTATTCCGATTCACGCAGTATTGGCTCACAGTATCTAAGGGTCTTGCAGTCTGCTTCCGAGTATGCGATTTTATTAAGTTAATGACTGCGTCCCAAGCTGGTGGTACCTGCCACCCATCCTCTCTATTGAAATTAGGATGCGTTTTAATTTCAATAGCTTCACGTAACATCCTTGGAATGAATCTGTTTTTCTTTGCAAGGACTTGAGGATTATCAAAACGCATATAGTGGTTGGGTTTGTCTAGAGCGTGTTCACAGACTGCAGACTTGGTTGAGCGTCTATTTTTCATGTCAGCAATATGTTCTTTTATACGTATAAAAGAACATATTGCTGACATGAAAAATAGAATAAATAGATTCAAAGGATGTTACGTGAAGCTATTGAAATTAAAAAACATCCTAATTTCAATAGAGAGGATGGATGGCTTGGGACCCAGTCATTAACTTAATAAAATCGCAAACTCGGAAGCAGACTGCAAGACCCTTAGATACTGTGAGCCAATACTGCGTGGATAGGAATAGTTCCAAATAAAAATTTCAGGCGGTAGTTTGTAATCTTATGACATCAAAGACAAATGTTAACTTAGTCTGCCTGCGACCATGAACGCTGTAAAGTGTTTGAAACGTTAGGTGTAAATAAATAAGTAATAAACGCGATAAAAACCGTATTAAAATAGTTTAATTTAATGAATAACTTTGATTATTTAAAAAAAAGATTTTGCGAATTCGAATGCGAATTTAAGATATATTATTTCTAACTAAATCTATGGCTACCCCGTACCTAAAGCTTACTGGTATCATTGTTGTAAATGCATCTGTTAATGCGACCACCGCTTCACATACCACTCCATAACGCAACAATCTAACTCCACAATAAACGCGGAAATGTATGAATAAATAAACACTTTTACGACGTCTACATTTCAAGCGAATTCTTCGCATAGACTTACCAAATCTCTCGCACGGCCATTCTACTCACGTTGGGGCTAGCCGACAAAGGGAAGAGGGCATGCATACCTTATTACCACCTTTTTGCAAATCCCTACTTATGTGAAACACGACACACTTGTCGGAATGACAAATACGTGCTGACGCAGAATGATGAAGTGGTTTTTAGAAGATTTAACGTGCACGTTGTGTATTAAATTATAATACGATACAAAACTAAATTGTCCACTTACAGATACATTTTAAGAGTGAGCGAGTTAAGTGAAGACGAGCATGATCTAATTTTGATTGGTTGCCATGCACGCATTCTTAAGGGAAGAGGGCATGCATACCTTATTACCACCTTTTTGCAAATCCCTACTTATGTGAAACACGACACACTTGTCGGAATGACAAATACGTGCTGACGCAGAATGATGAAGTGGTTTTTAGAAGATTTAACGTGCACGTTGTGTATTAAATTATAATACGATATAAAACTAAATTGTCCACTTACAGATACATTTTAAGAGTGAGCGAGTTAAGTGAAGACAAGCATGATCTAATTTTGATTGGTTGCCATGCACGCATTCTTATTTAATTATTAAAACTTTTTTGTTTCTCATTTTCATTAATGAGTGAATCCAAGATTTGTGCCAAGCTTTCTTTATTTTTATGTACTACCTGTTGCTATAAAAGCGCAATGTACTTTAATAAAACATTAATTAATATTTATAAAAACTGTACATAATCTACCTAATGACGGCACGACCACAGAGTACTCGCTATACAAACCCCGAAATATTTTCTGCATCAGAATGTCACTGCGACTTTCTCTGCAATTAATCAGAGAGTCAATGAGCCATTTTGTTTGGACATAGCGGATGAATAATCCTTCCCTTGTGACTTCCCGACAGAAGCAAATAATTATGAAGGCCTAAAAGCTTTTAGTTGCGAAAAATTAGAACCTCATATTTTGAAGTCCCTGGGGATTAGAGTATTTTTGGTAATACGAGTAATAAAGTTTTAAACGCGTTTGTTATAGTGTTCTTTTGATATATCATAATGAGAGCACTTGCGGCAATGAAATTTTCTCCAGTAAAAAGATGGTTCAAAGTACTCATAAACTTTCTAAACATTAAGGAAATCGTAAGGAATAAATTCGAGAAACAAATCCTGTGTATATTGCTGTTATCTTATTTGCATGTAATTCTGAATATTGCTGTCTCTAGCATACACCATAAGCCGTATTGCCTCCCGACTTGTTTATAGAATATTCGCTCATAAACATGCAGATTGCGGATGGGACGCGTTTTTATGTAAAATTGGGCAAAAGGGGAGCTATTTTATTTATTACCCTCTTGACTCGGTGGCGCAGATCTTGAAGTGAGAGATTGCTTCCAGTACCTATTAAACAGGGAAGTGTATACACTTCTTATGACGGATATTTATTTTTTATTTTGAATTTTTTAAGTTTTGTAACTGTTTAATTGCTTAATACCTATATTCTTTTCAATTATTTTTGACTAGCAGCCCGTCCCGATTTCGCTTAGGCTTAAGGCTATAGAGCCATCCTCGATAAGATAAATAAATAGGCTATCCAACACTGAAAGAATTTTTCAAATCGGACCAGTAGTTCCTGAGATTAGCGCGTTCAAACAAACAAACTCTTCAGTTTTTTAATATTATTAAGTACCTATAGATTAGCTACAGTAGTACATTAACTTGGAAACGTCGTTTGAAATATTTTTTATTTGCTCGAAGAAACACTATTCTTATAGTACAGAAACTCTTGACACTGTACATACTTTAAATCTTTTTATTTTATTTTTGTGTAAGACGCCAGTTAATTGACCTTTAAACCCACTTAAAAAGACCTTAACAGCCTTTGTCTATATTTAGCTAGACTTAAAAATATCGCAATCTCTTAATTTGTTTGGCGCTTATTTTATTTTTATTACAATAATGTAAAGAGCGAACTTCAATCAATGTTTTAAATAATAAAATAACGGCAATTATTTGTTAACAAGGCCCAAAAATTTACATAGATACTCTTTTAATCACTACGTAATGACTCGCAAAAATAAAATAAATATTGAAATCATGTAAATACTAACATATCGACTTAAATCGTGATTCATACCGAACACAAAAGATAAATTGAAAGTCCTTTAAATAAAACATACTTAGTATTTCGTTTTAAAAAGTATTTTTTACTCTTATAATAAATTGAGTTTTGTTGTTTTTTTCCATAAACTATACATCTAGAAATAAAATAAAATGCCTTTTTTATTAATTTTAGTTAGTTTAATTTTACATTAAGAAAATAATTGTTATATTAAAATAAATGAATTTTTAATAATTCATTACAAAAAAAAATAAAAGAATAAAGTGCCTTATAACATGTTGAACATAAGTTAAATTGTCAAATAAAATTGTATTGTTTACTTGTTTACATTTGCGAGTTTTTGTTTCTATTTACAAAACACAATGTTATTTTATTTTTTTTGTATTTCTGTCTACTACGATTTGGTCTTCATATTTATCTAATAGTCTAAGAAAATATTCCGCCAGGTTGCAATATTTTTAATTATGTGTCAATACGTGCACGCATACAGATCTTGTTTCTACAAAATAGTTTCAATCTTAGATAAAACTTCGCCTTTAGCGTACCTGTTGAGAAGTGAAAAAGCTTTTTAAATTTTCAAGCGCGGTAACTTCTTTCATAACAACTTCCCAGCCTAGAAGTTACACAAATAATCTGGAAAATAGTTTCCCGCTCGTCGGCTCATAATAACACGTTGAGTTGCACCATTTAATGCTTTATTTCCTTGTGCTACAGTTGTTGAAGAGTCTATTTTCCTTTGAAAGTTGACGGTCGTCTTTGTCTTGTTAGCCGTTCAACTAAATATCTTTCATGAAATGGCATTAAGCTGAGATAATACTAGAGATGAAACTAACACTTATTTACATTATTCTTTTCATTCATTGGTAAACTTTAATAAATCGAAATTTTAATCATGCGACTTGATATTGGAAATTTAACTTATTTCAAACTACACGTTTGAAGAGTATAACTCTACAGTGAACCCTACTGAAAATGTAATTTATTTACACCTTAAACGGGGATTTATAGCGACTACAAAAACACTAAAAAAACACTAAAGTTACATGCAGTTGTAGCAGTTTTATTAAAAAGCCTGTAAAGCGATAGCAATAATATTGTATATCTATCATTGGTACATATACCTATGCTATGCCTTAAAACTCAGGTTTTAACATATCGATATTTTCTTTAGCTTCTCGTAGTCTTTAACATTACCGTTACCTAAGCCTATGGATACCGTTTCATAATTTCTCATGGCAAAACCAAGATGTTTTTCTTTAAAAATTCCAGTCCACAATCTTGTCTGTTGATTTTATAGTTTCATCAAATGAATCTCATGCATATTGAAAAAGTTGACCTCCGAAGAGCCCAGTAAACTTACAATACAATACAAAAAACTATTTATTGCACAACAAGGATACATTGTTAAATACAAGCAATTACAAGAAAAATAACCTTAATTAATTAACCTAACTTATTCCCTGCATAGCAAGTGTAATAATTATTAACGTAATGTTAATTTATTTGATGGTTTGAAAATATGTACAAAAGTAAACAAAAGTAGATTTAATAACTACTCGTAAATGAACAAAACAAAGACCCAACAACCACGGCATATGTCGCACCCAAGACTAAGATCTTGCTGTTTTACTGTGTGTGTGTTGTTTTGTGTGAGTGTGTGTGATTATTAGCTAATTCATAAATCAAATGTTTTAGTATACATTTTAACATATTAGTATGGAAGTATACTTCAATACTGATATTAAAAAAATAAAGTCTATCTGTCTGTCTGTTACACTTTCACGGGCAAACCGCTAAACGGATCTTTATGCAGGCGGAGCTGCGGCAAACAGCTAGTGCGTAATAATATTTAAATGGCAACTAACTAATAACTAAAGCCCTACAAACTCGAGTTCCGTACGTAGTTCCATTCAACCCCCCAGTGACACGGTACGGATGAGCCTGTCTGTAGTAATTAAAAACGTGACCGTCATCACTTGTCGTCCAAGCCCTTATGGGTTTTATCTACTTCGCGCACCCAGTCTTTGTTTATTTATTACACGTAAACTTTTATGTTTTGTCTTTAATTTTCAGTTTATGCGCTTATTATTTTATCGATCTATTTTATAGTGTTAGTAAACATTCATGAGAGCCTTGATGGCAGGGGTAACTTGTTTTATGTGTGTATTCGAGTGTGCATTTTCGAAAATGTTTGCTAAAATATTTAGTTTATTTGTATCTTCATGAATTTATATATAAATACGTTTTTATACACTTAAGTAATTTTCAAAGAAAAAAAAAATTACTGCTATTACAAAAACTATACACAAAAAATTAAAAAACTTAGTCAGATTTTTTTTTTTAATTATACAATGTTTTAAAATAAAATAAATAATTGAAATATTATCTAAACTTAATTCTAAAAAATTATGATAATTATAAATTATACGGTTCTTAGTTAAGTATATATAAGAACTATTTAGGTCAAAATTTAAAAATCTACTTTTCACGCCGTATTTATTATCCTACATAATATATTATATGTCAGGACATTTCTCACTAAAGAAAACGTGAGGCCAATCTATAAACTGTTTATTCACACACCCAAATAACTCCATCTCAATTATCTTTTGAAACCTAAATAAATAAAAGCCAATGATTATGATATACAGTATTTTTTTTCAAGCATAGTGACTAGTAGAAAAATAAATCACCTTATAGTCTGTAGGAGTAAAATTCTTAAGGTTTTGGTTAAAACAATAAACATATTTACGACGCAACGAATAGCATTGCCCTCACGAGCTAACATTTATAATTCTCAATTTAAAGCAGCGTAATTAATTCTAAGACAGTACACTTAATATAACTGAGAACAAAATATTAGTAACACGGACTCGTATGAACATTTATTAAGCTTTGTTTATGCCACCATTTCACGCATCAAACTTTCCGTTCACGAAATTTATTCATGACGTGATCCCTCGTAAATATATTTTGGAGTTTATTGTCCTAATGAATTTGATATGGCTTATGAAAACAGGCTTATCTGCTAACCAAATACTAGTTGCTTTTTAAATGGGTAGTTTATATGAATAGAAGTAAATATTATCAAGCTTTGTATCAGTTTGGTTTTAATTGCTTATATATTTTGAGCTAATTACACATAATACAACAATAGATACAGAATATTTGTAGATCGCTGTACTAATTTATTTTGTTTTCTTGCGATTTATTTATACTGCCCAGTTTGGTCAATACCAAAGCATGTGACCATGCCAAGACAATATATATATATTTAGATTTTTGAACTTAGGTTTTTATTTTTTAATGGGGCTAAAGTTTAATGCTAACAAATTTAACAGGATTTTTAATTTGTTATAGGGATATCTAACTAGAATAAATTATAGGTAAGTACTTAAAAAGGTGTTACCAAGAAACTTAGTTCAATAACCTTAATCTTTTGATCTAACAATATTTCTTTAAATCCAATATTTTATGGCGCTCCAGTTTCAAATCGTTCCTTGCCTGTTCCGGCTAGGTGCTCTTATACGAAATTGATAGAATAAATTGAAAACTAACCCAGTTGGCGGTGTGGCTTGTGCCTTTGCTCCATGCAGATCTCAGCCTTTCTACTCGCCGCCCGCATTCCTTGATCAAATTGAAAATTCCATAGGGTTATCTATAAAGTCTGTATATCGTCATTTAAATGTGTTAATGAAATTTCACCAAATTCAAAATGGGTTATAATTCGTATTTTAACGTAGAATCTTGCAGGACTTCTAAAACAGTGCATATAATACAAAACCCTTTAATGCATAATTTAATTTTTTTAGATACATTCCCATCTAAAAGTTAATGTAAAAAGGTGACCTTTTTTATAAAATTTCAAAAATATTAGTAATCATATAATCTATCTATCCATTACCTAGATAGATGAGTGTAAAAGGCAATCAAGATAAAAAAGCAATTTGTTTTTTTTTATACTAGAGTACTTAGATCTTCAAGTAAAAGTCCTTACACCCGTGCTGATCACGATCATCATCGTGGTTTATAATAAAATTTTCTAGCGCCTTGAGGAGGTCACTTGGGCTCTGCTAAACTTTTGTAAGCCTGGCCGCATTACTTAATAGTTATCGGCTATACAAAAAAAATCCGACACATAAATTTCCACTTTTACGCCTCTTAAATGTTAATATATTCGGTTAAAGAGTACATTTCGACATCGCTTCATTTATGAAAATATTTTGCAGAAATTAATGAATCACCAATATTGCGCACGTCGTACGTCGATTTTCAATCTCAATTTTCTCCGAAAATTGACGATAAATAGGCGCTTAAAAGTTTTAATATGTGAAAAGAAATTTATTCACGAAGAACATGTCCTATCAAAATATCTCGGGCCACACGTTATGTCGGCACATTCTTCTCCTAAATTGAAATTCTCGAACGCTCTCCCGTCGCAAGCGGGATGGGGTCAGGAGCTAAAAGACAAATACTTTGAATGTTCGATTAATGTGATCGAATATCATTTTTGTTGGTCCCATCAAGGGCACTTAGTAGGGACAACCAATAACTAAACCAGTACAAAAATTTAATATATGAAAGTTTCATATCTGATCATATACTTATTAGCGTTTCAGAAATATTTAGGAGTGTTCATATCAGAAAACTCTTATGTTCATCACATTATTTTGCTTTTACCCCGTGTTTTGCTACTCCTAAAAATATTCTTCTTCTTACCTTACTTGTATACTATTTGAAGCAAAAGCAATATAAATTTAGTAATCAAAACATCCATTCATCTCACAAAGTTTAGAAAGTCTATCGAACTCAATCTCACGCATAAAAAATAACAGTAATTGTTGATTACGATAATTTATTTTCCATAAAAGTTTTGAAGTTTATTTCAATTAATTAAGCCACTTTCATACGTTAAACATAGACTAGTGGAAATAAACTACAGTAAAAAATCTATTCAGCAGAAAAAATCAATACCTCTATCAAAATGCACTGACCGTTCAAAGGCCTCGGGCCCCTCAAAGGACGTTCGCGATACGTATCCCGGATCAATGTACAAGAGTGTACGATCGTATTTCGTACTGAACACTTGCTAGAACTCATCCTATCTTAACCCTTTGTTGAACTTTGCCATATCATTGTGATGTGTTTTTATTTTTGTTTGTAGTCTAGGTATCAGCTGTGTTTGCGGCTTTATTTTATTTAGGTATTTTTAATGAAGGTAAAAAAAAAATACAAATTTGCTCATAGAGGAGATGATTGTAGAGAATAATCTCGTCGGCAGACATGAATCCCCTTATGTTTTGGGGTTTTATTGAAACTAGAACTCTTTCACTCACTTCTTTTCAGTCCAAGCGGTAAGATTGTGGAATTCATTGCCAGCTGTTATACGAGCTTCGATAACTATCGCAGTTTTTAAGAAACTAGTTACTGAGTATGACCTATCTGTAAGCTAAGGAGCTTAATAGATATTTATGTACGTAAGTTTATTAAGTATGTATTATTTATAATGGTATTTGTGTATTGATTTAAATATGTTTATACTACAATTTAATACAATGACTTTATTAAATTTGTCCTAGGTAATTAGGTATAGTCTTCACTTTTCCTTTATATTTTATACACGCTAATTACTTCTTATTTCCTCTCTTGGGTCTGCTGGAAGAAATTCCTTTAGAAATAAGCAGCTCCCTTGTACTATCTTTTCCTCTGAAGTATAATCCTTTCTTTTTTTATTGTGGGCATTAATAAAGTAAATAAATAAAAAAATACAATTAAAGACATTTGTTCTTTTTTTTTGGAAAAGTATAAAATTATTAGTCTTGTAATGTGGCATCAATGATGTTCCTCTCTCAATGTGTGGCATATGTAATATACAAGTATATATGTCATATCTCTATAAATAAAATAATTAGCTCAAAATTTAATTAGGGACAAAATATTTTTTGTGAATAATATATAAGGATATATTCACAAAAAATATTTTGTTATTCGAATATAACAAAAAATATAAACTGTCAATAAATTCTGTCTGTATGGATAAAGTAATATACGAGTATATATGATATATCTCTATAAATAAAAAAATTAACTCAAAATTTAATTAGGGACAAAATATTTTTGTGAATAATAAGCATTATTCACAAAAAATATTTATATATAAAAAAAAATATAAACTGTCAATAAATTCTGTCTGTATGAATATTAAATGCTAAGACTACTGTATGATAAACATATACGATGATACTACCTTGTGGATTTCTAATCGATAACGATAGCGCATGATCTACAAAAGTATTTTCATCAATTTTTAACACACATGTACCGCTCCAACTCCAAATATAAACACTACCGCGGAACTCTTTCAAGGAAACCAATTTCCAGCGATTCCATACCATTTTATGTACACTTTGCTCTTGACTGTACCCGTGGGCCTCTTACATGTAAAGACTCTATGCATATTATATCATCGCGTCGGAAGCTTTGCAAAAATAAGCTGACAATGCGATGTTTTTCGCATTATCATGCTTTGATGCTCTTTCAATTTTCTTGTTGTAATGTTGGTAGTAAAACGCGGTATAAATAAATTATTGATTAAAATATACCTCGTGAACGATTATAGGTAGTGACTTATATTTTTAATAGATTATTTCTGATGATGCCACAACGCAAAAATGATCAAATTATTATATAATATTTATTTGATCTTTTTTTTTTGTTTTTTTGCTAAGAACGACCATACTATAAGTACGAATATCTCTGTCTGTTACATTTTGACGACCATTGAAATTTGGTATGAATATAGTTGAAGACCCGGGGTCAAACATAGGCTACTTTTTGACTATTTGCTATCAATATTTTCTTGTATTTATGAGTAAGTTTGTACAGAAAATTTTAATATTAAAGCTCATCTTTTTCAAAAGTTATTTTGTTCATTTAAAGTAATAACATCAGGCTGAGGTACTTCCCGGTGTGATTTTTAGAATTTCAAATCTAACGAAATCTTTTGAAAAAATTATCTCTTTTCAACTTATTCTACTTTTTAGCTGGAACCTGAAACTAACTTTATTTACGTTACACAAACAAAACACAAAAGAACCATTTTGAAGTAAACCATTTTATCTAGGCTTTATCCATGGAATTTATGTAATATTGAGCCTGTTAGAATACGTGCGGTTTTCGCCCAACCACCATTGAAATAACTTTTAAAATCGTGTGGAAACCATTTAAAATTACCTGAGGTTGTCTATTAAAGCGCTCTTTGTAGAATATCGATAAACAAGGATTTATTGCCATTATTTTCTATGCACTATTTTGATATATTACTTACAATTACTTCTACCGTAAAAGCAAATAATGTCTCTCGTATTTTTATGATTAAGAAATAAAAGGACACAGAGAATTTACCACATATCTAGGTATCACATATATTATCACTTAACTATCTATATCAATGAGTAACTTTCCAATGAGGTATTTTTTACACAACATTTGATTTTATAGATTGTACTTTCATGACGCCTCATTGCTGTTCTTTAGACCTCTACGCAAGTAAAAGCCCTATAAAGTCCTTCCAATCATAACTCATTGCTGTGCAACAGAGGGTAAACTTGAATCCCTCATATTTTTCATCTTTCTCTTTTCCTTACTGTTTTGAATAAAAATTAAACAGGCGACCTAACGGAGAGTAATAAATAATATTATAGTTTCCGCAAAAATTTCGGAGCTCGGTAGAATAACTTAAAAATTGAGATGCCCGAATAATAAATTTTGTAGTTACTATCTTTTTCGCGGACGGAATAAATTTACATACTATTCTGTTTTACTGTAATACTTCCTCTTCCTGAATTAGTTTTCAACTTATCGTTCTAAAAACCATCATCGAGAATATATTTTACTATAATTTTAAAGGTGCATTCTTCCACAAACATAGAATTAATGTGTTTAATTATCTGTACTTAGTGATACGCATAAATATAGAAATCTGAAAAGTTTATTTTGACGAATTAACAAGCTGTGTCTCATAGTTTCATAATTACAAGTTAACTAACCACATTATTGTTTGTTCAAGATACAGTGATATTTTATTATGTATTTGTTAGACTAAATAAAATAAAAATTATGTAGAGGATTTTAGGCGTGGCTTTTTCTACCAGAATTTTATTCAGAACTAGATTCCGCCCGAGCTTTGTACGAGTGTTCTTGGGGCAAAAATCATATCTTCACCCAACTTATGTAAACTCTTTATATTAAACACCATCCCTAGAAATCGCTAAATCTATTAGTAAAAACAGTAATAAATCCCGAAGTAGGTTTTGAGTTTATGGTAAACAGACAGGAAACAAACTGTCCGGACTACATCATATTAAAGTGGCAACATATTGATTGAAAATAAGCTCCCTCTAAAAAATACAAACGAAACAGGTCGTAAGTACTTAAAGAAATTTCCCAAATAAGATGAAGTAATTATTTAGCTTAGCCATGCATTGTATTTCCGCTCATTAGGTGTATATTTATTTAATTTACAACGGCTGGGGGCCGGCGATAAGCTGCGGAGCGTGCGCGACTCCGCGTTCGTAGACTGAATAACAATGCAGAGTGGAGCGCTAAAACGCCGCTTTTATATTACCCCATAAGTCATACGAAAGAAACCTATGAAACCAAGACGATGAAAAACATCGAGTCTACAGAATTTAAGTTCCTTTGCGGTGCTCTTGAAACGTCTATAGAATTTTACGTTCATATTCAGTTATTTTAATCAGAAATTTGTACATCCGTTGTTGTATCGTTATGCTTAATACATCATAACATAGTTTTCATTTTAAATATTTATGTCTAACTGTAATAAAGAAGCCTAGATGAGATGTCTTGTTTGATGCTTACTTAAACAATTTTTTTTAAATATGTTAATGCATCCGATGCTAAGAATTCGTTAACTAATTAAAATTGTAAATGTTCCTTTAATGTTTTGTTAGTGGCGGAAATTAATTATATTCTCAATAATATTAAATTCAATACTTCGATATCATTGCGAATATAATTAATTTACAACGTTTGCTATAAGTATAAAACTTGCTGCAGCATCTTAGGCCTCATTTCACGGCCTCGTCACACCATGACAATTCTGAAGTGTAATGAAATTGCGTTAAATATCTCAGGAAAGTTAAGAAATTGCGTAAAGTACTAGATTTTTTAAAGCTTTACGAATTTTCTTATTGTTTTCATCCTGATTAAAACAAATAGTTATGTATTTTATGAACAATTACGTTTTGAAATATTTCTTGAAAATGTCTGTGCTCTTATTCTTCTAGCATTGTAGCTCGGTTTCGTTTTATTGCAAAAATTCAGGTTGGAATCATACTTAATATGCACATTTGCATTATCTACCTTATTTTCATTAAAAGCAATTGTTGCTTCACTTTCACCTAGCAATTAATAAAAGGAGGATTGTGTCTTGATCAATAATTGTGTGTTGGTTAAAAATTTATTTATTTACTTTAAAAAAATACAAAAAGTTACGGCATTTTCTGCCAGTCAAGCCTTAGGACCAAAATTAAAAGAAATATTTTGTAGATTAAAATTATTTTGAAACAAATGATAAAAAAATTAAAGAATTGCTTCCGTTATGACAACAAAAGTAGGTGTTTTAATTTACGTAAACAATTCTAATTACATAAGTTTCACTGTATTCATTTAATTTCAAACACAAGAGGACAAAGAGTTTGAAACAATACAAATGGTGTGTACTAGCATGATATCTCGTAATTTGCCGACTGGAAAAACAAAGACGGGCAGAATCACGTGCCGCGGTAAATACAATTAACTCAAATTAAAAGGGTTTTGTTAGTACACATTTCTTGATATAGTATAGAGTACATTACAGAAATACTGCAGTACAATATTGGATTGATACAATAAATATGCTTTCAGATTTTTTAATAGTGTTACGAGCCGGGGGTTCGAAGTTTGGAGAAAAACACCTCTACTACCGTGACTCGAAAAGACGTTTATTTCCACAAGGATGGTAGCCGACGTCACTTAACTTCACTGATCACCCAAAATGTCCGAACCACTTGCCTATCACTATCCTGATGAATCGCCGAAGTCGTTGGTTTCACTTGTTTTTCGCACTTGTTTCTCTTCTGAATCGCTCCCGTAGCTCAACTCAACTTGAACTCGCCTCCTGTGGCACCTTTCGCTGTTTATATATTCCGAAAAACGCGTTCGATAAGTTTCCAGAAAGATCACAATTACTCCAGAAGAGTATGACAGACGATATTCTATTCGATCTCTCTCTGCGATACTCTCGATCTCGTTGATTCAGTTTCTTGAAGTTCTCAAATCACGTATAGA
Source organism: Euzophera pinguis (assembly GCA_947363495.1). Classification (NCBI taxonomy): domain Eukaryota; kingdom Metazoa; phylum Arthropoda; class Insecta; order Lepidoptera; family Pyralidae; genus Euzophera; species Euzophera pinguis. The sequence goes on from OX376155.1 coordinate 8,558,957, forward strand.
ATACGGAGTAATAACAAAGAGGAGATGGCATATCGAGAGCTTTCTTACAAAAATTGTGTGAGGCTACGCGGGGCGGAAGGCAGACGTGCGGGGAGATAGGTTTGGCCGTGGCTTCGCCCCTATTGGCGAGACCCTCTACTTACCAATAGATGCCGCTAACAAATCAAACATAAACAATATATTTATATTTCTTTACATTACAGGTATTTTGTGCAACACTAAACCAATAAAATAAATTCAAAAATATATCATTTACTTACGTTTATTGTGATCCTATAACAGGATACAGCATTAAAACACTTACAACTAAATGGTTTAAAATTTTTACAAAATATTCTAAGCTGAAACGAAACGTAAATTAGAAAACTAAGAAAGCTTACTCTACGTCACACATCGTTCACAGTTGAACGATAAATGACGTAGGTAGCTCCGCCCACTTTACGACGTCACTGCGCCAATAAACGTAACGGTGCACCAGTCGATACGCTGTCTCCTCTTTGTATTTGCTCCATGGTATAGAAGTTGTGAGAGCTAGAAAAAGCAATATGCCAGGACGAGACAAGCGATGTACTAGATCGTTTGCGCAATTATTCCCTTATAAAAAAAAAAGCATCGATTGTACTAAAAGTTTCCGCGTGCAGGGCTGCTCAATCTTTTTCAGTGGTTGACAACTGCGGGGCCCCGATTCGTAACAATAGCTATCCGGGGAAACTCGTCATACGCTCATATTTTCTAAACATCGCTCTCAATGTTAATTATTCTTCTTCTTCTGTGCCTTACGACTTCATTTCGGATCGACCTTCTCTGGGCTCTAAATATTTATATAAAAACATGCTTGAAATATAAGGTAAGTGATACAAATAAGGCCTTCCTAATTTCAAAGACTCGTATCTTGAAAAATTATTTTAAGGCGATAAATGAAAGCATGAATTTATTTATTTAAACTTTGCACATAATACAATTGTATAGTACAATAGGCGAACTTAATGCTAAAAGCATTATCTAACAGTCAACCTTTGGGTTAAACAGATATCGTCATGTGGGTATTAAGAATATATAGCTATAAATACAAAAAGTTGGAATAATAATAAACTTACTTATGGTACTAACATAATATACTTACATATATACGATAAAATAATAATTAAAATACAGTTAATTTTAAGAGTTATATCAACGAAATAATAGCAGCAACTCAAAATTTACTCATGTATAACTGCCTAAATTTATAATTAATTATTCATCGATTTGTACATTTTAATTCATTATAAAACATATTATAATCTAATATAAAAAATTACATAAAAAGAGGTTATTCGTAAACGTTAGCTTTAGGCCTTTTTAAAACATAGTAACTTAACAAAGCCTCACAGAAATATTGTTATAAGCGTACCAATTAAGTAATAAATTGTATTTATTTGCCTTTTCTCACGTGTTGAACAACTTTTTAAGTTATTTTACTAAATATTTTGCTTAAATTGCTAGTCTAATTTGACGTTGTATTGTATCGAGTACCTTATTTTTTTCAGCATGATTTCCTTTTCAGAGTTGATAAACTTAAAAACAAACTTTTACTGTTATAATATTCGATAGGGTTATAGAGTTGATAGTTTCATAATTCATTAATTTATTGCTTAAATATTACAATACATGTAGATAATTTGTACCACCTCATTTAAAAATAATCACCCTCACGATACCAATCCTAAAACCTATCGTTCTTTGTATCTAAAATGCGTCTTTTTATCCCTCAGTACATAACTTATCTCCAAATCGAACTATAAACGAATAGGACCGTGTAAACTCGTGTACAACATGTTGTATAAGTTGACCCACGTCACTGTTGAAGCGCAAAGTGCTCCGATAACCGACGAGACCGCAGCCTATCGCTTTTTGATAGCATCACTTTGCCCAACTTGCCATCTGGCGGCCATTAGGTGCGGGATATTGAAAAAGTGGCCGACAGACCAATCGCTGCACCTATATGTATGTAATGTTATGGTAGGGACACACTGAACTGATATTATTACTTAGTTCTATTTAGTTTTAAAAGCAGCAACTGGCTGCAGAGGACAATGCTGTACTATTAATATATAATGTGACATTGTGATACTCATGTCGAACTAAAGATAACTCGGAATATATTTGTCAGTTATGTATGATTATGAATATTTTACTACACAATTTCTTCATTAAACTATTTCCGCCCAATAAGCCAAGTGTGGGTCTTCTTTTACTTGCATAGAACATTTATTTCGTTGTAGCGAAGATAATCAGAGTTATTTTAATACTTTTGAAGAATATAATTAAAATTAAAGTAAAAATGAAGATTTAACAAATTCGTGCTTTCATATAAAATCTTTTATCGACGTACATGCTAACGAATAGTATAAATTTTTTAAAATAATGATATTTTTAACTACGAGACCAAGTAATTAGTAGATCAACATTAATTATCTATTCAAAAGGGAAACAGTACGAACTTGTTACAATATATTTTCGATCTTCAATTTGCTAAGGCCACACTTCACTGTTAATATAATAATGGGCGGTAAATTGGTTTGATATCCGCACACATGTACTTAATATGAATCACGTAGGCCAAACTTGCTTGGCCAGCCCCAATCAAATATGGGCGAGCTTTATCATGAGTTGTTGAGAAAGATATTAATCTTCTCCTTGTATTGGGTTTTAAATATAAATACTGAGTTTAGTTTGTAAAGTTTCTCTTATTTACTTAAATAGGTATAATGAAGATTGATTAGTACAAAATGTGACAATATTTTCTTTATTTGTTTATGATTCTATAGATGTAGAGCTTAAACTCATTAATTTTCTTTTTATTTACTAAATCAGAAAGGGACGTATCTATTACAATTATCTTTAAAAAAATTACTTAATTAGTTTACTGCAAACAATCGATCAGCTGTTTGCTCTTATGTGAGACCTACATTTTCAAAAATAGTGTTATTGTAACATTATGTTAATATAATGTGTTCATGTCAATGACTTATACTAAAACTTTGTAAAGAAATACTTTTAAAAGATGGGCAATTTTTCTGGATCTGTAAGAAGGATACAAGGAGGAACGTGATGGTTGTAAAAAGTTGTTAAAGAGACAAAGACTCACGATATGGCTGTAGAGCCGCATGTAATAACAAGTAAAACTAAAACTACAGATTTATTTTTCCTGATTTTTTAGAAATTCTCGGTTTATTTATATTTAATTGGTTACATGGTCAATCAACCCTGTATACCCTTTTTTGAAACCGCTTTTCGGTCTCTGACGTGGTACCTATAACGACCACCAAATGACACTTGGAATCAGGTTCATATCGTGCATTCCGAAGCACAGAATCACCACATTATTATCAGCCTATCAGAAATTCAATCCTGCAATATCCCAATCAAACTGAAAACAACAAAAATTCACGATACAAAGCTTTTATTTATACATGACGTGTTTAGATAAAAAAAAATCTAGTTGCATCGTTTACCGGAAATTACTGAAGTGAACACTGCATGTAACAAATACTGCACTCTTACCGTTAGTTTTTCTTTTCCCAGCTTTAATTGTTATTCGGTTTTATCGCAGCCCGGCCGTTTCCTTTATTTATCTTGCGCAGGTAATTCGTTTACCCGTGAGAATAGTTTCAACACGTGCCTCGTCCAGACGAATTGACTGTAATGGACTTTCTGCCCGCGCGAATGTGGTAGTTCCCATTTGTTATATGGAAGATAACATTAATGGACAGATATACAAAGCTGAAAAGTGTTTCATTTATTTGAATGTACTAACTTCTGGAATGACAGATATATAAATAGTTTTAACATAGTATACTCCATTTTTGAGAAATGTTTAGGCTAAAGTTAATCTGGTAATATACGTGTATGTATGAAACTGCGTGGCACACTAGGAAGTTATGAAAATAACTTAATTTTTGGATCTAAGATTAAAATTGGCATTTCGTTTGAATTTGTTAGTCATAATTGATATACCTAAAACAGAACAGATCTTCGACAATCGTACAGTTTTAATAGTCGATACGTGTAATTATTTTATAGAAATAGACTTTATTTTGTAAGTCTGCCTATGTTTATTTAACTTAATAATAAAAGAATTAAGAACACACAACTTAGATTAATTCTCCGCGGCGCTACGACGACCAATTATTAATCTAGGAATACACAATTTAAAACAAAACTTCAATAAGACGACTAACTCGTCACATTCAATTTCATGACTCCGTGTCTTTGCTAACGGAATAAGAGGGCAAATCTGTTCACGTTTCAAAACTTAGTAGACGACGACCTCAGCAATTAAGTCACTCGAAATATTTAATGAACAGTGCTAGTTCGCGGCGGAAATGACACTTAATCGGCTTAACTTCGCCTCAAAACTTACCGAGCGATCTTCACCCTCGCCTCAACCGCGCCCTGCACCCCTCTTATACCTACTGCATCAAAGAAGTTTAAGAATGTGCAATTATAAGATTGTTTTAATTTATAAACAATGTTGTTGAAGAATTTCCTTACTCCCAGTGAACTCTGAAACCCCAAACCGGGATCTCGGTTTTGCTCGGAATTGTTTCTTCTCATTTATTGCTTCGCTGTTGGAATTTTTCATGCCGTTCTTTAAATTATGAGAAAGTAATTATGTCTAAGCTATTTTAATTTTGTTGTATAAATAGTTCGGTAAGATTAGGTGTACCTTTAAGACGAATGGGTGATAATTTAAATGGGCGCAAAGGTAATCTCTAATTATCGTCGTAATTAGAAATATGATATTAGCATCTGCTTTGCAGAAACAGTACGAAAGAGGCAAAGTAAGCATACTTTTAAAACAGTAACATTTTTTTATTCATTCTGTTCTCTGCTTTCGTACTATATGTTTCAAATTCTAATCCTATTATAATGATGCAACTAATATAATGATGCAAAAGTGTGATTTTTTTATTCAATTGTTTGTTATGTCTTCACGCTACTAAATCAATCTTCCTGAATTAGCATAAATGAGAAGGACATACTAGGGTATATAGTTCATTCTGGAAAAAAAGTCGGACGTAAAAGCTATTTTATCACAAAATTATGTACTCGTAACATGAGAAATGCTGTAATGGGATTTGGGCAGAGCATACAAAACACACATGGGAGCTTTAAAGTAAATAATGTATAGGAAAAAATAAATCAAAAAAGTACGGCATATAACATAGGAATATTAACTGGAATCGATATACCCAGAAAGACAACTTCATATTGACACAATTATCTACGTTAAAACCTACGTATACCCAGCCAACATCATTGTGATTGAGACCATAGAGATGATAGTCTTCAACAAAAGCTGTATAAATAGCAACAGGATAAAAAAGGTCCTTTATGAGACATCCAAAGCGCGAAACCGTAGCATCAAATACATGCAAACTTCCAACTTTCAAGTACCTTCCATTTAAGGCACTGGTTCTAACCCAAAATACTCAAACAACAATAACAAGGGTACATCTTCGACTGAGACCGAAATAAGTTTGTTCAAACATTTAACTAGTTCGCGCAAACAAATCCGGAGAGCACGACTAGTGTGGAGAGCAGTCGCCTTGCTCTGGAGAACTTTCTCGTAACGACTTCAAAAATGTCCATTAAACATTTATTTTCAAAACTTCTCCTTTAAATTGTTTCTCACCTTTTTTTCTATATTTCATTTTGCAGTTACATAAAGAGATTTTGATGTCCGAAAGAATAGTCAACAAGTTACCTCCATATTCAGATAGGCTTTATTTTCTAGCAAGGGCAATATTGTTTTTACTAATGCTATGGACTTGTCTGCGATTCCGGATTTGTTGTTCACGTTTTTATTTCGTACCCTTAAAACAGCTATGAACATAAAGATTGATTAAGATAGAAAGTACAGGGGTAAAAATTAGTGAAATTACACAAGCCCTATGAAATCGTATATTTATTTAAAGTATCTTCCTTCCATCATCATGACTAGTGGGTACATGGGGAAACTGAACCGAGATTTTTGCAGACGATTAGTTACTTCCCCTTAGAAGTTCCTGTGAGTGATCTGTTAAATGCCAAATTTTTTTCCTTATTTACGTTGGTACCAAGTAATCAAATTTTTATCAAAGGATTCATGTTCATTGTACTGGGTAACAATGATGTATTTAGTTTTACCAGAAGGTAAAATATATTTTATTTTGATTATATCAGTACCTACAAAACTTCATGAAAATTGGTAGAGAGGTTTAATTTCATATTAGTACGGATGGAGTACGGACTATAATTTTGAGATGGTGTTTCCTTGGTTATCGAAAAACCGCCAAAATCACACATTCCACTTCTGGATTCGAACAAATAACTCCAACGATATTCACTACAATTTATTAGAGCCCACAATTTTTTTTAGAAGTGAGATGTAATATATTTTCTGTCTGTATCCAAGTCGTCAGATATACTTATATGTAACATGTACTGTATTTACTTGCATATAATCTACATCCTATGCCTATTTTTTACCCTCTGTAGTCGTATTCGATGCTTTTAGCCTATGGCCCATTCAGAATCAACACATTGATTTGAGCTATTCAGACCCCGCAAAAAATATTCAAATTATCTTTGCTTCATTTCTGTAGCCGAAGATAAAATTTTCGATTGCAACAAAAACCATTATTATTGCTAATCTATTTGAAAAAAATAAGAAATTATTTGTTTCCAATAGGCCGGCTAGTCCAATCGGGACGACTAAGAATTTTTATTTCCTGCGACCATATAATTTGTTAGTAAGTTCTCTCATATCATACATTATATGTCAATTATTAATTTAAAAAATATACAAAATTGAAATAAAAGAAAAAAATAATGTTTTTAGATATTTTTATACCTAATTATTAGGCAGTAATCTATGTACGGTCATAACAATAGAAAAGTGCCACTTGCATGTTAGTAATATAAATACGTGCTTTTTCACAGAGTAAATTAATACCTACCTGCAGTAATTTTCACAGTCATCATCCTCATACTTTAAACTGAATACTAGAAACTTGAACATTGTTTTTTATCAGTTTCGAAAATTCACAAACATACAAAAAAAAAATAGATAGGTACCTATTTTGTTTATACAGTAAACATAAAACTATCACTTAGATTAAAAAAATAACAAATTAGTTCCCTCAATAAAAAAATTATTGCGATGAGAAACGCTACTCTTAATTATCGCTCAAGCAACTTAAGAATCATGTTATCCAACACCAGCCCACGGAGTCGAGAAACAGGATACACTTGTTTCTTCTCCAATCTAGTTTTAACGCAACGAGTCTAAAACTTTCTAGACCAGCTATCCTTTACCGCTGAAACAACAATAGGGCATAATTCACTCTGCACCGAAGCCCACACTCAGAGAGGCCGAACGAAATCACTGAACCAAATTGCAAATGAAGCGACCGCCTAATACTGGTAACAGGGGTCTGTGATTGGTTCCGCAGAATGTTCGCCGTAACTTGAGCTAAAGGGAATACACAAATTTGTAGTAGCATAAAGCATGTTTATGTGAAACAAAATTTTAACCAGATCGTATTTACGTCATAATCATGAAGTACCCCTGTCCTTCTCAGCAATTGTAATATCATATTTTCTTCGGAACGATTTACAAAGCAAATTTAAACTTACTAATAAAATTATAAGCGCAAAAGTCTACCTGCCGCTGCTACGCTTTCACGGCCAAACCACCTAACGGATTTTAATAAAATTTTGTAGGTATGAATATAATTGAAGACCCGGGGTCAAACATATGCTACTTTTTAACACAGGCGGAGCTGCTGAAAACAGCTTGTGATATCTAAATCACTTTAGATAGACTATAGACTAGGTGAAATCAACAAGCAAATTTTCTTTAGAATATAAATTATGTTAGTAAAATAGTATTATCGATATTAAAAATATAAAAAAAAAACACCAAAATAATTCTCAGTGTAACGAAAGTTGAAATGAGTTTAGGATTGTAGATTTGTAAAAATAACGAATGTGATATTTTCAATAACTTTTCACTTTAAAGTAAGAAATTAAAGCGCGAAATATTATGAGCAGCTCTTATAAAGTGGTTATTTGAGAACATCCTCAGGCGCTAAGTTCCACAAACTGCGGCAGTGTACGGAACCGTATTTGTTAATTGTTAGTTTCATTTGGTAAATGCCGAAGCTTCTTGTACATCATACATAAATGTAATATTAGAGCAAATCTTTGCAAGTATATTCACCGATTCAAGTGACTCAACGCTACTGATTTTGAAGAATTATCTAGACACTATACACTAGTTCTTAAATACGAATTATTATGTTATTATTATGTGTATCGATGGCTAGCTTCTACCAGCAAGCCAAATTTTCAGAATAATAAAATAAGAACTGACAAGTAACAGGTTTGGAACTTGTGGAGGCTATAATATAATTCGTACATGAAAATTAACCAAGTCCGGCTACCCTAAGCTACAATATATTATCCTAAGTTATAAGAAGAAAATATATTTTATGTTATTAATAATAAATTTCAGGACTGACCACTGAACTTGGCACCGATTTAGATCTCACTTCTTTTGTCGTTGAAGTCAACAACCAAGGCATATATCATAATCTTGAACTTGGCTCTCATTTTACATAAATGTTTTTGATGGGTTTTAATAAACCACACAGGTAATGATCGCGGGCTAGTTCTATTGATGGTGTCGGTGGATTTCGTGATATTCTTGCCGGTGGATATTCTTTCCTGTCATTTTTTAGTTCCTTAATTTTTTGGTACGACATGACGTATTATTGTATGCCTTGATCTACCTGGACCCTTTTTCCTTCAATGATGTTTCTTATAAAGTCATAGTGTCGTATCAAAAATCCTACCATGTTTCCTCTTCTGTTTTAAAACACTCTTCTCTTCTCCTACTCTGTTTAGATTTCTTAGTTAGTAATTCAACTTATTATTTCTTCATTCTTCAGACCCACATTCCAAACGCCCATATTCATTGATTCATGTCGAGTGGGTTACATGATGTCAGAGTTTTTCTGGAACCGCCTTTCAGGGTCTAACGCCCGTATAATTCGAAATTTGAACTGCCACAGTCCAGAATCAATACGCCTTTTGATATCGTACGAGGCGATCACGTTACTTCCATTTTACCGTAAACCGTCAGCTGGATATTTGATATTCACTGCAATCCCAAAAAACCACTTCATTCAAACCAACCTTGTCGCCATTTGTTGGCTGGTCGCAAGTCTTTGCTTCTTGTACTCGTAATAAAGTAACGCGTACTGTTTTGGTTAAAAATAAAAGTTTTTATTTTCAGCTTTTGAATCAGCCACTTTCTTTCACTCGTTCTTTTCACACAATTTGTATTTAAAGGCACCAGTCAGGAAAGTTAAAAAAAAGAACACCTTTTTCGAACATGCTCTATGAAAGACTTACCGCTGCACACAGAGTCCTTAATGACTACTTAAGCAAATTCTTCAAACTCGATTAAAGAATTCTTTTAAATGAATGCTAAGGAGTTGCCTACATATAATATAAATATTAATTAAATAAGAATAAATTTTTAAAAATCTCATCTCATTTTTAAAAGTTTTTCGTTTGAGTTTGAAGAATTAAATGGTCATTAACTATAAATTTTTATCGCGTAGAAAATGCAAAATCATAACATAGGGTAGTGATATTATATTGTCTACCCCTTATAGATTGCCTTTTTATATCGCGACAGCTTTATATCTCTGGTCATACATCATCAAGCAAGGGAAAAATTTCTTTGTCCAGAAAAAGTTTTCTTTTTATGTGAAGAATTTTAACTGCTTAAATGTGAATACTTATTGAACTGTAGTAAATTTCTACCTGTATTTTTTTTTGTTTAAATAGCAGAGACAAAAAAAGTAAGTATTTTTAAAATCAAATTTCAAATTTTTTGTTTTTACTGATTAAGCCGCGACATGATTCATCAAAATTTTAACAAATTAATAATCTAAATAATAAGAACAACACTACTAAATAAACCAAATTGTTCTTCGTTTGTTCGATCGTTGTACTTTGTGCAATAAAGTTCAATTAAACACAATTTAGTCAATGATTAGCAAAAAACGCCTTTCAAATTAAATAAATTTTAGTGACAATATAATTAAAACAGAATAAGTATTATTAGAAATACCATTTACACACTTTGTTTTACACAGAAATGAATTGTATTAATCTGATAATAGTTTTAAGAAACAGAATCATGTTATGTAAACAAGAGTGTCAGCTGTCATTAGTGTTGCCAGTTTGATAGAACTTATACCGACAAATAAGCTGAATGTCTGTTGATACGTAGTATGATCTAAATAAGTCGAATGTCTGTTAGAACGTGGTCTGGTATCTGTTATCGGACAAGTTGTATGTGTAAGGAATATAATAAATTGGCAACACTAAATAACCGGTAGTTGAATGATGAATTCAAAAACAATGATTGAACGGTTAACCGATAACTTTTGAAAAGATGTAAAATCTAAGCCAGTCGTGCGTTGACTGCAAAGCAATAAACACGTGTGCTGTTATACTCGCTCATCTTTTATTTAACAAATCAGAAGTGTTCGTTTGGACTACTAACGTAGTCTATCCACGCGCCATGAGCCAGAATCGTAGACGACGTGTTATATCGAGTGATGACGATATGGATCCTGACCACGAGTTGCAGCCGCCTAAAAAGAAAATTCTAAGGCATACTAAGAATCCTAAAAGACAAACCAACAACGAGCGATTGGAACGATTGGAGCGGATGTTGCAGCAGTTCATGACCAACCAAGCAGCATCAATTCCCTGTGCGTCGCAGCAGCTTATCCAAAGTGAACCTTCAACATCACAGGAGGAAACAGCGTTGCAGGAACACACACCTATAACAGGTACGTCGGTTAATAAAACTAACTATGTACCTCCACCTTCTATTGATGAATTAAATCAACCTGTTATTTTCTCGGCACCGATTGCTACAGTTCCTAGCCCGATGAATGAAGATGCAAATACCTCACGATTAGTAGTGCCAATGGAAGATAATATTTTATGTTTGCCAACTGCTCAATTTGCTTTATCGTCAACTACTTTTCCCTATAGTGCAAATAATTTAAGACTCATGTCTAAACCGGAAAATGTACCCAAATTTGATGGTGACACTAACACTACTCCTGTTCACATATGGCTACATCGACTGGAGGCGCTGGCGAAAATCTACGGCTGGGATGAAAAGACGCTGATCTACCACATGACGGCCAGTCTGACGGGGAATGCGCTTCTGTGGTTCAACCATCTAAGCAACATCGACATGCCTTGGGAAGAATGGAAGAAACGCCTCGCTGACTACTTTCCGGCTGGTCGAGGACTTGCTGCGAAGCTGCACGACATGGTTACGGTGAACAAGCGACGGGATGAGAAGGTAATTGATTTTTATTATAAAAAGTTAGCTCAAGGTAAATCTTGTGAATTATCTGATCATTTGATTTGTGATGTAATAATATATACTCTTGGTGATCCATTATTAAAGGCAGGGGCCCGTGGTGCTGGTTGTAGGGATACTCGCTCTTTATTAAATTATCTTACTGACGCCGCGATAGATCCCCCCCAAAGTACTAATAAATTTACAGAAAATACAAACAATATAGATTCTCATAGGCAAACGAAATGTTTTTCATGTGGTCGCCGGGGCCACCTTTCAACCGATTGCAGAACTGCGATCCGTTGTGGTAAATGCGATAAACTAGGCCATAAGTCTGAAAATTGTAGGTTTGGTAAGAAATGCTCAAATTGTAATAAAATGGGTCATATAAAAGAGGAATGTTATAGTCAAAAGAATAATAGTGCCTCAACGTCAAATCATAATCTAAAATCTGAAGATGCTCGCGACAAAAAGATAAAATTATTTAATATTCGACCTTTTGATGAGGGTGATCGTAAATATCACAAAACAGTTATTGCTAATGGTTCAAAAGTATCTGCATATATCGACTTAGGTAGTGCTTGTAATACAATTACACTATCAGCTGCGGAGAAGATAGGATTAATGTACAAATCACATACTAAAACAAGCATTAAAGGTTATGGTGGACAAATTATTACACCATTAGGTGAGGGCTCACTAAAATTAAGCATTGATGGCATTTGTGCTGACACTTCTGTTTTAATTGTGCGTGATGATTTACAAGAGACAGATATGATCGTTGGGCGTGCTTTTTCAGAATTGCCAGGAATTTGTTTAAATAAAACGTCAGATTCATTATTGTTTTCATTGAATAAGAATGTAGATATAAACAATGAACTACCTTTTGCCATAGAATCTGAAGTACAAAAATTATCAAAAATAAATTTGAAAGTATCACTTGATACATCTCTTGTTCAAGGTTTAAATAGAGTCATTATTTATACAGAAGATGTTGACACAAATACTGTACGTGTTAGTCATTCGGAACATCGCTCTCCCTGTAAAGAAATTGATATACCCGAACAAACTATTGATTTATATGGCAGCATAGGCTGTATAGACATATTCAGCTTACAATCTCAAGAATTAACCCTTTTCTCTACTCGTTGTATAGCCCGTGCCCAAGTAGTATCTCCTTCTGAGAAAATAGGCATTGATACTGACACTCTAACAGAAGATCGAGCTAGTTTAGAACAACTTTTAGAGCGATTTAACCATGTATTTGATAATAAATCAAGAATTGGAGAATGTGAGGTTGAAATGAAAATTGAATTGTCTACTGAAATGCCTATTTACAGCCGTCCTTACCGAATGTCACAAAAAGAACAAGAAATTGTGCGTGGTATAGTACAAGATTTATTGGATAAGGATATCATTGAGCCCAGTAATTCTCCGTACGCGAGCCCAATCATATTAGTTCCTAAGAAGTCTGGTGAATATAGGATGTGTGTTGATTACCGGCAGCTGAATAAAGTTACTAAGAAAGATCGTTATCCACTACCTATCATTCAAGATCAGCTAGATAGATTGAGTTCAAATAAAATTTTTAGTAAACTCGATTTAGCTGCTGGATATCACCAATTAAGGATGCATGAGGACAGTAAAAAGTTTACTTCATTTGTATGCCCTTTCGGCCAGTTTCAGTACAAAAGAATGCCGTTCGGATTAGCTAACGCTCCTTCCGTTTTTCAACGAGCGATAAATTTATTACTAGGAAATTTAAGATTTCAATTTGCAACGGCTTATATTGATGACATTTTATTATTTTCACAATCCATTCCAGACGCTTTATCTCATTTAGAATCAGTTTTAAAAATTATTAGTGATTCAGGTTTGGTATTGCAACGTGAAAAATGTTCATTTTTGAAAAATAATATCGATTACTTAGGACACAATATATCCCATGGTGAAATTCGACCATCACCAGACAAAGTAATGGCTTTAACTAATTTTAAGCAACCTACAAATGTACATGAGTTAAGACGTTTCATCGGTTTAGCGAGTTATTTTCGAAAATTCGTAATGTCCTTTGCAAATAGGATTCGACCTCTTTCAATTTTATTAAAAAAAGACTGCCAGTGGCAGTGGGGTGACGAGCAAAAGAAGTCATTTGAAGATATTAAAAATGCATTAGCATCAGAACCAGTTCTGGCTATTTACAACTCTGAGCTTGAAACCCAACTGCATACAGACGCGTCTAGTTATGGAATTGGTGGAATCCTGTTGCAGAAGCAGTTAGACGGAAGTTTAAAACCAGTCGCTTACTTTAGCAATAAACTACCAGTACGGAACAAAAATACCATTCGTACGAATTAGAGGAAATGGCTGTAGTACTTAGCATAAACAAATTTCGCGTTTACTTATTAGGGCGACCTTTTGTTGTATTTACTGACTGCCAGGCTTTAAGTAATACTTGGACTAAAAAAGACATGCTACCCAGAATAGGTCGTTGGTGGTTGGAATTACAAAGTTATGATTTTACCGTACAATATAGACCTGGTGAGAGAATGCAACATGCAGACGCTTTGAGCCGATGTGCTCTCCCTCTCCATCATATCACAAAAGAAAACTGGGTTTTGGCAGTACAAAATGATGATCCTAAAATTCACAATATTATAGCAAATATTAAAAGTCCTGAATATAACAAACTCTTCACAATTAAAGATAACGTTTTGTATAAATTAATCGGTAATGAGCCCAAAATTGTTATCCCTAAATCAGTTCGTTGGAGGGTTACAAAAATGTTTCATGACGACAATGGGCATATGAGTGAAAATAAAGTCATAGAGGTCATACAAAGACAATATTGGTTTGAGGACCTCAGGAGATTTGTCACTAAGTACGTAAAAGGTTGTATCTCTTGTCAATTCGTTAAAAAACCTACAGGTAGGCAACGCGGTTATCTGAACCCAATTGAAAAGGGCAACACCCCGTGGCATACATGGCATTTAGACCATCTTGGTCCATTTTGCGTGTCTTTTAACGGTAATTCATATTTATTGGTGGTCATAGATGCTTTTAGTAAATTTGTTTGGCTTCAACCCGTCCCTAACGCTAGTACAGAGCATGTTATTACAACTATGAGTTTCCTTTTCCGCGTATTTGGTTTACCGACTCGTATAATTTCCGATAGGGGCAAAGCATTTACCAGCAACGATTTCGAAAAATTTTGTAGAGAGAAACAGTTTAGACATATTTTAAATGCTGTGGCTTGTCCACGTGCTAATGGACAAGTCGAAAGATCTAATCGCACCATTTTGCAATCTTTAATGGCGTATACTGGTGAAAATGATAGTGATTGGGAAAGATTCATACCTCTAGTTGAAAGAGGCATTAATACTACGTGTAACAGTACGACTATGAAATGTCCATATGAACTCCTTTATGGGTTTAAACCACGATTTGAAGTCGATTTGCCTAATAATGAGCAAGTTATCCCTGATATAAACCGGCTGCGAGCTCAAGCCCATCAAAATATTGTAAATACTGCTAGGAAAGCTAAGGAAAGATATGATAAGAATAGAATAGAGAGTATTAAATATAAGATAGGTGATTTAGTGCAAGTTCAAAGACGTATAATTAAAAAAGGATTAACGAGTGGTAAATTAGTTGATAAATATGCAGGACCGTATAGAATAGTTAAAACTTATGATAATGATAGATACCGAGTTACGTCTTTGAACAAGCGTGGTAGAAAATATAACAATGTCATTGCCGCAGACAAACTAAAACATTTTCTTATTCAAGAGTTTAGTAGTGATGACGACGTATGAAGATAATGTTATTTTTGTTATGTTTTGTTGATCATTTTTTTTTTAATTGGAATTTGAAAAAAAAAGCAATGCAATTTATAAGAAAATGTATTTGATTGATTTGAAAATATGAAATGTATAAGTAGAAAATAGTCATACTCATTAAGGTATCACAAAATAAAGTTGCAGTGCCGTATTGTATAAATATTTATTGATTTTGTTTGGAGACATGATTAATTACGTGAGACAATGTAATAATAGGCAAATCAAACTGTACGAAAAATTGTCAAAAAAAAAAAAAAAAAAAAGTACAAAAAAAAAAAAAAAACAATCATAAGAACTTGTCGTCATAGCTCCAGAATAAAATAGGTGTCTCACAATAATAAAGGACGTGTCCTATGATAGTAAAGGGTGTGTTCCCACGACGAGAACGGGTGTGTTCCCACGACGAGAACGGGTGTGTCCCACGACGATAACGGGTGTGTCCCACAACGAAACAGGGTGTGTTCCCACAATAAGTGTGTATGATTTATGATGTTGCGCAGTATGTAGATTATAATGAATTAATCTATGGAATCAATATTAATGCATACTACATTATAACTATGTACTCATTTATTATATAAATTTATTAAAACTTTATTGCACCACAAGTAAACATACTTATACAGTGGACCATATGGAGTCAACCATATGGAGAAACAAAGAATTTTTTTTTTTTTTTTTTTGAAAATTATTTATTTTAAAATTGTTTATAAAACACACAATTCAATCATAATATTTCGAGGTCGCAATAGTGTCATGGAAGGCCGAAAATTATGTAATATAATTTTTGAATAATTTTTCTCGTGTTATAAATGTACTGTTTATTCTAATTTTCTTTGTACTGATAACAATTGTCAAATATGATCTTAGCTAACCTTATTTAACTTATTGTTTATACGAGGTCGTAATTAATTTATTCAGGAAAGGCCGAGTATTAGAAATACCATTTACACACTTTGTTTTACACAGAAATGAATTGTATTAATCTGATAATAGTTTTAAGAAACAGAATCATGTTATGTAAACAAGAGTGTCAGCTGTCATTAGTGTTGCCAGTTTGATAGAACTTATACCGACAAATAAGCTGAATGTCTGTTGATACGTAGTATGATCTAAATAAGTCGAATGTCTGTTAGAACGTGGTCTGGTATCTGTTATCGGACAAGTTGTATGTGTAAGGAATATAATAAATTGGCAACACTAAATAACCGGTAGTTGAATGATGAATTCAAAAACAATGATTGAACGGTTAACCGATAACTTTTGAAAAGATGTAAAATCTAAGCCAGTCGTGCGTTGACTGCAAAGCAATAAACACGTGTGCTGTTATACTCGCTCATCTTTTATTTAACAGTATGTATAACTTTATCCATTTTACAAACTACACAAGCCTGTTAATGCACCGGCGACTTTACAAATAAATAAATCACAAACGTATCTGGCCGGTAAAACGGCTGAATGCAGATGCAATCGGTGCCGTTCGTACATACAAATAATTTAGTAGTACGATCGCCATTCTACAAACGAATAGATAGTCCTCACTTCCGACACATGTTTCCTTGGACGCGGCAAGGAGCTGGTCACGTAGAATATTGACGCCTCCAGCTATCCATTTGGCGGGACAATACCTACAGAGTCAAAAGACACATTTTTATTTGGAACTTTCATATTTGTTGGGTTTGTTCCAAGTTATAGTGCCACTTTGTAATCAGTGGTGCTAAAAATGTTGCCTGTCTGAAGTTTTTTTTTTTTAAATTGGTACCTAATGTCATGGACAATATAAGAACTAACTTATTTTTGTTATAAAATACTGATTTTTCTCACAACTCCGCGCATGTGGTGTGTGATAGTGTCCTGCCTAGTATTCAAACTATATTAATACATATTTACATTAGCATTTATACCATCAATGCTAAGGCTTTTTATTCAATATACAGTAGTGGTTATTTCCTTTAAATCATTATAGGTAAAATTTACGTATTCAACGAGCTCAAAGTCCAAATAGTAATCGCAAAATAAAAGCATCAACAGCTTATTTAACGATGTGCGCGCGGAGCACATGCTTAATCATCAAAAATAAAAATTTATTCCTGTTATATTTATTATCGAATTTCTTAACACAAGTGCTGACATTGTCCAAACTGTATTTTTAACGATACAATGTAAATTTTGATACTGTGCCCGTCGACTGCTGTTGATATCAAATGAACTGAATTTTGTGAAAATTCAACTTTATGAATAAAATGTATGATATGAGTATTGTGAACTTATGTTAATATCTTCATCTGTTTTTTGATAACATCTTTTCTTTAAATATGAAAAGTATAAGTAGGTAAGCACAGAAAATGGTTACCTGCGTTTATATGATTGTTACATGTTCGCGATTTGCTATGCGACGTATTATTAATATTCATCAACGTATACATTTTGCATTAATTTTAACTTTTCACATCTAATATTGTTCATATTGCCCCCGGAATATTTTGGAGTCGTTTCAGAACTTCCCATCGCGCCATTTATGCAAATCACAATCGTCGCAGACGGTGTCGGGCGAAAATCACTTACCGCTTCAGTAAGCCGGGCGATATCCCGTTCAGTGTGCGGCAACCCTTCTGAATACAAAGAAATCGAATAACCAACGCTATTATTTATTCATTCTGATAAGTAGGTGTGCTCTTTGTATCATGAATATGGTAATTTTGTCTCATTTGTAAGAAACTTGTTCAATAAATGTAACGTTGGGTGTTTAATGTGGATTGATAAAAAAAAACGGCCAAGTGCGAGTCGGACTCGCGCACCGAGGAGTCTGTGCAAATCTGTAGGTTCACGAGGAAAGGGGCAGTAAGTTTAAAATTATTGAAAATATTATTATATACGGTTTTCGCAATTTCCCCTATAACTGTGCTATAAGACGTTGCTTCGTACCATATTTAAAGATTCTGAGTTCATGGGAAGTACCCTGTAGGTTTTGATTCCCTTGCGAGTGTCGAAAATTTGAGGAAATTTGTGGCATAACGGCTGTATCTTTTGATTGCTTAGAAGTTTTATTTTTTCACAGCTCCAAGGGACAGTAGACCTCCACACGTTTCTGTGAAAAAGGATCTTAACAGGCAGACGGACGGACTATAAGGGTTCCGTTTTTTCCTTTCGAGGTACGGAACCCTAAAAACAATTAAAAATTAAAAAAAAAATCTGAGTTGTTACCACTGACAGAAACTTGACTGAGCTTAGTATATTGCCTACAAAAAAAAATCTGCAATACTGGTAGGCTCTATCTTTAGCCTTTTGAGTGAATAAAATAGTGTTAAACACTCAGAGAAAATAAAACACGTAAATATAAATAGATCTGTAACTGGATCAGATTTTACTAGGTTCCTAATCTTATCAAATAATTCAGTTTTATAATTCAGATTTTTTTCTTTTGTTGCAGCCCTAGGTCTGGAGCCGGACTTTTTGTACCCACTGGAGAACGTGACGATAGCCCAGGGTCGGGACGCGATGTTCACATGTGTTGTCAATAACCTTGGTGGTTATAGGGTGAGTGGCGACTCCGCCACTGCCAGGGTGTGTATCAAACTAACTCATTACAGATAGCCGATAGAGGAGCACCCTCACTCAGCACTTTCGGGTTGAGATCTATAATGACATATAGCATTGCCTTTAGCTCCTAGAAATCGCTAAGAGCAGTTTTTCTTTCACTTTGCCTGATTCTTCTGACCCAATTTGACTGCCGACATGAGTTGATTATTGACTTGATTGACTAAAAAACTTTGTTTAGCAATTTTTTTATTGTAAATACGTCAAGTAAAAGCGATATTAAAAAGAAAACATTGCCTACATTTATTTGAGCCTGGGTTTCAAGGAATTTTAATCTTAAGGTATTTATTTCTCGAGCATATTTTGCGAATTAAAAGATTAACGTTATTCGCTTTCATGTTCATATTTCAAAGATTCTGACGAAGTGTTAAATCTATAGATAGTCTACAGTCTTGTAAATAAACCAAGCATTACTTAATTATTTTATCGCTACTTAAAGATTACCAATCTGAAGTGTAAAATCTTTATCTGTTCTGTATCTATCCATAATCACAAAAATCCAAGCTATCCATCCAACATGATCAATATTCTATTATGATCTAGAAAGCTGGTCATAAAAATAATGAAAACAGAGCAAAATTAAGTAAGCGAAATATACTCTTGAGGATTAAACATTTTCGAGTGCGAAATTCCGACTTTAGTTGCATTAAAATTCACCTAGCTGCATAACTGACAAAATGTAAGCACAATATTCAAAATTCTGAATAACAGAAATTTTTGCATTTTAACGTGCCTGCTTACCCGCATAATATTAACTGTTTTCATTCTATTGTGGCATTTTAAAGATATTGTACTATTCTACCAACATGTCTGAAAATATTTTAAAATTTTCACTCAGGCTGTACATATTATGACTTATTTTTTTCATTTTCTTGACTCCTCTAAATTAACTAAGTAAAATGCAATTTGTTGTATGGTTAATCGACCAAGTACATCCTTTTGTTAGAGGTTTTCTTAACCGCGTTAGATGTGGTTTCTATAACGACCGCTAAATGGCATCGTTAATGCATAAGTTTTTAACCTTGAATAACTACCTACTTTTCAGATTCAAAATATGAAAAGGCGATAGAATAAAATAGTAAGACAATGTTAAATTTGTACATTACTTGCTAAGAAAATCAAATTTAGGAGATCTTACCTCTCAGCGCAAACTCCTTATATAATCATAAATAAGTCAGGCCGGAATTAATAATATACCAACATTATAGATCTCTCCCAATAGGCCTCTGCACTAACTTTCACACTTCTGTAGCACACAACCTTCAATGCACTCCTAAAGCACTCTTTCTACTCACGTGCACTTAGACTATCTCTATCCTAGCATAGAGTACACTCAAACTAATAATTGCACAATAAACTGTAAGTTTATCCACAATAGTGTTGTAGAATTAGCACACGAGTGAATTACACTTATGCACTAGACACTAAAAGCACATAGAACCTAAATTTAAGAATCTTGTATAACAGAGCAATATTCTTAAATTTTCCATTGCACAATAATTGTTTAATAAAATGTTGAGCATGTTAATTCTTGCACTTGTATTCGATACTTTCTTCCTATGAGACTATTAGAAATTAAATAATTAATTCTATTTGTCTACTCATCGGTCAAAGTCATAGACAAAGTCCTCAAAGCCGATCGAGATCCATTGGACAAGAAATTTGCAAAATAGACACTTTACGAAATTAAAATAAATCCAGAGCAAACCCCCTCGGTCCCCGTTCAATCATTTCGAGAGGTAGGTACTCCTCTCGAACTGTCTCGGGAGTTAATCTAGAACACTATCTTCTACCCATTCGATGCGACAACGTATAAATTGTTCATGACTGTTTTATTTCTGTAATAATAAATCTGTATCAGATATACATTTAGGTATCTTTTTCATATTAATTTACATCATTATAAATTTACATTCCAATATGTAAATTTCAATAAATCCACGAGAAAGGCAGTCCTACCAAATCGAAGCAAAACAAAAGACAGGGACCCCGTACCTACTATCTTATGTGGATTTTATATTCCTGTAATCTTCTATTACAAATCCATAATATCATAATTATAAGAGTCAATATTAACCTACAGCCAATCTTTATTGGAACATAATATCACTGATATCTAACATAATAACAACATAAGCGGTAAGGAAAATATCCGCAACGTTTATTACTAGCCCGACGAATCGGAAGGGATAAATGCTTCTAGCAACAGTGAATCGATTCGCTAAGAAACAAGATTCGATAATAGTCTCTTTGGGACCGTTAGAGTAGTCACTCGATTTCCTCGGATATATAATTGCCTTCACTATATCGTCACTTATTTGCTTTCTCATATCGATTCGTAAGTTATTACACAACACTAATAACGTATTGGCACGTGCTTCTTTCCCCAGTACGATCTTTGGGAAGATTTAGGTATTAGGTTGGAATTCACTAGGGAATTTTCTCACATAGTTTTCTACATATTCCTATAAAAATAGTGGTAACCAGATATTATGATTTCCGATAGCAATGTAAGTAATGGCATGCACAAATTACACTGTCAATAGTAAACACCTCACTTCGATATGCACCGCTGGTATGGATGAGTTCGGACTTGGTAACTATATTTTCTTGATTATTTTTTTTGTGTTGTTACGATGCGATTTCATACTTACAGCCTCACTCTGAGATGTTAATGGTTACTTTGAAAAAAATCTTCAAGTGTTAAAATACTTTTAAAGGGAGATTTTTAAATCTTTACTCACTGAAAATATAAAAAAGTCCCTCTGTCAATGTTTTTATTTTGAGGCTTAAGAGTTAGCGTAGTGCTTAAATAATGATTAAAATTTCTGAGTTAGGTTGCCAATGTATTCATTCCATTTGAAAAATAAATATATGAATATAGATAAAATGTTTGAGAAACAGTTAAAATTGCATCGTATTATTTAGAGTTGCAATCCTTACGTTTGAAGTTTCCCAGAGAAAACTGTCACACTTTCTAATAGCTCAGAACCAACAAAAGAAAGGGTTGCAAGTCTTCCGTTAACAGAATGTAAGCATTAAAGTGTTTCTGTTGTCGCATACACTGCACTTTAATGGTTTTCTGTACATCGTAGCGTTAATTATAATTTATTTCTATTAGTGACACAAGTTAGTGTTATTTCTTGCACAAGCACTATACCTACTGTTGACTTGTAGTGGTTTATGCAACCTGAACTGCACAATGTAGTACACAAATTTTGCACATAAAGAACCTAGAGTTTGACCAAATCTTCAATTTAGAAACTCTTTTAAATGTGTATTTATTTTAAAATTGTCTTATAGAATAATGTGTTTTACAGTGTAATTTAAAAAAAAAATAGTTACATTGTGATGTGACATGACTAAAATCTTATCATTATAAAATGAAGTTCTTAAATGCAATACCGCAGAACTAAGTAAAGGTTTATTCAAAATTGGGACTAGCGAATATAATATTTAACAATAAAGCTTTAATACCCAAGTTGTAGCGTACCAGTGAGAAGAATAAAACGCCATATTTCTGTTCATTTTTTTGTTACGGGCTCTATGCAGGAAATTAGCTTCTATTGCGATGTCGACGCTTTTGGTAAAGCGGGCGAAACGAGTACCGTTTTCACAACACCACCACAAAACTGTACAGAAGAATCACTCTTACATTCTTAATATACGTATATTATTTTCGCTAACAGTTCAATATGGCAATGCTGTCAGCCTTCTTGGTACACTACCGCAAGACGCGACTTTAACGGAACTGTACAATCTGCTTTTATTAGTTTAGTTTTATTTAATCGTAATATTTAATTTTATATGCAAAATATTTTGATCGGATTTAAGTATAACAGTTCTCAGGTAAATTTAAATATTTTGCTTTACATTTAATTACATGTTAACTTTTGCAATAAAGGGTTATTATATTGTACATTTTATAAAAAATCTTTATGTAAGAAACAAACCTTTCCACAAATCAATAGCTTTTCATTCATCACCAATCACTAGTTTTTTCACGAGCAGTCAAAAGACTGTACCTATGACAAAGTAGTTTACTTGTTAACTTAAAGCTTTTTCTTAAACAAGTAGTTGGTTTGATTCCAAAATATTTTAAAATTATTATTTATAATTGACTTCAAATTCTAAGTATATCCATGTGAAAGGCGTATCAATAGAGAGTACAAAATGTGTCAACTCTGCACTTTCTACATTCTTACTAGTACCGTTTTCACAACGCTCGTGCCTCGCCTCATAGCGGCGACCAGACGAAAATGTAATTAAAAATTCCGAGAGCATTTTGCGAGTAGTTCCCAACAAGATAGTGTTGGTGCTAGTATCGTTGTCGTGACTGCCTCCAGGGAAGCCTTCGCTTGTAATGAGACTTGTTCGCGTCCAATCGGAATTTTTCACAATTTGCAACACTTGCGATAATCGCTTCAGAAATAGGGCGTTTTGTTCTACTGTTCTGGGAAAAACAGTATCAAGTTGATAACTTTATGATTTCTTAATTTATAAACCATACAGAGAAAATGCTGCTGAAATTACATTTGATTACAATTATAGCTTTTTGTGGTGAAAACTAAATCGCATCAGTCATAAGTCGAAAATTAACCTTTCTCAAAGCTTTGAACTGAAATTGCAACAGATCCGAATCTTCTCTTCAAAAAAATAATCATGTAGCATAAAACCAGTAGACTACATAAATTGCATTGTACGATTTTCTAACCTTTGTGCTTCTATTTGCGATCATTGGGATGTCACATCACGTGTTGCTGACGCTGTGGGCCGGTATTCGGGACACAGGTAGCATGGATCAAGGCGGACACGAAGGCTATTCTCGCAATCCACGAACATGTCATAACAAACAATGCACGACTCAGCGTCACTCATAACGACTTCAACACGTGGACGCTAAACATTCGAGGGGTTAAAAGAGAGGACAGAGGACAATATATGTGCCAAGTTAATACGGATCCGATGAAAATGCAGGTAAAATATTATTCTCTCTCTCGTTTTTATTATACTGCGGCATATTTACGGGAAAAACATTGAATAAATAACAAGTTTTAATATTACTGGAGTAATTGTTGCTCTCGGAACAAAATTTCGTATTGGAGTATGTTTTTTGCCAATTAACAGTGCAAATTAATTTTATTTTTGTATGATGAAATAATTACACATTTTATCGTGTTACTAAATGACCGGACCACCACTGTTCTTTCAGTCTGTGTCGTAGCTAACACTAAATCGACAAAGGTCTCAATTTCTTTATACATACTCGTATGTCCTGTTGGTAACGTTTTCCACCATAATTGTCATCATCTGAGCGTTATTGCCAATTCCATCATCAGCTTACGCTTCAAAACTTAGAGTAGGTATGATTTTAATCATGATGTTATCCAACACAATAAAACAACTGCCACCTTGTAATAATGATTTATTCATGTTTATTGAATGCCTTTCGAAACAGAATTCGGAGAATTTCTCAAGAAATGATACAAATGGCAATAATTCCGAAGCAGACCATACTCGCCGTTTGACCAGCAACACGTGTGCCTTAACAGGCTTTCAAGTCATCAACCAACATACATAATCACATACTCATATTCAGTTATCATTTCAGACAGCATTCCTCGAAGTAGTGATACCCCCAGATATAATTTACGAAGAGACATCGGGTGACATGATGGTGCCCGAAGGTGGATCAGCAAAGCTGGTCTGCAAGGCGAGAGGGTATCCTCCTCCTAAAATCGTGTGGCGGAGAGAAGACGGAGGAGATTTAATATCAAGAGGAGGACCTCAAGGAAAAACAAAAGGTTAGTTTGAAAGTTACATTTTTAACAGTATTTATAATAATAATGTAAAAAAGACTCAAAGATAAAGAATAAAAGCCTCTATTGTACATAAATCTGAGTAAAAAAAAATAAATTATAAAATATCTTCAAATTCTGCCTTTCTAAGGCGTACAATATTATAGATTAAATTCGAAAGCAGCGTTCATGTCCACAATTAAAAGTGTACAGAAAAATATCCGCAACATGCTTCGTCTAAAAGTCTACCAAGACAAATATCCGCAACATGCTTCGTCAAAAAAGTGTATGCATTTTAAGGAAACGTAATTAAAATCAAAACTGTTTGTTTTGATAAATACAAAGAAATCACTAAGCCGAGGTCATTAAACGATTGCGTGCCTTGTCCGTATAATTTACTTTAATGAGTCTGCACTAGGCTTAACAACAATAATTACTACGTAATTCGCCTGATAAAGCAGGTAATCTGATGTTGTAAACATAAAAAAGAAAGACTGTATTAAAAATTTACGATGTACGCGGCGCGAGATCTACGTTTTCAAATTTTTTTATGTGAACTTCGTGCAACTTTTTGCGTCATCATTCACATATAATATCTTTTTAGCTTAGTTATCTGTTATACGTTTTTAAGGTCGAAAAATAAATTCGTTTTTGACTGTAAACTTTTTTGGCAGGGATTCGAGTTTTATAAGTCACTTCTTCTATTGATTGGCTGATGTTTAAAACTATTATAGATTACTTGCTGTATTCACATTTTGACAATATTTTGTTTGTTGAAACAATACATACACTAAAAAGTAACCGGTTCCGAAAACAACAGCAAAATTGGTAATTAGTTAAAGCAGTAATTATATATTTATTGTTTATGTAGGTATATTGTAAATACGTGTTTATATTGTATGTAAGTATATGCTATTTTATATGTATTGCATATTATTTTTTATTATTTTTCTGTTAATATAACTTTATTTTACTTAAAGCTCTCTGCTTGACCCAAAGGTTGACTGTTAGATAATGCTTTCAGCATTAAGTCCACCTATTGTGCTTCACAATTGTATGTGTACAATCAAGTTTAAATAAATAAATAATAAGCATTTAAAGTTTTCTAATGAAGAAAAGTGGGAGCGTGGTGGGGACGTCTTGCTATCTCTTTTGTTCGCACGAAATTAAGTGGCAGTGACGTCACTCCGCCATTATGTGCGTCCTTTTTTCTTGACAGTTTCCCCTTCTACAGGATTTCAAAGGCTTATAACTTACTTAATTGAACGGATTGAACGGACTACGGTACTTATTTGTGGATATGAATGATAAAAAAATATTGAGTAAATAGCCTATTCACTTATTTCCGAGGACAGTCATATCTACTCGGTACAATATAGCTATATTTTTTATACCCACCATCACCCATACAAATCTCCATATGAACTGTACGTCCTACAGATCCCACCCCGTTCACGTAACTATTGCAATTTATGGAAACTAAACTTTGATTGCAATCTGTATAACAACATTTCAACAGTATTGCAGTCAGTGTATCAAATTGCGTAGCAGCAGTTATATTTTTATAACAAAGCTCTGTAGAAAATAAAACTACAAAAATCATACATACGAGTAGTTTTCATAGGAGTTCGAGTCGAGTTTTGTTAATCCAATTAAATGATGCACTATCTATCACCTTCTTATTACTTTTTTCAATGTGCTTGATCTAAATGTAAATCAGTGTGACATGTCAGTTTTGTGAACCAAATAATAATAATAAAAAAATATATTTAATAAGTTAGGCAATTAAAAAAAACTATTAAAAGTTTATGAATACATTGCACGATTGAACTTAGCAGTTGGCCCACATATATCGGAAGTGGTACTCCTCTAATGTTTCAAAGTAGAACAAAACATAGAATTATCTGTACATCTGTAAATATAATAAAATTGTAACAGGTCGATGTCTGACATTGAAGCCCTTTAGAAAAAAACAATATAAGGGGTCATTATTGGACCAACAGAAGCCAAAACAATCATTTTTAGAATTTTTGTATGTTTCTTTCTGTATGTTTGTAATCGAATCACGAGAAAATTACTGCATAGAATTGAATGCTGTTTTCACAGTTGTGTTACTACTTGGACCTTTCCAACGTAGAAATTACGCTACAATTTTCCCCTAATTTTTCACCAGTTCCCGTAGGACATTGTCGAACTTAATTGACCCCTAAAATGTAGGGAGTGCATCCATACTAATATTATAAATGCGAAAGTCTGTCTGTCTGTCTGTCGGTCTGTCTGTATGTCTATCTGTTATGCTTTCACGGCCAAACCGCTGAACGGAATTTGTTGAAATTTGGTATGGATATATTTTAAGACCCAGGGTCAAACATAGGCTACTTTTTTTTCCAAAATTCAGTCCCGAAATTGTTGCAATAAAAGAAGAAAATATGTATGAAAATTTGTTTAGCTATTTGTTAAAAGAAAATGGCGCTGCCATATATTCATATATTTGGCTGTTCGTCAATAGATGGCGCTGCTTATATTTAATTGTTTGTTCATTCAACATTAGATGGCGTTGTTTATATAAAAAAAAAAAAAAACATATTGAAATGTATACATCAACAGATAGCGCCACTATAAAATTAAACTTTATAGTTTGTCGTACGGAAATAATAAGACTATGTAAGTTTTTTATTGTTGTTCTTCGCGAAAATAAATATTGGCCTTATTGTTGTGTGTGTCGGTCGATTCGTTCACTTTCTTAATTTAATACTTAATAGGTACTGTGGTACCTATTAACAATTAGTTGAGATAATAGGAAAAGTTTTGTTAACAACACTTAAAATGTTAATAAGAGTAATTTTCGGATTAAATATTGGTTGGATTGTTGGGTGTGTCGTGTCGATTTGTTCAATTTGTCAATACCGATTAGTTTAATTAATAGGAAAAGTTTTCTAAAAAAGTTATTAAGAGTAATTTCCAGATTTAACTAATATTATGCCTCGCAAACATAAATCTAATTTGTCACAAAGCTCATCAAGACCTCGAGCACATAAAATGGCTCGAAACCAGGATAGCCAGGAGCAATCTGAACTTCGCCGGGCTGCAGACGCAGAACGTCATGCGTCTCTGAGGGCAGCCGCGAGCTCAGAGGAGTCTCAGGCACGTCGACTCTTGGATGCAGAACGTCATGCGTCTCTGAGTGATACTCTTTGACGTGCTTATTTCATCCTATAACCGGTCTATTACCTTTACACTTTACATTACCTCTACATATTGATGCAGCCTCCCTCAAAACAGACACTATATCACAATAAAATTGATCTATTTGTAATTTGTGAGAAGCAGCATTACAATATTTACAATCACAAGATAAACACTCTATTAGCGACGTGACTGAAAACACTACTCACCTTGATTTGTATAGAGTTAATTAGTATAGTATATAGTTAAGTTGCTATGTATATCAAGGTAGATAAGGTAATTTTTAAGGTCAAATAAATGAAGGGATTATTATTAGAATAGGGTAATAAGTGTAAATATAGCATAGGGTTTCTTATTTTTAGCATTAAGATATTTTATAAGAATTAATTTTGTAATTGTAAGTAGCACTATTTGGTTTTCGAAGAGCGTTACCATAACGAGAACCAAGGTCTTTTTTAAGTAAATATGGTAAACTCACATTCCGAGAATCAAAAAGCGTTACCGTAACGAGAGCCGAACACAAGATTCCACGACTGCCGATAGATGGCGCAGTTACGAAATAGAACTGGCTATGCAGATTTTTACTCGCGAGGTAATAAGGTTCGACGCGATTTTGAGTCGGCAGTACTGGAATCAATTCGGCTCTCGGAACACTTGGAATGGAAGAAAACTAAGGAAGACGAAATAAAGGAAGTGAATACAAGTGATCTTTAATTTCGGACCCGGATCCCTGCTCCAGTGCTCAAGTGAAGTGTTAGTGAATATCGTCGGTCGGATCGGAAGCTAGGACCCCTGTGCTCGGAATCGGACCCCTGGATCTCAGGAATAGGACCCCTGCTACTCGGAGTCGTCGAGATCGGACCTCTGCTCGGATTGTCGGCAGATTAGAAGATAGGCCCCTCGCTCATCCTGCTGGCCCGCCCCCCCCCCCCCCCTCATACAGTCCACTCATCGACGTCGTCCTCGGCAGCCGGAGCGAAGCTAAGCAGCCCGAAGCCACGCCGCATCAAGCTACGCCGCCCGCAGCCACGCCGCCTCAAGCTGCGCCGCCTCGAGCCAAGCCGCCTGAAGCTGAGCCGCCTTGTGCCGAGCCGCCTGAAGCTGAGCCGCCCGAAGCTGTGCCGCCATAAGCTACGCCGCCTAGAGCTGTGCCGCCTGAACCTAAGCTGCCTACGCTGTCGCTCGTCCGCACCTGCCTTCGCCCTTTACTACTATAACGTGTCAAGGACAGATTGGGACGACTGTGCGCCACCAACAGCGCGCGCAACGCCAACCATAGTTGGTCCTTCGAGCCGGATCAAGGAAGAGGGATGCCTACAACCAGGTCGACAACCGCCACAGCTGGAAAGTCCGCCTCGACTGATTGGAGCATGAACACGCCAGCCGACACAGAAACCACCGGGACAGGGATCTCGACCCGATCGACGATAACAAGAAGAACGCCGCCGCCATCCCGCGCCGCCGAGTCGTCTCCCTCCCGCACCGCTATGGGGGATCGTGCCGCGTCGGTCATGTTTGTGGAGGGAGAACTCGCCGCGCCCGTTGCGCCTCCAGTACCCCCCGCACCCGTCAATAGTGGGTACATCGCGCCGCGTTCCGGTACCATTGGCGAACCGCTCACGCCTCTAACTACGCGCGCTATGATTCAGCAACACGACGAGTTGTTGAGTCGCATCTCCGAATCCCAGAAGCGCCGCCAAGGACAGCCTGCAGTTCCTGATGTGATGGAATCCGGAACGAGTGCGAGGCCCACAGGAGCGCGCCCAAGAAGACCGAACATAGAAACACAGTCGGTGCGTTCATCGAAACGAGCTGCATTAGAAGCCAAGATGCAACTCGCCCGCAGGGAACTAGAAGTAGCAGAAGCCAGATCTAAGGTGGCTCAAGCTGAACTGGAGCTGCTACAACTGGATTCTGAGGAAGAAGAAGACTTCGTGCATGAAGAGCAGACACAGATGCATGTGCAGCAATGGTTGGATCATGCAAACACTGTGAAGGTTACTCCACCTAAGGAAAAGAAGAGTGACATTGAAGAACTGGCTCAAGTCATCAAGAAGATGTCAGAGAAGTCATCGGAGCACAGCCTATCAAAACATATGATAGAGCTTCCAAACTTCAACGGTGCAAGTGAAGAGTGGTTAGCGTTCAAGCGATCCTTCGAAGACACCATGAACGCCTTCACCGACGTGCAGAATTTGGCGCGTCTGAGAAGGTCTCTTCAAGGGAGAGCAAGGGAAGCAGTGAAGAGTCTCCTATTCACTGCCAAGACACCGCAAGAAGTAATGAAGGGATTGGAAGCGCGCTTTGGACGACCAGGAGCCATAGCCTTAGCGGAGCTGGATAAATTAAAGAGTACGCCGAAGATGCAAGAGACGCCGAATGATGTGTGCACATTTGCTAGCCACGTCAGAAATTCTGTGGCAACAATCAGTGCACTTGGAAAGGAACAGTACCTGAGTTCGCCAGAAACAATGAAGGCGTTAGTGGACAAGATGCCAGCAAACATCAAGTACAGATGGTTTATGTATCATCACAGCCATCGAGATGAAGAGAAGCCGGAGCTCATATTAATAAGGGATTTTCTGGACACAGAAGCTGACATGTGTGGTGACTTCGCCCCTCCTGAAGTATCGTGGGATGCCAAGAAGAGCGCAATAAGGAAGAGTGTCCATACAGTTCAGGAGAAAGAACACAATCAGCAGCCAAGCAAGAAGACAGAGTGTCCAGAATGTCAAGCAGAGCATTGGATCTACGAGTGCAGAAGATTTAAAGAAGCAGATATGGACAAGAAATGGGAAAAAGTGAAGAAATTCAGACTATGCTTCAAGTGTCTTCGTTTTCGGCACTCAAGACAAGGATGCAGGGCTCCGGTATGCAAGAAATGTTCGAGATGGCATCATGTTAGTCTCCACTCAGACACACCTCCAGCAATTAAGAAGCCAGAAAGGGACGAAGCCAGCTGCAACGTGGTACATAAGGAAGAGCCCACAGGTGAAGTCATCACATCGGTGCACACTACAAGCGATGGAAGAGCATACTTGAAGATGATTCCAGTGGACGTCTACGGGCCAAAGGGAACAGCACGTGTGCTGGCCTTGCTGGATGAAGGGTCCACCATTTCACTCATAGACTCTGCTATAGCCAAGAAGATTGGTGCGGAAGGAACAGCTGAGTCTATAACAATAGAAACCGTCGGTGGAAGAGGCTTCAAGAAGACGGATTCTCGAAAGGTGGAAATAAGGATTAAGGGAGCTCATCGCAAGTATAAGCAGTCGATGAGAGTAAGGACAATCGATGGCTTGAAATTATCGAAGCAAGAAATAAATGAAGAAGTCCTGAGAAGATGCGATCATCTCCAAAGTTTAAGAAGTCAGCTAGTCTACAAGAAAGAAGAGCCAAGACTACTAATTGGGCAAGACAATTGGGAGCTCATCGTAACAAGAAGAATCGTCAAAGGGAAGAAGTCTGAACCAGTTGCTTCGTTCACTAGCTTGGGTTGGGTGCTTCATGGATGCGACACTGGAGCGAACACACCTGTCCAGTTCGTCAACCACAGCCGCCTAGCAGAGGACAAGACAGAAGCCATGGTACGAGCATACTTTGATATCGAGGCTCTTGGGGTGAAACCAAACCGCCCTAGCAACGACTCTGACAGGAGAGCATTGGAAGTTTTGGAGAAAACGACACGAAGATTGCCAGATGGGAAATTTGAAACAGGACTTCTATGGAAGAGCGAGCAAGAAACATTGCCGAAAAATTACGGTCAAGCACATCGACGATTAAACAACATCGAAAGGAAGTTGGACAGAAGTCAAGAATTGAAGATAGCCTACGAAGAGCAAATTAACAACTGGGTGAAGAATGAATATGCGGAAAAGGCTCCATCTACATCGACGCCCGGCAGAACGTTCTACCTGCCGCATTTTGTGGTGGAACATCCTGTCAAAAAGAAGCCAAGAATAGTACTGGATGCAGCTGCAAAATTCGAAGGGAAAAGTCTCAACGATGTCTTGCTGCCGGGGCCCGATCTTCTTCAATCTCTCTTTGGAGTTCTCGTAAGATTCAGAGAGGGGCCCGTCGCTGTTGTTGCTGACATCAAAGAAATGTTCCTGCGCATCCAGATACGTGAAGAAGACAGGGACTGCCTACGATTCCTGTGGCGAGGAAGTCAACGGGCTGGAAAACCAGAAGAATACAGAATGAAGTCTGTAATTTTCGGAGCGACGTCATCACCCTCAACAGCTATCTTCGTGATGAATAAGAATGCGGAAGACTTTAAAGAAGAGTGTCCAGCTGCAGTGAAAGCTATCAAGAGAAATCACTACATGGATGATTACCTCCAGAGCTTTCAAACTATCGAGGAAGCCAAAAGAACATCAAAGGAGGTGCAGTACGTGCATGCAAAAGCGGGTTTCCATTTAAGGGGATGGGGTAGTAACGAAGCTGAAGTGTTGAAGAGCCTGCAAGATCAACCGCAAGAGGGAATAAAAGAACTCTCCTCAGAAGAGAAGACACTCGGACTACGATGGATAATTGGCGAAGACGCACTAGCATTCAACGTCGGATTTCGCAACACACCTCGCGAAATTCTGACTGGAGGAAAGATACCAACGAAGAGACAAATAGCCAGCGCCGTCATGTCTACGTTCGACCCGATGGGCTTCGCCGCACCTGTTTTAATCCAAGGGAAGAAACTCATCCAGGACATATGGCGAACGAAGATCGACTGGGACGACGCGATCTTACCTGAGCAAGAAGTAATGTGGCTCAAGTACATCAAAGAGGTTGCAGTTCTCGAAAAATTGAGGATACCCAGATGTTTATCTCCGTATCAGAGGAAAGGGCAACTCCATACTTTCACCGACGCGAGTGAAGAGGCCTATGCTGCTGTCGTCTTTTGGAGAACAGAAGAACCAAGTGTCCGCGTTACGTTGATCGCAGGGAAAGCGCAAGTTACTCCCACGAAGCCAGTCTCGATACCGCGACTGGAGCTCCAGGCTGCGTTACTAGGAAGCAGACTGGCAGCTACAATCGAGAAAGAACGGACTTAGAAATCACAAAGAAGATATTCTGGACAGACTCAAGCACTGTTCTTCAGTGGCTGAAAGCAGATCCGCGAAAATTCAAGACGTTCGTGGCTCATCGACTTGCGGAGATTGAAGAGTTAACTAGCCCGCGAGACTGGCGATGGGTGCCTACTAAAGAGAATCCAGCGGACGACGCAACTCGTGGGACGCCAACTGAATTTGACAGGAACGCGAGGTGGTTCAAGGGGCCTACATTTCTTTACGAAGAGGAGCAGCAGTAGCCCGCCAACCGCTTCGAAGGGAAGATCATCGACACGGGGGAGGAAAAGAATATTCAGACAATAGCATCAGTCTCCACAACTCCTCGTCGTATACCAGATCCAGAACGCTTCTCCAGCTGGACGCGACTCCTAAGAAGTACGGCGCGCGTGTTCCAGTTCATCGATCTACTTAAGAAGAACAAGTCCAAGGAAATCGTCAACGCAGCTAAAGACAAGGCATGGAAACAAAATAAACCTGCAGTAAAGAGGAAACAACTCGTAAAGCTTCCTCCTATGAAACCAGGGAGAAATTTCAAAATCATTGAAGAAGAACACTTCAATAAAGCCAGAGAAGAGTTAATTAAGGAAAGTCAGCAAGAAAGTTTTCGGAGAGAAATAGAAAAATTGAGTAATAGGAAGCCAATGGAAAACTCAAGCCGACTCAAGAAAATCGACGTGTATGTCGACGAACAAGGCATCTTGAAGTTAAGAACGCGAACAAGGAAAATCACGATTGAGAACCAAGAGCAGAATCCAGTGGTGTTAGACGGCAAGAACAGGATATGCCGCCTAATCATTGAACACTATCACCAGAAATTTTATCATGGCAATACAGAAACGGTGATAAATGAAGTCAGGCAAAAATATTGGATCCTGGGCCTACGGACAACAGCAAGGGCACTCATACACCGCTGTCAATGGTGCAGAGTGCATAAGAGCATACCGCAAGTGCCACCGTTGGGAGATCACCCCGTTGAACGCCTGCAGCATCATCAGCACCCCTTCACCTGCTCAGCTGTGGACTACTTTGGGCCGATGCAGGTGACCATTGGGAGAAGAACTGAAAAACGCTGGGGAGCTCTCTTCACATGCCTAACCACAAGGGCTATTCACCTCGAGCTATCAAGTTCCCTTAGTACGAGCTCGATGATCATGGCCTTACGAAGAATGGCGGCCAGAAGAGGAACACCGAAGGTTATCTACAGCGACAATGGGACAAACTTCGTCGGGGCCAACAAAGAACTGGAAGAAGCAGCAGCTCAAGAGGGAATCCGGTGGAAATTTATACCAGCTGGAAGTCCGAGTATGGGAGGCGCCTGGGAGAGAATGGTCCGTACGGTGAAGACGGCACTGATGGTCGTACTACAATCGCGATCACCACCAGAAGAAGTACTCCACACGCTACTGGTTGAAGTGGAACATGTCGTCAATTCCCGTCCACTCACTCACATAAGCATAGACCCCAACGATGAAGAAAGCCTGACACCAAACCATTTCCTGCTCGGAAGATCCTGCGGAGCGACGTCGCCGGGCGAGTTTGAAGATGGGAACCTCATTGGCAGAGCAAACTGGAGGACCGCGCAACGCCTGACCGACCACTTCTGGCAGAGGTGGCTAAAGGAGTATCTGCCCACTTTGAAGCCGAGGAAAATAGATGGCAGACAGACTACGGATCCTCAAGTCGGAGACGTCGTCTTGATTATGGACGCCTCGCTGCCCCGCAACACATGGCCGCGAGGAGAAGTCCAAAAGGTATATCCAGGCCCAGACGGAAGGGTCAGAATTCTGGACGTGCGGACACCGGGAGGAACGCTACGACGGTCAACGCAGCGAGTCGTCATCCTGGTGCCAGCAGCCACGCCGCAACCTCGAGATGGAGCGCTACGCACGGCGGGGGAGAACTATTAGCGACGTGACTGAAAACACTACTCACCTTGATTTGTATAGAGTTAATTAGTATAGTATATAGTTAAGTTGCTATGTATATCAAGGTAGATAAGGTAATTTTTAAGGTCAAATAAATGAAGGGATTATTATTAGAATAGGGTAATAAGTGTAAATATAGCATAGGGTTTCTTATTTTTAGCATTAAGATATTTTATAAGAATTAATTTTGTAATTGTAAGTAGCACTATTTGGTTTTCGAAGAGCGTTACCATAACGAGAACCAAGGTCTTTTTTAAGTAAATATGGTAAACTCACATTCCGAGAATCAAAAAGCGTTACCGTAACGAGAGCCGAACACAAGATTCCACGACTGCCGATAGATGGCGCAGTTACGAAATAGAACTGGCTATGCAGATTTTTACTCGCGAGGTAATAAGGTTCGACGCGATTTTGAGTCGGCAGTACTGGAATCAATTCGGCTCTCGGAACACTTGGAATGGAAGAAAACTAAGGAAGACGAAATAAAGGAAGTGAATACAAGTGATCTTTAATTTCGGACCCGGATCCCTGCTCCAGTGCTCAAGTGAAGTGTTAGTGAATATCGTCGGTCGGATCGGAAGCTAGGACCCCTGTGCTCGGAATCGGACCCCTGGATCTCAGGAATAGGACCCCTGCTACTCGGAGTCGTCGAGATCGGACCTCTGCTCGGATTGTCGGCAGATTAGAAGATAGGCCCCTCGCTCATCCTGCTGGCCCGCCCCCCCCCCCCCTCATACAGTCCACTCATCGACGTCGTCCTCGGCAGCCGGAGCGAAGCTAAGCAGCCCGAAGCCACGCCGCATCAAGCTACGCCGCCCGCAGCCACGCCGCCTCAAGCTGCGCCGCCTCGAGCCAAGCCGCCTGAAGCTGAGCCGCCTTGTGCCGAGCCGCCTGAAGCTGAGCCGCCCGAAGCTGTGCCGCCATAAGCTACGCCGCCTGGAGCTGTGCCGCCTGAACCTAAGCTGCCTACGCTGTCGCTCGTCCGCACCTGCCTTCGCCCTTTACTACTATAACGTGTCAAGGACAGATTGGGACGACTGTGCGCCACCAACAGCGCGCGCAACGCCAACCATACACTCAGACGGTGAATTAATTTTATTTAAATTTTTATTACAGTTTTTCCTATACAGAGATATCTGTTCACTGCAACTTTCCCCCCACACAACAGTGCGATTAGCAGCTAACTCTTTTTTGATTATCTTAGGTGATATATAACTTTAAGTCACACTCCAGTATCAGAGGAAAGTAATCGGACCATGTTACATTATGTTTAACACACACCTTTCTTACTGTATGCATAACATATTGTGATACAATACAGTGATCTAGCAATCGCCTACACCCATGAAAATTACTTATAAAGGTGTATCTGATAACAATCCAAGCTTATTTGACCTCATCATGAAATAACTCACCCGGGTGAGCATTAAAATCACCCAATACATAAATAGATTCACTGCCATATTCATCTTCCAGAGTACTTATTTTACCTAGACAGTCTGTAAATTCCGGTAAATTAGCAGTGGTATCCGTAGGCATATACACACATATCACTATAATGGGATGTTCCCCTGTCACAAATTTTATAGCACATAACCGATCACTATCACATGGCAGCACAGACACATTGGCGAAAACCGCACGTTTTTTCGGAGACGCCTCACGGACTATGACATGCATCTGTTAAATTCCATTCAAACTGATGCGAATCCCGCGCGAATCGCGGGACGGCCTTAAGATTCAGTAGAAGCGCCATAGCGTGTGCCAAAGTTATCTGTCCACGTATTCTTATTTCAGTGGGCGTCTCGCGTCCCGCGCAGGATTCGCGTCAGTTTGAATGGAGTTTCAGCTATTCATATTGCGTATATTCATCTATTATCTCCGTGCTGGTCCAGTGGTTAAAAAGTGTTTGTTTATTAGACCCGGAGATCGTGGGTTTGATTCCCATAGGAAGGACTAAGGAATTTTGTTAAGTTGTTTCCAAGAGCCCTATTTTTGTAATGTGTGTATGTCGAATAAAAAACGTTCGACTGACCGATTATGACGAATGAAAATCATTCGAATTACCGATTTTGCGTGAGTCACGCTTTACAAAAATAGCACTCTAGTTTGATTAGGTTATGATATTGCAGGCTTGAATCACCTGATTGTGTGATAATAATGACGTTCCGTGCTTCGGAAAGCACGTTAAAACAAGCGGTGTGTCCGACTGCCATTTGATGATCATTAAAGGAACAACATTAGACGCCGAAAAATTCTGACACCATGATGTACAGGGTCGATTGACCATGTAACCCAGTGCCGTCTGATCTAGGAGCCCTATTTTTAATATATACGAGTCATACAAAATCGGTAAGTAGAATGAAAATCGTTCGATTCATCGATTATGGACATACAAATGAAAATCATAGGATATCGGTCTAAAAGTATTTGACTCGCCGATTTTGCGTGTTTCATACTTTTCATAAATATCACTCCAGACCTATAGAATCAATGATCCGGGTGTGAAAGTTTCTTTGGCGACCACCAGAATCAGGCAGGAGTGATATTCATATAAGCTATTTTTGAGAAGTATGAGTATGACTCACCGTAAATGGTGGTCTAAGGAAGGCGAGTCGAATGGAAATCGTTACTCATCGACTCACTGATTATGTCCAGCTATTGAGAAAGGCACCTTTCGTTGTGCCCGAAAAAAATAATTTTATATTGAGTGATATTTCTCAAAAATAGCACTAGGTGGGAAATGTTCATATATA
Source organism: Euzophera pinguis (assembly GCA_947363495.1). NCBI lineage: Eukaryota > Metazoa > Arthropoda > Insecta > Lepidoptera > Pyralidae > Euzophera > Euzophera pinguis. The sequence continues at coordinate 8,596,558 of OX376155.1, forward strand.
AATCACGATTGTTTGATTTTGTCTCCCATGCGAAATAGGATTCCGTTGCAGTATTTTAGTAGTGAGATCCTGAACCTTTTAAATATTAGTTTTGTGAAACTCTGCAACAACGGATAATAATTACTAACGCAGCAGGAGTTCGGTAGCATCACATAAAAATAAAAGTATGTAACCGAACGTAACGCGGACGAAGTCGCGGGCACAGCTAATACAACTTATAACATCCATCAATAGATCATGCTGTGGGGAACAAAAAGTATTCAATGTGCTAGTTAGGAATAAGTAGCGGAGCGCTCCGTTCCGTTTTCTAGTACCTGAACACTTTTTTATTTTCAACCGGCGTTGGCTCTCCCGTGTCTCCTTACGTCTTTTTTCAGTGACTAATTTAGATTGGCTAAGCATATAATAAAAAACCTTAAAAAAAAAACTTGCTTAAATTTAAAAATAATGCGGAATAATGCTAATCCACATCCATACTTATAATAAGTGCGATAGTCTGTGTCTATCTGTTACGCTTTCACGCCCAAACTGCGGAACGGATTTTGATAAAATTTGGTATGAATATAGTTGAAGACCCGGGGTCAAACAAAGGCTTACTTTTAACGCAAGTGGAGTTACGGGAAACAACTTGTTTATAATAATATTATTATTCAATATATATTTTTATGACTATCGATACGTAGTCACAATGTCACGGGAAAATTCGCACTATAAAAAAGTAGTAAAACTGGCAAGAAGAAGTAGATCAGCAAGCGTATTACAAAATACAATTACGCCAAGTTTATCGAGTGACACTGTGAAGAACTTCAGCTAACGGGTTACATATAAATCTCAGCTTAAAATATTCACTATTGAATCTTAGCAGTAAATCACACCGCAGCACCGCGGGGACTGCTATTACCATTCACACCGCCCTTTCTAATCCCGTCGGATTACAACCTCGAGACGGTCCGGGAATAATTACTTACCTACTCATCTCAGCATTCGACCAAATAAATGCCAGATAATGGTTTATCGGGGAAATTAAACAATGTTTAAATAATCGTCGAATATCGTCATTCTTCCTCCAAATGTATTTCTCAGCTTATGCTACGGACCTACAGACCAAGATTTGGCGTTAATTGTTATGTTAGCGACTGTCGTACTGACTTCCATAGCCCTTTTTACACATAAACTGTGACCCAAAGTATATCAGTGGCCAACATAACATTGTCAAAATTTGATGCCTTGTAAAGGCATGACACATCCTAATGAATGAATGAAACTTTATTTGCAATAAACATGGTAAATATACACAAATAAGATCTTAGATATAAAAGGTATCGACGAGACCTTACTAAACATGTTTTCCGAAGCAGAAATAGCTCGAGATAGAAAAGGCCATTCTCTTTCATCTCAGCCCCTTCACGTTTGCGTCCTCAGCTGTCTTTCTCGGAGCCCAGGGTTCGCTTTCCTGCTATATCTCCTCCGATTCGCCCGAAGAAAAAAAATGCCACTGATAGCCACCAATTCAATACGGACATAGTTTATCACTCCTCAATTGTTACGGATAAGCATGCCGTGCTAGGCTATCCTCCTTAAATCATTATATATCGTCGATTAAATACGTATTAACCATATTTGATGATTAAAGAAGAATTGAAACCTCATTGTTAAACATTCAACATCGAGAAGGAAAAAGGTCATAAAATCACTTTGTTGCTAAATGTTCAACGATTTAAACGTCATGAAAATGATGTAATATAATTTAATAGTGATTTATGAAAGATAATTATAATTAAATAATTTTAATAAGTTACTTTAGTTAGACAAAAATTTATAATCATATCGTCTCTTTTTGTCCCCAAAACTAAACTAAATATTACAAGTCAAATCCTAAAAAAAATTATTAGGTATAAGTATTCTGCAAATTGTTTAAGTGTATAGTATTTGTCAACACCTTCATCGAAGTTTTTGTCATTTGTTATTATTGATGTAGAGTTATTCGCTATATGTAACATTTTAAAATTAATTTTATGTTTCAATCCTTTTTTTATAATATCACAAGGAAAATGAATAAACCCAAGAATCAAACAGCCACAGAAACTTTCAACAAATTGAAAATTGAACCTCCAGTTTCAATTTCGTCGCGTATTTTCGATATAAAACTATGGAAAGTCAGCACAAAAATTATAGTACAAGGGTTTCGTGACGAGTGGCAATTGGAAGCGTTACTGACAGGGTGATTAATCAGCAGCTCCCACTTAACCCCACCACTGTTCAAACCTTCTCGAGCCATCAGTCAATTCATTAAGCTAACAAAGTACTAGAGTAATGACTTGCGCAGCGAGTCGAGCACTTCAATAGTAAGATCAGGGATATGAAAGCCCACCTCTAGTTTATATATAGGCCGTTTCAAAAGGATAACTTAAGATACAAATATTTACTACATTCTATTTGTAATTCATAAAATTTGCAAACGTGATTGTTGGTAATGTTGCCTATATATGTTTGTTTCTTTCTTTATTAAACAATATGGAATGAGACTCAACATGTTTTAATTTGAATAATCATAACATACTCTGGCATTTTTATGAATAAAATAACTATTTTTGTTTTAAATAAATTCTTCTCTAAAAAACTTACACTATAAATAAATTTAATCATAAAATGTAAATACTTAATACAACTTATACTACACTATTATACAAACACCTCCTTTAAGATTATATAAAGCACCTCCATTATGAGGTTATACTTAAACCAACAGGTTAACCTGTAACAATAGTTTACGTGCCATTAAACGATAAACTTATATGATGATAAAGAAAACAAAATAGAAATCAATATTAATGAAACACGCATAAAAACATTAAATTGAAGTATGATAATGAACACGTAGCTAAATTATGGGCTATATTTTCCTTAACCAATAAATCATCAGTATGTACCAGAACCTTGTTTCTACCAATTTTAAATTAACTAACATCAATAACGATCATCAATTTGAGTGAAGAAGTCTAATTAAAGAAGCCGTTACAAGTTACCTCCATAAATCTGAGCGAGAAACAATACAAGCTATTCATTACGTAGGCCAGTTACTTTGCTTAATATTCCAATGAGAAAAGTTGGAGGTCGACAAAACATAGTTTTTTAATGAACAGTGTTTGAAATACTTCGTTTCATAAATCAATTTCAACTGGAAGTGTTTAATCTTAATATATTGTAGCTCTCTTGGACTAAGAATGATGTTAAAGTCGCCGTTCTAGTAATATTTCATGCAGACTATGTATCTCCAGGTCTACAGTTACAAATGGGATAATGCATTTGGATGAAAAGTGAGAATTCATGAATTTACTCATATTATGCTGGAGGGTTTTATTGTTTTTAGCTGATTTCAAAAAAGAATGAAATTTTCATTGTTAATAAATCTTTTAAAATTGTTAAACGTTTGGTAGTTTTGTCAGTTAACTGAAAATTTATGATTTGGCTCTTTTGTAATTGTAGGAATGTAAAGTTAATGAACTAAAAAAACACACAAAAGTTTTATGCTACGGATAACCCGCTACGAGTTTCCTAGCGATCATTCTCGTAGCACGTCTACGACAGCTACGAATATTTTTAATCGTTATAATCAGAAACTATTTAACAAACATGTTACCATGATGTTCACCAAAACGAATTATTTATGTGAAAGTCCAAACAGCAATGAAACAATATGATCATACCGACAATGATAATAGGTAAAACAAAGGATATTATTCAAAATTCTCGTTTATTGTTTCGCATAAAACATGTTCCGTTGACAACAGCGTGTCTCGTGCCTATTTATTTCATGTTCTACACCAAATTATGCAGATAAGCAGCTGAATGGCGGAAACTTAGTCGTGGACTGATGCAAATTAACTTCGCCATACTTCTATTCGACGCTTTTCATCTACAAAGTTCGAAACAGATACTGAGGTGCTTCTACATTTTACGGACTTGTTAATCCCCATTATCAAATAAGTTTAATATTTAATAACCATTTTTGAGTTTGAAAATGTTTGCATAAATCAGATAAAAGGTATTCATGACTAGCCTAATTAAAACGAAATCCATTAAGACTTATCTATTTCCATGCTTTATGAAATTCGCTTTTCTTGGGGTGGCACGCCCACCTTAATAGAAAGCAATAATTATCTATTCAGTACAACACTTTTCAAGTTCTTAATTAAAATTTTAACTTTGAAACAAAGAGTGATGGGAGTGTTGTTATTCAATTTAGTTGAGGACACTCGAGGGCTAGATAACTGCTCGAGTTTCCATACTTTATGAAATTATGAGAAAAATTAATTTGTCATCTAATTTCTTGAGACTACTTTGTATATAATGTATAATATGTATGTAAAATAAGAAATACATTTCAATCACTGTTATCTAGGTACAGACTGTTCAAATTTTTTTTTTTATTTTATTTATTTATTCACCTTACAACTATCATTACAGGAAGATCCCAATTCAAAAGCTGCGATACAAAGATATAAACCCGGATCCCATATCATAAAGCAACATTCAAGGAGGCTTCTAACCAAGGCATTGCATAAGAGCCTAATAGCCAAAATATTTTTAAAGCTTTTGGCGTTTCGAAGGACAAATCCCAAATTCTTTTACTGGGACCAACTTGAAGATATTTTAAAGTCGTGAAGTTAATCTACAAGGGTGGAGTTGTCCCCATTGTAGCCTGTTATCTTCGGCTAAACGGCATTGTTTCGGCTAAACCTACCGTGTAACCGACGTCTGTTGACTAATATTAAGGTGCAGGATAATTTTTTCCATATATTACTATTTCTGACTGATGTTTTTGATTTACCTAGTTTCCAAGTAAATCTGATACAAGTAGTATATAGACATTTATAAGACAAGGACTGTCATTTGCGTGTTGGCAACCTTCAAACAGTTTTGTAGGCAGACAAGCAAACGACTTTCCAGATGGTAAAAGACCGTATTAGTTTATAGACACTTGCAACTCCTGAAAACTCATATGCGAATTGCTGACTCTTGAACAATTTATTTGACAAACTAGCATAGCCTAATGGTAAATGTCGAAGTAGTATCTATAGACTACTTCTGGAGTGTGACCATGGAGCAATTACAAAGAGGAGATGCCGTAAGGCTACACGGAGCGGAAGGCAGACGTGCGGGGTGCTTGGTTTCGGCCGTGGCTGCAACCATGGAGAACGAGCAATGATAAGCTCCGCCCACTGCAGTGTCGGCGAGGCGCCAATGATCACATCACTGCGCCATTGCAAACGGCATCTCCTCTTTGTAATTGCTCCATGAGTGTGACTTTTATCTCCACATATATGTTGCCGGTGTCCAATGACTTAGTAGTCTTATTAGACCTCTTACAATCAGACAGTTTAAACTGTTTAGGGGTCTGGGTGGTCGGCAATGTGCATGTCATACTCCAGGTATTGCAGCTGTTGTCCAGGTGGTGTAGACTACTACGGCGTCTTATTTTTAGGCGAGCCGTATGCTTGATTGCCTACTAAATTGTTTAAGGGTTGGCAATGCGCACGTGGTGTTGCGGGTGTCTATAGACGTCTACAACTTCTTACCATCATTCAGAACGTATGCCTGTTTGCCTAATAAATTGTTTAATGGCCCGCAATGCACAAAATTGTTTGAAGGTTGACAACCCGAAAACTCTACGTCTATTTGAATTCTGTCTACATAAATAAATAATGGCGAGGTCTATGTTCGCGGCGAACAACTAGTTATAAAATAGGAACAATATGATCCCTGTCGGGTATTTGAGGACTGGAACAGCAAGCAGTTAATGGATGTTAATAATAATCAAATTTAAAAACACATACTATAAAAAAACACACAAAAGTAATAAAAGGAATAGGTACCCATAAAGGTAGTAGAGTTAACAAAATATTTTATGAACACAAAAAAAAATCCCATTCGTGATTCAAATACAAAGAGCATCGATGCCGAAAGTAAAATGTTCCTTCTCAACTTTCAACAAACCCGAGTTGAAAATCTCCTTTCTGAATTCGGTTGAAAATAAACGGACAACCCTGTCATGTAAGCGTAATCAAAATGTCCTCAGCGATGTCCTTTAAATCTATGGAAAAACCACTAGAGTCCGGGCGAGCGTCACTTGACTTATGACACATCGACAGCCTGAGTTTACACAACGGCCCGACCTGAAGACAGCTTACAAAAACATGGAGTCGCAAAATTTGCATTTATTTAAAAAAAAAAATTATAAAATTGCCATATTTTTTTTATTACAAACAAATCAAGAAGAAATTGATGTCTTCTTTATTATTATATATATATTATATATTATATTTCAATGTAGTCGAATTTAAAAGATTAAATAAAACTAGACTGCAAACTACACACTTATATAAATAATTAACAAACAAATACAATTTTCGTTATATTGAAAAAAACTCTACTTACTCTTCAGTTAGTTTATGGCAAAACATCCATCAAAGAAATAATATCAACTTTTTTATTTCTTTAATATCAACTTTATCTTCATTGAGTATATTAAACGATCAGATATTTCCACAAATTAATCGTTTCGAACAAGAGTATATGAGAAGCTGAAATAGTTCTCAAACAATTTTAATTGCCCAACACTATCAACACTATTACATTGGAAACACTTTACATAAGTTATCGCCAAGTAATGTAGTTATAATACCACTCCATAGTTCTTGTTCCGGCATTGTTTGCTAACGAACCGACGGGCTCGAGAGCTCTACACTTTAAACCATCAACCTTCAGCTTCTTCGGAAAATATTGCCCCAGCTTTTTATCCTCTTGTTTGAATAATGGCTGTAAACGTACTGGGTGCCATTTGAGCAAGGTGTCAGGAAAACAACTCGAGTTGTTTCCACTAACGGTACTTGTTTATAGAACCAGTCAACTTTTGGTTGAAAGTGTTTTCCAACAGTTTGCCGAAATGTAAAGTAAGCACTAGAGCGGGTTGTAGTGCGCAAACGACTCCAAGTTGACTTTGCAAAGAAGTTTGCTGGCAAAATATAAAACGCTTATAGAGTTTGACTGGCATCCCACAAGATGATTTTAAATATACAAGTTTGGACAGCTTTTGCACACTTATAAGTTACTTGCGTTGTATTTGTTAATTATAATTATTTTTATTGTAATGTGTGTGTGTTTTAGTAATCAAATAAAGAATTCATTCATTCATTCAAAAGTATTCATGAACTTTGTTTATTAACTGGCGTAAAGGGGATGTTTATCGGGATGACAAAGGTGGAGTTATTTTTAATTAATATTTAATTAGGTGTTAAAATGCATTGGCTATGCATCAGGTTGACTGGTAGAGATGCTATTAGCATGAAGTCCTCAAGTGTTTTTTTTTACTTTTGGAACAATACATTTTGAATAAATTAATACACTAGACATATAAATTGATGAACAGATTTTAATAAAATATTTATAAATAGACTAATCAAATCAAAAGACAATGGATTTCAAACAAGACTGCGCTATTATGAAATCACTAATTTTGAATATTCACATGACAGATGGTCTGATGAAGACTTCACCAAGATTGCAGGACGACGATGGGCATTGTTGCTACAAATCCAATAACATTGCATAGAATATACAGATAATTTTAAGGCAGGCGTATATCCCATAAAGAGGGTCTTGCGTCTAAAATTACATTAGTTTGTTTGTAATAACTTTATTGCACAGAAAATAGTATTACAGTAAATACAGAAAATAAAAATAAATGCAACGGCTGACTTATCCCATAAAGAGATTTCTTCAAGAATAAATTGAACAATATTTATTATATAAATAGTATATTTTTTAACGAATTACTACAATTTTTTTTTTATCCCCAGTGACGTCTCTAGAAGGTGACGTGGTAAACCTGACGAAGGTGACGCGATCTGAAATGGGAGCATACCTGTGCATCGCCGCTAATGGGGTGCCGCCGTCCGTCAGCAAGAGAATTATGCTCCATGTACATTGTAAGTACATAGTTATTTTTGCTATTAACATCCTAGTCTTGTATCTCGAGCTCATTATGCAGAATAACTTAGAATAATTTATTTGAAGGATCCAGGGGCGCGATGTCGGCATCATAATATCATTGCGACTAAACAAAATGTCCTGTTCTTTGATACATAGTCAGGTGAAGATTTTAAATGATTTATAACTTTTCTACCATCGAAGAAAAATATTGGTGGTTCAAAAGTAAAAAAAATTGAGCCAAATCAAACAGTTCAGTTTCCCTGTATTCGCTTATCATTTAAGTTCTTTTGACTTTCTACGCAGACAGTGAAACTTAGCCCACTCAAGCAAAAACAAATAGCAAAATACCCCCAGGATAGTCAACAAGTCACTAACTTTCACTAAACATTTGTCGACTACAGGCGGCGTCGAAATTCAGATGCAAGACACGCGCCAAAGATGATACGTGATAACACGAAAATCTCCCAATTGCTTACGTGTTCGGGCCTGGTTTCAGCGGGAGTTCCCCACTAACCAAGCATTGAATAACTCGCTTATAAATTAGTCTCGAGATCAGGAGATAAGTGAGCGTTATGTCGCTTTTTGCGCTGCCAGGTGAGCGCTTTATCGGCTGGATTGAACCGCGCCATGAATTCATAATCGATGTTTTACTTCAGCATATCACCACGACTGTACTGGAGCAGAAACTGTAACGCTTTCATGATACTTGAAAATATAATTTTAATAGGAAATAGATAATTCGTGACCTCTGTTGTGTTGTTTTTTTTTATTTACGTTTTTTCATGACATATTCACCTTTCGTTCTTTTATTATCATACTAGCTGTGCCCGCGACTTCGGCCGCGTGGAATAGTTATTTTGGGAATCATGGGCTAGCGCTCATCATGCGGCGCGTGTAAATTTTGTTTCAGAGTTATTTTAAAATTGTATTATCTTATAAGATGTTTATTAAAATAAGGTGATGTCAAAGACAGTTTTGTTCACAGTTAAATACTCTTAATCATTAACACATTTATTTGTATAAAGATTAATATTATTATGTTTGTAATAATGCATTAATTTCGACCAAATTTGATTATCATAAAAACGGTTATTGTGAGTTAATCTTAAAAGATAGACATATACTGTCCCGGACATTTTTTTAGATAATTTAAAGAGGAATAATCCTATTTACATATTTTTTGGGTATCTCGAACGGTTTTCGCAGCGCACGCAACGGAAGCCCTCAAAGATGAATAATTTTCCCCGTTTTTTCCATATTTTCGGCTGTTTTTTCGCTCCTATTAGTCGCAACGTGATGTTATATAGCCTAAAGCCTTCCTCGATAAATGATCTATCCAACACAAAAAGAATTTTTCAATTCGAACCAGTAGTTCTGAGATTAGCGCGTTCAAACAAACAAACAAACTCTTCAGCTTTATAATATTAGTATAGATTATATATCATGTCAATAATAACTTTTTAAAATAGATGGCAAATGCTTTTTGAACAAATGAAAATTATTTACAAAGCAAACAAATTGCGATTAAAGTACATTAGATTGTTTGATTTTTAATCAATAAGTAACAAGTAACAATATTTTATTTGTTCAATTTAGCTTGATTTTGCAATCAACAAGAATAATTGATAATTCTTACTCAATCGTTCAAAAATATTTTAGGGTCAGTATTTATGAATTGTATTTAAATTATTGATCTTATAGAAACTACAATTTTTGAGCAAAAAGTATTTTCGTCCCAGGATTCCCGTAAGATTTTAGGAGTAGCAACTTTTTTCATATTTATTTTAGGCTGAACACGAAAAATAAATCAAAGCAGAAACGTTTGTAGAAATGTATGAGTATAAAGCCCATGCAATTCATCAGCAAAATGGTGGCTAAGCCTGCACATGTATGCACACAGATTCTTTGATAACTAGGCACTCTGACAAATTAGTTCTGTGTTTACCACAATCAACCACAATTCGGGCGCAAATGCAACATGACATGTAGATCACAGAATTTTCCTGCAGTATATAGAAGTGTTTGCTAAATTAGTATTATGTGAGAAACGTTACGGTAAAACGGTACTTACAGTATGCGATAAATTAATAATAATCAAAATACATTTAATTTTAAGAGTTATATTAACGAAACTATAGCAGCAACTCAAAATTTACTCATGTTTAACTGCCTAAATTTGCTCCCGTAACCGCGAGAGTAGGAGCTCGTAGACAAGCCTTTTAAATTTGGCATGGCTGGAGACTATTCTAGTGGACTCAGGAAGATTATTCCAGAGTCTAACAGCCGTCACAACGAAGAAATTGGAGAAAACCCCGGTATAGTGAGAAGGAGTAGAGAGGGTCATGTTGTTGGAGGAACGCAGGATTCTTTCATGAGTCGATCTCGATAGTTTGAAATCAGTTTTGAGGTAATCGGGGGGCAGCGGACTATCATAACAAGATCAACGTTTTGGTGGCTTCCAAAGTTTATAAAGATACAGTGGCATTTATTAGTGGTGACCAATCCAAGGCAGATAGCGCTCGCTGTCGCTTAGCAAGCGCTAGTAAGAACATGCTTTGTAACATATTGTATTCATCATCGTCATTTCATGTAGATTACATTGTCAATCGACCATGTACACCCTGGTGTTAGAGTTGTTCGGAACCGCCTCTCGGCCTCTGACGTGGTTCCTTTGACGACCACCAGGTGGCAGCCGGCACCAACGGCTTATCGTGCCTTCAGAAGCACGTTCATCACCTTTATTATCAGACAATAATGACATCAGACAATGGTGATTCAAGCCTGGAATGTCTTATCAAACAACAACTAAACAAAGTATGCTTCCCGTGGGAATCGAACCTGCGACCTCTGGGTCAAAGGCAGGCAGTTCACTGGACCACAGAGGCAGTTTTCATGTACCATATTGTATTGATGAATATAAATAAATATCAGAATCAAAAACGAGAATATCCGTCGAAAAAACATGTTTCTGATAGCGCCTATTGAATTAGGTCTATGAAGTGGCATAAAGCGGGGCATATAGCTAGGAGAGTCAATAGCCGATAAAGCTTTTTAAATGGCGATCAAGCATCGGGAAGTGTTTCGTTGAACATCTACCGACCTCGTCAAGGTCGCAGGAAGACGCTGAATTCAGGCCGCTTTTCATCATTGTAAATTGACGAGAGAAGCCAATATCGTGCAGTAGGCGTCTTATAGTAGAGATTATGATGATGTAGAATAAATAATTACTTCAAAATCTGTTTGGATGTATTCGTACGTATATGTTAGTATACAACGCTCATTTCCATCTGCATGGATGTTGCACCAGTGGGGATTGTCGTTGCAACATTTCATGAATCTGAAAACTCTAATTTCAGAATTTGATACACTCGTCCTACTTAAATATTCTATTTGACACAATGTTTACTGTTAAGTCTCTCACTTAGGAAAACAAAATGTGGGCAATGTTAATGTGTTCCATAATAGAGTTATAATGTTATCTACAATCTTAGTTTCCAAAGGCTACAAAATCGATGAGAATCCAATTGGAAAAATGCTAACAAGACAAATTACATAAAATATATTTTTGACAGATGAGGTAATAATGATAACTGAGAACGTATAAAGGCTTGGAAGTTCTTAGTTTGCACATTTTTCAAGTTATCCATCGTTCTCAGAGTTAACTTTATGAAAATCAAACGACTAAACAAAAAAATAAACTATGTATCGATTATTTAATTTATATAATAAATATTTGAATGATATAGATATATTTGCGACTCGAGTTGGCTCTTATAAAAGGTTAGTAAGTGAAAAATTCAAGAATATTGATAAGTAATTGATTCAGTGACACAAATTTCATCACATTGTATTGTATAGTGTTATGCTCATTGGATAAATTGTAAAGATCTTTTATGTTACATATGGACATCTATACTGTGTTTTCTCTCAATTTTTATTTTCTTTCCTTAGATTGTGGTTTACGATGTTGGTTTCACTTTGATTGTAGTCTATTTTTGATTGTAATATGGTTTACAAATTGTATTGTGACACTGTTTGTTGAACCCAAATAAAAATAAAATATATATATTTATGTCATCCCAAGAAAAAATATATAATTTTTTGCAATTTATTTTCATTTAACATCTCCCACTAATCAATTTAAATTCCTTTTTTACATGCAATAAGGCCACATTTCCTGAACTCTACACGACAACTAAGTAAGACTTCATATACATCCATCACGAATATAAAAACACATACAAAACATAATATGTGTAAAACGTTCAATCACAGAAAATGTCCACTTGATGGATGTGTTAAAATTTTTGTAAATTAATTAACAGTTCTAAATTTATGGATCGGCCATCCCGCACTGGTTGATTTCAATATTAAAGTTTTTAACGCTCGGCTGCGCGCCATGCGCACGTTGTCCGGCTTGTATTTGCATTCTGTTATTGGCAGTTCCTGATGTAAACACTCGACTGATTGGATAAATGTATTTGCTCACTTAAATAACATTTTAAAGTAAATTTATGTAACAAAATTCAAATAACTTTCAAATCAGATAATTTTCTTCCAATATCTATCTAAATTACGTAATGAAAGAAACCTGTCAAAACGATATCAAAGTTAGAGCTGATTGCTTTAAAATTAATTCAATGTCCTTAAGTTATTCCCAAGTTCATACCGTAAGTATCCATAAAGCAGATACTTATAGACACAATGGCTCGAGGACTTGACGACAACCGAGAGAAATTCACTTCATAGGAAACGCAATTTGAAGCGAACAAACAAACTACTGCCGTCTGGAACCCTTCCACTCAGTTTAATTACTTCACAAAGAATGCGTCGCGTTCGCTCGATGAGGAGACAAAATTAACGCTCTCAAATATTTAATTTAAATTTCTTCCCCCGAAAACGAATGATAACAGCGGCTGGCGGAGACTTGTGACTGCGGTGCCAGCATAAAAAGAATTTTAGAGGAACGAACAGTTCATTTGTAACAGTAAGTGCCTCGTAATGCGATGAGTTTCTTTTACTTGAGAGACGCTTAATTGAATTTAGACAAAAAGGAAAACAACTAGTAAAGTGAACAAATCGCAATTAATTTGCTGTGTATCGTGCTGCTGTAATTAATTTTGGTTACATCACTACCATTGCTCCTAAATTAAAAGCAACAAAAGTATTTAAAAAGCAAATACGACGGTATTCCTCACTCGTGAGTACTAAAATAACTAAAGCAGAAGCCAAGTAGATATAAAACGCGAAGAAATCCGAAAACGGGCGAGGCGTGTGCGCCGTTCGGTTAATCAAACTGTCACTTCAAGAATTCCGCGCGGAATCCTTCCCAAGAAAACTCCCGTAACTTTTGATTGCTGTGGAGTACCTACCTACTTATACATTTAGAGATTGCTTAATCACGTTTCGGAAATCGTCTTTGAACTTTGCATAGGTAATCTTTTTCAAACTCTATATCAATAATTTGTCACACAATAACTCTTTGCGAATTCGATTAGATTAACATTCCGACTAAACTTATTCCGGTTTATTAAATAAGCAAAAGCCTTTCCCTCTGCGCTTGTCGAGTTATTAATTAGAACAAAAATTCTGATCGTTCAGATTTTGTTCCCTAAATTGGCCACTCGAACTCGTAAAAGCCATTCAAAGGAACTTAACGACGGTCAAAGAGAATAACCGCAAATAAGCTCCGATCTAAGGCCGAGTAAGAAAATTCCTTTTTCCTTAATTCACCCTAAACAGACTGGTGCGATTGTTTACATTTTCTGAAATAATCCGTTCTTTTTTTGAAACAATTTGACGCTTTTGTTTCTTTGAAGGCGACGGTTTAACGCTTTGATGTTTGTTCTCCGTAGTCTTTGTGCTAAACCTTGTTACTTATAAATAATACAAGAACAGAACGATTTTCTAAAATTCTGACTTTGATCGTCTTTGTATTTAGTTTCGGATAAAAGGATTTAATAGATTTGACATAAACCGCATTCTTGATAATTTGATGTGCCTGCCAAGCCTAGGTATATCTTCAAATTGGCAAAGGGTGTCAAATAGTGTTTCTAAATGTTGTACGCCTTAAAGCAAAAACACTAAATATGACACACTAAACAATTTACAAAAGCATAACATAATTTATTGTTTAATAATAATTTCGACCTCGTAATCCGAACAATCTTGCCGAAATCCGAAGACGCTCTGTAACTTAATTTGTTTTAAGTTCTAACTCGACTTTAATTGCGGGCAAATAGCAAGTCCGGTAACCACACACTGGATACAAACACAAGAGTATGCAGCACTTGGATAATATTCTGAGTAAACACCTGACAGTCGCAGCACTGTGCACGCCAAAGTGGTGGAGTGCGGAGAACAAACAAACACGATAGCGCTTGTCGGGGAATTTGTGGATTCAAAACTTGCTTCGCTAAAGAATTGATGCGAATAATGAAGTTTAGACGATAGTGGATTAAATTTGAGTAGGTTTGTCCAAATGCAATGAAAGCCGTATGACAGAGTTGAGTTATTTAGAGTACACTAAATTATTAATTTAAAAAAAAAAATCTTCTACGATGTTCAATGTTTTTGTTTATATTTTTATTAAGTAATATCACAGTCTACCCAAGGTCTGTATTAACCCGATGCCTTAGGATTATTCCGAAGAGAACAAGAATATTAAAGAATGTAAATAACAATATGAAATTAAAAATTGACAATAAAAACAGTACAAACAGGTAGTTCATTCAACGAAAAAATTTAATTCCGGAGAAACTATTCTGACTTTAGATAAAAAATAAATAAATATCGAATAGGTATAGTTTCAAATTTTTACTTTCAATTATTAATGTTTTATTAATATATAGGTCAAAATTAAGTAACAATAATAACAAGTTTCGAACAAATTGCTTTCTGAGACTATCCAAGCAGTACTTAAACAATGTCTTTGGTACCGTAAAGTGGTTATCCCAGAACATCTATTCAAAGATACAGTAACTCTGAGATAGCCTTCGCCGAGTTCCATGCCGCTTCATGAAAGGATAGCATCGGACGTTGCAGTTACAGGCACAGATATTCAACGTTAAATATTTCGTATCAAAGTCGACTGCCAAGCATTTGCAGGATTTGAATGACAATTCAGAGCACGTAGTTTCCGAGAGCATTTTTTAAAATGGAAAAAATAATGCTGTTCTGATACTTTCTAGATTTATGCCTATGGTTATAATATTTAAATTTAATTGCAATGTCACATTAGCATTGAGCTGTTGCTGCCTTGATACTATAACTTTCTCAGAGTATACCACCAAATAAATCCATAAAATTAAAAAATAAGAAGAGTTTGGCGGCCTATATCCAGCACTTGATAGCTCACATCGATCTGCGTCCTTTTTCAGGCCATTTGACTAACTAGTTTATTTAGGTATCTTTATTTTTTCTGGGTTTTAAGTAAACATACAATATACCAAATATATGAGAAATAAAATATAAACAAAAACCCAACCCAAAAATTTAAAGAACCGTGGAATTAAGAGTGCGACAACAACTTTTTAAAAAGAGTTTGAGAAAATACTGTGTGGGTTTAAACGAAGCTTACATGCAGTTGAACAAGCATAACAACTAGAAAATTCCGCCGGGAATAAACACAAATTGAAAGTTATATTAACAAAATGCAACTGAAACTGCAATATAAGTGAAACGTTTACCCACATTCGCAAATAAATGCCCAATGGGCAACATCCATTCAAAATTAGTTCAATGTAATTAATGTTTTACACAATAAATCCCAGAACTGTTTAAACATGCTAAATTTGTTTTGGTTGGACGGACTTGACTATGATCACAGTTTTACAGGTTTACCATAAAGTTTATATGGTGATTTTATAATCATCATCATCATGCCATCGGTATAAACCACATACTTTTACAAACAGGGAATAAACTCTTCGTGTACGCCATCGTATTTGTTGGTCTAGGTTTTTTCATTAAATGGCAAACGACTTTTTCTAAGGTTACCATCTTCGCGTTGCCCTGTACTTAGGTGATAGCCTGCTGTTAGCCTGACTTTTGAATATAGTTGGACATGTTTTATTGGAAAAATTTGTGCAATATGTACGTCGTGCATTAGTAGACAAATATGCTTACCACCATCCATTTTATCTGCTTGCATAAATTGGGATAGACTAAAACTCGTTTTAATCATATTATAATGGTTCATTAAATTAAACTATTTTAATACGGGTTTTATCGCGTTTATTACGTATTTATTTACACCTGACGTTTCAAACACTTTACAGCTTTCATGGTCGCAGGCAGACTAAGTTATAATGGTTGTTTAAAAAATTGTCTTTTCTATATCACAATTTATTTCCCGCTTTATGAACCCTCTTATAAATAAAACATTTTATTTGTTCACAGTCCATCCTTTAGTTCAAGTGCCAAATCAGTTGGTTGGGGCGCCCAGTGGGACCGACGTCACGCTACAGTGCCACGTGGAAGCTTCGCCGAAAGCCATCAACTATTGGACTAGAGAAAATGGTGAGAATATTTGATACTTCATATACATATAGCTTATTATATACCTTCACATTCACTTATTCTGCAATTAAATCCGGGCGTTATAAATTATGAATATGCAAATATTTTATTAATATTACGAAAAAGCCACGATATTTATGAGGGGCTGTAACTCACAAACAATATTAAAGACCAAGCACAAACCTTTAAAACGAAATGAGCAACTAATTTCATTATCCATAAACCATATTCGAAGCGTTAAAGCACTCATGAAACTGGCCGTTATTCATATTTCTACTATCCTACGACAGCTTACTGGGGCTAGTGGTCCCTACAAGTTATGGTATTTTTATGATTGTATTTAAAGGGAAAAATTATGCGGTTATTTCATGTCCGTTTTTCATTTCGCAGAGATTTATTTTGACTTTGATTATACCGCGTCGATGTTACGGCTTATTAACGACCCCATAATTATACCGATGAGATGACAACATAAAATATTACTCGGAATTAATAAAAGGAAATGGTAAGCTGTGTTTTCAGAAAAAATATTACTTAACTGGCTTAATATTTTTTCGTTTATGTATAAAATTATCAAAGATTAAAGATTTTGCCCCTTTTAAATCCGAAACTAATATAAATGAAATTATTAAGTAACAATTTAATAAAACTAGGCAGTAAGTTAACAAAGGGTCCCACAAAAACACGTGGTAACTAATACAAATATGGCTCTTAGCCTAACAAAACATAGGTCGAGGGGTCGCCAACTTCATTATTTCTCATTAAAATGGCACCTCCGGGATAAAAGTTGCTTATTTAGTGGTCCGGTGACAGATGGACAAAGCACTCGCCTAAGGTTGTACGTTTAATATTTACTCTAGAGTGTTTCAACTTTCAATAAGTCAGGTGACTAATGAAAGAAAAATCGTAGTGATCTTTTATTTTTATAAAATAAAAACCTTCGACGGTTTTAACAGGGTTACTTAATGAGGTTGTAGCTGAATAAATGTTAGGTATTAAGAAAAATACTTTATTTTATTCTCGTTAACAGACAACCCGACTAAAAAATAAGGTGCATTAAAATAGCCGAGAAAAAAAGAACCTGTGTTTAAAAAAAAATGAGTTTTTCGTTCATAAATAAATAGGTTCATAATTAGGTTTTAAATATTAAATAATTTTTAAGAAAGTGTCATGTCATATACGGCGATGTCAAATCAAGTCTGTTCTGAATAGTGAAATAATTGCAAATCCGGCAAAACAATGACGGATTGATCAATGCAATACAAAACTCTTTATTTTACAAGGCTACATTGTCAAATGATACAAGCATTTACAAGATACCTTGCGCAAAAAGCGGCGTTATCATTCCTTAATCTATATTATTATAGTGACATTTAAGTCAAAACCATTTTTTTATGTACCAATAGACTATGGATATTTTTAAATTTTATTTATTTTCTCCATAAAAACTTTAAGCTTCTAAAAATATATACTCGAACTGTATATGGGAAAATCTAGAAATATAATATTTTTATGTCGATCAAAAATAAATGTTGGGTTGTCCATTGGAGAGAAATCTAAATAAGAATCGAATAAATCAAAACAAGCTCTGAGAATCGAAACCGACATGTTTGTAATATATCCCTATAATATTTGCTTTACCAAACACGTGAAATAGACAAAATGTTCGCTAGAAATCTTTGTAATTCCTGCTTCGTTTCCAGTAGAATGCAGCAGACGTAAAGCTCTGAAAAATTTTGGTGAAGCATATTTATGCCTAAATTCATAACTAATGCCAAACAGTATTTCTATATCTTATACTAAAATTTCCATCTCAAAGTGGATGAAAACTAATAAGAAGAATAAAACTCGGGCATTGCTGGCGCGTTCTCTCTTGCTCCCCATTCTGGATTATGCCGATGTTGCGTATTTGGATCCTTCTGAAGAACTCCTCAATAAATTGGATCGAATCCAGAATGTATGTATAAGATTTGTCTTTGGACTTCGCAAGTTTGATCACATTTCGAAATTTCGTGAAAAGCTTGGCTGGCTTCCGATAAGAGCATGAAGAAACGTGCATATTCTAACTCTTTAATGTCCTTTTAATCCTACTTCTCCTAATTATCTTAGTGAACACTTCTCTTTTCTCAAAATTGATAACAGGTTACGATCTTCCAATAAACTTATTCTTTGTATTCCTCTATTTTCTTCATTTTCCTATTCTAAATCCCTCTCTGTCAGAGCGTGCAAATTGTGGAAGTCGGGAGGGACTTGACATTAAATTGTCTCCTCTTCCCTCCTTCAAATCTCGTGTTCTAAAATTCTACTCCGATTCTTAATTGAGCACAGCTTTGAACTATTATATTTTTTGTAGCTATTATTATGTATTATTGTTTTTTCTTTATTATTTTAAGAATATGTATGTATCTAAGTATTTATGTAGCATATTTTTATGTAGTTTATGTCATTATAAGTATTATTTTTGTTTAATATTTAATAAACAGAGTTCTGTTCTGGTTGCACAACTTCTACCATCTGTCTCTTTTAACTGTATATTCCTGTAACGTCCCGGTTGACTGGAAGAGATCTCTTTATGGGATAAGTCCGCCGTTGCATTTATTTTTAGTTTTGTATTTACTGTAATGTTTTTTCTGTGCAATAAAGTTACAAACAAACAAACAAGTAATGTTAGAATGCTCTTAGCATTAAGTCAGCCAATTGTTATATTTGTACTTGTGGAACAATAAAATTTAATAAAAAAGTCCAAATGACGACTTTTATTTAACACATACAAGAATAACTTTAACAATTGTAGGCATCTTCTAATAGTTTATATTTTACACGCACAAAATTCATTTCTTATTAAAATTTCAAAAATAAATTAATATTTTTTAAATTAAATATTTTAGATTCATAATCACTCACGTAAAATGTAACGCAATAAAAACTGTTCACAAGCAACTTCGCAGGGCTTCCTAAAGGATAAAGTAGATCGGCTGGTCTGGTTTACAATAATCTGTTTTACATTTTACAATAATCTTTCTTCAGTATCATATTACATAATAAATACATTAATAAATATCTGAACATATATAACAACAACTACATATAAAGAAATATGAATAATTTTACTTATAAATTATTTAAATCACAATATGTTTATTTGCAAATTTTTCCGTGCTGTCGGCACTTAACCTTAAATGTGATTCTCCAGCATCGCGAGTTTGTCTGTCAAGTCGAGTTTTATAATTGCTTACGTAAAGTCCGTATCACTTCTTGCAATTTTACCACGTTTACGTGTCTCGCGAATTTTGTGTTTTTGCTCAATATTATTAGCTTTAATTTCTCTACTATCCATACCGCTTGTGTACCTTCTTCCTTTCTTCTCTATATTGTTAAACTGTGCGAGTGCATGTAATTCCCTTGATTAAAGACTCCCTTCGCTATCCATTCCTGCTTGTCTCATTGCGCAACCGCTTACAATCTGGCAGCCCCCATACAATAATTACTATTTACGAGTAGGTATGACAATAATAGTTCTACGTATCCAAATATACTTCACTCATTTACCAACGATTGTTTTAGTATGAAACAATAGTGTGGACTTATCGAATTAGTTAATTAATCATTGCTGTACGTTAGTTACGATCCACTGATTAATAACGTCAGTTTAGATAACACGTTGTCAGTAGTCGTGTATCTTTGAATTGACTAGGTAAAGTTTTCTTTCTATGAATGAGCACAGAATATAATATGCTACCATATTCTATTATATCATATGATTATATTATATCATATCATTTTATATTGCGTTCTGTGCAACTATTACATTTAGGTCTTTCCTTGAGATTACAATGTTTTTTGGCTAGTTTAATTTTTGTTGTTTCTGATGTTGATCTTAATTTATATTAATGTACTTCTATGGATCTATCTAACCAAAACGCAGAATGATAGTTTGAATGACCATTCTCTCATTCCCCAAATAGCACATTCATAATCAAGTTTTAGTGCATAAGTTTTGCATACATGTATCAAGAATATTCTAATGACTTTGTGTCGTATTTAATTATGTATTTTAACACATGAAAAATTTGACTATTATTAGCTCACATTTCTATCTGTATTAACCGTGTGATCACATTTAAAAGTAGGCAAATAAGCTTTTTTAAAAAATACACCTGCTGACAAAAGTTCGAAGTATATATATTGAAGTCAATTCTAAAAATGTCAAGTCAAATAGAACGTAATAAATGTAATGTAATTTCAAAATTATCAAAACTATACTTAAGAACTGTATTTACAACAAAATTAACAATGTAAGAAAAACAGATAATAAGTAACAAAATTATTAAAAAACATTTAAATAATCATTAAAATATTTTCAATTAATAAATAAACTAAACATATCGTCTACAAAAATATGCTAGCTACGCTATGAAATATGCCTATCATATAAAACACAAAAAAATAATAATATAAAACTTTACCGAACGAATTGAATTTTGATTTGTATCGGCATGAGTAAAATATACGGTGACTGTGAGCTAAAGCAATTTGCAGCGGGCAGCTAGTGGTCTTTGTTCCATATCAAGCGGTAATAGAATTTGGTCCGCTTTTTGCGCGGTTACTCGCCCCGTCCGCGCAATGGCGGGAACGGTAGCCTTTGTGCATTAAAAGGCCGGATCACAGATGCGTGGCGTGGCGTGCTTGCGCGCGTGTATACCCTGTCACACCGGCAAAAGCTGCACACGTCAGGCACGCACGCAATACGCCACGCAGCAACTTCTGTACGCGCGTGCGTACCCCCTTGTCACCAGCAATATAGAGTTCTTTCGGTAAAAATATGTTAGATAACATCAGTTCTTCTGACGAAGAAGCAAATTGTTACTCTTGCCAAGAATCTTCTGCTACTATAACCAGATTTAATAAGATTCGATATTAACACAAAAAGAGAGGAATGCGGCGAATACCATAAACTATATCGAGAGCTTGTGTCATATGAAGACTATTTCAATAAGTTTTTTTTTTAATTTCAGTTCATTCATTATAACTCATCCGTGTGCACGCCACGCATTTGGTGTGACCTGGCCTATCTGCCCGAGTCTGTTACCTATATGTGTTGTTCCGTAATCCGATGACATCAATTTATACACCATTACGGTCAGAATTTATTTGTTCCGAGCTATGCATTAAATATATTACGCAAGAACACTATTAAAATCTATATTAATTACGATAAAAACTTTGGTGCTATACTATCGTTCATATATCCCCAATTAGGTAAATTGTTTTGATGTTAAGTAAAATATGTGCTATTTAAAGCTGACAGCTGTAATAAGGTTTCTCGTGGTCAATTGGATCTCTAAATTTTCACAATTTTAAATTCCATATTGCCACATTTTACGTGTGAATGTTACCCGCAAAGGCGAGAGTGTAGTGAAATGCCGTTCTTGCTTATTTTATAATTATCTGCTCCTTTGACTCGGTCAAATGATCGAAAACAATTGGATAACAACGAGTAAAGTACGAGAACAGACTCCACATCCGCGGTTCTTGTGCAGTTCATCAAAATATATACTTATGTTCTCTATAATTTTCGCCAAATAGATATCGTAAAGAGATCCGGAGCTCTGTCTGTGGACTCTACACTAGGGACACCCTTAAAAAACTAGCTGCATAAACTGTTCGATTAGACCAGTGATTCCCAAAGTGGTCCAGGTGGACCCCCAGGGGTCCACGGGAGACTTGCTGGGGGTCTACGTAGGCGTGAACAAAAAATGGGGGTCCATAAGATGTTAATGGGGGTCCACGAAAATTTATCTGCTTTTGATAGTAAAGAGCAAAAATGTAAGCATAGTTTTTATAAGGGCCTACCTACATTGTTTTAAGTACCTATCTAAGCAGATAATATTTTAATAAGGCAAGCGACTGTTACTTGTCCAAACTTGTGTATTCGATATTACGTACAATTTCGTGTACAGACTTGCAAAGCGCTATCCGCCCGACAATGCTTAATGCTTGTTCAGACATGAACTTGATCAACACTATAAATACTTGATGCCAAAGGCAACCAAACGCATTCATTTGTTTCCGGAATTTCGAAAACAAGGCGGAATTTGGAAAAAAGTTGTGAGAAAATTTATATCTGTGTTTGCTAGTGCCGGAGAAAAGTAAGTAACCTACCTCTTTTTGTTATAGTACTTAAGTATTTTGTTTACGTGTACTAGTCGGTTGATCACAACGGCCTGTATAGATAGGTAACTTAGTAACTTACAGATATTTTAATTGTCCTCTTTCGATTTGAAGACAAACACAGCACGTTTTATTCAATTGTTTTTTCACGAGAGAAGCACTGCCTCTCTAAAAAGGCCGAATAAGCAATATTGCAGAGCAATTAATTTTGTAATTTTTCTTGCAAATAACTACTAATTTTATAAAACAGTAATTTCATAATCATGTTAAATTGATTTTGAAGTAACTATTTTATCAAAACTATTCCTTTTCAGAAAGAGCGAGCGGTGCGCGGGCGACGGGAAAAGGGCGGGGCTTGAACTTCGATGCCTGTTTGTCACGTTTTAACAATGAAGCCGCAGACAAAAAATACGCAAATACACGGAGCGCGTGAACTCATTGATTTAATAAAATGTTAGTTATCGTTTTTATGGACAATTTTGGGATTTCGACGTTTATTTTTTCCTACACAAATATGATCAGTATTCGATACTGAGTACACTAATTTTTATTTATACTATTAAAAATTAGTGGTAAATTATGTACTTTAAAATTGATACCGTTTTGTGAAAACGTTTGTATTTGTCTCAGCGGTTTATTAGTTGGTCCCTTTACAAGCCGTAATTCTATTTCCGCGTGCTGACAAAGGCTGCGGTGTGATACCTATATTCAGAAAAAAACTTGGTTACTAAAACATTTTTTTTACAGGTAAGGTAACTGACACGAAACATGGCTACAGCAAAGAAAAAATGTCGACAATATAGTGTCGATTATTTGAAATATGGTTTTGTTCCATCAGAGGCAGACAAACAATTGCCCATGTGCCTATTATGCAACAAAGTTTTGAGCAATGACTCTATGAAACCATCAAAGCTCGAAGATCATCTAAAAAGGTGTCATACTGATAAAATAGGTAAAGATTTAAAATATTTTCAAACATTGAAAGAAAAATATGGAAAGAGACCCACCATGCACAGTATGTTCGCTTCAACATCTCAAAGTAACGATGATGGCTTGCGGGCATCTTACAATATCTCATTACTTATAGCAAAATCTGGAAAACCGCACACTATCGGAGAACAATTAATTTTACCCGCTGTTGAAGAGGTTTTAAAAACTGTTTTGCACAAATCTCCATTTGACGTACTAAAAAGAATTCCATTAAGTAACAATACTGTACAAAGACGCATTGATGAAATGAGCTCTGATATCGAAAGCTTTTTGTGCAATCATCTGCAAAAAACTCATTTTTCTATACAACTGGACGAGTCAACGTTACCCAGTAATGAAGCATTACTATTGGCATATGTCCGATTTATTGTTGAGGAAGAAATTCACGAAGAATTGCTATTTGCCAGAACTTTGGAGACTGACACTAAAGGCGAATCAATATTTAATGTCCTGAGTAATTTTTTTACGGAAAAATCGATCCCATTTACAAACATTATTTCAGTGGCAACAGACGGAGCTCCTGCAATGGTCGGGCGATATCGTGGGTTTATAAGTCATCTCAAAAGAATTATACCAGGACTTACAGCTATTCATTGCGTAATCCACCGACAACATCTTGTGGCAAAACATTTAAGTGACAGGTTGAACCAATCTCTTCATTTTGTAATAAAAGCTGTCAACAAAATCAGAAGCAATGCATTGAATACACGTTTATTTGCTCAATTGTGCGACGAAAATGATGAAGACTTCCAACGACTGCTCTTACATACTGAAGTACGCTGGTTGTCGAAAGGTGCATGCTTAACGAGATTTTACTCTGTTTTCGATTCCATATTAGAGTTCTTAGAAAGTAGAGATCCAGATTTAAAAGAAAACTTGATCAAATTCAAAGCAGACATTGCGTATTTGACAGATTTGTTTAAAAAATTTAATGATATTAACTTGCAGTTACAAGGGGACAGCCTGAATTTAATAAAAACAAAGGGGATAATTTCGGCTTTTCTTGGGAAATTGAAATTTATGAAGCAAAACATTAGTCGGCGCGAATTCTCTCAATTTCCAAACTTGTCGCAGGTAGAATGTATTGATGAGGATATCCATACCTACAGTCAACATTTAAGTGCCCTGCATGATGACTTCAAAACCAGGTTTGAAGATATACTGACGATGGATATACCACCATGGATAATAAATCCATTTGATGAAACGGAAGTGGCCAATGTTGTATTACAAGAGGAGCTGCTCGAGCTAAGCACTAATGAGGAGCTGAAGGTGAAATTTAGAAAAGGCTACCCAACATTTTGGCTGCAAGCAGAAATACCCGAAAAATATCCTGGACTGTGGGAAATCGCAAGGAAATTTTTAATAGCTTTTCCCTCGTCATATCTTGTCGAAAGGAGTTTTAGTGCCGTTACAAACCTCTTGACAAAAAAAAGGAGCAAATTAAACATCACAGAGCGGGGGGATTTGCGGTTATTGCTCACAAAAATAAAGCCAAACATTGATCGTTTGCTGACACTCCATCAGATACATCCTTCCCATTAATTAAAATTATGACCTGAACCTATATTACCTTAATATTTTTTTCTTGTAATTCTATTCTTTTAATAAATAAAGTGATATAAAATGTACCATTTTTCGTTTTTATTTTACATATCGAAATATAGGGACAGAACTCAGAAGTGACACAATTTTTATTTTTTGGCGACTTTAAGAATGTGGTAGAAATGTAGCAGCAGGGGGTCCACCGAAACCAGTAAAATTTTGAAAGTGGTCCACGAGAAAAATAAGTTTGGGAACTACTGGATTAGACCGACAAAAAATATAAGTTTAAAGACCGCATTGCGAAAAAGTTTTGTTCGTTTTGTTGGCATTCCGGCAGCTGCGACCGCGGTCCGCTCACACATGTCGCGCTCGCCGCCGTAAATCCAATCCTAACTCGACTTTAGTGGTGGCGCGTTGTCGCCCAACCACCCAGCCAAACGCTTGTTGCAATTGCAACGCATTCGACGATTGCATTGTTTTAATCACTCATTTATAGTAATATATAGTAACTTAAAGTACATATTTTAGGATTTTTATTTTGCCTTTTGAGAATATTCCTTTTGGGAAGAGGGCGTTTTGGGAAGTGGATGTTTTGAGTCAAAAGGGCTACAAATTAGGTAACTACTTAATCGTCAAAAAAACTAATCTGAAGAGTCAGCCATTTTGACTCGACAATAAGAAGGGTTACAAAGATAACTTTGACATCTTGTTCTTTACCAAAAAAAATGCACCCAGTGTAAGTGGCAAAAATGGATTTCTAATAAAACATTACTATTAAATTTAAACATTACTATGTCAGATGACAATTTAAAAATTGCAGATTGATTTTATACTCCCGAAAAAATGGGCTCTATCCAAAACTATTAATCTTACAAAAACTCAATGTACACAATAAACTCTCAATTCCTCGCACATTGCCGACATTGCAAAGTTTCCCGTCACAATTGTACAACTTTTACAACTTTACTTATACAATTCTAGCCGTAGTAGTACTTACTTAGAATTAAAAATAATAATTTAAAGACACTAGAAACTAACCTAAAAAACCCTTTCTTATTTGGGTAACGAATTTCACTGAAAGAATTATAAATTTTGTGCCGTAGATAATGGTAACAAAATTGGAGTTTCAGTCTTCAATCAAACGCACACGGAGGCAGACGTACAAATAGAGGGTGGTGTGGAGTGCGGCCATAAATTCTAGAGAATACAAATTAAATTAGGTAATACACAGAGTGACAAGCGGCAGGCCGGCGCAGAGGACATGGAATGGGAGTGTCCGGCCCCGGACGACCGGACGGATCCTGTTTTTGTTGCCATTTCATCAAATTTTAATTACATTTTCTTTGTCGTGTCGATGCACAATATGCGAAATTGAGAGTAACTAAACTTAACGTAATTTACAAATTCTAAAATTAAATTAAAATTAATTGAAGCAAGACATTGATATATCTTTATAAGAATCACATTTATATTATTACTAGGTAATATAGTGCCAATCACTATGCTAGCCTTACAGTATTTCTTTTATATTTCCCTTTATTAATGGAAAATTTATTAAATTCTTCAACACCATAATAAATTGATACACAGGTGTATGTATATACATTCTAGATAGACGTTGTTAGTTGTGCATAGTGATAATAAAATCAAGTAGATATCCTAGCTCGTAAAAGTTTCCAAGACAAAAAGCGTTCGTTCGAAATAATATCAAATAATTAACGAACTAAGTTATCCGGCAATAAACAAAAGAGGGTGTGTCTGTGGCAACATCAAGGTGTCAGGTCCAGTTGACCACAGATCTGTGGTCGATTCGCCGCCGACGCCCCGAACTATGGCTCTTGACCAGCCCTTTAGACCGACAGTTATTAATGACTATTATAGCGAGTTAAATTATAAGTTTAATGATTATGATCCTTTGCGTAGCTACATTTAGCTCTTAAATGTTCTGGTCAATGTTTGTTAATTTATTTTAGCGAAATATGAAAATTCCTCTATTGTGTTAAAAATTTAAGCTCAATTTGTTGTATATAGAAAGTAAGGGATGATTACTCCTTACTAATTTGATAGTCTATTAGACTATTAATATAGCCTTAATATACACTAGCAGCCCGGCTTTCATTTGGTTGGATTTTTGTGACTTCTTCAATTAAAATTATCATAATTATTCAATTAAAATTTCAACCAATTTATTTAAAACCTCAATGTACTTAAACTATCACCGAGGATTACTCTATCTCTTTGTAAACATGGCAAGAAAAATTATTACGTAGTTTTTTGAGTTTATAGCTAACAGACAGACAGACAGACAAGGTGACAATCAAACTATGTGTCTATATACATCGTTACAGCGCTCTATCATATGACCGTTTTCGTGGTAGCATCCTGAGCTTTATATATTTAGGTATATTGCTTTAGCGCTCAGAGTTCCTTTAATACGCATAAAGTACGTACCATATATAACTTAAGCTGAAAAAAATATTGGAAATTATTGAGGGAATAAAAACTTTCAAAGCGAATCATAGGAAATTAAGTATACAAGAACCAGGAAAAGCTTTTATATGATATCATGATAAAATATTATTTGAGAGTTAGAGAGTTGACTATGTCGATATACCTAATATTAACACTTTAAATTGTAATCATCCAATCTAGGAACATGAATAAGTAGTATCCTGGGCTATGAAGCTTAAACTGAAGATCAACAGAAAAACAGGCTCGATTTTTTTTAACCTATTTCGTCCCACTGCTGGGTAAAGGTCTCCCCCATCTCTCTCCAAACATATCTGTCCAAGGCCAACTTTAACCATCGCTGTTGAAAGCCAGGTCTTCACTTTCGTCTTATGTAAGAATTAAAAAATATACTAAAATAGGTTCATTTCCATTTCTTTAGTGTGAGACATGAAGTACAAACCTATATTCTCGGGGTTTCTGTAAATAGCCTCGATGCTAGAATTGCATTTAGAAACTAAAGGATAGAATATAAAAGTCACGTTTCTGGTAAAAAGCATGCCTAGATGGTTATTATCGCCCCTGAGATGTGTGATATGGACTATCCTACATTTGGTATCTAGTTTTGTTGGCGTTTTTATTTTAGCTAAAATATGTTATATTTCTTTCTTTCACATTAAATATCTATAGGAGAGAAAGGTACAGACAATATTTTAGTTAACAAGGCTTAATAAACTTTTCTTAAAACGGGGATTGAATACGTATTCTATTACATAAATTCCGCCAATTGTATAAGATTGTTTAATTTTTTAAGCCTAAAATAAAAATATTAATACGTATAGCTTATGATGCTTCATGAATGGAAAATGTAACTAAAATACTCTCAACTACGTCAAAATTTTGTTATTAATGAAGACTAAGGAAATACAAAATTACAGGAACGAGTTGATGAAAGACAAACTGTATGAGCTCGGTGTAAATTAAAGCTTTGAACTTTGGTCGAACACAGTTTGGGGCGGGACAGGAAAAATCCAACTTTTAATGAGACCATGATCTCTATCCCAAACCAAATCTCTATTAACATCATTTGAATGCATGATCGATCTCTATAAAGTTCTTAATAAACAAAACTACACAGTAAAAGTTCGAAGAATCTCATAATGAAATACCTAGCAGCAGCGGGGGAAAAAGTGAAAAATTTCAATTAAATATCCTTGTACGGAATAAACCATGGTTACTGGATGAAATAAAAAAAATAAAAGTGCTCCCGCAAAATAAAGCGGAGGAAGAAGAATGCAAGCAATTTTTAATGTGGAGCGAGCGACGTGACCCTCGCAGTGTAATGTAGCCAACGACGCAAATTCGGCCGAGTCGCTGTATTCGGATCACTTTTTTGCTAATCAGTTTACCAGCAGCTCTTGGATTTCTGTTTGTGACGTGTGTTTATCAGTCGAGACTTTTCACGATCTTTTTAGACGTTATCGATGTTCTAATACGTATCCACCATTAAGAAAATAACTGTGCGATGTCGGTGCTGTTTGGTATCCTTAACGTAGCGATTAAGTAGCAAGTCTTTTATACATTTTGGAACGGATTTTCCAGTCCACATACTAATAATATCAATTATTGTAAACCACCCAATAATAACCGTTATTTATCTAGAATTTATCGTATCTACCTGCGTAGACCGTCACGAGATAAATCGGCATGCATAATTATAAACTATATTAATACGGGTTTTATAGCGTTTTTTACTTATTTATTTACACTTTGCAGCGTTCATGGTCATAGGTAGACAATATACAATAATAAATGTGTATGAATCGCGAAAACATAAAAAATCATTATAAAAAGGTAAGCATTATTTACAAAAAAAAATATGAAAGCATATATAACACAATAAAGAACTTTGCGGCGCAAAATACCACAAGTGTCGGTTATAAAGCTTAGCCTGCACATTTTAAACATGCAATTAAAAGGGCATGTGTTTGCCTTTAGAATTACATTTATAACCGTTTGTGGTCTTTTAAAGGTATCTTCCCTCAAAATCAACAATATTATGCGTATCGTGTAAAATCAACAGTCTGTTGTTGATACTGCAACATGAACAGGGCGGGAATGGAATACATTTTAACCAGCTTATATACTTAATATGGTGTATGTAACGGTACATACTGATACGCTATTGTTGGGTGGTCGGATCGCGACATGGACACGACATATTTCAATACGATATCGGGCGGACAATGGTCGGAAGAGCGAATATAAATGGATGCTAGTTCCTATCGGAGGCGACTGGGGCAAATAACTACATTACTTAACGGAAACGTAACGAATATTCGAGTGAGTTCACCCGTGCCGGGATAGTTCACCGGGTGTTTTGTCAGTTGTACAAAAATAGAACGAATTTCACCAGCAGTTTCGTTGCGATTGATTTATCAAAGCTTAGGGTTTTTTTCAGTTTTTCTTTTGTATTCATTCATTCATCGGTATGTTATTGGAGATAACTATTTGTAACTTTATGAATTTTGGTGAAGTCCTTTTCTTGTTGTATTTTATTCAATTACCGAACACTTTACATCGTATGTTCCTTTATCAGCGGCTTATTGAATTTTTGACCTAACGGTGTAAATTTATTTCGCAAGTATTATTGAAAATTCACGTAGAAAGAAAATCAAAATAATGAAAGTTTATATGCTACGATATATTTTCGAAAATATTCGCATTAAATTTTATGTAATAAAGATAAGCATGTAATAACAATTACATAACTCTATCTACCTCTTTGTTCAGTACATTTTTCCGCTTGAATAGTTTAATTTTTACTTTTGATAATAACATATAAAACTGTAATATAATAAGTAAATATTAAAATACGGCCTGCCTTAGCAGAGCAGCCTTAATTATAGCATAGTGCCACACAATTATATTGAAAATGTATAATTAAAAACATAATATTTAAAAAATGTTAAGACTTATCAATGAAGAATGAAGACGTTATTAAAGTAGTCAAATTTTAAATAAAATACACGTGTTTTCCCGAAAACTTAACAACGTTATTACACAACGCTCCTCGACAATATAAACGTATAAGTTCCATACCATCCCTACAATAGAAACTCACGTCCCAATCTTCAATGCAGCTAATAAAACCTTATTGCCTCCACAGGTGAGATGATAATATCTAACGACAAGTACCACATGAGCGAGATAAACAGCTCAGCGTACAGCGTCCAGATGCGACTGGTCATCAGGAACATCCAGAGAAGCGATCTCGGGGGCTACAAGTGCATCTCCAAGAACTCTATAGGCGATGCTGAAGGGAATATTAGGCTGTATGGTAAGAACTTTAAATATAACTTACTTCCTCCGATGGCTTAGCGAGTAAATCACGGTGGAAAGAGAGAACGTTAACGTGCTTTAATGAACGCTAAATGTATATTGATAGATAGATCTCGGCGTACGTGGGAGAAAATTTCTATTAAAGCGCACCGTACGCGATCCTTTGAATTCTATCATCATCCATATTATTGTAACGAGAACATTAGCTATCCATCCTCCATTGAGAAAGGAGTGTTTTATTTTGATGTTCGGTTTCGATGCTCTTTGGCTATACTGACAGACACCCATTTCGCCTTATTTTTCTCTACTTTGTAATACGATTTCCACATAATTCTGGAAATCCGTAATAATTTGAAAATGAAATGTTCTACCTCCAGTTCCAAATTTCAACTGATTCCAGTTAACTTGGATTATAAAACAACTCTCGCGGATGTGATAATATTTTTTTTTTTCATTGGTATTATATTTTTATTTATAAATAAATGTTGTCAACGACTGCCTTATTTAGTATCCGGCGATAAATATTGCACATAGACTTTTTTTCTCTAAGTCGGGTCAATTATTGACGATGTGCAATATTTACCGACTGGTACTGTAATTACCACGACCCTCATCGTAAATCTTAATATACAGAAATGGAACTGCCAAATCGCAAGTACAGAGATGACGAAGACGAGAACGATTCCATAGAGGAGACCAACGACGTGAGGTCTACTCTCCAGGGATCTCTGCGAGAAGGAGGGCCCCGCTCAGAGGACGCAGGTTTTCTGGGCGGCGGAGGGCCCTCCCAGTCCGCAGGGCCCAAAACAACCCCGATCACAATCTTCTTACTAGCAGCAGCAATACTTGCATGCTAAACTTTCTTTTTAAAGCCATGCCACAGATTATACAATGTCAAAAGTTTGAAAACGCGAGTAAAGAAACGTTATGTCACATGTTTATTGTTCTTTCGACTTCAAACATGAGTTTCTCGTTTCGATGTTCGATATTCAAATAAAATTATGTTCAATATCGTACTGGTTTTATGATTATTCCATTTTAGAAAAAAATCGTATGAATTGATGATCTATTTATCTTTAGTTTTTTTTTTTATTTTATTTTAGCACAATCTTTGTGTATGGCATATGTACATGTACAGTATTTTAGTATTATTTTTGTATGTAAGTGGACGTTATATGGAGTAGTTGCATTAATAGTCTTAAAACATTGATAACGGACTCGAATGAAATAAATATTTCGTCGAATGGACGTTTTGAAGTGATTGTCATTATGTAATAATGAAATAGGAAACAGTTATCGAACCAAACTTATAAAGTAATATAAATGCTTAAACTGCTTAACCATCCAAAAATCCAATAATGTTTACATATTAAAAAGATCTATTAAATAGAAGTACTTAACTTATTTCTCGCTTTTTATTGGGAAGGACATGTGCTTAAGTATTTTAAATTTTATGAGTGTAATATTTAATTGTGATTGTATATTTTTAATAAGCATACTGAAGTTTTCTTTGCGTTTTGGAGCTTCCGACTAACTTCTACAGTTTAGTTTAGAAAACAAAATTAATTAAGCGATTTGCAAGAGTAAGTATTATATATCTATTTGTTGTAACTAAATTATAAAATGTTGAATAATAATGTATGTAAATAATAAAAATTAGTTGTAACGTAATAAAATTTATAGTAAATATTGTTTTGCTTCTTGAATAAAAAAAAGTTTTTAATTTTATATTAACCTGTAATTTAATAATTGCACTAGTTTTCGTACGGAGTGTAAATTTTTAATAATATGTTAAAATGTATACAAAGGGTATTTGTAAATTGTTATTGTTTTAATACTGTTAAATTTTATGACCATTATTTTGTAAAATATGAAAAAATGAGTATTCAATAGTGATACATACGTTCCAAATAATGTTTCAAGTAGGGACTTTTTACATATTTTAATTTGAAAAAAAAATGTAATAATCTGTAATTAATCTGTCGGTTTTTTATATAACGGCCTTATGTATGATATGATATTGCCTGCGAAACAAATATAAACGAAATAATGTCATGTTGTTTTATTAATGACCTGAATAAATTGCTCAAAAGTTGAGACGTATAATACCCGAATACTAAATACCATATATTTAAAAATTCAAAGTATTCAAAATGCAAAATATTTAAAATACCTTATGGTTGCAACAATGTGCAATGCACTGCACGTGTCAATTTGAAGGTAATTGAAAAAGTGAGATGCCACCTTATACCATGTATTGCGCTTTCTCTACTCTATTACTTTTGTAAATTATTAAAACCTGTTTTAGTGTAACTCCTGGAAAATGCTGCCTAGGCGTGCTGAGGGATTAGGTACAAATGTAAACTAACGCACTACAAAAAATAAAAAAATATTGAAATAATATTAAGTACAGAGCTGTAGAAATGCTAAGTCAGTCGTTCCGTTGTAAGACTATTGAAACGTCAGAAATATAAAGGTATATACGCACTAAATTCTGTAATTTTATGCTTCCTGAAAATCTGATACCTGGTAGTGAAATCTTAGGTTATGCTAGAGAATTATTACAAATTTTACTCTATTTCCTTCCCATCATTCAACATCAGTCCAGAGTCTATTGAGACATTCGACAAATCTCGCATTCGACTTAATCTCTAAAGGCTCGAGAATCTGCGTCCGAAACAGCTGTATATACTCCGGACTATGGTGTTGAAAGATGTCAAGAAAATTTTGTTAAATTTGTAATGCTTTTCTAGAATAACCTATACTCTTGCGGTGCTATCAAAATTAAGATATAAATGTGGAAAAGTGTTCGAATATTGCCATCTATTTTTCTCAAATTTCATAAGTCCCTAAACATTTACATTGAAAAGAAATAAATTTCTGACGTACATACTTAATTGTAAGTATTCGAACATTGTTATTAATTTAACATTGATTTGTTTGTAGCTATGCCTTAGTAATTTAACTTTTCTGTTAAGCTTTGATAATTTTAAAATTCTAACCTGTACTTGAAGAAAAAAAAAGAGTACTAAAAGAAACATATTCTGCAGCTTCAAAGATTGCTTTCCCATTGATGTCGATACAGGTGACTAAACTAAGATGTGACCAAAGCACTTTCAAGGACTAAAAATAACATTTTGTTATTCCTAAGGAGAGTTATTGCCTGGTACTAAATAAAACTTAAGAATATACTAGTTGTTTTCCGCGAACAAAGACCTCGCTAATTTCACTCAATAAAGTTTAGCCACTAAAATAAAAATAAATCTTCCCAACATTTACTGAGGCAATATTTAAGATATTCTGAACCCAAAAGTTTCATACACCTGGGAGAGATTTATCGCAATCCTGTGTCAGATGCCCCTAGGCATACTGAAAATCTGACAGTGTCAGCCACTAAAATACCTCTGACCATGTTTCTGTTCATCCCGAAGGTCAGAAGGCAGTCGCTTCATGGGAATAACCAGTACTGCCAAATATAGGAACACGATTAACAACATACCTTACGTTCCGAAGCGTAAGCTCAGGACGCGACTGGGAAATACGCTTGGACTAAGAAGATAAGAAGATAAATTTAAGTAGACCAAGACAAACAAAGTCAATTAACCTCTCTAACACCAGGGTGTAAACTATTGATTGACCATTGGAGTTCAAGCTACATGGATTTTACCCAAGTAAGACTGACCCCAAAAATAGCATTTGAGTGGCCGTGAATTGATTTCCTAGTAACATGAGTTCGATTGGTCTTAGAAAACATAAACAAAAATATTTTAAGATCAAGAAAGTGAATTTTAAAATATGAAAGATAAAAAATTTTGAATTAAGTTTATTTGGATGATTGTATTTATATTGTTATGCCAGTCATACTGACTTTCTACGAATTAATGTTTTTTTATATTTTTGCGATTGTTACATATAAAATTAAACTATTTTAGCTGCTGTTGTTAGAGGGGTTATTAATCCATACTAATATTATACATGCGAAAGTCTGTCTGTCTTTCTGTCTGTCTGTCTGTTACGCTTTCACGGCCAAACCGCTGAACGGATTTTGATGAAATTTGGTATAAATATAGTTGAAGACCCAGGGTCAAACATAGGCTACTTTATGATGCAGGCGGAGCTGCGGGAAAGAGCTAGTTATTAATATATTATTAATCCATACTAAACTATCCATCCATACTATATACTATATTATCCATACTAATATTATAAATGCGAAAGTCTGTCTGTCTTTCTGTCTGTCTGTCTGATCCTCTGAAAGTCGGTTGAATATCACTAAATCTATTTTGATATCATACGTATCATAACTTTTCCTGCATACATTCTGATTATAAACGAAAACGGACTTACCAATACATATTTATTTTTACATTAATGCCAATATCTCAAAAACTAATAAACTGATTTTGATGCCAAACGAACTTAAAAATTCTATACACACTTTGAATTTTATCGAAATCTGACTAACGGCTCGAGAGTTATCGCGGTATAAACATACATACTTACTTACATACATACAAACTATGTGTGTTTGCCCCAACTCGATTTGGAGCATAATTATATTAATATATATTTTTCCTATTATTACCTTAAGAAAGGAAAAAATATTTTAGCACACTCCTGGCTCGATTAGAGTGCAATCAGGAAAATGCAAAATGTTGATGCCACAAATGTAGTTCTGAAATACGTAGCTAAAGGTCTCACAAGTACTCACCATACATAATTGAATATGTGTTCCTATCTCGAAGATTTCGTCCTTCATCAGAACTCGTGCCTAAATTTAACACTTAGTCAAAATAGACAATTTCGAGAAAGGGCTGACGATATCCCGAGTCTCGACCCTCTTAATAGGTACCTTTGGGTAAGGTGGGCGTAAGTGCGATCTAGATAGAGTGTAACCGCTGCATTAGCGAAATTACCTGCGGCTCTATTATTTTCATTGCGACAACCCTACGAGTGCTCGAGTTCGGGTGTAAATGGGAGCTTGTTGACCGAGAGAAGTTTGTTTGGATTTCGTACTCTTGAAAGGTAATTTAATCTTGTAAACTGTTAATTGCGTCGCATAAAACCCTAATTTTATTTGTCGTAGCAGGTCGCCACCAGCCGCCTCGGTCATTTTGGAAATGATTACTTGGGCAATAACCTTCCACAGATGTATTGTTTTTTAATTTTTTCCAAACATATTATTTTAACATTGATCATATAATTTCATAAGAATCGGTTGCTAAACATATGCATCTCCAATGGATTTCCAGAACGACCGGTTGCAAGCGACCGATGGATCCAACGCTTGCAACCTTCTCGTAGTCATTTGACCATCTGGCCGGTGAGTATTGCAGGGTTATCGCAATTTGAGCGGATAATATCTAACATGAAATCGGTCCTGTCGTTTTAGTTGACAATGGCGACAGAGCAATATTTACAGAGACAAGGTCGAAAAACTTAACCCTCCTTTGGGAAGTTGGGTAAAAATTTGCCTACATAAATTGACAAATATATATACGATTGTCCTAACAATTTCTACAATTATATCTGAATCTATAAGAATGATATTATTTTTATGCAAAATAAGAAACTATTTATTTACCTACCAATACTCGATTAGTCCATGGTCAACATAATATTCAAATCATTAACTTTTCCTCCACAGGACTTTTCACTCACGAAGATTTCGCCAACATAACTATACATCAATGAATAAATAAACTATTACTCTTTACATACTCCAATTCAGTCATATCGAGTGGGTTACATAGTCAATCGCCTTTCGGTCTGGCCGCCGGGACCAACGTCTTAACGTGCCTTCCGAAGCAGGAATTACATACTCCAATATCCTGTTTTAACGAAAATCTTTACCCTCCTCCAGAAAGTTAGGTAAAAATAATTCTAAATAAATTTAGACTCTTCAAGATTTCATTGTACCTCAATTGATAAGAGAATGTAAGTTTTTCAGTACTTTTACTTTTCACTATTTTTTTGGATATTCTACTCCATTACCCTGTTTTTCAACGAAAAACTTAACGCCCATTCGAAAAGTTGGGTAATAATAAAATGACAAATAAACTAAGATTCTCGTAACAATTTCAACAATTATACTTTATTTATACACTATATAATAAAAGAGTAGAATCGATGTGTCTGTACATTTATTATTTTGGCTAGAAAATGAGAGGGAACGACTAAAGATGAATAATAGATTACAGAAAAATGTTTTATATCAATCTTGTTTGTCTGTCTGTATGTCTGTCTGTCTGTCTGTCTGATCACGCTAATCTCAGGAACTACTGGACAGATTTAAATTTAGTATTCACAAACTGATTGGTCTTAAGCTCAGGGCAACATCTAATCTTTGTTTCATCAAAATCGGACATCAGAAAAGAAAGTTATCACCAATTAAAGATTTTTTCAATTTATCTTGATAAACAGGAACTACTGGACAGATTTGATTTAAATTTTCACAAACTGATTGGCCTTAGCGAAGGGCAACATCTAATCTTTGTTTCATCAAAATCGGACATCAGAAAAGAAAGTTATCACCAATTAAAGATTTTTTCAATTTATCTTGATAAACAGGAACTACTGGACAGATTTGATTTAAATTTTCACAAACTGATTGGCCTTAGCGAAGGGCAACATCTAATCTTTGTTTCATCAAAATCGAATAACAGGAAAGAAAGTTATCATCATATAAAGATTTTTTTCAATTTTCACTGATAAAATTTTCATAGCAAAGTAATAAGAGTAAGAGGTAAGTCGTCAAAATCACATAATATCAGCATTTTCCTTGGAGTTGTTTGCTAGATCATGAAGAAGTTGTCTCGGTCAATCGACCCTGTATGCCTTGGTATGACTGTTTCAGCTTTGCCTCACTGTCAATATTCTATAATCTAGATATAATAAAACTGTACTGTAAGGTTTATTCTGTATATCTATCTATAAATATAATAAAACTGTAGTAATTTAATATAAAATGGAAAAAATATTGCAAGGGCCCTTTCACATCGGAACACTGCGCCATTTAAAACGCCGTCTCTTCTTTGTAATTGGTCCGTAGAATCTATAAAGAGTAACAGAAGCCAAAAATGTGATCTTTGGAATTTTTGTCTGTCTGTTGTGCATCTTTCACGCAAAAACTACTGGACAGAAACGTTTTTATTAAATAGTTAATCGTCCTCGACAATACATTAATTTTACCAGTTCTCGAAGGACAACTACCAACTTAAATTGACTTTTAAAATGTATGGTGCGCATACTATATGAGAGGTCAAACAACATTGGACATTCAATTTTTGGAAACATAGAAACGGTATTTTTTCCTTTTCGACAGAATTTATTTTTGCTATTTCTTTGTAATTGGAGTAATTATTGATGGTGGTGTTCATAATGTGAGTTATTATTAAATGTATTATAATTTATTGTGTTATTATTAAATTATTAAGGTATTATTATTTATAATTACGTAGTTACTTAAATGTTTTTCATTCATTCACAACGAGTAGGTTACATGGTCAATCGACCATGCACATCCAGGTGATAAAGTTTTTTTAGAATTACTTTACGGCCTCTGACATGGTTCCTTTAACGACCGCCAGATGGCAGCCGGGCGGGACCAACGACTTAACGTGCTTTCCAAAGCACGGAATCATTATAGCATGTGTTCAGAATTTGGTCATAAAATACTGGAGGGCAATCGCGCTACATGGAAAGACATTAACGTAACCAAAACCTCGCCTCTGACGTGGGTTCTATGTTATGACTTTTCAGTCATTCTTATAGAGTGGGGTTACGTGGTCAATCTACCCGTGTGTTAAAGTTTTATCGGAGACGATTTTCGTAATCAGAATTTTTTCGAAGAGCCTTCGAGCTATGACGTGCCTTCTTTATAATGACTTTTCAGTCATTCACATTGAGTTGCTTACATGTTTAATCAAACCTGCATAACGTGGTGTCAAAATTTTTCGGAAACTCCTTTCTACCTCTGACGTGGGTTCTTTATTATGACTTTTCAGTCATTCTTATCGAGTGGGTTACACATGGTCAATCGACCCTGCACCCATGGTGTCAGTTTTTTCGGAGACTCTTTCGGCATCTGACGTGAGTTCTGTACTATTCAGTCATTATTATCGAATAAGTTAAATGGTCATTCGACCCTACACAACCTGGTGTAAGATTTTTTAGGAAACGACTTTCGGCCTCTGACGTGGGTTCTTTATTATGACTCTTCAGTCATTCGTGTCGAGTGGGTTACATTACATGGTACATCAACCCTGCACACCCTGCTTTCAGAAATGCCTTTTTTCCGAAACGCCTTGAAATATACCCATCTTTGAGAAGTATGATTCACCATATATGCAAGTCGAAGGCGAAGGTCGAAGTGAGGTGAGTCAAACTAATACTTCTCAAAAATAGGTATATTTCAAGATCAGCATTTATGCTTGCTACCAACTGGTGGTTATCAATGAAACGTTCACACCCGAATCATCATTTTATAGGTCTGGAAAGAGTTTATGGGTGGATAACGTTCATATAAAATCACGATTGTTTGACTTTTTCTTTCATGCCAAACAGTATTCCGTCGCAATATTTTACATAGCGACCTCCTGAACATTTTAAATATTGATAACATCAAATATTTTGTGTAAAACTCTGCAATGATGGATAATAAGATTAATAAGTAACGAAAGTAGGTATAATCGAACATTACGCGGACGAAGTCGCGGGCTCAGCTAGTTGAAATTATAAGAGAATACAAATTTTTGAGTACTTTCACGTTTAACTATTTTTTACTATTTATCTGAGAATATATTAGTCAAAATAAACTATTTCGCTATACAACATACACTAATATCCTGTTTCAAACGAGACGTCTGTCAAAGGATAGCCTATCTTTGTATGGGGCTGGGTGGCACTAACCCAATAGACATGTACGGTCCGAACTCCCCAGGGTCCGCAGTTTGAATATCGCTGTTTGCATCTTAAGTAATGCTCGCTTATATCAATTGGTAGGTTTGTGTGTTGTACTGAAATTCTGCAGAGGTTTCCTATGTTTGGGAAGGCTGGATTTGACGAAAATAGCAGCCAGTGTAATAATATAGAGTTCCGAAAATTTGCAGCGATTGGTCAAGACTACTTTCGAACAAATAAAAATCATTCACTATACTCATTTCGGCTCAGTCAATGTTAACAAAAAATAGAGGTTTTGAGCAAAGAATCTAGTACATTACATGCAGAATTGTCTCTACACAATGGTGGTGATAAAATCGATGACTGATGAATATTGTAAGTAATATATAATCACAAATAATATAAAATGGTAACTCTAGTTGTTTTAATTGAAAATTATTAAATGAAGTGTTTCACATAAAAATATAGGGTCACATAAAAGATTTTACAGAAAGACAACGCCAACTACGAAATTAGCGTAATTGCGTTAAGTGTCTCCTCTGATTACAGAATACTGTATTATGTTAATGAGGACTAGGCACTCTGCTGGCGTAGGTACGAAATTGCAAAGCTCTATTTTATTATCTTTAATTGCTGACAGATATTTGTGGAAAACGAAATGAACCGAATAATTGTTGCTGTTAGTTTAATATCTGCGTTGTTTGCGAATTGATTTGCTTTACTTTTGGGTACTGTACGTGTAATTCTTATCCTAAGTAATATCTATTCTATACACATCCATACTAATATTAAAAAATTGAATCTGTCTGTGTCACTTTCACGGCTAAATCTCTGGACAGATTTTGATGTTTGGTATAGATATATTTGAATACCTGGGGTTAAATATAGACTACTTATTGTCGAGGGCAGAGCCACGGGAAATAGCTAGTAAGTATTAAATTTATAAAAGAATTAAGTCTTTCAAGATTCATAAGAAGGAGCTTTATTAGACCAACACATACCTAAACGAGCATTATCATTAAATGAGAGATAGCGAGTTGGTAAATTTTTGTTACCTTATCACGCTTTATCTACTAAATCAATCTTCCTAAAATTTCGTATACGCATAGGTAAGAACACTGAGATGTATTTTCTTCCTATATTCCTTAGAGTATTCTGTAGAATTTTTCCGAAAAAGGTTTCTCTAGAATACCTAACTTGATGTCTTTTTGAATCTGATAGGTTTTTAATCAGGAGCTTTTCACAAATTTGTATCTATCTATGTCATTGTGCGAGGTCATAGTTAGAACTAGTTAACGTATATTTGTTTACAAGCATGCTATACACAGGGACTCCGTGTAGGACGTCCGGCTACAATCTGCATAACAATGGTCTTCCCATAGTTTCCCGCTCTCCAGATGGATGCTAATGCCCTCTCTATTCATAATTCATGTCTTAATGAAGTGGACGAACTATAGCACCCTTTGTCTAACCGACTATTTATATTCATAAACTATAATCGGATTTGTCTAGGAGACGTATTTACATTTGTAAATACTAGTGGTAGCCTGTACTTTATACTGGGAGACAATTCAGTGTGGTTCATTGTTTCTAAAATTGTCATGAAATATTTTCTAGTAAGTAGATATTTTCGCCTAAGTGTATTTGTATTTTATTGTTACCAAAATTATTATGTAAACATATTGGTTCTTATTTCTAAAGAGGTAACAAACCCCATCTAAGTAAAAGTGGTTATTGCCTAATTTAAAATATTATTTTGTTTGAGTATGTCTGTAAATTTTACTAATAGATGCTTACTTAATTTTACTTATGGATACGTCATCGTAGCTTATTGTCGTTCGTCACATCGTGTGACTCTACCACGAGATTTAATGAATGGAGACACTAGTAACACTAGTGACTGCTATAAGAATTAAATGGATTTTCTTAGTTACCTTACTATCAGAGGCGCGTTACATATTTGACAAACAAAATTTCGCAGTTGCGCTAACGTCTGTCTCAGTAGTCTGTATGTAGGCTACTATAAATTCAGTTACATTAGGAAAAAATAAAATACATTTTCTACAAAGAAATATTTCACATTATGAATTATTCATGACAACTCAAAATCAAATTGATTAGAGTAAGTAAGCGAAACTACGATAAAAATTGCCCGTGTTTTTCTTCGTACGCGGCCCACGAAGGCATAACACAATTCAGACCTTTCTAGTAAAAAGTGGTTTATTGTGTTCTTAAATAAAGTTATTCAGTTTACCTCGCAGCCTTATTGTGAGGGCCCATTGTGTCTGGGGGCCTCAGGTGTGGCCGCCCTTATGTATTTCCACAATAACCTTATGAATGTCAAAAACACGTTACTTTTATTTACCTTAAACGGCAAATGGTATTGTTACGACCCGTGTATTCTGACATTATTGACATACTCGTAGCCATTTCAAGTTGGTTTTTGGGGTACCCTGAATAAAAGTAAAAAAAATTTCAGAATATATTTCGTTAACAGACAAAATAAGTTAACGGAATATATTCTGAAAAAAATTCTGAGAAATTTTCACAAGTTCCTTTCTTACTATGTCCAGATGACCTGAAAAAGGTCGCAGGTAGTATGAAGATTTCGAAAATGCTTGTTTATTTTTCCCGGAATAGTAGGAATAAGGTTACTTTTAACCTGAAAATAATATCAGATTTTTAGGATCAGCCAATAAATTTAAAAAAATAATCACATTATTGATCTTCATGGCTGTATGGCCCTTTGCCTATGCCACATCGGTAGACATTTCAAAATTAAAAAAACAACAACTGTCATTTAACCATTTTTATAGCTTGATTTTGACACTGATATTTACTTTTTTTTAAATATTGATACGTTTACCGATTTTGACACGTTTACCGATGTTGCAGACATAGGCCCAT
Organism: Euzophera pinguis; assembly: GCA_947363495.1. NCBI lineage: Eukaryota > Metazoa > Arthropoda > Insecta > Lepidoptera > Pyralidae > Euzophera > Euzophera pinguis. The sequence goes on from OX376155.1 coordinate 8,639,374, forward strand.
ATAGCCGTATAGATCGATTTTACAGAGGAATTAAATGTAATTATGTTTTAAAATTTATTCGCTGATCCAAAAAATCTGTTATTTTTTTCAGATAATAAAGAACCTTATTATTACCAGAAAGAAAATCAAGCGTTTTTGAAATTTTCATCTGTTCCCCATTCAAACCGGTTATTTTGAAAATCATTAGTAGCTGAAATGATGATGACTCTCTCTCATCATAGCACTTTCTGGGGATGCACTCAACAGGCATTATTGTAAATTATATACCTATGTTATGTAGATAGGTATCCATACATATTATAAATGCGAAAGTCTGTCTGTCTGTCTGTTACGGCCAAACCGCTGCCAATCCAAAACGGATTTTGATGAAATTTAGTATGAATATAGTTGAAACATAGGCTACTTTTTGACGCAGGCGGAGCTGCGGGAAACTGCTAGTATTAAATAAGTTCTTATTTGGAGGGCATATCAAGTCGCACATAGTTTTTCAGCCTTCTCATGTGCCACTTTATTAAAAACATAAAAACATCTCTTTATTCAGAAAAATGCGTATATAGAATTACTGTCATGGCGTTTGTGAAACAATATTACTTTAATGAAATTGAAATTCAATGAAATACCCAAAAAACCTCAAACATCGAAACCCAACTAGCTGATTTTTTCTGGCTCTGCTCCGAAATTTTTTTGGTATGTAAGTACAGTATGTTTAGGTATATTCGTTTAGAGTAGATTGAAGATATCTACTCGTACTGTTTCAAGTACGTGATCATCATAATCTAAATTGACAATTATTTGCTTACTGTTGGCATGGTGTTCATTTATATTACAAAATCATAAAGGGCAGATTTTTTGCCAGCCGTGTCTATAGCCATCTAAAATATAATGCTGAATGATTGTATTATATAAATGCACTTTAAACTTAGTTACAGAGGACAGTTAAAACTTAAATACCCACCTGACGATCTCCTTTAAACCCAAAGGTAGACTGTTAGATAATGCTTTTAGCATTATGTTCACCTATTGTGATAATATGCAAATGTATATGTTTACTCATTTATTTGTTAGACAAAAAAATATTATCTAAATTACAACTAACTAGAAATGAAAAACCACAAACTATTCTAGTCTAAAAATATACCACCCCGAACGGCACCCGGCTCAAAGGTATTATACTGGCAGCATTATCTTCCTGAATTGCAATGGATATCCTTTGAACCAAGTACCACTTGGAGCGATGGTCAGAGACAGATCTCTTAGGCGACGTCCTTTCTCGCCCAAAAACTTTTTAAAGTGTATATTGTGTAAAGTTTAAATAAATAAACAGTTTTTAAGCTTTGTGGAAACAGTAAATATTTACAAACTTAGTGTAAGCTTACAATATTGATGTATTTTGTTCCATCCAAACAAAAGTATTGAAGACAGCAGAATCACATTTCCCGGCTAACGTTATTTTGATTGATGCATTGATATCACAAAATAATGACGATACTTGAGTTGAGAGCGAAAAGAAGAGACGTGATCATATTTACGTAAACCGAATATGAATCTTATGCAAAAGTTTTGAAGGCGCTCAAGCTTGTTTAATTGGTCTTCAGTGAGATCTATATAGCAGGAGTCAGCATAGTCAAGGATTGGATGGAGCAAGGATTGTGCAAGCGTGATTTTGGTCTTAGTCGGCAAGAAGTTTCTAATCCTTCTCACCGCACCAGCTGCAGCAAACATCTTTTTACTAACTTCTGCTATTTGCGGCACCCAAGACATATTACAATCAAAAAATACTCCTAGATTTTTAACCTTCTCACTAAAATTAAGAGTAGTATTATGAAAAAGGAGAGGAGGAAGAGACAGCCAGTCGATCCTAGAAACTAGACGGGAACTACCCAAAATAATAGCCTGTGTTTTGACTGGATTGACTACGAGCCCATGAATTTTACTCCATTCCGCTATTCGCATTAGGTCATTATTAATGTCAGTTATAGCCTGTGAAAGATTAACTAAAGAAGAGTGACAATAAATTTGAAGATCATCAGCATAAAGATGATAAGAGGCGTGAATTTTTGAAGTAATGGAATTAATAAATATAGCAAACAGAAGAGGAGAAATCACACCACCCTGAGGAACACCGCAGGACGTCGAACACCACGATGATAGGTTATCCTCAATACGCACTTGTTGTCGACGTCCATGCAGGTAGGAATAAAACCAGTCAACAGCCGATGGAGAAATGTTCAAAGCGCGAAGGAAACTAAGGAGTACATCGAAATCGACAGTGTTAAAAGCATTGCTAAAATCTAAAAGACATAAAGTGGTAAGTTCCGTTCTGTCCATGGCAGAACGAATATCGTCGGTAATTTTAACAAGAGCCGTCTGAGTACTGTGCCCCCTCCGAAAAGCTGACTGAAAAGGACTAAGAATAGCATTTCTATTGAGAAAGGAATTGAGCTGGTATTGAACTGCTCTTTCAAGAATTTTAGAAAGGAAAGGAAGGATGGAAATAGGTCGGAAATCGGAAAAACTAGAAGGATTTGCCTTTTTCGGTAAAGGTATTATATAAGCATTTTTCCAAGCAGATGGAAATACACCTTGAGCTAGAGAGTTGTTGAGGATTAAGGTAAGAGGAGTTAGAATGATGTCAAGAATCGGAAGGATCATTTTGCGACTAATGTCATCAGTACCCACGGCATTGGACGAAACAGAAATCACGCTTTTTTGAACATCGCATTCAGCAATTTGACTGAAAGAAAAGCTGGGACAGTCAGGAGTAGGAAGTGAAGAAAGGTGATTTAGTGTTGTGATCTTATCATTTCCACCAAAAGAAGAAGAAGTAGTAAAATGCTTGTTAAGCTGATTTACATCAATATTATTAGAAATGGTACGACTGCTTCTCCCCACTCCCATAGACCTCAAAAACTTCCATACTTTAGACGGATCACCATTTTCAACGGATTTGTGGATATGGCGGCGTTGTGCATCCCTACACTTCCTATTACAAGAGTTTCTTGCAGCAATAAACCTATCACGATAATGGTCTGGATCTGCTCTGAATTTCGATCTCATGTAATGCTTCCTTGCAATCGCAATTTTAATATCCTCTGTAAGCCAAGGAGCGGGTAAGTGTTTAACTCGAACCGGACGTATAGGAGCATGCGCATCATATAATTCAATCAACATGCTACTAAATCGAGCCACCTGTTCGTCCACAGAACTAAGACCAGCTATAGCTGCCCAATCACGACTAGAAGCATCTGCTCTAAGTTCGTCTAAATTAACTGAGTTGAAATCACGCTGCAAAAGGATTTTGGGTTTGTGTTTGGGAGGACGAAGTTTAAAGGAGAGAAAAAGGAGATCATGATAGGAGAACATTTCGGCACTGTATTGTCCGTAATTGGCTACAAGATCAGGAGATGAGACTATAATAAGATCCAACAGTGACGGAACACAATTAGGGAAAAAGTGCGTAGGTTGATTGGAGTGAAGGATAAACAAGTTGCAGGCTTCAACTAAGGATACCAAAGATTTTGAACGATAGTCATCTTTTAGCAGACATGTGTTAAAATCACCCATGATAATGGTGTGATTATATGAGGGGGTCAAATCTTCTAAAATATTTTCAAGCAAAGAGAAATACTTCACTTTGGATGAAGGGATATAGAAAAGACCCAAAAGAACACTAGAGTGAGAAAGCGTAACTTCAATAAACAAATACTCGGCCTCATGAGAAGGGTTGGAAGATTCCGACATACGGACAATTTTGAAGGGTATATGACCACGCAAGTAGATGGCTACACCACCACCTGTGCTAATGCGGTCATTTCGAATGAGTTGAAAGCCAGGTATTGAGTAAGAAGTTGAAGGATGACACGACCTAAACCAAGATTCAGATACCAAGATGGCATCAATATGCTTACTACTAAATGTAGTTAACATATCGGGATAATGGCCAGGAATACTTTGGGCGTTAATATACACAACATTGAAGTTTTTTGGAGATTGAGAAAAATTATTCTTTAATGTGTCATGTAGTGGCAATGGCAACGAGTGGAAACTGTCCTCAGAAGACAAAGATTTAAAACTGTCATCATCGTGATCGCTAGACATAATATACTATATAAATATAAATATAACAAATATAAAAATAAATATTAAGTGTAATCAGATAGATCATGGATACAAGTTTAAAAGCGTAATTATCCGATGTCACGGCACGCAGACCGCATCATGCATTTGCCTAATTAAGCAGATATTGCACAAACTTTATTAAACACATCTTTATTAATGCCACAATGGGATGGCCATATTGATAGACCACGATGTATAGAAAATTCCGTGACTCGATTTTGTTTGATGCAACATCACGTTACTGTTTAGTTTATATTGTGATTGTGTTGTTATTGTTATACCAATATTCATACTAATATTATAAATGCGAAAGTCTGTTTGTCTGTCTGTTACGCTTTCACGGTCAACCCGCTGAACGGATTTTGATGAAATTTGGTATGAATATAGTTGAAGACCCGGGGTCAAACATAGGCTAATTTTTAACGTGACAACATCTGATGTGTGTGACAGATTTAAGTTTTTGGCACTTTTTGTATGTATATATATATGTATGTAAAAACTTTATTGTACAAAAAGAACAGTGTTACAACAAAATAGAACACAACAAAAGGCGAACTTATCCCTGATAAGGATCTCTTGCAGTCAACCAGAAAACCAAAGGAAAAAAAAAAGAGTTCATGGGCATCAAAGAGTGTACAGTACAATAGATACGATAAATATAAATGTAAAACAAACTAACTTAACTTAAACTAAGTCAACTCAAGTCCGAACGCTCAAAGTGTTGCCTAACCCGGAATTTGAAGGTATGAAGCGAGGACGACTGTTTGATCTCCTGAGGAAGCTTGTTCCATAAACGTGCAGCAAGTATTGCAAAAGAATTCGCGTAGCACTGAGAGGAGTATCCAGGTAAATTCAGTTTTAGGCTGTGCGATGCTCGAAGGCGGAGATCAATATAAAGGAAGGAAAATTTAGATTTTAAATAATCAGGAGAGAAGGGATTAAAAAGTACATTATATAAAAATTAGGATATGGAGTTTGCGAAGTATTTTTATTGTAAGCCAATTCAGGCATTTTTAAACAAGAGCCTATTTTTCTCTCCACAGTTTTACATATGACTTGTTGTTGTCATTTATTCATCTTTCAACAGTATTATACATACTAATAGTTCTTCATATTCCACATTTTAAAAAGTACGATAAACTTAGCCACTACTCGGTTTAAGTATAAAACACAAACTGAATCCCTTTGCATCGCCGGAGCGGCATGCAGCCGCATGTCACAGCACAGCGTACCTCACTCATAGCATCACTTGAAAAAAATCCATGCACTTAGCACTGAAATAAGCGAGGCTTTCGACCGCATTCACTTTTAGCGATGTAGTTTTTCTCCTTTTACGCCCTCCACACCCATTCTACCGGCATTCCCCATCTCTTTCAGACCTTACCTCTCTTCAGCTCGCTTTAACGTTCGTGACACAAAGCAATATGTGAGTTAACTTCAGTGTAACGGTTCTTGTTTGAGTTGCGATTTAATGCCTCCTTAAACTGAGATGGTTTACAGGTTTACCCGGCTGAAAAGGATAAAAGTATCGACATTTATTTACTTTTGAATCTACGCGGCCAATAAAAACTTTGTTCCTTTGAAGATAATCGCACACTTTGGACACAAATGACGTGGAAATTTAACTTTTGAAGTTAATGAATATTTGTAGTTAGAATATTTCTCAAAATATCGTTTGAATCACAAATGGCAATACTAAAATCTATTTGATAATAATGTGCTTAAAGTCAACCTTGACAAAGGTATTTAAATGTCCTAACGATAACTTATGTTTAGGAAATATACAAGCACTTCTGGAACCATAAAGTCAAAAAAAAATTAACAATCGATTCAATATATTTAGGTACTTCTTAGATTTTTTTAGTTGAAAAAGCAAAATCAAATTACTTACTCACATCGAGTATATTAGGAGTTATTATTACAGATATATTCGACCCGACCCACCCCCTGATGACGGAGGTCCGTCCATCCGAAACAATTTTGTAGGAAAAGTGGTCAGATTAAGAGCTAATCTATATTTACCAATGAAACAAGCATCAGGGGCCGCCGCAAGTTGTCCAATTTACATGACGAAGGTGGCGATATCGCAAAGAAAGTTTCAGACAACTTTTATCAGATCCCAGCCCACTGCGGCTGATGAGTTGGCACCGAACTTTATTTACTAAAAACGGTCGTGTTCAATGGAGATGGATTTAATTTAACTTATTGTAAATTATATGTGTTTTAAATACTGCGGTTTGTATGCTTTTAGATTTGACTATTTGAGTGGTTTGTGAATAATCGCTTGAATATTCTTTAAATACATTAAATATGCGTACGGCGCACCCCGGGGTCGCCAGGTGTCATCAGTCTGCGAGGTCGACAAGTCGGTAAGGCAGGCCGATCTTTCCACCAGGACTCAATAGCAAAAAATTAGCCAGAGTCGACTCGCTAAGAAGAAGATTAAAAATATGTTTATTGTCATACCTAAATATGACCATCGTTACATGAAATTTAGAATAACGAGAAAATGAATATAATAAGACCACGGTTCATAAAAAAGTTACAGAGGACTTCAAAATCTACTTATAACACACATACAGAAATACATCAAATAATACTCACACAGTAATTACAGCATATCTCGCTCTAGAGCTATCGAGCAAAAGTACAAAGCGCACTTAAAAATATTGCAGAGAAAAATGAGATTATATATTCAAATGAAATAGCTCCAGGGCTGATATAGATGAAAAATCCATAGAAGCCTCTGCCGAGCGTTCATACTCGAATAAAGAATCCTACTCCACATTAAACGGTTACGGACGAGTCACCCGACTCGAGGACTGGTTCCGAGGGACTGGGATTAGGCAGTTCCTATAGCCGAGTACGTATTACACGAAGAGATTTAAACTGAATTAACCGTTCGATCGGAAAATTGGAATGCCACACAGATAATTACCTGACACTCACAGAAAAGGAAGTCGCTTAGGAGATTCAAATAAGCGTGGGTGAAGGACCAACTACGGCGGCATCGGCCCGTGTGACAAACAGAAAAATAACTAGTTATACTATCTGGGAACGCAATCGGGCAAAAGAGATTTATTTTTCATAGTTATCGTTTTCAGTGATTTTTCTAATGATTTTTTCGTCCAATCGTGTTTTGCAAGTTGCATATTCAGCTAGCGCTTCAGAGCCATGAATACGTTTTCATAATGGTCCTATATTCATCGGTACTGGTTATATTATTATTAGGTACAATAAAACGACTGCCGTCTGACCTTCGTTACCTTTTATTCTTGATGAACATTCGACTTATTCTCTTGGTAGCCTTGTATAGATCTTTGTTACAAACAACACATCTTTGCGGTGCAATAAAGTTTTTTTTATTAAATTAAACTATTTTAATACGGTTTTATCGCGTTTATTACTTATTTGAACCGTATTAAAATAGTTTAATTAATGAATAACAATCGCGAAAACATAAGAAATCATTAAGTTTTTTTTACTTACTTACGGAATGGGCTTAGCTTAACTAACCACATGATAATTTACCAATACATCATAAATTGTCATCAATACCTAAATACATGATTAACGCTTGACCTGAATCATGCCCGCATTAGTGGTAGTTGACGTCACTCGTCATCTCATGACGTCGCCAGCAGCAGATTACACCAATCATTACATTAAAACCCAGCGGTGCGCTCAACACATTCAATGGAGACTTTGTCGATTACAGATACGAAATGAACGAACTTAATAACCGTGAAATATTCGGTTCATTTTCCGATTTCAATTAATTATTTACCTTTATACATTTAATTAAGTGTTTATTGATTAGTCGGCTATTTGTAGGATGTAATTAGCCACGTTTGTTGCATTATCGTTATCATGATGTGTGCATCTGATGCATTTCACCTTTTTAATAAATGTCCAAATTCAATTTTCATGTAATCTCTTTTTTCTTTTTTTTACAAAATAGGTAACATTTTCTCTCCTCTCTTCAAAATACTACTGTGGAAGTGAGGTGATGCTACTTCTGCATGCCACGACAAAGGCCAAGAATAAGGGCTATGAACAAAACTAAGGTTCTTTATTGTACTGTTTTAATTTTATCTTGTGTATTAAAGAGTTCTAATTAAAATAATTCTCCCACCTTCCTTTTTTTTTAGCTCTTTATTTACACTTATTTGTACAATAAACATTGTACACAAATAGGTGAACTTAATGCTAAAAGCATTACCTATTTAACGGTTAACCAAAATAAATGAATCTTCTTGGCATACAGCCTACGCCCGCATGGCACTTTTGCCTTATCTTGCCTTATACACGTATTTGTATCCAATGTATGACCTGTGCGCGGGTTGCTGTGTCGTCAACCGAGGTCCTAACGGAAGATCAGCGCTGTCAATATCATCGGATGGCAATATGCTGAGTTGGGACCTTTTTGGGAACACACAACCTTTTTCCTAATGCTTTTTCTTTTATGTATATTTTTTTTTACTTTTTGTGTATTTCTAAAATAAATTATTTTCTTTCTTTCTTGTTTCTTTCTTTCTTCTTGACCAGGAGCCTTGTTAAGAAATTCTAAGTTTCTTTGTAAAGGTTGTAGATGGCCTACTCTAAACCTTCACTATATGATTACATTTAAATTTTAAGAATATATAGGAAGCAATAAAATATAAAGTCAGGGGTGTTATTTCCAAGCATTTGTCCGATGGCTTGGATACATAGCACACGGGTACGCGAGCCCGACTTACCAGAGCTGATACTGAGTCAACCTATGTCCATCCGACTCAGTAGCCTCCTAATACCTCATCCTTTCCCCAAACTCAAACACTTCCCATCCTTCCTTAGCTTAAGAATACCTCCGATGGGCAGCAGCGTCGGAAGTACGATAAGCCGCTGAAACTGCGCTCACCAACCTGCCTGCCAAGCGTGGCGAGTATGGCATCAACCCTCAATTAATGAGGAGGCCCAAGTCCAGCAGAGGACTGACTGCGGCTGAAACGATGACGACGAATAAAATATTATACTGAAACTGACTATAGTCAAAGTTTCAAATGTTCAGCCAAGGTGCCAACAAAAGAATTGTTCGAGTCTAAGAAAATATCAAATTTTTCGCTGTGAAAGAAAATGATTCCCCACTAGCGCAACTCTAAATGTAAATTATAGTTAAAAGTGGGTACTTTGTCATGCTTATAGTTAATTGGGTCGTTATAAGTGTCACTTTATTCCCGAACAAAATAAGGCTCACTTATTTACAGGAAAGCAATATAATAAGCATTTTTCAAACGAAGCGACGTCGCAGGTGTTGGCCCGCAACTGAATATTGAAACGAGTGTGATCAGAATCGAGATGCAGTTTTATTGTCACCCGCCCGAGTAAAGCCATGAAATTTTATTGCTTTCTTTGAATTTTTCTAAAACATTCCCGGCTTCTTACAAGGTATGTGATGGCGGCCCAAAAATTGTAAAATTGATGGTTGTATTTGTAATTTTCATTGCATATGTTTTCTGTGTCCATGCAAATAAAATAATATAAATTAGAAAAGTATAGCAAAAACAAAACACTAGGAAATATGCTTTCAACCGAGGTCAGTGAATGCTGTTTACTTGATGTCAAGTTTATGAAACCGTCCCACGGCGTACCCTTGATTCCAAGAGCGTTCCGAAGAAAAGCTAAGTTAAAGCTGGTGTTATACACCGTGAAATTTTAGTCGTTTTGGACCCAACTGAACAACTTTCCCCAAGATACATGGGTCGAAATATGGAATAAATTTTTGGACCTCCCATACAAAATGTCTCATCACGTGAACTAACTTACTATGGGAAGTCCAAATTTGTTTTTCATGTTTCGAGCTATGTTCCTTGGGGAAATTTGTTCGGTTGCATCAATGGAGTCACTGGACGATGGGTCCAAAACTACTAAAATTTCACGGTGTATTGTAATGTAAATCAATACTTACTAAAATCGTTTAGGTATATCAATGTCATAGGCATAACTGTCGTCGCATAACACGTATTTGTTTCGCGACGACGCGACGCGTTGCGGGTTAAGGAGTATACCTACTCAAAGACCTGGTTTTAATGGCTATCTCTTCTTAAACGGCTGATTTAAATAACGTAATAAAAATTAAATAATGTGTCAAATATAGTCAAAACCAAAAAAATAAATACATTTTTATCGATATGTTTATTAGATTATACAAAATTTAACCGAAACTGAATTTTACATTCAAGTTCTATCTACTTGAAAACGGTAAAAGATTTTTGAATAATTCTTTCACCAAATGATAGTATATTGGATTATTAATAAAAAAATAAATAAACAAATTTTAAATAATGTATTTCGCTTGGGAAAATCGAATAATTGCTGTATTTCAAGTTCCCAAATTTGATACGGGGACGAGAGGAGGTAGTCTCCCGCTAGCATTCGTACGAGGAGGCTGTATCGCATGTTGCTTCGCGGTCTCCATAATGAATATTAAACATTTTTCAATTTAAGAGTACATTCATGATTGATACTTTGCTAGTCTGGAACTTATTGACAAACAAATAAAAATCTTTATAACGTTACGGGGTGAGAACGTCAGGGAAAATAACTAAAAAGTCTTGGATACGTTACAACACACTCGGTTTATTACGTTTTAGACAACTTATTCGAAATAACACAAAATACAATAGCCGCGGCGCAACGCGGTACGAGATAAAGCGACACAGGTTACCCGTCGGTAAGCTCTGGACGGACTGGCGAGCGTCGGCAACAGGCCGGCGCACGCGGTCGCGGGGTGCGACAGGGTGAAGGGGTACACGGGACGCACAGGGATGTATTAGGGATACAGAGCCGGAGTCTACACCGCTACATACCCCCCCTTTTGTCCAAGAGGGAAACCCCTCGTAGGACAAACTATACAGTGAAGGCCTACGGACGTGCTTTACGCGGACGACCTCTACGTCGCTTTGGAGCGACCGGCTCCGGACACCCACCATCTCTATCGTGGAACCTACACAAATCTGACACATGATACTTGCCCATGACCTCTCCAGACTTCTGCGAGGAAATAAGGTATGTAGTAGGACTTACCTTTTTGGAGATCACATATGGACCGTCGCGCTTGGGAACAAACTTGGAAGTAACACCCTTGGCAGCATTACTGAGTACGTGAGTTTTCATCAGTACTAGATCACCTTCTTTGAACGGGTCCAAATCAAGACGACTTGTATCAGCCCGCGTCTTCCTTACATCCTGTTGATGTTCTATAGCCTCTTTAGCCTTTGTCAGAGACTCAGCGAGCTTAATCAGATAAGGTGTAATCTGAGGAACATAGTTCTCAGATTGAATCACAGCCCTTAAGTCAGCTTGGGCAGATAAGGGAGAACGAAGTTCTCGACCAAAAGTTAAAAAAGCTGGAGTATGTCCCGTGGAACTCGTGAGGGAGCTGTTGAGAGAAAACCGGACAAAAGGTATCATCTCAGGCCATTGTTTATGGTCTCCTTCAACCAGAACGGCAAGTTGAGCCTTGACGTCCCTATTTTTCCTCTCTACAGGGTTCGCCTCTGGGTGATAAAGCGGAATTAGATTCTGCTGCACTCCTAGGACAAACATAGCCTTCTGCATGACGTCTGCAATAAATTGAACACCGTTATCCGAAACCATCCGTCTCGGGAGTCCAAATCTCATAAATATCTCACCTACCAAGATTTTTGCACAGGCCTCAGCTGTTGCCTCGGTGAGAGCAAAGAGTTCAACCCATTTACTAGCGGTATCCTCTACAATTAAAATCCATCTCTCACCTTGGGGTCCTTTAGGTAATGGTCCAAATAGATCCACAGCTATAACCTCAAAGCGTTGAGCTGGTACGGGAGTTTGAAGCAACCCAGGAGGCTTGGAGTTGGAAGCCTTATAGCGTTGGCACTCAGTACAAGTTTTGAGATAATCAGTGATGAATCGCCTCATACCAGGGAAATAGAACTGTTGAGATATCCGATGGATAGTCCGCTGAATACCTCCATGAGCAGCGGTTGGTGCATCATGACATTCATACATAACCTTACTCCTCAAGCTCTCTGGTACGACCAGCTGAGGTTCTTCGGAATCGACCTCTTCTATGAACCTGTACAACACACCTTGGTTAAGGAGATAACCTCTCTCCGTCCATCGATGTACAGATTGTTCATTAGAACTCTCTAAGTCGTTTAGGATTTTGGCTATCTCAGGGTCAGCTAGTTGAGCTTCTCGGGTTGAAGTAGCATCCCAACCTTGTACGTCGACAGTTACGGGACAGATCTCACAATTACTTACTGTAGGGTCCGTGACTGGACGACTGAGGGTATCAGCAACTAGATTAGCCTTACCAGGAGTATATTCAATTTGTAAATTGAAAGATTGCAATTTCATAGCCCAACGGACAAGCCTGCCACTTGGTGTCTTCAAAGTAAACAACCACTTCAGAGGTTGATGATCACTCCGAACCAATACCTGATGACCATCGATGTATCCACGAAATTTCTCCACTGCCCAGACAACGGCCAACGCCTCCCTCTCTGTTGTGGAGTAGTTGCGCTCGGCAGGTGTGAGAAGACGGCTGGCATACTCGAGGGGACGTTCATCTTGAGGTGAATCACCCTGAAGTAAGGCTGCACCTAGTGCAAAGTGACTAGCGTCTGTTCTAAGTATGAACGGTTTGGAATAATCAGGTTGAACAAGAATAGGTGGTGAAGCTAAAAGCGTCTTGAGCTGTACAAAAGCACATGCCTGCTGTTCTCCCCAGGTCCAGGGCTGTGACTTTTTTGTAAGTCGCGTAAGAGGCTCAGCTACCCTTGCAAACTCGGGCATAAATTTCCTAAACCATGAACATGTCTGGAGAAAGGTACGGAGTTGCTGGAGACATGATGGTTCCTTCATGTCCAGTACAGCACGTACCTTATCATCATCTGGAGATATACCATCTCGGGAGATCACGTGACCAAGGTACTTGAGTCGTTCACGAGCAAAGACACACTTCTCTCGATTAGCTCTCAACTTGAAAACACGAAGACGTTCAAAAACTGCACGTAGATCTGCAATATGAGAATCAAAATCCTCCGAAATAACCAAAAGGTCATCCAGGTACCCAGAATTGTCTCATCACCAAGCGTGGGACCAGATCGAAATCGGTCAATAAGCCTTTGAAAGGTGGCTGGGGCATTTTTAAGGCCAAACGGCATGCGTTTAAAACGATAGGTGCCAAAAGGTGTAACAAATGCAGTTTTGTCACGTTCAGCTGTATTAACCTGCCAGTACCCACTACGAAGGTCAAGTGAGCTCATCACACAGCCCTTCCTAGTTGACTGTAGAAGCTCATCAATGCGCGGCATAGGATAAGCATCAGTTTTTGTTATTGCATTTAACTTTCTATAATCAACACAAAAGCGATACGTACCATTAGGTTTCGGTACCAGGACACATGGTGCAGCCCATGCGGACTCGCACTCTTCAATCACATCCTCTTGTAACATCCGGTCTAACTCAGTGCAAATAATCTCCTTCTTCGCAGGTGTGACACGGTATGGGGGCACAGCGATGGGAGGGTGGTCACCAGTGTCTATATGGTGCTCTGCAAATGGTGTTGGCTCTCCTACTAAATCAAAAATATCAGAATACTCACATAACAAATTCTGAAGACATGACCTTTCAGAGTCAGACAGTATGACACCTTCATCTTCTCTCAACACATTGACAGAAGCACACTCAACTGGATCCCGTAGGGTTTCCCACGATAGAGAGTGTGAAATCTGAGGCCGGTCAGCTGTATACCAAGTCAAACTACTAAAATCAATAACCATCTGAGCGTCCAATATAAAATCTATACCTAATAATGTTTCATTGTTAACAGCATCAACTCAACAGGTATGGATAACTCAGCGAGTTGGACGCTGGTGGTTGTCAGTAGCACTTTAGTATTCCTAACAGTACCATCCGCAAGCTTCACTGACATAGTCTCTGAGCGAAAAGTTAACCCACTCTGTTTCAACAAAGGATAAAGTGAACTACTCGCTATACTACGGCGCGCAGCTGTATCCAACAGTGCAGTCCCAGTATACCCCTCGATACAAACTTGAACAGTAGGCCGACCCTGATGGGAGTTCGACTGATTAACAAACACAGAGGAAAATACATTTTCTACTTTAACATTATCATTAGCCTTTACAGTACTACTACTACTTTGTTTACATTGAGGGCAGTTGGCCCTAATATGGCCCTTTTCACCACAACCATAACAAAATGTACCTGTCGTCTTCTTACTCAGCTTGTCGCACGAATCGCGTACGTGACCACGCGTTTTACAATAAACACAGAATGACTTTTTATCACTATCAACTATTTTTGTTTACACTTTGATCACTAGCACGCGTTGACGTTGACAGGGACGTTGGAGACGCGCGCGCGCGACGCGGCGTAGCCGCGGCGTCACAAAATGGCAGCGTGCTCGAATTCGACCGGCTTCTTCCAGATGAGTCCGATGACCGCATGTTCTGCTTCTCGATGCTATCCTTTATTTCAGGACGATAAGAATTCTCCGAAAGCGCTTCCTCTATGGACCTTGTCCTCTCTATTAACGTTTCGACAACATTCACTGTATCTCTTGGCAAACGTTTCCTTATTCTTTTATGTAAAAGGCCATAGATGATATCTATTCTCGCCTCCTCAGGCAACTTGTAAGGTAATTTTGCCAATAGCGCACGTATCTTCACAATGAAAACGTCTCCGCGTTCAGATTCTTGTTCAGCGGCAAAGATATCCCGGAAAATTTTATATGCCGGGCGTGGCACTCCATACATGCAACGTAAACGCTTTATTGCCTCTTGCCATGTAGAAATCTCGCTACGGACGCCACGCCACCACACAGCAGCGTCACCCTGGAGTAACATCGGAAGGCCCCGGACGGCCATTTCTTCGGTAACAGACGTACAATCCTTATAAATTTCCACAGCGTCTATAAAAGCCACAGTTTCGGGGTGGGGCGATGAACCATCGAAGCGGGCGGTGCATTTTGATAGATTTCCCATCTTTTTGAGTGACGTCGACAGAGGTTCAAATGGCGGCGACATTGTAGTGTCGGTGGGATTCACGTCCGGCTGGTTCCCAGAGTGCGATGCTAAAAGAGATTCCATCAGTCGTTGGTTCGTTTCGGCCTGCGACGAAAAAGCGGCCAAAAGCGATTTAAACTGGTCTCCAGACATAAGCACGGGAGCTGCGGGGGTGACAACCGACTTTACAGATTCATCGTCACTTGAAGAGTCCTTATCCTTATCTGCTTCTCGAACTTTCCGCGGCGGCATGATCGTAGGATGTGTCTACGCAAAATGGATTCACGGCCTAAACGTTGGGACGCCAATATAACGTTACGGGGTGAGAACGTCAGGGAAAATAACTAAAAAGTCTTGGATACGTTACAACACACTCGGTTTATTACGTTTTAGACAACTTATTCGAAATAACACAAACGCGGTACGAGATAAAGCGACACAGGTTACCCGTCGGTAAGCTCTGGACGGACTGGCGAGCGTCGGCAACAGGCCGGCGCACGCGGTCGCGGGGTGCGACAGGGTGAAGGGGTACGCGGGACGCACAGGGATGTATTAGGGATACAGAGCCGGAGTCTACACCGCTACATCTTTATATTTCTTGGGGTTAGCGAATCAGCATTATACCATTTGCTTGACGTGAAACCAAAATAATTAGGGATTTCCAAAATGTCGCCTGCCTAACGTGAACTCTCCTTGAGATGTCAATGAAATCTATCGCAATGCCATTACCGTACTTAGTATTGACATGAAATAAGATTATGATATCCACTAAAAGAGATTCTCAGGTCAGATTTAAATAAAAATAAAAAATAAAAATAAAAATTTATTTATTCAGACAAATAGTCCATTGAATGTTAGTACTAGTAGAATAACTTAAAAACTATGTTAGTACATATGCCTAAGTAACTAATATATTATATTTATTTATTTATTTATTAAAATTCATTTTTAATTTAAGTATTTTCTTGTCCTACTAAAATTATATTAATTAATTAATTTAAATTGGCAAAAAAGGATTTTTAAGGATAGAGAAAAAAGGTCGACGACCTTATTAGCCGAGCGCGGCACGCGTATTTGTAGCGAATATGCGAGTCAACGACGACGAGACGCGACCCATATTGGAGTGGTCGCCATTTGATTAGTGGCATTTTCTATCTCAAGCTCTTCCATTCTTCGCAACACATAAACCGTTGGTCCCGGTTTTTATCAATAGATGGCAGTTGTCAGGCTGTGTCAGATGCATCTTCATCCTGTGCTTCTTGCCATATTACCATAGAGCGACTAAAGCCTTAACCATGTAATTTGTTTGTAATTACAACCACATATTGTGGCGAATAATTATTTATATGCAATAACACAGAGTACAGAAAATGTTGTATTGTTTTTGAAATAAATTGAATTAATACAATTTATCAGATAGACCATTTCCACCGCCATATCCATCCATCCATCCTGTTATAAATACGAAAGTATATCTGTGTGCGCTTTCAGAATCTTAACATTTTAATTCAATGGTGATCATCATCATTTCGTGTAGGTTTAATTGTCAATCGACCATGAAACTCTGCCTAATATGCCTTCTGAAGCACGGAATCATCTTTTTTATCACACAATCAGGTGATTCAAGCTTGCAATGTCGTAACCAAACTATCACATCTAAACAAAGTATGCTTCCCGTGGCGATAAAAATCTAAATAGGTAGCGCCCAGCTGAAGTTCAACCGGAAAATCGCTTAGATGATGATACAAAAATTAAAGTTCATATTTAGACGACAAAACACATGTATCTCCCAGTCAGGTAATATATATCCGAAAAATAATGTACTAATTTGGTTATGATCAAGTATCAAGACGCTTGATAATAATATAGGTTGTGCGAGCGAAATATTTCTCAAGTGCGCGGCGAGGCGGGGTCTGAGAATGACAGATTCTGTAAACGCGTCCAGGTAGGTATGCGCCTTAAGCATGTGATGTGTTTAACCCGCAAACTCGGAGGAAATGAGCGCCTGTATCTTAGGATTCACACGCGAATGAGCTGAGCTGCAGATTGTTACGAAATGTGCCGTCACTAATGTACCTAATGTGCTATAAAAGGGGCGCTATTGCTTTATCTGGATCACGCCCGTGTCGCACCCATTAATTTATGGTTACAATATTATTCGATGGAAACGTCATAATTTTTGGATATCTTTTGTACGTTATAGATTATTCAAGAAATAAGATGCGCGTAACTTTGTCCAACTAATCGTGATAATCTTTTCTATTGCAAAGTTCATTCATGGATATTGACAATTCATATACGCTACTTTTAGCGTGCAGTGTAGCAAAACGGAACTACGAATGGGAATTCAGTAAATCCTTTTCTGCACAGAATTGTGACGTCGCGCCTTTGTCAACGGCTGCCTTTCCCCGCTTCCCCGCACCGCATCACCCCGAGGGCCATATGTAAGCCTGCGCGCGTCCACCAGATAACCTCTCTCGGATCATGTCGTCATTTCAAAGTGGCTGGCTATTTCATACGGCTACCTGACTGAATCTCGTGCTTACTTCGATCTCACGACCCCTATCTATATTTCTTAATAACGTGTATTCCTTGGAGTCTAAATTTGTAAAGTAAAAAAATAATAAATATTGTACTATTCCCTGTATCCTGGATTTATCTTCTCTCCTCACACATACCTTTAGTAGTAGATTTTCTCTTCGTTGTAGAATTAGTCCTATTATTTCAGTTTCAGACACAGTCAAAATGTTTAACGAATCCTGGAGCAACTTTTTATTAAAGAATTAACTTTAATGTGCAGCCGTACATCAATTACATAATCTTTGTCCAGCGGGGCCGCATGACGGCCATACATCAATCAGCTGTTGTGACGGCGCTCGCAATCAAATAAAATTTAACTCAAAAGCACCCGTTAGCGCTCTCGTATATAAGCCGTTTATTGGATACAGCCCTCATCCACTTTCATTTTGGTATGATCAGTTTTAGTTCCTGATTGGTTGGTTGCTAATGATACATCATTATTTAATCATAACTTAACTATTTTACATCTCTGTTCATCTTCTGTGTATAACAATATAACAGACAAACTGTTATCAATGCAAAATTATACGTCATTGTGATTCAGAATTATTCGTCACTTTGAGTTACGTTTAGATACCAAATGTGCACGAACAATTGTATGAACTTTCATGTGTATTCAAATTTAAGGTTTCCGGTAGCTGTCCAATTGTTTGAAACATTATAGAAATTGCCGCGAGCGAGGATCGCGGACATCCTTCTAATCAAGGATAATGTCACTAACTACTTTGATAGGGTATAAACCTGAAACAGAATGGGATAAAAGTTGTTTTCCATAGACTTGAAAATTCTAAAATAATACTGAGATATGACCATTGAGCAGGGAATTTTTAATTATATTACCTACGAAAATACTCGCAACTAGGAATACACGCTAGAATAAAAAATAAAAAACTCGTAGGATGGCAGCGAAAGGGATAACTATACAAAATAAACTTTCATTTTGTAGTCGCGTTTTATTAAAAACGATGTATCTTTGAACAAACCCTTCTTTTGGTCATTTTGAGGACAGAATTTAAAATCTAAGAAAGACACGGAGAGGTCTAATATCTAAAAGCCAGCACTTAGAGTAATGGCTTCTAAACTGGAGCCGCCATTCCAGCGGTCCAATTTCTGGTCAGATTAAAAATTCATGTGATCAAATGTCCGGGTCGGTATACTCGACCGTACTGACCAATATTAATGATATTGATGTACGCAGTCGATTTCAGAACTACGATGCGGTGTCACATTTCTGTATATGAATTCTATTTTTATTTTACATAAAATTATTATCATGACATTACTAGGGCCCATACATTCCATGCAGAAGACGGCCATGTTTGCCTGAACTGAATAATTCAGTATTATAATGCTAAGTCTGTAATATTGTCCATTTCTATTTACCAGAGCCGCCCAGTGGTTTCTAATACTAGTTCAATAGGAGATGTAGAGTTAAGAAGATAATTGGCCTGCGCTTTCCTGCGACTTTCTTCAGATCGTCTGACCATCTGGTCGCTGGATGTCCAACGCTGCGCTTGCCTGTAGCGGTCATTCGGGAACTTGCTATTGGAGCTATTTTTATCACCATATAATATGTGCCGACATGTTAAATCGATACCTAGAACCCAATAAAATTTCGTAGAAGGTTGAGTAAAATCGGATCTGTTATTACGGAGACATACATATTTAAATAGATGTATATTTCGTAATGGTCTTTATAGTGAAATGTAATCGCTTTTTGAAACCACACTTTTGAACTTAATTCGTGTCACTCTATCTTTTTCCACATCAATAAAAAAATAAAAGATGTAGCAATCGTCTACATTAAATTTAGTACTGAGTGTAACGGTTTCAAGAAGCACATGTGCCTAATTTTTACTGCATAAACAGCGGTTCTCAAAAGTGAAAAAAAAAATTGTACCTATTTCATATTATTTATTATAATATCGTGTTAAAGGCATGCTAAAAACAAAACTTAAATTAAATTAATTTTGGGGTTCGGGCGTCCCCGTGGTCTCCAAATCAAGTCATGATTTGGAGACCGTGGGGACGCCCTTGTGATGTCCAACTCTAATTGGTCGACACCAAAACCCTTATTCAACTACCCGCGTTCTCCCACACTATTCACTTCAATTCCAAACTAGCTAGAGTGAATAGGCTATTAATGAGCCATCGAGCTCCATCATAGACCACATCTGCACTCAACATCAGATGGGATCGTGGTCAATCGCTGGAAATTTCAACAAAAAGAAATAAAAAAAAAATAGAAAGGTGTATTTATGTCAAATGTTTTCACTGTTTGACTTGCCTTGATAAGCTTATAATAGGAATTACATATCATATGCCTGTAGTACTGGCAGCGCATCCCGCTGTTATTGACAAGGTTTTGTAGATTTTAATCTCCTGCTTTATTATGCATTCCGTACACGCCTATTCCTTGTAGGGCCGGGGTTGCGTTCCACTCAGCTCGGCCCGTATAAGCCGAAAGCAAAGCGAAACTTTGCGAGCAAACTAAGTTTCCACATTTTTATTGCTTTTAAACAACGTGAGATGCAATAATATTAAAATTTTAGAAGGTACCTTTGAAACGTATTTAGTATAAGCAAGTAAAATTTTGTTAAAGCAATTATTACATTGTCCTATTAAGATTCTAAAATTTCGATTCTCATTTTGGTTCTAAGAATTAGTTTTCTAAATAAATAATCGGTTTGAAGTTTTTTAACCCTTGTAGTTTCCTAAAATTAGCATTAACGCACAAAAAGATACCAAACAAACAATTTAATTTTTTACACAGTAATCTACAAACATATTTCAAATATTTTTGATGTAAAAATAAGTTCAACACAATCCGGCTTCAGGCACCGAGATCATTCGTCTCCGCTCAACGCTGCAGACGACGTGCGTCAATGTACTTTCGCTAAAAATGCAAATTCCTGTCGAAGTGACACCACGCCCTCATCACAGCCCTGACTTAAGACCTCCAGGGGTCGGAAAAACAATTTTTCACCAAACCAAAATGAGCAAGACACACCCCTAGGACTCGTCGAGTATATTGACGACGTTCTTTGTCGGTATTTCATTATGTGACGTGATTTTAAGGAACACTGTTTTGTTTGACTTGTAGGTGAAGTTTATCATATCCTTGTTTGCTATTCCAAACTGATTCTTGGTAACCTGCATGGCGCGAGTATGACGAACTTTAATGTAAGTAAAACATTGTAGAGAAAAATGAGTTCATGCATAGCTTTCAAGGATAGTGCACAGGCTATTATAACTTCAATTTTACTATTTTAGTTGCTGTAATAGCCAAATTTACTGGCTAAATAACTTTTGTTTGTACAATCGGAACTGTTTTGTATTTTTATGTAGAACTTTTTGGACAATGGCTGTGCGAATTTATAATATTCTTAGATCCCTTTGATTTTCCTGATGGATCCGTGATTTTATAATCCATAATATTTTGAATGGTTTGATTAAAAAGTTACTTAATCTTTATTAGACAAACGTATAAACATAATTCTAAATTTTATCTTAGAAAGGACAATGACCATTTTGTATGGATGAATGGTGCCTTTTTTTAGCTCGGTGGTCAACCGTTTTTTGTATGCTTATACAAAACAATACAAGAAGCAATATACAGAAAGGAATGGTATTAGTAAACTCAGTCACGACGGAGTTATATCAGTTCAAAGATAAAGAAAAAAATATTTTTATGAATTGATCCCTGGGCATAGTCATTGATTTATTTAAGTGAAAACATAAACAAGTTAAATACATATTAATTTAATGAAATGTCAGAACCAGATCATGTCATTAAACGGAACTTATCAACTCATTAATCAGGGACGCACTTTCCCGGGCTGCAGCTGTCTTTCCTATTCAACATCAAGCGATGTATGGCTTCGTCATTAAAGATACCTTTGCTGCTGGGTTACCCACGGCGATCTGGCCTACCGAGTGAGATCCATTGGGGAGGTCCAGTGAGCCGCCAACTAACTACGACTTAAGTGCTGGTTGGCAAGAAGAAGGATGGAGAAGGAATTATTAAACTTCCCTATCGCTGTCTTACTATCATAAGTATTATCTTAGAAGACCACTGGAGGTCTCAAATTGATTTGATGTCTCCCCATCCTAAATACCAAACAACCGCCATAATATGTGAGCAGGAACCAAGTGTTCTTTTCTGACTATGCAGCTGCAGTAGTATCCTATTAACGAACGTATTCCTGATGCCACATCAGCATTTCCTTCATATAAAATGTACACATAGTAAGTTCGAGCTTGTCTTGGTTGTATCCTCCCTCTTAATAATACACGTGTAGCTGCGATCTGATGTTCTTGAATATCGTCAATGCCCATCTCTCTGCATACTTCAATTAAATATTGTCTATAGCGTTTTATGTGCTCGCTATAGTAGCTTCGTGCCATCTTTACCTGGTGTGTTCCCAGGGCAAATTATAATTAGTTAATCTTTGGTTAATACAGGGAAACTGTGTGGAAAGCTCTGGGTTTCCAGCGGTAATCGTATTTTCATTCATGTTTTTCGCTATTACATAATTGCCGAGAATTGAACTCTTATCTTCGAGCTATTTCATCAAGGATTTCATTGACTAGTCTGTGATCTGTGATAGGTTAACCAATGCAAAAGCCAGGTCGTAACATCACTCTCAGAAACACTTTAAGAAACAAACGTACACCATAAAGGTAGTAGTGAGTGAACTGAGTGATAAATAGGACAATAGCAATCGCAAGGGTCGACTCTGACGCAACGTATGGTTAAGAATTCCTGAAAATTCTCATTTTAATTGGCCGCGCAGGGAACGCTTGTGGGTCAATCAAAATGCAGGGAGCCAGATAGCCAGCGGAGCTCACCAAATAATGAGTTCTATTACCTCAAGTAATAAAAAACAAATACTTACTCTAAAACTTAGCAATAACTTCTTTCGCTTTATTTTTACAAGATTCATCGACGCGCTTCAAAAAAAGAAAATCACCAATCATCACACTTTACATAACTATAAATGAGAAAAAAATATTTTTAACCGTGACTTAACCATGTATCATGACACTAATATTATAAAGAGGAAAGATTTGTATTTTTGTGTGTATGTTTGTAATGAATAAACTCAAAAACTACTGTGCCGATTTCAAAAATTCTTTCACCATTTGAAATCTACATCCACCCAACATGGTTATAAACCGCAGGCGGAGCTGCCGGAAACAGCTAGTCATATAATATAATAAATATCATAGCATCCATAGGTCAAGGAAATATATGGTAAGTCCATACATAATTCAATTAATTAAAAATATTTTTTTCTTCATCTTCTAACCGATACAACTCCGTCCCGACCGAGTTTTCTAATATCATTTCTTTAATGTATATTGCTTCTTGTATTGTTTTGTATAAGCATACAAAAAACGATTGACCGCCACGCTAAAAAAAGGGACACCAATTTCTGGCAATGGCTTTCACGCAAGCAAAATCGCAGGTTTTCATTACTCATCATAAAAATAAATTATGAAAATGAAATTCCTTCCGAGTATGCATTCTCGATTTATTTCAGCGGCGCCGGGCTCCGGTATAATTTTCTAAGCTATTAACACATTAGTGCACAACGGACGCTATCGTAAATCAGAAGTGCAAACAGTGTATTAATTACGAATGCAAACAGCGAGTGTGGCCGCAACCGTCTCTATCCTGCTAATGATTTGCAGTGCGACGATACATATAACTAAACTTTAATCAAATTCGAGCATCGATGTGCGGTGGCAATCATTTACATAGAATTTTATTTGTCTAATGTTGAATACATGGCATTTGTGCTGATGTGCTTCGGTATGTGGACATAGGGTCACCTTAGATTCATAGTCCTTCGGAGTGCCATGGTAATAGTTAGCGATACAATTTAATTTCACTCATAAAACAGGGTTAAAATCACTTACTCTTTACTAGTGGATTCCTGGTCACTTCATATTTCTTTGAAGCACACAGACTACTTTCCACATTTATCTTCTAAATTTGGCACAAAGTTAAGTTTTTCCAAATGCCAAATAAAAATAAGATGACACATTTATAACACGTTTTTTCCAAAAAACGTAGTTTGCCTGTCGTCATACTTCAAGGTCCAATCTAGGTACGAGTATCAACTAAAGTTTATCAAAGCTTTTGATTATTGCAGATCGAGTTAGTTCTAGAGTAAAAAAAGGCAAAGTGGCTAATGTAAAAAATAAAGAATTTGCGGAACAGTGTCATTTTTTCTAATATAGTGAAATAAAAATACTATAATGATTATTTCAATTTAATTTCAATAAAATAATATGTTTAGAAATGAACGCTATCGTAACTCAGTAGTGCAAACAATGTTATGTATAATTACTAATGCAAACATCGAGTGGCGGCACCGAGCCATCTCTATACTGCTAATGATTTGCAGTGCCATGTTATGTACAAAATTTTGATCAAACTCAAACACCATTTAACATTGTGTGGTAAACATGACGGATTATTATCGGTACTATCACAGTCTGCCAGGCGCGTTCAATGAAAAAATATTTATTGACTTACCTATTTACATTTGGAAAACGTACAGTTATGTTGATTGATCGTTTAAGTAAACTTATACTAGCTTGTCGGAGGATGTCCGCGCTTCCCCGTATGTCCTTCTTAGGTGATAAACGAACACAAACTGGGATGATGTTGTTGTCTCGACACCTCTTCAGAAAATTTAATGATGTCAAAAGCCGTGCGCGCTTTTTCTTGAGACACTCCAACCGACGTATTTTGTTTGAGGTTTCCGGCCCGTATACCGTAACATAATGATTTCTTATGTTTTCGCGAAAACATAAGAAATCAGTACAGTTATGTAGTTGAATATTCAACTAACACTCGTAATAAAATAGTTCTTCATCATCATCATCCTAGCGTGATGCATCATCACTTTACGCCTTCGAGCTCCAGAGTATCAGAAATAAATAAACGTATATTACTTCAGCTTTTCCAGAGTATAAAAATTGTATAAAAGTACATTACATACTTTTAATAGTTATAATTTTAGTAAAGAGTTTTAATTACTCAACCAATTCCTCAGTTGCAGGTTTTTATTTTCCTGGCCAGGCTATAGCCTGAAAAATAAAAACCCTGCGTTGGTGTCGCTACTAATCGCCTTTAGGTGGCAACACGTTACAAACAATCAACCTTTCGTTTTTCTTCGCGTCAAACTTTTCTATCATTACTTTGAATAATTTGTGCCATTTTGTTAAATAAATCGTAGGAAATAATCACAAAATACACAACGTCCACTCCTGTCCCTTTTTGGCAGATGACGTTGAGTTGCCAGTAAAAGAAATTAGTTCCAAAATTTTTCGCAATATGGCGAAGGCTGCTATTTTCCTGGTCGGGCTATACATACCTCTAATTATAGTCCAAATTATAAGTCGATTATTTTCTACTTATACGTCTTTTATTAATTCATTGTTTATTTAAAACCAGCTAATGCTTAAACTGAATAAATTACGCTCAGTTTAATATTTGTTTAAGTCACATGCTCTGATTTTCTAATAAAAAATGCATTACGGTCTTCGTTAATTACTCCGAGTTTTTACCTGAGAGCATAAAAATAATAATCTCCATAAAAACCCAGATAGACCGCTATCACTACGAAAACAAAACGCCCGACTAAAAGCCCGTTTTAATTTCATCACCATAACTCAACCGTGCAAAGATACGGTTTTGAATGAAAGCCTGAAATAAAAAGAAGTGGGAGGTGGAGTAGGTACACGGACTGCGAAACAATAATGTACGATTGTAGTTGCCTTACAATGGTACTTGGCGTCGGAGACATGCTGGGGCGACGGGTGTGGGGTGGTTCGGGAACAGACGCAAAGTGAAATCGGTCCTTTCAAAACATTTTACTGCGAGAGCCTGAAAAATAAAACGTCGAGCACTATTCAACTATCCACGATGCGGTCGCAGGTAAGTGTTTGCTGCGGTAAAAAGCCTTATGAAAACAAGTTAGTATTTGTGCTAAATCTATTTATATCGCCCTGATAGAATATCGTCGTGAGGTTCTCGGCCACTTTATAGGTTTGTGGGTGTTATAATAAAGCTGCTGAAGACTTTACCTATTAGATAACTGTTCATATTTTAAGACACAATCAAACCAGGATATGTGTTCTTCTCTCTTCTCAATTATGTATGTGTATAGGTATTCTCAAAGAACTTATACCTAGGACATGTGGAAATCTAAGGTAGTTTACATAGAATTATGTGTTACATTGTTTGTAGAATTTAAAGTTACCTTGAACAACACAAAACGCTTCTCTTTTTCAAATTTACTTGTGACGGATACAATACAGAGTGTATAAAATAAAAATGTCGAAAACACACCACACTAAGTTTGCAGACACGATTCGAAAATAAACTTTTAGCTAAACTCACACCCAATATACCTAGCGCTGATGTATCGTTGAGAGACTCTTTGTTAGACGTATCCAAACTAGCCGATACATTTTACAAATCTCTTTAATTTATTTTGTACTAGCTGTTTCCCGCAGATCCGCCTGCGTCAAAAAGTAGCCTATGTTTGACCCCGGGTCTTCAACTATATTCATACCAAATTTCATCGAAATCCGTTCAGCGGTTTGGCCGTGAAAGCGTAACAGACAGACAGAAAGACAGACAGGTAGACAGACAGACTTTCGTATTTATAATATTATTATTATATTATAGTATGGAAGTATGGATTAGTATGGAAGTATGGATGTAAGTATCTATAGTGCAATAAAGTGTTTTTACTTACTTAATTGAGCAAATTAGGCGTTGAGCAAATGAAATGAAATAAATATATTTGAATGGATCAAAAAGAGATACATTAGAGCAGCGCCAAAAATTGACATGAAAATATTGTAGTCGTCCTTCGTCATTTTTTCAGTAGAAGTAAACATACCTTAGCTCATCATCATTATTTTGTGTAGGTTACATTGTCAATCGACTATGTACACCCTGGTCTCAGAGTTGTGCGGAACCGCCTCTCGGTTTCTGACGTGGTTCCTTTAACGACCACCATAATATGGTGACGTTAAGCTGTTGGTGGGACCAACGGCTTAACGTGCCTTCCGAAACACGGATTCATCTTTATTTTCAGATAATCAGGTGATTAAAGCCTGCAATGTCCTTACCAAACTGGAAACAACTGAACAAAGTATGCGCCTTAGCTACTCGTATGCAAGTAATTTATTATCACCTCATGAAATACTCTGATATATCATTTACCTTACTCTTTAATAATCAAAGCTATTTTGCATTGTGATATAAGAACTGCCGGAATCAGAAATCGAGTTGGGAAGTGGATCGCATTTCCTCAACTTGCGAATATTCAATCGACCCCCGACTCGCCTTCTAAGTGTGGGGGAAACTATTTTTGTTACGACACGGCGGGGACACACTGGTTGGAAGGTAATATAAACACGGAACGTTTCGTAAGTCCATTTAAAAGGACGAGCTTATAATAGTAAATAGAAATAAGTCGCACTGAGATCTCTTTGACCATAATGTTTACTGGTAGATAAGTAATCATCTTTCTCCAGTTTTGCTAATACAATGTTTTTGTAACATACAATATACAACGAAAAGGATATCATTTTATATGTTCTTTTCTATACTGATGGTTTTAAAGTTGTGTCTTTCCCATAATGACAAAAATATGCAAAAATTGATAAATAGTTAGTAGAACTTAAAGACACTACTTTAGAGACTTCTCCCGCAGATCCAAACCGTAATATATATTTCGTTATCTTTTTTCAGACCAAAATCGTCACACTTCATGCTAAATTCGCATTTAAAGATCATCCTATTCTCATAACATGAGAGTAAACAGTATATCCTCAAGTGTGTACCGTACAGGTCGGCTTCAGGAGTGGGTTTCCGTCGGTAAGTTGCACTTGATCTATTCTCATCCGCCGCATGCCACTTATCTCTACATCTTTAAAACGCTCTGCCTTCCGCAAGTTTGTTTCAACGTGGGTTTTTTTAAGAAAGATTTTAAACAAGGTTTTTAAAGTCTGTATTGAATTAAAGAGATACACAAACTAGCTGATTTAGAGACAAACCCTCTACTTACTACTGAAACAGAAGAAAGGAAATCTGAAATTTCATCTACTTAATATGTCTGTTGTTTCTAGAAATTTCCACTAAACCTAGAGAAGATATTTGCGTCACCCATTGAGTATTCCATGGACGGTTTCCCAGCCACAGATTAAAAAATACGCTTGTAATATTCCAACAGGAGTTGCAGGCGGCCATAGGCTACGGTGACTGCTTTCTATAGGCTGGGCAGTAGTCCTACTAGTTCACTCAGGATGTTTTTAAAATCCATACTTACTCGTATATTATAAATTCGAAAGTCTGTCTGTCGTTCTGTCTCGGCCAAACCGCTGAACAGATTTTGATGAAATTTGGTATGAATATAGTTAAAGACCCGGGGTCAAATATAGGATACTTTTTGACACAGCTAGTACCTTATAAGCGGAAACCATATGTAAAACTCCACGGAATAGTTTTATACTAATAAATTTTTTCATGCAACCGAGCATACAAACACAAGTGTTAGTGTCTATTGCTAACACTATTTTTCACTGATTTAAAAAATCACAAATATATATAAATGGCGAATAGTTTTCCAGCGGATTGGCGCAGATTGATTGTGCTGAAGCGTCATCGCATAGAAAATATTGCGAATGTGTAATTGGATAGCGCGTCGCTCGCACTGCGCGCGTGGCGATGACGGCTTTGACAAATAATATGACGGACCCTGAATGCGAAGTGCTATTGGCTTGAATCCGATTCCATTATTCGTTTGTTTTTATCATCATAATTTTGGCCGCAGGGAGTTCCGTTCGCCTACCTTTTAATTTTGGATTTGGCTGGGCGCTAGATTAACGCAGTACTGGAAATTTCCGAATTTGACGTTGTATCGAAATTTACCGGCCGAGCGAGCTGAGCGAACGAGAGTCTCTCTAGATAGGTTAATTTTGCTTGTTTCGGAAAGTTTCCTTGTTACTTGTTAGAGGTCGAATTACTCAATCGAGATCTCTGTTTGATAAGTTTCCTGTTCACTGTACCACTAGTTATATAAATAATGAGATATCTAAATAAATTTAAACGGTTACTGCGTTCACGTTATCTTCACACGCTTTCAGAGAATATATAATTATATTTAGTTAAGTAGTTAGAATGAAGGTTTATTTTATATATATATATAGTCTATGTATTAATATTGGATGTTTTATTTGTTCCAATGTATAATTAGGTAATTAGTCTATCTTTGCACTTACTTTTGTCTCTCAAGACCACCTCTTAATTGACTGCTAGAAAAAGCCCACGGCTTTAAGTCCGCCATTTACATTCTTTGTAATAAAGTTTAAATAAATAAATATCTATATAACTGCATATTCTTTCATCAGGTAACAATCCTACTTTAACGATGTGTGTTTCATATTTCTATTTGAATCACTAACTATCAAATTGCCCATCTTATTTTTGATAAACATTAAAAACAGCAATAATATGCATCCGCAGATTGCCATGCACAGTTTGAATGCAGATGCAGCTTTGGCATGTCTGAAATAAAGCTGTTTACGGCCGAGTAATACTGAAAGGCCAAGGTAATGTTGAGTGCTCCTGAAATTATTTTGAAAGAACGATACTAAGGTAAAATCGCTGTATTACTTTAAATTGTTATTCGAAATGTTATCTCAGTTATTAATTTAAACTTTGTTATACCAAAGTCAACATACTTTTACAATAGGCGAACGTAATGCTAAAAGTATCTTCGTGAATATGTATCCAGTGGATTTTCATTATTTAACCTGTCTAGAAGCCGTTTCGACTAAGTACATTCACCTACATTCAACAAGATAAATCTTTACCCTAAAGTTAGTAGGATAAAATGCAATAGCGTTAAACCCCGCCAAAGTAGTAGTACACTTATACAATTATGTACAAATAATTGTATAAGTGTACTACTACTCATCTTAGCGCCTTCCCGATTGCATCCTCGGCTAATGGTCTCTGAGCCCAGTGCAGCTTTCCTACTTATTCTCCGCCATTTCTCCCGATTTTCGACATCCTTGGTTGTATGTCCATTAGCCATTTTTTGGGTGCGTCCCTTCTACTCTGGCGGAGGCAGCATGGCTAGACACACAATCATATGGGTGTATGTATTTTTATTTTTTCTTTGTAATTACTATAAGAAAGTGTTTATATTTGTCTAACTCTCTGTTCTAAGAAAAAACTATAGTCAAAGTTAGGAGGCGCTAAGGAATACACATGCAATCAGAGAGCAATAATGAGATCTTCTGTCATCAGAAGAATATCCAGTATAAATAAATGTAACAGTGTCTTTTACGGTGCAATTTTTTTAATTATTTATACCAAGCTATCTTGCTTGCCAAAGTAGTGCAAAGTTATTACTTATTTTTTTGGAATCATCCCAAACCGAACTAAATACAAAGAACATTTTCTCAATGCAACATTCCAGCTACGGTGCTTTTACAAAATAATTTTGGATATGGAGATTAAAACAGAGGATCTCAGAAGCCGAACGTATATACGTAACTGTTAAAAATAGGCATGACTGTCAGTCTTGGATTAGTCGTCATTAATAGCATTACTATAATGTTCCATATTTAAAACAGAGACACATCGCTGTCTGTGACATATAAAACCTTGCTAAAATATTACGCTTTAACGATTTTTTTAAATGTGAATAAATACAATAGGTATATTCATTTTTTTAGTATATTTTTTTTCAATCTAACAAATAGTTAAATCGTTGTAAATATAATAACTTTATAACTAAGAAAGCAAAGATTGTTTTTAGCTTAATTTGTAATGATTTAAAATCAGCCTATCGTCCATTGCACGACCAACATAGGACTTCTCTAATACACGCCAGTCATCCCGGTCTTGCACGTGTATTTCCCATAGCAGACATGTCACTCCCTCCAACGAATTATTGGTCTGCTACGGTTTAAAATACGCACTTCAAATTGTGATAATCTTTGCAATCAGTACCGAATGTATTATTGTTACTCTTGTCGGCTGCACGCAACTAATGAAATCGTAAATCAACAGTGTTGAGCACACACATCGACGGAATCCCGGATGGCAAATATGCTAGTTTTGCTCCCCTTGGTACTAATAATGAAAGAAAAATTTAATAAAAATTATATTTATTACTTAATACGATGGCTCAGCGACCCAAAAAAATTCTCAGCCTCCGACACAAGAAATCTCCACTGCTCCCTGTTCAGTGCAACCTCCTGCCAGTCGACTCTTTGGAGGACTTACAGGTCCTTTAAGACTTCGTCTTTTTATTACTTAAATTAAGTCTTACTTATTAAGTTTTCCTTGGGAATACCATTTGTAATAAATTAACGCTTATACAACCACTGGCGTAAAGGTCACCATTTTATAAAGTATTTTCAGGCAAATTAAAAATAAAATAATTCGTGGAGCTTCTGGACCAACTGGTTATTTACTTCTTATTTTGGCATAAGTTTTAATTGTGTGCATTAGACAGTTTACAACTTTTATGTATTTGAAGCTGCACACAAGTAAAAGAGCAGCTGGGACACAACACAACAGAAACTGGTCTATTGCTGTGATCTGAACTTACTTGAGATTTATATTTTCCTTCTTACACTTTCCTTTTAACACCAATCCACAACCATGTGCATAAACAGAAAATGGTAGAAGCTTAATATTTTTAAATCATTTAAAATAAGATCCAACGGGAACTAACCATTATCGCAGTCGAACGTCTCTCTTGCCGTGTTAATTAATAAAATTAAAAACAGTCCTGATGAACAGCACGGCAGTGTGCCAATTACCTGTGTCGGTTCTTATCTCGTTTACCTTTTATTACTTGGAAACCTTGCTCGTAAATATATTGTCTAAGCAAGCGAAGCGAGCGAATTTTGACATCCGTGTTCCTTGATTTATTTAAAAAATTCTCGAGTGCTTCTTTAATTGGGATAAAGATGTGGTCAAAAAGGGGGAAAGTTAGCTGTAGCGTTATTTATGAACGGATTTCAATCATATTTAAAAGCAACAATATATACGTCAAGTTCCCCACAGGTTGCTGTAACAAAAATAACACAAAAAAAAAAGTAGGAGGCGGAAGTTTGTAGTAACGTTTCATGAATAGATTTCATATTTAAAGGATATTCGCGAAGACTACTGTTCGCAGAACTACTACTTATGTTATTTTTAATTATGATTGAGAAGTATTTCGTAGATAAAAGCTTTTGAAAACTGACCACGTGACTAAACCTCGCTTACTTGATATACCAATTGTAATTTAACACGCAAACTATTACATTTACTGAGATTATTAAATAAACATTATAAGTGTCCATTACCCATCCAAGAAAGGTCCGATATTTTCTCATGAGTATGTAGGTAGATGCGTACCAATTTACAAGGTTTAGTTTCTAAACGGGATTACTGTGGGATGTGCCCAAACCGTTATTAATTTCTAGTGTTGGGTCATCATTATACGTTAGTTGGGCAAAATTATGGCTTACAATGTTGTATGTTTCTATATTAAAATCAGTGAATAAACTTATTGCTCAGATTTAAAATTCGGCTAGTCTTATGATAGAAATACTCATATCGCATATTTAAGCGTACATTTAAATCTATATTTTTGTCATGTGGATGATGTAAAAGCGAGTAAGGATTTGTTTCTTATAAAAATTTATATATATTTCTCCCTTTATAATATTGTAAATCCTTATAGTTGAATTAGTGAACATGAGAAAATTAATTACGCGACCGACTACAAACGCAAGTCCTCCTATTTGATAATCTACACAATCTGTGGTTCTCGATACAATACAATACAATACAAAATATCTATATTGCCCACATACAGTAACAAATAATATTACATTTACAAAGACTTCAACAAAATATGAGCAAAGGCGGACTTATTGCTAGGCAATCTCTTCCAGTCAACCCTTACGAGGTGAAAGAGAAACAGTTAAGTTAGGGTGGGTACAGCAACAGATATAGTTGAAAATTATAAACATACACAAATATTGCATATAAAATAAACATACATAAATAACTTACATACTGTAACATTCATACGTACTGAATGATCGATTAATCAATTATGTTTTTTTTTTGTTTCATCGCCATATCTTTGCCATCATTATCTATATTTCATCAACTCCTATGCTAACTTCTATCGAAAAGTACTCTAATAATATAGATTCACCAAATCTAAGAGATTTATACTTGAATATTTTTTTAAATTTAGATAAACTACGAAAAGTCACATTGTCGACTTGCGCTTGAGCAATTTCATTTTATTCAGGTAAATGGTCATTAAAAAATGGTCTTTAACTCGTATACAAAATGTTTGATGTAAATTTATTAATATTTGAAAGCTCTTCACACTGCGGCTGTCGGCTCTGTGCACTACATCAAAAACGGTGCACTCAAACTAATTGCATTTGCTATTGATGCAGGCCTATCCAGCTCTTGGCAGTAAATACCTAGCCCGAGCCAGATGTGCTCTGCATGCGGACTAAGTATAATGAATTAAATTCTCTATACCACGGAGTAATAATATATATATACGAACAAAACTATTGGCACTGTGAACTGAAATAGAAAAAATATCCCAATATTTTTATTAATGTACCGTTCACCCGTCAAAACTTGATTGTATTTTACAAGTGCCAAAAATAAACAAGTACATTTTTTGGTCATCAAATTCCGCGGCTTCACTTCGATATAATCGCTAAAATAGAGCATCTCTTACTTTGGAACAGATAAGTGTTTCTATTTTCACTAGTGACAGCAAATAGAATTGATTATCAACGTATCCAAACCCATTACTATTTTCAGGTTTACATTATGCACGATATGCTTCCGAATACACGATCCTGTTAAATAATCAAAAAGCTCTATAAAATCTTTAGTGCAGAAACGCCTGTGGCCTGCATTTTCTTGTAATTCCGCAAAAGGAAACAATTCATTGGCTGAATATCCTAGCAGATCCCATTACTGTGTTTCACGGAATAATTTTTCAAATTGAGGGTCATAACCAGTTAATAGAGCAGATTATTGGCGAAATAGCTCCTGAACAAATGAAAATATTTTAGTTATTTATTTATTTTAGAACAGCTTCTTATTCTTGTGTCCCGGTGTCGGCTATAGACCTCTTCTTGGATTTTCCATTTCACCCGGTCAGTTATTTAGAACAGCTTAATTTAGAGCTTTTTATTATTCTTTTCAAGACGATTACGGGATCCAATGAAATAATTTTCAACTTTTCCGTTTTAATTTTTAATAAATCAAACAAAGTATCATTCATGCTTGAACACAAAAATGAGAACAACAATGTTTTATGTATTGAGCACACAATTCATGTCCACTTAGAATGAGCTCTCAGAATAAACGAGAAAACTTTACTCGTTAAGTTATTTTAAATGGAATTAACTCAGACAGTATTGCATTTGCAGTCAAAAGTAACAAAATTATAAAACTACCTATTAATATATAAAATGTTCATATCTAAATATTTTGAAATATACAATATATTTATTTAATATCTATGTTAATTGCAATCTTGTGCATAAGATGATTCTTCTGCAACATTTCGAGATGATACGACAATTTAATTGAATGTATTTTTATTATTAAGATCTTGAAATCCTCAAGCGTTTAGAAGATAACGCAATGAGCGCTATCTGTAGGAGATCCACAGACCAGACGAGTACAAACAAGATTTCAGCCGAAACTCTAACAGAAAAACTGTCTCGAATGTAAACTGGATAGTAATTTCTCGAAATTACCGTTAATGCTTATTCAACAACCTATAAAAACAAAGAGCCGGCGACAGAGCAGGGTCAGAAATTCTATTGTATATTAATGTTTGCGACGCTATTCTCCCGCTAGTTTTGGCAAAGATGCAATTTCATTTGAATATTGTGTAAGTCTACTGTTACCCCGCGTAATAGCCCCAAAGCACTTTAAATACAGAGTGTTTATAAAAGCAAACACACTCATTCTATGATGGTGTTATTAACAAAAAATACTTAATTATTGAAATAAAGAAAGAGTTTTTTTTTCAACAAGCGATAAACTGAGTTAGGCCGTTTTAGGAACAATTTTGTTAAGGAAAATTATGTCAACAAACAAAGAGACTCCTAATTAAAAAAAAAAAAATGATTTCTAGTATTCCCATAAAGGTTTACAACATCTGCTAAAAAGGCTTGCGAGGGGATACGGATCCAGTACCTGAAGGCTCTTAGAAGTTGAAGCTTAACTTGACTGTATCAATAGATGATATGTCCACGAACATGTTGCAGCAGGCAGAACCATTACTAATAAATGACAATAAAATAGTGGGTGGCCAGGACATAACCCATAACTTAATTATATTTGTGGCAGCCTGGTGACTTATTACTCATACGGAATGAGCCCCCAAATCAGTCGCCACGCCACTTTTGGCAAAAGAAGAGCAAAATTTAATAAAATTTTGTTGACTCACAATATATAAATACTATGACATAATCTAAAGTCTTCCGAACTGGATAAAATTGCAATAAAAATTTACAAGTTGTAAAAAGCGTTCGCCAAAACTTAATATATAATAATAACATAGAAACACAAACACTAAGGTGTAAAACAAGATTCGTTAGGCAATAATAGGAACATCGTACTTCCGGAGAGATAATTAAAAGCAAATTTTACCGGTCTCACATCGCGTAGATGTTCTCATTTCGAGTATAAGTGCGCTAGGGTTCGTCACCGTGTCTCCACGATTTATACTCTGAGTATTACAAGCTATTCGACATGTTGCCGTGAAGCGGAGAGCTAGAAAAGTAAGGAGTCGGCACAAATGAATGGATGAACTCCGTGGAGTATAGAGATCAATCAATTTGGACGAGCGTTAAAAGCACTTCAGCTAGCTGATTACAGATTTGCGCATCGTTGAAAGTTTTACTTAGTAAATTTAGGTTTAGAACGTTAATGGAAATTGGTAAAAATATTTAAGCCTCATTATTAAGTGAACTAAGGTAAGAATTGTAAGAAGATAATTAAAAAGACAAGCTTAAAAGTCACTAGCTTAATTTAGGAAGCAATGTTTAAACTGCCATATCCAAACTTAATTTAGAATATCCATTGAACAATGTAGGATGATTGTACTCCTGTCTAATTGTTTCTTGCAATGCGACTATATTAAGGAGTGAGACGCCGACAACTTTATGACTTCTTGAATGAGTCGTTAAGTTGTCGAATCAATTCGTGAGGCTCAAAATTATTCGAACGGAATCGAGATAGAGGGTACATGCCGAATAATTTTACGGCTTTTCACAGATGTTTGAACATTTATACGAATGAATATCACTTTGGGTTAACAGAATTGTTAACCTTTGTTACATTAGGTGGGCGTTTATATGTTAAACTTATCTAAAAATGTGTTCAGTGAATATTTACTTGTTTACAAGGAATGATCCTTAAAGTAAAAGTACCTTAATTTTAAAAAAATTGTGAGAGAAATCCCAATCGTTGCGTCGATGTAATGTATGTTCAGAGAAAGCTGGCAACGAGAGTGAGATGCATGCAGTAATGATTAAGTTATCAGTTTAATAAATACTATACCTCAAAAAAACTGTGTTAAATATAATAAATTAAGTATGTATTCTCATTAAAGTTAGAAAAAAGTTCTTGAAAAACGTGAACATTAAAAAAATATTTTACTTTATTTTACACTACAATGGCTTCCTTGAAATTCCGGAACAGTATACTAAGTCAAACGGTACTTAAATAAAAGTTAAAATGCGCAATCAGAAAGTAACTTTGAAGTTCTAATTAGCACGATGCTATGTGCCTTTAGCTAAGGAGTCATTAAAATTCAGCGATAAATGAACTCAGAAGAATTTTAATTAAAATAGAGCACGCATATTCATAAAAAGTTTGCGAAGAGAACATTGAACTCGATAAATAGCAGAAAATGTATATTGGTATACTGTGTTACTTCCGCCTGAGAATTAAAACAACTTGCCCCGAGTTCCAAGTAGCAAATAAATATGAACGTACCGTCTGTAGTTTTTAACTGAAATTCTCTTTGCCTTTATTAACATATCAGAGTTATTATTTGGCAACTGTGTTTTCAATATTACTCAACTTAGCGCAGTGTCGTTTAAAATCATGTGCAGATATTAACTTCCAGTTTAGCATTAATATGTTTGTGATATTGTGCTGTATTTAGGCAAAGACCTCCACCAACTTTAAATATCCTTGTGGAAATTTGGAAAGCCTTCCGCTTGACCTATGGATCTTGTTTCGTTTGTCATCGTATCGTCATTATTACAGCATTTTTTCAATAGAGTTTCGGAGCCCAGAGTCTGATAAACCACTAATTTTTCCCCCCTCACGATAACACGGATAGGTTTATAATGTTTACTCTAACTAACCTTCATTTTTAGGAATGCATTGATTTACAAAATCTGCCACCATTAAGAGAGAAATACGTACAGTAAGACCTCTACAAATATTATTGTCACCTAGACTATATTAAACATGCATGTTTTTATTACCTATATAATTATGTATGTTTGTATTGTATTTAACAATGTATCCTTGTTGTGCAATAAAGAGTTTTTGTATTGTATTGTATGTAGGTAATAAAAACTTTTAATTTTATTATGTTCTACAACATACTAGTTTTGACATCAAGTAAAAAAATTAGATGGTAATCATTAAAAAGATAGATGTTTATTTCCG
Source organism: Euzophera pinguis (assembly GCA_947363495.1). Lineage (NCBI taxonomy): Eukaryota > Metazoa > Arthropoda > Insecta > Lepidoptera > Pyralidae > Euzophera > Euzophera pinguis. The sequence goes on from OX376155.1 coordinate 8,676,913, forward strand.
TAAGCGAATAATACAAATTGTAACAAGAATAAGAAAAACTTTTTTACAAAACAGTTTTTAAGAATGAGAACATTATTCCAGTTGAGGGAGTAGGAATTAATAAAAACGAGACGGGAAAGTCGTAAAGAAAAATGTCACTGCAGTGCAAAGTATGTCTTCTCACTTCAGTGGCTACTAAATCAAATATATTTGTAAAAACTTTATTGTACCGACATACGCCTAATACTATTATAACTGTGTGTCGAAAATACCTTATTATAGATATTAGTCAATCGTATTTATTGCTTAACAAGTATATTTTAGTAGCGCTCGGAGTATCAAATCACTCATTGGAACTTAGTTACATAATTTATTGTTATGTACTCTTTAAATCCTTTCACATTTTACCCAAATCTAGCGAATTAAAAAAGGAGGGTTATATAAATAATCCTTATTTTAGAATACAGATATTATTAAAAACACTCTAAACTAAAGTAGTTATTAAATTATTTCCATCGTTTTGTGCATATATTTAAGTCGAATTTAATGCACTTGCAGTAGAAAAAAAAGAGATTTGTTATGAACTATATGAAAAAAACAGTCTCATATGAAAAAACAGTCATATAACATATGCTGACTAGGAAACCCTATGAGAAGGGAATTAAAACAGGTCCGTTTTAAAGCGTCCTTTAGGCGCAGCCGCTTATTGATATTAAACTATGATTTATATACGGAACCCCTTTGAGTTATGATCTCCATGCGCTAGTTGCGCGCTAAGTTATTTATAGGGGCAGAAAATCTAAATATCTACAAATGGAAAGTGCAATTTTAAAGGTAATATAAAATTAAATACGTTATTTACATTAAACATATTATTTACGAGCTGTGTCCGCGACTTCGTCCGCGTAACGTTCCATTATTATACTTTTCTTATATACTATAGGATACTACTCGTATAGGTACACCCAAACTCCCCTATTGTGGTCGTACTTATTATCTCCGTTATTGCAGATTTGCACTCGAAATAAGTAATTGATGCAATTGATATTTAATCACGAGCGCTGATGTCACTAGCGCGTTGCCGATCCTAAAGGAATTTTTTCACGCCCTTTTTGAAGGCTCCCATGTTATAGTCACTAGGGAAATCCATGGCAGGGAGTTTATTCCATAATCGCAGTGTACGAGGGAGGAAATTCCATTTGAAGCGTACACGATAACATGGGATCCAAGGTATGGAGATGAAATCCCTGACGATGACGCGAGGTGCGATGGTAAAAAGTGGCTGTTGTCCTCGTGTCAAACAATTCCTTCGAGCATAGCCCATATTACAAGCGGTAGAACACGCATAAGGAAGCGAAGTCTCTCCTAAGATTCTCAGAGCTCAATACCGCTTGTAATCACGGGATCTTCGGCAATTCTAACAGCGCGTCTCTGTATTGAGTCAAACGGCTTAAGCTGACATTCAGGTGCGCCTACAGGTGACAACAATATTCCATATGTGGCCGCACTTGCGCCTTATATAGGAGCAGTCTATGCTGTGGCGTGAAAAATCTGGCATATGTATAATATTTCGACGGAACTCTACCTATTTCGTATAGTAGAAAAAGTCGAAACAGCTAGGGCGAGATTTGAACATAAACATTTCACATTTGCTACCAACTGGTGACCGACAAAGGAACTTACACACGATCATGATCCTATAAGTCTGGCTACCCGGGAAAAAGGCTACGGATGATAGACGGCTGTTACTCTATATATTGTAATTAGCCAGTATCGTCAATTCTAGGGCCATAATTTAAAAGTATTTTCTTCTGTTTATTATATGCTTTAAACTTAGTTTAGGTGCATACTAAAGGTTGCGTATTCAATTCTTAAGAAAGGTAATGTAGTTACCTACATACTAAAAATATGTCTTAAATAACATTGATTAGTCATATGTCCTACTTATGTTTCCACATTAAATGATGTTTGTAATTAAAGACTCTCCATACCAATATAAGGATTTTATGAATCATTCATTCATATCGAGTGGATTACATGGGTAGAGTTTTTCGGAACCGCCTATCAACCTTTGACCTGGTTCCTTTAACTATCACAAAACGGGAGCCGGGGAATCACGGCTTGACGTGTCTCCCGAAGCGCGGGATCATCAACATTATCAGACGAAGCCTGCAATGTCCTAACCTAACTGGGAACAACTGAACAAAGTATGATTACCATGGGAATCGAACGACCTCCGGAACTTTGCAGGATTTTGCAAGGTTGAATCATCTGGATGTCAATTCTCTTATTTTATATAGCGCACGATTGAATCGTTTAATTAGATCGCAATGGCTATTTTTGACGTTTCGGGTATTCTGTTACTAATTTTAAGACCAATCGTATTCCACTGGCATGCCATTGAACTGCAATTGGAAAACTTTGTTAATCAAGAAATCATCAAAAGTCATCAATGTTTCAATAATCTTCATCAGTTTTAGTTCGATTTATTGAGATCCAAAATTGCGTTAGCAGAATACCAATATTGAGCATAACAAAAATGCATCGTAATTGAGTTGTAATTGAATATTAGTTGCATGGTCTTTTAAAGTTTATAAGCGGAATTGAGACCCTGATAGTCAGATTTAGATGAATTAGATGACATTCCAGGCTTCTGAAACTACGTCCTTGGTGCTGAATGGCATCTGGTGGTTGTTAAGAGAATCACGTCAGTAATTAAGAGAAGGTCTTGATAACTTTTACACCAGGGTGTACAGGGTCGATTGACCATATAGCCCACTCGAAAAGACTAAATGGAAATCTGGGTCCCGTTTTCATACAATACGGTCATAACTTCGGTTTTCTTACATTACGTTATGGTGTATCTGTTATCAAACATTGTAGCAGTCGTAGCTTCCAAAATGGCTACTATAGTACGTCGATGTGCTACGCCGTAGCAGTTGCCACTTTTCTTAGAGTACTTCGAATTATGTCGCAACCAATAGCCATGGACTAGCATTGTAAATCTATATTGTGCTTCACAACTTTTATTTAAATAGCTTTTGTCTGAAGATCCAGGGGGTCTTCAACTATATTCATACTAAAAGTCAACAAAATCCATTTTGCGGTTTGGCCGTGTAAGCGTAGCTGACAGACAGACTTTCACACTTAAAATATTTTTATGCAAGTATAGATATAACCAAAAATAAACGATTAATTATTTTACTTCTATATTCCTAAATAACCCTTCATTTAATAGTAATTGACCTACTTATTTTCAACAGAAGTACCCTCAAACTGAACAATTTATATAAGTACATCCCACGCAGAACAAATTCAAGGAATCAAAACATTTATTGGCGGTAGGTACGTGTATACTAGTTCATAAGACCGGCGGTGGCTGAGCGCAGCGTGCCGTATCTGTCATCTCGGAGCGTCACGGCAAACACGCCGTTAGACCTCGCCCATTTTATTAGGGCCCGAAACTCGACGCGCTACTAAAATGGAATTGTTGAGCTCTTTGATACACACTGGGATATAGCGATGATTTGCCATGTGCGATTTGTAGTACAGAAGGTATAGCGTGCTCTGTTATATTTGTGGCTTTTGAAGAACATTCTGTGCATAGTAGGTTTCAAAGAGGCAGGTGATGAATCATATGATGGTCAGAACCCTATCTGTCATCTCGGAGCGCCACGGCAAACACGCCATTAGACCTCGCCCATTATATTTGGGCTCGAAACTCAACGTGCTACTAAAATGGAATTGTTGAGTTGTTTGATACAAACTGGGATATAGCGATGATTTGTTTTGTGAGATTTGAAGTACAAAATACTAAAGATATTGCGTGTGATATTATATTTGTGGCTTTTGAAGAACATTCTGTGCAAGGTAGGTTTCAAAGAAGAATATGATGAATCATATGATGGTCAGAACCGTATCCGTCATCTCGGAGCGTCACGGCAAACACGCCGTTAGACCTCGCCCATTTTATTAGGGCCCGAAACTCGACGTGCTACTAAAATGGAATTTTCGAGTTCTTTGATACAAACTGGGATATTAAGTGATGAGTTAAAATATGCGATTTGAACGTTTCGGTGTAATACATGAAGCCTTTATCCTCTAATTGACAATTCATAAAATTCCCACTTTCCAAAATACCTACTCATCTGTTACTCATTTCCTACAATCACTACTTTCTAAAGTAGTATTTCGAAAGTCTTAAATTTGCCGAAGCGAGTTCTCAAACAAATCATATGAAAGACAACATCATAAATGCAACTCACTAATAGATTTCAGAACTCATCACCCTCATGGCATTTCACATCACATGCATTAGATCTATCCCATCAAACTAATGAATGAAATCTCTGCGCAAAGTGATACAAATCGCGCGACGCGTCGCGCGTCGCCCCGTCTCGCAACGTTGCTGGGGTCACATAATTTTTTGACGTATCGTCCCCTTGAGTGTACACCTTTTTTTCTTTGTTCTCCACTCCCGCTCATAATAGGGTTGTTTGTTTCAGTTTTCCTGTACAGATATTGAATTTACACATATTGTGTTTACGCAGCACATGACTTTGATATTATAAGTATATATATTTAAAGAGTACACTATATTTAGTAACGGGGCTAAATATTGCTACCCTGCACTGCTTCTATGAAGAATTTTACAGGTAATAACTTCAGTTTCACACCTTTCATTTTTTACATGAAGATACTTACTTTCATTTAAAAAAAGCTCACATGCCAATCAACAACAAAATTCGGAACATCTTCCTACACCATATTTCAACCTAATGAAAAGCAGTCCGCAATTCTATTTTTATCTATAGAAAAAAAAACTCGTATCAATTTAACCAAACCGATCCGAGCAGATAAATCGAACAGACTAACAAAAGCACAGTGTATCTGGACGTATCATATCAGCAATTATCTGGCGAGGCAGCCCTGCCAGCGATTGCGATCAAGAGTGCCTCCGCGAAATGAGAACGGGCACCCAGGGAGACCACAGATAAAAAGTTTCACTTTTTCGACAACTCTCAGCGGTGACATTCGGCAGCTACAATAACGCCGGCTGTGGCAACCCTTATTATGTTATTGTTTGCGTAATTGTTATACACAAGTTTTCTCATAAACGATTCTTTGCGTTTAATGACTTTAGAAATAAGCTATACACTTATTGCTATCGAGTAATTCGCGTAAGAAAACCGCATTAGTCTAAATGGTATAATTTACCGAAACGCGAAAATAGGCACAGATTCAACTGATTGTATGTTGTGTACGTTTGCAGTATCGTAAGTACGTACCTAGTAAGTACTTATTACTATTCTGCCATTGCTTTCTTTATTTTGTGACGTACTTTTATTTATATCGTGCAATTAAGATATTACAAACAATATTCCATACTTTTTTCTCCTAGACTGTATATTAACATCCACTTTTAACAATAGGTATATAGAATTTAATTAAACTTTGATAATGTAAGCATTTCTTAAAAGGATCTGTTTATAACATTTAGTCAAAATTAAGTGTAAGTAGTAACCGAAACAGTAACTGGTATATTTCCGCAGAAGAGCTCCGAGAACGATGCGACTTAGGTGATAAGTCTGAGTTTCTTATTTACGGTCGGGCAATATCTGAAGAAGGCAGTGGGCACTAATATCGTGTGGTCGCTGCCGATAGCCGCTCGATAGAATAATATGACGTGAGTGGGCCCCGCCGGCACGTAGGCAATAAGCGGGCCGGAGTATGCCTTCCGGAAAAATAAGATTGTCGGCATCGGCGCGTGCCGACCGACGCCGGTCCTCGTTACCCATCGGCCGCTTTATTTATTCAAATTGTTGGAATTTTTTTAAAAGGGTTATGTTTAAAGAGCTCGTGTTATAAGAAGGTTGATGTTTATTTTATACGGCGAATGTATGACCTCAGAAGTTTTGGAAACACGTTTGGTAGCGAAAGATCTGTACGTACTTTTTCTGTCCTGGCAAAAATATTAGTTATTGGGTCCATTAAATATTGTTAAAACATTTTTTAAGTACGGCATTAAGGTTTATTATCAGATATCATGATCAATAGGACAAAATCGTAGGATAACAAGAAAACAGCGAAGGACACGTGAATATTTGACACTGCAACCAGATGTTATTAAAAACATAAAATTTATGTAAATCCACTCAAAATGTTGTATCAATAGGTACATTGTTATAAGAAAGTCCTTTCAAATGCGCACGGTTTTTTCTAAAACATAATCAAACGACCAAAATTTTATTCGGACAGTGATTGCCTGATTCATATCATGCACACGCTCAGACTCATAAAACATACAGTTCAAAGTTTCACATCCAACATAACCACACAACCAGCCAATGTTCCTGTGAACGTGTGACATATTCAAAAAGAAAACGTCCCGCTGCGGCATGCCTTGTTTCATTTTACGATCTTATCGAAATAATCCGATCTGGCTTGTTATTTACTGCCGCCTTCCCTCAATTCAAGCTCTCACGGGCAAACCGCAAACGCGCGTATTGTTATCGACCTTATTCCCACAGCACTCGATACTGAATCCTTTATTTCTAATCCGTTTGCGTAACTCCTTGCATTCTCGACTCCGTCGCGGAACGACATCGGGTTAACGATACAGAAAAAGTTGTGCAGTTTCAAACTTACTGTCTGTGAAATATAATACACTTTTCAGAAATATTTCCTTGGCGTTCTACCCTTTTTAAAGTGTTTTCCAGATATTCCTTGTGTGATTGAGAGGAAAAATTTAGGTGTTTATTCCACATGAGGCGACGGAGCCAGACTATCACTATAAACACTTTACAGCGGCAGTAGTCACGCCAATTATTTATTTAGCTACTGCGGTAGTGGATATGATTTTATATAATCTTGAGAGCCAATGCCTATTTTAAGAAATATGAGTCATCGTACCAATTAATTAGATAAACGAGTCAGACATAGTTATTACAATCTCAAATGCAAGCGAGAGAATAACATTCCAACTTACAATAGTTGAATGTAATTAGACTACCGGGAATAAAGTAGTTTTCTGTTTAATTAGGACATTGTATTCTTAAATCATAGGATTCTAGTGAAAGATGATTCTTAGTATTCCGGATGATACAAACGTTTGATGTCAGATGGTAGAGTTGGAACAAAGCCGGATGACTGGAGTTGCGATTCATAGCAAATGCCTCCTTATCTTATACATAGGTAGGTATATATCTCTATCTCAGAGTGTTGCAAGGATATGAAAATAGATTTATGTCTTACCTGTGATTTTTTGGGAAGATAGAAAGACTCAGGATAGGGGACAAGAACACATCTCTGGTTATTAGTGTCTCCATTAAAAGAAGTTGAGCACAAATTAAGTTCATAATAGAAATAATATAGAATAGAGGTTTTCTGAACCCTTAGCACTAATAACCCAAAAATATTTAACTAGTTAAGAGTTTTATTAAATTTATTTTTTTCTTCGTAGCTTTACGTCAACCACATTACATGTAAGTATTTCACTTTTTAGGCTGTTATATAAAAATTAATTATCTAAGTGACAATTAAACAGAGTAACTAGATATCAATGGCACACCAAGCTCAAATAAATTTAATTCTGAATAAATGCAGCATTCGCAAGTATCTTACATTTAAAATGCGAACTGTTACAAAGTTGCAAAATACAAAACAGCGTCTAGGGTTAAAGTGGAAAATTCAATATGGCGCGAACGTTCTCAAGTCTCCTGCCACTACTTGGAGGCGAGCACCTAATAAGCGTGGACGGGAATGAAGTAAAAATTCACACCATTGTCATTCCACGAGCGTAGCACTGGTAATGAGCTAAGTTCGCCGTAACGCGTCGTAACTTACATACCAATCGGAGTCCGAGTCTTCTCCTATCCGCCATTGGTAATCATGCCACAAACATGGAAAACAAGAAAGTTTTGATCATGTTTCTCACTGGATTTCAGGTAAACCAAACGGAAAATTGCGGAAGTTTCCGTTTGTTCGATATCCATAGATAGGTTTCGTTGTTGATATTTTAAATTTTGATATTTTTATAAGTTAGCCAGATGTGTAGCATGAGACATGAAAAATTACCATCAACATGTAAACATGGGCATGCATCGTTCCTCATTTCATCCATACTTTTCATTTCATACCATCCACCACCACATTTTCATTTAAAAATCATTTAGTATTTCAAATCATCTTTTTTATCCAAATTGTTTACACGTCATCTCATCACTTTCCATATGAATATGGAAAAAATCTCGTAAGATCTAAAAAATCCACTTTGCAATGAAATTTGAATTAAGGATTAAAGTGGACATAAAAGTTAGAAAAAAGATCCATCAATGGAATTTTGTAATGGAATTATTTATTTGTATTTTTATTTTCTGTATTTTTTTATTCTAAGTAGTACCTAACTTCAGTTTTATCAATTGGATTAATATATGGAAATCTGTAATAAAACAAATAAAGTTCTGTGACGAACTCTCAGAAGTCTCGAAATCTCAGAAGATTTGTGCATTTCACTGAAGTATTCCACTACAATTCCCCTTCATCTACTTCATGTGGCAGGGCTATACATAGTCTCATGCAGAGACAGCCGAGCAAGGGAACCCGCCACAAACAAATACTTTTTACATCAATATACCCTGGACCTTACAGCTTTTCATTATAAATGATTCAAAAAAACGAAAGCCAAAATAAAATACGCAGAGTATTGAAATTAATTCTGATGTTCATAAACTCACTCGCCTTCGGCCTTCCTTCGCCAAGGTCGGAGTGGACGCCTATGAGGGATTGGACCCCTACCTCTGGCTTGCCTTAGTCGGCCAGCCAGAGTGGAGTCGCAAGAGTTATATGCTCGAGGGTGGAAGTGTATTGCACGTAATGGCGTAATAACGGGGAAACCTACTCACGAGGAAACTCGCGATGGCGAAACCGGACCCGCGCCTCTTGGCGCCTTTAGCTGCTCATTCCAATGGGCAACATTGGAATGAGCAGCTAAGGGCGCCAAATACGCGCTCTGTTGCCAAATACGGTGACTATTTGAGGGGCCCATTCACTGAGTGGCGAGTGACCGCCTGCCACTAATAGTCAGTAATCATGATTAAGGCAGGTGTCCGAATCTCTATTACAATAGCCCAGTTTCATCTCCATCCAAACTTCATCACTATATCCCATATATTCTTTTCATACATTAGAAATAGTTCCTACTCCTGAGAAGACCTGTTCATGGGCATCTCATCTATTGATATAGCCGAGGACGGGTTTTGGCAGGAGCACTACATGACATCAACTTCTCCAAAGGGCCTCTACGCGTTGGATCCATATCCCCGCGCAAGCCTCTCAACAAAGGACCGGGGCAACCCGTGAATCCCAAGCGGAGATACATAATATTATTAATTTTATGGCTATAATAAGCAGTGAACCTATAAATAGCTGCTTCCCGAAACTTTGCCGTGTCTGCGAAACGTAAACTCTTAAGAAACCTTATAAATTACTTCGACTTACGAATCAATAATCAGAAGCTTGGCAAATTTTAGGTAAGGAAAATGTATAGGCTTGCCATAATCTTCTGACTGTATTAACTCTGCCTTTGCAGACAGATGAATGAAGCACGTATGGAGGCAATACTGTTTACCACTACTCTTTTTTTGTACAATTTTTATGTTAGAATTTCCCATGGTGATGCAGGTGCAGATGTGGAATGAGATGGTGCTCATTCGTACCAGCTCTGAAAAAACCCAAAGTCGTAAGTGTCCGGAAATATATCTGCTGGAAAGAAGTGCAGTGATTTGCCGTACGTATTACTACTTAAATAAAAATGTAAAGCATTTTATGCGAACTTTGACAATTTCGACATAATATTTTACAGCGTCTGGTCCTGCGGTCGAAGCTGAGATGGTAGAATTAACACACTGGTACACACACAACGTACTGGTTGACATGCCAATCTGTTGATATCGAACCTATAGCTATAAGTTCGGTAGAATCCCTATTGATACCCGGACAAATGGAGAAATGGCCTTTTGCATATATTATAATAAAAATTATAGGTCTTTGAAACTCTTTTAGAAACTACCTCAATACTATTTATTGAAGTTAGTGTAGAAAATAGAGAGACTCTAAACGACACTATTCAGGGAAACTATTGGGTACAATCAACTCGAGAAAGAGATTATAAACTTGAATTCTCAATTTCTTTAGGATAAAGTTTATGTTTCATATTTTGGTGTCGGTCTACTAACATTCAAAGGAAAAAGTAGACTCATACTGCCGTGATCCTGGTAGTTACCAATCAGCACCCGTTTCTTTTGACGCTTGGCCGCGACTTCGCAAATGGAATTTGCAAGTAATTTTACCGCCACCCCCAACGGCGTGGCGGCCCGGCTTGCTCTCTTGTCTCCGCGTGTCGCTTCCATTACAAATTGTGTTGGAATAAAAATATGGCCAGATTTATAAAAAGATGATGATACAGAAAAAAATAAAACGTTTGTTAGTAAGACAGGTCTTGAAGTAAATTAAAAAAAAAACATAATGCCAGTCTTCTAGACCCGTTACCGCCTTGGGGAAATGATCGTCCGGGAGTCGCCTTATTATATTTGTTTTTTTATCTGTCTAAGCGATTTAGATGAATTATCCCTTAATACGAGTATATATCATCTCAATTTAACATTAAACAACTAACTTCTATTACAAAGGAAAGCTTGCTATAAATATCCGAGACAAGTATACAGCCATAACATTATTTAAGTTGAAATTAAGGTTTAATTAATACAATAACTGGAAAATGTCTTCAGTGGTTAAGGCCTTCGGTCGCGGGGTCGTGCGTTCGATTTCCACGGAAAGCATATTTTGTTTAGTCGTTTCCAGTTTGATTAGAACAATACAGGCTTGAATCACCTGATTATCTGATAATAAAGATGATTCCGTGCTTCGGAAGGCACGTTAAGCTGTTGGTCCCGGCTGCTAACTGAAGGTCGTTAAAAGAACTACGTCAGAGGCCATGCGTGTACATGGTCGATTGACAATGTAACCTACACGAATAATGATGATCATGATGACCGGAAAATGTAGTCACTATAAAAATCTACGATGCAAGTATCAACAGCTCTATATGATTCCATCCGTTCACGGGAAGAAGTGGGCGTGTAATAGGAAATGTTCCGCATATTGACTCCGGCGACGTCTCGAGATCTCTAAACAATGACACACGGCGGCGGAGAGTGTCGAAAACCTGGTATTTTTACCCCATCGACTTTTGAACCACAGTTTTACTTAGACTTTAACAACACATTAGTTTGTAGACAACTATCTTGTGTTCCTTGGTGTATTTTGGGAAATTATTTTTACTACTTTCTTGTTACATACTCTGTTCTTAACTCCAAATAGGCAGGGCCGGAATGTATTCAAGATTATTCTAAACTAAGCTAAACCACACGAAAAGCTCGTGTTCCGTAAGGTCATATTGACACCTAAATCTTCGCGATCTAAAAAATCCTGACAATTTTTTTTTTATTTTAAGGTTTTTAAATTAGATTAGTTTTCATTACTGTATCTGTTGGCTTGAATAAAACTAAAATTTAGTCGACAAAATGAAATTAAACCCATTAAATACGAGCCGATTACTGTCAATGAAGAAGTCAGTAGAATTCGGAAGTTTTCGTTACACTGAAATAATGATTGTGATGACGAATAAAATTTTATTAGCAGAAAACAGCTTGAGAAAATAAACAAAATTGATGAGTCCGTCAAAGCATAGAGATAATTCGTAAATCTTCTCAGTAAGCAACTAAAGTTAAAATTGAAATCCCTCCCGAATACCTTAAGGGCGAACTTAAACTTCGAACCCTTTGAAAAGTCCATCCACCATTTACGCAGTATTGAAAGTATATGCTACCCTTATCACATCTCGGAAACTAATCGATGGTATATGACAGGCCTTGATGTCTTGATCAGTGAGTGTTTTGGCTTCAACAAGATACTGTTAGGTGTATTAAGTCGGTTCATATAATATAATATTATATATATTTTAAAAATTTTAATGGTTTGCATTTATATGTAAACTGAGTTTGGTGTGAAACCTGATCTGATATAACCATCATCAGATATCATATGAGTTTACGTAGGTTATAATTACGAAATTAACTGACGAAAAAACACATAGGTATATCAATGAATAAGCAAATGCTACGAGTATGATTGAGGAAAATCTATATTTAGGTTTTTGAAAAGGTATAATAACATTTTGGTTTATTGACGATATTGTAAATAATCAGCTCAAATACAAAAGTTACATAATGCAAGCTAATTATAGATTTATCATTATAATTTGGTAGAAATTAAAAACTACACCTGTCATTTCTTTAACGTATTTCAATAAACCAGGTAACCATCTTCCTAACTTCCTCCGATACATATTCTTTTCCACATTTAAACTGCTCGCGAAAAGGATTTTTTAGGGTAAAAGTTTAAATAAGTTTAGTGGAAGTTCTCAGTCCTCTTTTACGAGTGCAAAAGGGCAAAAGAAGCGGATGTTTGTTTATTCAGAGATTTTATAGATTGTTTTCAGTGAAAGGGAAAGGTTGGTAAAGCGATGAAAACTTATTTACGAATCAAATTACTTTGTTCAGATTTACTTTTTGAACTGCAATCGTAGGATACACTTTGTTAGATTTACCGTTCCTTTTCTTCTTTCTTACGTGTTTTAACAGTTGCATCCTCAGTTGCTTTTCCGAGTGTTCCCGAGGTATGCTTTTGAGCATGGTCCATGAATTGATGAAAATGTATAAAATGGAGGGACTACCCGTCGTACCGTCTGATCTCAGTAACACTTTCTACATAGAAACCAGTCTTAGGATATCGCTCCAGTTGTGTTAATTTCTTTAATGATCAACAATCTACATCTGAAATCTTACACAAAATATGAACTAGAGAAAACTAAAATAGTAAACAATTTTGACTTTCCGTGGAAATCAAAGCGAAGGATTTATCAGCTAATGTATCTTATGTCAATCTTATACGCATTTTAATAACTCGTACCTGTTTCCTTAACATAAATTAAGTATTTCTTAATCATTTGTTCCTCAACAACTTCTCTAATTTTATATTTTCTCTAAATTAATTTAAAAATTCCAGCTGTAATCTGACAGTTATCGAACTTGGAACGTCGGAAACTTTCGACACTAGTGATATTAGCGAACTCATTCCAAGATATTCCAATATTATGACTGTAAAATGTAAATTTTCATTCAAGCAGATGATTATAAATTTTCTTTTTTGTAGATAAAAATTATCTTATTAATGTTTTGTAATAAAAATGTTTTTATTTACAAATGAATCCTTCTTTTGTTTGTAAATGGTGCAATAAAGGGTTCATTCATACATTCATTCATTCATGAATGATACAAAATAAATGAATTCTTGGCAAATAGTCAAGGCATTTTACAGACTACTTAGGTATCATTGTCGCTTCTTTTTTATACGTTTCGTACTTATCTGAGTCTTCATTCCCGTTTCATTCATTCGTTTGCAGAATGTAAGTAATCTCGCAATACTAAGTAAAACCATAGTTCTATATATCTTCATCAAAATCCGTTCAGCAGTTTGGCCGTGAAAGCATGACGGACAGACAGACTTTCGCATTTATAATATTAGTATGGATAAAGAGGTTTCGTCATAATTGATTAACACAATAATTAATAGTTTCCTTTTTATCTCCCTGTATTTTATTTCATTTGCACATCCTAAATAAATTGAATACGAGAATGCTGAGCTACCAATGCAGACTAGTTCCGGACAAAATAAAAGATCAAAATTGTTTATTTTTGCTATCTGTCTGTCTCGTCACGGGGTTCAAATATCTCACATGTACTCCAACAGTTATAGATCGAGGCTTGAATTTTCCTTAAATTATATATTTCTAGTGCAACAACTAATAGAAGAGTGTGTCCAAACAAATACCTTACAACATATATACAACGATTGGCGAATCTGATTCGCACTTGACCTTTTTTTCAAATATTCTAAATTCTACTCAACTCTATTATTTAACTAACAGCATCGGTTTCAAAAAGATACTTATTTTCGTGTTCCTTTACATTCCAAACTTTCGTTTCACATGACTCTCCTAGCAATACCCACGATTTAAAAATAAGATCTCATTTCTTTTCTTTCCTTCCAACTGAACGATCACAGTTCTACAATGCGAACTTTTGCATTTGAAAACTAAAGTTTATTTTTCATTTCCGAATATCGAAATCACGTGCAAGACATTGAATACAAGTGGCGTTCGGGACACAAACATAATTTAGTTATCTCACAAGAGACCAAAAAGTTTTGTTCAAACAAATAATATAGGTTTCCATCCATGCGGGGAGCCGCCCAGGTGGCTCTGCGATCGGTGAGCCCCGAGGGAAATAAAAACTTTGTCGCACGTCGCTTGTCCTAAAGCCTTCTTACAGTCCTCGCGACACGCTCACCGTCCGCAGTTACTATGCAAATTAAAAAATGTACAGAGAGATCCCCTCCGTTCACTTAGATCCACTGCTAAGATCAATATGGATCTGTGACTACATTTTTCCTTTTCAGTCAAAGCGTCGTCGTGCAAATCTGAGTAAAGAATATTTAGTGCTAGAGTTATTTTATTATGTAATAAATTGACGATTGAAATACTACTATTATTGTTGGACTTCAAATTTATTTAACTTATTTATTTTTTTAATTAATTAGTATTATTTAAATACCAATGTAAAAACTTCAATGATTATAAAAAAGTAAAATAGTTTTATTTTAAAATAACCGAGGCATTGCATCATCCAAAAAGGTGCATGAAAATATTTTATTATGTACCGGTGCCATTCTCTAGTGCCCAATACAGTGGTAATTGTAATTAGGTTGTAATCAGTAGCTCCTCATTGTTGAGCCTTTTCCAAATTGGTACCTACACATATTCATCGGAGTTAGACTTGAGAATCTTACTCATTAACGCATGTCATGGAAATGTTCTGCACATTTTACTCCTTTTAGAAAAAAATATTAGAAAGCTATGTTTATTTCATATTTTACCCTCAGACCACAATAATATAACATGCTAAGGAACTAAGATCACGTTTGATATCATTTATCTATTTATAAATCTTTATTGTACCGCAAGAAAATAAATACTTTTACAACTGGCGGGCTTTATACTAAAAGCATAAAGACAACCATTAGAAAAAACAGAAAATAATGTATCAACTAGTGTCATCTCACAACTTTGATGATTACCTCTTTGTGTTCTCATTATTTTATAGTTAGCTACAGAACAGTTTATAGCTTTGATTCCGAACGACACTACGTTTACGATATTGTTACGCATTACTGTAGCGTGAAGAGCGAGCGTAAAACTGAGCGTCTTGGATTGAATTGCTACATACATAATATATATGAAAATGTCCGTACTTGAAGATTTGCGTAAGTGGTGAAAGTTCTCTTTATGTGTTTTGTCTGATCGAAAATTTCATTGTTTCATACGTCTTGTCTCGTAGACGACCTACAGCGTAGCACTCTACGCACCTCTACAAAATGGAATTATGCTATTTTCTTATTCTATTCTACAATGTACAATTGTTTTGCTTTTTTACTTTCCTACATGTGTATGCTACAAGAGTTTGGTAAACTTGGTGTTCAATTAAATGCAGGTTAAACAATGAAATCTATACCTAATTATTCTACCACACAAAAACTTTACAATTAGCAAATTAATTCAAAATTTTATACCTCATCGAGCGGAAGCTTATAATAAAATAATAAGGAAAACCATATGCCATTTATCTTCGATATTAAATGTTAATAAAGACGCGAAATATTCTACAAATCCAATAAAATTCTTACCACACTTGCCGTGGATGGTAAAATTATTCCAACAAAAGATGTTCGAATGGTTTATGGTTACTCCGTTTATTCATCTAATCGTGATGAAGGGGCGTGATGTTAATATGATTTCCCTAATTCGACTTTATTGCCTTTTAACCTTTGCACATTTTTCCGAGTTCAGAATTTGACTTTCAATTGATAATGTACTTACAAAGCGAAATGTAAAGTAACCGAAGTTCGACATTACAATGTTCACGCACTCGTTACGAAGTCGAATTGAATTGGTAGCTAGGAGAATGTTCCGTGCAATGTGCCTGGAAGGCTGATGAATCTAATTTTTGTGTCGGGGCGCGATGGGGGTTCCTTATGAAAATTATGCCCCATTCGAACGTTGCCGGGAAGTTGTGAAGTTGAAATAAACTGTCCCGTCGTGACTTGCACGTTGATGGGACGCGAGCCTCCGTGGCTGCATTTGTTTACTTAACCTGCCACATTATTATTATTTTGTTCGTAATTTTTTTATTTTAATGTATATTAATATGTAGTGTGATTTTTAAACTTACAAAATTGTAAATAAAATAGTAAAAACACTTTTACAATTTACTCTCCTCCTTTTTGTTGCTCTCTAACAGACATCACTCTTTCTTTGTGGATCGTACTGGTGGACATAAGTGGAAGGAGGGTTTCTCTTCTGTTATCCAACTGCATTTACCTTGTCCACAACAGATGGGCAAGGTGTGTTGCGGTGCGATATGTCATGAATACAATGATTAGTTTTTAACACAAACTTATGTAGAAACTAGCTGGTGCCCGCGACTTCGTCTGCGCAGGATTAGTATTTCGAGTAGCTTTACGCTAGCGATTATAACATACAATTTTTTTGGGTTGCATTTGAAAAATATAACAGCCTGACAATATTGAGATGTTCTCACTATAATAACGTAACAATATTGTCAACATAAGAAATACGGTAACTAAGCACTGCAGAGCCCTAATCATAGGCCTATAATAGGTAGCTACTGCAGTATGCTCCCTCCTATAAACTATATTTAACGATTTATTTCCTTCAGCATAAACATGCAGATTTTTCGCTTTGGAAACACGTGAGCAAGCCACATAGAACTGACCGTGAGAAAAACATGGCGTGCCAAAATGTGCCTTCCTAGGTCGTTCGCCCGCCACCGCTGGCGGCGCCGTGCCGCTGGACCGCACCGTAGTATCGCGCACTCGGTTTGTCATCGTCATAACTATTAAAAGAAAATTTGTCTAGTCATATTTTATCTACTTTAAATACCAGAAGCGATAAAAGTATCTATTTTCATTTAGGAATCAATTTATTACTACCAAATGTGCATTCGAAATAAATTATAAATTTTTATTGTAGTTATGGTTCACTATTTTGGCTATAATGGCTTACACATAAGATATATACTGTGGCGGGCTTTTTCGTAGGACTATTTATGATAAACATTTCCATCATACATTACATATGTGTAACTCTAGCGGTTTTGGCAGCGCACGCCAGAATAGCTCGCAAATGGTAGATTTTTTCCTACTTACTTGACAGTTATCGTCATATTTTGGACAATTCACACAATATCTTTATAAACTGTAGCCTATGTATTATTCTGATGTATAAGCTATATTATTGTAAAGTTTCATTAAAATCTATTCAGTAGTTTTTACGTGAAAGAGTAACAAACATCCATCCATACTTACAAACTTTCGCGTTTATAATATTAGTAGAATAGGATGTATTGCTAAATTGAGTAAGTGTAGAAATAATGTATTATAATAGAATCAGATATACGCATAAACCTGTTAAGGTTTTTGTATATCTTTTATAAATGTTTTATTGAAAAATCTGTTTGTAAATTAAATTAAATAACAAAAAGTCCGCTAGTTTATTGTCGCTATTAGTTTACTTAGCTTATTAATATATTGTTATCATTATTAAAATTGAAATTAATTTCATAACTTTTACATGATCGTAACAATTTTATCGACTATTATTTGCATACAACAATTTTCAACAAACGTGACTGGAAAATATTCCACGGCAGCTATTTTATCCAAAATAGGTCAGTAACAGATGCCCCCGGTCATCCCAAATCTTCATGCGAAATATTTAGCATTGTCACTGAAGTGGAAAAACTAGAAACAGGTGGTTGTATTATGTGAAGTGAAGCGTGCGGTGCGATAACAAGATCGGATTGTTTGGCATCCGGTCTGCTGTGTGGAATTGGGGGTTTGAGGAATTCTGTAAGATATAGCTGATAGAAATTTATTATAAACTAGCAGCCCGTCTCGACTTCGTCCTAACCTATAGCCTTCCTCGATAAATAGGCTATCCAACACTGAAATATTTCTTCGAATCGGACCAATGATTCCTGAAAATAACGTTTCAAACAAACAATCTCTTCAGCTTTATAATATTTTTATTATTCATTAAAAATTATTTATTCGAAATCCTCCGAAAATGTCATATCATAGAAATCTTTTTTTTTCGACTGAATGAGGTTACTGACTGTTTAAGACATTTTTACATTTCAACATTATTTTTATATAACAGGGCCTGCCGCCTGATGTCAGCCTCTCATTGGAAATGCAATTTAGATGAAATTTATACTACCTATCCATCACCTTATGAAACACTTTTTCTCACTGGACTTACAAATTTAAGCAATAAAAATAAAAAATTCAGCTTTCAGTACAAGTCATGGTATGCAACGCGCAAACTGCAAGAAAGTGCAGACGTCGTAGTAACCGAATCGACCGCGAGCTAACGTGGGAAGAGTACATTTATTATGTCGAGTCACGCTGCTCATTTGGGTATTAGAGATAAAATTAAAATTTACGCTTTGCCCAAAGCAATTTGTAACCGCCCGCTTTACTTGGCGCGGAAAATAGGCTTTGGTTTATCCGCGTTTTACATTCATTTTCATAAGTGGCTTACATTCGACGGACGACTATTGTCAGTCGGCCATTGATAATAATATAAATTGTTGTAGGTATTTATTTAATTTAAGTTTAGTAAGAACTCAATCCTTTATAAATGTAGAGAAGATTTCTCTTTTATTTAGCGTTTCTGTGGTTGCATCGTCACGCACTTGACTTCGGAGAAATTGAGCATTATTAGACTAAACTCGAACACGCACTTAATTTTCGGTGCTCTAATCTTTCATCATGTACCGAGCTTTCTCGTTTAGTCTAGTATTATTACGCGCCCGTGAAACTAAAAAACACTACAACTTTTAATATTTTGTTTGTATAGAAATTAGTCAATTAGTCAAAAAAGTACTTATAAGAACAAAGAAACGTTAAGACAATTTGTCAATGAGAATTCATTGTTGTTTGGTTTAGTGTAACCCGCTAGTGAGGCTGATAAATGTCCTTTCAGAGCGCGCCGTCAGTCAAATCGCGGTTGCCTGCCCACAAGATATATTGTGGACCCTCGCCCATCCTCCAGAACCCAGCCTTTGCTTTAAAATTCACCGTTTTAATCATTATTTGCGCCTAGCCTCAATTATTATCCCAGCAGTGTTGCCCAATAAACCATTTATTTTGCTAAATTCATGTAAGAGTTTCCAAAGATACCATAAATATATAATGGATATATGAAATTTTGTTACATTTTATTGATAACTACTTATAGCATTCACCGCCACATTTTGTGTTTCTTTTTCTTAAAAGTGCAATAATAAATGACCAAAAGTCAGAACATGCGGAATACTTCAGTAAGTGATAGCAGACACTCATTCTTACTCCAAAGAACATGTATATGAAGAATTTTTAATAAACAAAAATTAAAAAAGCTGTACATCCAAATATCTAAAAAAATATATATATATTATAATGTAACAATGTCATGATCTCTTCAAACATTAGAAAACCTCGTAGGCGGTTTAATGCAGGTTGTAATATCCAAATATAACTCAGTAAATAACACTTTACCGGCCCCGAATACGAAATTAATTATTTCGTTTACAGCATAAAACTATTTGGTTAGTTTGACGCGGGTAACATTTAATTTGGGAATGCTAACAGTTTTGGAAACGCGTTCGACTTAGGGCGACCGCAACAAGCATCGCCGGAACAAGAACAAACAAAGTAATTATACACATCAAACGGGCGAAATTGAAGCGATTCAAAGCTGAGCAGTCACTACTGGCTGACGATGAACAGTGGTCATGTTAAAATGATATAAATAGGCTACTTGACTGCGTTCAACAACTAATAAATAATAAGTGGTCAAGTACGTGTCGAACCAAGCGCAAGTTAGTGTTCCGTAGAAGAACTAACAATAAAGAAACAACAAAGAATCCAAACTTAAAACACACCGGTATCACCAGTACCCGCAGTCCTTCAGCAGATATAGCAAGTACGCCGCTTTGGTTAACACAAACACAAATCCAATAGGTGAGGTTACTAGAATACGGAAAGAACGTTAAGCCGTTGGTTCCGGTTGTTATCGATTGAAGTATCCGTTAGGCTGAGTACGGAATGTCAAGTATCAATAGGCATAATATGTCAAACAATCTGCTTTGGCGCCTGATGCGATGCGAGCCGCTTAAAACAAAGAATTTTAATGTTACATGATTTTTTTAATTGATCGAAAATTACTCGTAAACTTGTATAATTTTTACCACTGTCGTTAGTACTATTAATAATTATGTACTAGTGATAATTTTCCTTTACAATTCATTATATTTACTACTCACATGTTTTTTTTTTTTATTTAGGTTATGAATTTGAATATGAATTGCCTGGATACTTTATGGGGTATTTATATTTCTTGGGCAAACAGGCGTACGGACCACCTGATGAAAAGCTGTTACCGTAGCCTATGGACGCCTGCAACACCAGGAGTGTCAAGTGCGCGTTGCTTCAAATTTGTAAAATACCACTACATTACCACTAATTTGGAACATATAATAAGTATTTATATTTCATTAATTTATTACATAACTATGATTGCACTACTATAGTATAGCCATCCAAACAAATGCTATCAATGGCCTGACGCTATTGTTAAACTAGATTTAAAACGACTAGTTTTATAGCTCTTATGTAATATAATTTTACCTCAGTATAATTATATGTGCTTTACCATCATACAACAGCTACCAACATCATATTCGCATTCCTTACGCTTGCCTTAGATTATCAAAATTTGTTATGTAGAAATAAGTAGGCCCTCATAGTCTTATTTTTTTTAATTTCTAATTGTTTCTGAAATGGTTCAATACTTGCAATAAACTTAACTAATAACTACTCGTATTTGACTCGACTAACAATCGGATTAAATGTACTTAATCGAAGGCAATATGTAACTAAGTACATCACGAACAACAAAAGACAATTAACATAATTCGATAATGCAGCTGTTCAATCTGTGTCCATTTGCACAACTAAAGATTATACAGAAGATTATACTGTCTTCCAAATTGTTTTAAATCCAATTGTTCACAGATGTACTACAGGAGTATTACAAAAAGTTGTAGGACATAAGTAAAAATGGTTTACCAATTAATGGAAAACTCGCCAAAAATAATTATCTTTAAATAAATAAATTTTTACCTCACTTTAATGACTTTCTATTTCATTTTAGGCTGTTGGACGTACCTGTTTAGAGTACTTATTTATTTTGTATATCATACTAGCAGCCCGGTACGTGCTTCGCTCGTATAAAGTGATAAATGAAGAACCGCTTGATCGATTCTGTGCAAACTTCACATAAACCATCTACTAAATAGTCCGAACAAAGCCTAAACATTTGGTTTGGATAGGTGAGCCCGTTCTTGAGTTATAAAATTACAACGAGAAGTGGCATTGATTTTTATACATATAGATAATACGTAAAGTAAACAGCGTTCAATTTCGAACAATTTTTTTCTCTTTATAT
This sequence comes from Euzophera pinguis, assembly GCA_947363495.1. NCBI lineage: Eukaryota > Metazoa > Arthropoda > Insecta > Lepidoptera > Pyralidae > Euzophera > Euzophera pinguis. The sequence goes on from OX376155.1 coordinate 8,698,640, forward strand.
ATGTAAAGAGTACAGTCAGACAGGAAATTGTGAACAGAAAATGAATTCTAAAAAAAATGTTGACTCATACTGTTGCTCTAATGAAAAGCGCATATTTCTTTTCTTCGACCGTAATGTAGAGACTACGTCCTGTGCTAATACAATTTTATTATATGTTGAGCTATTTCTGTACATGCACATACACATGATAAGCACCTACTCGTCATCAAGATTTCTCTAAATGAAGAGCTCATTCTTCTCTTGAACTATCGGTGTCGTCTGACGGTGTCCTATGCTTATACAAATTTATTACGTTGAGCTATTTCTGTACTCGCCGTATTTTATTTGATTGGCAACGAATTATGCAATGCTCGATTTACTGATAATCATCGTTATTATACAGGCGTAAACAAGGTGGAGAATATTACAGTGAATGTAAACTACAATCCCGCAAATATGATAAGTAGCCTCAAATTGCATTTGCAAATTATTGTTAAAATTACCATTTTTTTTTTATATATTCTTTATCAGAAACTTGATTGTTAAAATACATACCCTTGAAAACATTTCCTTTTACGAAATCTAATCGTAAAATACTACTACAAAAGAAAGAAAGAAACTCATTTATTTGATACATAACAAAACTCTTATATAATAACTATTTTACAGGATGAACAAAAGTATATAAAAAGTATTTTTGTGCATGTGCCAAAATGGTATCCGCTCAACATAATGTCATGGTGTTCTTATCAATTTGTGGTCATGGTGTCGACCATGACGCTGGTCTTCCGCGGATGCAGTGCTTACATATCTATTTCTTATGTACCTACTAAAATAATAAAATCAGATTATGTATCCACCTTTTTTATGGGTATTCAAAATTGGCTCGTCTCGAAATGGAGAATTGTGCTCACTTCGCTCGCCCAGTCAGTACGCATCGTGAAAATTATCGAAACTTTACTTTTACTTCGGGGTCAGTCTTCAACCAAAACCCCCATAGCTTGGTTGCCCAAGTAGTTGAGTAATGTATAAGATAGCTTGAAAATAGGAGAAGGAAAGTCGATCTGAATTGCGAAATATATAACGTCCGTCTCGAGTGCTTACCCTTACCATATCTCGGCCGGGCTTCTGACCGCTGCTTAAACAGGGCGCCCATAAAACGCTAATAAAGGATTCAATTTAAATTTTCTGCCTTTTAACTAATGGTTAATTTCTACAGAGACTCAATGTGCTATATTTATTATTACTTGATGTGATGTGGGGTTTCTTTCAAATGCTAATTTATTTTTGAATTAATGGATCAACTCTTGACTATGTAAATATAACTTCGATAGTCGCCTTCTATTGGCAAAGCAGGGCCTGCCTTAAGCAAAAGGTAAACAACTGAACAAAACTTGCTAAGTTGATACCTAATTAATACCAATCTACCAAAAGATCATAGAGAAATCAGCAGTGAGGGCGCAATACTCCAAAAACAACTTTTTATTAGCAACTGAGTAGGTACACAGCTCGCAGAGTAATTACAAATAATGAGCAGCGGCGCGGGACGAGCCTACGGGTATATTTTATCGGATTATGTGAGCGCTATCACAACACAGGCCGGGCACACCTCGGCTTGTCGATGGCTAATTAACTGGCCACAAACACCACAACAGACGAGATTGGACGCGTCGATTAAATGTATCAGTTCTTGTATCACACGCAGATTCTCTTAGTTAATTCCTTATTGCGGAGAGATTCTGAGAGAACTTCTGAGAAATTCGTATCTCCTAAACAGAGTTTGTATTTGTATCAGTCTTGTATCGCACCTGAGTGAGAGAATCTGAATTCTCTTGGTCAATTTCTCGTTTTGAAGAGATATGAACTTGTAAGATATTCATATCTCCTAAACAGGAGTTTGTATCTTCACTCTGTGAGATGGGACTCCTTATAAATTTTACTGTAATCTATAAAAATTGTATAAAGGTATTTAGATACTTATTTGGACGTTCCTTGCTTATTTCCATCATTTAAATTCTATAATTAATTGTTTGCATGTCAACTAAAGAAACGTCCCACCTCCGTAAAATTTAAATTAACCAAGTAATTAAGCACGTTTTACATTTGACACGGAACTTTAAACTAGGTACTTTTCGGGAATTCACAGGCGTTTCTGCTTCTATATTCGGCATTATAGGAGCTTATAGCACATTATAATCACATTAATAACCTTAGCCGTCAAAAAATAAATAAATCTATACTTAATAGTATAGATTTGCACCTACCTAATTTAAAAAATCTTCCCCTGATAGATAATTTATTTTCTTTAGAATAATCATCAAATGAAATATCTTTATTTTGGAGCATAGGTTAGCAAGTTCTAAATAATATGACATAATTGTGTCACTCTGATCTGTCCTAAAAGACGTACAATAATTTTAGCATGAGCAGTAATTTTCAGAATTAGTTAAATAAAATTCTTAAAAAATTATTTGAGTGCGGATGTAAGAGTTGTATTATCTACTGTAATGTGTCAAATACCTGTCTGTTACAAGGCAGCTTCTTACCAGAAACAGCAATTCCAAGGAGGATAGTGTTTAGCATAATTTTATAGTAACTAGAAAAACCATTGAGAAAAACTGATGATTTTATTAGCTACATTAGAACATTAAAAAATATACCAGTTTTAAAATTGAAATTTTACTACAGAAAAAATCGAATAAGATTCTATGTTGGTATTTAAACAAACGGTCGAGTTTGTAAAACACGAAGGAAGGTAATTTTGTCCACTCAATGTGGATGTTCGCCCTATTGCCGCGGGGAAGTGCCCTCAAGCGGGATGGATCGTAAAATATACGACACTTCAATATATATGGGTAAAGCAGCCCGTTTACTGCCCACTTAGAAAAAAATGTTAGCTTAATTCAGCACGTCGTTTTTCCTTGGCTCCCCCATAAATATAAGCGAACGATTCATGCGATTTGATGGCATATACTTGAACGGGGAAAGGCGTAATTAGCTTTTACCTGACTTACTTTCACATAAAAAAATGTAATCCCGTCAACATATTTTCTTACATTTTCAGATGTTTGTGAGCTTCATTCTCAATTCAGTGTAATCTCAAAAGGAATAATTTATCTTTGATTGAGAGCAACCTACTTTTACTCGAAATGTAATTTAAGAATATTTTATTTTGTATATTTTCAGAGACAACAAGTGGATAAAAATAAAAAAACTGTTGACATTCTAGTAATTTTAATTTGCATAATTGTCAAGCAACAAATTCTTATTTCATCATTATTTTATAAAAATTCTCTCGTGGAATTCAAGGTAGTTTATACTAATAGTAAATTGTAAACCAAGGAATCAATAACCAAGTTCTGTTCGGTTTTATTTCAAGTGTCACACTATATTTCGCATACGATATATCGATTTCCTATCTAGTTTTCTGGACAAAGATTGGAGTGCGGTCCACATGTCCACGCTACAAAGAGATACCCTGCCACACACAGGAAATAGTGACATTCCGTCGAAACCTACATGACAATTTTTGGTAAAGTTTGTAAAATAGCTCGATATTTTTACTGAGTAGGCACAACACTAGCAACTACCATGTCCTATAGGTAGGTAATCGAATATCATACGAATGCAAACAAAATCATGTTAGGAGCGCATTGCAAGCCCGAACAATTATATTTCGTAATTAATATCAAATAAATATTATAGACTAGCTGTTTCCCGCAGCTCCACCTGCGGTATATAGCTTATGTTACTCAGGGTGAATGTAGCTTTCCAATGGTGAAAGAATTTTTGAAATCGGCACAGTAGTTTTTGAGTTTATTCATTACAAACATACACACAAAAATACAAATCTTTCCTCTTTATAATATTAGTGTAGATGTAGATTAGACCTGACTACCAGGCATGTTGAAGACAGGTAAGTAGTGGAAAATAAAATTTTAAGCAATCGTAATTCAAGCCCAATACCTTACATAGATTTGCTGACTGATACATAGAAAAACTTGACAAATTTCGCATCTCGCAGTCAAAATAACATTCGCAAGGCACAAAAGGTAACAATGTCAGCTATTCAAATGAAACAGAAAAACAACTCAATCATGCCCATACGTCCTTTTCCCACTGAACAGGTGTTCCCAGAAATCAACCTCATGTACCTTCACATTTCAAAGGAGCACCCAAACAGTTAACTCCCAATGGTATTTTAACAAATACTGAAAGTTGTAGAGGTATACGAAATTGTTTACAAAATTCAATCCTAAAGCTTCGAGCCAGATTAAATCTAATTTCAACTTGAAGGTAAGTCTGAAAATAAGTCTTCATAAAACCAGAACCCTTTGATTTAACCCTTCCTAACTTGAGTCTGCTGATTGCCGGAAAGTTAGTCCTGCTTGTATTACAGCCGTATTTTTGTGAAAAAATAAGATTGCTTCGAATATTCAATCCGTTGAAGCTGGTTGGTGATAGGTATGTGAATATACTAATAAAAGAGCTACAAATAAAAACAATTTTATTACACGAGTATTCTAATTTTAAATGCTAAATTAGATTTGCCATATATTTTTATACAATTAATAAGGCAAAAAGGTATCCCTCTACTCCTGATTGTAATAAGTCACACACAGTAGTCCATGGGCATTAGGAGCATCACGTGCGCATTGCTGACTCTTGACAAATCATTTCTCGCCCTTTTTGAAAGTGTGTTTGTTTGTATGGTCTGAGGTATTACATGACAAAAAACATAAACATTTACAACACAAATTATAGGACAGGTATACATTGGCGGACTTACGATACTTTTTGTGGCTTACGCCAGTCCTGCGGTTGGTTGTACTTTACGTCTAAGACTTCTACTCATCATCGTATGTATGATTTTACCCGGACAGAAAATTTAAACCTCTGCGTGCCCCTTATCAGCTTTTACGTCATTCTTTAGAAAAATAAGAAAAAGTCTATACTTATAACAGGAAACCACATGACTAATCCACCTTAGACTTTTCTAACGCAATCATACTTTTATGATCACCATGACACTTTATTCTCAACTTGTTATTCTAAGTAAAACAAGTGGCAACTTAGTTTGGCTCAGCGGAAATTCGCAGCGACATCATAAACACCGCTAGCTTAAGATGATATTTTTCAGTTGAACGCGAACAATGTTCTAAGCAGACGAGTTATGGATCTAAACCGGAAGTTGACTGCTGGTGCGACGGAAGCGGAAAGGATTCAGCAATCGACGCTGGCGTCCCGTTGAGCCCCCCCCCCCCCCTGCCTCCATTACCAGGGGGTCTCAGAAGTACCTAGTTTTTTTTTAATGCAGATACTATTTCGTTGGCAGTTAAGCATAAGACCCGCGGAATATAGGGCACCACGTCACCGTAAACAATTTTTTTGCCCTTGAGTATGTCACAGACTGCCAACTCTTTCATTTCGCGCGGGTCACTAGGTGAATTTACCTTTCATATCCTGGTGTCAAGAGTCGATATTTCGTGGAGAGTAAAAAGAATTAATTGTTTTATGGGACAGAATTGATGAAAGTTCTAACCGTACTAAGACATAGGAGTATTATTAGGCTTAAGATGCAACCGAAAGAGCGCTATTATGAAAATGTATGGGATTTTATTTTTAATATATGCACAAAAAAAAATAAGTATATTTTTAAGCAATTTATAATAACATATAATACAGTATAAAAATGTGAACATTCCATGCTGTTTGTGATCTTTTAGCTATAATCCAGACCTGAACCATAAATACCATGATCTATGATTATTTATTTATTTATTAGAAAGACCAACAGCTTCTTTTGTATAAAAGTAGTAAGGTAAAAATTATATAAAGCAAGTGAGCCACTACAGATTATCATTATGATTTATGATGTCCATTATAGCACTGAATGCCTCTACCGTTTCAAACAAAAGTGTAAGCTTAAATACGGCAGGTAATCGATGCATTCAATGCATCGGTAAATTGACGTCGCGACGCTTTTATAAGCCCGCTTTATGTCGTCAGAGTGCGTCGACAAAAGCAATACAACTCTTGTACATGGAAAATGTTGGTTGTGTAAAGTCCTTAACGGCCTCCTTTTTTTAAAATGGGTTAAATCTTGATTAATCTATTTTATAGTGTGATTTTGGATCTTTCTATCATTGGAAATAAAATCCAAAATCACTCTTTCTATCCCGCAAAGGATTTTAAAGTTATCCTACGAATAAATGTTTGTGCATCGTTGAAACTTTACATTAAAAGGTAAGAAACCCCGGTGAAGTGCGAGTCCGACTCGCGTATGTAGGGGTCTATAAAAACTGCAAAAATGTTAAAGTTCGGTTTTCCCCTTTTGGTACGGAACCCTATAAAACAAACTTTACTTTATGAAAACCTCTTGAAAGTAAACTAAGTATCTAAAACTCTACCCTCTTCTATCAACATTCAAATGAACTGTCAATATTTCCAACACGCAGACATAACATTTATTAGCACTTGTGAAACCACAAAAGGATTATTCTCGCTGAATAATAAAAATAATCCCCTCACTTTTCATATCTCCATCGAGACGTGTACCTTTTATCCGTAAAGTGCCGATTATTTGCCTCTTATTTTATTTGCGTCGAACCCTTGGGTCTGAGCAGATAGATGGAGCAATCAGGCCCAGGCCGTAGGCCCTTGCTGACGCGGATATCCAAGCAAGTCCCTTGAATTTATTGATCACGTTGTAAATCTACTCGTCTTGTTTACATAATGCCTACATCAATTCACCTCTTCCCTAAAACCTCCTTAATTACTAAACTGGATCGAACTAGTCGGCAAAGCTTACGGTAGTAATAGAGTTTTACTCAAAGCACGTATTGAGCTGCTAATCTTTTTAGGAGAACAAATCAAATGACGGGAGAGTTATTGCGAGAGTGTGAGGGTGACGGTGGCCCCACCTGTCGGCGGCAGACTGATTTAAAGCAACGGCACTAATAAAATAAGCTGCCTAATAAGAGTTCCTGATAACATCCGGCGAGGGCCGGACCGTTAACGCCATGCGAATTCACTGGATGGTTATTTTTAATTTCGCGTTTTGTTAAATTTTGCAGTGGTTTTGTTGCATGGTGCACCGGGCGTTTGACATAGAGGACACGTTTTATATTTTCAATATCGCTTCATAGCGATTTCCCGGTCGCATCCTGAAGAAGGAACTAGAAAATTAGTACATAAGTCACCCCCAAGGTTTTCCAAAATGGCCAACCGGCCAGCATTCAGCGTTTGCCTGCGATCTATGATTTTGATTAACTACAATAGTAGATACCTAAATTATTCTAATTCTCTCTACAAAGTACTCCTCTATTTCGCACCAGTTTTATGGCTAATTCCTTTACTTTACAATCTACTCGACTTTGGAATGCTTTGCCTGCTGATATGAAGGAATGTCCTAACAAATTTTTATTATATATATATATATATATATACGTAATATGCATAGGCATACGTAGTGTATGAACTTAAAGTTTTGATAAAATTTGCTCTATAACAAACTTTTCCCTCTTAACTTTTTTGCACCAAACTATCTTTCTGTTTCTCCCAATTGTTGACTGGTTGAGAATGCTCTTGCATTAAGTTCGCCAATTGTTATAAGTATGTGTACTTTGTGAAACAATAAAGTTTTAATAATAATACTAAGGCTTAGGGATGTGACGACCCCAACGCCCATTGGTTTCCCGTCCCAGTGCAGTCAGTCTCCGCAGGGCAGCTTGTGGCAAGCTGTTGGTGAGTGGCGACACCGCGGACCTAAGTGCTCCGAGGAGAGGCCTCCATCCCGCACCTCCGACCTTCCTTCGCTAAGGTCGAATCTGATGCCTTAGCCGGCCGGCCAGAGTGGAGGCGCAAGAGCTATATGAGCTATATAGAGCCCTCTGTTGCCAAACTTGGCGACTATTTGGGGGCTCATTCACTGAGTGGCGAGTCACCGCCTGCCACTAATAGTCAGAAATCATGATTATGGCAGGTGTCCGATTTCTATTGCAATAGCCCATTTAAATCCATCCAAACTTCATAACCCATTATTTTATTTATTTTATTCTTTTCACTCATTAGCAATAATTCCTCCTCCTGTCTAGACCTGTTCATGGAAATCTCATCTATTGATATAGCTGAGGGGGGGTTTGGGCAGGAGCACCACATGACATCAACTTCTCCAAAGGGCCTCTACGCGTTGAATCCATCCTCGCGCAAGCCTCTCAAAGGACCGGGGCATCCCGCGAATCCCAAGCGGAGATATATTCACAAATTTTTTCACAACGTAGTAGTAGAAAACAAGTTAGCCTATAAACTAAAACACAAGACATCGATAAGGGTTTGCAATCACTAACCCGCTGGGATCTGGTGCACGTCGACAGTTTTCACCCCATTCGGGGCGAGTATTTTGAAACCATCCCTTCTCGACAACAAACAAACTCATCTGCACGCTGCAACAATTTTTAAAGAATTTGCGAAATCCTAATAAGTATTTAAGCCACAGAAAGGTTATCGAATGGCGACCACGAACCGGCAAGCGCAATTTTTTCAGGTATCTAAATGCAACGGTTTTCTCAAAAGTGGTTGGGGACACTAACCTCTGATTTTTTTTTTCAACGTTATAGCCAAATATCTCATAAACGATACCGTTAATCGAAAAACACTCACACAACTAGAAAGTAGAAAAAAATAATTTCAACCCCCACTTTACATGTAGGGGAGGTACCCTACAAAAATATATTTTTCACATTTTTATCTCGCAGTTCGCTCCGCGTGAGTAATATGCATAGGCATACCAAATTTTAGCTCACGAGGTCTAATAGTTTCTGAGAAAAACGTAGGACGGACAAACATGACGAAACTATAAGGGTTCCTTGTGTTAACTACGGAACCCTAAAAAACATACATTATTACAATGGGCCAAACCTAATAACTAACGAATTCTATTGTAGTAGCTATATTGTTTAGATTTTAAGTCGTTTATTTTATTTATTTTTAAATTAATAATTAAATCTATATGGGTGCAGCTTATACACAAAAATTAAATAAGTATGCTCAGTTTATTCAATTATATAAAGACTTTACAAACATTAAATTAAACTATTTTAATACGGTTTTATCGCGTTTATTACTTATTTGTTTACACCTGACGTTTCAAACACTTTACAGCGTTCATGGTCGCAGGCAGACTAAGTTAACATTATATACCGAAGATGTTCAAACGGTACGTAGATGATACTTTTGTTGTACTCCCCAAAACTCAAGTCTCTGTTTTATTGGATCATTTAAATTCCATTAATAGTATAATTAAATTCACTATGCAACCTGAGATCAATAATTCATTAGCCTTTCTTGATGTTTTAATAACTAGGGATCTTGACAATAGTATCAGTCACACTGTGTACAGAAAGCCCACCCACACAGACAAATATCTCAACGGTAAATCTCACCATCATCCATGTCAGTTAGCTACCGTAGGCAAATCTTTGTTACAGAGAGCACACGGCATCTGTGACACCCACCATCTTAAGGAGGAGCTTCACCGAGTCAAGTCTGTCTTAAGAAGCAACAATCTCAGCCTCCCACACATATGTCACAGAAGTCGACCCAAGCCGCACACAGTTGATCGTTTTCCTGCCATCTTACCATACATAAAGGGAGTCACGGACAAGATGGGTAACATACTTAGGCGAGCTTCAATCAAGACCTATTACAAGCCGCATAAGAAAATAAACCAATTTTAAGACCTGTAAAATCCAATATCCCATTGCAAGATGCTGGAGTTTTTAAAATTGACTGTGATTGTGGTTTATCATACATTGGGCAAACAAAGAGAAGCATTAATACTCGTATAAAAGAACATATTGCTGACATGAAAAATAGACGCTCAACCAAGTCTGCAGTCTGTGAACATGCTCTAAACAAACCCAACCACTATATGCGTTTTGATAATCCTCAAGTCCTTGCAAAGGAAAACAGATTCATTCCAAGGATGTTACGTGAAGCTATTGAAATTAAAAAACATCCTAATTTCAATAGAGAGGATGGATGGCAGGTACCGCCAGCTTGGAACCCAGTCATTAACTTAATAAAATCGCAAACTCGGAAGCAGACTGCAAGACCCTTAGATACTGTAAGCCAATACTGCGTGAATCGGAATAGTTCCCAATAAAAATTTCAGGCGGTAGTTTGTAATCTTATGACATCAAAGACAAATGTTAACTTAGTCTGCCTGCGACCATGAACGCTGTAAAGTGTTTGAAACGTCAGGTGTAAATAAATAAGTAATAAACGCGATAAAACCGTATTAAAATAGTTTAATTTAATGAATAACAATCGCGAAAACATAAGAAATCATTACTTTACAAACATTTCATATTCAACAAACACGTACAGTCTGAAAGAAGTCCTACAGAAGTGCAGAAAGTAATAAGTGGTCTCATTAAATGGTAAATAAGCAACGTTTACAATATTGTGTATCCATAGGTAGCGTGGTTGAATTGGCAAATGGAAATGAAAGAATATCGTAAAATATCGTCGCTAACGTAAATGCTGTTGGCTGCGTTATTTATACGGTGCTTTTGAAACGGTGCCCCTTTTAACGGCACTTTTAAGTGCTACCCGGCGGTCCGGTAGGGATCGCTGATCGCTGTAATATAAGGGAACAAGCCAGGAGAGACGAGCGGACGTAATCTGCCACCTAGGGCTAAAGATTTTCATTGTGTTTTTATGCAATTTAGTAGGCAAAAGGCTTGCGGCCCACCTGATGGTTTCCGAATGAAAATCCTTAGACAGACTGATTTTCAGTGAGTCGGATTATAAAAAAAAAAAGTGCTATTTATTTTTAAACTGTGACACTCAAAATAAATTTGTCGATTAATTTTCTCTACCTAATTCTGCATTTTTTAACCACTTATATCGAGCACTAAAATCTTTTCAGGCAAGAGTGCAATTTTTTTTAAATAAGATCGGTGAGTCAAACGATTTTCATTCGATATATTATTTACTAGCTGTGCCCGCGACTTCGTCCGCGTGGAATGGTTATTTTGAGAATCATAATTATTTTTTGTTATATTTTAAAGTACTTCTGTGTAAATTATATTTTTAGTTTTATTTTCTTGTGGCAGAAGAACATTTGATTTTCTCCGCAACCCGATCTTGACAACGCGACATATAGTTGGCCGTGTGAAAAGCAGTCTTCACGTAAATTTTAAAATTAAAACTTATAAGCACTGTTTGACCAACTGCTGGACCAGTCAAAACTATTGCAACGATGCATTAATTTCGACCAAATTTGATTATCATAAAAACGGTTATTGTGAGTTAATCTTAAAAGATAGATATATACTGTTGCGGACATTTTTTTTAGATAATTTAAAGAGGAATAATTCTTTCATACATATTTTTTGGGTATCTCGAACGGTTTTCGCAGCGCACGCAACGGGAAGCCCTCAAAGATGAATAATTATTCCCGTTTTATCCACATTTTCGACTGTTTCTTCGCTCCTATTAGTTGCAACGTGATGTTATATAGCCTAAAGCCTTCCTCGATAAATGATCTATCCAACACAAAAATATTTTTTCAATTCGAACCAGTAGTTCCTGAGATTAGCGCGTTCAAACAAACAAACAAACTCTTCAGCTTTATAATATTAGTATAGATTAGTCAATTCTTATTTATTATACAATATATTCTATATTATTATACAATTGAAAAGAGGGCTTCAAATCCGAGCCGAAAAACGAGAAGAACGTAGAAAAAGCGAGGTACCTAGAGAAAGGTACAATTAATCAAGGTATTATGATAATAAAGATATGTTATGTTTGTTTATGCTAATAATTTTATCCAGCCAAGATAGTTAAAATTTTTATAAAATTATATCTCTCATCATAGCGTGTTCCCATTTCTTAGCTAAGTTGTTCCAAATCACTTGCTGCCTTCGTTTTAATTTCCATGTAAATATTGAACTTTTATAACTTGGACCACGCGCAAAGTTACATACATGTAGATTCTACACGACCAACGTACAGGGCGTTGTCGATTTCATTTTAACTAAAAAATTAAATCTATTTTTTCATTGAGTGAACACGAGGCCACTCGTATTCAGCGGACGTGATACAAACAAAATAACATCAGGTTCATCAAAAATCTTTCTCACGTTTATCATTTTATGTGATGTGCCTCTACCATGAGATATTTCAAACGCAGTGGCTACAGCGTCAGGATTTTGTACGAAATTTTTTAGTTACACTACCTTTATACTATCCGCCAGAGTCAATCGATTGACATATATAAGAACAATAGTTAGGAAATTTCTTGGTAGAGGCATTAGACATAAATCACACCCGCAAAACTCTACATAGAATATTTGGAATTCCACGGCATATTGCATCACTGAATTGATATTACAGGCTTCCCTTTCTGGTGCTCGGTGCCATTCCAGAAGCCTTACCACCATCTCTTAAATCAGGGTAGAAACTATTGAGTATACGTGATGGCGCAATACAAGCGGTAAGGCGACATCTCGCTTGCTCACTCTTTTCTGCCCAGCTATAAGAGATGGCGGTAAGCTTTCATAATATTTCTGCCATAACGATTATGTATTATGTATATACATAACATATATTCGCTCTTTATTCATATTTAGCAATAACAATTGGATAAGTATAGTAAAGTAGTTGTCGTAAACATATTCATAATGACTACATACCCATTTATTAAGACGTGGGCAATTGGGCATACTGTAAAGTAGGTAACGCCCTATATTCACTCCATTCCAAATTAGAAAATTTAAAGTTGTCTTCCCAAGAAGCAGCTCAAATATCACGCCTGGCAACAAAATGTATCGTATTATTGTCGCGTTATACTTTTCTACTTAGCGTCAAAAGTCGCAAGTGTCTCGCAAGTACGGCGCTTCCGTTGTTTCGCCAACTTTTAACGAGTTTGTCGGACAGTGGAAGAGCAACCGACGGAAATCCTCCTCCACATGTGTTACACTGTGTTACAACACAAACACTTTACGACCGTCTTGGAAATTTCAGTGCAACTTAATCCGTATCTGAAATTATGACACCTATATTAACATTATTAACCTTAGGAAGGAGTTTGCGGTATCTGAATTGCGTTAGATGATTTGTTTGTTTAGTTTAGTTTTGACTAGCTGTGCCCGCGGCTTCGCCTGCGTGGAATTCCGTTTGTGTCACAGAAAAAATAGCCTATGTCACTCTCCAGGTCTCCAACTATCTCCACACAAAAAATCACATCAATCCGTTGCTCCGTTTTAACGTGAAAGACGGACAAACAAACAAAAACACTTTCACATTTATACCTAATATTAGTATGGATAGTATGGATTATTACTTTATCTGATATAATAATTTATTGCAATTCAATTTTAAAACTGGCATTCTCACAGCAAATATAGAAGAATAAAGAGAGACATTGCTAAATAATAAATTATCAATGTCTCTCTTTATGCTTAAATTGAATTAATTGCCATTATTTGTTACATATTCTTTGCTAATGTGATTTTAACAGTTAGCGGCCAAGACCCTTATAGAAGAGGTCGACACAATAAGTTCACGTTACGTCGCCTTTGTAAGCCAGGCTTGAGACGCGACCTGTAAAACGCTAGAATGATGATGCAGTCGCATACATAATAAGCTAACCTTGTATATTTCTAAATACAGCAAAGGAGCTGTAGAGAATGCACTGAAAACACTTTTATGTGTATTTTAATGTCATTTGAGAACGTGTTTCTTCTTTCAACATTACATAGCCAAACCACAAGCAGAATACCTAATTTACTTATTTTAAGAATAAAGCAGTAGCGATTAGAAACGGTACTAAAATTATAAATTCCCTGGCTTCACTAACTGTCCCAGTATTCCGTTAAGAAGATTCCTAAAGCTGTAAATTGCGTGTGCGAAATATTTACGAGACAGGCTTTAGCTGCATTACAGCGACTATGTGCATAGCGCTCTTGTTGCAAAAATGCAGCGACATGGGCCTGCTGCATTAACACTATTCTGAATATACCCAATTTTAAAGTTGGTAAACAGGGTCGTGTGGAATTCTCCGATAAATATAAATGTCTCAGATACATTTTGTGGTTGAGCGTTGATATATCCTAGTAATTTGTACCTACTTACGTATATCTAATGTAAGTTTAGCATTTAGTCCCAGTGTTGAGTCCGCCTATCCGACATTGGCATGGTATTAATTACTTAGATAGCATTGAATGCAAATTATGATTAATTCAGAAAAATACCTTAGGATAAGGGTAAAAGCAAACCAAACTCGTCGGAAAATCTGTAAAGGGTAACTATTTCCGAATAGCAACCAGATTTCTTTGTTTTTCCGCTGTGGGGGAGCCCGGTCACTGAAAAAAGGAAACAAAAACCATTCGGCTGACCGCCAAGCGTTAATAAATTCTTCGAATTTGCGGCGGAAGGGAAAAACCAGGAAAAACTGTGAAAACGACGGAGCGTAGAACGGCTGTCGGGGAGTGCCTGTGACCACAAAATCACACAATTTTATTTCACAATTTATGACAAGTTTTCATTTAATCATGCAGTATTTTTTTAGTTCGTATTAGTGACCTCTTGATCCATTTCCTCTTTGATAGCGTTTTTGCTGTTGCATTGAATTATTTTTCTAGGAGCGTTCCGCATATCATGACTCTTATTAGTCATGATATGCGTAACTGGTTATACAATCGAGCGAGTGCCGTCTGACCTCCGTCCTCTTTATAAAATTAAATTAAATTTAGACCAGAAAAAAGATGATCCGTCAAGAAACAATTTAAATAGCTTATTTAGCGATCCCTAGGTGGCATCTGGGACTTACACTAAAACTGGTCACGGAATCATCTTTATTATCAGACAATAAGATACCGGTACAAGCCAAAGAGCATCGAAAATGCACACGGTATTTCTCAATAGTAATATACGGAAAATCGGAAACAACTAATCAATGTGTGCGCCCCGTGGTAATCAAACCCACAATCTTCTAGTCTTCAGGCAAACCACAAGCATTTAGAATATAAATGTAAAGAATATACAAGTGCTAAATAAAATCAATTACGGACATCGACCTTTTGCAAAACTAAGTTGACAAAAATTTTACCTGTCGATCGCTAAGTCATCATCCACGATAATAATTCACGGCATCCACGGGAAGAAAAGAAGCCATTCCCAACCTAAATCACAGAAAAAAAACATTAATCTTCAATCATACATGGGTTAGGTAGGAAAGTTTTGGCTGTAAGTTACTGACACTGGGCTGAGAAAAAATAGAGCAGATTTTCCATTTTCTCCATTAATCGCGCATAGATCCAATATCTTCAATCTTCGATAGCGAGAAAGAGGACACATTGACAGGTCTCATTAAAGTTAGACAGCTTTTAATGGTGAAGTAAAAAATAAAATGAAAGATCCTGACGACTTGGAGTAAATTAGATGAAGATCCTTTGGCAGTTTAAGATGTTACATTTTTATTGGAAAGAAAAATTCAAAGGGTTTGACGATCAAGTCCTCCCTATCTATTTTTATTGGATAGTAATTAAACGAGTGATTATAAATTCATATTGTAAGTGTCAAAAATAATGTGTTTGGATATCAATGGTTTGGATGACAAAATTACTGACTTGAGCGGCTGACTGCATTAAAACTGCTTTAAATATAACACGAGCAGCATTATAATATTTGATCGACCTAATATTTGTTTGAGTGACAAGCTAATGAACTGCATAGCATATTATTCACAATTTGGAAAACTGGCGTACTAATTTGATTTAAACAAAAAACGCTTTCTTTTACGATCACTGTAACACCATCATCATCAGCTTTCCATAACCCACTGCTGGGCATAAGCCTCCCTCTGTCTACGCCAACCATTCCTTTCCTGAGCCATCGCAATTAAGTTGTTGCCAGCTATTTTTCTAATATCGTTGACCCAACTAGCAGCAGCTGGATGTCTAGTACTTCGACTTCCGTTTTTTGGATACCACTCCGTTACAGTCTTACTCCACCTACTATCGTTCCTTCTAGCAAAGAGTCCCACCCAGTTCCATTCAAACAACCAATTTTGTTGTTGTTTTCAGAATCGGTTACTTTTTAGTGTATATTTTGTTTAGTATAACAATATTAACCAAGTATGAATACAGTCAAGTAGCCTATTGTTACGATAGTTTTTTTGCACTAATATATAAAAATTTTATGTAGTTTTAGCACAAATTGTGTAAAATGCATAAGAATTCAAATTTGGATAAAAATAAAAATGTGACTTTTCACAAATTTCAACCTAATTCTTGAAGTTTAAGATTGACATCGATGCTGTCAAACATCATATCGATAGTATTGCACCCAAACGCTAGGGAGGAATAAATACCTACCAATATTTAAAATTCAGCAATCCGACACGGTTTATAAAAAGAAGTCCGCTCCCAACGCGGGTAAATGATTTTCGCGTCTGTGAGATAAGTCGAATTCGAGATTTCTCGAAAAAACTCTAACGCCTCTTTGAGATATCGCGAAAAAACATGGCGGATTTCTACTGAGACTACCCCGTGTTCGTATTCTCATTCATCTCTCGTAATTGTAAATTACAATTTCTATTAAATACCTACTTTTCAGATTTCTATCTAATTTAGATATTTGCGAGAAAAATGGCTTAAAATGGTTGGCAGAGAAGAATGGGTTTCCAAAATATATTTAACTATATGTAGTAAACACTTCCAATACAGTTTCCAGTAGAGCGAGAATTGGCCACTGATCTTAAAATTATAACAAAGCAAAGTTAATTAATGTCCACCTATACGAAGTCGAGTCGGAGTGCTCGTTAAAAATAAAAATACTATAGTAGCATGTTTATTATGTAATTTTATTCTAACTTATCCCAAAAAATACTGCATACTTAATATGGCAATGATCTCACGTTAAGAAAATCAATCAGTGATGTCGACATTGCTCGGCTCAGCACTATTTGACAGGGCACACATGTATGACACACACACACAAACAGTTTTCAAATTGGTCTAAGTGAAAACCGAAAACTATTTTTGGACCTTCCATGCAAAAAAAAATCCTGTCAGCTACTGATCACTAGACTTTTATGTAATGGCAGGACGAAATTTTTTTCTCAGTTTTCTATTTTTTAACAAAACTTCATGAAGGATGAGGTTCTACGTTCAACTGATTTTTTTTTTTATTCAAGGCGGTTTAGTTTCACGTACCAAACCCACTGTTGGCTGGTGTTAAAAGATGATCCGTAAGTTCCGTGACAGGCTAAATAATTAAAGATAATATTAGAATACTAAAAACAGATTTATTTTTATTTAACAAAATCACTTAAATTATGTCTATCAAAATTACATTTATAATCACAAACTTGTAAAACTTACTAAAAGAACATAGTTAACTAGATACAATTTTATATTATTACTTTACAAAACATTTAAAAATATTCATTGGCAAAAACTGAACCAACTCTTACAACATTTTGGAAAAATATTTTATGTTTATTATCTCAAACAAGTCAAATGTAAATGTCATGCATCCTGAAATGTTAGGATCTATTACAATACTCAATATGCATCAAAGTACATAATATTTAAATTATATACAGAACATCTGAGATTTCTGGAACCTCTGAAACGGTCCACTATGTTAAATTACAAATTTATGCTGCTTAAACGAAAATAATCATAAATATGTGTTTGATAAGCATTACTGGGGATATCAAGGTATGAATTAATTATTTTAAAGAAAATCTCACCGTCAAACATAAATTATATCTAAAAATTAAAACTAGACAAACAGGTCCCTAAATGCAATAATATCTTAAACAAAAGCTCAGTCCATCGATATACAAACATTGGATACAATACAATGCAAACACAATGTTACTTGCGTCAAGCGTAATAAAATTGAAGTCACAATAATACATGTCCAAACTTACTTAGAGCGTAGGTGTTTTGGCCAATTCATTTATCGCTTCGCCTTTTAGTTGTGGGAGACTCGACACTTTGGCTAACGTCGCATCTAAATATTTGTTATATACTGCCTTATATTTAGAATTTTCTACATTTACTACTATTTTGGCTAATTTTCTCATAATAGGAATGATGTGTTCGAGCGAGTAGCCCGAATAATAAGATACTGTAGGCGTCCAAACCTCTTCCAGTGTTTTGCTGGACAACAAAAAGAGCGAGAGGCAGATGGAGGCCGCTGCGAGTTCCGAAGGCCTGTAGTGTGCCATCGAATACTCCACAAGACAGAGGTCAACAAAATATTTAGCCAGGTGATGGTTTTTCGAAGTCCCGTGGGCTGCTTTCACAAATCTGAAAATAATTGAAATATTAATTACTTATTCTAAATCTACTTAGATCAGTATTATTTCCATAATGGCTTCGTCTGAGCGTATTTCCCAGTTGCGTCTTCTGCTTATGCTTCAGAGCCCAGGGTACAATTTTGATCACAGTCCACGATTTGGCGGTAGTGGTATTGTATAGTGGCCATTTAACCTCCACTGGTCCTCTGGTTTCCCTGTGAAAAGGGCTACATGTCTTGAGGTGTTTTAGTGAACAACACTGACTGTCTTGATTTTTCGAACTGCCTGAAGGAATAATTAGACAGCCTAGCGACTTATCATGCCTTGAAAATAATGGAGGAGTTAAAGATAGCAAATGCCACTAATGGCGGCCAATGCAATACGGGCCGTTAATTATTACAATATACCAATATATCACCAACTCGCCATTCTTGCACTTCTGAATGCAGAATAGTTTAACAAAGCAAAAGTTGAAGAGATTTAGATGCTCTAACACTGTGGATTTTATAACAGCTTTAAAGCTGAAGCATACCGGATGCGTACACATAGACGTGCACGTCGACGTAGACGTAGACGTACTATTTCGTTGTAATGTTTGGAACTTTATAAGACATGGCACACTGCTTGTGTAACTTATACGTGCAAGGACACGTATTCGGTGGGATCCAGCCTTTATCCTTGTATCCCACTAGACAAGCTAGCAATAGCAGGGTGTACATGGTCGATAAACGATGTAACCTACACGAAATGATGATGAGCTAGCAATAGAAAAATAGTAAGCATACCTTCTCAAAAAACTAAGAGGAATGGGCCTTGCCAGGCAGAATCCGAGCTTGGCCATGATCTCCCTTTCGCATCGGAACACATCGGACTTGCTGTACGCGTTGTCGGTGACGTAGACGAAGTCCGCGACGTCTGGCGCGTAGATCTCCTCGTACTTGCTGGCTATGAACATCGCAGTTACTCCGACCAGTTGCAGTTGATTCCTTTGGACATTTGGCACCGCCTGTGAATACAAGGAAAATAGAATTTATATCTGATTTATAAATAAACACCATCATCATCATCATCTTAGCGCCTTCCCGGTTGCATCCTCAGCTGTTTGCCTCTGAGCCCAGGGTCCACTTTTTTGGCTTGACGTACACTGATTGGCTGAATGGTTTGGCTTAATTATTTACAAATAAATCATTAAGCCTTGATAGATTGACTGGATTTTAAAATTGCTGAACAGATTACTAATTCAAGAGTTCTAAAATCACTATATTTAACTAATTCAAATAAAAAAACGAATATTTGTCTAAGCACATAAAAGTTCAAGTTTCATTATTTGAATAACTACATTTATTAAAATAATGAAACTTGAACTTAGTACAAAGTTGACAAATAAGTTACAATTGATAGGGATGTTAGAAAATAAGTTTTGTCATGTATCTAGATCAGTAGTTCCCAAACTTATTTTTCTCGTGGACCACTTTCAAAATTTTACTGGTTTCGGTGGACCCCCTGCTGCTACATTTCTACCACATTCTTAAAGTCGCCAAAAAATAAAAATTGTGTCACTTCTGAGTTCTGTCCCTATATTTCGATATGTAAAATAAAAACGAAAAATGGTACATTTTATATCACTTTATTTATTAAAAGAATAGAATTACAAGAAAAAAATATTAAGGTAATATAGGTTCAGGTCATAATTTTAATTAATGGGAAGGATGTATCTGATGGAGTGTCAGCAAACGATCAATGTTTGGCTTTATTTTTGTGAGCAATAACCGCAAATCCCCCCGCTCTGTGATGTTTAATTTGCTCCTTTTTTTTGTTAAGAGGTTTGTAACGGCACTAAAACTCCTTTCGACAAGATATGACGAGGGAAAAGCTATTAAAAATTTCCTTGCGATTTCCCACAGTCCAGGATATTTTTCGGGTATTTCTGCTTGCAGCCAAAATGTTGGGTAGCCTTTTCTAAATTTCACCTTCAGCTCCTCATTAGTGCTTAGCTCGAGCAGCTCCTCTTGTAATACAACATTGGCCACTTCCGTTTCATCAAATGGATTTATTATCCATGGTGGTATATCCATCGTCAGTATATCTTCAAACCTGGTTTTGAAGTCATCATGCAGGGCACTTAAATGTTGACTGTAGGTATGGATATCCTCATCAATACATTCTACCTGCGACAAGTTTGGAAATTGAGAGAATTCGCGCCGACTAATGTTTTGCTTCATAAATTTCAATTTCCCAAGAAAAGCCGAAATTATCCCCTTTGTTTTTATTAAATTCAGGCTGTCCCCTTGTAACTGCAAGTTAATATCATTAAATTTTTTAAACAAATCTGTCAAATACGCAATGTCTGCTTTGAATTTGATCAAGTTTTCTTTTAAATCTGGATCTCTACTTTCTAAGAACTCTAATATGGAATCGAAAACAGAGTAAAATCTCGTTAAGCATGCACCTTTCGACAACCAGCGTACTTCAGTATGTAAGAGCAGTCGTTGGAAGTCTTCATCATTTTCGTCGCACAATTGAGCAAATAAACGTGTATTCAATGCATTGCTTCTGATTTTGTTGACAGCTTTTATTACAAAATGAAGAGATTGGTTCAACCTGTCACTTAAATGTTTTGCCACAAGATGTTGTCGGTGGATTACGCAATGAATAGCTGTAAGTCCTGGTATAATTCTTTTGAGATGACTTATAAACCCACGATATCGCCCGACCATTGCAGGAGCTCCGTCTGTTGCCACTGAAATAATGTTTGTAAATGGGATCGATTTTTCCGTAAAAAAATTACTCAGAACATTAAATATTGATTCGCCTTTAGTGTCAGTCTCCAAAGTTCTGGCAAATAGCAATTCTTCGTGAATTTCTTCCTCAACAATAAATCGGACATATGCCAATAGTAATGCTTCATTACTGGGTAACGTTGACTCGTCCAGTTGTATAGAAAAATGAGTTTTTTGCAGATGATTGCACAAAAAGCTTTCGATATCAGAGCTCATTTCATCAATGCGTCTTTGTACAGTATTGTTACTTAATGGAATTCTTTTTAGTACGTCAAATGGAGATTTGTGCAAAACAGTTTTTAAAACCTCTTCAACAGCGGGTAAAATTAATTATTCTCCGATAGTGTGCGGTTTTCCAGATTTTGCTATAAGTAATGAGATATTGTAAGATGCCCGCAAGCCATCATCGTTACTTTGAGATGTTGAAGCGAACATACTGTGCATGGTGGGTCTCTTTCCATATTTTTCTTTCAATGTTTGAAAATATTTTAAATCTTAACCTATTTTATCAGTATGACACCTTTTTAGATGATCTTCGAGCTTTGATGGTTTCATAGAGTCATTGCTCAAAACTTTGTTGCATAATAGGCACATGGGCAATTGTTTGTCTGCCTCTGATGGAACAAAACCATATTTCAAATAATCGACACTATATTGTCGACATTTTTTCTTTTCTGTAGCCATGTTTCGTGTCAGTTACCTTACCTGTAAAAAAAATGTTTTAGTAACCAAGTTTTTTTCTGAATATAGGTATCACACCGCAGCCTTTGTCAGCACGCGGAAATAGAATTACGGCTTGTAAAGGGACTAACTAATAAACCGCTGAGACAAATACAAACGTTTTCACAAAACGGTATCAATTTTAAAGTACATAATTTACCACTAATTTTTAATAGTATAAATAAAAATTAGTGTACTCAGTATCGAATACTGATCATATTTGTGTAGGAAAAAATAAACGTCGAAATCCCAAAATTGTCCATAAAAACGATAACTAACATTTTATTAAATCAATGAGTTCACGCGCTCCGTGTATTTGCGTATTTTTTGTCTGCGGCTTCATTGTTAAAACGTGACAAACAGGCATCGAAGTTCAAGCCCCGCCCTTTTCCCGTCGCCCGCGCACCGCTCGCTCTTTCCGAAAAGGAATAGTTTTGATAAAATAGTTACTTCAAAATCAATTTAACATGATTATGAAATTACTGTTTTATAAAATTAGTAGTTATTTGCAAGAAAAATTACAAAATTAATTGCTCTGCAATATTGCTTATTCGGCCTTTTTAGAGAGGCAGTGCTTCTCTCGTGAAAAAACAATTGAATAAAACGTGCTGTGTTTGTCTTCAAATCGAAAGAGGACAATTAAAATATCTGTAAGTTACTAAGTTACCTATCTATACAGGCCGTTGTGATCAACCGACTAGTACACGTAAACAAAATACTTAAGTACTATAACAAAAAAAGGTAGGTTA
Source organism: Euzophera pinguis (assembly GCA_947363495.1). Classification (NCBI taxonomy): domain Eukaryota; kingdom Metazoa; phylum Arthropoda; class Insecta; order Lepidoptera; family Pyralidae; genus Euzophera; species Euzophera pinguis. Next base: position 8,721,193 of record OX376155.1, read on the forward strand.
CTTACTTTTCTCCGGCACTAGCAAACACAGATATAAATTTTCTCACAACTTTTTTCCAAATTCCGCCTTGTTTTCGAAATTCCGGAAACAAATGAATGCGTTTGGTTGCCTTTGGCATCAAGTATTTATAGTGTTGATCAAGTTCATGTCTGAACAAGCATTAAGCATTGTCGGGCGGATAGCGCTTTGCAAGTCTGTACACGAAATTGTACGTAATATCGAATACACAAGTTTGGACAAGTAACAGTCGCTTGCCTTATTAAAATATTATCTGCTTAGATAGGTACTTAAAACAATGTAGGTAGGCCCTTATAAAAACTATGCTTACATTTTTGCTCTTTACTATCAAAAGCAGATAAATTTTCGTGGACCCCCATTAACATCTTATGGACCCCCATTTTTTGTTCACGCCTACGTAGACCCCCAGCAAGTCTCCCGTGGACCCCTGGGGGTCCACCTGGACCACTTTGGGAATCACTGATCTAGATAAAGGCTTAAATTTTAATATTATAGACACAGTTGTTGATTGAATATGCCACCAGGCAAGAGGTAAAACTAAATTGAGACCTCTTATCCCCTTATTCACGTCTTACTACACCCTCATGAAAAAGCAAAAAAAAAACATTGATTATGATATCCCATCAGGTGTTCACTTCCAAATTCTATGGTGACAGTGGAATGTATGCCTTCAGGCTTTTTGATAAAAAGTTAAAACAAAAATCTTATAGATGGAGGCCAACTATAGTACACCCTACAGGTTAAGCCAGCCACAGACATCACAAATCAAGATGAGGACTGTAGTTATTACATTGTAAGATAGGCAATATGCTAGTGGTTAATCTTTTTTGTCTACTCTTTTGTTTAACAATCATCAGTAAGTAATCAGCCTTTTAGGCTTTGAGCAGATGTTTTGAATGATTGCAGATATGATTTAAGTTATAGCTCCTTAGGTATAAATGTTTAAGAAATGACACGATTTTGCAGCCTGAGCTTGTATTTTTGTCCTGTATATATTTTTCTTTCTCAGCATTACTTGACTGGAAGAGATTTATATCAATTAAACAATCATTTATTTCATTGTGGATCATGTGTTGTACAAGGTAATAGTAAAAAAAGAAAATAGTAAAAATATAAGATCGATATGTCCTACTGCTAGGGTTTACAATGATAAAAGGTCAAAAGTTACATTTCATTACATGCATTCATTACAAAATATAATAATAATGAGATAAGCTAGCCGTTGATTTTCTTTTTTGTTTTGTATTTACTGTTTGGAGCACGGCGGGAGCGATGGTGTTATGCTCGACCGCCGCAAAGGGAATTACTTCCCGCCAGGCGAGGTGTTATGCCTGGGGAACCGCGGCTCCAACGATGTTTTGTCGGAGGTTGTATATATGCTCCAATTCTCAGAAACTCCAATTGCGCGATTTAGTTTTTGCATGCTGATTGGACGTCTTGTTTGCGAATTTCGAATTAGTTAGTCTCTTTAACGCCATCTGTTGCGTTGTGTTGTAACTATTTTACTGTGCGATTGTGTCGCCACAGGACTTTCTCCGAAGGTCTGATTATCTTGATGTGCAGTCTGTGCTTCAGATGTAGCTTGCAAGTGCCAGTTGCTTGACGTCCCAGTGAGTCGGGAGCGTAGTTGTTGCTGCTCGTAGTCTGCGGTGAGTCGAGACTGTAGTTGAGCGATGTTGACTTGTTGGCGCCGGTGGATGTCTTGTGCAGAACTGCCACGCTGGTGTGCGGTGGCCGGCCGTGAGTACCAGACGTGGGCTGCGATGGATGTGCCGGTCGCTGAAGTGCTTTGAGTTGTGAGGGTAGTTGCAGGACCAGGAAGCTCAGTGAGTCGGCTGCGATGGACCTGGAGATACCCTGATGTTGGTTTGCTGTGAGACTGCTTGCTGCTGACCTTGAGAGGATGAGAGAAGTTGAAGATTGGAGAATGATGTTGAAGAAAGCTGCTTCCAATCACGTCGGAAAAGGCTGCTTTCGATCATGTCGGGCAAGGCTGCTTTCAATCACGTCGGAGAAGGCTGCTTTCAATCACGTCGGGGTCACCACTTTGGAGCACGGCGGGAGCGATGCTGTTATATGCTCGACCGCCGCAAAGGGAAATACTTCCCGCCAGGCGAGGTGTTATGCCTGGGGAACCGCGGCTCCTAGTATTGGTTTCGAGACGTCAGCGACGATAAATTTCCACTTGTAGGGACGGCGAAGATTGAGATCGAGTTCAAGTGTTCTCTCTCCATATGTTGATATTTCTGTGTTATTTGCGGCGTAGAGCTTGAATGGGAGTGCCTTGGTGATGTGAGTTTTTTTCTTTGGAAGTACGGATATGTTCGCTCCTGTGTCCACTAAGAAGGATATTCCGGTTTTCTTGTCTGTGACGAATAGGCGGTATGAGTGTTCTTGAACGCAGGTATCCGCCTCTGCCAACGTTCTTTCTAGTTTTCCTGAGGCTTATTTTCTATCTTCTTAAATGAGCACGGTGATGTGCATTTGTATGCTTGAGCCCCGAAGCGTTGATGGTAGTAGCAGTACGGTGATGAAGATGGTGAATTGTTTCTTGAGTGAGATGGAGAACGATTGTATGGATTGCGGCCTTGAGATGGATAGCGGTTTCTTCTGAAATTATTTTGAGGTCTTGCTCGTAGCTCGGCGATTTCTAATGAGAGTCTTCTGATTTCGTTGATGAGGAATTGAGTGTCGGCAAGTTGTGATGAAGGTGGTGGTGGTGATGGATGCGGTTGTGATGGACAGATGGCTGATACTTCGCGTTGCTGTTCCATCATTTTGTCGGCGAGTAGTGCGAGCTCTTCTAAGGCGGTTTTGGTGCTGAACGATTCGCTCACTGCTAGTACTGAGCGTATGTGCGAAGGAAGATGGTTTGTCCACATAATTCGTAGCGTTGCGTCTGGGATTCTGTCACGAGCGAGATCCTTCATGCGTCGAAGTAAGTGTGACGGCTTCTGGTCGCCTAATTCCATCTCGGAGAGTAGTTTTTGAAATTGACGGCTGTCGGATTCTTCGTATGTGGAGATGAGTCGTTCCTTGATGGCTTGGTATGGCTTCGTTTCTGGTGGATTGTACAGCAGATCGGAGATTTGTTCGATGTCTTGTTTTTCCAAGCGTGCGATGACCATTTGTGCCAGTTGCTGTTCACCCTTTTTCTGGTCGTGGGTGGCAGCTTCGAAACTGTAGAACCACAGCCGAGGACGATCGCGCCAGAACGGTGGAATGCGGAGAGCCAGTGAGATGTTGGCGATTTCGGGCTGGACGACGGGCTGGGTTGGCTGAACGGTGGCATTTTCTTGTTCCATGGTGGACGGGCAGAGATTTGTTGCTGGATGATTTTTTCCTTGATTTTTCCTGGTAGCCGAGCAGGGATTCCTCTTCTTTTTTGTTGTTTCTTCTTTGTAGCGTAGTCGGTGGTCACCACTTTGGCGTGAGAGATACTTGAATAATACTCCAATTGTTCAGAAGGAATGGAATGGTTTATTTACAAAATTGACACGTATTTATACAAAATTATTTACATTCAAACATTACAAGTGTGAATTTTTGTTGCGATATGATAACCAATCATAAGTTAGTATTCCAGTTTACATCCATATTTGGTGGCGCATTTTGACGATGGTCCGCGCGGGGAGCGCGGGACGAACTGGATACCGCGTGACGTGCTTGGCCGTTCCAATAAAACTAGCTCGCGCAATCTCGCAGTCCTTTTCGACGGCGGCGCTCGGAACGGTGCGGACGTGCGCACAGCTTGCGGCGTGCGGCGAGTTTCCATGTGTTGTGATGTGAAGTGTTCATCCACGAACTGATGAAGAGTGAAGACCGGTGTGATGTGCTGCTTGAAGTGAAGAGTCGTGTGCTGTGCTATTCTTGTTTCTTGACAACGACGTGTGATAAGCTCCATACAGCACGTGCATGTTCAACCAAATCTTGTTTCTATGACAACTCGCCGTTTCTTTGACAATGCGTCGCCATAAATAAAATGCTTGCATGATGTGTGTGTTGTGTTTAGAGAATACAATCCCGGGATCCTAAATCTCGGGATCCCGGGATCCCGACCGTTTTCTGGCCCCGAAAATCCCGGGACTGTACTTGGCTAATCTCGGGATTTTTGGGATTGCCACAAACAAGTCTAGTTTGTATTCCGTAGTCCGTTGCGTCTTGAAAATAACCTTGCCTAAATTATTTTAATACATTACGACAAAAAGCAACTCGTACAATACGTAGGTAGTTAGGTACCCACTATTTACTACACAGGTACAGTCCTAATAATATTTTTGTCGTAGAACTTAGAAGGGACTTCCCCACTCGGAATACTTTAATACAATACTCTTAAGGTAATTCCCCAACGAACCAACAGGGGAATCACCCGATCATCTCATATCATAATATTGTTGCGGGTATTTCCCGTCGGGGATTCCCTGTACGAAAGTATAAATATGCAAATCCGGTTTTATTTTTTTCATTTATTGTTCTGTCAGTGACGGGTTACGTAGGCTACGTCATTAAAATTTAAAAGTCAATTATATGAAATTAAGTATTTCAAATGGCGGGAGACTTTGTTAAACATAAAAAAGACAGTGATACGACGTCAGTGTGGAGTTATTATTTAGTTGCGAAGGACGGGAATTGTGCTAAATGTAAGCGATGCCCAGCCATCCTCAAGACTTTGGGTGGATCAACTAAGGGATTACATAGTATGTAATCCCTTAGTTGTATGTAATACATACACATTTGTTATCAAAACATAACATCAAGGTTATATCAGCTTCAACAAGTCAAGATTCTGAAAATCTGAACACAGCACCGCCGCCAGCCAAGCGAAAGTTAGATGATTATTTTACTAAAAGTGCCGACGATAGCCTGGATGATATTTTGGCAAGAATGATTGCATTAGATGGATTTCCATTCAGTGTATTCATAACCTCAGATGATTTGAGAAAATTGCTCTTAGCAAAATACACGGATTTACCAAAGTCAGTCGTCACTGTTCGAAAACGTGTTAGGAATTACAGTGAAAAAATCAGAAAGCAAGTAACTGCTGAATTAAAACATTTGAAAAGTGCAGGTGAAAGATTTAGTCTTTCTTTCGACGAGTGGACTTCAACTTCCAATAAACGATACATAGCGGTCAACGTTCATTCATATAAAAAATTTTAAAAACTTAGGACTTGTTCCTATTTACGATAGTATGACAGCTGAAAATTGTCTTCGTATATTGCAAGAGCGTCTAAGTAAATTTGACATTTCCCTAGAAACTGACATCGTGGCTATTGTAACCGATGGACCGAATGTTATGATAAAGGTGGGGCGGCTTGTTTGCACTGAACAACAACTGTGTCTCGCACATGGTATCAATTTGGCGGTCTGTGATGTGCTTTATGAAAAACATAATAATTTGCAAGATAGCCCTACCTCAGATGATACTATAAATGAACCAGCTGTGACTGTTGATTATATGGACGACAGCGATGATGAACACCATTTAGAAGACTTAGACTGTCCAGAATCAGGTTTAATCGTAATGTCACAAAATGATCTTGCGCCAGAACACGTACCAAAGTTAACACAATATGAAAATATTAATAAGCTGATAAAGAAAATCCGCAAAGTTGTAGTGTATTTCAAAAGATATCCATTGAAAAATTAAACAGTACTTCAAAAATATGTGAAAATTGAACATGGAAAAGAGTTGTCACTTCTTTTGGACTGTAAAACCAGGTGGAATAGTCTTTTAACAATGCTGGAGCGATTTTATCTTTTAAAAGCATGCATTCAAAAAGCTCTTATAGATCTCAATCATCCAATTCGTTTAGATGTTGATTTTGAATTGGTAAATAAAATTGTTGATGTGCTGACCCCAATTAAATTGACAGTAGAAGCAATCTGCCGGCGAGATGCTAATTTATGCACAGCTGATGCCGCTTTGAAATTTCTTATAAAACAACTGTCTAGCAAAAACTCAGCACTTGCCAAAAAAATTAAAACATCCTTAGTGGAACGTATAAAGCAACGATGATGATTTAACTGGCGTGTTAAATTATTTACAAAATCCACGAATGGATGATGAAAATCAGTTATTATCGGATTTGGAATGGCACGACTTATTTCCAGTTCCGACACAGGCTTTAGTGAGGAAGCAAATAAAGAGTATTGTTAAAAGACTTAATAGTCGAGATAACACGGAAGAAGAAGCAAGGTCAGGATCACAAACAGATGATGAGCTAAGGTCAGAAACCTCCCAATCCCAACCCCAATTGACATTAAAGGAAAAGTTACAGCTGGAAATTAACAAGAGTATGAAATCCCCAGATCCTGAAGTACAAGTACAAAATGAATTGAGGTTGGCAAATAGTATTAGACGTGAAATGAGCCTGTTCGAAAATGGAGGAGTTCGTGGATATCACTTAGAAACAGCATATAAGTATCTATTGTCTATTCCTCCGACCAGCGTAGAAGCTGAACGAGCGTTTTCAGCTGCTGCTTATGTTGGCAATAGACTACGAAGCAGGCTCGGAAGTCAAACATTGGATGCTTTGATATTTCTGCGATTATATTTTCGAAATTCTAAATAGTTATTTTGTGCTGTTTTTTAATTTCTTGCAAAAGTATAGTATTTTTTGGTTTGTGTTTTTTCTTTTCTTATTATTATTCTGATTTGTGTTGTGCAAAGACATTAAAGACATTTTTTTTAATTACTCGTGTTTTTTATTTTAGCCCAATTAGAAACCACATAGTCTAATCCCGGGATAGGCCCGGGATCCCGGGAAAAGGCTTCAAAAATCCCGTAAGCCCGGGATTGAAAAACATGCTCGGGATTGTATTCTCTAGTTGTGTTTTCTTTCTTGGTGTCCTTAAAAGAGTTCTTCTTAGAGCTGGTACTTGCTATCCATAAAAGAGTTCTTCTTAGAGCTGGTACTTGTAACTGTTTCTAAAGGTTGTTCTATCAAGGTATTTTCTGCATGTGTTGGTAAGGTATCTTGATTTGTACTTTAAGGTAAGGTAATTAGGTAAGTACAGAGGTAATGGTGTAGCCACAACTGTAATGTTATTTTCTGTGCAATAAAGTTATTACAAACAAACAAACATTCCTACTTTTAGATGCTAGTGGACCTCCGAGTTTTTAATAAACCAGGATTCATTACTTATTTGTTGAAGTATGACAAAAAAAATATACATTACCTGTAAATATCTGTCAATTATTCCAACAGTTAGATGGAACGTCTCCAAAACTAATGAAAACTGACGCTGCACTTCCACCAACCAGTCAATCAGGGTGGCTCTCATTTTCCCAGTGATAACAGTCTGTGAACAGAATAAATAAACAAAATAATTGCAAATACAACCATTATTTGAGTTTTGGATGTTTTTTAGTTATATTAGTATATATTTAGCATACACAAGAAGAAAACTATTTTCCAGTTTGCCTCCTCTGACGAGCGTTCCTAAAGAATCACCAGATTACCCTTTTTTTTCTGTTCCCATCCTAACAAAACTGTTTCTCTTTCGCCCATACATGGGTTAACTGGAAGAGATTGCCTAGCAACAAGTCCCCCTTTCATCCTTATGTAAGCTTTTGTAATTGTAAAATTAATTGTATCTGTATGTGGGCAATAAAATGTTTTGTATTGTATTAACCCACTGTTATCTAATATTCAAAGAAAGACATGTATTACCTAACAATAACATATCATGGATAGTTTGACTATAATGTGATGTCTGAAAAAAGATTGGAGCTTATTTTATAACTCCACTAGTGCATTCACTACATGACACCACAGCTACATCTTTCAATAATCAACACTGCCGATGACAGACTTTATTTTGCATAGCTAAGCCATTACACGAAACAAATATATATTTTTTTCCAAAATATAGTTTTCACACAACTTACCTGGTTTTTCAAATGATCAGGTTCTATCGGATACTTTACTTCAAGCTCAGTTAAATATCTGTAGATATCCTTGATGTATGTTGACATAAGCAGTGGACTTTGGTTATCTCCAGCATCAATATCCTCAATGTCTTCAGGCAGCTTTGGGGATGAGATCAGCTTTGTCGCCTCTTTATCTACCTTACATTGGTTAATAATGCAAGTGCTCTGTTCCGAATAGGTTGTTGAATCACCCAGGTGTAGTTTTCCTAAAGACTCAGTTGGATCCTTCAGGATAGGCTTCAGGGCTTTGGGTTCTTTATTTTCTTTCAATGTTGGCAGCTTGCCATTCTTCTTCTCATGAGTCTTCTTTGCTTGAATAAGAATGTTTATAGCTTCTTTTGTCTCATTTTGCTTGTTGGTTGCATCCTTCAACACAGCCTGGAAGATAAAATACATAGATTTTTTTTAATTTCTGGATATATCTTCATAAGGGCTGCTCAAAAAAATACTTTATTCACCAATTTCTGTTCTCTGAATTACTTTGCAGAACCAAAGGTGTGACAATACATGCTTTCACTAGCTACTGTTACATAAGACTTATAAAAGGATTTTAGTATTATCATAAAGGCAACAGATTATTTTACTGACTTTCTAACCCTCTGTCATTTTTGGTATCCGAAATGAAGCATTTAGAAACTAGGAAAATACTAGTGGAAGCCAGCATTTTTATGTATTTATGTTAAAAAATATGGTAGTGCAGGAAAAATACATAGTAAACTCAAAGTTATTCAACTCAATTTACCAATATACAGTCATGACTGAAATAGTATCAAAGTCACCTGTCTACACTTTACTAATTATTAATATACTTATTAATGCTTGAGGCTACAAAGTTATAGACTACCTTCTCAATGGTTATCTCTAATCTACCTAAATTCAACTAAACTTACACCTGCCGCTGAAAGCTGGTTTAAGAGCCTATGAATAAAGGATTGATTCATACAGGATAAATGCCTGATGTTCATGATTCTTTGTCTAAGCATGTTTTCCCAGTTGCTTTTTCAGCTTTCAATTCAGAGTCCAGGGTATCCTTTAATCAAATTCCTACATTTGGTAGTACTAGTTATTACAAAGTAGTAACTGCTTTCTGACCTTGACCATTTTAACAGGAAAACCAGACCAGTAGAACCATCCCTAATGTGCTTTATTGAACACCAGGCAGTTAGGACCAACAGATTAACATGCCTTCCAAAGCATAAATGCATCTTTATTACCTGACAATTAGGTGATTCAGGCCTGTTATTGTTAACGCCTTAACTACAGAGGCAGTTGATGATGATGATTCAATGAAGTACTCACCCGAGAACGGGCAACGGCTCTAGCAGCAAGACTAGCAGTGCTTTCCTCTCTGCGCAACGGGGGCCTTGATGACGGCTGGATGGTTGTTTTGCAGGCCAAGCCTGTGTCCACCTTGGATTGGACATGGCTATAATTGCTGAAACAGAGAGATACTAAATCATTACATCTGAACAGCTGCTTGTCTATAATTAAATGAATTTTACAAATATAATCTAATCGAAGATTAACTTCTACAAAAATCAACTTGCTGACTTTTTGTAGCAGTTAATCTACAAACCATTTTAACCGACTTCAAAAATTCTTTTGCATATGATAGCCCAAATCTTTGGGAAGACTCAGGCATACATACACACCGCAGGCAGGTGACCCCATGGTTCATCAGCTAGTAATTAAACTTAGAATGATGTTTAAGACCTTTTTCTAGTGAATATTTTGAATATAACAAATGCATAGAATCATCTAAAATAAAAGCAATAAGTACATAGAAACTAGAAGTTTCCCGCAGCTCCACCTCCGTCAAAAGGTAGCCTATGTTTGACCCCAAGTCTTCACTATATTCATGCCAAATTCCATCAAAACCGGAATTGTAACAGACAGACAGATTTTTGCACATAAAATATTAGTATGGAAGTATATATAATAAGATTTAAAATGACAGCATTCCTAAAATCTTATGTAGGTGATATGAAATGTGAGCAACATTAACATTTTGTTTTTATAAAACCACCAAAAAAGGCAGTGTATAAAAATGTATTTTAAAAACACACAAAACATTCCAAGAAATATCAAACAGATAAAAAGTTAGTAGGTACCTACATGATATTTAACAATTTATATGTTTCAAAAATCTGAGTATTACCGAAATTGAAGGTATAAATAAAAAAAATACATACCTTCGAACAAGCCCCCTGTTCAGTGTAGCCTTTTTCTCGAATTCTGCTGTGGCCACAGTAACTTTGCCAATAATATTATCACGTTGGGCTTGTACATTACTGTTTAGGTCACCCAGCGCCCCACGCATAGTAAGCCCTTGCCTCTTGGTTGGCAAAGCCATACCACCCTTTCCTTTGATAATATACACATTTTCTTGATTCTCTGTCTGCACCTAATAATATAATTCAATATAGTAAGCATAGCATAGCAAACAATTAACGACCACTGCATTTTGAAAGTCTACAATCACATGAAATCTTACCGAACGCTGCCGCCTCACTTGAATATCCATTTCGGGTGAAGGTCTTTGTTAGAACACTGAAATGTAATCGCAAAAATGGTCTTCACCTCAACCACTTAAAATACATTCAAATGCGACTACTATTTATAATAAAAACTAGTCACCTGGCTAGTTAGTGAACGATCTTGCTTGCTTTGCTTTGCGCAATTTTGCTTGCTTGAGAGAGGAGAGTTGTTTGATTTGATAAAATAGATTTTGAAGTATAACGGATATTTTCGAAACCAATGTCCCGATTGGCTGATTGAGTGTTCCGGAAGTCAATAGCGATTATTCATATATTTATTAAACTATATAAATTTTTTGGATGTATTTATGACAATTATCTGAATATTCTTAGAAAAATATTTATTAAAAATAATATATGATTTACGTAAATAAAATTTTACATGATTATATCAAATAAATACTATAAACAGATTGATTTTGACTATAGCATATCCTGTAAAAATATCAGCTGTTATAATTTTTAATCTATGATATAGGTACCATAATTTCCGGGAATAAATAAACAAATCTTGCATCTTCCACAGAAATAAAATAGCAGAAATTCCATGTGTGGGCCAGCTGAGCCGGTCAGAGTCAAATAATCAGAAAGGTATGGTAAACCATATTTTAATTCCATCCAATCGAGAGTGAGTAAGCGAGATGGGATACGTGATGTATGGCGACATCTCACCTACTCATTCGCATCGCATTTAGATGGAATTAAGAGACCATGGTTACTCAGCAGTAATACTCCGGTGACATATGGTCAATGCGGCACTGCCTTAAAGAAACTGTTTAGCTTAGCGCCGGCACTTTATTTCTGTGGTCATAACTGGCCTGCAAATGCCAATCTACTTACCTATTCATAGTTACATCACATGGCATTTACAATCACACCACAGAAATAAGCACGTAGAAGTGCCATGTGATGTTTCGACCAGTTAAGCCTCTCGAGTCTTAACTTTGTATGGCGAGGCTTATCTTTGGCACACAGGAAACACCCACATGGAACTTGTACCTTATCTTGTATATGTGGATTGAACTGATTGCCATGAAGGTAACCACAGAAATAAAAATAATAGATTTTTCATTGGAGGTGAGTATCGAACTGTCAAATATAAGGTTGGTCAAGAGATACCTGTCCGTAAACTGTCAACCGGTCCCGTAAGTCGCGGGGGATTCGCGTCACTTTGCACACGTCCATACTAGTTGTACCCACAGACATATAAAACGTAAACAGACGGAACATAAGAGTTATACGTAGCAAGTAATTGTTGTTATCCTTTTCTCACGTATTCGGATCTATATGGCGATATCTCTTTTTTACACTTGTAGCAAACACTCACACATAGATATAATACAAAGCGTGGCTACGTTGTTGGATCGGTGAACACTAAAAATAATAGAGTAGAATACCGTATAAATGATCTCAGATCATGCACTTCACACAACATTCATACATTTCTTGAAATCATGGGGAGTATTATCGTAAACATCTTACCCTAGACTAGATACAGCCCAGGCTGCATAGTTTTGCATGTGTGTGTTTTTGCTACGCTAAGTAATAGCATACCTACCTTCCGTCGGTTTACGTCTTAAATGTCTGTGGTTGTACCTATGATATGACACAATCCGCGCGAGTGACTAGCGTCCCGCGCGGGATTCGCGTCAGGTTAAATAGAGGTAGATCCAATACGAACCAAATGATATTTCCCATACATTTGATATGGCAATATTTATGTGCCAAAGTTAAGCTCTATTCAAACTGACGCGAATCCCGCGCGACTTGTGGAACGCCCATAGAAATAAGAATCGGTAGAATTGCCGTAGCGTGTGCCATAGTTGACCGACCTGCTAAATTATTTTAGCACTTTTAAGTATTCTAGAGCGACTTGATTAAAAAACTCGAATCTAGGGCCGTAAAATACCCACATAAAAAAAGAGACAGACCCGATGTCAATGTCATATTTTAGGCTACCCGGACGGCTGAAAAAAATTAATACGCTGAATTGAGAATTTTATCAAATTAACGTGGGTTGCCCTGTGCAGTGATTTTTTATTACAATAAATTAATTCAGCACGAATCTTCTACAAGAAACAAATTATATTGTGACACGGCATATTAATCTCATCACAACGTATTTGTTCAGAAGTGAGACGTTAAACTATTGGCCAAATTGTAGTGTGCGTTGAACTTCTTTAATTTAATAATGTTAGTTTCGTTTTTTTCAGTTTTTGCAAACATGGTGCAGAAAGGGCCACGTCCTTTAGTTCTCTGCGGGCCTTCAGGGTCGGGTAAAAGCACTCTGTTGAAACGCCTACTGAAAGAATTTCCGGATAAGTTTGGCTTTAGTGTGTCGCACACCACAAGAGGCCCGCGACCGGGTGAAAAAGATGGTGTTCATTATCATTTTACAACTAAAGATGACATGGTAGCTGCAATTCAAAAAGGGGATTTCCTAGAAACTGCTACTTTCAGTGGAAACATGTATGGTACTAGGTGAGTTTTCTTTCGTGTATGTCACACAAAAAATAAGAATTTAATTTGGCCATGTGCTCGTTGTTTTGGGGGCACTGGCAAATTGCCAAAATGCAGTTTTCAGTATTAACGTCATTGTTTACCAAGTTTGAATGTTTACCGTAAATTGTTTTTAACAAACCTTTCATATTTTATTAGGTGCGTCAGTCTAAGGTGTCAGTTTATATTTACTAAAAAATATTTCTTTTTTTTTAATCCTGTTTAACTGCAATCTGTCCTTTGATTGACATTAAGCAGTTCTTGTATACATTAATAAATATTTACGCAGTACATCATATACACGATAAGAAAAGAAATAATAGTCACAATTATTTATTACTAGCTGTTTCCCGCAGCTCCGCCTGCGTCTAAAAGTAGCCTATGTTTGACCCTGAGTCTTCAACTATATTCATACCAAATTTTATCAATATCCGTTCAGCGGTTTGGCCGTGAAAGCGTAACAGACAGACAGACTTTCGCATTTATGATATTAGTATGGATTTACTAAAGAAAGAATAGATCAAACAACAAACTTGTCAGCTTGAATTACAAAACTACTCAGATTTACATAAATATTAATGTGAATGAGGGGTTGACTGTTGAAAAATATAATGGTTGTAATGTTTTGGTCAATAAACTAATCTTATTCTTTTTTCTTAAATTCCAGCAAACTGGCCGTTGATGATGTTCGACGTACTGGCAAGATTTGTGTTCTCGACATTGAGATTGAAGGTGTGAAACAAGTGAAGGGCACAGATCTTGATCCTCTCCTCGTGTTTGTGATGCCACCGTCTATTGAGGAACTTGAGAGACGTCTGCGTGCTCGCAACACAGAACATGAAGATGCATTGCAGAAGCGTCTAGAAACTGCGAAGCGTGAAATAGAGTTTGGTAAATATTTTTTGTATTTATTTATTGTTAGAAATAATAATTACAATAAACATTCTCTTTCAAACCTATCAAGGCTTTTGTGCATCTTTTAACCAGTCAAATGTCCTAGTACCATACCCGTGTGACTAAGCGCTTTCATTTTAGTTAATAGAATGCTTGACAGGTTAATCATGACAATATGAATATATTTCTTTGAAGTAAATAACAACAATAAATATTAGGTAGTTTATTGGTCTTGAGAGTTGCAACTCTATGCAGTTTTGCTCTCTAGACAATAAAATATCTTGCACAATTACAGGAAACTTTTAAATCATAATATTATTTTTACTTGCCTACCAGAAGCTATTGCTTATATTAAAGGTTTATTCTTGTATTTTTTTGTGAGTTTTGTAAAGTTTTGGTGCTTTACTTAGAATTGTCTTAGTTAAATCCTACGGTCTTTTTAAAATGTTAGTGCAGTAAAGTGTTCATTATAATGGACAACATGAGAAAATCGTTTTAACATAATAAACATGCCATTTCTGAATTTTTTTTTAAGAGTTTGAAAAAACATTTTTAGCTTAATGTTTAATAAATGAAATGTAAAAATAGCCATGTGATGTCATAGCTGAAGGAAGTTGAGTCCATAATATGACTTTATTACATTTCTTTCTGTCACTTATCTTTCATAATATAAACAACCTTTTTTTTTATAAATTATCTTATGTAGGTATCTCATCAACTGAGAACAGGACAAAGATATTAGTTGCATTTTTAATTTGATTTGAGTTGTTTTATTTTCAAAACTTTTGCTATGATGGGGTAGAAACCCAGAGTCGATCTTGGCCTCCGAGATGAGAAGACGCAATTACTTATTCAAAACTTATAATTAATTCATTTCGATTGGGTTGCATGGTCAATCTACCCTGTACAACCTGGAGTTAGAGCCGGTCTCTGACATGCCTTACGAAGCATGAAAATCATCATTATTATCAGACATTCTGGTGAATCAAGCCTGCTATGTCCTAACCAAACTGGAAACAACAAAGTATGCTTCCCATGGGAATCGAACCCATGACCTCCGGGTTTAAGGCAAACTCCTTAACCACTGGACCACGGAGGCAGTTAAAAACTTATAATAAAGTAGCTGATTCCCGCAGCTCCGCCTGTGTTTAAAAGTAGCCTATGTTTGACCCCGGGTCTTCAACTATATTCATACCAAATTTTATCAAAAACCATTCAGCTATTTGGTTTGTGAAAGCATAACAGAAAGACAGACTTTCGCATTTATAATATTAGTATGGAGTATGGATTAAAATATATATGTTTATGTACTAAATATTTCTTGTCATGTTACAGGCAAGCAACCCGGAAACTTCCATATCACTATACTGAATGACAACCTCGACAAAGCATACTCGGAACTTCGTGAATTTATTGCACAGAATGTGGAAGACAAAGAACAAGGTGGGTCTATTTTTGTGTATTATGATATGTAATCGACGAGCGTGTATGACGAGAGTGATGAGCGTAGAAGAAGCGAGGGAAGTCTGTAAGGATCATAGCAAATGGAAATCCGTAGTCTGCCTACCCCTGCGGGAAAAAGGCATGATGGTATGTATGTATGTAACAACATTATGCCAAAAGCAGCGCATTACTTTGATTGCGTGTCTATGGAGCATCACGCTTGAAATTATTGCACAAGCACTAGTAAGTATATACTTTTACCTGTGGCCTCACATGCAAACATAAATCGCACAGGTACAGTACACCTATGTGTGAGCAAAATTTCAGAAAGATTTATAGCATGAAGGGTAACAAACAAATATACAAACTCTCGTTTTAATGATATTATACATATACATGCACTACATCAAATGTATATATAAAACAAATCGGAATGCAACTGCAGGCTGTGCTGCACCACATTCAATGTGTGGTCCTTAGAATTTTAATTCACCTGCCGGTGATAAAGTATGCCAATAATTTATAGCTACTTTTTACATGTTCCGAACTACTGATTTCAATATCTTTTTTACTTGACTGACCAAAAAGTGTTGTATCTAACATCTAACAGAGATTGTCATTTGTCAGCAATTTTTAACATATGTGTGGGAGTGTTATTAATAACTACTAATCGTTTTTTGACAGGAGCAGAAACCGAAGCCTCAAAATAAACATGTGGCATGCATGGAGTGAAGCATGAATGCTACCCCTCTACCTAGTCTAAGATACTTAGAACGGACTTGCATGTAACAAAATTAAATTGGCATTTCATAGCCTCTGCAGGATAAGTTACATTACCTTAGATTAATAATTGGTCTCGCGCGCTCGACTAGATACCGCCCGCGTACCAGAAAAATGCGGCAACTAAAACTACGCCGAATTCGGCGTACTCGCAGTGTACCCGCGTTAGTTACGCCGCAACCGATGATTGAGTTGGACGTCAATCAATCAAATCATTTATAGATAAATTTAAAAATTTAATGTAAAGGCTGAAGCAAAATGGCAGTTTGAGTAGTCAAACTGTGTAAGAATTGGAATAAAAAAAATAAGAAAGATACTGGTATTACATACCATCAGTAAGTACTGTATAATTTCGAAATATGGACATAAATTACTCATGAAAATAATAAAACCCTAAAATATGGCGCGAAGTGCCGCTCAGTGCTCAATGTTGCCGTGTAATACAAAAATCCCAAATTCCACGAGGTTTCGATTTTTGTTTATTGGATATTTTGTTTTTTATCTCCTGACCCCAAAAGAGGGATGCTATACGTTTGACTTTAATTTTGTCTGTCTGTCTGTGGCATCTTATTTCTTCAATGCTGGTCTGGGAGAAGAATTAAACACGTGGAATGTACTAGCTGCATCTCTTTCCGCGCAGACCATACAAGCCGGCTGAGGGAGTGGGCGAAAATCGAAGAAACCATACCTATCAGTAGGCGATGCGACCATACCTATCAGTAGATATACCGGAACTCGGCAGCGGGAGTGTACAGGCATTACACAAATAATCGTCATTCAACTCAAATAGAAAAAAATATTGTACTTACAGAAATATATTATCGATAGTAATAATATCGATACTATCGATATATGATCACTATCGAAACCTTAGATTATTTTTTCAACTATCAAAGAATAGATTATTATTCGATGTGTAATCGATTTTCTGGCAACACCATCATGTGGAAAAAGGCCGTGATATTATGTCTATTTATTTATTTGTATTTAAACCCGGGTCACAACTAAAAAGGGGTCAGTTATCAATTAGCTCCAAGCTAAATAGAAAATTAAAAGTAACGTTTAACATACTGTACTGTGTAATAATAAATCAAATGAAAGTTCTTGTTGCAATTTTTGGATTCTATATTAAAATTATTAAATAAAGTAGACAAAAATTAACCATATCCCCTACCTTAGCCTCGAAACTATCGATTCCAGAATTTCGATGCATAAATTGCAGGAAAACCTATGAGATGATTTAAAATTTATTTAGAAGTTCCAAATGGAGAAAAATAAAAAATCGTACAGAACCCTCTCCACGCGAGCCGACTCACACTTGGCCAGTTTTATTTTAATTTTATTTTAAAGGATTTTCTGAGCTACATTTTATAATCCGTAACAAGACGCAGCAATTAATAATTTTCCCATTGGTCGGGCACCAGTCAAGTAGCTGGCAACACCATAATCGACGCTAGAGTGCGTCATTGCATATTATTTTACACACACTGTCCACTGACCAATTATTAATCTATGTTACATTACATTGAAAATGTGTTCTTTTGTAATAAGATCATCCTTGCTTCGGAATGCAGGCAAAGCCATTGGTCCCAACTGATATCTCTAGATAGCAGTTGTTAAGCTAAGTCGGAATACTTTCAAGCAGCTTAGAAAATCTGACACATTGGATAAGAAAGTTAAGAAGCACCTATTGTATAGGATTTGTCTTTATCTTAGCTATTTGTTGGAAGCCTAAATGTTACTCTAGGAGTACCTATTTGGTGCTAAGTCTCCGTTGTGAAATCTACCCTCGCAAATGATAAAACAAAAATGATCAATATTTTTGATGTGTTGCCCATTGTGATCCAAATATACCCTCTGAACATTTGGTCGGGCAGCTTCAACGGATCGATCGGACAATGTAATTTTTTTTTTTAAATAAATTTATACTGGCTTGGCTAGTTATTTTAGTGCTTGTTTGTGCAGCATTAAACGCAGTTTATCTGACTTTTCTCATATTTATTTCCTCACTAAGAAATGCCAAATTAATAAAAAATAGATTGTTCCTTGATGTTATTGATGTAATATTGGTGTCATAGATTTAATTTTAGGGTACAGAAAGCCCCAAAAACAAAAGAATAAAAAGTTTGTGCAAACTACCTCCTTAAATATAGTAAAATACAGTATTCTAAAATATATAAATCTATTGGAGCTAATATTTTAATTAAGCTTTCTTTGTATATTTGGATTTCGTTACTTATTAATTTGTTAGTTTTTAAAGTAAAACAGATCATGATCATTACTTTTTTATTAGTAATATATACAAACTCGTATTATCTCATACAATTTTGTTAAATAAATTGTGCGTTTGTGATTATAATTCAAGTCATATTATTTAATGGGCATAATATTTGACCATTTAAGTTATACATTCCATAAGTCTAAAATAGTTGATATTTATTTTTATTTAGTTAATATGAAACAGTGCCAAAGTTTATAAAAATCTTTAACTTTGCTGAAGTTCGCATTGTTATTTAAATAAATGTGAATGGAACTGTTATATCGCCACCCAGATATAAGGCAATGCGGAAAAAAAGCGGGAAAAATCTTTTACTAATATAAAGTTGGCAATCAAGCAGACATCTTCAAAAGTCCCTAATATTCAAAGCCAGTGCTATGTAAAGGTGCTCCCACACAGCAGTTATATAACGTTATAAAATATTGTGTGACACGATAACATTCTAATACAATGTGTAACATTTTACTACATGTTATATGTTATAAACGCTCCCACACTGGTTGAACTCGTTATATAACATTCTGTAACAATCAGTTAGGGTCTGTATTTTGAGAAAGCTGGTAGTGACTCAATGGAGGAAGTGCTGATTGGTTTGGTTTTTATTTTCGCGCGCGAGCAACCTCCCACCGCCCTTCCGCCAACGTCCCTCTGAGTCTTGGATGATGTTATACAACAAAAGTTATCTTTGTTTCATCATGTTATAATTAGTTTTATAACATTATGTTGTATGAAGTTATATAACATCACTAACAATTTATAACTTTTGTTATAAAATGTTAGACAACAAATGTTATGCAACAATTTCTAACATTATAACTGCTGTGTGGGAGCACCGTAATACAATGCCTCTACCACGATATTTAATTAACGCAGACACTAGTTAACAATTTGTCTGTAAAATCTGTTAAGCGCCTCTGGTGGATAATAAAGTAACTAAGAAACTCAATACAACATTTTTTCAAATGAAATCTCATGGTAGAATGCTCTGGTCGTATTGTATAGTTTTATTTTAATATCGGAGAAATGATGCATTTAGATCTGGTTCCATGACTTAAAATATTTTAATGTATAATGTATGTATCCGTTATACGGTTTCATACTTAATGTATGAAAATGAGACCCTAGGCACTAATAATAATTCTGTGCCCTAGGCGTTTGTTGTCTATTAGCGGGCTAAGGTTTGGCTTTGTAGAGTAGGAATTTCATTCCTATATATTTTTAAAACTTCTTTTAATAATACTTATAAAAATATACTATTTCGAAAACAATGTGTTGTAAAACGTAACACGTAGTGTGAACTAGAAAAAATCAATGATTGTCATAGAAGTTCCAGATACAGAATTTGTTTTTTTTTTTAAGTTAATATGCAGTAAATTCTTTATTATTATTTTCTAGCTCTTCGTGGCCTGTAAAGCAAGATTTGCTGATTCTCCATGCCTGTTTAGCCGTAAGAGTAATGAGGGGCTTATATTTATTAACAAAATCATCATTATTTGGATGTTTTAAAACCATTCCATGAGAAATTTTGCAATATTGCAATAACTAGGTATCTTGATATATTTTTTTTGTTATTTAACATTAATGTTGTAATTAATCTGTATTAAGACGTGGAAAAATTATTTTCTTTCTAAAGTAATTGGGTGTACTCATTTTACAATACTAAGAGCAGTTAATATAGGTATTTATGTGGTTTATGTAGTTATATTTTAATATAAGGTGCAGTTACTGGTGCCTAATTATGTACAGTATATAATATTGAACATATATACACTATTTAATTTTTTATATCTCGTACAGCATAAAATTTATGTAAGTAAATAAATGTAAAGAAACAGCAAAAGATGTACGACGTCACTGAATTGTTTGTTAATTTTTTGAAGTTTTCAGGGATATTAAAATTATATCACCACCTCAATACTTTTGAAAGGGAAATAATTGGTTTGATGTCACACATTGTGTTAGCAGAATTAATGTGTAGTGTTGCTTATATATATTCTATGAAATATTAAAATATAAGTAATTACATACTTCCATGTTTTATTTTTATTTATTTACACATACAATTTTAAAATATTTGATCCTGTCCTTTTGCAAATTTTTTACCAGTGTGTGCAAATCAGTAGATTCAGGGTCAGCACAGACCAAAAGGAGCGAATCGGAGATTTTTGAAGGCAATCGAAAATCAACTTTGATTACTATAAAGTCCCGCGCCCGAGGTATGCACCACGGAGCAATTTGATATGCACTTTATATTAATAGGTCTAAGTTTGATTTTCAAGTGCCTTAAAAAAATATCTCCGCTGTGCTAACCCTTTTGCACTGGATTTTCACTATGTCCCCATAGTCCTCCTGCATAATAAGTGGATGACAACAACACTGATGCAACTGTGGAACCATAAAATAGTGCACTGATCATGAAAGAAGCGCTTTAATACATTATTTTACTCTTGATAACTTCTTGAATTTTTCATGGGTTTAATTAAAACAATTAAGTAAGGATAATGTTGCTTTATTGTTAAGCTAAATATAGTGATAGAAACATTAATTACTATTTGTTAACCATAAACCATGATGTAGTAGTAGCAGTCTTGTGTTCAAACTGGCATGGACCTCTACTCCAGTAACAATAAAGAAATTATTTAGAAAATGGAATTCTAAGGGACTTACAAATTAGATAATTATGAGTCAATTTATGTTTAGCTGATATTCATAGCACAATGCTGTTGTCTTTGTCCCATCTGTCACGATGAGAGTGTGGTGGTGTATTTTCACAGTCACCCGCTAATACTGTAGTTTTTGCAATATTTTTTAAGGAAATGCTACTTCCTGTTGGACCTACTTTTGTCTGTTTTGATAAGGACTTCAGTCTAGGGATGTGTGACACTCTAGTAGGAACTTTTGCGGAGACTACAGTTTGTGTCTTTGGATCAAACAAGGTGTTTGCAGACTTAGATCGAGCATGACTAGAGTCTTTATTTTTCATGCATGACAGAGGTGTTCTGACTCCACTACTACTAGCCGATTTCGATTTTTTTGGTGTAACATTTATGTCACTGGCTTCATCCTCATAAATGAGCAGACCATCAGATTTTCTTTCTTGAGGCTTAATACCATTCTGTCTTAGTTCTGCATTGGTATTCTGTAGAACTTTAATCAATGTGTCATCAGACATCTCTTCAACATTGTCTGTACTTGCATCCTCTTCTTTCATCTTAGAAACAACAATAGGAGTTCTTTCAATGCCTACAGATGGTGAACGAGGGTCTACATCAAGAATTTTAAATATTGGGATATGTTTCATATCTTCCTTGCTATCATTGTCATTATCTTCAACAAGTTCTTTGCTGTCTTCAAAGTTGTCACATTCATTCTCAACATAATCAAAGTTTGTTTCCAACAATTGTGATGGCTTTTCATCTTTTTTATACATATTACTTGTTCCATTAGAAATATTAATTTCTATAGCTTCATTAGAAGCTGTTGATGACCCTAATGGTTGTTCCGTTTCTTTGAATGTGTCATCAAAAGTCATATCAAAAAATTTGTCACACAGATTTTTTGGCACCACCAGATCAGGGCTTTTGGTAGCTTCAATACCATTTTCATCAATTTCCTCATTGTCATCTCGTAAACTGGGGCTGCCACAATTAATATCATTAGGAAGTCTCTCATCAGAGTGTTCATCTATTTTTGAGGCTATTACTATTGGTGTCCTCTCAAAATCCTGTGTTGGTGAACGAGGATCATATGACTGTAAATGATTTTTTATGACAGCAGAAAGGATTGGATTATTATGTATAAGTTTTTCTTCTCCTTTTGCATTTTCAAATGTTTTTCGTAAATCGACATTCTTAGTTATATTATGTTTTGCCCCTGGCTTACCCTATAACAAAAAAATAAGGAAAGTGCAAAACTTTTGCAATATGTCTATATTAAGTGAGACATTAATAGTATGTTCCCTTGTATAAACAAATATTGTCTTAAGTCAATATTGAATGGTGTTTGGTAAAAGAAATAGATAAAAAGTGTCATATAAACATTAACGGTTAAACTATTTCTCATCTTAGCGCCTATTGCAGCCTCATTCCCAGGTTGTTTTGGAGCCCAGGTTCCACTTTCCTGCTTTTTTTCCATTTTGCTTAGTCTTCAGCACCCTTGGTTGTTAGACTATTTAATTTTTATTGTTTATTTAATTTTTCTTTAGTTTTTATTGTTGCATTTATCAAAATCGGTTTAGCACTTTAGCCATGAAAGCATAACAGAAAGTGTACTTTCTATTAATGTATGGATGAATTTCTGTATGGATGGATATGCAAATGGTCTCAACCAAGGATGCCAAAAACGACCTTGGACTTCTTAGAAACCTGCTATGTATACAACCATGAAAGTACTTAAATGGTGATAGAGAGATGAGAGAATATAATTTAAGAAATTTTGTTACTTGAATTTTATATTTTATGGCTAACAAGAATAATAAATATTTGAAGAGTTCCTATCTACATATGGGCTAGGCTATAACTATCTCATTGTTCACTACCTTTTGGCAGATCCCTTGATGTGTGAGTCGCGTTGTTAGTTAATTGAATCACTATGCGTGTTTTAAATTACACACAAATTGCGTTCGTTATTTGCTATGTCAAAATCAGTGAGTAGTGGGAAATCGCATAACATAGCTACTGATAATTAAAATTTCGAATGCCTTACTCTGAGACAATTTTAAAATAACTTTAATGCTAGCATTAGGGCTGGTTTAGATGAACCGAAACAAGCCCATGTGATAATCTGATTCTTATGGAGTAGGTACATAAAATTACCGGCTGTTGAAAGCGCGGGGCACAGCTAGCCAACAAACATACATATTAGCTGCCACCAGAAAGAAACTTATAATAAAATTACAGCATTTTACACGTGTATCGCAACTATGGAAAGAAGTAAATTATACTAAATGGAATTAATCATACATAACTAACCTGTAGTGGTGTCCGTATGATTTCAGGAGTAGGAGATCTAGGATCGGAGTTAGCACCAGATTCATTGTCGTGTTGTTGTATGTGTACCGCTTCGCCAGAGTTGGCTTTACTCGAATTACTCCCCATATCACTATTAATTATAATCTTTTACAATTTAATAAATCATGTTAGCTTCTTTGAAGAAATATAAACAAAGAAATGACAAAATAATCGCAAAATGAGATTCCCCTAAACAATGTACCTAACGGCCAAAACTGTCAGAAACTTGTTTCCAATTTCAAAGAAATCAGCAGTGTTTGTGGCCAACTTTTTTTTTAAAGTGAGTTTTACGGCCTTGGATACAAGTCCAAAAGCATCGAAGTGATCGCAACCGACGAACGAGTGAAATATTGCGCACAGCCGATTCTTAGAACACACGAATAAGTATTTCGATAAATCTCATTTTTTTCTAAAAAGCTTATTCTGCCGAATGCGGCCGCCAGAGAAAAATGTCGTAGACTACATGCAAATGTTATCTCTACAGTTTGTGATGCTTCGCACAAGGTGCTATGCGATTCATGAGATGCGACTGCGAAGGGACTGCGATGCAACTTAAGTCGCGTACGACGAATGACAGATAGCGTCGCATGAGTCGCGTTGTCTGCGGACATAGGGCTCATGCACCGTGTCGGCGATGTCGCGAGACTTCAGTCGCACCGACTCGCAGCGACTTGATTGAACGTGTAGAACTAAATGGCTGAGTGCAGCGTGCCCGCGACTGACGACCAGTAGTCGCGAGACTTGCAGCGATCATTCGTCACACGTAGATTGTGAATTGCTATCTATCGGTAGTCGCTGGTCGCTAGTCGCCCGCACGCTGCACTGTTTTTAGTAGCAGAAAGTCGATGCTAGTCGGTGCGACCGAAATCGCGCGAAATCGCTAATACGCCGTGTACGAACTGTATTTGTATATAAAACATGTATGAAAGATACTCTCATGCGACTGGTAGTATACAGTGATAGAGATGGGCGCCTTCCCGAAATTAATTTTTTCCCTTTTCTTCCCCTTGCATTTCATTTTTTTCATGGACTTATATTAAACAGGATTGAGCTCTTTGACCTTAAACCCGAGTAGAGAAATAGTGGAGGAATCTATCTCTTTTTAATAGGGTAACCATGACAATGTTTTTAATTGGGACAAACTATTTTAAACTTCGTAAATACTGCACATAAGTTAGCGGGACGTGATTGTTGGTGACGATTACGCAAGTTAAGCAACAGTAGGTGTGACCTAACTTGGAGTGGACAATACTTGGCTTATTACGTTCAGCCGTTAGTCCTGCTAGTCTAGTGGAGCCAAGGCCACTAGCAAAGTTTCCTCGTCTTCACATGTCTGCGAAACTTTATTTTTGACTAAACTCCAACTTCCTTAAAGTCTGCATAGAACTACTTGGGAGGAGGTTAGCACCTCCTGACTCTGAACATTTGATTGCGTCTGAACAAAATCTGCATAAAGTATGTACCACCTTCCCTTTTTTCCAGAGGAGTGTGGTCACCCTATTTTGCACAAGTATCAATGTGATAAAACTTGTATTTGCTAGAAAGAGACAGGTTCCTCCACTTTTTCCATCTTGCTTGGCTCGGCCTTGCCTCTATGCAGTGACGGATTAACCCTTAATGAAATTAAGCAATTGCCTAGGGCATCACGACTGGGGACACACCAGAAGAAGCACAAAAGAAATCCGTCCTTAGGGCATCACATCACACTCTCACGTCACCAAAAACTAAACCAAAAAAAGATTGTAGAACTAATTTGAAATCTTTATCAGAAACGAGATGGGAAACACATGCTAAAGCGACATCAGCATAATAAAATTATAGATGCATTAGACGTCATTTCAGTGGATGACATGCAAAAAAGGAGAAACCAGAAGAGAAGCAGCTAATTTGTCAAATGAACTACAAGAATTGGAGTTCGTACTCATGTTGGTCATGTTTTTGTTGCACTTCAAGTCTTCAATGCAATTTATCTCCCTTTTAAATTCCTTTAAAAACAAGGTGAGAATATTGAATCATAGTATGTATTGTCAAGATACTTTAATGGATACACGCTCAGAAACCATCCACGCGTTCAACACCTAATTAGAGTATGGTTTCAGTTGTATAAAGTCGCAAAATGTGTGTTGTAAACCATCCTGCTATTCAACAAAGGGTCGCGTTGAGTTGATGTATGGTCTAATAATACGCAACGCGGCCCCACAGTTGACAACCACTGGAAAAGATTGAGCAGCCCTGTCCGCGGAAACTTCTCGTATATTCAATGCGTGATTCCATATGGGAATTTGCGCGAAAGATCTACTAAATCGCTTGTCTCGCTCTGGCATATTGCTTTGTCTCGCTCTCACAACTTCTATACGTGATGCGAGAACTTTGAGAAACTGAATGAACGAGATCGAGGGTATCGCTCTCTCTCTCTCTACTCTTCTGGGTGGTCTTTCTGGAAATTTATGGAACGCGTTTCCTGGGCTATATAAACAGCGAAAGGTGCCACAGGCAGGAGGCCAGTTCAAGTTGATTTGAGCTACAGGAACGATCCAGAAGAGAAACAAGTGCGAAGAACAAGCGAAACCAACTACTTTGGCGATTCATCAGGATAGTGATAGGCAAGTGGTTCAGACATTGTGGGTGATCAGTGAAGTTACGTGACGTCGGCGACCATCCTTGTGGAATAAACGTCTTTTCGTGTCACCAGGTGTTTTTCTCCAAATTACGAACCCCCAGTTCGTAACAATACGTTGGCGTATTTATGTTTCGGTTTGACAAGAAGCTGCACTTTCTATTCTACTCTTGTCTGTGGTAGGCACCGACCACGGGCACAGATTATGGAGGAGATGTGGTAGGTCTCATCAAGGTCTCATGTTGTGGTCGCAGTGGAATGACCTTATTTTATTTATTACTTACACTTTGTTGGGGTTTAATTTGTTGAATAACAAAAATCTCCAATTTCCTTATTTAAAAATAATATAATGTTAGGTAAGTGTTTTGATTAAATTTATCACAATAGAATTAGGATTGGGATTTCGGCTGGCATGTAAGGCCGTGAGTCCAAGTTCCTCTTCTACAAACAGCGGATGCCCTAGGTGCCCATTTCCAGCCACGCTTGCATCGCACCCGGCACGTTGACCCTTCTAGAAGGCCAGAGCCGTCGTCTGTTGTAGAGCCCTTGCAGCTGATATGACCATGGTCTGGTGGGAAAAGTGGCTCACACCAAGTACGAGCTAAAATAAAAATTGGGGACATATCAAGAGCGTATTTTAATTTTTTAATAAATCAACTTAGACGCATAATTATAATGTATTTAATAATGTAATAAATGGTGTGGAAAAAATAAGACATGATGTTTTTATGAACACAGGGATCCGAATACAGCTTACAAAAAAATCAGTGCCTTTTATCATTAGAAGACATTCAGTCCATTTTCCTCCTTTTCTGAATGGCCTGACCTTTTTTTAAGCATGGCAATGAAAGTTTAACAATTACCTTTACAAATTGGCAGATTTCCAGACCATTTTCTATTTTCTTCGCAAGACAACATTGCTTGACCGTGCAGTACATGTTTGGCATCTCGGCAGGTAAAACTGCAGTTTCTGCTATTAGGCTCACAATGAGCAATCAGCGATTTGGGAGTGGCACAAGTTTGAGCTAACACACTTATCTGCATTTTGCAAACTTGTAGAGTCTGGAACAATTTGTAGTTTTCAAAATGTCATTATCACTGAAAACCTAAAATTACATAAGTACCTACAGCCGCACTCGAAGTTGTTAATTCTTCAAACTTAAATCAAATTTTATGTATATTTTTATTTCTATTATGCTCTTATGTACAGATTTACAGCAACTTCTTGGTATATATTAAAACCTCTCTCCAAGGAAGTATTTTTATTTAGTTCTAAGAATTTGCATAATTAGTCATTAACGACTCTGAGTGCGGCGGTAAGAAGGTAAAATTTTACTTACTTTATGATTGTGAATAATCTTTCCCACTACCACATGGTTGCCTTGTACGAGTAGGGAACCAAAATTAGGTCCATACATATGAACGAAGCGAACATTTCTCGGTAGCCTTCTGCCATGAGAGCATGACTGCAGCCGAGGGTACTGCAGAACTACGCGATCCACGCCTGGTTTAGCGATTAGTGTTCTGTCGTGGGGACATTTAACGCAGGGAGCACCTGGAATGAATAATGATCATGACATGTCATTTAAATGGATTAACCTTACTTGAAAACATCTAGAAATACCTACTAGATGAATGTGTATTGCTTTCATGGCAATTTTGAGCTTTCAAACAAACAATACTTCGATGCCACAGATAAACATATAGACATTTTCAACTTAAAATGCCTCTATCCAACATAAAATACGAATGCAAACTGACCTAGACTAATCACGTTATATTTGAGAATATCATCCAGAGGTGGTTCAATAGCTTTCAAACGGCTTTTTTCTTCTGAGCGGATCACTTCTCTCCCGGGATAGATAAAAGAAACTTCATTATTCAAGTCTTTCGAAGCAATTTCTTTAAGATACTCCACAGATTGGTAGAAGAGGCGAGGGTCTTCTCGGGGCTGGTGAAGATCTTTCGGATTCTTGTTTGCGTTGGCACCATGTAGTAGGCGCTTTGACGGCTTCGGGTCGAAAAACTTGCTGCTACGAGAGTCATTATCATTTTCCTGGTTGATGTGTTGAATTTCGTTCACTGAACGTCTTCCGTGTGTGCTTGGCTGATACAAAAATAATTTGTCCTTGGATATAAGTTTTATTCTGAGAAAAAAAAAACTTTTTAAGGTCTAACTTAATTTTATGATTACCTTTTTATTTATGATCTAAGCCATCTCAGATTTAAAGGTCTAATGTAATTTAGTTTATTTAAAAAAGCTTAGAAATATATCGATTGGAAAACTAACCAAGAATCGAACCTCACCACTTCACTTGTACAAATCTAAATATTTACGAAAACTTCTGATAGCTTTCAAAACACAAGGTAAGAACGTAGTTTGAAATGTGCATTGAAATATAGGTACGGGAATAGAAATGACGCAAAACAAGCTATTTCCATCCCATTTTCTATATTGTTTAGAATAAATATTACAACTAATGATAAACTGATGGAGGAAAAGCAAAAGTCCTGAACTCCGAGCAAAGATCCATATATTTATTCATGCAACTGGGATAAAGATAAGATAAAAGAAAGTTGGAGATCTAAAGAATAAGGTTTCCCTATTTTTTCTTTCTTTGGATGTTGGAGACGACTTAGGGGTAATGTTGTCTACTTTTACCTCTACGACTGCACATCTGCCTTGCCTTGGTAGAGACGCATATCTCATTGACAATTATGTAAGTATGTCAAATCTGTTAAGTTTCTGGCGAATATCAATACCTAGGCTATCTATTTAACTAAAAATTTTTGCACTAAATGACATAATATGACGTACAGAGTCAGTAAACATGGCCATATGAGAAGATTTCTTTCCATACAGGAACTTTGATGAAACGAAATTGCGAACTTTACGGGCCCGTAGACTAAAATTTAAAAACGATAATGACATACGAAAATATAGAATGTATGGGATTGATATTAGCCGCGCTAAATCACGTGGCCGATTTTTATACTAATTCCGAAAGATCGCGAACACGAATGACGTTATTGTTTTTTTGTGCACAGAACTAGTTGGAATAAGGGGATTTTGTCTACAGGCCCTGAATTGGTATTTATAATTTTTCAATTTTAATATAACCTTTATTTTTAAATGGAGAAAAAATTATAAGTACATACCAGAATATTAAAATTTAATAGTATTTATAGTTGCAGGTATCTATCCAACAGAAACCTAGGCCCTGATTTGGGATCAATAAATTTCAACTTGATTTTCATGCAACCAAAATATGAATTGCTTACCTACATATTTTATATTAACAATATGTACTCGTACATCATACAAATAGAAATTGAGGTCAATTGTTCAAATGCATTAAATTTCGCTACATCTTAACACATTTTGCACCGATAAATTACCTTGTTGTATCACAATTGTATTAAAACATTTTAATCAATTCAGTTGCTCTCATTTTAGCAAGAACAGCATCAATTGGGCTAATCATGGAGTGCAAAGTAATGCACTTATATATTTTGAAAAGCTTGCATAATTGAAAAGCATACATTGTTACCAATGTGTGAAAAGTATTTAACTAATCAGTATTTACAAAAGCATTAGTGGTGAGTGAGTAGATATACATTTTTGCACATAAAAGAACATTTCAAAATGCTCTATAGACCTATGCGAGGGCAATGGATGAGGATCCAAGTTACTCATACCCTCCTTGCATACCCCGAAACTTTTTCGTTAAAAAGAAAACCTAAGATACACAACAGATAAGATTTTTTTGTGTGTAATGATCATAACTTATCTTAAACATCGTGCACTCATTTTACAAGTGCTGTATGCTCGATTGCTTAAAAATAAATTATTTGACACATGTGGCATTGAACTTGTAGTTCTAACTCCTCTGTTATTTAGAGTAATGAGAACTGCACCTCGTTTTCTGTGTATGTGACTAGTGCCAAACATATTGCGTCATATTATACCGACCTGTTGATGTCTATGTCCGGTTGGTGGGCTGCGAAGTTTCCTATAAAACGATAAAAATTATACTTCACCAGCATTGAAAGATGTTCCTTCCTCAATGTTATTAACACTACTTCGCTCTACAGAATTAGCACTACTTGTCCCTTAAACTGCGGTCAGTTTAGCATTCTGGAGCTGGTGAGTGGAGTGACGAGTTGGCTGGTGGAGGCCGTGAAAGTGGCACTACTTGGGAAAAATTTAACTGTTTTGTTGGGCATGCTGTCCTAGTTTAGACTTCTGTTGGTCCAATAAAGATTTTAGAGCTACCTACCCTTATGTCAATTTTATTACTTGAGCATAGGTAAGCTAAGTATGTAGAGTCCATTGAGAAAGGAACGTCATTTTTCTCAATGGTAGAGTCCTACAACAAAGTTAGTTTTCTAGCTTATGTATGTATTTATGTACTTAATATTAGTTACTTACATATAACATTTGCATTAACTACCTAAGTAGCTATTTTGATTTTACATACTTGCAAAGCTTAGATCATAAACATACCAGTATTATTGTTATTGTAATGATAGTTTGTTGCATATATTTTAAAAGTAAGTACATAAGTAAAGTGTATAAAATATGTATCCCTTCCATAAATGCAAAATCGAAGTATTTTCATTGATAACGAGAGATGACAACAATGAATGCCACTTCCTTAGCGCTACCTATCCTGAATTGCATACAAGGAATAAATTCTTTACACACCGTCATTCCACTTCATCCATCCTTACGATCCACCAGTGGATCCAAGGATACTTTTTTCTCCTCTTCGACCCACCGGTGAATCCGTGGAAGACGAGTTCAAAACTTAGTAAGTAGGAATTAAATATGGTATTAGCTTGTTGAAACCGAGATAGATGATTCATAATATCTATACCTACCTACCCGAATTGTCAGCTGTATCTTCTTACTGACTACATACTATTATAATATATTTTACATACAACGATTTGATCATTGTGTTTATTTAATTATAAAATGTTGATACAAAAAATTGCTACAAAAAAAATGTAGGAGATAAGTATGTGCTAAGTAGCGACTACTTTACGTATTTCCTGGTTATAAATTGGTTACGAACATGATAAGCTGTAAATACTAATTAGATATATCCACAGGTAACACGGGATTAAACAGTATCTATATCTTGGTAGAACCAATACAAGTAAACCAATGAATTAAATAAATAAAACTGAAATTACAGGATGAGCGCGTTGAATACGTTTTACTCGTCTAAAGTAAGTTAGTATTAATAAAGGTCCCTAAGGCCTCATACGATGTGGGGTGCTGTGTGTGATCTATTCTGGACCCGGGCCCACCTTTAATTTTTAATTTAATCAATTATAAAAAAAATAAAGCACATACCATAGATTTAACATTTCTATGACGTGCATCCCGAGACAGAAGAGATAAAACGGCAGACATCGATCTGCAGGTATTGACTGAACTGGCTAGATAGATTTTGATAAAAGCATTGGGGTCTCTATTGGAGCAACAGAAGACAAAACAACACGTTAAAACATTGTTTGTTTGTAAAAGTACATAGGATTGAATGCAATTTCTAGCAAAGAGGAACGATTTTACAATTTTGTCTAAACTAATTAAAATTAATAAGTACTTACCAATCAATCCAAAAATTACAAAAAAACTATACAAAAGATACATTTTGAAAGAACCATGGGGATGAATGAAATTTTGTCGATTTTTTTTCTCAACAGATAAGTACCAAGTAAGTGATTTAAAATAGATAATTGAGTAGGTACTCAAAACAAAAATGCGAAATTGTCGCGGACACCACTACGTATAAACAACTGAGCGCGAAACGCGCGCAAAAACTACTAGTCGATATCGCAATAATGCGTAGGATGCGCACATGCTCGTAGTTCTTATACGTAGTTCAGCACTTAATATTTTATTACAAGAGAATACTTACGTACTTTTTAAAATTCCGTGTAGCGCAAACAACTTTTTTAGGGTTGGGTTTAGGTTTAAAAATTAAATGGTGCCTTGTCTCCCCGAGGGAGCAAACAGGGAAGACCAGTCTACGAAAAGAATATCTTCAAGATGGACCCAATAAACGAGTGGAAGTCGCAATTTGTTTTTTGTGAAGAAAGACCTTTTCGACATTTGGCAAAACAAAGTAAGCACCACTAGAGATAGATAATAGATGGTGAAATATATTAATAGGCTGGCGCTAGACTACCTGGACTCAGCTGTTGAAATATATCTTTTTAACTCATTAGTATCTCTGTGCCAAAATGCGTAGGAAAGATGGTAGAAAGTATGTTTGTTTGTCATCGTTCAAAAGGATATTTTCATATTGAGTGTTAGTGGCATAGATGAAACAAGAACGGAGTCACGAGACAATTCAAATTCTATGGTTAGATGAATGATCTGTATAAGAAAGTTAAATAACAAAATACCTCTGGCTTCCTTGATTTAATCTAGGTAAGTCAAACTTTCGATTGTGTATAACTGTATTCATTTGTAACAATTTGAAATAAAATTCTATATCTACTCTGTTTGACGTTTATTGGACAGCATAAGTGACGATTCACAAGCAACTTACAGGGTTTAACAACAGGGAACACAAACATTTCACAAGTTTTTATATCAGAAAGATGTACTACCTACGAATTAAAATAGCCGTAGGATGGAATCTATATGAGATTAAATAGACATGTTAATATTCTAAACAAGTTTGTTGCACGTGTGATAGCAACACGGATGAAATGGTGGGTTGGGGCAGGTGAAGGCTTGACACGGTGGAACTCTGGGACAGCACTCGCCTGGATACCAAACAGTGCGGGCGTATCTACCAGAAGGACGCGTGCATGCCCCGTGGTTGAAGCAATGCGCTTTACAAGGGTAATCATAACAGCATGGTCTGGAAATAAAAATAAGTGTCGTTAACCATCACAAATGGTTAACAATAATGGAGCAATTATTATTATTCTGCTGCTACACTGCGCTACGATTCTGATTCTGACTGAGTTTCTGAGTTGAATTGCGGTTTATATTTTGATTGCTTATAGGGTTTTAGAAAACGCCCTCAGTTTTTTCGGTCACATCTTGCAAACATTGTCTGGAAATAATGATCCTCAGCAGTGAGGGACCGATGGAGATGAAAAAGAAAACTTAGATTGAAATTTCATTTAGTTTTCCCTGTCTTATTGCTAAAAACAATCAATATTTAACTATTTATCACAGAAGATGGAATGGAATCGTTACGATAGCTTATAAGTCATGTTAATTTAGGCTAACTTATCCATTATACATTGTTTTACTAAAAATAACAGAAACTAATTACCGTTCTTGTGGAGCATTACTTGGGCCACCGTTGTAAGGAGCTACTTCTTTTAGGAATGGTTGAGGTCTGGGTTGTCCGTAACGTGGTCTTTTGTAGTAAATACTGTAGTCGCCCTTCACGCAGCCGTATCTAGGAGACGGCCTGAAAGACTCGAACCCTCGTGGAAGTACTGACATTCTTGTGAATCGTCACCTAGGGATGTGTATGAACTTCCTGACTGCAATATAAAGCAATAGGTATATATTATTGGGAAATGTAACTCGGCCGTAGTAAACTAAACAGTAAAACCAAATAGTTAATTCATTAATTTTTAAATAACTCACCGTAGTTTTTAAATTTTCAAAATTTAACTGCGTTTTCCTATTTTTATATTTTGGACAGATTTTAAATTTTTTTATTAAAATTTATGTTTGTCTTAAAATGACAAAATTTTATGCCAGAATAGTCATGTGTTTTCCATGGGTGTTTTCTATGATATTGTCAGTAATGTCAAAACAGAAGATGTGGAATATCTCTATGAGATCAAACGAGGTTGTAAGCAGATTTGGCTAAATTATATTTATCCGTCCGTGGAATCAATGGAATGGAATATGGATCCACAGAATGGAAGTAATAAGTACCTCCGTTATCCACGAATAAGTCCATAGAAAAAATTCAGTCATCAGCCGTAGTCCACCTGTTAGTTCACTTGGGTGAAACACGGGCACTTTTTTCTTGCCGGTGGTTCACCTCAGTACATCTGGGTGAACCACGTTATATCGATTATTCCCACTGTCCACACCCAGGTTGCCCACCCGTGGTGGACATTGTAACAATTTTTAAAAATATTTCCTGTCCCCGGGGGGTGGTTCAGTGAGAATCACTTTCATAATAGTTTACAGTAGCCACCGCTGGTGGATACTATGAATACGAGAATAAACATGCTATGATCATCATGGCAACGCGAACGCACCCTGTGAACCGTTTCGTCCGACAGCTTTGTCCGATGTTGCAACCGTGAACTTTGTGTGTCTATAAATAAAACTAAATTGTTAAAAAAGAAAATGTAAATCTAGTGCACATCACAATAATTTCACACTCGCAAGACGTTACAATAATTGATTTGTTTTTCTGTCGCTCCGCTACCAGACCGGCATGCAAGGTCCGCAGCACCCTCTGCCGCACACTGGTACTCCGGGGTAGCTGCATCTCTTGGGCGAACAGACAGCGGGTTCCGTACAACAGTAGCAGGGGCATGGTTTGCAGCGGTTCGGTCGGCAACAGGGGATGGCGATGGTGTCGCATAGCGGCTCTGGCTTGGGGACGGGAGTACCCGGCTGAAAGAAAATAGGGAGAATAATTTGAAGTTATTTCAGTTAATCTGCGTTTGATAAATAGGGCATTGTCTAGCGTATCTGTCCAAACCAGAATATCTCCTATTACCAAACCAAGGCTACAGGCTATGTATCTACTTGTTAGGTATACGGTTTTCCTAATGTGATTGTATTCCTTCCATTTTATGATTAAACCCGCCTGTATGACGTAAATATTATTAGATTCCGCTACCAGTCGTACATTTAACAAGGAAAAGAGATACCAAGGAGATACCAGCACATACAAATAATACAAACCTTATCACACGGTGGACAAGAGGGCAGACATGGCAAAATTGGGGGCTCTGGACAGGGTTCTGGACAAGGTCTTACTGGAGCAGGACAAGGAGAGCATCCTCCACCAGGACACACTGAACAAACGCTGAGATCGTTCCTCGATGCCACACAAGGCTTCGTGGTGTAAGGGTAACAGGCCCCGCAGGGCATACCTGTGCAGACGCATGGATCGAAACTATAAAACGGAGCGCTCATTTAGATTTTTTCTCGTTTTTTTGGTAGATATATTTAAAAATTTAATACAAAATCAACTTTTTGATAGTTTTTATATTTTTATGTAAAATTTTCTTTGACAATACCGAAAGTAATAAATGAAAGACTGCTTATTATTCTTTTTCTAAATTCTGTTAAATAAAATGGTATGCAAGAAAAGAGGTCCAAAAGAGGCAAGACGAAGATATTGACTGGAAAAACCTGTTTCCGTCTAAAAGAAACAACTTGACAGAATCATTCAAAAAGAAAATTTTAACATAAAAAATGTCCAATAAAAATTAAAGAAAATTTAAGTTTCAAAATTATTTTAAACAAGTTAAACGTTCTAAATTATTAGTGAATACTACCTACATCAATTGTTAGATCATGTGCGCTTGTACATTTTGCCCGACATGCCCGGCGATATTACCGTGTGGGACTGGGCCCTGTTGT
This sequence comes from Euzophera pinguis, assembly GCA_947363495.1. NCBI lineage: Eukaryota > Metazoa > Arthropoda > Insecta > Lepidoptera > Pyralidae > Euzophera > Euzophera pinguis. The sequence continues at coordinate 8,756,808 of OX376155.1, forward strand.
TCCTCCTGTCCTCTTCCAGCTGCCTGCTGTCAACCGTGTTGTCCACCGCCATGTCCATGTACTCCATGTCCGCCTTGTAGATGTGAGACGACGTTCAGGCAGTGTCCTGCTCCTGTGATTCCCGATTTGGTTGCGCCCATAGTCCCTATTCTCCCGCCTTGTAGACCTCGGCGTTCGCCTCCTTGCGACCCTCCTCCATACCCCCCACCGAGACCAGTTTGTTGTCCTCCAGTTTTACCATGCTGTCCGCCGCCGGAGCCTTGTGATCCACCACCTGTAAGTGAAAATAAGTATGCCTAAGAATTTAAAAGAACACACAATGTTACACATGAAAACGTCTACTTTATTACTTTCTACATCACTACAAGGTAACCACTGCAATTTTTTTTATGTTGTTGCACAATGATCCAAGATCTACCATTGTGTCATAGTTCCAAGTTTTTGAGCTGCTAAATCTTACAAATTTCTCAAGTAGTTTTCTGTTACATTACTGTAATCTATTCTTATTACAGGTCTGTCCATGTCCTGAACCAACTCCGTGTTACCAGCCAGTGTTACCTTGCTGCAATCCTCAATGCCCTCCTCCTATAATACCAAAGCAAAGGCCCATTTGTCCTAGAGCTCCTCCCGCGCCGTACCCAATGCTCCCGATTTGCCGAAGCTGCTGTCCAGATTGCGAGTTAGACCCGGTCACAAGAAGAAGGCCTCTGATTGTGCACGACAGTGTGTTCCAAAATAGGATTTCTGGGCGTCCAGTGGAGTGCTTCACACGACGCAATCCGAACGTGCGGTATAGTGTGAATAATTACGTGAGACAGGTCAGTTTATATTTATCTAAAATACGTAAGGTACACAATTATTCATGAACATGATTATTTTCCTGGGATACTTTTTCTACCGCAACGATTTATGGGGAAGTTGTCTGTCATTGGCGTAGTTTTCATTGTCATTAATCCAAACTTGTTAAAAGTGGGTGGGGTTTTCAACATCAGTCGTTAAATAAATGAAATTCATGAATCATATTTAAACTCTTTATTTGCAGGGACCACAAAGTGGTTGCGTCATACCAGTGGACGTCCCATTGATCTAGTCAAAATTTGGAAAATATATTTTTAACGAACTGGTGAAAGTAATCTTTGTGATTGTTTTTGTAAGTTCAACTAGTATCGTTAATAGTAAATAAAGTATGGTTTGATTTTGATGTTCTCAAGTTTATTATTGCAATCAATATTATTAAATTCACTGATTAAGGTAGATCAGGAAAGGTTGACGTGAGGCGTTGTCGTGGTTGTTCATTAAATAATTAATGACCGACCACGACTACGCCTGAAAGGGATTTATTTCCCAATTTTATAACTAAGTTTTGTTGGTTTCACTACCGTACCAAATATAAAATTTAGACCAAACCACGTCCAGTGGGTTTTTTAATGATCGGCCGCCTGCCTGATGACAACCTACCTAAAAAATTCTTTTGTTAGTGGGTTATGCCACTTTTCATCCTCCAAGGAGTCCTTTGAACTGGTACTTTTAAAGAGATCAGTAAAATTATTAAGGTAGCAACATTCATGATTCCTAACTTCACAATGCACGTGTACGATGCTCTTTGTCTCGACTCATTGAGAAGGGTGCGGATTCGATGCTCTTTGTGTCGACTAGATGACAGCGTAGGATTATATGGATTGAACTATCCCGTCTGTCCCTCTAGTCCCATTGATCCAGTCCCATAATTGGACAACTATGGTGGTTTTGTTGTACCAGCCCCAGGGAAAAACTGATACCAATATAGTTTTTACATCCTATTGGTAGGTATCGTCAATTACCAAACTTTATTGTTAACTAGCTGTTACCCGCGGCTTGGCTCTCGTGATCAAAGGATAAGTGTCAAGGACAGCAATGAACTAACTAACAACACAAAACATACTCTAATGTTTACATGTCGTCATAATCATAAAACTTAGAAAAAAACGAAGAAGATAAGCTATAGATCACTCAAACTAAATTTAAATGAAATAAGTCGGATATTTAAGGGGCGTTAAAGGATTTCTCAAGGGTCGGCAATAAGCGCGTGATGCCCCTGGTGTTGCGGGCGTTCATGGGCTACGGTGACCACTTACCATCAGGTGGGCCGTATGCCTTTTTGCCTACTTAATTGTATAAAAAAAATATAGAATGAAAAAGAAGCTCGAGGCCGAGGGACGCAGCAATAATCAGGCTTAGCCTGATTATTAGGACCTTTTTTTGGAATAAAACGATAACGTCATTCGTGTTCGCGATCTTTCGGAATTAGTATGAAAATCGACCACGTGATTTAGCGTGGCTGATTTCAATCCCAGACATTTTTGTTTACGAATGTCGTTATCGTTTTCAAATTGTGACTTTGTCTACCGGCAAATAAAGGATAATGATGAAAAGCGTACCTGCGCTCTAAAGCGCAAGCTAACGACGCGTCTGGCAAACACTAAGATAATAAAAGAAAATTCTCCTCCTTCAAAAGGAGAATTTTTAAATCCATACTCATTAGTATAGATACTACTACATTAGATTTTAAATAGAGAAAGCCTATGGTCCAGTGGTTACCCCATTTTTATAGAAAGCATTTCGTAACTAAACAACTACAATTGTTTCCTATTTTATTAGGACATTGCAGACTTGAGTCACGTCTGCGATAGTACTCACGTTTCAAATATTTATTTATTTATTTGGAAAGCCAGGACTTAAATACAAGAAACATATTAGAACTAATATTAAGAAACATGAAGCCACTTAAAGGTTTTCACAAATAGAAACAATATGTTTTATAAAAATAATAATAATAAAGGCGTAGGGATGTGACGACCCCATCGCCCACTGGGTTCTCTTCCCAGTGCAGTCAGTCTCCGCAGGGCAGCTTGTGGCTAGCTGTTGGTGAGTGGCGACACCGCGGACCTGAGTGCTCCCACGGGAGGCCTCCGTCCCTCACCTCCGACCTTCCTTCGCCAAGGTCGGAGTGGACGCCGATGAGGGACAGGACCCCTACCTCTGGCTTGCCTTAGCCGGCCGGCCAGAGTGGAGTCGCAAGAGCTATATGCTCGAGGGTGGAAGTGTATTGCACGGAATGGCGTAATAACGGGGAAACCCGCTCACAAGGCAACTCGCGATGGCGAAACCGGAGCCGCACCTCTCGGCACCCTTAGCCGCTCATCCCAATGTTGCCCCTCTGTTGCCAAATGCGGCGACTATTTGGGGGCCCATTCACCGAGTGGCGAGTCCACTAATAGTCAGTAATCATGATTATGGCAGGCGTCCAATTTCTATTGCAATAGCCCAGTTTAAATCCATCCAAACTTCATCACCATAACCCATTTATTCTTTTCACCTATTAGAAATAGTTCCTCCTCCTGCCGAGACCTGTTCATGGAAATGTCAACTATTGATATAGCCGAGAACGGGTTTTGGCAGGAGCACCACATGACATCAACTTCTCCAAAGGGCCTCTACGTGTTGGATCCATATCACTGCGCAAGCCTCTCAAAGGACCGGGGTAAGAGAGAGGGAGATACATAATAATAAACTCTTTTATTCAACCAACCAGGGATCATTTTGTTAGTAACAATGAAAATCTTACAAAAACTAGCGTAAACAAAAAGAAAAACATCAAAAAAATAAATAAAATAAAACGCGTCACATTGCTCTGTTATTCAATATGTGGACCATTGAACAATGGTTCACATACCGAAGATCAGTTCGAGACGCAAACATACTCAGGATAGTGTTGGGGCTGGCCCGCAGCCTGCCCGCCAGAGATGTGCACCGCTTGCTCATGGTTGTGTAAAAACAATCCACACGCGCCTCGGCGAACATCCCCGACGCGCTACAGCGTCGGGGCAGCCCCATCAGCACCCTGTAAGCATCATTGTATTGGACACGTAGGGCACCGAACTGTTTCCGCGTATAATGAACCCACAGGCTGCTCGTATAAAACGATGAGCAATATGCTCTAAACAGAGTTATTTTAACCTCCCTTGTACAGCGAGCAAACCTACGGGCTATCATGTTAGCACGTACAGACAGCGCCCTACGTTCCCTTTCAACGTCCGTATCGTCTTTCAAGTCTGAAGATAACCAATGCCCAAGATACTTAAATTTATCTACCATTTGCAATGCAAAACCATTTAATTTGATTGGTGGAATGGCATCTGGATTTTTTCTTCCGGCTCGTCATGACATGTTCAAAGTCATGTACACACCACTATCAAGGCAAGAAAAAAAATTAGTGAATTTGAACTCAAAAAGTAATTGTAATATATGTTAGCAGTTAACGAACTACCTTCGTGGTCCAGTGGTTAAGGCGTTCGCTTTCAACCCGGGGGTGGTGGGATCGATTCCCATCGGAAGCATACTTTTTTAAGTTGTTTTCAGTTTGGTTAGGACTTTGCAGGTTTGAATCACCTGATTGTCTGATAATAAAGATGATTCCGTGCTTCGGAAGGCACGTTAAGCCGTTGGTCCCGGCTTTCATTTGGTAGTCGTTAAAGGAACCACGTCATAGGCGATTCTGAACAACTCTGACACCAGGATGTACATGGTCGATAGACAATGTAACCTACACGAAATGATGATGAGTTAATCCCGGCTGCCTGGTTGTCGTTAATAAAGGAACCAATATGCCGGATACATACGTCCGCTAAACTCTGGAATGTATAATATTTAAAATAAACTGTATAAACTTGTATATTCGTTAATGCATTTAATTAATAACACTTCTTTTACTTCTAAAATTTAATAGGAATTGTAGAATTTATCAGTGCTGTAAAAATGAATGAAGAACTTTATTTTAGCATTTTATCTTGTGTAATTTATTTTTTTAACAAAAGTAGGTACTTATGCATCATGTCCCAAACATTAAATATTAAAAAGAATCTTCCAACGAATTCCATCGAAGGAACGTACCCTTCTGGGTACAATAAACATAAATGCTGCACTGCCGTCAAATCACTATACACGTAAATTGTTTTGTCGACAAAACGTCCGAAGGCGAAAGGTTCTATAGCGAAATATTCCATAGTCGAAAAGTCAAAAAAAATCTAAATCTACGCGCTGGACAGACACAGTTACCGCTAGCAGTAATTTAACGAAAAAAAAATATTTAATTTTTCATAGTAAAAAACAGGAAAAGCTAAAATTTGATTTGTCATTGTAAAATAAGATCCAAAGAGCAATACTTGAAGCGAAATCGTATAAGTGGGCTATGACCTTAATATGCCGAGTACAGGAGTTTTTGCTTATCCCTCGAGATTCTATGACTTTTTCCAGATGAAATATATTTTAAACGCTTTCCCATACATTGGTTCCACACATTTCAAATATCATAGTTATCTGCGAAGTAGATACATTATTGCTTATCCCTCGGGATTCCTTTTTTTTGCCGATATGATTTGTACTTAAGATGTTGACCTGGTACATAAGATTAACCGCCTCGTAGAACAATTTTTGCTAATTCCTCGGGAATCGTATATTTTTCTGAGATTAATTGTATTATCAAATGTTGACCCGGTGTATAAGGTAGGTTCATGCTAAATTTCAAGTCAATCGGTTCAGATTTTCCTGTGATACGTGCACAGACAGACAAAAAATCCAAAGAAATATGATTTGTCATCTATGTCCACAGCTATGTCTTGTACATTATGAATTTCCAAAAAATATTAATTGTACAAATTCGACCTGGCTACAGTTTTATTATATGCATAGATATAGATTATTATAAAACATTTATAATTTAGATACGGAGGTGACTTTCTTTTACCCTTTGATATCCTGGAGACCATGATAAAGCCGTTAAGTAAAACAACAGTGTAAATATTTAATAATTTATTTCTGACCACTTAGACACAGCACAATAACGACACTTCAATTTTTATCAAAACATGACTGAGATTATAACCAAATCTTAACTTCTAATTTATTATAATTTTACAATTTTCTTCTTTTAGTCTGCAGACATCGGTCTCTAAATTTCTTCACATGATCTATGTTGTTCAACTGTAGATGGGGAAACCATTTCTAATTTTCTTGGAAGACTGGTGTCTTCCGAATCCTTCACATTATTTGTGTTGTACAGCTGTAGATGTTAATCACAGGCTGAAGTGAATAACACCGTTGGGTTGGTGGGTCTTTCTGGCACATCATGGGGCACGCAGGACTGGAGGGTTGACAGGTCACAGGCATGCAACAACCCATCTTGATTAGGTAAATTCAATTGATGATTAGATTCACTTGAAAATTTTAACTTTACTTAAATTTGATTCTAAAATGTCAACAGGCCTGTTGTGAACCAAGAAATGGACAGCAACAACAAATATGGGTCTATTTATAACTATTGAGGAGCTGTATAGATTTATATTTAAAATCTAGTGCTCGGAGCAATCAGGATGGTTCGGTGCTATACAGGTTGTACCATACTTACGAATTATCATGGAAAAAGCCTATCCTGTTTGTCTTTAAAAAACATGAGTGGCTCTAAGTACACAACACATTTGGAAATTACATTTTTCAGAATTTACATGGATTATTTACAATATTGTAACTGTTCAGTACTAGGTACCTGGTGGTTGTCTTGTTCCCAATTAATAACGTTACTAAGTTTATTTTTAACAATAAGGGGTCAATACAATATTATTGTGTAAAATCAAATCAACCTGTATAGGTTGTATTAAAGTTAAGATGTGTGAAAATTACTCAAACGTTACAGAGTGTAGAAAAACTCAATAGTTTCGGGAAGAGGAAGGAAGATCCAGACATTGGTTCAAAATTTCATTAATTTTATCAAACCGCGTTCACCCACAGCATAGAGCTACAATATCCTCTGAAGTTCTGAACGTGGAAGTTTGTAGGTAGTAGCGTTTTATGAAGATTTGCTGTTTAGAGGAGATCGGGAAGTGTTGACAGAACTACTACTAGTGGTGTAGTGATACACATAACCCACTCACCAGCTATGAAAGAAGCAGCAAAGTGTTTCATGTTTCATGAGACCCGATGAGGCGGCACGAAGCATATCGTTGATTGGATGGATGTCGTCTAGTTTTCCAGTTGGGTGTACTCAATGAGTAGTCGTCATTGTATACCTGGTAGAAAAATGTTTGATCTTAGCCCAACAATATTATGTGAATTTTGCATTGATAAAAGAACGCTTATTTGTAGGAGTGTGCGGTTTCGATGATCTTTGGAATTTTGTTACGGCGCCCAAGTGAGATTTGCGGCTTAGTTCATAAGACTTACGTGATGTTAAGAATTTGCTCCTCATATTTTTTAGGCGTTTTTGATTTATTATAGTAATTATTAAACCTAATTTTTCCCAACCGGATTGCAGGTATTTTCATTATAAAATACTAAACCATTATCCAATTCAATAAGAGCACCACTCAGACTCTACCATAGATAAGATATATTACTACTGACTCTACCTAATTGAAAGTCTCGCTCTACATAAAACAACGCTTGCTTTGGTAGAGTATGGGTTGCTCTTTGTTGGCTTTATGGATCCATTTGATATCTAGGATTTATCAGAATTTTCTAATGAAATATTGAATCATCTAAAGTTTCTATCGGAGCAACTAGCTGTTGTACCGGCGCGCGTATTGGATTGCCCGTAGTTTCATTGCGCTATTATTGTCATTTTCTAAACCAGTCCTAGTCTTTAGCAATAGATGGCAGTCATTACGCCCGCGGTCTGCGCATTGTCCGCGCGCTGACTGCTAGTGGTCGTCGCTGCAACTGCTAGCTGCCAAATGTGGAGGATCGAGACAAGCGAGCTGGATGCTATCTAGCTGTCGATGCGGTGTCCGCTGGGCGCTTGCTATGTCGGTGCACGGTCCACTATCAGTAATAGGTATAGTTTATGGATTTCACCAGTGCAATCAAGTGGTTCTACTCTGATCCAACAACTATTCCACTCTTATCCAGTCTTCAATCTGTTTATAGGAGTGTACTAAAAGGCGGAATCTTAATCCATTGATGGATTTAACTAGTAGATTAGAGTGGAACAGAGCAGTTTAGGGCGGTGTTGGATGGGAGCAGTGTTAGAACAGAGCCGTAAGCGTTCTTTATTATGATATAGACATATGATGAAGTAAAGAATAAGTAAAGACCAATACAATTTTTTATTTTCATCGTTACAAATCTTATCAAAAATCATCATATATACTGCACAAGACTACACAATTTGGAAGGTTATCCGCAACGAATTCTAATGTCGAAGGATCCTCAGCAAAAGTGCGATGGTTGAGAACAGCCAATAAGGGAAAGACCATCAACATTTGCAGGTCAGCAGTCAGTCCAAGAGACCTTCAGCATACGCAAGGTGGATGGTGACAGCCAAGAGCTATGGTGGCCTTGTCGAACGCTGCCACAGGTTGCGGAGGCTGGCCAATTGCAAGCACGGCATCTGTTGAAAGATAACCCAAAATTAATGTTACGTTCCAAGTTTCTGCAATAGTGTTGCCAGAAATCATTTGTTTTCAAATAAATTTTGGGTGATCTCGCTGCTTACGATATGCTCTTATTCGTGGCGTCATATGAAGGGTCCAAGCAGTTCGTACTGTATCTTTTTACACCAGAATTCAATTACATGTTAAAGCTACAAACTAATTTTGAAAAATAAGTAACTAGCATGTTTCTACGTCTCATACTTTTACCGCCGTATCCATTAAAATTAAGAAACGCTTTATTCTTTACTCTCACCTCAAATACATTGGTTTTATCGTTCTTTATATTATTTTATATGATAAGATGGGTCAGTTAGTATATGTTTAAGCCTAAGAACTTTTAACAGGTCCGGTCGAATAGCACGAGCCCACGCTAGCAAATCTATTGTTATAGTAACAATTGTTGCAGTTTTGTGACCAGGGAATTTGCAATACAAGCGTTAGATAACTTTAATGAACAAGGGCATTAGAATCTACAGCCAAAAATAACTTAAGCGTATGTGACTTATAGTCGAAGATCGAGCTCAGTGGCGTCTCGTCACTGGATATGTGCTACTTGACTGTATACTGTGACGAGGGAGCCGCCGCCGCCGCCGCAGCACGGAGAGCAGCAAGGAGGCCGCCCACATGGTGGTGGACAACCATTGCACCTGAGGTAAAAACAGTAAGTTAAGTTTAAGAAAAAGTATTGTGAAAGAAAAGTGAAAGAATCTCTATTCGGCTGTAACACTCCCGCCCGGTGGCGATCACCTCGTGGAGTCTGGGTCTTATAGATTATAGATTGTACTCCCATGAATAATTAATGAATTGAACAGGCTCAGTGTCATCATCATGTCGTGTAGGTTACATTGTCAATCGACCATGTACACCCTTGTGTCAGAGTTGTTCGGAACCGCCTCTCGGCCTCTGACGTGGTGCCTTTAACTACCACCAAATTGCAGCTGGAACCAACGGCTTAACGTGCCTTCCGAAGCACGGAATCATCGTTATTATCAGACAATATGATGATTTAAGCCCGCAATGTCCTAACCGGGGAATCGAACCCAGGACCCCCGGGTCGAAGTCGAACGCCAACCACTGGACCACAGAGGCAGTTAGGCTCAGTGTTAGGTGGGGGTTTTGATCTGAATCTGTGACTGGCAGTGGTAGCGGGGCAGTTCAGTCTATGGCTCATCTCTTCAAGTGTCCCAATTGTCCAGATTCCTGCACGGATGAGAATCTTGGAGCGGCTAACGACAGTGCGGTCAACGTTGCCACGTATTGGTGGCTGGCTAGCCTTATATACTGTCGTAGTCGTAGCAATGTCGACCCAAGAAGAAGTTATTCGTGACATTCCTAACCTTATGTTTCAGACATCCTTAGGCTACAGTAACCACTTTCCTTCGGCGGTCTATTTGTCTACTCATCAGGATAAAAACTTGGAAGCAATATGCATAAACTAGTATTAAAAGAAAAATCTTACTGAATCGATGACATGATTGTTCGCAATTGATTGATTACATTCATGCGATCGCACATTTTGTTTATATTATTTGTATATTTCTTTGTTTCATAAATATTATTATTTAAAAAATAATTTACACCGAAATTTTGCAGATAGTCAAAAAATGTTTGATTGAATGAAGGAGTAAATGACGGATGTCACATCCCTAGTCGCGTTTTTTTTTTGTTTTAATCTGACACTTCAGACAGACTCACTGGCCAGGTAGCCGATGCAAAAGTACTTTACCAGTTATTAACTAGAATAGTAGAAATTATAACTGTTCACCGATTGCGTCTCAAAATAGGGAGTACGGAATCGCACGCGATTTATGGTACGGAGCATGAATCATTGTACGGGTTTCCATATTAAATCGCGCACTGATGGTGTGGATCAGAAGATCATGATATCCAAATAGCCTAGTAACACAAAGTACACATCTCTAAAAGACTCTCCCCCTTTATTCATAAAAATAAACAAACGTTCAATAAGACCTAATTAACTAATTTATGTTCCGTCTCGTTCTTTCGCGTCAAAAATATTAGTTAAGCCGGAAAGGGACTAAACATAAATAAGTTAATGTGGTCTAATTGAACGTTTGTTCATTTTTAGGAATAAGGGGGTACGTATGCAGATCGTCTTAATATCATAACTAGCCGCTCGTCCCGACTTCTTCCGGGTTATACAAATTATGTAGTAGGTTGAAGCTAACCTCTTCATTTAGCATTTCTTTCAAAACCGGCTACATAGATCTCCCTAAAGCAGAGTCAAGTAGTCCTATTAACTGATGAATACCATACATCTTCATTTCATGATGTGGTGGGGAATTCAGCGCCACCGTAGTATTTATTCCAAGGATAGTAAGTATATGTCAAAGTCAAACTATCAAAACGGTTTAATGTTTAATAGGTACGTCTACCCGATGTGGCCCATGGAACACTCAATATCCATTTTTCAGGGGAATAAATGATATTATTTTTTAAAATTCGATCAAGACATCGTATCTCCACCTGGGTTGACCGACTGGTCGCTTACCACTTCGACGTCCCGTGTACGCTGTATAACATCTGTCTACCCAGCTGACAGTATCAGAACGTCCCTTTGAAAAACATCCACGGGGAAAACACGAACGGTAAATATTTAGTACAAAAATTTTTAGAACTTCCTTAGTTTCGTCATCAGCTTTCGCTTCCATAAAGTATGTGTACCGGTTGCTTCCATTCCTATTATTATCTTGACATGTTTTTACGACAGGCCGCGTGCCTAACGTCAACCCTCCTTAGAAATGCAGAATGCGTCCTCTGCTCACGCTTCCATGACGCTTTTCCTACCTGAGCCCTATTTTTGAAATGTGTAACATATATTATGTCGAATGTTCAAATGTAACAAATAAAACCCACATAATTTCACATTTTACACATAAGTTCCGCCAAAGTAAGTATTATTTCGACAGTTTTCCGCACTAATATATGAGAAATATCATGTAGTTTTATCATATGATTGTGTAAGATGCATAAGAATTCAAATTTGGATAAAAATAAATACGTGAATTTTCTCAATTTTTAACCTAATTTTTAAAGTTTATGGATTGACATCGATGCTGTCAAACATATCGATAGTATTGCACCCAAACGCTAGGGAGGAATAAATACCTACCTACTGGTATTAAACATACCTATATATTTAAAATTCAGCAATCTGACACGGTTTATGTAAAAAACCCCGCTACGAACGCGGGTAAATGATTCTCGCGTCCCTGAGATAAGTCGAATTCGAGATTTCTCGAAAAAACTCTCACGCTTTTAAAGATAGTCTAATTTGAGATACTCGTATCGCAAAAAAACATGGCGGATTTCTACTGAAAACCCCGTGTTCGTATTCTCATTTATCTCTTGTAATTGTAATATTACAATTTCTATTCAATACACCTATATTCAATATACCTTTCAGATTTCTATCTAATTTAGATATTTGCGAAAAATGGCTTAAAATGGTTGGCAGAGAAGAATGGTTTTCCAAAATATATTAAACTATATGTAGTAAACACTTTCAATACAGTTTTCAGTAGAGCGAGAATCGGCCAATGGTCTCAAAATTATAATAAAGTTGATTAATGCCCACCTATTCGAAGTCGAGTCGGAGTGTTCGTTATAAATAGAAATACTAAAGTAGCATGTTTATTATGTAATTTTATTCTAACTTATTGTATAGTAATAGTCATTTAAAAATAAACAGTCTTGTAAAAATGTGATGTTTTATTATTGGCGACGATATAAAAGAAAAAAAATCATGAATGAAGAACAATTCGCACATTTTCTGCATGTTCAACAGGCACAGCAGGAATGAATTAATACTATTTTGCAACTGTTATCACAAACAGTAAGTAAAGTTCGAGACACACAGACGGGTAGTGTGACGAGTATGCCGTCTACATCAAACGAGAAAATTATGTTAATTAAAAATTTTAACATGGAAAAATACAACACAGAAAAACATAGAATGCAAATGCAAAATTCTAAGCATCAACGATGACAGTTGCAAGAAAGACATTCTACTTAACTATACATTTTATGAACTAAAGGTAGTATTAACACCAAATTTTGAAGAAAGTACATAGAAAGATATATCTTGAAAAACTGCTAGACCTATATCGAATCAAAAAAACAGATATCGAGCTCTCACACAATTTTGGAACTGCGTAAGAGAACCATCCGAAACTATGGAATATATGCAAATAAACTGAAAGGATTAAGTAGAGATAGTGACTACAAAGACACTTTGTTAGAAAGGAAACTTAGAGATCGGTTCGCTACAGGATTAAACCAGACTTGGAAACCGATCTGAGACAGAAATGGCCAGATTTACTAGAGTCAGGAAGAGATGTGACTTTTCAGGAAATTTTCACATTTGCTCAATCAAGAGAACAGGCAGAACATGACACGCTTAACCATACAAAAACTGTCAACAGAATTAAAAAAAAACACTTTCGTAAATATAAAGAGAACTCAAAATTAAAACGTATGTTACAGTCTGAACAATGTTTTAGATGTGGTAAATATAACAAACACGACATTTCGGAATGTGTAGCAAAAGATCACGTTTGCAAAGATTGTAAAGCCAAGGGTCATTTTGAGAGCTGTTGTATAAAACAGGACGTGGTCGCGTTTCACAAAACAAAGACAAATACCAATCTACAAAAAAATTTGAAAATGTCAGCGACCATTCGGGTTCTACATCTGACACTAATAGTAACGATGATGAAGACTTTGTGTGCAACCTTACAGGCAGTAAGAAACGGAGACTGCAAACAAATGGACGTAACTATCGATGGTTTACCATGCACTTTTTTTTTTTTTCGTGTGGAAAAGGCCTTCGCCTACCACCCAGCCAATGAACGGGAAGCTGGGTGGTTATGTGGGACTTGGACCCACTAAAAACCACACGGTGTCAATCGCCTACCGCGTATTGCCGGAACCGTGTGCTTTCTTATGGTCCACAGCCCCGGCGCGTTGTCATAGTAATAGTTATTCAATAATAAACAGTCTTGTAAAAATGTGATGTTTTATTACTTATCCCAAAAAATACTGCATACTTAATTTGGCAATGTTCTCACGTTAAGAAAATCGATTATAGTGATGTCAACATTGCTCGGCTCAGCGCTATTTGACAGGGCACATATGTATGGCACACACATACAAACAGTTTTCAAATTGGTCTCTTTTCTTTTACTAATCAGCCAATCTATTGACGTAGACAAAAAAAATCTAAATCTACGGTACGGGTAGTATACTTGAGATTCATTGGAATAGCGCCGTGTGCGAACTGCCTTACAATATTCGTACCAATCTTTGTACTAACGGCAATCCTCAAATGGAGGAAATATCTCCCGTGGTCACCGCAGTCAGTACAAATTCCATTATTTTTCTAAAACTCTTATCAAAATAGTTTTTTTCTGGTAAAATTGCAGAAAATTATGTTAATACGATTTAAACATATAACATTTCTAGACGCTAAAAAGTTAGTCAAATATATTTTCGCCGTGATTCTTGAAAATAATGAATAAGAATAGAATTTGGTGCATTATTTACATATAAGATAGAAAACAGATATTTGTAATATTTTTTTTCAAATACCTTTGATTGTGATCTTTCGCAGTTCTAGATCATTGTGGTGGGGTTTCAGTAGTTGTACGAAGGCGCACAACTAGGATAATGTGATGTAACCTGTAATAAATATATAATAATTTTATTTCTTGTAGTCGTAGATATATTTTTTCTTTCCTATATTTTACTAAGCTTCCGGTAGCTTCACTCTCGTAAGAATTTCCGAAAGCAGTCTCGATAAAAGCAGCTGGAAGCTTATACCAAGCCCATACCAGGATGAGGATACAAGGTATCCTATGATATTTATACCAAATTTTAGCAGATTACGTCAAGCTGCTATCAATTTTTAATTTGGCTTTGGTTCACGTTATTTTATCCGACTTTAAAAAATAGCCACGTTTTTGGCAAAAAAATTTGGGCAAAATTTTTAGTCTTTCATAGTCATTTGCTGGATATTAAAATAGTTTTCTAATGTCAATCGACCTCATGTCAGTACTACAAAACGAGGATCGATAAATCCTTGGTATCTTCTTTGTCCAAGCGTGTATATCTCTGTTATACCTTGAGTTTCGAAAATCTTCAAGAGGGCACCGGTAAACGAGAGAAAAAAAATTAAAGATGATTATTTAAATTTACATACGTACCGGTCGTTCGTAATTTATAAGTTGGTATCGCACTTTTTTGTCTTGATTATTGAGCAGCATGCCTGGCCAGCTGGTTGGCCTGTAGTCGAAGGTACTGTCTCCGACGATCAGTGGCCGGCGAAGCGTCACCGGATCCATCCCGCAGGGGAGGCATTTCGGGCCCTGAAAAATTTGTAATTTATTATTTATAGGTAAAAATTTAAATAACACCAAAATGCCAGACTAAAATGGACTGTAATATGAAATGGAATTGACCACCTTTTTGTCGCCATGGCATTTATGGAATTTTGGCGAGAGAGATACTTGAATAATACTCCAATTGTTCAGAAGGAATGGAATGCTTTATTTACAAAATTGACACGTATTTATACAAAATTATTTACATTCAAACATTACAAGTGTGAATTTTTGTTGCGATATGATAACCAATCATAAGTTAGTATTCTAGTTTACATCCATATTTGGTGGCGCATTTTGACGATGGTCCGCGCGGGGAGCGCGGGACGAACTGGATACCGCGTGACGTGCTTGGCCGTTCCAATAAAACTAGCTCGCGCAATCTCGCAGTCCTTTTCGACGGCGGCGCTCGGAACGGTGCGGACGTGCGCACAGCTTGCGGCGTGCGGCGAGCGGCGAGTTTCCATGTGTTGTGATGTGAAGTGTTCATCCACGAATTGATGAAGAGTGAAGAACGGTGTGATGTGCTGCTTGAAGTGAAGAGTCGTGTGCTGTGCTATTCTTGTTTCTTGACAACGACGTGTGATAAGCTCCATACAGCACGTGCATGTTCAACCAAATCTTGTTTCTATGACAACTCGCCGTTTCTTTGACAATGCGTCGCCATAAATAAAATGCTTGCATGATGTGTGTGTTGTGTTTTCTTTCTTGGTATCCTTAAAAGAGTTCTTCTTAGAGCTGGTACTTGCTATCCTTAAAAGAGTTCTTCTTAGAGCTGGTACTTGTAACTGTTTCTAAAGGTTGTTCTATCAAGGTAATTTGGTAAGTACAGAGGTAATGGTGTAGCCACAGTACTCCCCTTCAAGTGAAACGTACCGGCAACTTGACTGAACGGCCGATACGCGTGCGCGTAACAGCTGATTGTGACGTCACGTTGCTCGTAACGGCGGGAGTGCGTTGAACTTTCTGTGGCGAGGTATCTTGAGGTAACTGCGGCGGAGTGATGATGACTTGATTGTGACCTGATGATGATGGTAATGTATTCTGTGGTAAGTTGATTTCTTGATCTTCTTGTAATAAGTAGGCAGGTTTCAGTCGGTCGATTGAGATGTTTGATTCGCGATCTTGAAGTTGTATTGTGTACACTTTTTCTGTCCTCTTGATAACGCGATAAGGGCCTTGATATGGTGATTGTAGAGGTCGCTTTACCGCGTCGACTCTGACGAACACGTGGCTGCAGGTTTGTAGATCTTTGTGCACGAAGATGCGTTGTTTGTTATGATGTGACGTACACGACTGAGGCCTGTTTTCTTCTATTGATGAGCGTAGTTTTTCGACATATGTGTAGTCCATAGATGTAGGTATTGATGATGTTGTGAAGAAGTCACCCGGTAGCCGTAAGTTATAGCCATATGTTAGTTCGGCTGGGCTAACTCCGGCATCTGTCCGTAGGGTCGCTCGTAGTCCTAGTAGCACGGTAGGTAATTCGTCGATCCATGAACTTGAGCTGGACAGTCTGGTACGTAGTGCAGTCTTCAGAGTGCGGTGCCAACGTTCAATGATACCGTTGCACTTAGGATTGTAGGCTGTTGTACGATTCTTCTTTATTCCCATTATTTTCATTAAATTGTAGAACAGCTGACTTTCGAATTGGCGGCCTTGGTCGCTAGTGAGTGTTTCGGGACATCCAAATCTTGCAATCCAGTGTTTGTAGATGATTTCGGAGACTGTTTCGGCTGATATGTCGTCGGTAGGTATTGCTTCCGGCCATTTTGTTTGTCGGTCGATCATAGTAACGAGATAGCGATGACCTTGAGATGTTGTAGGTAGCGGTCCGACGATATCGACGTGCAGATGGTGAAAACGCTCCGTTGGCGGGAATTTTGAAATCGCGCTGTATGTGTGACGTTGAATTTTATTCTTTTGGCAATCAATGCAGCTTCTTGTCCATTTTGGTATGTCGCTATTCATTGACGGCCAGAAATATTTTTGCGAGATGATCTTGCGAGTCGTGCGCGTACCGGGATGGTTGATGTTGTGTATGTTTCTGAATATTTCTTCTCTGTGCTTTTCTGGTATATATGGTCTGACATGTGATGATGATGTTTCGCAGTAGAGTTCAATGTTGGTGTTCGGAATGATGACTTTTTTCAAGGTGATGTTGTCTTGTTGTTGTAGATGTTGAATTGTGGTGTCTTGTTCTTGAGCTCTCGCTATTTCTTCGTAGTTGACCGGAGACGGGCATGTGATTGTTTCAATGCGGCTGAGTGCGTCGGCGACAATGTTTTGTTTACCGCTCACGTGACGTATGTCGGTCGTAAACTCGCTGATAAACAAAAGGTGTCTTGTGCGTCTTGGCGTCTCGGTCGTTGATGTTATTTTGCTCATTGCGTATGTAAGGGGTTTATGGTCGGTGAAGATGATGAGTGGGCGTCCTTCGAACATCTTGCGGAAGTGCTTGACGGCCATGTAGATTGCTTGAAGTTCTCTGTCGTACGTCGAATATCTTGATTGCGCGTCGGAGAATTTCTTGGAAAAATAGCCAAGTGGTTGCCATTTTTCGTTGACGTATTGTTGAAGTACACCGCCAGCTGATTTGTCGGAGGCGTCGCAGAAGAGAGCGTAGACGGCTTCATGAGATGGGTGGGCGAGTAAAGCAGCGTTGTTTATGCTAGCTTTACATGCTTCGAATGCTTGCGTTGACTCTTCTGTCCATTGTATGACGGTTTTGTCTCTTTTCTTGACGTTGTGAAGATGCGCGTTGAGTGGTGCTTGCATGGACGCGGCGTCAGGTATGTGGTCGCGGTAAAAATTCAGCATACCGAGGAAACGTCGTAGCTCTTCGATGGTTTTTGGCTGAGGATAGTTCATGATGATGTCGATCTTCTCAGTTGGAGGTTTGATGCCTTCTTTTGACACGATGTAGCCTAAGAACTTGACTTCCGGTTGACCGAATTGGCATTTGGCAGGGTTGATGGTGATGCCGTGTTCCTCGAGTCTTCGAAGTACCGTTCTTAGGTGTTCTCGGTGTTGGGCTTCATTCTCTGATGCTATCAAGGCGTCGTCGATGAACGAGAATACGTAGGGCAGTCCGCTGAGCACTTGGTGGATGAAACGTTGAAAAGTTTGGCCTGCATTCTTGAGTCCTGGACACATGCGCGGAAATTCGAAAAGTCCCATCGGTGTGATGATGGCAGTCTTCTCTATGTCTTCTTCGCGAACTTTCAGTTGTTGGTACGCCCGATTTAAGTCCAAAGTCGAAAATATAGTCTTCCCAGAGAGCTGATAGGTGAAGTCCTTGACTCGTGGTACAGGGTAGCGATCTGGTTTCGTAATCGCGTTAAGGCGGCGATAGTCACCACAGACTCTTAAGTCCCCGTTCTTCTTGGGTACGATGTGAAGAGGTGATGACCATGGGCTCTTGCTGGGTCGGCATAGTCCTTGATCAATCATATTTTGAAATTCTTGTTTGACCTTCTCGTAGCGATGTGGCGGTATGGGACGTGCGCGGCAATGTATCGGTTGGCCTTCTGTTTCTATGAAATGTTGAACGTTGATCTTGCTGTCGTTTAAGTGCATCGCAGTGAGTCGCGTGGTACCGGGGAATTCGGCGAGAATGTTGTGATATTCGTTTTTCGTGTCGATACTGCGGACGGTAGGTATATTTGTCGCTCGAACGGGTGCGTTTACTTGCAGTTTTGTGACGTTGTCGATTAATTTCTTGTTTTTGAGATCGACGATCAATTGATGATGCTTGAGAAAATCGGCTCCTAGTATTGGTTTCGAGACGTCAGCGACGATAAATTTCCACTTGTAGGGACGGCGAAGATTGAGATCAAGTTCAAGTGTTCTCTCTCCATATGTTGATATTTCTGTGTTATTTGCGGCGTAGAGCTTGAATGGGAGTGCCTTGGTGATGTGAGTTTTTTTCTTTGGAAGTACGGATATGTTCGCTCCTGTGTCCACTAAGAAGGATATTCCGGTTTTCTTGTCTGTGACGAATAGGCGGTATGAGTGTTCTTGAACGCAGGAATCCGCCTCTGCCAACGTTCTTTCTAGTTTTCCTGAGGCTTATTTTCTATCTTCTTAAATGAGCACGGTGATGTGCATTTGTATGCTTGAGCCCCGAAGCGTTGATGGTAGTAGCAGTACGGTGATGAAGATGGTGAATTGTTTCTTGAGTGAGATGGAGAACGATTGTATGGATTGCGGCCTTGAGATGGATAGCGGTTTCTTCTGAAATTATTTTGAGGTCTTGCTCGTAGCTCGGCGATTTCTAATGAGAGTCTTCTGATTTCGTTGATGAGGAATTGAGTGTCGGCAAGTTGTGATGAAGGTGGTGGTGGTGATGGATGCGGTTGTGATGGACAGATGGCTGATACTTCGCGTTGCTGTTCCATCATTTTGTCGGCGAGTAGTGCGAGCTCTTCTAAGGCGGTTTTGGTGCTGAACGATTCGCTCACTGCTATTACTGAGCGTATGTGCGAAGGAAGATGGTTTGTCCACATAATTCGTAGCGTTGCGTCTGGGATTCTGTCACGAGCGAGATCCTTCATGCGTCGAAGTAAGTGTGACGGCTTCTGGTCGCCTAATTCCATCTCGGAGAGTAGTTTTTGAAATTGACGGCTGTCGGATTCTTCGTATGTGGAGATGAGTCGTTCCTTGATGGCTTGGAATGGCTTCGTTTCTGGTGGATTGTACAGCAGATCGGAGATTTGTTCGATGTCTTGTTTTTCCAAGCGTGCGATGACCATTTGTGCCAGTTGCTGTTCACCCTTTTTCTGGTCGTGGGTGGCAGCTTCGAAACTGTAGAACCACAGCCGAGGACGATCGCGCCAGAACGGTGGAATGCGGAGAGCCAGTGAGATGTTGGCGATTTCGGGCTGGACGACGGGCTGGGTTGGCTGAACGGTGGCATTTTCTTGTTCCATGGTGGACGGGCAGAGATTTGTTGCTGGATGATTTTTTTTCTTGATTTTTCCTGGTAGCCGGGCAGGGATTCCTCTTCTTTCTTGTTGTTTCTTCTTTGTAGCGTAGTCGGTGGTCACCACTTTGGCGAGAGAGATACTTGAATAATACTCCAATTGTTCAGAAGGAATGGAATGCTTTATTTACAAAATTGACACGTATTTATACAAAATTATTTACATTCAAACATTACAAGTGTGAATTTTTGTTGCGATATGATAACCAATCATAAGTTAGTATTCTAGTTTACATCCATATTTGGTGGCGCATTTTGACGATGGTCCGCGCGGGGAGCGCGGGACGAACTGGATACCGCGTGACGTGCTTGGCCGTTCCAATAAAACTAGCTCGCGCAATCTCGCAGTCCTTTTCGACGGCGGCGCTCGGAACGGTGCGGACGTGCGCACAGCTTGCGGCGTGCGGCGAGCGGCGAGTTTCCATGTGTTGTGATGTGAAGTGTTCATCCACGAACTGATGAAGAGTGAAGAACGGTGTGATGTGCTGCTTGAAGTGAAGAGTCGTGTGCTGTGCTATTCTTGTTTCTTGACAACGACGTGTGATAAGCTCCATACAGCACGTGCATGTTCAACCAAATCTTGTTTCTATGACAACTCGCCGTTTCTTTGACAATGCGTCGCCATAAATAAAATGCTTGCATGATGTGTGTGTTGTGTTTTCTTTCTTGGTATCCTTAAAAGAGTTCTTCTTAGAGCTGGTACTTGCTATCCTTAAAAGAGTTCTTCTTAGAGCTGGTACTTGCTATCCTTAAAAGAGTTCTTCTTAGAGCTGGTACTTGTAACTGTTTCTAAAGGTTGTTCTATCAAGGTAATTTGGTAAGTACAGAGGTAATGGTGTAGCCACAGAATTATTAGTATTTCGGGGCAACCAGTTGCGATAACAGATTATTTGGTTTTCTTCTTCGTCACTAGCAAGTGCTTGATTGCATTCTCAGCATACTGCTTCGGAGCCAATGGTCCGAAGGGGAATTAATCGTACCAGACAAGCCAGCTCTTTTTGGGCGCGCCTCTTCTACCAAGCCCAGGATGATGCGGTATGGCCCGACACCTTGTTCCTAACGTAAGCTGCCGGTTTTCATAAGATGTGACCACACTTTCAGGCGTTTTTCATGAAACTTGTCCGCTATATCACGAACATGTAGGCTGTCCCGAATGCAATTATAGACGATGACCAATATACAGTCGTTAGCAGGAAAATTTCTATATGCCTTGTTACATTACTACAGAAGAATTAAATTTCTTTGTTCACAAGTGCGGTAGAGGCTGTACTGTCAATTGGAACAGACAAGTATATAAGTGATCATACCTTTATGTGTAAACAATGTTATATATACATTTGTACTTGCGAAACAATAAAGTTTAATACGAATAATAAATTTATTTATACTAACTTGGACTCTGTAACAGGGTATGCATGGAAGGGGCTCCTTATGACTGGGTAAGTTTTCAATAGGGCTGCACATTTTAAATGTAAGTAGGTATACTTTATTATCAATATTTCACAAAAATTTGGAATTTTTATATTAATCTCTGTTTTGGCTTTTTTCCTTTTTCTATGACAGTAAAATGTCAGTTTATTTTTCGAATCATAGTTCTACTAGCCACACACAAAAACAAACAAAGGACAGAATCTTTTTTAGCCTCTTTTCAACCGACTTTCTTATTGTAAATCTTTTTTACAAAAATTCGTAGGGCGCTATTAGCTGGCATACCCTGTCAGCCTGAACCAGCAGGTCTGTCTCGGACGAACGGAAAGCGGCCTGATGGACCTCTGATTCGGCGGCAGAGGGCACGCTATCTTATGTGGGATGTCACCTGTAAGTACTTTGACGGCGATCTCAATAGATTCCAAGATCCATCCGCGCGATCAACGGCTGCACAGAAATATCATAAATATATCAATTTTTTCCAGTAGCTGTGGAAATTGCCGCCGCCGCCGGTACGTGGTGTCGTGAAGCAAAGGCGTTCATATACGAGATAATAAAGACCTTCCTGGCCATTAAAACTAGGGCGATGGATGATGACCAAATTAATCGGTTCATGATTGAATGCTTACTTGATATAATAATCCCAGTTCTGACCCACATCATAAACTTAACTCTTTACAGTTTCCTTCCCTTTGGCGAAAAGCTTTTATATGTCCTTTACCCAAAACCAACAACCCCTCTATTCTCAGTCATTTTCGTCCTATCTCGATTTTACCCTTATTGTCCAAAGTTCTTGAAGCTTGTGTGCATATGCAACTCTCCTCTTACTTTTATTCACAAGGTTTATTGAATCCCTACCAATCCGGCTTCCGTCCTGGACATAGCACAGCCACAGCGCTCATAAAATAACCGAGGACATAAGGGCTAACATAGATAATACCAAAGTCACCGTTATCGCGCTTGTCGACTTCTCCAACGCTTTCAACACTGTAGATCACGACATTCTTTTAGTTATTCTTTCCCACAATTCTGTTTCTGCCTCTGCTGTGAATTGGTTCTCTTCTTATTTTCGCGGGCGCCAGCAGTCTGTTCGCCACAGTGAAAGTTTCTCAAATTGGCTTGACCTGGAAACAGATGTTCCGCTAGGTGGTATTTTATCCCCTCTATTGTTTTCCATTTTTATTGATTTTTTGACCAAAGAACTTCAGGGATCGTATCACCTGTACGCCGACGATATGCAACTTTATGCACAGGCCGAAGTTGATAGTGTAAACTTGGCTGTGGATCAAGTCAATAGGGATTTGCTGGTTATACGCGACTGGTCACGTCGTTTCGGCACACTGTGAACCCTAATAAGTGTCAGGCCTTTTTGGCTGGCAGCTGTCAGCTCTTGGGGCGTATAGGCGCAGGCTGTACTGACTACAGTACACTATCGCGTTTATACTCTTACTTTGGTAATTCGGAAATCCTGTTTGCGTCACATGTCAGAGACCTAGGGCTTCAAATCGACTCGAACTTGCAGTGGCATCAGCAAATTACAGATGTTTCCAGGAAGATCACAGATGCGCTCCGATATTTGTACAAATTAAAAAACTTTCTCCCTATTAAATCAATCAATCAAATCATTTATTTGCATAAAATAGGGTAAGTTTACAATGCATAGGTGGTACATAAATATAAGTAGCAATCCTATTTAGCCATTTTGAACAGCATGCAAATTTACTTCGCAAGTCATTTAAATTATTAGCACACATTATTATTTAAATAAGATACAAACATGTTAAGAAATTTACAGGATAAAATGAAATGTCAGTATATATTATTATCAATGTCACAAAAATAATTTAAGAAAGTTTACTGTTAAAAAGCTCATTAACAGAATAAAAGCATTTTTTCACAAGTTTTTCATATAGTTGCAACTTAAAAGAATTCAACTCAAGCTGCTTTAAAGTATCTGGCAGTCTATTGTAAAATGTTACACAACTATTATAGCAATTCCTATTAAAATATGCAGTGCTTTTACTTGGTACAACTAGTCTATTTTTGCGTCTAGATGGTCTGCCAATATAATTATCTCTCTGGTCAAATAAGTCAGGATAGGTCTTTACAAATACACAACATTCATAGATGTACATTGATGGGACCGTTAGTACATTCAATTTGCGGAACAGTGGTTGGCAAGAAGTTAGTGGTGTTACACCAAACATAGCTCGAATGCATTGCTTCTGCGATATAAAGACACGGTTAATGTCAACTGAGTTTCCCCACAAAAGTAAGCCATATTTTAGGATTGAGTTAACATAACCGTGGTAGGCTGTTAACGCAGTCTTTAAGTTTACTTGCCTCGCTAGTTTAAAGAGGGCAAACACAAATCTATTTATTTTAGCACATACTTTATTTATGTGCAGTTTCCAGCTACACTGGTTATCAATTAAGATACCTAAAAAAAGCATCTCGTTTGCTTCCATAATAGGTCCATTATTTGTTGTTATGTCCAATATAAAAGAAAGAACTGACTGGCTGACATAGATAGATAGTGACTGATCGATCAACGCACAGCTGAAACTACAGGGTCTAGAAGCATGAAATTTTGCACAAACGTTCCTTGAATACCGTTAGTGTGCACTAAGAAGGGATTTTTGGAAATTCATCCCCTAAGAGGTTGAAATGAGGGTTGAAAGTTTGTATGAAACTTGGTCATTTTTGAAGTTAGAAATGTAAAAATTGACATCTGAGCTTACAGTTTGAAACAAAAGTTTACAGTATCACTATTTAAAAAAAAAATCTCTAAGGGGGTAAAATAGGGGGTGAAAGTTTGTACGAAAATAAGTCAATTGTAAGTTTGGTACAAGTAGAAAGTTTTAAAAAAAAGTGATACAGTTATACTTTTATTTCTTACCATACATTGGATCATCTATCAATTTTTTAAATTGGAATTTCAAAGATCATAATATTTTTACTCAATTTTAATCTTCAATCCGTTCTGAAGTAAAATTTTTAAAATACCTTACTTTTTTTAATACCCTATTATTTTTAACTTATTTTATCTGTAGTACAGATTTGCGTCATTAATAAGTCATTGAAACTTCATGATTCTAGAACAAACGGTTTCATGTATATATAAAAGAACAAGGGTGACTGATTCATCAACGCCCAGCCTAAACCATAAAAGCTATAAACAGGAATTTTCGGCAAGTCTTATGTTATTACATAGTGCTCAGATAAAAAAGGTTTTTCAAAATTCACCTCCTAAGGGGGTCAAACGGAGATCAAAATATGTTTGGGGGAAGGAGATAACTTAGTCCGATTCATTCGAAACTTCACAATTATTTATTGCTTTTGTTAAATGATTGACGATGATTTTGATGAATGATAGACGATAACTCATGTTTCAGGATTTTTCAGAATACACCTCATTAAAGGGAGGCAGACGCTGAAATTGCAAAATTAAACGATCAGTGATCTGTCAATAAATTTTGGCATGTAGGTTTTAGCCAAGGGGTGCACTTAGAATGGATATTTCAAAATTCACCCTCGAAGGCTCAAATGAGTCAAATAAGGCTATAAGTATGTATGAGGGAAGGAGATTAGATTACTCAGTTCCATTCGAAACTTAACAAGATCATTTCTTTTGATAATTGAAACCTGAGAAGGGGAAAAGGGGGACATAGTCTGATAGAGCAAAAACTTAACGATCACTGATATCTCAATGATTTTTAGCATGTGGGTCTTTTGAGATTAAGGGGTTCACTAAGCAAGATTTTTTTTCTAAATGCACATCTTAAATTTTTTTTTATATCTTTTTTTTAATTTAACTCCTAAAAGGGAAAAATGGGACAAAGTCTGAAAAAAGAAAAGCTATAAATAATCTTTAATCAGCGAATTTTAGCAAATATTTTTCAAAATTCATCTGCATAAAGTGTGAAATAAGGGTCCAAACTATGTATATGGACATATGACCATTTTATTTAAAACTTTATTAAATTATTTCTTATGATGTAAATACCTTATTTAAGGATATTTAGGATTAATCCCTAAAAGGGGGAAAAGGTTGTGTATCATTTATTGTGTTTATTTTAGCAAGGTGGCTCCTTTTGTAATCAGGGGGTGCACTAAGCAAGGAGTTTTCAAAACGCACCACCTAAGGGGGTGTAATGGGGTCCGAAGTAGCTACGGTTAAATAAATAAAATAAGGGAGGCAGAGATTTTTAGGGAAACTGCGGGTCTAAAATCGACACTTAGCGCGAATCACAATATGATCACAATATGAATGACATTGCAAATCCTAAAATGGCCATAATTTGGCAGTTCATAAAATGAATCACGAACAATACATTGCATGCAATTCTGCAGTTTGACATTTTTCAATGGAAATACTTAAAATGGCTCACATAAAAGGAATTGCTTTTATGTCAATCAGCAGAATCGGGTCTAAAATCGCCACTTAGCGCGAATCACAATATGAATGTCATTGCAAATCCTAAAATGGCCATAATTTGGCAGTTCATAAAATGAATCGCGACCAATTCATTTTATGCAAATTTGCTGTTTGACAGTTTTCTATAGAATTTCGTAAAATGGGTCACTTTTACAGAATTGCTTTACTGTCAAATAGCAGAATCATAAAAAGTTACTCTTCAGCAACATCTACAGTTCATTTCTCAAAATTTCACAAAAATTTGCTCAATTGTGGAGTGAGAATACTTTGTTATTTTGATTTTAGGGTAAAATTCGTCAAGTTTTAAAAGTGTTTCGATTCGTCAAGCGAATTTTTATCATCTATTGTTGTTTAAATTCGTCAAATAAGTACTAATAAGATTTCGTATTAAATTGCAAAGAAAATTATAATCACCAACGTTTAATTAAATTGTTATTATTTCGTGTAAAGATCTCGGTTTGTCCGAATTTTTTTTTAGAACATATGTGGTAGAAACATGTATTAAAGGTAGGAAAGATGCGTCTAGCTAGACGTTGCCGTCATCGCAGTGCGAATCTAACGACCAAACCAATACCTATTTTAATTACCATGATATATAAAATTCGTCTAAATGCGAGAGTGAGTAGGCGTGATAGCGCTTTAAAGGATGTAATGTAGGGCACTCATCTCGCTAACTCACTCGCATTTGTTGGCTAAAATTAAGAGATCATGGTAGCCCTTTTTTTGTGTGTTTCCTTTTCTTCATAAAAAGTTAAGACTTGGGAGGATTAACTGGCCGATACATGGCACTTCTTTTAACTAATCTTATTTCTGTGATCACACAAAAGCAAAGCAACTGACGAATGAGCCTTTACGAATTAACATCATCTATCTATATATATAAAAGAAAGAACTGATTGGCTGACATAGATAGATAGTGACTGATCGATCAACGCACAGCTGAAACTACAGGGTCTAGAAGCATGAAATTTTGTACAAACGTTCCTTGAATACCGTTAGTGTGCACTAAGAAGGGATTTTGGAAATTCATCCGCTAAGGGGTTGAAATGAGGGTTGAAAGTTTGTATGAAACTTGGTCATTTTTGAAGTTAGAAATGTAAAAATTGACATCTGAGCTCACAGTTTGAAACAAAAGTTTACAGTATCACTATTTAAAAAAAAAAATCTAAGGGGGTAAAATAGGGGGTGAAAGTTTGTACGAAAATAAGTCAATTGTAAGTTCGGTACAAGTAGAAAGTTTAAAAAAAAAGTGATACAGTTATACTTTTATTTCTTACTATACATTGGATCATCTATCAATTTTTTAAATTGGAATTTCAAAGATCATAATATTTTTACTCAATTTTAATCTTCAATCCGTTCTGAAGTAAAATTTTTAAAATACCTTACTTTTTTTAATACCCTATTATTTTTAACTTATTTTATCTGTAGTACAGATTTACGTCATTAATATGTCATTGAAACTTCATGATTCTAGAACAAACGGTTTCATGTATATATAAAAGACAAGGGTGACTGATTCATCAACGCCCAGCCTAAACCATAAAAGCTATAAACAGGAATTTTCGGCAAGTCTTATGTTATTACATAGTGCTCAGATAAAAAAGGTTTTTCAAAATTCACCTCCTAAGGGGGTCAAACGGAGATCAAAATATGTTTGGGGGAAGGAGATTACTTATTCCGATTCATTCGAAACTTCACAAGATTATTGCTTTTGTTAAATGATTGACGATGATTTTGATGAATGATAGATGATAACACATGTTTCAGGATTTTTCAGAATTCACCTCATTATGATCAGGCGGGCGAAGCCGCGGGCAACAGCTAGTGTCCAATATATTTGTCTTCTTTTTTCTATTAAAAAAACGAAGGTACCTTGTTTTATTAATATTTACCTGCAAATTATTTGTTTCAAGCCATTGTATAATCTGTAGTACAGTAGAGTTAATGTCTTCATTAAAGTTAGTGTCATCTTTTTCTGCTATTACTACTGAAACATCATCGGCGAATAAGTTGCATTGATGTTTTGTTACATTTGTTAAGTCATTGATGTAAACAATGAACAGAAGAGGCCCTAAAATTGTACCTTGCGGTACTCCAACCCTATTTATAAGACGATTCGACTTAAATGATGTTTCTTCATTTAATTTATTAGTGTTGGTAATTTCAACATATTGAGGTCTGTTATCCAGATAGCTTTTAAGCCAATTATAAGCTTGTCCTCTGATACCACACTTCTCACATTTGCTTAATAGACGTTCATGTGATACAAAATCGAACGCTTTGGTCATGTCAAAAAATAAAACTACAGTGTCTACATTTTTGTCTACATTTTCAGTTACTGTTTTAATAAGATTAAATGCTGCTAGTGTCGTCGATTTGCCTTTTCTGAAGCCATTTTGTTCTTGTTTTAGAATTTTAAATTTTTCTAAGAATTCAATTAATCTCACATGCATTGCTTTTTCAACTACTTTGTCAAAAATACTTGTTAGTGCTATTGGTCTAAAATTATCCATTTTATCTTCTTCTCCTTTTTTATGGACAGGTTTTATCACAGCAATTTTAAGTACGTCTGGAAACTGGCCTTTTTCAAAAGTGAGGTTTATAAGAAAAGACAGGATAGGAGACAGTAATGGAGCACAATACTTCAAAAGTTTAGTAGGAAACTCATCATATCCAACTGAACTGGAGTTCTTTAATGACATAATCAAATTAAAAACTTCTACTTCAGTAGTTGGTCGCAAAAATAAACTATTGCATGATATATCTAAGTCAAAGCTGTCTGATGTCACATAAGGATTAGAATTGATATTATTATTTGTCATATTAATAAAGAAATTATTAAAATTATTACAAATCTCAACAGGATCAGAAGTCACTGTTTTGTCATTTTTAAAAATTTGCTTAATAAATTGTTTTTTTTCGCTAGGATTGCGATAATTTTTAATTAAGTTCCATGTAGCTTTACCAATATTTTTAGAATTTTTTAAATAAGAGATATTATTTATTCTTTTTGAATGGTTTATGCATTGTTTTAATGTTTTAGAATACAATCGATATTTAATTTTGCTAAGCTTATCTTTTTGTTTGTAGTATTTAAACCTCAAATCTCTTTTGGTTTTACATGACTTTCTCAATCCCATTGTAAGCCAACTAGGTTTATGTGATTTACTTTTGTTAGATTTTATTCTTCTAATAGGAAAGCAGATTTTGAAAAGTATGGTTATTATGTCATGAAAACTACTAAAAACAGTATTGACATCTGTTGATTCATATACATCTCTCCACGATAAGCGTGATAGATGCTCAGCAAATTTCTTCATGTTATTTAAACTAAGATCTCTTTTAAAAATGTAGGATATATTTAAAGGAACTTTAACTTTATCAATTGGAAAGCTAACTAATTGACAGTTTTGATGATCCGATAGACCCAGATGATAGGTATCACCAATAGCAGCTGGTATGTTAGTAATAATTTGGTCCAGACATGAGTCACCTCTCGTTGGATCTTTTATGTGTATAGTCATTCCATAATTTTCAGTAATTCTGATAAACTCTGATTGTGATTTATTTACTTTTAAAACATCAATATTAAAATCACCTGCCACTACAACTTTCATATTTTTTTTCCACCTTAATTTTGATAATAATATTTCTAACTTGCTAAGAAATATATTGACATTTTTTTCCACGGGTATTCTGTCATCATCATCATCATCATCATCATCATTTCAGCCGCAGTCAGTCCACTGCTGGACATAGGCCTCTCCCAATGATTTCCAAAATGATCGGTTGGCAGCAGTCTGCATCCAGCGTCTGCCTGCGACCCTTTTCAGGTCATCTGACCATCTGGTCGGCGGATGTCCAACGCTGCGCTTACCGGTACGTGGTCGCCATTCGAGAACCTTTCTGCCCCATCGGCCATCGGTTCTCCGCGCTATGTGCCCCGCCCACTGCCACTTCAAAGAACTAATCCGCTGGGCTATGTCGGTGACTTTTGTTCTCCTACGGATCTCTTCATTTCTGATTCGATCTCGTAGGGAAACACCGAGCATCGCCCTCTCCATAGCTCTCTGGGCGACCTTGAGCTTTCTTATGAGGGTATTCTGTAAATACATACAATTATAAGTTTTAAGTCAGGGATCTCTATACCACAACATTCAAAGGCATTGCGAACTGCAAGATCTTTAATGAAGGGAATTATTTTAGAAGTGTAATAATTCTTACATAAGATGCAGGAGCCACCTCGACGCATATTTTCCCTGGAATATGTGGCAGCTAAGATATAACCAGGTAACTTTAAATTAGTTTCATCATGTATTTTAATAAAAGATTTCGTAATGCAGATAAATTCTACATTTTTACCATTATCTCTTAATTCGTCAATAGCAATTTCTAAAATGTCAGATTTACTTATAATACCAGCTATATTTTGGTGTATAATAGTCAATATAAAATTATTCATATTGTCATTAGTCGCGAAAAAATGTTGAATCAGATTTGTTAATAGTAGGTCCACTTTTTGATTGTTCGAAATTTGTGCAGTTATTTGGAGGTTTACGGTAAATTCTAGGGAAGAAATTCAGAATTGTCAGTTGTTTATATGATAAAGTGGTATTGGAGTACTTAAATCTAAAAATGTACAATTGTTAAAGATATTGCAATGCTGTTTTAAGGTGTCATTCAACATTTTATGATTCAGGTGCAAACAATCTTTAACACCAAGTACAATTGTCGTTATATTACTGTGTGATTTTAAAAAGTAACTGAGTTCACTAGGTACATATTTTTGTCGGGTTAGTATCATTTTCACCTACACATATAATAATTATATCGTTGCAGTCAATCTGTGTTCCGCCTATGTTTAGGATGTTCTCAGCTGCAGCATATGGTTTTACACAAGATCTTATTTGGTATTTCTCATAGGTTGACTCTTCTCTTGAACTATGTAATTTTGAAGCCATTCCAATACATTGTTGTCCACCAAATATATATATATATATATATGTAAAACTAAGACGATGCTAGTTAACTCTCTAATTTTCCCTATTCTAGATTACGCGGATGTATGCTACCCTGACTTGAGCTGCGACCTCATGAATAAACTGGACAGACTCCAGAACAATTGTTTGCGGTTCATTTTCGGACTTAGAAAATACGATCATGTGTCGTCTTATCGGTCTCAACTAAATTTGTTACCTATCCGTTTTCGCCGAAATCTTCACATTCTGTCTACTCTTTTCGCCATACTACCCTCGTACCCCTATGTATTTGAAGTCCAATTTCACTTTTCTCTGTAACATCCGTTCGAGGGAGTCCCGATCCTGTAGACATCTAACACTTCAAATACCTCCTTTTCGAACTGGGTTTTTCAGGAATTCGCTTACGGTTCAAGCATATTCGTAAAGCCCGCAACCGTGCGTCATTTAAACGTTTACTGCGCGCACATTATCTTCACACGCTTTCAGAGAATAATAAGTAGTTAGTATGTAGGTTTTAGGTTTATGTTATATATTATATGTAGTCTATGTATTAATATTGTATGTTTTATTTGTTCGAATGTATAATTAGGTAATTATAATTAATTACTCTATCTTTGCACTTACTTTTGTCTCAACACCACCTGTTGGTTGACTGGTAGAAAAAGCCCACGGCTTTAAGTCCGCCATTTACATTCTTTGTAATAAAGTTTAAATAAATAAAATAATGCCCCGCTGTTCAAGTAAAAATAGTTGAGCTGTGGGTAGTCCCCACTGCACAACTATTTCCAGTTGGATATTCACAGTTGAGCAGTAGGGGAAAAAGATGAAGTGATGAAAATGTATCAAAGCCTAAAGAGAGTAGAGAAAAAGAAAAAGTATAGTAACTTATGGAGGAGAGAGTATAGTGTAGAGAAGAGAGTAGTAGCCCAGATTCAGACCCACTATTTTTGTCACACTTATACAGTTCTGTTTTTATCTGCCGCTTAGTGTAGGGGAGAGAAGAGAGCATAGTGTGTAGGGGAGAGAAGAGAGCATAGTGTGTAGAGGAGAGAAGAGAGCATAGTGTGTAGAGGAGAGAATAGAGAGCATAATGTGTAGAGGAGACAAGAGAGCATAATGTGTAGAGGAGACAAGAGAGCATAATGTGTAGAGGAGACAAGAGAGCATAATGTGTAGAGGAGACAAGAGAGCATAATGTGTAGAGGAGACAAGAGCGCATAATGTGTAGAGGAGACAAGAGCGCATAATGTGTAGAGGAGACAAGAGCGCATAATGTGTAGAGGAGACAAGAGCGCATAATGTGTAGAGGAGACAAGAGCGCATAATGTGTAGAGGAGACAAGAGCGCATAATGTGTAGAGGAGACAAGAGCGCATAATGTGTAGAGGAGACAAGAGAGCATAATGTGTAGAGGAGACAAGAGCGCATAATGTGTAGAGGAGACAAGAGAGCATAATGTGTAGAGGAGAGAAGAGAGCATAATGTGTAGAGGAGAGAAGAGAGCATAATGTGTAGAGGAGAGAAGAGAGCATAATGTGTAGAGGAGAGAAGAGAGCATAATGTGTAGAGGAGAGAAGAGCGCATAATGTGTAGAGGAGAGAAGAGAGCATAGTGTACATTGTAGAGTAGAGAATGGTGTAGAGGAGAGAGAGCATAATGTAGAGGAGAGAAAAGAGCATAGTGTAGAGGAGACAAGTTAAACCAGTTGAATACGCTTAAATTAGCTTGGTTTATTCACAAACACGGCACTAGTTAATGACGACCATATAAGAGCAGAGACGTCGTTGCGCCTTAGCCCGCACGCACCCATCGTAAGGGCAGGCCAATCCAACCACGAAACTAGCAGATCTTGGTGCAGCATGTGTAGATGGTGATGCACGGGCAGCAACAGCCCCCGCAGCAGCCACCGCAGCAACCTCCGCAACACCTGAAAAAAAAAAAAAACAATTTTAGGCCCAAGGCAAAGAGAACGAAGCGCTTCTATGAAAACAAGCAACAATACGTACATCTTAGGTTGAATACCAGGTACTAGCAAAAAATATCAGAAGAAAATTCGTCAGCGACAGTATTTTTAGGTTTCGATAATTTTTGTTTTTTTTGGAGCTTTTTATAGTTTATATCACTCGGAGGATTTGATTGTACTGCCTTACTATACTAATTTACTTCTACACATCACCTTCGAAACGGTTTGAATAGAGAAAATTGTCCGAAAATATATTATTATAATTTTTTTTTGTAAAATAAAATTGAATGCCAGTATGTAGGTGAAATATTCACTAATATAAAAATTTTATAATCTGTTTTTTTGTTTGTTTGAACCACAAGTTTGAACACCCTTACAGCCTTATTCCCTTACAGCCGCAGCGTCAACTGCTTTTCGCAACTGGTTGTCTACGAGGACTTTTCAGTATTAACGTGCAACCAGTTGTTATATATAGTCTTCGTATCCTGTTAAAACTACTTAATGGTCAATAAGATTAACAAAGGAAAAACAGATGTTCATGTAAATTATATGTTTTATGAGCTGTGCAGTTGCTAATAAGCTCGTAGAGTCAGTGTTGATAAGTTATCAGCTGTTTCAGTACTCTAATAGACTAAGTTTCAGTGTTTCTCCAATATTAGTGCGTGCGTGCGGGATCTTAAGTGTTTCGAATGTTTAATTAGAAGCAGGGCCTTTTCTACCAAGTATTCAATCATTTCGAGTGGGTGTCTGCCTTTCAGCCTCTGACGCCTTCGGACCGATGGTTTAACGTGTCTTCCGAAGCACAAAATCAAAATTATTATCAGACAATCGAGTGATTCAAGCATGCAATGTCCTAACCAAACTGGAAAAAAAGTATTCTTCCTATGGAAATCGAACCCATGACCCACGGGTCTAAGGCAAACGCCATAACCGCTGAACCTTTTACCATTAGAGCCAGTGTTTTGCAAAAGTATTAGCTTCAGCTTAGCCACCTTAAAGTCAGTGTAATTTGTGGGCTGTCACCCAAAGTTTAAAGCCAGTGTTGAATCTCTACATAGACTTAATTAAGGTAGGTTAAGTACCTTTTTGCAGCGGACCATAGAGTTATGGCGAAGTGGACCTTTGGGTAAAAGTGCAAGCATTCGTTAGCGTGGTAGATATGGTTTTCGAGCCACACTTAGTTCATTCATCTCTTAATCAGGCATCTCATGAACTGTGATAGTTAGACAGTTGACGTTTCACAAATGATGTATTTATGTTTTATTGATAAATAATAAAATACAGATAATGGTACGGAACCCTTCGTGCGCGAGTCCGAATTGATTTGATGTTGTTTTATTTATGCCACTCTAGTTGGCTATAATGACGCTAAAGCAAAAATGGCATTTCTTAAATCAGTGGGTCCATGGTGCTGCAGACCTCCGAAGACGCCGATGTCTATCGGCAGCTCAATAGACAAATCCGGAAATCTTTACGAAAAATATGCTACGTTACTTTTATGAAACCGTTATGAGTTGCATGCTAAGTACTTGTCGTGACAATTTGTTCGCGATTTGCTTAATTAAATACTTACTATAGTTTACATATTCAGATCTGCAAAAACTAAATAATAATCAAGGATAAAGATAATACTAAATAATAAAAAAGCAATATTCTATGAATGTAAAAAAACAACTACGAATGACTGAAAGACACGAGTTATCTAGAGAACCCTCCCTTCTTTTATCACATTACGGAAACCAAAAAATTTTTTTTTTGCATGGCCATCTTGAATTTTATATTTTTTTTATATTGATATTTTGTTAAGAAACACGATCACATTTAGGTGATCGTTCAAAATTTTTGTGAATTTTTATAAATTAAAGAATAAAAGGTAAGTGATTTCGTTATCCTAAATCAAGATTAAGTTTTTATGTAAATAATTTATGAAAGTAGTGGAACTATTAGTCATTAATCATTATTTAAAGAACATTCAATATGTACTTAGGGAAATAGTAGACAACGCCAGCCAATGCAAAATTTCAATTTTGTTTCAGTAAAAAAAAAATGGCTACTTGTTCACGATCAGTACGACCTATAGGTCCATACTGTTTGCGCTGTGACACGCCTCAAGTTCAAGCTTCTAAAAGTCGAGAACTGAAAGGAGGCATTCTGTACGTCGACTGTCATTGTCTGCGTCGGAATGGATTGCAATACGATTGTAGAAGAACAGGATGCCAGAATTCTTCCCGTTGCGAAACACTTCCTGCGCCGAAATGCAAGCCAGCCGATGTAGCTTGTCAAAAACATCGTTTGAATCCACACGCAGAGGCTCTCACAGCTATATGTAAAATGCGCAAATAAATTGTGGATAAAGTCAGGAGACACTACTACTACTATGATAGAAGAACCTCTTCAGCAATTTTATTGACACCCGATTCAAATAAAGAAGGAAGAAAAAAATTGTCACCAGAAATGAAAGAATTGACACAGTTTATTTTGGATTCGTCCTAGGTCGATGTATTTTTGATAAAATTTTATAAAAATTGAATAGGAATAAAATTCTAAATTATACAAGTTACAATTTTTACAACCTACCTATGTAAATTCAAATAAAATAAAAATATATTTTTATATAAAATTTCCCTTCTCTCCGTTTAAATAAGATCGGATCGCTGTTCTTTGTCCTTCAAAATGTAAGTATCTTTTGTAGCTAGAACGGAGGAGTACCTCTGCTACTCCTCGTAACTTACTAAACGTAGTTCCTACAGAATCAGTCAAGTGACATGTAACTATACTTTCAGGTGTTCACCTTGTGGTCCTATGGTATGCTACAAATACGAAGACTGCGGTCCACCGGTAAGTTTATTACTTATATATTTCCTGCTTAAACCATCTCGCCAATTTATTGTTATAAGTAGAAACAGACTTTTAGCCTACTAGCAAGGTTCTATTTCTGTACCTACATTCCTAAATTACTTAACGACCATAAAAATTGACGATATGCAATGTTCAGCTACAGTGTCTGCCGCGGTCCGCATTCAAGCGGAATGGGCTACAAGACTGTCAGTACTTCCAACAAGGCTCAGTTCGGTATCTCTGCCGTGCGGGACCGTGCTGCAAGAAGCCTTGCCCACCGCCCTGTCCGCCGTGTGTACGACGCCCTCCTCCCGGCAAGACCTACGTCACACGGTTCAGCGACTTCGACCTCATTTCCCAGTGGTAGTACTTGAGGTACTGCTCTCGAAATTAGGTAATTAGTTTTCTTTTTTTCACGGCGGGCCGGGCACATCTTTACTTCACATAGCATACCAAATTGTGTTCTTTTTGCAGAAGGGAAAACCCTCCGATGGAGCTTCGAGAGCAGAGGAAGGCTGCACTGAAAAAAAGGATGAGAAAGAAAATCAGCTAAAGCGTATCAAAAGCAGAGAACTTAGAGGCGGGATTATGTATTATAGTTGCCACTGTATCAAGCGAAACGGTTTACAACACGATTGTCGTCGAACTGGATGCGGCGGTGAGCCTGCCTGCGTGGTGTTGCCAGACCCGCTGTGTGCCCCAAGTCAACTAGCGCGCGCACGTGGCCTTGCAGATCCGGCACCTCTAGCTGCGCATATGCGTGCTCAAAACGGCGGTGGTGGCGGAGCTTCTTCCGGATCTGATTCAGGCAGTGGCAAAAGATTTATTGTTTGCGAACTAAAGGGCATCATGCCAGATGTGACAGCAGATAAAGGAGGAAAATGCTGTAAGTGTTCTTCTTCTCAACCTGTTCCAATGCCAAGCTCTAGTCCTCGGGCTTGTCCTGATGTTATTGTCAAGCAATCGGAATTTGTTCCAAATAATCAATCAAAATGCCCCTGCCCTACTAGTGCCAACTCTCCTGATAATCAGTCCTCGATGTTTGTGTTCGACGAGGCAACGCTTCAAAACATATTCCAAAGTTTCGATAAAAAAGAAGTAACAAAAGCTGGCCGGGATAGTCGTGACACCCATGGTCGAAAACCGCCGAAGCCTGTAGCTGAAGCTGAGCCTTGTACAAGGCCAGGTTGTGTTCACTGGCAGCCGCCGCCGCCATGCGTATGGGACCTCCCCTGTAAAGCAGATTGTTTCGAAGCTCACCCTGGAATCCAGCCAGGTAGCAATAAGTACATGAGCGGTGGGATGATCGAAGGTGGATCGGGTAGTGGCGGTGACAAATGTCAGCGTCCTGTAGTAATGCTATCACCCGAGTATTGTTCCGGTCAATGACATTGCTAATACTGTGTACAGGTTGTTGTTCATCGGGCGGCGCTGCGGCAGGCTCGAGTGGCGGACCGGCGGCGGGGCTGCCTGTGCTAGTCATGAAGCTTTGCTAGTTCCTACGCGAGACTGATTTTCAAAAAGTATAAGAAAAAGTGCAAAACATCATATTTTTAGAAACACAATTTACGATTTACCAAAAAATACTGGCGTTATTCATTTTTTTAAGTAGTACAAGTCTTTTATTTACCACCAAAGATTTTTTTTAAATTAATTATAAAAATGTCTTAAACTGTCCTTGGAAGTATTTTCTAATTTTGCTTCATATTTTAGCCTAATAATAAAATAAGTTTCAATAATACTCGTAAGCTTTGTTAACAAGTGTTTATGACTGAACAGTCCTGAAGAATCAAACATATGAATGTTTAGTTCGGCGAAAAAGTTTTTACAAGACAGAAGATAATATTATAAATGCGAAAGTCTGTCTGTTACGCTTTCACGGCCAAACCGCTGAACGGATTTTAATGAAATTTGGTATGAATATAGTTGAAGACCCGGGGTCAAAGATAGGCTACGTTTTGATGCAGGTGGAGCTGGAGTGGTTACGAACATGAACAATGTTGGGATTGACCTTATTTAAGTTTTACTCTTTTTATGCCCCTGTTCGAAAAACATTCTGGTTCAAAGTGTTTACTACAAATGGTTGAAAATTTTTTGGAAATCCAATCTCCTCTGCTAACCAGTTTTGGCCATTTTTGGCGAATATCTACATTTGATGGAAATCTGAAACATAAGAAATGAATGAGAATACGAGCACGAGGTTTTCAGTAGACATCTGCTATGTTTTTCGCGATATCTCAAATTCGACTTTATCTCTAAAGAGAATTGCCCTCCTGTGGTTAGCCGCCATGTTTTTTCGAGTCCAATCCAATTGTATGAAAAATTCTATTACTAAAATTTAAATAAGTACCTATATGCACTTATTCCTTCCTAGCGTTTGGGTGCAATACTATCGATATGATGTTTGACAGCATCGATGTCAATCCCTAAACTTTAAGAATTAGGTAGAAAATTGTGAAAATTCACGTATTTATTTTTATCAAAAATTGAATGCCTATGCATTCTAAACATTAATGTAATAAAACTAAGATATTTCTCATATTTTAGTGCGGAAAAACTATCGAATCAATTAGGAAACATGGATTTATACAGTGATAAACATCGGTGGTACTTACGTGTAAAATGCGAAATTATGTGGGTTTATTTCTTATTTGAGTTACATTTAGGCACTGCACATGAAATCATTATTATGCGCTTCTATTGAACACTTTTTTAACACTTACAGCTAGATAATTTGTTTATTATTTAATGTTTTTGATAATAAGTCCGTAAGGCTGCTATGTACCAATAGTGTGTTAAGACATGGTCACGCTCTCTCATTCTAACATACGCATATCCTATATATTTCTCTTTCGCATTTCCCGTCTATTGGATTCATAGTCTAAGGTAAATACCTAGGCCAAAAGTGGCAAGACCCGTAATTTATCTACTTTATTTCATTACAAGGATGCCTTAGGGCCTGTCCACATCACCACGGCACGACATCGTCACCGTAGAACGGTGCGGTGTCGGGGCGCGACGCGTTGCCGCGCCGTGCACTAGCACGGTACGGCAACGCCGCCGTCGAACGGTGCAAAGGACGGCGTCGTCGTAAGCCGGTGACGCGATACGATGCGCCCGATCAGTTGATGTGTTATTGTCTTAGCGATTAGTTGTACGTGTGAATAAAAGATGTCGGAAAACATAGATTGTGATTTATTGATTTCACTTGTTGAAGAACGTCCAGTATTATGGGATAAGACAATAGATGATTTCAAGAACAAAAATTTAAAAACAGAAGGCTGGAAGGATGTTTGTCGAAACATTTTTCATGACTTTGACGACAAAAACGATAAAGAAAAAACAAGACTAGGTAAGCTCATATTTATTAGTTACATTAAGTTATAGGTATATTATAATAAGTATTAGTATATTTATTTATCGAATTAATAATCGTACTATAGTCGGTTATTATATTTTAGTTAATTGCCAACTAAGTGCTCCAATATCGCTATTAAAATATTTACAGAATTCATTCCTTATGTTGACTGGGTTTGTGTTGTTTGGAAATTCGTCATCCTCTGACTGTTGCAAGT
The DNA here is from genome assembly GCA_947363495.1 of Euzophera pinguis. Taxonomy (NCBI): domain Eukaryota; kingdom Metazoa; phylum Arthropoda; class Insecta; order Lepidoptera; family Pyralidae; genus Euzophera; species Euzophera pinguis. Next base: position 8,795,878 of record OX376155.1, read on the forward strand.
TTACAAAATTTTCTTCTATCATTAGTTCCTCGGTTGTGGTAATTCCATCTCTATTAATAACAAAGTTATGCAAGACACAACATGCTTTGATAATATCTGTAGCAAAATTATATTGAACATTCAGTGGTCGGTGAAATACACGCCATTTATTTGCCAGAATACCAAAAGTACATTCAACGTATCTTCTCGCGCGACTCAAGCGATAGTTAAATACTCTTTGTTGTACAGTCAAATGTTTCCCTGGGTATGGGCGCAATACATTATTTGTGAGTGGTAAGCCTTCATCTGCTACAAAAACATGGGGAACTGGTGTCTGTAGACCTGGTAAACATTTTGGCTCTGGTAAAGGCAGATGGCCTTGTAGTAATAATTCGTACAGTTTCGTATTGTGAAAAACTGTCGAGTCGCATTCCTTACCAAATGCTCCTATATCAACATACACAAATCTATATTTGGAATCAACAATTGCGAGCAAAATTATAGAATTATAACTCTTATAGTTAAAAAAAAGAGACCCACTATGGGCAGGACTCCAGATTCGAATGTGTTTCCCGTCCAACGCCCCCATACAATTAGGAAAATTGGCTTTCTTGTCAAAATCTTCAGCTGTTTGTTTTAATAACTCCTCTGTTATTTTCGGAATACATTCATTTAACATGATTTTCCATAAAGCTTGACATACTTCTCTTACTATTTTTGCGATTGTACTCTTTCCACGATAATCCGTTAATTCTAAATCTCTAAAACTATTTCCTGTTGCCAAAAATCTGAAACAAAAATCCGGGTATAACATCATAAACATCCAAACATCCATACTCATAAAATTTCACGTTTATAGATAATATTAGTAGGAAGTAGGATGACAAAAATAACTGATTTTTTTCTCATTTAGATCTCAGATCTAGATCCCATAACAAAGGGGTATCAACCTAGTAAATACTCATTTAGCGTACCTAAGTAATTTTTAGAAATAGGAATTATAATTAATTTGTGTAATAAAAGCCGCTGGTATACCTACCTACATGAGTACTATCTCTGTATTTTAGTTTGATACTCAGCCCCTTTCCGTCATACACTTTAAATTTTATTATAAATGCGAAAGTTTGTGAGGATGTATTGCTGTATTTATAGTATGTATGTTTGTCTTTCACGTAAAAACTACTGATCCAATTGTTGCTAATAATACACGTTTTAAATATTTTGCAGGTAATGCTGTGGTAAAGAAATGGACTCATATAAAAGACAATTTTACAAAATACCTGAAAAAACTTGAAACTTTAAATAAATCGGGATCTGGTGCAAGCAAAATTAAGGAGTATCATTTGTATAAGCAACTTCTGTTTCTAAAAAAAAACGCTGCAAATTTAACTGACTCAAGCATAATGGAAGAAGATGAAGAAGACGAGATACCATATGAAAAAAATGATTATAAAAGATCACGTTATCAACCAACTCCACGAAAAAAAAAAAACAATGATGAAGTCGATTATGAGATTCTCCAAGCCCTAAAGGAAACAGAAAATAGACATCTGTCATTTTTTAAGGCCATATTACCATCATTGAACACATTGAATGAGCATCAAACTCTAATGTTTCAAAGTCGTGTTTTACAAATCCTAACTGATTTACATCAGATTTCATATCAGTATGAAACATCAACTGGTTATCATACAGCTTCTCAGGATAGGTACCAAAGATCACAATCATCATATACTACTAATTATCAACCAACACAAACTTTTACATACCAATCAACAATGTCATCAAACGTTTCTAAAACACCAGCACCAAGTACAAGTAGTATATATCAACCATCGACTTCATCAAATTCCAAACCACCAAACTCAACTTTCGAAGAACTATCAAATGATTGCGAAGATGAAGCAAGTGCATTGGAATCAACATATGATTTTTCTTGAAAATTAAGATAAATTAAAAGAAATATTATATTTTTTATCATAATGATAACTACGTAGTAAATTTGTTGAATTATTTTTCTATTATTTATCTTATAATTGTAACGTTGGTAGTTCAGCCACTCAAAATCTGTGATTTTATCTAAGGTTATTAAAGACTGTTATTGTTTTTCTTAGTTATAACTGTAATCTTACGGGTATACAAGCCAGTAACCCCGCAAAATCTGTGATTTTTAGCTAGTTGTTAGGTTAAACAGGCAAATAAGCCGATTGAAAACTGTGATTTTTAAGTAGATATTAAGTTATTATTGTGTATTTATATAGATGTAGGCATTTTTGAGGCCAATATCTACTGTTCTTAATATTTTAAATAAACATATTAATAATTGTACTCGTACATATGTACATCATTATGAATATAAAAGAGGTTTGATTGTGATTTACCTAATTGTTTTTCTAGTGTTTATTATTATTAAAAAGCAAATCGTTCATTCGAAAACTGTGATTTTTATACTCTAGATTTAGTAAATATTAAACTTGCTATTATTATCAAAAATAAAGAACATAAAAAAATATTACATACATATAAATTGTTTTCATTACTTACCTTATAGTTAATCCTAACTTCTCCAAAGGCCCAACAGGTTTTCTAAATACAAATTGTTTTTGTATACGCGGTGCAACTCTTGTTAGTAATTCTTCAAAACTTGATACAGACATTCTAAAATAACTGTAAAATTTATGGTCACAGGTTTTCAACGCTTCATATTTTCTCGTGAAATGATTCCCATCACTATTCATAATTGAAAGATATGGATGCACCCAGTACTGTCTTTTTAATTTTTTTTTCTCCAACTTATCTCTTCGTCTTTTTAATAACAACAGAAGCAGAATACGTTTTGTGCGGTCCATATCTACAACGAGACTGTTATTTATTTGGTGAAGAATGTACCGAAAGTTTACAAGGCACGGCAACGTGTAACTTTGCGGTGTCGTGAGGTACATTTTTACGGTACGGCAACGTAAATTCCCACGTTACGGCAACGTGCCGCGCCACGGCACCGCACCGTTCCACGGCGACGACGTCGTGCCGTGGTGATGTGGACAAGGCCGATGTCGTGCCGTGGTGATGTGGACAGGCCCTAAGGCATCCTTGTAATGAAATAAAGTAGATAAATTACGGGTCTTGCCACTTTTGGCCTAGGTATTTACCTTAGACTATGAATCCAATAGACGGGAAATGCGAAAGAGAAATATATAGGATATGCGTATGTTAGAATGAGAGAGCGTGACCATGTCTTAACACACTATTGGTACATAGCAGCCTTACGGACTTATTATCAAAAACATTAAATAATAAACAAATTATCTAGCTGTAAGTGTTAAAAAAGTGTTCAATAGAAGCGCATAATAATGATTTCATGTGCAGTGCCTAAATGTAACTCAAATAAGAAATAAACCCACATAATTTCGCATTTTACACGTAAGTACCACCGATGTTTATCACTGTATAAATCCATGTTTCCTAATTGATTCGATAGTTTTTCCGCACTAAAATATGAGAAATATCTTAGTTTTATTACATTAATGTTTAGAATGCATAGGCATTCAATTTTTGATAAAAATAAATACGTGAATTTTCACAATTTTCTACCTAATTCTTAAAGTTTAGGGATTGACATCGATGCTGTCAAACATCATATCGATAGTATTGCACCCAAACGCTAGGAAGGAATAAGTGCATATAGGTACTTATTTAAATTTTAGTAATAGAATTTTTCATACAATTGGATTGGACTCGAAAAAACATGGCGGCTAACCACAGGAGGGCAATTCTCTTTAGAGATAAAGTCGAATTTGAGATATCGCGAAAAACATAGCAGATGTCTACTGAAAACCTCGTGCTCGTATTCTCATTCATTTCTTATGTTTCAGATTTCCATCAAATGTAGATATTCGCCAAAAATGGCCAAAACTGGTTAGCAGAGGAGATTGGATTTCCAAAAAATTTTCAACCATTTGTAGTAAACACTTTGAACCAGAATGTTTTTCGAACAGGGGCATAAAAAGAGTAAAACTTAAATAAGGTCAATCCCAACATTGTTCATGTTCGTAACCACTCCAGCTCCACCTGCATCAAAACGTAGCCTATCTTTGACCCCGGGTCTTCAACTATATTCATACCAAATTTCATTAAAATCCGTTCAGCGGTTTGGCCGTGAAAGCGTAACAGACAGACTTTCGCATTTATAATATTATCTTCTGTCTTGTAAAAACTTTTTCGCCGAACTAAACATTCATATGTTTGATTCTTCAGGACTGTTCAGTCATAAACACTTGTTAACAAAGCTTACGAGTATTATTGAAACTTATTTTATTATTAGGCTAAAATATGAAGCAAAATTAGAAAATACTTCCAAGGACAGTTTAAGACATTTTTATAATTAATTTAAAAAAAATCTTTGGTGGTAAATAAAAGACTTGTACTACTTAAAAAAATGAATAACGCCAGTATTTTTTGGTAAATCGTAAATTATATTAAGGTCCATTTATTTATTCATATTGTGTGGGTTATATAGTCAATTTTCTATAGGTCTCGTTTCTTTTACTGACCCGCCAATCTATTGACGTAGTCAAAAAAAATCTAAATCTATGGTATTTACGAAGTTTAAAATAGTTTGTCGGGTTGTCCCAATTAAAAACATTGTCATGGTTACCCTATTAAAAAGAGATAGATTCCTCCACAAGTTCTATCTTTTTCTGCTCGGGTTTTAGGTCAATGAGCTCAGTCCTGTTTAATATATTTAGAACATGCTTTACATAGCACTGCCACAGAATTATTAATAGTACTAATGTACAGAACGGTCACTCACACCCTCCCACCCGAAACCTACCGCACCTCACCGCGCAGATTAAGGGTAAAAATCGAGAGAAAAACAATGAAAGGATGACATTTCAGCGCGCGGCCGCAACGGCATATACGGTATAAATAACCAACCCTACGACTGACACTCGCACATCACTCACATTCACGCGCGTGCGAACGCGACCTAATAGTAGCGTAGTAGTTGTAATCTCGGCGCTGTTGTATGGAGAGTCCGGGGTGTGGCACTGCGTCTACTACCCGGCCCGCACGAATCGTACTCGTACGCCGATGACGTCATAAAAATCTGTATAGATATGGGCTATTGTAGAAAAATTGTTAAATCTATCATCTGGAGGTACTTATTACTTCCGTGAGTAACATGGTTGCGTACTAATCTGGCTCAAACTACACTACAACTACTTCGGCCATGATGTAATTGTCCCGGCTCTGGTGCATTTCGGGATCACAGTGCGTCGTGGGCACAGAGAGAGTACATAATAGCAGATTATATCGATACTTTGTTTACATTTCCGACATCCCTAAAATCCCTATGCAGCTGATGCGGGCTATCGGAAATTCCGTCCATCCGTTGCCTGCGTTGCGGCCAAGCTGGCCGGGCCGGTCTCGGTGCACGCGCTTTTTTTGGTTGTGTATTATAGATTAAGAGGTGGCAACGTATTGACCAAAACATCGCTAGACCGACTGATTTAGTGATCCACAACGTGTAGGTCACTTATGTGAGTTGGAAAAAGTTGGTCTGCTTTGGTACGTACAGCCGTTTAAACATGGGCTATGGTTCAGTCAACTAAACGATAACTAGACCGACTGATTCAAGGGCAACGTGATACTCCACATACTACCCATATGAACAGTACAAAAACTGACATGATACCTTGGTGCGTTTGGAAGATATGGGCCATTCAAAGATTTTGAGTTGTCATAACAAAGTCACAAATAGCATAAGAATGGCTGATTTCGTACCAACGGCTAGAAGAATACGTTGCTACCTCTTAATCTATAACACACAACCAACAAACTCAACGTTTTCCTCATGGACCAAGTGATATGCACGTAGTGGTGTGATTAGGAATATTTTTTCAAATTATTTCCATAAGCACAAGTGCACAACTATGTTCAATCGTCTGCAACACTGTTTAAACATTTTAAGGTAAGCATTTATTATAAACTAGCTGTTACTCGTATTATATCCATACTAATACTAATATACTAATACTAATATACTAATACTAATATATACTAATACTAATATCCAAACTTCCAAACTAATATTATAAATGCGAAAGTCTGTCTGTCTGTATGTCTTTCTGTCTGTCTGTCTGTTACACTTTCACGGCCAAACCGCTGAACGGATTTTGATGAAATTTGGTATGATAATTGTTAAAGACCCAGGGTCAAACATAGGCTACTTTAAGATGCAGGTGCAGCTGCGGGAAAAAAGCTAGTGTGAAATATATGAGGCTGCTTGACCGATGGCACATTTTTAGTGTAATTGTTTTGTGGAAAATAAAATGCAGCGGCACTACTGCTCTTCTCAGCTTCCCGCCAAAATTGCCTATTTAGTTTTTATAAGAAGTGGTACAATAAGTAAATAAGTAATGGTAAATAAGGTTAGAACCTTACTAACTACTGAGAACAAAGGATTTCTTCAAGCGGATTACCAATATGAATATTAAGGTTCTAGAATAAACTTTGTTCTTCTGAAAATGAAGAAAAAATTACTCCAATCAACCAACTTCTAATTTTATTAAATCTTACATATATATTGTAAGGTCATAGTAGTACTAAATAGTACAGCCGGTACGCTCAGATAGCAAAGAGAAGTCCGCGTAACTCTATGATTTATGATATGCTAGCTATAAAAAGTATATAATTCCAAACTTTGATTTCAAAAAGCAAAAGTCAATCAATAAAATGTAGCGTACAAACAAGTAACACCAAAAAATTAAAATAAACCTGCAGTGTGTGTAGTGTAGTAATCTGTTAAAATATCAATAGCACAAATTATTCAACAACTTCTAAATGCACTAAGAACAAATTACAAAGAAAACATTTGTATAAAACATTTAACAATATGGTTCACTGGTGTAATTTGAAAACATTAACCAGCGTCCCATATATGAGTTCGCTGAACAAATGTCTTCGATGTTATTCATATGATGGTGGTGTTGATTACTCGCAATTTAGTCCAAAGTCGGAAAACAGACAAAGTACAAACTACGTAAGTGATACTAAAACAAGTCTTAATTTAAAATTTAGGTAATAAAACCCTTTATGTAGTATGGAATGTAGCATTATCTACTGTATACGCCCTAACTAATACACTATATCTGCTGTATGTTGACGAAGAGCCGAGTATCCTGCAGATTTACACTTGCAGCATCTGTATAGATATGCTTATCTTAGAAATGCCACTGAAGTTATTGTACATTTAATTTTAATTACAAGTCGATCTTGGTAGTAGTTGAGAACCATGTCAGCTAAAACTACTTACAAATAAAAAAAAATCCGCATCTAAATTGCTCCTCTTACTCAAGTCAAACTTATAACTCTTTTTGTTGGGGTTAAATAGGATAAAATCTCATCGTCTATGCCCAATAGATCTATATTCTAAATATATGATATATAAACATAAGCCTTTATTCGCAAAATATGAGGTTCTCAAAATCTATACACACTCTTACCTAGTTTCTAGTTGATTAACGTTATTTAAGTATGCGCCACTTTTACAGCTCCGAAAATATGGACACTCCTTGCCTGGGTATCAGTTGTATCCACTACAGTTTGAACACTTGCATGATTTCCCAAACGATGTTTTTCGTTGTACGGATTGTGAGGTACAAAAATCCTATTGTGTAGTCGCAGCAGACAAAGAGAATATTTGTAATTAGTCCTTAGAGAATATAATCACTACACACAGAGGTCGAGGCCCAATACGAAGAGAACAGGCGAAATTTCAGTCTTCCTGTTCACGATAACTTTGAACTTAAGTATATAAAAACGCAACAAAACAATTTTGTTTGGTGCCTTTAGAAGATGCCCACCTTCTTAGAATAAAAAAAAACAATATATTTACCGTTAAAACGTGTTAAGATAAGATATCGAAAAACTATTTTACTTCTAAAATTCCGTAATTTGTAAAGACATTCTGATGGTCCGCCTTTTTTTATTTTCGATACAAAGAAATAAGTATAATCGCTTCGTATTGGTCCTTATTGAAAAAAAATCAATATTGTACATTTAACTAAAATTTGTTTATGATCTTGCAGGAGTTGGGGCCTGGTGCCGGAAAATACAGATTATACAAAAATCCCGAATATTTTTCGTATCACCACATGACTTTCTATGACATGCATCTTATTCTACGCTTATTTAGAAACCCATCAATACCAACCGGAAGAAAACCCATTTGAACACAAACTATGCAAAAATAGAAATTGTAATTTTACCGAAAGTTTATTTTTTATTTTTCCTTTTATTAAAATTCCCTAGAATACTCGTTAATTTTAAGCTGGAATAAAGAAAGAAAAAATGCGAGATTCAATGTAGCTGGACAGGGGGCTGGCTAACATGAGCCACATTAAAGTGAAGAGGGCTCCAAATTCCATATTTATGAAGAATAGAATCATCATCCTCTAGTCCATCATCCACTCTAGTCCACTGCTGGACATGAGGTCTATGTCCAGCAGTCTAGTCTCCTAATAATTTCCAAAATGATCGGTTGGATGCGGCCTGCATCCGGCGTTTACCTGCGACCTTTTACAGGATCATCTGGTCGCTGGATGTTCAACGCTGAATAGAACGCGTTAACTGGGATTCCTCGGAATCTGCAGTCATATCTAATGCGACTAATATCAGTCTAATGCTCAATGCGAAGTCTGGGACTCGCCTACATAGACGGGTTTAGGGAGATCCTATGACTCTACAAGGAATTTTATCGTTAAGTACATTGCTTTACACCAGGAACGCATTACAGATTCTATGTACCTAATGGTCAATATAAATTTCCGTTAGTCAATAATGAACCGCCAAGACCCTGGTCAGAAATAACATAACCATAAGAACGACCTTCACTCAAACTCATTGGAGGGCGCTCAAGGAAGTCGTCGAACTTTCCTTGAAAACGATATTCTTAGTTGGTTGCTTGAGCAAACTCCAATGAGGAACGTCATAGGTTATAATCACAATTCTAAGCACAAAAAATTAAAATTACAAAAGAATGGAGTAAAAAATAAAATAAAGTAATGGATACTTAGGCAAAAGTGGCAAAAAACTGATTTATAACCACTTTGTTTCATTTCAAGGACACATCAAGGTACCTCTCGACCAACCTTATATTTGACAGTTCGATACTCACCTCCAATGAGGAATCTCCTTAAGTCAAGGAAGCTAATGATGACTAATCATACCAATGCGTTGGAGTAAGGTTGAGTCGAGTTTAAGCAAACGTTTGAGAATATGGGGGTAAATGTTTGTGACTGTACAAAAAAGTTTTACAGTTGAGAAAGGGAATTTTCAACACTCCTCTATATCATGGCAAAAATAAGTCGAGATTATTTATTAAAACTTTATTGTAGTTTGTCCACAAGTACAAATACTTATTATAATACAAGAGCAAACTCTACCAAAACCAACTAACAAAATCTGTATAGATTTTGTTAGTTGGTTTCGGAGGCCAAGATTCACTTCAGGTGAGTAAGTATCTAATGGTTCTAATTAAATTTATTTATTTAAAATCTATGGTGTATCCGTAGCGAATATGCGTGTCAAGCGACGACGTGACGCGACCACTATTGCATTGGACGCCATTGAGTGACATTTTCTATCTCGAGCTACTCCGTGCTTTGGAAGGCACGTGAAGCCGTTGGTTCCGGTTGTTATTGATAGATAGCAGTCTTTAGTTCTTTTTTTGCCTTAAGGTAGCCTGAAAATTTCTGACAGTGTTGACCACTAACACACTTCGGGCCATGTTCCTGTTGGTCTGGTTTCCCTGTAAAAAGGGTTACGGTGGTCAGACGGCAGTCGCTTCATTATAGTAACCAGTGCCGCCAAATCTAAGAACATGACTTACAGAGTACCCTAGGCTCCAAAGTGTAAGTTGACGACGCAACCAGGAAGACACGCTAGGATGATCAATGGTATACATAGTTGTAGAAGAGGCAACGTTTGAAACTAAAAAAATAGTTGGTTGCACGAGTGCTTTATTCTTAATTAATTATAAAATAATGTAATATGTACTTCCATAAGAAGTAATAAATACCTAACCGGCATAAGCATAGATTTATAGTTTTTTTTACTAGGGTACAACGTGGTTATTCTAATCAAAACCATGGATAATATAATATAATAGACTCCATAACATTTTTTCTAATTTGTGGCTCGATCTCTGTCTGTCAATGTACAAAATCATGGTGGATTTTGCACATCAACATTATTTATTATAAAAATCATAAATTACGAGTGAATATGAACAAAAATAAAAATTCTTCATCATGAATGATGAAGTAATTTGCCCTTCAGCCATGAAATTATTTCAGGGCTGTAAAGGGCTAGTATATAAATTGTTTTGTACCTAGGCAGCGATGCTTTCTTTTATCAGAGCCGGTCGTGCTGCCGTTTGGACTTCAGAGAAGCTATTAGAAACACCCTGTGTGTGGCTGGGTCAGAAGAAAGTCATGGCTACTGACGATAAAGGTGAAAATGATCGCAGTGATAACTACGATGTAAGTTGAACAAGTACAGAATTTTGTTGTATTGAACTGTAAAAGATGTGTTATGCATACCTTTGCGTCACGGGAATACACTTATAGGACAGTCGTGTGGGACTTCACTCGCTGAAAAATACGTGCTCTCTTCCTCTACATCGTGTCGAGTAAATAGAGATGGGTAAAGAGGTCTTGGCCGGGCGAGCTATTTCGACACTTTACTTGCCCAAATAAATATCAAATGACTAGTTTTACCTATTAGCTTAGATAAATTACTAAAATATGATGGGAGGTTTCCACCATCCACATATTTTTATTTAAATAGACTTCCTATTACAAAAAGCCGCATTTTGTCGAGAACAAAAAAAGCACTTACTTAATTCTTTGAGACAATCAGGGAAGAATGACTAATGCATTTGCCTGTTATTGCCTGTTTAACGGTAATAAAAATATTACTTCAACGATCATGGATATCTATAAAAATCGTTTCAATCTTTTAGGCTCGTAAGTTTAGTCCTTGCTTACCGAAGTTCGACACGATGACATGTTTTGAACCCCTGCCCAATATCCCAACTGGCGTGTTCAGATCTACGGCTGGCGAAGAGGTAAGATAGAAATAAATATTGTGAACAAATCACATTAGCTAGCCAAAGTAAACTTTAATAAGTAGACATGCAATAATTTATTAAATTGTAATACCATGGAGACAATTGTTAGCGTTCATAAAAATAAAAAATGAACATTTATTTAAAAAATAACAAGTCATAGAGAGAAAACAGTAAAGAAAAGCATCTTGTCAGGCGATGCTAGTGGGTCCCTAAACCAGTTTGTTAAAATTAAATGTAATCTTATGAGTTTAGGTACCAGGGTTTTCACGACCTAGTATTATTTAATAAGGTAAGACGTACTTGTTCCAAATAACTGTAATAAGCATGTTTTAATAAATTATTTTAAGCAAAATATATAGTACCTACTTTCTTTCACAATAAACGAATTGAATTGAATTGACAGACACAAACATGTAAACATAAAACATCTCTCTTTATTCGACGGATGTTAAAAATGAATAACTGACATATTTTCATTATTTTATTCTTTTCAGAGAATTGGTCCATGTGCTTCTAAATGTTGGTATTACAAAAATCCTGAGTACTTCTGCTTCCACAATATGTCGTTTTTCGACTTCCACTTGATCCTTAGAGGCTGTCGTATGCCAGCTCCCAAGACTGGCAGGAAACCATAATATAAGAGGCAAACTTCGAACCGATCATTGTATGAGTAGATACTTTAAAGACTGCGAGACGATTTGATTTTTGAATATCCCTGTTTGAAATAATAGAAAAATCAGGAAATAAATACGAAAAGTGTATCAAAATTTCAAGTGAGTTTTGTTCTTAACAATATTTTATTTAGAAAAATTACTTTTACTACTTAAAAAAAATAGACTTTTGTCGCTCTTTGTCATACTACGAAGAAGGCAAACAAACCTGCGGCCGTCCTGATGCCGTAGCCTGTGGACGGCTGCAACACCTCACAACACAAGGAGTGTCACGATATAGATATTTACATTTAATGACATTGCGATTAAACCGATGATACTTGTAAATCATCGAAGTATATCAAAGCAAGGCATTAGACCATAAAATTCAATAACACTATTCCAAAGTAGGACTAATAGATGATGTCTTGGACTAATTACCTTCGCGGTATTGCATTGGTCGCGCTCCGCTGGTGAGATGAAGCAGCTCAGTTGACAGGTTGCGCTAAACATTCAATGGATTTACTGCTTTTCTCTCATGCATCATTAAACCTCAAGTACTTAGTAGTATTGTGGAAAAGAATATGCATAGTACCTACTTAATTTTTAACATTTTGTAAAGATTAACTTAATAGAGCACATGACTGATTTTCGCATCCTGGGAGTACTGGCAGATTGCTGATATGTAGGTATATTTAACATCCATATCCATACTTCCATACTATCCATACTAATATTATAAATGCGAAAATCTATCTGTATTTCTGTCTGTCTGTTACGATTTTGACTGTTTCGATGAAATTTGGTATGAATATAGTTGAAGACCGGGGTCAAACATAGGTATATATATAAATGTACAAATAAGAAAAACAAAATTAATTTATCACTTATAACTGCTCTAGAGAGATGAGACACCTATATCTTTTGGCTCTTACCAAACTGCTTTAGAAAAACCATGGAGTACAGGTTCAAACAATAAACAATAGTCTATATCATGTGCTATTTCATTTCTCACAGTCTCAGCTAGATGTCAGCACGTTAATGAAAACAAATAAATAGTGTTAATTATTACTACATTGTCTTTGGCGAATAGTATTTAAGTATCATTTCTATGTCTGTAACGCATAAAATCTATTGTTATATTAATGGTTAATGGCTACCTACCTCCTACTATCCTATGTCACAGCATAAAGAAGAAATACTTAATCAAGATTGACTACTTCATCGCGATGTCCCAATTTGTCTAATTATGATTATTTTTATGATCGGCATATTTGACGTTACCCTCTTTGAAAATTCTAATAACTGAGTTTGTCATAAGAAAGTGATCAAATTCCTTTATATACTTACTAATCCTTATTTTTAAGACATCCACGGAAAGAAATCTTTTCGTTATAGCCTGCATTTGGAAACCATCCGCCTGTTGCTGTACCTATTTAAGTAATTCGTATATACTATAATACTATACACTATAATAGAGCATTGCAAATTGATTAGCTAAAAGTACAAACATAATTTGAATTAATGAAGGTAGAACTTTCACCAAAAAATTATCAGACTAAGTACTGCAAAGTTATCGAGCAATTGGTTTTGGCTATCTCGTTTCCATCATTTGCATAACGTAATCTCTAGTCTTATTAGTCCAAATAAGAGTTTTAACGTAAATTACATTTTGAATTGCAATACAGTGATGTCGGTATTTAGGACGAGCCTTTTCCAAGTATTAGTCATATTATGAGAACAGATAGATCTGCTTTGCGCAAATAATAAGGCGGTATATAATAATATATAATAATAATCAATATACCTGTTTTCCAATGTACAATTCTTGGGCGGGCTAGTAGTCTCTGCCTACTCCTACTGGGAAAAAGGCATGATGGTATGTCTATGTCAATTCTTGAGCTCTAACTAACCATTTCGTTCAATTTTTAATTTTTATGGTGAAACCAATATCAAAATCAATTGCGTGATTTAAGAACACCGCTGCGCTGGTCACTTTCTTATTGATATGATAGATATCCGATATATACCGACATGAAATTTTAAAGATTGTTTAAAGATGTGATCAACTGCTTCGCATCAACTTTGGATAAGGTTCCTAAATTTCATACGAGATTTATTTTTATCGACAATAGACAGACATTCACGATGTGGTTCAGGGAAATTCGCTGACGTTGTGGCCTAAAGCGATCAGGGTTGACATGGTATGACAAACGATGGCGATTTGTTTTGTGACCATAAATAGCTGCTTGGAACCGAGACTAATGCTTGGTAATGATATCGCGAGGTTGTTGTACGTAGAAAACTAAGAAAGTAGTATTTTATTTTGTTTAGTAAAAAATCAATGTCTCAAGTGAGTGCTTTGCAAGGCTCGTTAAGTAGTCCCGTCTCTCAAGGCAGTTTTGAAAATTTTATGACAGTGTTGGGCACTAACACATACAAGAAGAAATAAAGATGATCTACGGAAGTCGTTTTTAACTCAGCGCTTAATAAGTATCATTTTCTCAAAATATCCGTTCTCAAAATATTTTTTTTTCGGAAGGCCCTTTTATGTAGAGCTTCGAATTTTCTTTTCTACATTTATGTTATTTTTTCTTATTTCATTCTTGATTTTTTTGAAGAATTAGACCGTACATATTTTTATAATTTCAGTTCTTACTCAATAAATAAAAAAAATGTTGACGGTGTGGTGTTATTTACAATGATTGGATACTGATGTAAGATCAGGTTTTCCATTAACAAGATTTCTAGAAAATTGTTACCTATGGCTGCTTTCATTCAAGAACCCTCTGATCAAGGTTGCAATTGTAATATAATAAATAGGACCTGGAGCCCTATTTTCGAAATTTATGACATACTTACTAGCTTTTTCCCGCAGCTCCGCCTGCGTCAAAAAATAGCCTATGTTTGATCCCGGGTCTTCAACTATATTCATACCAAATTTCATCAAAATCCGTTCATTGCTTTGGCCGGGAAAGCGTAACAGACAGATAGACAGACTTTCGCATTTATAATATTAGTATGGATGGAAGTATGGGTATAAATATGGAAGTTATCGATTTCTGGCACACTTGTATAATTGTAGAAATTGATTATGTGTTTTGAATAAAGATCTTAAATAAAATAGTAAGGATATGTCGAATGAAAATCCTTCGATTTTCGAACAAAAATCATTTGACTCACCGATTTTGCGTGAGTCACTCTTTTTAAAAATAGAGCTCCTGACGATATCTTTGCAAATTTATGACCTTAAAAGAGAGGACCATAGATTTAGATTTTATGTGGAGAGAACATACGCCTCTATCTTATCTCCTTGTACCGCTTTTTACGAAATCTACGAGCAAGTTTTAAATGTTAACCTACCGAAAATCTAAATTATGGTGATGTGCCATATCAAAAATATCATAAAGGTGCCATAGCAGAGTGATTATTTTTTTTTTATTTATTGTCATAACGACTACGAGAGCTCTACTACAGACAATGGGCTATTCATTAACCTCTGTGATGTAGGCCTTGTAAATGAAAGGCTGCACGACGACTAAGGTCGCAATACACAGTAACCATTTTTCTAAGATCAAGGTGATTGACCAGATAATATCATAAGCTATGTGGGTGGACATTTTTAACGTTGTCCTCTTGGCCATTCTTACATACAATCCCTCTTTGTATGCTATATAGTGGTTATGTACAATGTTATTAAAGTAATTTGTTGTTTTGTTTCTGAGTAAGTATGTTTATCTCAAATGAGAGTACTCATTCATATTTAAACAAGTATTAAAAAATGTGACCTCTCTGATAATCAGTTATTCATTAGTCAATGCTACCATCGCTAAACAATTAAATGAAGCCAGCAAGAAAATACGAAATTGTAACTGTTTACCAATACTGGATTAGTCCATGAACGGTTGATCGACATAATTTTTAAACTATACCAAGGCACTTGTTATTCAGTCATTAGAGGATTGTTTAAAATGTCTAAGATGTAAGCACACTTCAGCTAACGAAATTATTGGTTTTATTTTAGCTCGAGCGATAAAACTACAGAATATTGTCTGAGAGATAACAATTTCAATATTTCGAAGACATGTAGTTGTACCATGTAAGGGCTTTGATTTGTATCAGAGCATGAAGTGCATGGCAAAAGATTTTAGTGTCATTTAAATCGTGACCGTATGGTCGTGCCGTTGAAAGTGCCTAGGTACTTTCGCTTCATCCAGCGTAACCGTTTTAGGACTAGTAAATGACCTGCTTGCATATTTACCTATTCAATGAAAGCGTAAATAAATCATCGAACTACAGTTGTTTTTATTTCCAGAGGATATGCAGTAGTTACTACCTACTTTTTATTAGTAGTACAATAGAAGGACCTTCTCCAGATAACTCTATATTAGAGCTTAAAACAAGAAGTCAGAGTAGGTCGGGGTCGGTAAGTAGGGAGTGTTCGCACTTGAAAACAGTGGTAATATTCCAACGGATGATTTATTTTTTTAAGATAAATATATCGAAATAAAAAGAATTTCGTATGTTACACATTTAAGTGTTAAACTTTTTTTTAAATTGCCGTTTATACCCCTTTTTTGATACCACACTTTTATTTAGATTAGGTTGATCAAAAAGAAAAAAATTGTGTACCGTTTATTGCCTATAATATACTTATATGCCATTTTGTTTTTATGATGTCATCACATAGCCTATGTTACTCGGAAGAATGCAAAGAATGTATCACACTGTATATGAAAAGCCGTTCAAGACTTACATATGAGAAAAAAAGAATATATCATGTAAAAATATGGTAAGTCATGTAAAAATACGAGTCACCTGTCCACCAAAAAAAAAACTTAACATATTTTTGTCATATTTACTATAAAAATATATTACCTAAATAAATTATCGTCGTCTATTACGGTAATAGGCAAAGCTTTTTAAAAAAATCAGATATTGTCCACCACTAGTGTAAATTAAACAAATAATGATAACTGAATTCATAAATATTTCATAATATCATAATGATTAACTCTTCTGTTTTAGGACATCCTTTAAAAATTAATTAAGTTCATGAAAACAAAAAAATTAACAGACAAATACGACATCTTTAAAAAATACGTGTTTTGGTAACGGTTTTAAGAGTTGCCCATATTTATATTTTATGTCTGTTGGAATACCTATTATTATATTCGATATTTATACCGTTAAGTCATACTTATTTGCCTAAATAATCAGGTTTGGAAGAATATTTGTATATTTATTTATTTTAAGGCTTTTACAGTCTATCACATTTGGATCGGAAATTTCAATCACACTAGCCGCCGATTGCGTGTTATGATGCGTGATCTATGGTATCTATGTAATATAGTTATCTTATCGATATAACCTTTCTTTTCTTGTACCGAAATCTCATAAAGTTTCGCAACAAAGTCACGCACTCAAAGTGTTGAAATGAAATAGGCAATTTGAGATTGAAAAGTGAGCATCGTTTTTCCCACGTGTACACATTTACTATGTTGTTAGTATCAAGTTTATCCGTAAATAAACAAGTACGATAAGGTTATCTATCCGCTATCTGAAGCAGGTCTTCGGTAGGTGGGGGGGGGGGCAGGTCCCGTTGTCCGTCGCAGGCCGCGTCCACACAGCTGATTTCACATGTGGCTTGGCGGCGAATCGCGCAGTCGCTCCGCGTTCCGTCCACGAGAAAATGCCGACAACTTCTGTAATCGGACCTTTTCAATGATGTGTTTGTGATTATTTTTCGATTGAGATATCGATAGTTCGATACCGAGTTATAAACGAAAATTTGGATACCGCTTCACCCGACATCCTTTTTTAGCGGGTAAGTTATTAGTATATTCTGTTATTATGTCGTATCTATGCGATAAAATGAAAATGCCAATTTATATGAATCAGCGGTTATTAGGTCTTGGATTATTAAATTAATGGTTTAAAATAAAATTGACATGAAATACTTAATATAAGTACTTAAATATTATATTAATATACAGTATTTATGTGATAGATTACTGTACTCAACATTTATTTTACTTGTTAAAATAGTTTATGTTATTTAAGTAAAAAATAATGATAACACCCTACAATGAACAGGTAGGGTAACCATAATTGTATAAAATTAATTTGTACTAATAATGTTATTTGTATAGGCTAGTAATATCGTATTACTTGTGTATGGTTCTATATGGTTATATTCCACAATGATCTAATTCATGACCTTGACTTGGGCGTAAAGCGCTGCACCGTCAGCAGACTGCAGCGCACGTCTTTTCATAAAAAGGTAATTGCCGTTAGAAGCTGCATCCAAGTGCATCCACCGAGGCGGACCGGTTCATTTCAAACACTATTTTAAGGCCGAAATTAATTCATCGATATATGTCTCATTGGCAATGGAAGACAATGTTTTTAGAACGTCAGTAATTTATGTTTGTTTCCGGTGAAATGACTAATGTTAGCCTCAAAACGGATCAGAGAAAAGTGCTATTTTTATCTTTGTGAAAAATATATGAAATCGAAATACTTATAAAGCACAAAATAATAAATAAAAACATATAGCAAAATGTGTTTCCTAATTAATGCCTAAAGTAAACGGTTAGAATTATCCTTTTTTATATAAATAGGTCATTGAAATTATACGGAGAAATGTATGTGGAGAATCAGGATAAAAATCACTGAACATTGTTAGACTGATAATTTTTTATATAAATAGGTAATTGAAATTATACGAAGAAATGTATGTGGAGAATCATGAAAAAAATCACTAAACATTGTTAGACTGATAAATTTTTATATAAATAGGTAATTGAAATTATACGGAGAAATGTATGTGAAGAATAAGGAAAAAATCATTGAAAGGTCAAGTACCTAATTATGAAAAATATACCCATATAACCTTGGATACCTGAATACAATAGGTAATACACCTGCAAGTACATATACCATGAGTTTGATAAGATTTATTAACAGCTTATTCGTAATTTGAGTATTTTTCCTTAACTGTGTTCAAATTATTTATTTATTTAACACTTCTTTGCACACAGTATTTTCTTATATTTTCTTACATTAGCTCACATTGTAAGAAAATGTAAGTATGTCTAAAAATTATTACAAAAATATATATGCGTGTCTTTTCAAATTTATTAATAATAATTACATTCATAACAGTTGCACAAATGTTACAAGTACTAAAAAATTCCTCCCCGGATAGCATCCGGCTCAAAGGTACCCATTACACTAGCTGCATTTCCTCTTTGTATAGCAATGGATATTCTTTGAACGAGTCTAAAAATTTGGTTTGCTTTACCCAAAGGTGCTGATTAGATAATGCTTTTAAGCATTAAGTTCGCCTATTGTGCTTTAAATACAGTTCGTAATTTGTAAAATACATTAAAGTTAAAAAAATAAACTCTCAATCATGACAATTTTTCTTCATCACATAAACACACACACATAAATCACAAAGTAGGTTTTTTAGGAGTTTTTTGGTTATTTTAAACATTTTTTATTTAAGCCATTGCATAATTGATTCTGAAGTTGATATTTGATGCGGCTTCAAAGGTTCAAAATCTTTTTCATTTTCTTTTTTATTATTTATTATTTTAACACACATTCTCATAGTACATAACTGCTAACAGTATACAAAAACCAAGCATTAGGTTTGAACGTACACTGGCATGACATTCATCGTCGAGCATAAAAAAGAATAAAATGTAGGTAGGTACATAATTTACATTATTAATCGCCCTTAGAGGGGGAAAAGGGGAACAAACGCCGAAAATGCAAAACCTAAACGATCACTGATCTGTCAATGAATTTTGGCATGTGCGATTTTGATCTAGGAGTGCACTAATAATGGATCTCTCAAAATTCAGGGGGTCAAATAAAAGTCCAAAGTATGTATGGGGAAGGAGATTAGGTTAGTCGGTTGCATTCTACTAAACTTTACAAGATTATTTCTTTAGATATATGAAAACTGTTTCAGAATTTTTTCAAAATTCACCCTCTAAAGGGGGAGATGGAGACTATGGTCCGAAATAGCAAAAACTTAACGATCAATGATATCTCAATGACTTTTGGCTTGTTAGTTCTTTTGAGATAAAGGAGTTCACTAAGCAGGATTTTTTTTAATGATCATCTTATGGGGACTTATAAAATCTAAATAGCAAAATCTTGACTTTTTTATATTTAACTACTGAAAGGGACAAATGGGGCAAAGTCTGAAAAAAGAAAAACTATAATATCGTTAATGAAATTTAGCTAATATGTTTCCAAATCACCTGCTAAGAGGGTGAAATAGGGTGTATGGGGAAATATGACCATTTTATTTCAAACTTCACAAAATTTTTATTGGAAACATCATAATCATAACCATAATTGTGGGTTTCTTTTGTAATCATGGGGTGCACTAAGGAAGATTTTTTCGAAATTTACCCCCATAAGGGAAACTGATGTTCAAAGTATGTTTGGGGGAAGGAGATTAGTTAGTCCGTTGCAGTCGAAACTTCACAAGATTATTTGTTTTGATAAATTGTTACCTGTTTTTAGAATTCAGCCCCTGAATGAAGGACATGGCCATGGATGTTATTGGTATGGTTTATAGGGATGTTGACTACGATAATAACAACCATTTTAAAATCTGATATACTATCAATCCTTATTGGAATCCGAAGGTGTAGTAATTAATCTTCTAAATACATAAAAAGAAGATCCCGAGAGACCTGTCATATTTAATCTAAGTGATTTAACCAAATTGGAAATCCCTTTCGATCAGGCAGGCGAAGCCGCAAGCAACAGCTATTTTTGTATAATTGACATAACAAAACATACAAACTTTGTCTTATTTAAAAAGAAATGTCTGGTGGATGCAGGATGCTTGATTCAAAATGTTAGATTTTCCGGGGTTGTATGTACCTTAAGAACTTTAAAATACGAGACAATGTTACTATCTTAACAGTTCCAATTAGATTCCACTCTTGTTTTACTAATACCATGTTAACAAGGTTACAGAGAGCAAACTTTATTAACAGGTTAATGTTACCTACAGATAATCTTGACTTAATTAAATACACTATAGCTCATAACTCAGATCTACATATGTACCTATTTAAGACTGACCCTTCCAAACAAAAAAAACGTTATGGTAGGTTTGCCTAAATTATAATCAAAAAGTGTCAAATTTGTAGCTTTATAGTTTCAACTAGGAGTGATATATGTCGTAGAGGTCGTAAAGGTCTTCTCAAATCGATTAGTGCAGTCACGTAGATTACTTACAAAACTTACTTTGACTGGCAATAATTCTTTAGGTTAGCAAACAATTACAGAATCTTGTGATTTTTCTTAGATTGAAATGCAGAAATTGCAAAGAATCGATTTTTAGCGTAAAATATTGCATCGTCCATAACAAATCAGTAATACTTTTGCATGTGTGTGGCTTGGATCACTAAACTCGCACGTTCCGATCCACCGCTCATCTCGTTTTTGCAACACGCCACCTCCATACGTGGGACTCGGTGCATTTTGCGCAATTGTGAGGCGGTTTTCACATGATTTCCTATAAAACACCCACGGTTTTGCATCGCTTACTATCTTATCTGACCCGGATATTGTACGTGCTTACAATACTTATTGCAAAAGATTTCTTAGGAGACAATTTTTTTTTTTTATTTATACAGAAGAATATTGTTAAGTTACAAAGATAAACTATTGCCTAGCTGAGGTTGATAAGTAAAATTGTTTATGTTAATTCAATTTTAACTTTACAAGTTTTAAAAAAATATAGTTTTTTGTTGTTTAGCAGTATACTTATTAGTTAGAAACTTACTTTCTCATTTATAATGCAGTATGAAAGAGTTAATTTATATAAGTATAAATTTAATTCCGAAGCGCACTAAAGTTCGAAAAGTATCTTGTTATGAGATAGTCTTAAAAAAAAACTTTCTTTTCATTCTAAAAATTGTTCTATACGCATTTTTTTGTGAAATCTGTTTCACTGTGTCATGAAATTGCGCTGTCAAACCTAATATAAAATACACTTTCTTACATTTATTTACCTAAAAATGTCAATTTGCTCAAAACGCAACAAAGCATTAGGGACGCTGCGGAGCGAGTCTTCCGGATCTAATGGTCTTGATGGCGACACCACTCAAAAATAAATAAGAAATGCACATAATGATTGTTTACTTGTGTTGCCATGTATATTTTAATCCCATCAAATAAAACTTATGGAATGCGTATGTAACACCATAATATATAATTGTACAATTCTACATGTTCATCAGTTTCACCGGTCGTAATAAAACTTTGTAAGGCAAAAGAAAGACCCACTTCCTTTTTTTTAGAGCTGATATCTTTTACTAAGTACTTACTTTTCTATACTATCTATATCTTATGATATTTATCGTATACGAATGGTGTAACCACTAAGTAATTTAATAGAAGGTTATATTGGGAGCTTAATAATAAAGCCATGCATTTGGACTTGTTGCATTGGTCTTGTGGACTTTAGTCTTAACTATTATAACGTACACATTTGATAGAATGAAACATTACAAAAGAAAACACATATTGTTAAATATCATGGATGTAGATTATGGTATAGATGTTAGGCGTTACATTAGCTATTATTGTTTATAAAGACACGCAACGAGTTATATTTCCGCACACTCCTCATTTTGTTTCACCGTTGTACCGTGGTGTAATGGAAAACGATTCAATTTATTTCATACCTCTCTGTTATTAATTCTAGCATCGGTCTCGGTAGAAAAGTGTTCCGCCATTGATACTTCACGGCAGTTGTCAATCAGAGCGGATGGCCGATGCGCCTACAATGGCACGATATCGACCCCGTTATTGGCAGTTTCACTGCACAGAAAATAAAGAGCATTCAGACCATTGTCGAGAATAAAAACGGCTTTGTCTGGCCATGTTACGTTTCTATTTTAGACTAGAAATTTGAATGGTGATGAATCAAGTAAATATTTTTTACCTATTATTAGGGCGAATAATAAAATTGAAGACATTTAAAAGAACGATAACATTTGTTGCTATGAAGTATCTCAATGCTTTTTAGCAGTATAAGTATAGAAAATAATCTACAAAATATTGTTTCATAATCGTTCTCTCAAATTCTTAGCACAGGAATGAAGAGAAGACTAGGATATTTCTTACTGAACACGGAAAATATAATATTATGACAATTATTAACCTGCGGCCGATTTAACCTGTGGAGAGTATGAACAGCTTGACTTTTACTTCACAAGAATGAAGGAAGTAGTGACACTGTACTCGTACTTCCTTGGAATTACTAGACCAGTGAAGTGGCTTTGGATTTTTTGCATTTGTAGTTATAAAATTATTAATATCTATTTCATAGAGATAATTATTTCATAATGCCGACATAATTTAAGCTCAAACATAAGTTTGGTGTTATGCTTTTATGGTAAACTAGATGTTTCCCGCAGCTCCACCTGCGTATATTTTAAATTGCAGGTATATTTCAGCCAAGTGTACTTATATAAGTAACTATCAGAAAATCAAGAAAACAAAGACCACGCGAGTCAAACTTAAACACAAAGAAGATACATAATTACATATAATGTGTAGGTATCTAAATACCTAATCGTGATTTCAATGTATAACTAATGTGTATTCTTTGGAATAAATATAATAAGAGTCACTGAGTCGGCAGACAGTCGTGCGACTATTTTCCCCGAATTAAGGGTAATGTCGGTTCCCACGTGACTGTTACTGTTATAATATGCGTAATGATCTGCTTTCGTTTCGGCGCTCTCATTGAAGTACCAATCATACCGTGTGTGTCATTCATTATATTATATTACCTTGTGTAAACACATTTTGTCAATTAAGTACAAACGCATTGGCACTGAACAGATATTCAAAATAGTGTCACAATTTGATATGAAAGTACTGGTTGTAAATAATTGATTAGTATGCGAAAAAAACCGACCAAGTGCTAGTCGGACTCGCGCACCTAGGGTTCAGTACAAATTTGTAGGTATCGCGTTCACTAGGAAAGGGGGTAGTAAGTTAAAAATTATTAAAAGTATTTTTATTATATGATGTAACAAAATATTTACTGTTTTCAAAATTTGTCCTTTATCTGTGCTATAAGACGTTGCTTTTTACCAAATTTCAAGATCCGTTGCGAGTGTCGAAAAGCGGCATAAACGGCTGTATCTTTTGATTTCGTTGGCTTAGAAGTTTGTTTTTTTCACAGCTCCAAGGGACAGTAGACCTGAGTATTTGATATAAATTCCAGCTTGATACCTCCACGTGTTCCTGAGAAAAAGGATCTTGACAGACAGACAGACGGACGGACAACAAAGTGATCCTATAAAGGTTCCTTTTTTACCTTTTGAGGTACGGACCCTAAAAGTAATTCTTTCCCGCATTTTCTCGCAATCATTTTATTTCTCGAGTCTTTTGTTTTTTTCCAGATTCCCATTACAGTTTGTTGAAATGCGAAATTTGCTGATTTACTAGAGACATCAAAAATTTAGTTCAATTTACTGTAAGATATGAATTAAGATAAATTTAGAAGTTACCAGAAAAAATACTTACAGGATGGGCTAAGTATATAGCCATTTATTAAAGGATCCATTAAAAGCAATTTACGTTAGTCAAACAGAATTGAACTGCATTCAGTAAGTAAGTATAGGTACTTACAGATTAGGATTTATAACAATATAAACATGTTTGTACATATAATAAATTTTATTCAAGTAAAATTGTTTATTAGAATGGAATCATTAAGTTTTAAAAAACATCTTTGGCAAGATACCTACAGGGTAGCGGGCCGCGGGCACGTATATATGCGTTTCCACTCAAATAGACAAGACCTCGTTAATGTTATTGTCCTATTGTCCTATATCATCGTGACAATCATGCAATTCCACAAGTTATATACCTACGGCTATTAGTTACTAACCTTAAGCGTGTCATTTTATACCTAAATTTGTAAAAGTAAGAGTCAAGTGTCAAAATGGAGAAGGAAAATTTGGGAAACCTTTGCCTAGCAGTGATATCATATAAGTTATAGCAATATTCAGTTGGTAACTTATTTAAGTCAAACTGCATTGTGCTACAGTTCTTGGTAGGCTAGTCCACTAACCATGAAGTAGGACCAATTGTTAATTGAAGTTCAGTTAAACTAGTATTCAGTTTAATTTTTACTTGCACACAGTACAATATAACGTACATATTATAATCAAAATTTTGATCTTTATACGTACCTACGACACTAGACATTATTTATACTACTACTATGACATATTGTGTATTTGTGTACTAGCGATATCTGTGAAAAACACAAAGGTTGTGTGGTCGTTATTCTGCCATTACGATAACATATCTCGATGTAACATGAGAGATGCCAGTGCTACATACAACCAGAAGCAATCAACGCGGTTACGCTGTACGAGGAAACTGTCATATTTTATTCACATTTTAGTCTCCCGTCTCCGGTGTCTTAAGTAGTTATTATCATTTGTAATTATTCGAAGTTTGTTTGTGTGTGCAGTGTGCCAATACTGAGTTATGAAATTTCTGGCCTGCCTTTTACTAGCCGAACTGTATATATCCAGCCAAACCACCTGTATCATTGTATGGTACCATTGATCATAGTAAAATTATTAAGACTTTCTTCATTAGTTTGCAAGTTATCGGAAAGAAGTAAATTGAGATATCTATTTGTTATCTAACTTTGGCGTCATCAACGAAAAGAAAGTATGATTTAAAAACCACGCTTAATTTAATAGATCAATTAATTGTGTGGTTACATATTTATATGAATTAATATAGATAAAGATTACATTAAATAAAAAGTACTGTTTAAATTATATAATTTTATACCCGGTTCGATGCAACCTTGGCTCTTTTACATTTTCTGATGTCTAACTGTAATCTAAATATGTCATTTGTGCTAAGTATTGATGTTAAGTTTATAGCTAACACCTCCATAATCGTCATGAACATTAAGATTCGATCAAAGAAATGTAATGCCTTCTCCGATAAAGGAGAGGGACGGCAAGTATTAGTGACATATTATAGTGACACACTAAATAGAGTATAGAATAAATAACAATAGACCTGAAAAACTTGGTAACTAGAGTAAGATGTTTTAGCTCAGATTATAAATTATTTTCTGATCTCAACAATAGTTCCCTAATAGTTAGAACCTAGTAGGTTTTGCAACTTTTGACGGATGAGTGGTGTACACGCACTGAATACTTCGTATGCAGAACAATAACTATACAACAATCGGACTACTCGGACTGTCACTGACTACGTAGTACAAATCCAATTCTAATTCATATTATACATACTTCAAAACACAATTGTTGACAATATTTTGTGATATAAGTAGTTATAGTGTTATTCTATTCAGATAAACATTACGAAATTCTAAATTGACTTGTTTGTATGGTAGCACAAATAAGATTGCAAATGATTTTACCCAGTTTTTTACCATACTCGTTTTAGTTTTATAATGTACATAGAAAGCTTACAATATATCTATCCATTATCATATAGACACCTTTTTTAGCATGCAAAGCATATTATATTTATTTTCTTTGTGGAGTTTCTTACAAAGTAAATGAGAGATGTGTTTACTGCAGTTAATTTAATACTACATTGTAAAACAAGAAATTTTGATGATACGTTTTCCAAGTAAAGGTCACTTGTTACTCAAATGGTTCTAATTTCTTTCAAATAATGTTTATGCAAAATTTTAAGAGGATTGGTCCAAGGCGGTAGTTTACAAAGAAATAATAAAATTTTAACCTGCCTACGCCGTCTGTACAGTACAGAGGTTTTATTGTAGCACCGAAGAAGAACAGAATTATTAATGGTCCACTAGAAGCCAATTATTTTCAGACGTTATATCTATTTCTGTATGATTTAACGCTTAACGCAAAACAGCTATTTATTCGTGAAAATTAGATAACAATTTAGACAAAAGCAATCAAGTTTATGTTTGATGTATTAACTACTAGTGGTTCTGTGAGAACAGTAAACCTCGCCGCCTCGCGGGATCAACGGCTTAACGTGCTTTCCGAAGCACGGAATTATCATGATATCAAGCAATCAGGTGATTCGCGTATGCAATTTTCGAACCATATTAGACAGAACAGCTTAACTAAGTATGCTTCACATAGGAATCGAACCCACGACTTCCTAAAGGTCTAAAGCAAACGCAGTGACCACGGAGACAGTATATATTAATACCCCAATCGTAGTGTAATATGAAAAAATCCCTCGATTTCCCCTAGTTTTCATCATCATCAGGACCTGATATGAAGACTTCTACACCATCTGGAAAGTTCCTTTTAAAACTGAATAAGAATCCTTCAGAAATCAGGTAAAGATATAGAGAATTATCATCCTACTCCTTACCGTTAAAGAGTTTATACCTTCCATCATCAGC
Organism: Euzophera pinguis; assembly: GCA_947363495.1. NCBI lineage: Eukaryota > Metazoa > Arthropoda > Insecta > Lepidoptera > Pyralidae > Euzophera > Euzophera pinguis. The sequence continues at coordinate 8,823,089 of OX376155.1, forward strand.
TCATCAACATAATATGGTGTCTTGTACGTAATGACTTTGCTAGAATCAGGAAATATATGAAATAAGTGACGCGTGCCTAAACAATTTGAGGTTTGCCCTCGGAATTCCTAAGACCTCATCATCAAGTGCTGACCTGGTGACAATGGGACCACCTCGGGAGTATGCCCTTTTGAATAAAAAAATAATTATGAAAATCGGTCCACAATGGGCGGAGTAATCGGCGAACATAAATGACGCATGCCTAAAAATGAGGGTTTCCCTAGAATTCCCAGGGATTTCGATATGTTCCTTGAAGAAAGTTGTTTGATTTCACTTCCTTTTCACTTCACGTACTTCAACTTCTTTCTTCTTTTGTACTGCATAATAGTCTGGGATTGACCAATATGGGAGTGAAGTTTATTACTGTGAAATATCATAAAGTCCCTTTCATTTGATATCGCACATGGTATGTTTATATGTTTTTCTCTGTATAGAAAATTTTTGGGGGAATTGGCTAGTAAACTTTTTCATGAAAATGTCTAATTCGTAAACCATTTCGAGGAATAGGCTTAGGGAACAGATTACATTAATCAGATCTTTAGATAAGCAAGTATTTTTTAAGAAAATCGTAGAAAACCCAATGACTTTCATTTTTTAGCAAGGTTGACGTATGACGTAGCCGGATAACTTCCGGCTATTCACATTTAATTTTTTAGGTTGGCAGCACAGCGTAGTGAATAAATATTTTTTGTTTGGTAGCGCTAAGTAAGTGCTTCACGTACTTGTCACCCATGTCAAATGTCATCTCTGTTCAAGTAAACATAACCTAATTACATTCATTCATACATTATAAATAATGAAGAAGTGGTGTCCAATTATTGAAAAATCAGATGTAAACGGATGAAGAGACTGCAGTAAAGTCCAATAAACAGGCCAATATGCAATAGATACGAGAAATGGGGTACCTAAATATTTGGCTATTGTAAACAAACAAAAAACCAACTCGAGGCTCGCGGTCCATCTTGACTTTGACATTTGACACTGACATATATATTTTTTAATACCTTAGTAATTTTTGCTTTCTTGCAGTTCGAAATGGCCATTATAGCTGCGTGACGTCATCACTATAAAATCTTTAAAATTAAATAACAAAATAAATATAATTTTAAGATTTTTTTCGTTTAAATTGTATCTCCGAAATAGTCTATTCTATCAATAAAATATATAATATACACAATTTATTTTTTAGTTTACTAGCCAATTGCCGACTATAAACACGTTCAAGTTTATCGTATAAAAAAGTTGTTCAGACAAAAAAGTTGCGTCATAAAGGATAACAAAATTGCTTTATCATATTTTTGAATTGATTTTTTTAATTGCTGAGATATGAGATTTTTTAAGTTTCGAACCCCCATATTTTCGCCATTTATTAAAATTTCAAAAAAGTGACCCCACAAAAATATTCTATATAAATACCGAAACTGCTCACAAAATTTCATGAGAATCGGTTAAGAAATACGACCTGCAGGCGAGAACAGACAGACAGATGGACAAAAGAATTTTCGCCCAGTCCAAACAGATGCTTCGCTCGCTCAATCAATTATTCTAAGTTCTAAATTGTTGCAGTTAAGGTTCTTAACTTTAGAAAGTTTTTAATTTTGCCTAACCATTGATAATCTAGCAAGGCAATAGATTTTTTTTAATTTATGTTTGTGTTTCGCAATTGGTTCGATAGGAACTTTATAGGAAGAAAAATAATGTTATGGTTCCTAACGAAAGTGCTGGTTTAAAGGGAGTAACCGAATTTATTTTAAAGCACTTTAGTGAAGTTGGAGTACACTCGAATTATACCCTATTACGGTTTCCACGTTCTAGTATTTGATCACACGTATCCAAAGGTGATGGCCGGGGATTAATTAGCCTTGCTCGTGGCATTGGCAGCCTGGTAATGTCACGTGATCGCTGTTATTGGGAAACCTTGCAAGTGTAGCATAAGGTCGCTCGTATTCTTTCGAGCATGGCAAATTCGATACATTAATTAGTCGATTGATAGGTACGCTTCTTTTTAGTTTTAAAACGATCATGATGGAGGTATAATTAAGTTTTTGTAATGTTCGTTCATGTAAAGAAGGATCAACTTTTTTTATTGAATCGTAAATCATAGACTTGTATAATTTAGGTTTTTTTTTTGGAAGATAGTAATAACGTAAATGTTTATTCTTGTTAAATGTGTGATCTATTCCAGTAGATACTTAGGCCAAATTAGCTTTATTAAGAGTATTAAAAACATAAGAAATCGATAAAAATAAATTTATCCTCAGTGTAAGTCAAAACTAAATTATTTGACTGTATTAGGCAGCAGGATTTAGAATGCATAATTAAGTGCTGCAATTTGGGAAGTGCGCTTCACTGGCGGGGCTTTATTTGCGTAATACGAATGTAAATGACCAATCATTCGGCCGATTGTACAGCGGCCATTGGGCATCTATTGTTATGTACCGAGAGAGTAATTGTTCGGATGACGGTGCGACGTCGACAAACTTCTAGCCATATTATGAACTGTACAAAATAAGACTTCATATTATCAGCTATAAAAATTGGTAAAGGAGTAGCAATTTTCCGTAATAGCAAAAATGTTTTTTATTCAATTGTCATCAAATTTAAAATGACATAATGAATGATATAAAATCTTTATTTAAAAAAAAGAAAAGCTGTGATACAGGTCACTCGACACTGTAAAACTTATTTGATTTTGCAAAGTTAAGCAATGTTTATACTTATATTGTAACTTATATAGAACTGACATGTCATCTGCATAAATATATTTAAGTCCACAACATAGTCACATCTATTTTTATTTTTTTCGTAAGACAAATTAATTAAACTCGGATTAAAATTAAGTGCAAAATCGACTTGAACAGAAAAAGTAAACTACTGAGTATGAGTAAGTAAGTACCTATGTGCATGGTATGTGCTATGACTATGAGTACCTATGTAAATATTCGTCAGTTGGGTAATCAACTAGAAAATAAATTGTATATTTTATGTATTTTACTACTACTATTTCGGATATACAATTTTAACAAAAAAAAAATAAAAAATTATATTTATTATTGTATATAATTTTAACGATTTCATAGTGATGACGTCACGTAGCTTAAATGACCATCTCGAACTGCAAGTCAAAAAGTAAAAACTACTAAGGAATTTAAAAAATATGTATGTCAGTGTCAAATGTCAAAGGCAGGATGGACCGCGAGTTGGTCTCTTGTTATGCTTGTTTGTTTACAATCGCAAAATATCTAGGTACCCCATTTCTCGTATCTATGTATCTATTGCATATTGGCCTGTTTATTGGACTTTACTGCCGTCTCTTCATCCGTTGACATCTGATTTTTCATCAATTGGACACCGATTCTTCATAATAATATATGGATGAATGTAATGAAGATGTAAGTCAAGATATGTATGGGTTATGTTTACTCGAACAGAGATGTCATTTGACATGGATGACAAGTACGTGAAGCGCTAATTAGCGTTACCAAAAAGAAAAATTATTCACTACACTGTGCTACCAACCTAAAAAAGTAGCTGGAAGTTGTCGGGCTACGTCACACTATAACCTTGCTAAATAATGAAGGTCATTGGGGATTCTGCGATTTTCTTAAAAAATACTTGCTTATCTAAAGATCTGAATAATGTAATCTGTTCCCTAAGCCTATTCCTCGAAATGGTTTACGAATTAGACATTTTCGTTATAATTTGACTAGCCAATTGAGAAGAAAGCTTGATCAAATTAATGAACAAATTCTGTTGGTCAATATCCTACCTACTACCTACCTCACTTACTCATTAAAATCACACTATTACTTCTATGTCAGAGCACAAGAAGTCATCTCTTCAAGGTAAAGCTTAAGTAAATACTAAACAAAGTACACTAACCTACATTTATAGGCCGGTATGTATTAGCGGTGAGCACGTAGTGTTGAGCAAATTAAATGTAAACAGATCGACCGAATTGCAAGGTGGCATTCATTGGACGAAATGGAAAGTAGGTGATGATTACATGAAACCTGTGTGCAAACATTATTTTTAGTATATTTTTTACTTTATTAATAAATCACTTTTACGGAACCTAGCATAGAATGATATAGATAGATATCTGTGTAAAAAGTACCTTTACCCATCATACTTAGGAGCGATTATTTTCAAATAGTTTCTACTACGCCGGTGACGACGAATTGTATTTTTTTTTATTTACTGTATTAACTTACTTGTATACACACTAAAGTAAATTTTTAGATACATTTAGTTTTTTGGTCATTATTGTTTTCTGTTTCTGTTATTTCAGTCTGATCTATATCAGGAGCCACACTAAGGTTATGAAATATTATATACTTATCATACAGTACATTTATAAGACATCGATCGGAGCCTGAGTTCCAAAAGTCAGAAAAATTAAGATTAGTTGTGAGCCAGATGAGCATATTTCTCCTATTTCTCCGTGTGTTATACTGCACCTTTGAGACCGTGACAATAATCAACCGTTACTTGATTGATTCAGAACCGATATGATTCTACATCGCAGAACTGCCGATAAGATAATAGTGCGCCTACTTACTGCATACGAATAACGATAAATTAGCCTTTGATTACGTACGTACATGCGTAAAGATTTAAAGATGATTTCATCTTCACTTGGTTACAGGAAGTATTTAAACATCACACTGAGGAACCCAATTTTTTTATTCACAATTCAATAGTAACATATTGTTATTTCAAAGAACAACCATTATTTGTCGTGTTCGATTCCGATAGAAAGTATTGCACTTTCTACAATAGCTGCTAAATTTCACGTTTACTTTAGTTTGATATTTTCAATGTCTTCGAGTTATTTTAACAATCGTCGTCACGTCACGCCCTGAAAACAACTATTTTGGTCAGTTTCAAGGAGTTGCAAGAATTGTAAATGCTTTTATAATTAGTCAAATATTGCTTAAGTAGTTAAACAAAACAAGGAATTCAGTTTATGTAAAATAACTGAAAAAAAAACTAAACTATATAGTGTGCGTAATAAATAATTATATTCAAAGCGCACTGACTAGTGATGCGAAACAATACAATAACGCGGTAACAAAATTTATGGCTCTGCTCTATTATGGTAAAATAGAATATTTAACTAGATAACTGGATCATTGTTATGCATGAAGAGACGAGCAAGTATTATGGGCCCGTCTCATTTTCTTCGATATTGTAACAAAGTCTGTGTTTCGCAACGGTCAGCACTTTTAAGGCTTGAATTCCTGAGTGTGTAGGCTGGATGTTCTCATTCACACTATAAAGAACATATAGAATTGTCACCTTTTATATCAGTAATCAAACTAACTAGGTATTGATTTTTTACAATGTCTTACAATACTATATTTGTTGTTAGCATGTAATATATTAGCACTCAGTCAATATTTGGTTCTAGGCTTTCAAAGTTATGTAGCATAAGTATGTGTAGGTAGAGCTTAAATTTCATGTTTGCAGTATTGAATTTTTCTGTATCAATCAAAAATATTAATAATTAATAGTTTCTCATTGGAAAATACTAAAATTAATATTATTAAAGATTGATTCAATAATCATACATACTGTGATACAAACTATAACAATATTTTCCGTAGTATCGATAATTTATGGCAGTGTGGGTAGGCATACTCGTATGGACAGCAGACGGCTGCCTGACCGTGGTGGCTTATTATCGGATATTCTCTAATGCTGTGAAAGGATTGCATTATGCAGTTTTAAGGTTTCAGTGTTACTCCATTATTGTATCCACAATCCATACAAAGTATAAAAGTAGAATGTCAATAAGTTAAAATTTCTGTAAATATAAGGAAATAATCTGGATTGTATATTTTTGAAATATACTCTTCTTTGAAAACATGATAACTTTCTATCTAGATCATGCCAATTTAGGCACAGAATTAGTACATAATAGTATTACCATAATAAACCGTAGTACTCACTAAACAGTATTAGATAAAGAGTTATAATGAAGTAGAGCGCCGGCGGGAAACTAGTAAAATAATTGCGAAGCAGAGAAAGTCCGTGAAATTTATCATTGAGCGTCACTCCCAAAATTACAGAATCGTGCAAAATCAGAACGAATCGACAAATATTGATAAATTATATTCTTAACGCTTTCGCTGCTCCCATGCTATACGTATAAAATTGATTGCGTGTGCTATAAGTCATAAAAGAGACATCAGTTCACCAATGCTTAACTCAAGTAACTTATTGGAGGTGATATTTCAATTTACGCATAATTGTTGTTGCGGCCAACTAAAACTGTAATATTCTCACTTACTTAGATACGAATAGAAAATAGCTGCCATTATCATTAAGTACCCTGAGAGTTATTTAAACATTTTCTATCAATTTTACACTATATGAAAGTATCTATTCTAGACTATATGAAAAATATGTACAGATGTATCGAAAAATAAAATACTTAAATCAAAATTAAAGAACAAAAGGTCGCGGAAAACTGGCTAATGACTCGAGGCAACTATGCGGACGACGTAAATTAAATACCCAGATGACTGATATCATTTCTAATTCTGTGAAAACAAACTTTAAATATCACGCACATAAATTAAAATCTGTAAAATTTATAAAATTTTTACTCCGACCGTGAAGTTGAATAAATTAGTATTTTTAACTGTACCTTTTAACAGGATACCCACCCCTAATTAGTAAATAAATAGTATTCATTCTATGTCGGCTATCGGACAAAGCAAGCTGTAGATACATCTCACAGCAGGAAATCACAGTCCAAACAATGCAGACTGGGAACTTGTATATAACATTAACATAAAATAAGAGCCATGTGAAAACCTTGTCGGAAATCTTATGCAGCTTTACGCCAAATTCCTTTATTTAATTACGGGCGAGTTATAATTAAAAGTCATAGTCTAGATTAAGACAAGATTGAGAGTATAGTTATGAGGACGAAGAACAAAGTAAGACAATAGCTCAGGTGCTGAACCGAGAAGAGGTAATGAGACACCATGGGATAGTTACTGCTTCCTATTTAGTCGGTTGCATATTTATTTACATATCCGTGAATATCATAACGAGGAAATATCGAGTATCGATATACGTAGAGTCGATAGACGTAGGGCCCATATGAAGTCAATATCAAATAATATAAAATATTTATTTTTCATAAGTAAGCTTTGCTTTAAATTTAATATATTGTAAAACTGTTTGGTATTGTATTTAATATTGTTTGAGGTAATTTGAAACCTACAGTAATTAATTTTATTGCTTGATGTAGCAAGATTCAACTTACGAGTACCTTTGGTTTATAACCATGCTACTGTAAGTAAGCTCGGTTAAAAAACTATATCTTCTAAAAAAATTACAACACATCTGACTAAAAAAATGAGCCATCAAAATTTTGTTCAACTTTTTTTTCTATTTAAATACATAAACTTAATTTAATGTTATTGCTTACCTACACATACAATAAAATATCCATGATTGTACTCTGTGTATGAAATAAGTAGAAATATTTATAAAGTTTTGTCTTGATTCTAAAAAAAATTGAATTAAGTAGGTATACAGGTAGATACTTAAACAATATGATCCATAAACAGATAATCAATCAATTGTCTGTGTATCAAATAAGTACATTTATATTTTGTCTTGATTCTAAAGAAAATTGAATTAAGTATAAAGGTAGATACTTAAACAATATAATCCATAAACAGACAATTAATCAATTTCACATGCGACCAGTCCGCTGCCACAGCAATCTTCGTGACAAACAGTGAAAGTGTCTTGTTCGTCTTTCCGTCCGTCTATCACAGTTATTGAGACTTTTTCTATGAAAATTTAATGCCCATGCACATTGTATTAACTATGAATTGGCGTGCGACTACAATTAATGATGGATTAAGTTCAATGCCTCATTTGTAAGATCTCGTCACTTTTTTGACCTTTGTTGTGGCATTTTCAATTAAGAAAAACTATACAAGTTTGAGCCGATGTATTGAAAGTGTTCATCGCAGGTACTATAACTACTTACTACAGTTTTTTTTAGTTAATTAATGGCTTTTGCTTACAGTTATAGTTGTGGTTATTTTCCCTTTTCTCTATTTTATTATACTTATCCATATATTTTGGATAATTAGGAATAATCAATCGTTGAATTTATATTCTAAAAATATTACAACTATTCTTCAATTTTGACTAATTGAGAAAACATAAGAGATAATAGTTAAAAAGGTGAAATAAACATAGTAACTGTCTTCAATAATTTAGTATGTGTTTGAGCTAAATTTGTATACCTACTTACTTGGAAGTAAAATAAAATTCTAATTTACAACACAGATAAAAATAAATAGAAGAATTTATGGGTGAGTGACCAATGCAGGTAGTTAACACTTCCATATATACTGAAGCGTATACCTTATTGTCAGGAAAAAGATACGGAAGTTTTCAAGCTCAGAAGCTGTAGTCAGACTCCTTGTACTAGAGTACAAGGAGTCTGACTACAGTCTTGAACAGAAACCTATGGGCATGAAGAAAAACATTTAAAAAAAAATTTAGTATCTACGTACACATCGATAACTCCAAAACATAGTTAAGTGTATTATCTCTCTCTTATTGCACTTATTATTTGAACCAACAACAAAATGGCTGGTCATTTTATGTACTGCGTAAAAATTGTATTACCAATGCATGACTCTTTACATAATACTACCTTATGCAAAATTGATTGAACTCGTCATATTTAATTGTTGAACCATATCATGTTACCTTAAACAAGAATGAATACTTGCTTAAATAGCGGTCTCTATTTTGTCCAAATATTGGCAAATCATGCGGTCTTGCAACACACTTAACATAGGCAGGTCAAGACTGACACCAATTGCCGGCGCACTTGAGCAAAAGATGTCAATATAGGAACTATTACGCCACGAATGTAACCAATATGTCGAACGACATACATAACTTTTCTCGTTTTAACAAAAAACAGCCTTTATACGAAAGTGAATGCAATGGAACATTCCTCTACACTTTATTATTCATTATTCAAAATACTTATTTATGCGACATGAAGTAGTCGAGATATTATCACTGTATAAACTAAGATTAGGGAATTAAATCTTTTAAGAAGTCATTAACATAGTTAATTTGCAAATTAAGTTAAAACATCTGGACAAGCAATAATCTCATACATGTCCCATAGTTTTTATACATAAAGTCGAAAAAAAAAAAAAAAATGTTTTTGAATTACAATGGTTACATCAAGCTTATTACAATTTAGTTATTACAAACAATCGTCAGTCTTAAATCTATGCCTTATTTCATACTTTTCTACATTAACATCATAAAGTGCATGAACAAGTATGCGTATGAACACGTCCGATACGGAACCCTATATAAATATGTATGTATGTATGTAAAATCTTTATTGTACAGAAAGAACATTGTTACAACAAAATAGAACACAGCAAGAGGCGGACTTATCCCTGATACGGATTTCTTTCAGTCAACCCGAAAACCAAAGGGAAAAAATGAGTACATGGGCATCAAAGAGTGTATAGTACAATATATACGATAAATATAAATGTAAAACAAACTAACTTAACCTTAACCTAAGTCAACTCAAGTCTGAACGCTCAAAGTATTCCCTATCCCGGAATTTGAAGGTATGAAGAGAGATCGACTGTTTGATCTCCAGAGAAAGCTTGTTCCATAAACGTGCACCAAGTATTAAGTAAGTAAGTACAATCTATACTAAATCTATATAAAATCTGTAATCTTTGCCTGATTTCTTTAAAAAGAACGTAGTGACATTTGACATTGAGTGATATGAAAATGATGGAAGCATGGAAGTATGGATTTCTTCTCTGCTCGTAGCTTTAGTTTTAGCTAGACACTTTAGATAGAGACGACATGAACAAACCCGCGAGGCCTTTGTCCAGCAGTGTGACAACTCTAACAGGCCAGGGAAAAGATTTAAATTTATAACCAAAACGTTTCCTATTGTTTTTTTAAGTGCAGGTTTTATTATTATGATAAACCAACTTTCTACTGTTTAAGTTATAATCTAAAAATTTAAACAAATACGATTGATGATCGATGTCACTTCGTCATAACCGAATATAGTTATGTATTTATTATTGACGACCGTCAAGGATATCCTTAGGATCCATGTACGGTTACATATGCGCTTCCATCTCTTCGTGTAAGCATAAGAATAAATTAAACATCAAGTTCCTTTCCTTTTTAACTGCGGCGATTAGCGGGACCGATGAAATTAACTTTGCATTTTGCATACTTAATTTTACTAATTCGATATTTAACTGGTTTAAATAACTATTTGTATCATTTTGGAAGATAAATATAGATTAACTTTACATAATATTTATGTAATGGATTTCAAACGAATGAGATTATAAAACTTTAAAATCAATAGTATACAAAATAATTATACAACAAAGTTATAAAATCAATAACCTCGGGTCTTAACTATACACATTTATAAGCTAATTAATCGTAAAAAAATATCATTGGAGAACAATTTATCTTACATTCTTTCAATGCCAGCTATGCTTATGTTGTATCTTATAATTATAAGTTTTAGTTTTTTTCATAATTAATTCAAATCTAAAATACTTATCCCATTTTCAAATATTCGTAATGCGTAAACAATATGGAAATTGTTTGTTTACTTGTCATAACTGTAGGGTATAAATGATTTCTTATGTTTCCGCGATTGTTACACATTAAATTAATCTATTTAAACGTTAAGTTTAAATAAATAAGTAATGAACGCGATAAAAAACCGTATCAAAATTTAACGTTAAGGGTATTTGAAGTGTAGTAATAAAAGTCTATGTATGTATTCGGTTTATAAAATATATGTATATGTTACGAGCAACGTGATTAACAGGGCCGTATTAATAAGGGCCGAGTATTATGAATAGTTCCCAAGAGCATCGGGCTATTTGAAAAAATTTGGTATTTTTCATAGAGCAGCAGTTTAAAGCTCCGCTCGCTTCGCTCGCTCCGCTATGTGTGGTTACAAGCCTAACCCGACCTAACCGAACTAAGCTACGGTTTTATTTAAAGTATTTTGGGAAAAGTGATTAGGTGAAATTTTAATCAAATTGCCCATGTGACATGGGCATTATGTATACAGGCCGATCACTATTAATAGGGACCAGACTTAACAAGTTGCCCGTAACATATACACATAGAAAACTAACAAGAGAGTATTCCGTATAGGTAGGTACAATGTCGAACTTCCATATAGGGATCTCAGCCAGCCAGCGCTTGATTGAAAGTAAATTGGGCATGAATACTTCAATCTACCTTTTGTTGTTCCAGATGCGTGGTTAGTAAGAAGCGTGAGCCATGCGGAGTGACATGGCGTACCGCGGTCTCTCCCAGCATGTGGAGCTGGATCGGGCTGCCGACCCTCGCGAGAGGTTCTCCCTGCAGGAGCTCATCGGAGAAGGCACGTATGGAGAGGTGTACTGCGCTAGAGATAAGAAGACGGGGAAGAGAGTCGCTGTTAAGGTAAGTTCTTTTCTTTGTAATTTGTCAACAACTCGCAGCGTAATATTGTTTTCATTGCATTCCAACAATGTCAAATACGAATATAAGGTAGATAGAGGTAAGTACAAAGGTAAATTGACTTTACATAATCGCAAAATAGATCTCTAATCCATACTTCCATACTAATATTATAAATGCGAAAGTCTGTCTGTCTGTCTTTCTGTTTGTCTGTTACGTTTTCACGGCCAAACCGTTGAACGGATTTACATGAAATTTGGTATGAATGTAGTTGAAGACCCGGGGTCAAACATAGGCTACTTTTTTGTCGTAGGCAAAGCTGCGGGAAAAAGCTAGTAAGTTCTAATTAAGTTAATGTAACCGTTTATAGATTCTTGACCTCTATTTACTAGGTACTTTTTTGTTTTACTGGGTTGATTAATTTGCACCTTTATTTAATGTTTCTTCTCTGCTTGTAGCTTTAGTTTTAGCTAGACACTTTAGATAAGAGACGACATGAACAAACTCGCGAGGCCTTCGTTGATATTCTTACACATAGAAGTGACTTTGCAGATTCATATTATTTTACTAATTATCTTCACTATAGTTTACAACGCACAACTTTTCTTTGCGTTCAGATGATTTCATAGCTTGATACGCTGTGGAATCATATAAACACCATTGTGTTGTGTGTACCCTAGTAGGTGCTACATAAATTCTGTAATACATTGAAAGTTGTACGACAATTCTAACTCTCATCGGAAACAACCCCGTTATATCCAACCAGTCTTTTAGCATATCTTAAAGGGCTGGGTGCAATGGACAATAACGAGCGACCGGCAGTTTACGGAAGAACGCGGAGAAATCGGAACCCAAGTGAAATTTTATTTGTGACTGCACTGGTCCTACACCTCTGATTTCTCCATTTTGAATACGCAAAGCGGTTTAGATACTGAATATTTAAGTATCTTTATGTTAACTTCAAATTTTAAATTTAGCCTAAAATTATATCGTCAGGTTAAAATGATATGTTACGATATGAAATATTGTAAGTATTACACTCAAGTAGTAAAGCGGACCCTGGGCTCTGAAACAACCAGCTGAGGATGCAATTAGTAATGTAAGTCCTAGGATCATGAAGAAGATTGTATTACCACATTTTGTAACTTGAGTTTACCGCACTGAAAGAACGTACTTGCATGGTGCGACGTCTATAGACAAATAATAGGCCCGAGGCTTTTTGTGAACCGTATTGTTAGCATAAAGCATGTAATTGATCGTGTAGATGATATCTCAAAACTTTGCATTTGTGTCAAGGCTGCCACAACAATACATGATTTGGTCGGTTAGCCTCTCGTTTACATGGCCTAGTGTCAATGTTTACATTACGATAAATATTACATTGGCCAGTAAAAAATGAGTTGAAAAGAACAGCCCACAGTCCTCCACAAAAATCTTTAGATTATTTAATAATCGTGTGGTACTGTACTGTACTGGCTGCACGTAACAATAGGCTAGTTTTCAGGGTCAAAAGACTAACACTAATATTAGTCCATCATTTATGAAAACAAAATATATTAGTGACGTATTTTTTCTTTTGTCAATTGAGCGATAAATTATAAAGATTTAACGCATCAAAGTTTAGGTGTGGTGGCTTGTGACGTCACATATTGCGAAAAAGTGTAGCATACTGTGACTTCACACGGAACTTTAACACGCCATATATTTAATTTTCAAAAGGTAAAATACGCCTCCAATATTTTTTCACTATCTAACGTACTAAATTCGAATTGTGTTGCCATATTAGATTTCTCATAACCGTAACAAATAATAATTTAATTTGAAGTAAATATTATTATATTATATAAACAATATTGCTTGCAGATTTTGGAGAATATAACAGAAAATATAGAGGAAATTGAGGAAGAATTTCTAGTTTTCCGAGATTTATCAAGTCATCCTAATATACCTGAATTTTTCGGATTATTTCTTAAACGTGGTATCAACTCGGACGATGATCAAATATGGTTTGTCATGGAGGTCAGTAACTTATCAAACTCTATAGTCTACACATATGATTATTAAAACATTTACTTCACACCCCATATATTTAAAACTTTTTGCTATGAAAATTACACCTACATTATTTTATTGGTATTTTTTAAAATGTGTATTATGTCGACCACGTTCTAGATGAACTAATAGTGTTTGTTTGTTTGTAATAACTTTATTGCACAGAAAAATACATTACAGTAAATACAAAACTAAAAATTAATTCAACGGCGGACTTATTCCATAAAGAGATCTCTTCCAGTCAACCGGGACGTTACAGAAAGTGTATTGTTTAATTTAAAAATAATAAAGTTTTAAATACTTATTTTTCATCATGCTTTTTTTAAATTTCTAAGTGGATATGACATAATTTTCCAGCTTTGCACCGGAGGCTCCGTGACGGACCTATGCGCTGGAATGCGAGCGCGCGGAAGTAGTCTCACGGAGCCACAACTCGCGTATGTACTTCGAGGAACAGTACGAGCTCTAACTCATCTTCACGCTCACCGGTGCATGCATCGTGACGTCAAAGGTCACAACATCTTGTTAACTGAAGATGCTGAAGTCAAACTTGTTGATTTTGGAGTATCCTCACATTTAGCGGCGACAGCGGCACGCAGAAATACATCGGTTGGAACGCCATATTGGATGGCCCCAGAGGTACCTATGGCTAAATACGGATGACATTGCCTTATTCAAATACGTATTATGTTTATTCAGTATGCCAATTAAAACTTTATTTAACAAATATATAGCTTATTTTTTTTTTTGTTTTTTTTCAGGTGATAGCATGCGAACAGCAATTAGACGAATCTTACGACTGTCGCTGTGATGTGTGGTCTGTTGGTATCACTGCTATCGAACTTGCTGAAGGAGAGCCTCCTCTTTCCGGGTTGCATCCAATGAGAGCTCTATTCCAAATACCTCGGAACCCACCTCCAACTCTTTCCCATCCTGAATCATTCTCACCTCATCTTGTAGATTTTATTGCTGATTGTTTAATTAAAGATATGAACCAAAGACCATTTGCTAGAGAATTATTGGAACATCCTCTTCTATTAGCTGTGAGCAGTTTTGAAGACAAGGTAATTTAGTAATTTTAATTTTGTTTTTACTTGCAAAATATGTAAATCGAATAAAATGCCTGCCTATCATTGCCCTAATAGGCAATAAAATATGACAATCTCTTTATTATGTAATAAGAAAATCGGTAGCTAATTGATTAACTAACTTTAATTCTAGATTCGCAAAGAGCTCCAAGCCGAAATTAAAAGACAACGAGCTGAAGGCCGCGGTAGTAGAGCTCCGGAGGCTACTACTAAACGGGGCAAACTAAAATCACATAGAAAAGCCCGGCCTGAGAAGATGTACACAGATGACCTGGCAACATTGGAAGTTTTAACTGAGGATGCCATTGTTGAACAACTGCAGAAGAGATACACGCAGAATCACATATACACATACATAGGAGACATATTAGTAGCAGTCAATCCATTTACTGATATAGGGATTTATACATCTAAGGTAAGGTATAACAATTAATGAAAACTTTGTGTATTTAGCTTTATAGTGCGTAAAATTAATAGTTTTTGTAGTATCTTCGTCAGACTAAAACTCACATTAAGGCTATCCGATATTAAAAATTTTATCAATGTGGAATACGTATTTCTTATATTTTTTATTTTTTCAAAACTATGTTTAACATGAATGTGATGTTTCTATATCAATAATATTTCTATATCTTCTTTTTCTGCATGACTCATTTGGTTGACTATTGCTATTTTTGTGGCAATATTGGGAAATTTAAAACTTATTATTCTAGACTCAGCAGATTTACCAAGGGCGATGTCGGTCGGACAACCCACCTCACATCTACGCAGTTGCCGATGCCGCGCATCAGGCGCTGATGCATCAGAAACTACATCAAGCCATAGTAATATCTGGAGAAAGTGGAGCTGGAAAGACTGAATCTGCTAATTTGCTGTTGAAGCAGCTAGTGTTTTTGTCAAAGGTACACTAACATCACGCATACAAAACATACTAAAACGTTAGCAACTTACCTTCTCTACATCTTTACCTTGCTCTCTGTTTATTTTTCGTTGTTTGCAATGTGCTTTTCAAGTGGAATATTTTCATACTACGGTAGAACAAGAATTTTAGGTAGATTCTAGATTCTGCTTTACCCCAACGCCTTAGTAAATTTAGCAATACAGCAAATAAGTAAAATCGAAAAGAGAAACGAAAAAAAGAGAGCACATTAAGGGTAATATTGTTGATATATTTACAGACGCAAAATCGCAACTTGGAGGAAAAGATACTCCAAGTAAACCCAATAATGGAGGCCTTCGGGAATGCCCGCACGGGAATTAACGCAAACAGTTCCCGTTTCGGAAAATATTTGGATCTGTCGATGATGAGAGTGGGAAGGATATCCGGCGCGCGGATTTCTGTTTATCTTTTGGAACAATCTCGTGTGGTTCACCAAGCCTTGTAAGTTCGTTTCAGGTATCTTTTACTTGTATAATTTTATTGACTCTACATTATTATTTATTGCTGGTTTGATTCATCATACGGTCCACTGTGTTGTTTCATGTTAGTTTGGTACATGTATTGCCTTCTTGAATCACACTGATTGTGTGGCAATAAAGATGATTCTAATCTTCTTTCTAACGGTGGTTCCCAAGTTCTCTGACATCATATAGTATGCACGAAATGAATGAAATTACTCTACAAAGATATATAGTCGCTTCTTTCTGGGCTAACAAAATTTTCGTGACACCAACACAAAAATAAATTCTTTTAAGTTATATAAAGGTTTTAGTAATGTGTTTTCAATGTGCTCGTGAGTGAGAAAAAGTCGTGTAACATGCGTGTACCGATGTACAAGCACCGATTCGGTCATTACGCTTTCGGCCTCCTTACGCCAAATTCGCTTTGAGAACACAGTTTACTATTTTCACTTTTTATTGCTTAAATAATTATAGAACTACTTAAATACTAAGTGCAATAAAGTATTAACTAACGAGGTAACTTTTTAGGCTCTGTATATTGAGAAGAAATTATTATCTTGTTACAACAATTTCAAGTGTCATAAATGATTGCTGAATTTAGAAAAAAAACAGACTGAAAAATGAAATACCTACCTAACACACGATATACTTACATGTCGTTTTATCATTCCAAGTACTTACAAAATTAGTTTAAACTTTATGATGTCACTTAAAATTTTAATTTCAGTAACTTAATACTTCCTGCCTACGTGATCTACGCAAGAATATACTACTTACAGATGTATTTAGATAAATGGCCAATAAAACACACAGTTAAACAAGCAATTTCGCCTGTTTGACACAGCCTAGACACTAAACACTTGCCCCTGATGATCCCTACAGGGTCTCTCCCTCACACTTCATTGTCGCCAATATGTTTTTTTTTTCAGAAATTTCTCGCCTGATAAATTTATTTGCAAAGAATAATTACTAAAGTAGGTACTCAAAAATAGTCGAACAAAACCTCATTACTGCACAAATTTACATTGGTACATAAACCAGTAACCTACTTGTAATGAGCTGAGTACACAATGGGCTAAGTGACAGTTTAAATTAAGAGAACTTCATGAAAATTCAATTTCCTAATGAGGAAGAATCATATTAACACTTCTAAAAGGATTGTCCTGTTTTAGGGGAGAAAGTAATTTCCATGTTTTCTACTACCTTTACGATGGCCTGGAAAGCGAAGGTCGCTGGAGAAAGTTTTACCTTGACGAACAACTTAAATCTAGACATCGGTACTTGCAGCCACTGTCGGTGGTGCACAGAGAACATAATGTGCATAGATGGAGACAGCTGAATCAAGCATTCAAGGTAAATACTACATTGTAACTGCTTGTATTTGACAATGTATCCTTGTTGTGCAATAAAGAGTTTTGTATTGTATTGTTTGTTCACTTATCAACAACATGTGGTGGGAGCGGTCTACTCAATCTTTATTCTGTGTGAATATTACTTTACTAAGACGTTTTTTCTATTTACAATTAGTACAAAGGTCAGCTCCTTGTACACCACACAAGGTATACAGATATGAATCTGATGGTGCCTTGAAACGGCGCCTTTGTATCGAGATATTTTATAAATTTCGATGACCAATACATATGACTAATCAGTAGATTCGTAACATATGATAACATGTAAATAACCGGTTTGAAGCATCTTTCCGATGAGTAATGACGTAGTGCCATAATCGTGATTAATTTTATTCCTTTCCAATTTTGATACTTGAATATTAAGCAATCTTAATCAATATTTTACTTAGTAGGTTAGTCTTTCGCTGACAGAAATAGAAAATTTGAAATCAGTAGTTTGTCAATATGTAACTTCAGGTGATAATTAGTCCGCCGTTCAGGTGATGATAATATTCAGTATTTTTACTTGTGATACAATAAAGTTTTAATACATAAATAATTTATATAAATGATCCACCTACTTAACAATAACAGAAAACTTATTTAATTACAGGTAGTTGGATTTCAAGAAGAAGAGGTACAAATTATCTACAAAATGCTAGCTGCCATCTTACATCTTGGCGATATAGAGTTTGGCGAGATGGCCAGTGAAGACAACACTGATAACAAGGCGACGATTATAGACACAGCTCCTTTGCACAGAGGTAATATAAATACATCTACTGCTTCCCTCCTTCTTCTTTTTTTTGCCAGTTGATTTCATGGTGAAAGGATCAAGCAATACGTAATTAACCGACTAGACTGTCCTCACAGATGGTGCCCAGGTTGTGCCGGATTTATAAGGATTTCAGTAGGTTACATGTGAAGGCTCTTTTTTTGCACCCTAAATTCGAATTCGGTATATTAGACCATAATTTATCTCTTTACCAAAGTTCATTACCCCTTCAGCCGATCTGAAGTGAAAATACTTTTTTCTGATGAATTAATGGTTGTGTATAGTAATACACAACCATTCAACTTCTTCAAAATATGGTATCAGCAATAACGTTACCTTTCATTAAAACAAGCTTTGTACTGTTACCAATTTCAAGACAATATAGCAATTTTGCGAATTAATTTGTGAGAGTTGGCTAGCTTCCAGCTTCCACATACAATATCCTCTAAGATTGACTTACACAGGATACTTAGTAATAAATGTGATTAAGCAAATCGTCCCTAAAATTAATATCCAGATATTTAAATTTTAATTCCTTGATATGCTAGTATAAGCTTATTACCCTTTCGAGCTCAATCCTTCTATGGAATCATCTGGAAGATATTTCATCAACATCGTACTAATCACATATGAAATAAATATATATTGATGAGGTTGAGCATTTGCAATGTTTTATCCATTGCGGACCTACCACACCACCACCGGCCATACCACTGGTAGTATAGTGGGTCTAAAATAAATTATTCAGAAGGAAGCTACCTATACGGGTCTATACTTTATTTATGTATTTATTACTAAGTAAGATTACTGGGTATATAAATAGATATTACATTTCTGAAATTCCCACTTGTTTAGATAATAATTATATTGTATTGCTAATCTGGAACATATATGTATAAGCTAAGAATATGAGATATTTAGCCAAAATACTAGGATTACAGAAATTTTTAGGAGATTCACGGGAAAAAACCCTAATCCCTCAGCATAAGACATAGTCAAAAAAATAGTAAAGCTATGGCATAAGTTGGGTGGGCGGCATTTTTTAAGGTGAAAAGTTCTGTGTACTTCCTCATAATTTCTGTAATCCTAGTACTTCGGTTTATAGTTCAGGAAGAGATTACCTTATTGAGAAAATATCAATGTACAAAATAAAACAAAATTTAAAAAGTGAGAATTTTAGGAAATCACTCTCATAGGTAGTAGATATAGGAAATGAGTAAAAGATGAGTAGGTTATTTGGTAAGTCGGAATTCTCTTACAAGTTATTGCAATTTGAATTCTGTGCTAATTCATCTTCTTTATCCCGCTTTATTTGACATAGGACAAAAAATATCTTATATTTATTACTAAAGTAGATAAATATGACAGAAATGTATTTGTAATTTTATTCTAGTTTTTCACAACACTATTTTCTCAGTGGTATACTAGTATTGTAGGCCGGTGGTATGGTATGGTAGGTCCTCAATGTGTTTTATCTTGCATTTAGTTTACCTACTGGTAACGTAACTAAAATCAAGTAATATTCATAAGACACCTGTAATTTTTTCAGCTTCATGCCTCCTCGGCGTGGAAACCGTTGATCTTCGTGAATGTCTGACGAGCAGCAGCGTGGTGGCCCGAGGTGAAACTATTGCAAGACATAGTTCTCCGACAGAAGCCGCCGTAGCCAGAGACGCCACAGCGAGAGGTCTTTATGCCAGAGCGTTCGATAGAATCGTTGAGAGGATCAATGCCTTACTCTGTCAGAATAGACCAGCGTGAGTACTCGTATTCTTACCTTGTACAAAAATATTATTTTTCATACCTATAGGAATTTTCTTTACCTAATATTAAAATATATCTTGCTATGACCAGATTTTTAATAGAAAAACGAAACGAAATCAATGAAATAAGTTACGACCACCCAAGTTCGGCCCTGCGATCTTGGGTAAACGTTTGAGGATGGCGCACTAGATCGCATTCTAGATCGTGACTAGATTGTGACTGCAGGCTTGCAGGAAATTACTCCTGCGGCAGGTGTGTAGAACTTGTGCAACACATAAAGAAAACTATTTATACGGATGTTAATTTGACTTTTTTGACGATTACAGAAACGACCAGCTCTCCATCGGCATCCTAGATATCTTTGGCTTCGAAAACTTCGCAAGAAACTCGTTTGAACAACTCTGCATCAATATAGCCAACGAACAAATCCAATATTACTTCAACCAGCACATCTTTACCTGGGAACAACAAGAGTACATGGCGGAGGGCGTCCCCGTGGACCTTGTGGAGTTTTCAGACAATAGACCTGTCTTGGATATGCTGTTATCTAGACCTATGGGTTTATTGGCTTTGCTTGACGAAGAAAGTCGCTTCCCACGTTCCACTGATAGAAGTCTTATTGGTAAGAAAATCTACCGTACTGCATTCTTTACCCGGAAAACGTGTTGTTTACTTCCTAAAAAATATTCCTACACTATCGCCAGTTGCAAGGCAAAAGCGTGTTCATCCATTTATTGTAACTTCTTTTTAATTTAGCATTTCATAAATGTTTCAGAAAAGTTCCACAACAATGTCAAGAGCAAGTACTACGTCCGACCAAAATCTGATGCGGTTTGTTTTGCAATCCACCACTTCGCAGGCCGTGTGGTGTACCAGGCCGATGGTTTCTTGGAGAAAAACCGCAACTTTTTACCCCCAGAGGTCGTGCAGCTAATGAGGCAGAGCCAATATGACATCATAAGATTCCTATTCCAATGCCCGATTACAAAGACAGGCAATTTGTATTCACCTCTGCAGGGTGATGTGGATTCTAGGAGTTTGGAAAGTCCTAATGGAGATACTAGGGTAATTATAACATGGCATTCTAAAACTCGGATACGAAAGTTGATAACGTATTATTAATTAATGTATTAAGTAATAACTATGTTTGAGCCCGGGTCTTCAACTACATCCATACCAAATTTCGTCAAAATCCGTTTAGCGATTTGGCCGTGAAAGCGTGACAGACACACATCCACATTTATAATAATATATTTAGTATGGATGGATACGAATTTAACTAAATACAATGATAAATTTTCCAGGACCGCTTCAACAGCCGCGGCCTCGCCTCTCAGTCCCGAGCGCAGCAAACCGTCGCTACCTACTTCCGATATTCCCTCATGGAGTTGCTCCAGAAGATGGTGAGCGGCACTCCGCAGTTCGTGCGCTGCCTGAAGCCCAATGATTCGCGATCGCCGAAGCACTTCGACTCGGCAAAGATACTTAAACAGCTGAGGTACACTGGAGTGCTGGAAACGATTAGGATAAGGCAGAATGGTTTTTCACACCGGCTGACGTTTGAAGAGTTTATAAAAAGGTTAGTTTAAAGTTGCTTTCGTGCATAAAGGGTGTATGACGATAGTGATGAGCGTAAAGGAAGTCTGTAAGGATAAAAGTAAATGGAAATCCGTAGTCTCTGCCCAGCACTACAATGTAAAGTTATTTTTAAAGAACATAGGTGTATTTTATAAAATAAATAGTACATACAATTTCATATGTCCGTGTGTATACCTACCATTACTAAATAAACATTCAATGTATTTCGATACTTGTAAGTGGAAGATAAACCAATTATAGGTTTAACGAAACCAAAATAAGCAAGCAGGATATTTAATTCTAATTTATGTTTCAGATATGGCTTCTTAGCCTTCAGTTACGATGAAGAGATGAAACCTAGTCGGGACACTTGTAGAATTTTGCTCATGAGATTAAAAATGGATGGCTGGGCACTGGGAAAATCTAAAGTATTCTTAAAATATTATCACGTTGAAGTTCTAGCCAGGATATATGAAGAACAGGTAAAATCGATTATTTATAATGTTTTTTTTCTACTTGGCTTTTTTACATTTTCTTTTATACAATAAGCAAGTATAGTTTGACCGCAACCACTGTACCGCGCCTTGGGTATGCGCGGGTAGGTTCAGTGGGCATGAGATTCGAAATGGCGGTTTATTTTTGGGTGCTTTCATTTCCAAATTACACAGATTGCTAAGATTTTTTAGTTTTTTAAATAACCTACCCTTGTTGTTCAATGTGATTTTAAGCGTAATTTTTTTTTTTAAATGTTGAGATGAAACTTTAAGGCCCATCTCTAGATATTTTATCTCATGTGCGTCTGACTTTGACACTTCACCCCCGTCTCGCCGCTCGCATACCTCAGGCCGCAGTTGTGGCAATAAAGAGTTGTTAATATTATTACTCTTTATTATTGTTTGCTAATACAATTTTAAAAACTTTAAAATAAAAATAAAATATTATCTATCAATCAATTTGTGAAAACATAGGTGTTAGAGCAGCAGTTATTTAATGCTTGGTAAATATGTTATACCTACATATTTTCAAGAATACTTTGTCGTTCCAGATAAGAAAAATAGTTTTAGTACAAGCTTGCATCCGCGGATGGATAGCGCGGCGTCGCTATCGAAGACTGAAGGCTCAGATGGCGATCTCCGTGCTGACGCTGCAGAGACACGTGCGGGGGTGGCTCACCAGGAAGAAGCTGCAAGAACGCCAGCGACAACTAGCGAGGGAGTTCCAGAGGGAGCAGGAGAGCCAGAGAAAACAACTCAAATCTGGTAATTATTATTACTATACAAAACCTCATGGAATTTGGAATCACCTACTTCACCAATACACCGACATTATATTGTTCTTCTTATTCTCATTTCATTTTGAAGTTATCTCACGAATAGAAACTCTGAATGACTTTCCTAGATACTCTTGTCTTATAAATACGGTATATACTGTATACGGTATCTAATAATTGATATATAGTCTAACAAGACTAAGATTTTTATTGTGTACATGAATAAAGTAAATAAATAAATAAATAAATAAATAAGACTATACACAAATTATTAGATAAACGGATGAAAAAAGGTCATTTATGAATATTTATTGAAATCTGTGTCGATTTTACACTAACTACGCACTAGAAAAATTATCATAAAATATTTTGTTTCTTTCATTATGAATATGAAATACTCTTTGTTATTACCTTACCGAAAAGTTACGATAAATTTCTCATATTTGCAGGAAACAAGAATAAAGCGTTGATGAAAGCAAAAGTTCTCCAGCGTATGACGTCGGATGACAGCGACAGCAATGAGACCAACTCCGGGAACAAAGAGAACGTGGACACCAACCGCGCTGCCGTCGTCATTCAGAGCCGTGAGTATTGATTTTCTGCAGACATTTGGGGATCGTAAAATGTTGTTCCTACCATTCCTGAATCCAGACATTTTTTAAATCACATAAGTAAGATACGTGAGGCCATGTCACAGAATTAATAATAGTACTAGCCACTTGTGAGGCAATTTTTTTTTATCTTTAGTTATAATAGGACACGATCGTTTACTGAGATTGAGCAGATGTATAATTTGCTGAAGCTTGTCTGTTACTGAAGATCTATTTTTTTGCCGAAAGCACAGAATAGAGAGAAGCATTAAATCTGGCTATAAGCTTTTTGTAAATATATTTGCTGATGGTTAAAAAAAAATATATGTACAAAATTGCGACCACGCACCGGCAAGAGCACCGTTGGATATCCGCCGACCGACTGATGATCAGATGACCTGAAGAAAGTCATCACAGGCAAGCGCTGCATGCAGGCCGCTTCCAACGGGTAATTCTGGAAATCCTTGGGGGAGGCCTATATCCAGCAGTAGTGTGATTGCGGCTAAAATGATGACGAAGTTGAAAATAATTAAATAAATATTTTAATGTTTATGGTCCCTATTTAATGTTCATAATGTTTATTTATTAAAACTTTAATGTACGACAAGTAAACATACTTATACAATAGGCGGTTGTCCAGTAGCGAAATGGTCTTTGTTGACGCGCTCATGGACACGAAATTGTTTGTGTGTAAATTTCGTGTCCATGAACGCTATTGGATTGCCGGCACTGGGTCCGTCTTAACCAGCTCTTAATGCTAAACGGACCAGCTCTTAATGCTAAAAACTGATGTTTTTGTTTGTCAGATTTCCGCGGATACACTGCGCGTCGCAAGTGGGCAAAAGGTCGCGCGCCGCCGCCGCCGAGCCACCCCGCGCCGACGCCGCAGCTCATGCAGCATTACTCTGTGCAGGAACGAGCCGCGCAGCTACATGCATTTGCTGACCAGGTATTTTTTATCTAAAACAATACATCCCTACATCGATCTTATCAGCCCCAACTGCCTCCGTGGTACAGTAATTAAGACGTTCGTCGTGGGTCCGATTCCCATCGGAAATATACTTTAGTTTAGTTGTTACATTGTAGTCTTGAATGACCTGATTGGTGGTCGTAAAATGAACCACGTCAGAGGCCGAATGGAGGTTCCGAAAAACTCAGACACCAGGGTAAATAGGGTCGATTAATCATGTAACCCATTCGACATGAATGAATGAATCAGTCCCATTTTTGGTTTATGAATATCTTCATATTTGCAAACATGTAGGAGACCCGAAGGATTTTAGGGACCTCACAAGCGAAGCTGTAGACTATTTAAATAAATGTAATTTTAGATTATAGATATAAGCGTGCTCAGCGGAAAAAGTTGTCATACGATAAATAAAAAAATATTTGAAAATGCCTTAGAATATGTCGTCACCTTGTGTGTTCACAACTTTTTCTTCTACCTTTGTTTTATCAAAACAATCAAGTAGGGCACCGCTAGGATGTCAAAATTAAAATTTCATGCCATTATTACCTACAACCCTACAAGCCACAGAAAGTGTTAGCATTATTAATATTTTTTTTACTAGCGAAAGTTAATGACTTACTATTTACGCAAACAAAGACAATCTGTTTGTGCTTTTTTCTGCGCCACGGAATATTCCCACGTCAGATATAATAACGAAAATTATTAACATACCTTACCTACCGATTAATATAGTAAGTAATTAATAGTTCTACAAATGTTTGTACCAGGTGCACAACAAAAACCAGGAGTTCCACAAGAACCTGCGTCGCAACAAGCCCGGCATCCGGCTGCAGGCGGTACAGCGGCCGCCCGAGGAGTACCGCGCGCCCCCCGGCTTCACACTGGTGCCGGCCATCGTGCGGGGGCAGCCTAGTCAGATCGAGAAAGACGCTAGTCGAATGTCGAGGTGAGAATTTTCTTCATAATTGTCATTCATATAAAACAAAGAACTTTGAGGCTAACTCAATTATTGATTGAATTATTAATTTGATACTGTGTGATTTGTCCGTATATATTTATTTATCTTCACTACTTTCTTTTTTGTTAGGAGTAAGATAGTTACCTAACTCGTTACTCGTTTACTGCGTATTTTGCGAGCTCATCAATAGTCCTAAAAATCCTTTAATAATACACATAACTTTATCATATTTACTATTATATATATGTCGCAGGCATTTTGTATGAATCCGCCGTTTACAAACGGCGTCGTCAATTTACAAACGCTCGCTGTTATGTAATACGCCGAAGGCAAAATGTATATTGCCGTGTCATTATATAATATGCCTAAACATTTGATTGACGATTGAAACGCCGCATACATAATGCCGCGGCAAATTGAAGTATTTAGTTCTGTTTTTTACCACGCGCGTCGCTGTTGGCCAAAACAAACAAAATGGCGTCCAGTAGTGATTTTGTAACGCAAAAAAATATGGAAAATAGTGCAAATACTAAGTGTTTAACAGATTTGTCACAAAATAATTGTGACTTTAAGGACATTTATTACAGTGAATTAAAAAAACTTTACGATCTTCAAGCGGAAACAATAAAAAAGCCGTGGACAACTGAGAAGATTTTCGAGGTTATCCGGCACCTTAAAAATGCTAAGGTGTCCATAGAATCTGGTTGTCGGAGGACTCCTGCACAGTACTATTGGTCAAAAAAATATGAGGTAATGAGTATTGGTGATGTGGAATACCTTATTCTAAAAAAAGATAGCCCTGACAGCCCAATAGTTCGTGTAATACCGTTAGAAGAATATTACGACATAATATTAGATATCCATCGAGGCTGTGGACATGGTGGTCGAGACAAAATTCAGTATCAAATTAAGGATAGATTTATTAATGTAAGAAAAGCAATCGACTTATTTGTCTCATTGTGTCCTGTCTGTGAATCTAAACGTCACATAGCAAAGAAAAGCATTGTAGTGAAACCAATTATATCTCGAGATTTTAACGAGAGGGGTCAAGTCGATCTGATTGATCTGCAGTCCGCACAAGATGGTGAGTTTAAATGGCTACTCAACTACCAGGATCATAGCACAAAGTTTATACATCTTAGACCACTTAGTACAAAAAAAGCAAGTGAAGTTGCCACCGAATTGCTTAAAATATTTCTAGAATTTGGAGCACCATATATACTGCAGAGCGATAACGGCAAAGAATTCACCGCTAACATAATTGAAGAAATGGTCAAAATGTGGCCAGATTGTAAAATAGTACACGGTACTCCGCGACATCCGCAGACCCAGGGTAGTGTTGAGCGGAGTAACCAAGATGTAGAAAATATGCTTCGTGCTTGGATGCGAGATAATAATTCAACAAAATGGGCAATGGGCTGCTTCTTCGTGCAATATAGTAAAAATACATCTTTCCATAGAATTATAGGAAGGTCGCCATTTCGTGCTCTTTTTGGTTGCGAACCAAAATCTGGTCTACGCAGTTCTAGCATTCCTCACGGTATTCTTCAGCATATTACAACTGAAGAACACTTACAAAAAGTTTGTGATGAAAGACAAGTGGATGCTCAAGGGCCAATTAAACCAAATGAAGTTGTGCAAGTCAATATTTTGGAAAATCAGACTTCAAATGTTGATGCTTTCAAAAATACAGTCATAATTTCAAATACAAATGAGGAAAATAAGTCGGAGACATTGATGACAAATATAACAGATGACAGGAATTCAGTTTTAGGCAGCTCTTTGGATGTGTATTCAAAAAATGTAACAGACGAGACTCAAATCTATTCTGCACAAGTCACAAACAATTCTGTCATCATACTTTCTAATGAACTGCTTACTTTGCCTGTGCCAATGAATGCCTCTTTCAATATCACTGATACTAGTACTTCTATTCAATATCCAAATGAGTCATCAAACGCCGATCGCAACGTTTTTCTACCAAATTCTGTTGTAATGCATGATTCAAATGAGGTTTCAACTCTTGAAAATGACTTGAGATGCGTCGTATGTAAAGAAGGGACTAGTGGTGCTCATCAATGTTGTTCTTGTCTCAAACCAATTCACACTATTTGCGGGGAAACAATCGGTAATGAAGGTTACGGCGCAAGTGTTTTGTGTTTGATGTGTAAACGAGAACAGGACATACAATCAGAGAGGAATAAATCACATCAAGGCGTAAAACGAGCGGCGGAAAAAATGATAACTGATACGGCTAAGAAACTCCCAGCTCTGGATATTGGAGATAGTGTTTTTTTCAACGTCCCAAAAATCGATAGAGGTCCCATAGATGCTAAAAATATATCTGGAAAAATATTGGATATGAGACACGGCGTGTACCAAATTGGCACAAGTAATGGAATTATCAAAAACTGGTTTAACCGACAAGAATTAAAAGTGTCGTCAAAGAAATACCTCGAAGAAATTCCTCAAAATATAATATCCTTAAGAGAAGCTGTTTCTAAAGAATCTTTATTTGGCGGACAAGGTTTTAGCAAATGCTTATGCAAGCCAGCTAAAAGACAATGCCAAAATAACCGATGTGCATGTTTTAAAAAGAATGTTCTTTGTGGGTCCAAATGTCACTCAAGTTTGACATGCGCAAATAAATAATTCTCGATTTCTCTATTACTATATAAAGCGCGCTTATTATTATTATTTTTGACTTCTTTTTATAGGCAATATTTTCCTGAATATTTTTTTTCTTTAAATAACTATTTTTGTATTTGATTGTGAAATACGGATCTCAACACTTCTAATAATAAAAAAATATAACTAGGTTGATCAAAAATGAGTGCGAAAATAGTTTTTTTAAATAATTTTTATTTGATAATTTTGAAATGTCTTTTATGAGAGATAAAAAGGTCAGACTTTAAAATTGGATCTATGTACCTAATTGTTTTTATTTAAAAGTGTCATATTATTATCCTAAGGCCCAGCGCGCACACCAGCGGAGATACTGAGAAGGTTAACAATTTAAATTAAACCCTAATCCCTATAATATAAGATTGAAAATATTGTGGCATAAAAAACAGAAAATGGCGCGCAGCGCGGTGAGGCGACCTTTTTTGTGCTATGATGTTTTCAATCTTATGTTATAGGGATTAGGGTTTAATTTAAATGGTTATCCTCGCACCGCGCCTCCGCTGGTGTGCATTGGCCCTAAGAAGTTTAAGTTTTTATAATATAAATCTTGTTGTTGTTACCTACTTAAATATTTTAATTACTTAAGTACTCTAAGAGAACCAAAGTGTATACTGACAATTGCTTAAATAAAGTCTGATTTGTCCAAGCTGTGTTTTCTTCATGGTCACCCTAAAACTATAGCCAACGTTGAAATTTTATCAATTGAACGAGTTCTCATTTTGCCTTCGGTATATTACATAACAGCGAGCGTTTGTAAATTGACGACGCCGTTTGTAAACGGCGGATTCATACAAAATGCCTGCGACATATATATCATATTTACTATTGACTTTTGCTTGCACGGGACCAACTCAGTCCATCGCCCGAGTTTCTGGAGAGCCCGGCCAGGCCATGGGATGATCCACTGCTGAATAAAAAAGTTATTGAGATCAAAAATTACAGGTTCGTCGGTTCACGCCAGTTCGAACATTATCGTTTTTACATTATGTACACCGATTTGTTACCTAAAAGTTCATTTGTGTTTGTTTATTGTTGCAAAATATTTTTAATTTTATTTTTCTCATAATTATGCTATTTGTTTTAAACGAGTCGTTGTATAGTTGCCGTGCTATGTTCTAGACAGCTATCTAGATTTTTTATAAATTACTAAGGTTGTGTTTGTTTTGTGTACAACATGTAGTGTATGTTGTGTAGTTATATTATCTCCAATCTAAGATGGAACCATTACCCGCATTGTTACACACCTTGTATTTTAAGATTGTTGAAGATATAAATATCTTTTTATCTTTATTTTAGTAGCCCGTATGTAGTGAGTAAAGCAAAATGGCGAGGCTGCCTTGTCGATGCAATTGAAGTGGTATATTAGCAAAACATATCCTTTTTCTGGTCGGTGGATGTTCAAATTTTTCCAACGCTGCGCTTGCCGCGAACCGGCAAGCGGTTCGTGGTCGCCATTCGAGAACCTTTCTGCCCCATGAGCCATCGGTTCTGCGCGCTATGTGCCCCGCCCACTGCCACTTCAAAGAACTAATCCACTGGGCTATGTCGATGACTTTTTCTCCTACGGATCCCCTCATTTCTGATTCGGGGTTTTCTACCACTCAACCATCTCAACACGTTATTCGTTTTGATTTTAATCTCTTAGTTCTGTTAATAAGCAAATACAAAAAAGTTATCAATAAAAGTGTACAAACTTCCAGATATCAACAACAAAACAGCACCGAGCAGTGCTCGCACCGGCACCTCCAGCAGAATCAGAACTGGCAGAACCGGCCGTGCAGCCGGCAGTGCGGCGGCCTCGTCAGGTACGACCAACACGATATCTCCGCGCACTGGCCGTAGACTTACTAATTATTACTCTTATTGCCTTCACGCTTTACTTTTCGGGCTTAGGAACGGGTATGAACTTAATTTAAATTATAATACTTATCCTGTCACTGATAAGTAAAAGGCTCCTATTACGGATTTAGTCAGTCTACTCCAATAAAGGATATTAAAAAGGTACACTTGCTTGTAAAGTACCAATAATTTGTGTGCTTCCGACACCAGTTAGTTCATGCAAAGCATTGCCGGAAATGAACGCTTGAATCAATTAAATTTCACTTTAGTTTACTACTGATAGAGATTACTAAATAGAGACAAAAATAAGTTCGTAATAGGAGCCTTTACCTTAAGTGAAATATGGACAAATTTTTAGTCAGCCAGTCACTTCAGTTGCATTTTAAAAAGTATTAATTTGTTTTAAAAATTCAAAATAGTATTTTTTATATCATTATCAAAAAGTATTCTTGCTAGTTTATTCGATTTATAATCTCAGTTGACAATTAAAACTCGTAAAATATGAGAAAATGGCGAGGCCGTTGAAATGATCTTACGAATATTTCTATGATTAAGTATGTTTATTTTTGATTTTTAGACGATTGAAACCATCGGAGCCATGTATCTAGAGCAAAGTTTTTTTAGCTAGTTTATTCGAATCTTAAAATAGACGTCACCAAATGATTTTAAATCTAAAATTATTATAGTGTAGAGTAGCTGATCTTTTATTTATTTTTAAAATTAGCCCGCTACTGCGTAATTCCAAAAATTTGCACCTTGAAAATAACATGCCTACGTATATATCAGCTTTTTCTATTAGTTTAGATACCTGCTGTAGCGAAATAGATTAGAAAAGGAACCTTTGGAAACGCTATAATGAGAGAGTTAAATATTGTAGTAACATAAAACACTACTTATTCGGGTGTTAGTTTAGGCATGTTGATATTTACAAATAAATAGTTGCTATTAATTATTTCAACGCTTATCTCAATAAAATTATTTCTGTTTTTTACAATAGTTGGATATTAGTGAATGCTTTATCATAAAAACACCCATTGGAGCATTTTAGATCATAATTATTGAAATAAATAAATAAAAACAAACATCACCACCAAAACTAAAGCCGTTTTTATAAAATACTAAAATTACATTTGTTCCACAGCAACAAAATCAATGAGCTAGTGAAGAATTCTCAGAAATCTGGTCATGCACCTCGTCCGGTCTACAACCCATCGCACGACCCAGAATCGGATCTGCGGAAAATTCTCCGCAACTCGCCTGAAATTCTCGCTACACCTGTATTCAGTTCCGACGACGACTATACGGAGGGGCCTTTCCGGTTCAAACAACTACTGCGACCCACTTTAGGCCCTACGGAGAGCCTCAGAAAGCGCAAAGTTCGAAGTTCGCCAGGCCAAAGTCCGTGGTTATCGGACAGCTCTCAGGATAGTACTAGTTCCAGACAAGCTATGTATAATAAACGACGCCCACAGATAAGTATGGGAGTTTATTATAATTAGTCTAAGCAAAAAAAGTCTCTCGTAGTATATTTAAAAATTTTTATATAAGACAATTGTTAAGCAATTAGCTAATCAAATGGCGTGCATTAAAATATTGGCGTCTATTTATGTCTAATAATTTGTTTAAAACTAGAACCTAACCACCTATATTAATATAGTATTATTACTAAATAAGGTATTAAAATTATATCATTTATATAATGCAATTATGTACCAAAGTCATTGAATTATATTTAGTAAATAAGATATAACCTATATTTTCGCAAGTAACTTATAGGTACATAGCTTTTTCCCCTGAAACACGTTAGTTCTAATATACCTTTTCAAAATAACTTGTTGTAATAACAGCTTTAGGTACTATATTAATTGTCATAGAAAGCTTAAAAAAGACGGATATTGTATATGTATTTTAGATCTCGAAAAATAACTATTAATATTGCCATCAAGTAAAAATAAAGATGTTTAAATCATTGACAACTCTTGTGATAATGTGCCAATGATTACTGTTAAGTTAATTAGTTGTCAACTTGGAAGTGTTAATTAAAAATATTTTCATCAATGATTGTGTTTAATTTACCTGAGTAGTTTACGAAATAACTAGATACACGTAGAACTTAAATTTCGATAAATCTCATTTTAGACTGATAACACACACATTTCACACCAGTCTTTAATAAATGCGCAAAAAACACTTTAATCAAAGACGTGAAATCAAAATAACGTCATACAGCGTACAGTTGTAATCAAAACAGAGCAATACGTAGTCTTAAAATCCCACAAGAGTACACAAAACACGCAACGTGATGTTTACGGCGGGCGGGCGGTAGCGGCAGCGTGCGTGATGCGATCCCCGGCAGCGGGGAGGGGGGCACGTGCCACGTGACGGCCACCGCCAATGGCCGGCAGCGAGCGCGTGCGCGCGCACACGCGCAGTCGCGCCCGCGCCCGCGCCAACCATGGCGGCCGCCGGCTTGCCAGACTTCGACATTTCACAGATTAAAACGCGGTCGGTCGAGAGAATTCTACTACCCCTCATCAAGCAGGTACGCTCGGTGCATGCGACTTTCTGCTCGCCCACAGTTTTCCCCGTCGCCAAATATCACGACGCCACCATTGTTGTGTCGACACTCTGACGTCGCACGGGAAATCCGACGATAACACCAGCTTTTACGCGCGTTTTCTAAAAACGCAACTTTATTTTTGGAACTGCGCAACGTTGACCACGTCACAAGCCAGTCGATCGTCATGTCAGACACTGACGTTTTGCGACAAAATATGCTATATTAGATTTTCGCGCCTGCTGCGTCGACAATCTGTTGCGCTTTTAGTTGACGCCGACGCAGTGAGAAGATGTTAAGCAGCGGCACATTTGAATCGAATACTCCATGAAATCGTGCGACACTTTTATTAACTTAGCTGGGAACATGCACTAATATTTCTACTCAGCTGATTATGGACGGTAATCTGCATTAAAAGAAAACCCGAGTTTTATACTTTTCTGAAAAGTTAAGTTTCGTCCGTAAGTAAGAGGGTGGGTGGCCACGTGGACTAGAAGGTGGATAGCGAGGGCGGGCGGGAGGCTCGATCGATGGCTGCCAGGTCCGTCAGTGCCGCGGCGAACGCGGGCGGAGCGGCGCGGTGCCGCAGCGACACGCCAGCGCCACGGAGCACGTGCGCGCGCCCGCGGACTGCGCGCCGCCGAGCGCGCGCCCACCGCCCTGGCCCGCGCGCCACCCGCCCCGTTCTAGACATGGACGCGCTCTCCGATGACGACGAATATGCGCGCAGGGAAGCTCAGGTAATCATTTTCTTTCGATCGGTTCTTATTTATCTTTGTGATAAAACAAAGTACACAATCACGTATAAAGGTGAAAGACAAGACGTGCAACAAGTAGCTCCACTGGTGAAGAAGCTTGCGTGCAAGAGCGACCTTGAGCTAAGCTTGCGCCGCCGTGCGGTCTCGCCCGGCCGCTACCACCGCGGCGCCGCACCGTCGACCACTTAATAAATTATCTTTGTCTTAATCTGAATCAGACTGCTATGAAAATTAGTTAAATTAATTTACAGACTGCTTAAATT
Source organism: Euzophera pinguis (assembly GCA_947363495.1). Classification (NCBI taxonomy): domain Eukaryota; kingdom Metazoa; phylum Arthropoda; class Insecta; order Lepidoptera; family Pyralidae; genus Euzophera; species Euzophera pinguis. Next base: position 8,856,590 of record OX376155.1, read on the forward strand.
TAGAGACTTATATTTTTTTCGTAAATAGTTCTAGTACTCACGTTGAAAAGGTATTTCGATTACAAAGATTTAAAAAGAAATGATAGGAGTTAATAAATAGACAAAATTATACCAAAATTGCTTCAACTACTACAACTAAACACAATCGTAAGAAACGAAGATATTTACTTTTGCTTTATTTGTGACATCTCACCACGCTTCATTATAATTAATTAATATCAAAATATTTATTTTTGACTAAATAGCTCAGATCCTTAGAACACTGAAAATTTTTTAATAGATTAATATGTGCCATTATGCCATAAATAAATGTAAATAATGAACATAATTTCGGGTTTCCTCTTAATTATCATATATAAACCCCCTTCTCCTATATAATCTCTAATGCCCTTAGAACTGAATGAAATGCAATGTTTTTAATATTCATTTGAGTATTAAAATATATATTTAGAACGTTGGTCGCTCATATCTGATAACTTAATCAAATTCTGCCTAATAGCCTTACCCAGTTTCAGTGGGGTATTCGTCTTGAAGTTCGTATCGACAAGTAGAGCTTTACTCGGTGCTTTGAAGTCAATGAAATCAATAAGCTTAATAAACGCATTTATCAATTAAACACATCGACATTTAATGTACCTGTAAAAATAAACGTTAGTAAGTATAAAACATGGAAAAAGCAGATTTAGCTGCTTTCTATCTCTTATTTTAACTCAAGTGTACATTGTTAAGGTATATTCTAAAGAATAAAAAAATGTAATTATTTAAAAAATAACCCATTAGGTACCTAACTAAGAAATTATGATATGATTGCCCGATTTTATTTCTCAATATAATAATTTTGACAAACGAATCTGTGAAACAGAATTTTATATTGATATAGACTGATAATTATATTAAATTATTCTATTAACATTATTCGTAGCCGTTTTCTCTTACAAAAATACCGTCCGTCACGCTTTGTCCATGGATTTGCAACCGCCACTAAAGGTAATATTGCAGCCAGTCACGCATTTTCCCAACAATCCCACAACGCCGACCACTATAATTAATCACTAAATTACTACCACAATTTAGATTTATGTCTAAAACTGTCCGTTATTAATTCTTCAAAAGCCCGGAATCTTCATAAATCATTGTCATTTAGCTATCAGTTTTCGCAAACCTGTAATTTGCTGTAATACATTTTGGCTTTTGGATTCAATTTAAAAGGCAAACTACTATCTATAGAAACAGAATAAAGTAGATATCGAATCAGTAAGGTATCATTAATTTTTATTTCATACGAACTGAATATATTGTAAATTACTTATCATAAATTTTAGAGCTAGGCTCTTGTTGGTAGAACTTCTGCCATTGTTAGAATTTCTGTCATTTGCTAGTTGCTTAATTTTTTTATTGAAACGGTAATAAAAAGTTGCTCTTAATTCCCAAATTTCCATAAATTATTATACTTAAATCGGACCTAGCTGTGGATTTGGAGGATAAATTGCATTTACATTCAAACGCCCCGATTGGTATCGCAGCAAAAAAGGAAGAACCTTTAGGTATTGTAATCTTGTTTTGTAGGGCGTCCCAATCCAATTGAGCTCGCGCTACGAGTCAGACAAAAGTGACGACAGAAAATAATTGGGATCGTTCTTATCAAGAACACTATTTATGTATTCTACCATTGGGGCCGAGCTTTCGACACTGTAAAGTTGATCTATGCATTCTACACAAAATGGGAAAGTTTGAAGTTTTAATTAGTACATTAAAATAAAAAAAATAAAAACTCTGATTTGGTAAGTTGTGTAGAATTTGATTATGTCTGTAATGAATTTAGCAATACTGCTACGGTGCTACGATTTTGCTGCGGAACTACGAATCAAACCTAGTGCTACGAATTTTCTAATCGTCGTATATATTCGTAGTACAGTTATACAAAATATGGCACTACAGCAACTGCTGGCTTGACGTTTTGTCTGTACTTAGACGTGCGCGCAAACTATCTTAAGTTATAACCAAAACCGTCAAGAATGGAGAATAAAGAGCAGAATGCGTCTGCAGCGCCCTACAGAGGATGATACTTGGAAATCGCTAAAATAACTTAATAACTGTAAATATTTCAACCTAAAGCTGACAACCAGCGCCGCCGTATATAGGGCCTTGATCCGAGCAGCAGAGTGTGCAACTGAGAAGTATAGGTAAATAAGTGTCCCGCCAGACTCATAATTATTACCGAAAGTCTCGGTGCAGCGGGGCTTCTTCTTAGATTATTTATTTAAACTTTGTTACACTTTAAAAATTACATAAGAGGTTTAGAAATTATCAACAACACAACCTTGGAAGGTGATTAACAACTAAGACGGTGTTATAATGGAGGAATATCGAGCAATGTCGCGCAACTACTATGGTTAATTCATCAAAATTTACCGTTACCGGCTGTGGCATATTTGACGAAAACGTGAAGCAATTTTATCTATCTATTTATTTGTTTTGTTTGTTCACATAAAAATGTTTACAAAAACATCATGAAGTAATTTGTAAAACATTATATTACAATAGGATTAAGTGCGTATTATACCTTTATACTGCACTTGCTTGGAAAGTACACTCATACTTACTCAAGGATGGGGTAGTACGTAATTCTTCCCGCCAAAAAATGCGTTCAAAGTTGTATGGTAATCCATTATGGACCTGTTTTACTGGTCAGTAATACTAATGCTATATGAAAATCCATAACTGACCAGCTATTTGTTTTTTTATGTCACTTTTGACAGTGACAGATAAACATCTCGGAACGAATAAAAATTTAAAAAAGAAATAATCAAATTTTAAACAAAATAATACTGAATGCTCGATTCCTTTGCATTTTTACATTTGATTTCAGATTAGCGTCACAGATAGTCTGTGTTCCAAGTTTAAATTGACATATCAATTGTTAATTTTCTTTCATCTACATTTTTATGGTAAATAAAGTACCTAATATAATTAAGTACCTACTTAATTCCACGTGTTTCTGATTTGAGAAATCTTATTCATTCTTTCGTTATTTTTAGCGATAATTGACATACACTTTCTTCATACATTAATACTAGTAACCAATTCCACCAACAAACATTTTCAAATATGGATTCCACTTAAACATATCTTAAATTCCTCGCATGTGTAGTATAAAGCACTATGTATCACTCGGTAGAAAGTGAGATTCCTAACTCGGGCATATTAAGGCCTCTGAACTGCGTTTCGGGCCTTAAACTATGTCTTCGTTAGTAATCGGTCACTTTCTTCCCTCGGTGAACAATGTACTTGTCAGAATCAAATAGAGAAGGAGAATATTTACAAAAGAAAACAACAGGGTTCGGCCGTCAGGATGGATGGTCAGTTGACAGGAAGGCTGGTTCTGAACAACAGATAGTGTTAGGTACATTCGTCAGGATGGATGGTCCGAACATCACATTGTGGGCAATTAACAGTGTTCGTAAACAAGGTATCTTTACATAACATCACAAAGGTCAAGCGAGGGCATAATGTCCCGAAAGGGGGACGCGTCCCTTATTCATGGTTACAGCAGACGCCCAAGAGTCCACGCGTCATGCGATGATCCACAACCACTAATCACAGTCAAAGGTACAATCACTGGCGCATCTCAGCGCCTCTCTGAACTCAAGGTACAAAGGCCATTGGAAAACAAGGGTTAGCTAGTTTTTAGGACACGACTATTCACATCATCATCATCATTTCGTGTAGGATATATTGTCAATCGACCGTGTACACCTCGGTGTCAGAGTTGTTCGGAACCGCCTCTCGGCCTCTTACGTGGTTCCTTTAACGATCACAAAATGGCAGCCGGGACCAACGACTTAACGTGCCTTCCGAAGCATGGAATCATTATCAGACAATCAGGTGATTTAAGCCTGCAATGTCCTAATCAAACTTGAAACAACTAAACAAAGCATGCTTCCCGTGGGAATCGAACCCACGGCCCCCGGGTCGAAGGCGAACGCCTTAACTACTGGACCACGGAGATTCACATAGTCACATGCACGGATTCCACGTAAATTATTATCACGATACAAATTAGCGACCGCGGCCCATCACGCCTAAATTCTAAGTTCTCGATTATCAACGCCATGACATTTACTTTTCTTCATAACACGTCAACTACAAAATATGGCCAATCTCTTTACGGAAATCATGGAATAAGTACCTATCGTGAATTTCACTCTCCGATATACTAATATATACTTCCGACGCAATCCTACCAGAAAACGGCCGCATGGCATGGGTTGTGATTCGGAATACGGACAGTAAAAGTGCGTATTATGACGGTACTCGGAAATCAAAATATGCCGGTGGAAGACGCAATTCCGCTGAAAGTATGGAGCTGTAGAACTTCTGTGCCAGTCGTTCCGTGACCATGGCCGTTGTATTATGGTTGAAACGTCGGAAGTATAAAGATATTAATACGCACTTCTTATAAGTATACTTACAAAATCTTGTAAATTTACGTTTTAAATATGCAATGCGTTGGTTTAAAAATTGTGCACACCACACTTGCCTGTTTATCTGACAAGCTAACGGTTCAGAGGACATGCCTTCATGTAAGCGCTCCTTGAATAGTTTTGTTATTATTTCTTCATCAGATCAGCAGCCTGGTAGCGACGCGCGGCGAAGCAGCTGCGAGCGGCGCCGCCGTGCAGCGCGTGGGAGCGGCCGTCTGCTGCGCTGTCGAGCGGTTCGTGGCTGTGGGCGAGACCATCGCGGACGACAACCCCGACGTGCGGCACAGTATGGTGCTCGCTTGCAAGGAAGCAAGAGCTGCAGGTTAGTTATAGCTTTGTATATCTACTTTCGTAAGAATTCATCGTCACCATTTCGTGTAGGTTACGTTGTCTATCGACCATGTAAGCCCTGGTGTCGTAAGAAGTGAAGATGAATGATCGAAGCACAAATCAAACTTCTACGAAGATGCCGCCGCCGCCGTCTACGTAGCAGTTGAACGGGTTTTGAACTCATCACGCTTATCTATTCATTCTGTGCTTGAACTGATTATGTATTCAAAGATAAAATCAAATACTCGTACGAAACAAAAGCTAAGCCATGTAAAAAATAAGTATAACATCAATACTATCCATACTAATATTATAAATGCGGAAGTCTGTCTGTCTGTCTGTTAGCTTTCCCGGCCAAACCGCTGAACGGATTTGATGAAATTTGCTATGAATATAGTTGAAGACCCGAGGTCAAACAGAGGCTACTTTTTGCAGCAGGTGGAGCTGCGGGAAACAGCTAGTTTTAAATATTTTAGTACGCGTCGTATAATTACCAAATAGATACCACCAACTTATCCCATAGAAAATTAGATCTAATTGGTATTCCAAATTTATGATCAGGCCACGAATTTGCATAGAAATTGGGCGAATTTGGAATAGTTTTAGAGCTATTTTACCGAAGTAAGTAGTTTAGCACACACATTATAGCCACTAGTGCAGCAAGTACAAACAATGCCAAAATGCCACCTACATACATTGATTATGAATACTTGGAAGTAATATATCAATATATCTTAAACGAAATATGTACATATGATTACATCTTTATTTTTATAGTAATAAATTAAACTATTTTATATTTAATTCCTTCAACAATACTGTTTAAAGATAGCAGTCAGTAATTCATATTTTTTTGTCTCCATTTGAAAGTTTCATTGAAATGTTAAATGTACGTACCTATGTGTGTATAAAACTAAAAAGCGTATGTCTTTCTACACAAAACGAGCCAGCTATTTATTTAATCAATATCTATGAGAACTCGTTAAGGAATACATATTCCATGCTGCGCTGTTATAATCAATATTAATTTCCAATCAAAACCAATGACAGATCGACCTGAAACGGATTCGAAACGATGATACTTTTTACGCAAAAGTAATTTCTTTAATCGATTTCCCGCCACACTCACACATATGATATAAATGGAAATGAGAGGAATTTAATCCGCCCCCATACCATTTAGAGGCTTTTAATCAAGGCTTGCGTGACCTATAAATCTCACCGATATCTCTATTGTGCATTAGGGCGCCGAGACACATCGCTGTTTCTGCGGATAATACAAAGGTGAGGACAGTTTTTGTTCAATTATTATGATGAACTGAATGAACTCGATTATCCACGTATATTGGATTTATGTAATCGTACTTTCTAAATTATGAAAGGCGAAAAGAAGGGGATATTTTTGTTTTTTGTTTATCATTATAAAAGTAGATATCTAATAATCAATAAGTAGAGCTATGTCAGTTGCTTGTAAGTATCTAAAGTAGGTTCGGTGCCCCCAGGATAAAAGTAGACTTTTAAAAATATGAGAGTATTAAAATAAATTACATTAAAATTCTAAAAAGGTATTAAAAACAAAAATAAAACAGGCGGTTTCTATATCCATTATGCTGTTTAAAAAAATACATTTAACGTTTTCTCGATTTATTTAAATCTCTACCTGAAATGTTTAGGTAAAACAAAAATCTTGTATTCCGGTAGGAGTTGAAAGAATTTATTAATTTACTCTGAGTAGACACTGTGAAAACAGCAACAATTTTAGTTAATTACTATGTTTCTCATTGGGTTTTGTAATTCAGAAGTGCTAAAGAGGAAATCCAAACCATTGAGACGGCAATTAAATCTGAAACAACGCGGAACAAACAACTGAAATTCGAAATGGCACAAAAACTAGACTATTGATTGTCCCGATTTGCCCCTTAATTTAAAGTTCGCCTTCATTGACGACATTTCAAATGGAATGGGATGCGTATCCCATTGTTACGTCTCCAAGTCGTCGTAATTATATGTATGAAGGTACGTGTCTGTGCGTGTTTATGTACGTTTAGATAGAACCATTCAAATGTATGAGTTCATACGTCCGTGTTGTCTTATGTAGATCACTGGGAGGGTTGGAAATCTGGAGAGATCCATTTAATCTTATAGGGTTGTGCAAATGTACGTACAATCTGTTATACGTACCTCTACATTTAAATTTTTACAAACATTTTTTTCACATTAAATTTTGGTATGTATTATCTATACATCTTCTATACATATAAATAAAATTGGAGTGTCTGTTTGTAATATTGTAATAACCGTTTTTTACTACATACATATGAATATATAATGTATACATGCACCAAAATAACATTTTTTACAATTTTTGTCTGTCTGTCTGTTTGTTCCGGGTAATCTCTGAAATGGCTGAACCGATTTTGACGGGACAGGTGTGATGTAATAAGGAGTAACTTAGGGTACGTTTATTTTAGAAAAAAAAAAATTATTTTAGAAAAATAAAGTAAAAAACTAAAAAATTAAAGAATCGACTGTTAGGCGGAACGAAGTTCTCCGGGTCAGCTAGTATTTAATATAACTAATCTACTCTCGGCATTTCACTTAGTTTCTTTGAGAGCTGGGTGCATGAATTAATCATTTAATTGACATGCCTTGTCTCTAATATTTGATAGTAGATACAGAATCAGGAACATTTTGATATAAACTATATGAATTGTTTAAAAAAGAGTTCAACGCAACATTATTTTTTAGGGAAAAGGATAACTTAAAAAAACTGTCTTTTTTTACAAAAGTAAAACTCCAGTGTTTTATTTTAAGACTCTCACAGAGATTACTAGAATGATCCGTTAGTATGAGATCTATCCATCGTTATATATGTAACGACATAGCCAACCGGCGCACACTGTAAAAAAACCCGCATTCTAGCTTAATTTTATCCAAAATTCTAACATTGATTTTTTTTTCTATTGTTGTAGCTAGGTTCAAAAAATTATAAAAAATGTTTCAATCGTTAGCAAAACTGAGTCACATTCATTACGCGTTTTGCAGCGTTAATTTGTGCGAATTACGATTACGCTTACGAATGATATAGAGTCAATTAGTGTTATTTAAACTTTATTTCAGTTATTGTTCGTGTTGCATGTGTTAAGTAAAAATGCATTTTGCCCTATTAACAATAGTTAATATATCGCACCTTTAGAATTGAAGTGGCTCAATCCAAAATTCTTGATTTTTGGTAAACGCCAAAAAACTGTACGAGGAATTGGCCATTTTTTAATTTTTCCATTGTAATATTTATATTAAACATTTTAATGTCACAGTTTTTGTAAATAACTGTAGGTGAGGAATTGTTTTAATGATTTGATACTCATATTGAAAGAATAACTTATTAAAACCTTCGTTAATTGAATATCAAAAAAAAGAAGTCAATTTTTTTCTGAAAGAGATATAATATAGTTGACTTATTTAGCTTTGAGTCTTTTTTTTACTAAAGAATACGAAGAGAAAATATATCTATTTTAAAAAGAGGCGTTTATATTCTATAGTTTCTTTTTATTTAGAGACTTATTTTGAAATACTACTAATTTTGCTTGTTTTATAAATTAAAGTAATGAGACAAAACTCGGTAAGTTTTTATAATCATTTATTTTGAAATAAAGCATCTCCAATCATCTTTAAACACTGTTATCAATCATATTTAGCTATTACCATTAATACCACATTGTTACTCGTAACCTCACAAAATACTTGGATTTACTAATACTTGTTTAACGATTTAACAGTCAGTCTTTAAAATGCCTAAATAAACGGAAATAGTATTTAGAACTGGGGTTTAATCAACTCAAAATTAGAAAATATTCAACTGGGTAAGTATTAATTACACATCATAATATTATGCCATAATCCAAAATATATAGTATAGAACTAAAGAAACTTTAAAATCAGCAGTCTTTAACTTCTCATAAATGAAAACAAATAACTCTTCTCAACAAAGTCGAAAAATAACAATGAACCAAAAATTTATTTGGCTGCAATTATAAACTAGCCATACATTTTTTCAATAAAAATGTCTACAAAAGAATAGATAAAATACAAAAACTTAAAAACACCTTTATGAAACGAAAATAAACGCGCTAATAAAATAAATGTTTTCTTAGTAGCCTGTTTTTTAATTTGAGCAACTGATTTGACAGAGGTTGATGTCAAACACTCATTTAATTTTATGTGGGTTTGGAAAATTAATCAGTCTTGATTAAAAATAGAGTTTAACATGAGATCAATTTCAGTCATTAATTTCCACTTCAGTTCTATCAATAACAGTAAACAAATAAAAAAAAAATTACAAAACTGTATCATAAAACCAGGCATATGTACTAGGAATTGCTTTAGTTCTTACAAGGTAACTCAAATCTTTTTTTTTTATTTTCTGCAAGTTCTATTTTGTAATTATAAGCCTTTGATAATGTTATTTCACGAACTTCTTTCATTTTATTTCTTTTATTTCGCATATTTACTTCCTTATAATCTTCTTCAATGTATGTAGTTTTGTAGTAAAACAAGAATGGCTTATCTTTAATAAATTTTAACACTCTTATCTCGCTTTCTGAGTCCCTCCAACCCACTGTATTTTTATCAACATCCTGATTAAAGTTATAACCCCATTCATTCTGTAATACTTTTAGGTCTATAAAAAAATTGAAATCTAACTCTTTTACTTTAAATAGGTTGCCCGTTTTTCTAGCACCTCTCAGTAAAGGGACATATTGTTGAGGTATATAAATAGGACCGGACCTTAGATTTCTTTTTATTTCTTTTTCTATCAAACTGTGTGCATTGTCTCCCTCGTTCTGTGTATGTCCCTTAATCAAATATTTGTGCGTTATTGACTGAATATTTTCAAAATGAGCCACTGCATAAGAGTATAAACAGGTTATATATTTATTTTTATTTTACCCATTAGCATTATCCGAATAAAATATTATATTAATTGTTTTTCCTTCATTATTTTTACTAACTGTCTTTAAATAATCAAAAACGCATGAACCTACTTCTATTGCCCCTTTATTACCCTGTGTTTCATTCCAAAAGTAACAATATACGTCTTTATATGCGCCTAAGTCATTATCACTTTTCATATTAATATTTTTTGATTTTGATGCTAACTCAACTATGGTAAAATTGTAACAGTTAAGTCTAGATCTATAATAGAATGATGAAATATCTCCATTAGGACAAGTCATCGCAGCTTCCAAATCGTATACTGCACAAATATTTATTTCATTAATGTTACAACGATCTCGTCATTTTTCCTCTCTACATAGATTTTTTTCCTTAATATGCTTGTCATACTTTTCTTGCATACCTAACTTTTCATCTGATGATGCTAATTCAAAACTTGTACATTGGTCACACAAATCTTTTTTGGGTTTTAAAAAGCTAATATTAAATTGTGTGGTAAATATTGAATAATAAATCCAGTATGCAGCGTTAGGTATGTTTTCTTTGGTTTGATTAGCGTTAAAATCCCTACACAGCTCCTTTACACTCTTGCTACCATCAATGTAATCTCTTGTAGTAGAAGACCTTAGATAATGGGACTCTATGCGCGGTATACTATTTATATGATCTTTTATATCTTGAACAAGACCGGGGTCAATCGGAGCTCGGCTTATAGAGCGTCCTCTAAGATCTTCTCCTACAAAACCAGTTGAATTTGTTTTCAGCTTCACTGTTCTTATTTGTCTTTCTGTTATATCTAAAGTATTTAGAAAAAAAGTTCTACATACGCGAATTCTTTGACCGTCAACAGTAAAATAAAAAGCCGTATTGGGTTTCCGTGGATTGGCAGCATTTGTGTACTTATATTTAGGCTGTATCTCCATCATACATGACTTAATAAATGCTCTTTTTAAGTCTATACTACTCAGCTGCCAATAGCATTGAAATATTTCCCCTCTCTTCTCAGATGTTACATTGTCAGAACAGTGAAGCCTACAAACACAACTTTCTTTAACATTTTTAGCGGGTACCTCTCTGTTGGATTTTGAGAGTGATTTGTAGGCTTTACCGCTGTTTCGGAGCGATTTCAGCACGTTTTGCTTCCACTGAGAAGGATTGCGTAGACGCTTTCTAGATGTTTTCTTTTGTGGAAGTAATTCACATGAAACATCATCGTTTTCACTATCAGACATGGTGGTTGATGTACTAATCCGACGTGGTGGTCGTAGTGATGAACTATATGTCGGATCAGCATCACTAAGATCAACATCTGATTCGTCTGAATTTATGGGAGATTGAAGGTAGTTTATGTCTTTATAATGTCTTTTGCTAGTTGAAGGTTCTGGTGTACCTGATATGATTGAAGGAGATCTGTCATTGTTTGAGACATGTTCATTCAATTTCCCAGATGAAGAGGCCTTTAATGACGATGACGATGTCCTGGAGCTTGAACTGGATGACGAAGAACTTGATGAAGATGTACTACTAGACCGATCTCTCATGTTCTGTGAAGTGTCAGCTAAAGTCCTTTGTTTAGGCTTCATTTGCGGTAAAATATACGAACGCGTACTACCTTGTTTTTCCTCCAACGTAGTTGATTTCAAAATATTTTCCTTCTCACACGCTCCGGATTCATTTTGAACATGTTTATATTCTTCGGAACTAGCTGCTCTCATCTCTTTCTGCCGTTCTTGCGTTGTATTTTCATCCCGGTTATTTAATAGTTGCAAAATAAGGTCGGCTCGTTTCATAATTAATTTTAATCTGAAATAAAAATTAAATGACCCAATTACCATAAAGGTCGCAAATTCAGAAAGCATTCAGTATAAAAGCAGCATATTTCTAAATATGTCTTTGTAATCACAAAATGGATTTGTAAAAGAAAGCCATAACAGTAAATCAGACTTATAAAGTTATGCAATGTTTAGTAATAAAAAGACTGTACTATAAAAACGGCACAAAAATATCAGTATCATTTAGTATTAAAACGCCCCAAAGCGGAAAAGAGTCAGTACATAAATAAATATCGTACAAAAACTTACCTTGCGTTTACTATTAAAACGACGGATTACAGTATAAGTCGTTTACGCAGCAACCGCGCAGCGCCCAACCTTCTGCACTGTTGACGCAACACTAAAGGGGTCCTTTCAAAGCCAAGGAACGCGGGGGAAGCGCGTGTTCCGAAAGAGACGGAAATAGTAAGTTTGTCCCTTTCCGCACTAAAAGAGTCTGTTTATTCTTAAAAAACTGATAGATTACATGTTTATAGGGCGTTTGATGAATTAAAGTCATTTTCTTAAAATTTTTAATTACGTCTCTTCAATTCTAAAGGTGCGATATGTTAAAATCCACCATTTCTAATAAGACACGAAATTAACTTCGACTTTTTTAAGTTTTTAAATTGTATAGCATCATAGAACGCTGATAGTCTTAACTAACAGATACAACGTACAAATTATGCGGCATTTTTGCGACACCAGCACGGCTATCGAATTAACGAAATTGCAAATTAAAGCTTAAAAAGAACAATTTTCTTTTTGTAAATATAAGATCTCTCATTATAACAAATTTCAATAGAATTCGTGGGTTTAGTACCATCAGGTAGATTGCGATTTTCTTACAGTATGCGGAGTGATAACAATCAGTGTAACTCAAGCATAAATCACTTTTCTTTTATTCCACGTTTATGGAGGCATTTTTACGAGTAATAAATTAGTTTATACGACACTAAAGCCCTTTCCGTGAGTGGCCCTGATTTAGGACTGTTTGTCTACAACGCTTTTAGAAAAACAAGACCTAGCTTTTTAGATATTTGTAAACATCATCATCATTATTTAAATAAAAAGTAGAATTTCATCTCTATTTTGCATTAACGTAGCACTATAGAAGAATAGAATATGGCAAATAGCCAGGCAACCGAAAAGGCAAATTAAGTGTTAGTCAAATTTAATATAATGCAGTCAATAGCCATTTCGACTAAACTAGAAGAAGAAGTTTAAGCTTCCTGGAGTTCTTAAATAAACTTTATTTTGAACAGAACTCTGATCAGTCATTTGCACTTGCTTAACTTTGAACCACTAGGCAGACATAGTTAGAGAATGTTGAAACCGTCGTGTCACTCCAATAATTGAAACAAACATTGCGGAGTCATAAATCACAACAGTCCGTACGAATCTTTTCTGAATTTTCCGAATTAAAACAAAGAATTATTCTAAGCGAACTCTAAATTAACGGATTAACTGACATTGATGAAAAAAATATATTTGTTCTCAAAAACCTTTTCTCTAAATTCTCAATGTTAATTTTTTTAAGAACTTTGGATTTCTTGTCGTTACAAAGTTCCAATCACAAAATCGAACCATGTCCATTCTCATATTCCAAAATATTTGGAACGAACGAGAACTAAATTAGAAATGGAAGAAAAATGGTGAATCCTTTTCATGGTCCAAAAAATACGGAAGTGTATAACGCCAGGTGGGTCCAACAAGAACAAGATTATCCCAGATCGAAACAAATCTAATAAATTGCAGGTGTCGAAGCTGGCCTTCGTATTCAAAATATATAGCTTACAGAATGGAGTTACGATTATTATCTCGTTTTCTTTAAATTTAATGTTCCTCTTACATTTGTTCAAGGTCCTTGGTATAAAGTTTAGTGGTAAGGAAAGAATATATATCGTGGTTCACATTAAACAAATGCAGGCAATTAGAAATAATTATCAATATTACCTTTTATTACATGATTCCTAACAGTCAGAAATAAATAATCAAACTTCTGTGTCTTTTTAAAACGACATTTGTGAAGTAGCAGTAGCAGATACTTTCTCAGTTCTTCTGTTGACCTATTTGATGAGTCTTGTACTACTAAAAAGTAAAATATAAGATATTTGTTGTGGAATATAGTGAATCATGTCAATATACACGTTGACAGCATAACTTGTGAACGGATTTTACGTCTAAGCATACGGAAGTACAGCTATATGGGTTCTATGTTGGATTACATAATCCTAAAAACACAAGAGGAAATGTGGGTCGCCACAAAGTTGTATGGACAGCTAAAATGCCACGCCTTGTATTTTTGTATAAATCAAATCATATATTATCAGTATAAAGGCGCACCCTCTAAAAGCGCATTATGGATTTAGCAACGCACATCAAAAGGTTGGTTTGCATGAGAAACAAATCAAAATAAATAACTTCATTTAAGTTTCTTTCAATATTTAAAGTCTGTTTTTTACAGATTATAAAATACAGGCTCTGTGACAAACATCGGATTCTTAGTATTAGTCCTTTTTGCTCACATACACAGACACACGCTCATAGAAAAACATTACAGAATTCTTCATTCATGAGGAACTCGATAGTCGAGCGTGACCCGCGTATCCGTATTGAATGCGTGTCAAGCGAGGACGTTACGCGACCACTATTGGATTGGTCGCCATTTTAGTGGCATTTTCTATCTTGAGCTCCTCCGTGCTTCTGAAGGCACGTTAAGCCGTTGGTCCCGGTTGTTTTCGATAGATAGCAGTCGTGAGGCTGTGTCAGATGCCTTAGGGCAGCCTGAAAAATTCTGACAGTGTTGGCCACTAACACACCTCAGGTCATGTTCCTGTTGGTCTGGTTTCCCTGTAAAAAGGGTTACGGAGGTCAGACAGCAGTCGCTCCATTGTAATAACCAGTTCCGCCAAATCTAGGACCATGACTTACAGCGTACTCTAGGCTCCGAAGCGTAAGTTGACGACGCAACTAGGAATACACGCTAGGATGATGATGGCTCACATACACAGACACACACTCATAGAACACAATTACAGAATTCTTCATTCATTCATATAGAGAGAGTTACGTGGTCAATCGATCTTGCACGCCCTGGTGTCAGAGTTTTTCCGAACAATTTATAATAGTGCTTACGTACCTACGTGTATAAGTACACGTAGGTACGTAAGTACACAACCCAAAACGAAGTGTTACGTATTATTAGATTATAGTATTATGGCGCTAACATTCTTCTTCGTCCAGCGTGTTTTCCAGTTGCGTCCCCAGCTGACGCTTCAGAGCCCCATTTACATTGTCTAAAGATGATCAACTCGATTCTTATGAGTCAATTGGAGTTTAGTTTTGTAATTACTTCTATCATAGAACTTTACTATTTTGTAATGGAATGTCGCTGTGAGATAGCAGATTATATGCATTATACTTCATTATATTTAGCAAAGGCAAACAAGCGTAAACAAAATATTTGCACGACTGTGGCCTACGTGGCTGTAAACCGGTTTAGTTATGGTCAAGTTTGTTTTCCTATATAAGTTTACTTGTCATATTAATCTGAACACAAATTGTTGCCGAAATATTTGAATGTTCGTCTGGACCACCGAGACTTGTTGTAGTAAAGGTTCTATGTACAACTGTATTTGATAGGCTGTGTGGTATATGAAAATAAAATGAACCATTTTATTTCTTTAGATGTCGTAAAAAGTGGGGTGACTAAGGAATAAGTGAATGAGGGTGACAAAATGTTGAATGTTTTTAGCTTTTCCACACGAAAAGAAGAAGAGTTATTTTCTTCATTAAGTCTTTTTTGGTAGGTATTAAAAAAACATTTTGCAATAATAACATTTTCTAACAACTTGAAGACTTCTATATTGGCGTAAAACAACTTTTATTAGGTACTTCATTCCGCTGAAGTTTTATCTCAAAGTCTAAGAGTAATTTGTTAGATTTATTTCTTTATCAGTATCTGGCAAAACAGAAGCCCTATCAACGAAAGTTGCATTTCCTGTAAACAACCACACATGAAACAGCCTGTAACACCTGCAATATTGAATGTTTTATTCTCGGAGAGTAAAGTATACATGCCGCTCTCTCCGTAAAATAGACCTAGGGTTGTGCCTTTAAGATATACATAATTACCTACAAAATAAACATTGACGACCTCGGTAGCCCAGTAGTAAAATTAATAGCGTACAAGTAGGTATACTTAATGAATAAGTAGGTTTTTATTTAATTAAACTATTAAAAATACAATTAAACTAACAATACTAAATAAAAAAAGGAACCCTAATTTAAAAAAAATGTTTACTTTAAAAAATTGGTGACCAGTCTATACTACAAAAACAAATATCTAAAATTCATTAAAGAGGTAGCGTCCGGTCTCATTAGTCATGTTTAAATTTTAGTTATATTTTTAAATGCAATCTCATTCAGGCTATTAAGAAATAAAATATTATTGGATTATATGAGTGAGAACCCTAAGAGTACTCCTGAGAAAACTGCTCGTAGCTACCTGAAGTTACAGTTACAGCTGAACTTTACCGTCGGCCGAACATCACGCAACACTCGTAAAAGCATCCGCACAAATTCTCTGTTTTATATCCTTATTCATGAACGTTACAGCAGACATTTATTGCTAACTAATTAAATTAAGTCGTGTTCCTTTTTAAATGTTAATGAGATAACTAACGCTCTTAGGAAAGAGTAACATAGAATGTAAACTGCTTTTTTTCCTGTAAGAGATGAAAAGACGTCCATAAAACTACTATTTTGCCGACAACTCATGTAGTAGCAACCGTCATTACATTTGAATACTTGTCATCTATTAGCCTAATTATAATTTGTATACATAGATCTGTATAGGTTAAACAACGTACCTAAGATATAAAAGTAGGTAAACAAGAATTAAAACACAACAGCTCTTTTCAGCAGTAAATATTAGTGACTATAAAAATATTTAACACATATAAAACCTCATCCGTTTAATATACTATTACCAACTAAACACATAAACTTGTTAGGTTTCAATATATACTCGTACTCATGGGGATCGTAAACTAAAGTTGTGAAAGCTTTATTGGATAACGGTTCTGCTTACAACACATTTAACTTCAAACAGGCAACTTAGTCAAGGAAAGTTTTTTATCGTCGGCAAGATGTTGTTCTCGATCCTCTTTAGTTCCAGATAACTAAATAAATCTTGCTTAAATGGTCACCCTAGTTGAAAACAGACAGAAAAGCGATAGAAGAAGCGTAACTACCTAGGACAGGCTTGTTAGAAAAACTGTATGCATGGAAGTAAGGTACAACATCCTAAAAGGAAGTATTAAGAAGTTTGTTTCAAGTTAAATGTGATTGCAGTGTTTTAAGTAACAAATAACAAAGTAAGTAGTTGCAAGTAACTGAAAAAAAGATAAAGCAAATAGAAAGTGATATTATTTGTGAATGAAATTTAAGTGCATGAAAGAAGTGTGTTCATATCTTATTATTTTTAAAGTAGACTTCGGTGTTTTGCGTGTCATATTACTGGGCAATGGCCTTCCCCTTTTTTCTTCACTATTTTATTTATTATAGATTATTTATACAGTCTCTGGCCTTTTTGACCAGTCTTCTTTTTTTTATTTATTTATTTAAGGTACACCAACAGATTACATGTTCACACTATCGTATACATTCTAAATTAGTACTTATACTAGCATGCAACCCAATTATAGGTGAACACAACATTTTCATAATAACACATTAACAAACAGTTTGAATCATTGACAATATGGAAAGCAGGTAGGTATCGCTATGTTATTTTATCGCTACAAGTATAATTATTGTAACATAATGTTCGCAAAACAACATATGCACACTTATGCAGAATATATATGGTACAATACTCTGTATTGCAAGTTTAAATTTGGAGAGAGAATCGTGATGAATGTCCAAGTCACACTTTTCGTTTACCTTGTTATAACTAGTAAGCATTCTTGGTAAAGGCGCGTGTCTACCGAGGTTAGTTCTAGATCGAGGAATAAGAAACGTCCCGAATAGTCTTCTTCGGGAGTTAGGTCTAGGAACAGTGTATCAAAAATATCTTGATAGTCGATTAGGCCACGAGTTTATTTATACAGAAACACCAAATCAATTATTTGGCGGCCTTTTTCAAGGGATACGAGTTCAAATTTTGACAAACGGTCGTAATAATCGCTTCTATAACTGAAGTTAGGGGTTCTGAATGCTAGCTGTCGTGTGAAGGCTCTCTGGACACGCTCAATATTATCTATATGCTGTTTATAGGACAATATGTCTTTTAAGAACTGTTGTCGTCTTCGCGTCATATGTAAATAAATATATGCACCAAACTACCTACTAAACATAAAAGAAACAATATCTTTTAAAATGTGTATAAAAAGCCTTATAGCTATTTTTAGAATCGAACATTGGGACCAATGAAGCTTAAAGATCAAATGTTCACCCTGCGCTTACTGGCCATGAAAATTTCAAATCGACGTTCTATTTTATGAGCACCTGAAACTCTGAATTACTGGAATCACATCTCCGATGGTTATTCGTCCAAGTGTCAAGGGAGTTTAGTTTGAACTCATTGAACAAAAGTACTGAACCAACGACGCGTGAGTCTCCGATAGAGCCGCCCACGACCTTCTACATTATGTGCAAAAATCAACCTTCTGTCTATGCTTTAAGAACATTAAATCAATTTAAAAAGAACGCCTGGCCTTTCTCGCGACATTTACTCGCTCCTTGTGATGCACAAAAATGCTTCAATGAAATTATCAAGGCTAATAAAAGTTCAACATTACACGCAAATTAGTCTACTAAGGTCGTCGGTATCAATTTAAAATTAGAAAGCCGAAGTGAATTTTTATCGTGACATGCTGAAAAAAACGAGTTAAAAGGTATACAAAAATTTCTATGAAATATACTATTTGTGATCAATTTTTTTTTATTTTCTTTTACACATACAGTAAAAGCTTTGAAAAGTATAAAACCTGTAAATTATTTGAGTATAATCGATATCTATATTCATTTTAAACTTTGTACATATCGTTACACATGTATATACTCGTTCTATAAGAAAATACTTATTCAAATGACGAAAGCAAGTTTTGTACGAACGTTATTCTTTACAACGTCATTTAGAATCGCTAACCGATCCCCAGATACAATACATGAACGAGCACAGCTTTGATACCGACTGGCAATTTGTTTGTATTGCTCACTTTGTTACTGCCACGGATGCGTTTCAGTTTTCTGATGCAGCTTCAAAGAGAAACTTAGCGTGGAAATTATTCGAGCAGTATTGAAGTTAGAAATCGGTGCGAAATATTCTTACAGTTTTATCGTTTTGGTGTAAAGTTGATACGTAATTTCTTACTAGGACGTTTAAACTTTCTTATCATATTCGTACTGTCGTATAAAAAATAATTGGCAGAAAGGTTATTATTATTAGTTTTCCACGCCTGAAACTTAAAGCTATTCCCCGGGATTCTTTGTATTCCCCGGCTATTCTTCTCTGTGCTTCTCTAGTCATAATTCTGATTCAGTTTTCTTTAAATGATAGCTTTAGGTATTGAATCGGTTTTAATTTACACAAATTTTATAAACATCCGATAATTTGAATTATTGTCGACAGAAAATTTTCCACATTTGATAAAAACAGTGAGACAGAATCAGAACTGAACACAAATACGTGTAGCACACCTGAGCAAAGGACGTGAAATAGTGCTACAATTTCTCGGGCAGCTTACTCCAGCTAAAACGACCTACTTGCATGAAAGGCCGCGTAATGAAAACTCGCCTTTACAACATTATTCCAAAAGCGTGCTATAAAAGACAAATCCCACTATTATTGGCATAAATGTGCTATAAACGTGACGTCAGAGGAGAAACTCAGGCACGCATCAGCATAATGCTGTGATAATGTGCTTCTTGAGAGCGGCCTAGATCCCGCACCCTGCGGATTATAGCTCAAAGCTCCACACCCAAATAAGCTCTTTATGCCGGTCCGGATATCCTCTGTACGAACTAGATTGCATTTCACAACGTCTCTTAATTGAACATACTGTAATAGAAACGTATACATAAACCTAACAAAACAAAACAAAAATCCAAATAATTTACATTTCCTAGGGATAGTAAACTGATTCGCCTGTTTATTGCATGTCTTTTTCAAGTGGGCGCAATTTTACAAACAATAAAATACCCAAGAGGCTTTACGTCGGGTAGATAACCGATTATAAATATGATTAATCTTATTTATTGCGGCGATACTAAGCCACATGTCTTTAGACTAAACGTGCAGTTTATAGTGCACCCAAAAAGAATCTAAAACGTTCCTAAGTGCACCGTGTTGACGACAATATGTAACGTACTTACTTTGACTGAAAAAAAAAACCTGGGAAGCGAAATGTTTGTCATGGAAAATTATCAAAACAGAAATAAGCTTCTCGATCTTGAGCCGTCAACTCGCAAAGACATTTCATTTGAAATTTAATTTTAACTTGTCACGTACCATTATTAATAATTTGAGAGATACCGATATCTTTGTCGTTGTTCCGTGTCCCTTCGCGACATTTCAGACGATACCAAAAATACTGAGTGTTTTGGTGCTTACTGATTCCCTATTACGTACGTATTCGAAGTCCTTTGAATTTCAACTATTAAAAATTAGTTCGTGGGTAGTAAAATTAATTTTTTGATTGCTATTAACATTTTCGGATTTGTTTTGGCGTTTAATATAAAAATAATTTTGCTTAGTGAGCAAAGAAACAGGTTTTCGAATTTTGATGATATTTACATTTACATAATACTATACATACACTTTTCGTAGTTCTTTAATTGTCCGCCCCCGCAATCGTCTAATTCATTGAGTTTTAGGAAATTACTAATGGTTTAATTATTGCCGTGCTGAAAATTAATATGCAGCACAATAGGGAACAAATGAAAATTTCAAAAACACTTGATTATTTTTCTGGTGGTAGGAATAAGGTTCCTTATTATTCAAAAAAATATCAGAGATACTATTAATACTCCTAAAATATGGATATTGACGGCTCTCTGGGCTGATGCCCGTGCCACATCGATTGACATATCAAAATTAAAAAACAACAACTGCCATTTAACCGTTTTGATAGTTTGACTATGACACTGATATTAACTTTTTTTTAATTTTGATATGTCTACCGTTATGGCACAGGCACCGGCCCAAAGAGCCGTCAATATCGATATTTTAGGGGTATTAAATGTAATTATTTTTTAATATTAATTGGCTGATCATAAAAATCTGATATTTTTTTCGGTTAACAAGGATCTTTATTTCTACCACCAAAAAAAACATCAGGAGTTTTTGAAATGTTCATCTGTTCCCTATTCAAACTATTACAAACCTGACATTTACTCGAAGCCAAAAGGTCGTGGGCCAGAATAAGCAACTTGTGTAAATTTATTAAGGCATTTGGCTCCCGTTTGCTTGAATGTCTATCTTATTTGTGTTTCAAAGCCAACTGACAACCTTTGTGGGGCTGCCAACGACTTCCGCTACTTTTTGATGGATATTACTTTACGAAAACTATTACAGTCTGCTACAGGCTAGCAAAAACAAACAAAATAGAGGGATATTGATCAAGTTTACCCTAGTAAGTTTAGCTAGAAGTACAATTTATGAAAATTAAAGTCATTCTCAGGTAAATGTGTAGTGTTCAGAACACACACTTTGATACTTTGTCACTTTAGTCAACTTCAAATAGGTACATTGCAGTAAATGCTCCAAGTTTGCCCGCATCTTAGAGTAACTTAAGTTAGTTAAGTATATAAGATCGGCAAGATTAGAAAAACTAACAACCAATAATATTTTCTATAGATTTTTTAACGAAGCGGGTGCATTTTGACGATGTAGTTGCTTATTTGTTTAAAACAATAAAATACAAACAATACCTTATGATAGGTGGTAATTAGGGGTGACATTTTGGCACAGATTTTGGCATGGAATTATTTTTTGTATTATGACAACACTCTTGCGCATTGTTAAATTTACAAAAGTGTTGTTTTTTTTAATGATCAAATAAATATTATTTTCAGTCTTAGTTGTTTAATTACTAATGTTTTGATTTCAGTAGACATTTTTTTATCCAATTTTTAATATTATACAAGACGTATGATAGAGCTACAAAACTTGTACTGATTCGGTTGTCATTGATTTATTTGATTAAAACAATGGAAAAAAATAACGGATTATTACTATTTATCCTTGCACTCATATGTTTTAGGCTAAGAAGCTTTTGTTGAAATTGATAGCTATACAATTCTAATAATTTTTAACACTTTCACGGACAGTCAAGAAAATAACAATGACACTCAATTATTGTTATCTACGTCGAGAGACGTTACTGTCCGTGAAAGTGTTAATGTTATAATGAATCAAAGGTTTATATATATATATATATATTTTTTTTTTTGTGATAACTTCACCGTATGCGGAAGCAAAATAGCCGCATTAATAAATAAATAATTAGCTAACACTACTTCAGTCACATAATCTACCTACAATTGCTTGATTTTTAATCTAATAATAATAAAGCTAATTTATTCTACCACCAAATTTCTATAGTTTACGTGACCAAATTTGAATAGGTATTAGAAAGTCTATATCAGCCACGAAGATGTCGTGTCGCACGGATTTTCAGTCGCAATATCTGATAGACCAATAAGTTTAAATTGCTAGGTGCGTAATTTAAAAGCAATTTTCTAAGACTATGAAGGAACCGTCAAGCGGCTTCATGGCATGGAATGGCATCATTTGATAAACGACATGACTACACAAGCTAACCCGGGCGGGACGGAACAACCGTCATAAAAATAGAACGCGGAAATATAGGGATCCTTATAGCGATAAATATCAAATAATGATATTTATTTTGTAAAATTTCTTCCCTTTGTTTCCCTTTTTTTGCCGTAAATGTGTATTTGGTGTCCGAAAGACATGCATTAACAGAGTTGTAGTACATATTGATATATTAAACAAATAGCAACACAGTACCAGTAGCCGCTCGCTACACAAGTAAATTACAAAAATTAATCTGAGATTTCTAAATAGCACTAAATAAAGATAAGAGAACATACGACATACATATATAATGAACTATACTTAAAATGTTACTTTAGCAACATAAGTGAAGAAAGAAAAAATAATAATTCGGTAGGTATCCCATGTGCCGTGTGTGAAAGCAGGACGCAACAGGCCTAAGCCCGGGATTACCGCCCTTAGGGGCTTCGCGCAGCAAATTGAATGAACGCTAACATTTCTCGTATGTCTCAACTTCTAACTAACAAAAATAACTGAAACACACACCTTCGCTTTAATAACTCTTACTCCAATACTGATTGGTTGTCAAACAAATTCACCAAGACGTTTTTATGATCAGCCTGTCGGATTTCATCGCAAAAAAATGATACATGAGGGAAGCATCGTAGGTATAAAAAGTCATGTTGACATGTTTATAACGCCGCCCGCAGAAGTTGCCGGAAAATCGTGATATTTTCGCCATACTACCATCGTAAATGTGTTAGAACATGCAACAGTCAAACATTGTAATTTATTGACACATGAAACTGTTGAGGTGGAATTGATATTTTGAGTAATACCTCTTTCTGCTGTTATATTTTTGTATAAATATTAGTTGGGTCACGAAGGTCCTATTTGGCCATATAGAAACGCTTCGTCATTTTCCGGAAATGTCTAGCCGGCCGCCGGAAATTCATCGGAGGCAATTTGTAGTTTCGCTTGAAAATTTTCAGCAAACAAGTCCGTAGTGGCCGTGTCCACTCGTTAGCAAATTCGCCATTTTTCGTTTTTACATTTCCCAACTACATATCATTCAATTAAGTCATTTTTGGCTCAAACCAAAAAAATTGTATACGTTTATTATTCAGTAGCCGATTACAACATATTCAGTACTAATAAATGAATAATATCTTATTAGTTTATTTATTAATGTTGGTTGTGGTTTATGTAGTACTAGCTGTTTCCCGCAGCTCCGCCTGCGTCAAAAAGTAGCCTATGTTTGACCCCGGGTCTTCAACTATATTCATAACAAATTTCATCAAAATCCGTTCAGCGGTTTGGCCGTGAAAGCGTAACAGACAGACAGACAGACTTTTGCATTTATAATATTAGTATAGATGCTGATTAATCGTATTATTTGCAACATAATCACATTTTCATACATGACACCGTCAAATTTTCAATGACATATGCTTTGTTACAGGTAAAATTGTGATTTGGTGAACGAAGTCAAGAGAGATCAGAAAACTGGTAGTTATATAGTTAACAAAGTTAAAGCAGGAATTTTATTTATTAGACATAAATTATCACGTATGGTAACTCATACCATTCAAATAGGTACGTGGATTATACGTATGTACAGTCAGCAGCAAAAGTGCATGCACAATTTTAGTACAAATATACTGCAGATTATGCATGCACTTTTGCATCGTACATAACAAATAATTTTGCAATTTCCTTCATACGGAACCGTGAAATAGGATGACAATCTTTCTAATCTTTCGAAGTATATGTAGCTACAGTTTTGATTTACGGCTTCCGTGTAACTAAACAATCAGTTAAAACGAATCGTGATAAATCTCGACTAAGCTCTAAACGGAAAACCTTCACCTCATCAGCTAGTCTTACAGCTGTGCTTTTACGTATAAATTATTCGAGAAGTGTTCTCTCTCCTCCAAGCATTTTAAAAATTTCTTTATACGTCCTCAACTACGTAAGTCTACGTTTTTAAAGCTAGGCGATGAGGCAAGCTTTATTGAAATCAATCAGAGGGAAACGATTAAGCAGCATAAGAAAGATACTTTCATACTTTAACCAATCTGCAACTTACTAAGCTACTACTTGCCTAATTATTCTGTTATTATCGCTTCACCTAACTTCAGATTCGGATTATTTATAACGAGAGAAATAGTAGCAAATTCACTTCGTCCATACTTAAAATTTGCACTCTAATACCAACGTGCATGGCAACAATAAATAGCCTTCTGAATTGTGCTATCTATAGCTACTATCAAAGCTAGACAATTTAGGTCACTTTTAACACAGTATTCCAATTTTTCACAAAGATAGCAATCGCTCATGCAGCGCCGCAACCCGCGGTAGAATAAACGACAATAATTTGTTTACGAGGCTTTGTCCAGTCACACCAGCCTCGCGCCGCGTTTATGGTTTTGCGGTGTAATTAAATATTCTACATTTTAACAAAGTGCTGCATTAATTTTAAACAGTTATTATACTTGTGCGGAAGTATATAAAGAATGTATGATGTATCTTTAAAATATCTCACGCCTTGGCTTTATGGGCTCTATCCTAGACCACCATTGAGAAAGGAACGTTGCGGTTTTGATGCTCTTTTAGACCACACATCAGAAGGGATCGTGGTCATTTGCTAGACATTCTAACATTTAAAAAAAGACAAATTAAATATAACCTGTGCTATTGTCTAAACTACACTATATTTTATGACATGGATCCTATGGATCTTAAATTTGTCGCAGGCTTATTATTTTTCATTTTAATTACGAGACGCTACTAAGCAATACTTTTGTTTTATTATGGTACATACTTTAATTAAGCCTCAATGAAAATGAATTAAAAATATACTTCATATTTGGAGCCCTATTTGTGTTTATGACATATTTGTCGAACGCAAATCGTTCAAAGTCTTAACAAAAATTTAACGAAAATGATTCGGCTCGGCTATTATGCGCGAGTCACAATTTTCAAAAATAGCACCCCTTAATTTTACATGTACGAGTCATAAAAATGTCATAAGTATTACGTATTATAGAGCTCACCCAACCTTTGAAAAGCAAATCTGCTTTATCTAAAGAGCAAAAATATTAGGGTCGCCCACAAAAGGGATTTTTTGAATTATTAGGTCACATTGGGAAATTGGTCACGTAATTTCAATAATAGACAAATCCAAAAGCTTATATACCTCCATTATTTTTAACAAATATATATTTATAAAATACTTGACCAGCTAATCAGTTTTCATTATTAAGTAGGTATTTCATCTTAACAACATAAACTGTAAGAAACTGACTTTTTCAAAAAGTCACCTTGTAGGTATAAGGATTTGATTGCGAGGACAAAATTAAAGTCTGCTAAAAATATTGTACGCCCTACTACCAACAAACTTTTTATATACAACTTTAAAACATACCTATTTACAGAGGACTACTTATAGTTCACTTGATGTGTGTGACACGGAACAGCAAAGTAGAACCGAAATTGATGTATAATTGTATGTTGACGCAGTATTATCCACACGAGTATCGTTACAAAGCATACAATTTGCATGGTAGTATTATGGTGTGATGTCACGATATTAATGTTGTATTTCATGTAATGCCAAGAGGCGACGCCGAGATTCCTCATTGGATCGTTGACTTTCTTCACCCGATACTGATTAAATCCAAGATTCTCTCTCATTTCTCGGGATTTTTAAATTAAAATGTCATCCTTGGCGAGCGCCTGAATCTGGCCCCCTTATTCATAAAAAATAACAAACGTTTGTTAAGCCCATTTTAACTTAAATGTGTTGTCTCTTTCTTTCACGTCAAATAACATTAAGAGAGAAATTGACTTAACATCGTTAAAATATATTTAAACTTATGGTAGAGCTACATCGATCGCATTTCATATGCTGATGTGTAACGATCCGACCGCGCAGTTTAGATTTCTTTTATGGAGTTCCTATGCAAATAAGTCAATTTATCAGAAACGTTATGTTGGTGTATTTCCTTGGGATTAATATATCATAAATCCCTCGTGGTGAGCGACCTGGATATTGTATATGAGAAACCGCTACCAAAAACCAGGCTAATATATCGGATTAGGTATAATTCTCTTAGCTCTTCATGCCGTAACCTGAACTTATTTTGAAAATATCTTTCGAATTACCAAGGCACAAGGTTTACTTTAAACAAAAAGTAAAATTGTACAGTCAGAAATTTATAAGATTTACTAGCAGTTTCCCGCGGCTCTGTCCCCGTTAAAAAGTAGTAGGTATATTTGACCATGGTCTCTATCAAAATCGGTCCAGAGGTTTAGCCGTGAAAACGTAACAGACAGATGGATAGACAGAATTTCGCATTTATAATATTATTATAGATAGTATGAAAGTATGGATAAATTTATAAACTCATTCACATTTTTGCTCGAGAAGCTGTCCGTCATGAATATTATTAATTTATAAATTTAAATATATACAAGCACAGCTAGAGCCTATTAATACAATGCCGAGTGATCAATTTATTTTCAGCGGCAGCTTGGAACAGAGGCAATTGTCGAAATTAATAATGCACTCAACAAATTAGAGCAGAATACCGAATAAATTCTCAGTATAGCGACGACGGCCGTAGTCAGAGCAATAAATATGTAATTAAAGCAGCCACTTCGTAGGGGATTATGCACTTCAAAGGTCTGGGTGCAGCTATTCGAGCTCGAGAGGGATTTCCTTTATGATACGCTTAAATCTTACACTTAAAATTGCAAATCCACGATTATCACACGAGGAAACAAATTATTTTTCTTTCATATCTTTGCATTTCACGCTGTATCTTTGGTTGTACGCATTAAACAGTACGCGGTGTTTAAATCTATTTTTCATCCAAATTATTTCGTTGCAATTTTCAGTGTTCTTAGAGTCCAGTTCCATCACTTAATTTGACCAGACTAATACCTACGTACAATTTTTTTTTCTGTTTTTAAATTTTATAGGTTTTTCATATTTTGGATGAGTACTTTTGTTTATATCCATATGTGTCTTTCGTACCCGGCTTGTATAAAACGAAAACAAAAGAAGAAGAACATTGGTGGCCGACATAGCCGAGCGGATTAGTTCTTTGAAGTGGCAGTGGGCGGTGCACTTAGCGCGGAGAACCGATGGCCGATGGAGCAGAAATGCTCTCGAATGGCGACCACGAACCGGCAAGCGCATTGTTGGACTACCGATTGGACCACCGACCAGATGATCAGATGACCTGAAAACGCTGGACGCAGGCCGCTTACAACCGGTCATTTTAGAAATCATTAAGAGAGGCCTATATCCAGCAGTGGACTGACTGCGGCTGAAATGATCATGACATTGGTTTTGTCCAGGGGAAGCAAAATGGCTCTGCGTTATTATGCCAATGTATGGACGCGGCAAACTTTGTATCCTGATAGAATGCGGATTAGATGAACATCCACTTTATAACCTTAATCATCTCCTTGAGACTGAAACAATACCTGACATGTAGTTATTAATTTAACATATCCACATAGTATTTATCTACTTACCCATATAATATCAATACATTATACGTTCCGCATTAAAGGAAAAATACCTTCGTTAATACTTAGTGACTTCCAATCTAGGTAGAACAATAAGGTAAAACTAGGTGCTCAATTGGTTCAGTCTCGTTTAGGAAGTGTTTAGTTTTTCATTCAAAGCTAGGCAGATGTGGCCTGAAAGTAGACGGTCATCCCTTAGCCGGGTATATCGATTGCAAATCTAGCTGCCTCATTCATGGAGATACATAGTATTGTAAGGCACATGAGTGGGCGGCGAGGCTGCGGTCTAAGCTGGCCGTACCATAAAGTAAGGAGGAATCAATATTCTGTGGCCTTACTGTACATCACATGATAAATAGGGCATAATGTTGCCTCTGATCGGAATAAATTGGTTACTTACGTGTGCAGTTTCTCTACACAAGATAATTTATTGCCATTTTAATATTACTTAACGCGCTACCCTAACGATAATCATTTTAAATTTCGACTGCATCCGTAGTTAAGGGCTTAAGGCATTCGCATTTGACCGTGGGTTCGATTTCCACGAAAATGATATTTGTTTACTTGTTTTCAGTTTGGTTGGGACATTCATTGCAAGCTTGAATCACCTGATCATAATGTTTTGTCTGAAAATAAGGATTATTCCGTGCTTCTGAAGATACGTTAAGCCGTTGGTCCCGGCTATCATTTGGTGTTTGATAAAAAACCATATTGTAGAGGTCGAAAAACGGTTCCAAATAACTCTGAAACTAGGGTGTACAGGGTCGATTGACCATGTAGCCCATTCGTAATAATATATTTTAAATTTTAACTAAATGATTGGTTTGTTGTTATTTGTCTAAAAATACTAATAATACAATTAACATTGATCCTAAAAACAGTAAAAAGACTCTGATTTGCAACAACATTGCGATTTACTCCAAGTGAAACGTCAATAATTTCCCAAGAGAGGGCGCTACTGGAGATTTATTACGCCACTTCGACTCCAATTTAATGTGTTTAAGATGGAATCTTAGTTTAAAACCTACTGTTTACTCACATACACGTACCACGAGTGACATGATTGAACTAAAAAAACATACCTAAATATTTATTATATCTAGTTTTAATTGTCTATACCACCTAGATATTAAATAAAATCAAGATATTAAAGAAAAACTTATGTGATAGCTCTATATTGCCAAGAATAAAGCCTGCACTTGCATATTGTACATGCACTACTTACATTGATTTATAGATATTCAAATAAGTCTATATTTAATGATGTCTTATGTTTTCACGGCTGTTAGACATTAAATTAAACTAAGTATTTTAATACGGCTTTATCGCGTTTATTATAAACTTTAAAACTGTAATACAATAGTTTATTTCAATTTGAATATCTATCAATGTAGTCAGAGTGTCTTCTTTAAGTCTCTGTGACAAAAAGTAGGGACACTTCTAAATTGCGTAACTAAATTGTAATGAGAAGTGTCGCAATCCAAAAGCTAAGCCTTAGACTAGGAACTTTGTAACAACGTTAGCTTGTTAGATTCCACTAACGCTACTGAAGCTACGGAGGATTTGCCTCATTTACTTCTACCCTACCAAGATCTGGAGGCCGATTGAGAGTTTTGAGATTAAGTTTTTTTTTTTAGTAAGCCGCCTTTTTTTCCTTTGTCAATACATTCCCCCATAGGTACGTTAGCAAAATCAACGGTAAACCTCTGCTTGCTACTTTTAACCGATGCACTCCTTTATATCTTATCATTTTACCGACCGTATTATCAGCCGGTTGTTTTGAAGCCGAGGGTCGGTTTTTTGCCAATGCTGAAACCGCCTATAGAAACGGACAATTATATAATTTCTCGACTTAATCGATTGTTATGATCGATTTAAGAACGTGTTAAAATAGGTGCAAATTTATTATGCTTTAATTTTCTAACCCATACATACTTATATCTTCTATTTATCAAGATTAAAACCGATGCTATTGAATGTCGATCTTTCAGAATCTGTCCTAAAAGTCCCCGTTCGAGCAGTTTATAAAATATGATATACTACTGCAAGATATATTAATGACGTGTTGTTTCTACTGAAGTAAACGTATAAGATACATTGGAGACATTTGTAGCTCAGTGACCAACTGTGTTGT
Organism: Euzophera pinguis; assembly: GCA_947363495.1. NCBI lineage: Eukaryota > Metazoa > Arthropoda > Insecta > Lepidoptera > Pyralidae > Euzophera > Euzophera pinguis. The sequence goes on from OX376155.1 coordinate 8,886,653, forward strand.
TTCCAGTTTGTAAGTTGTTTAGTTAGTGAATTTTGAACACGAAGCCTTTTCGCAATGACTATGGAGCGAGGAAGTTAAACTGGATAAGTTTTCCCTGCATAACTCTCGAGTTCCGAGACTTCTTCGAATGCTCATATTTATAGCAGGGAGTTTTCAAGGAAGACTATATGTTCTCCGAAATCGATTCCAACTGTCAAGGACAAACTAATGGGGAACTAGAGAGCGGCGGCGGCGAAATCAAACGTCGTAAAGTGTATGTGTTTGCGTTAAACTTACACGTGTTGTTACAATTTCAGTATTTACATGGTGATTATACAGAAGTGAGCTTCTTGGCAGTTAGAGTAGGTAGTAAGTTAATTTTGCAAGTCATTAAGTTTTGTATTGCATGTCCATACTTCCGAATTTTATATAATACTAAAAGTGCGAAAGTATGTATGTCTGTCTGTGTTTGACGGCCAAACCGCTGAACGGATTATGATAAAATTTGGTATGAATATAGTTGAAGACCTGGGGCCAAACATAGACTACTTTTTACCTAATTTTTGTACATAATAAAGCTCGATTAAGTTTTTAAAAACTAATACAAACTACTTATTACCACAACTCTAAGAAAAACCTACCTTAAAAATGCCAATTTCAAGAAAAATACATTTGACTGTATAAAATCTCCGCGGCATGTCTGGACAAATAAACAGGAAATAAATTTTTGTACTTTCCTAAGACTACCCTACGAAATGTAGGTAAGATAGGTCTCGTTGGCAAAATGCCACGGCCACGACAGTACGCGAACGGAGACGAGTTACTCCGAATTGTTTTTAGTGATATCTTAACATTTTTATTCCATTTGGCATACCGCTCAGTATGTCCTTAACCTTGACTTAGTCTACCTGGTTATATAATTAATTTACCTACATTTATTCATAATAGTTTTTAGGTAGCACTTCTGTTCAAATTTCATGTTTATAGCTTTTATGGTTTAGGCTGGGCGTTAATGGAGAGAAAAGGATTTTTTTTAAATTCACCCTCTAAGGGGGCCAAACGGGGGTCCAATGTATGTATGGGGGTAAGATTAAGTGATCCAATTCATTCAAAATTTTACAAAGATTATTGATTTTGATAAATAATTAGACACGTGTTTTAGAATTTTTCAGCATTCACCCCATTAAAGGGGGAAAAGGGGGACAAACGCTGAAAATGCAACAACTAAACGATCGCTGCTCTGACATTGAACTTTGGCATGTGGGTTTCTGTTTTGGTCAAGAGGTGCACTAAGAATGGAATTTCTAAAAATTTACCTCCGAAGGGGGTCAAATGAGGGTCCAAAGTATATATGGGGAAGAAGATTAATTAAGTCAGTTTCATTTGAAACTTCACAAGATTATTTCTTTAAGTAAATGAAACCTGTTTCAGGATTTTTCAGAATTCACCCTCTAAAGGGGGGGAAAGGGGGGCAAAGTCTGAAAGAGCAAAAACTTAATGATCACTGTATAACATTAAACTTTATTTAGAACTTTTAAGGCTTTAAGGAAATAAAAGATTTCGAGTTAGGTATTATTAAGCAGTTTATTATCTGACACAGTACTAGTTAAGAAAAATATAACAGGGGAAAAGTAATTATTTGGAAATGAAGATTCCAAGTGAAATAGAAATAAGAATTTACAAAAGAACTAAGGTCGTGGATTCTAGACACAAAATCGGAGACCTAACGAAACGGAAGCAACACCAATAATGAATACTTAACTTCCGAGATCGGAGTGAAGACTGGCCCGAGCAGAATGATGTTGCTTCCGTTTACATAGGGAGCGAGGGACGTATGCGGCAAGAAGAGAGGCAGCAACGTCACAACTGAGATCTCAATTACTTTTAGGATGTAGGCTCTTTTGAGATTAAGGGGGTTTATAAAATCTAAATAGTTAAATCTTGACTTTTTTAAATTTTACTCCTGTAAGGAACAAATGAGACAAAGTCTGAAAAAAAGAAAAACTATAATATCATTGATCGTCAATGAATTTTAGTAAATATTTTTTTCAAATTCACCTGCTAAGAGGTTGCAATGGGGTCCAAACATGTATGGGGAAGATGACCATTTTATTCAAAACTTCACAAAATTATTTCTTCTGATGAATGAGTAAATACCTATTTTAGGATATTTTGCATTAGCCCCTAAAGGGGGAAAAGGTATATCATTGATTGTGTTTATTTTCGGAAGGGGGCTAATTTTGTAATAAGCGGGTGTACTAGGCAAGGAGTTTTCAAAACGCACCACCTAAGGGGATCAAATGTGGACCGAAATAGGTAAGAGGAGAGAGATTAGTTAGACCATTTTATTCGAAACTTTTGAAGAATTAATAAATACCTGTATCAGTTCCAGTTGTAAAAGGGGGGACAAATTCTGCCTAAACTATATATTAACTGGGATCGTGGTCAATCACTGATATTTTAACATAAAAAGATGGATCTGACTTTGAATTTTAGCAAATGGGTTTTTTTTTTAAATCAGAGGGTGCAAAGAAAAGGAGGATTTTTTCAAAATTGATCCCCATAATGTAAACCGATGTTCAAAGTATGTACGAAGGAAGGAGAGTAGTTAGTTAGCAGTCGAGACTTTACAAGATTTGTTACCTGTTTAAAGGTTTTTAGAATTCAGCCCCTGAATGGGGGACATGGGTGTAAATTGTATGGTTTATCGGGTTGCTGACTACGAAATTAACAACCATTTTAAAATCCGACGTGTCTATATACTATCAATCCCTATTGGGACCCCATGGCGTAGTAATCTTCTCAATATATTTAAGGAAGATCCTGAGAGACCTATCATATAATATAATCTAAGTGATTCAAACCTCATTGGAAATGCCTTTTGATCAGGCGGGCGAAGCCGCGGGCAACAGTTAATTTCTTTATGTAACACGAGCAGATAGAGATATAATATTCTTATTAATCAAGAAGCCTAATAAAGCTATAGGTTTGCAAGTGAGATTATGTTACCTACCTAACCTACATTACAAACCCCAGGTGGTATGAGATTTTCGAATGGCCTTACATACCATTTTAAGCGAGGGATCAAGACAAAGTTTAAAAGAAATGAAAGAGCTTATTCCAGGCCTACAGAACTCGGCTTTATTACTTTTGTAAACCGTATACTCTCTGGGAATACTTACTTTAAATGAGTAATCAAAAGAAATGTGAAATTGTTATTTACATTTTTTTGTATTTTTGCAGTACTCATAATTGCAGTACAGTTCAGTGCGTTTATCTTGTGTAATTGAATTAATTCCATTTAATTTTCTAATCGTATTTAAGTGTAGTCGATGATTTTTAATGATATTAAAAAAACGAAGCAAATAGGAATGATGAAAGTAGTATTAGGAAGTACATGTGTCAGTATCATTGAGAAAGGAATGCGGTTTCAATGCTCTTTGGCCAGTATAGAATGGATTAAAAATGAGCAAAAAATCGAAAATGTCAATATTACGTACAATGTTAATGCTACTAAGTTTCTATCATAATAATATTTTCACATAATTAATATTAAAATAAAATAATTTATAAAAAAAATAATTTAAACATAACTTGAGCAATATGAACAAATAAATACTTACGAAGAGAATACTTAAGCACTTCTACTTTTATTTTGACATGCAAATTAAGGAAGTAATTTAAAGTCAGCGTCAAGATAAAGGAGCTGAATTTAAAATGACAAAGAGTTTGAAATTACGAATAAAAAGGTTTTATTTCACACTAGCAGCCCGTCCCGACTTCGCTCAGGCCTATAGCCTTCCTCTATAAATAGGCTATCCAACACTGAAAGAATTTTTCAAATCGGACTTGTAGTTCCTGAGATTAGCGCGTTCAAACAAACAAACAAACTCTTCAGCTTTATAATATTAGTATAGATTTTATTTATTTCTTAATATTACACACCCACTTAGGTAGGTACTCATTTGTTTTAGCCAACGTTCACATAAATTTTACTTCATAAATAAAGTACGATACATAAGTATTTTCAGTTTAAAGTCGTAACAATCACGTAAGCAAATTGAAACTAGAGAATTGGCATAATAAATGTAGTTATTCAACCCAGCCTAAAATTACGAACATACAATGCAAATCAAACGCCGGGTAACAACCATCCACCCGGCTAATTGAGTTCTCCGCCCTACAACCGCAACGTTTCAGCTATTTACACGAAACGGAATATCTTTTCATAATTTAGTTATACTACTATTTGTCTTACATGTTCATAACTCATTCATTATACTCGTAGTATCACAGTTGTCCCCGGTCTTTAAAGAAGCCTGCTGTGGACGCTATGGGGACAACGCAAAAATGAGAATGAGAGTGATTCATTTAAAATTCATTCTTTATTTAATCTTCAGTTGTATCACGTTGTACGTCTACTTAATCACTGAAATTGACGTGACTCATATAAATACTGAAAAATCTCTATTTCCATTACCAATTGGTGTTTCAGTCTTGTATAAACTGAGGCCTCTAAATGAGTGATTTTGAGTGTTACATAAAAATACTATGGGTCTGAAAAGCATGAAACTTCTTATTTAAAGAAGCTTTTAAAAATAACATTTAAAAATATTTTTTTTACTCCATTGGTCTTGTTTTTTGATAAAAAGAGTAACGCAGTTGCTCGATAACAGCAATATCAATACCGTGATTAAACTGTAACCTTTCAAGGCGCGAGCTGAGGATATAACTAGGAACTTAAATGCAGAATATTATAAAATTTAAATTCAAACCAATTCAATTAAATTTTCAGGTCTACCTAAAACGGCATTAGCGAACTATTGCTCTCTGACATGATGTGCAAGGCTGTTTTTACAAAATCGTGGTTTATTTTTTTTGTCTTCCGTTAAGAGTATTTCTCAGCGGAAATATAGTATATTATTTAAAGTTTAACAGTTTAAGTATTTTAACACAAAAGTCCAATATTATGTCGATACTTTGAAAATATGTGTTTACCCCACAGCCGTGAGGCATCATTACTGCCATCCGCTCAAACTGGATGCAGCTCGTGAGAGCCCGTCGGCCTACGATATTTCATGACCGATTTCTAGATGCACACAACGCACTAAAACTTACCGGATTATTAGTGCTGGTTTCCATTGAATTACTTAAACTAGGTATATACTTAAATGTCTCTTTTGCAAAATATAAAAAAGGCCTATCTGAATATACTAGTATAGTAAAATTCGCATTTAAAAATGTAGGTCCCCTCGAACCCCCAAATCAAATATGATTTATCTCCCTATTTCTGTACAAAAAGCACCTTAATCCATTGATCCGCTGAAATGTCAAAGAACAACAAATAAGAATACACTAAAAATATTTTCGTATTTTGTAATATACAGAATATACAGTCAAAAAATTTATCCGAAAAATGTAGCGAGTGACTCGTCGTCGTGCACTCGACCGCTCTCCGTGGAACAAAGGCCTGAATCCATACACAGGTGCTTGCAAAGCGCTTTCTTCCTTTCATACTACCGCGAAAACAGCATTCACCGACACTCAGACACATAAGTACAATGTATGACTGAAACTGTAGTTATAAACCATTGACATTGTTTACATATCGTACTTTGTTTTTCTTCTGAATGGAATGTTCTTCAAAACAAAAACAAAAACATTAAATAAAATTGTTTCACATTGATTTACACAGCTGTTTACACTAAAGGTGCTAATTCAGAGCTTAATGAAAGATCCACGTTTCTTTTTAAAGTCGTTGGAGACAAATTTAAAAACTCAGGAACTCCTACCACAAAAGCTGCATAATTAAAAAAGGGTTGAGCACCGCATTCATCTTAGGGTAAAGTGGAATGAGGTCGTCATTAACCGGAGCGGCAGCGATCATGCCATCCATCACTATTCATAATCAGCTGGCAACGGCAGTTGGCCGCTAATATCCAAATTGACTTTAAACTTTGACATCGTAAACATAAATACCTCGGTAACCAAGATAATAAAGTTGAGCAAAAATTATGCAGAGAAAACCAATTTATATTTGAAACTTAGATAAAATTACAACATTTCACAAAAAGCTATTTAAGTATCGGTATATTCTATTAATTTGACTAACGTTCGCCTTATAAAAGAGTCAGACTTTTGAGAGAAAAGACATACCTTTTGTGTTTGGATACTGCTTTTCTTTGCAGGCCCTTTATCTCTGTGAAATCCGTATCTACCTCACTGTCTGTAATAATAAGGTAATAAAACTAACGCATAATATATTTTCCGAACAAGCCAAACCGAATCTCTCTAATCAATTACGAAGACACTTTCTAGAAGGGTACCGGTATCGCTGCATCCCATCAAATCGACGGATCGAAGACGTGAGGGAGGAAATGTGTACATGAATTGCTTGTAAGAACATATTGAATTCCGACCGACATAAAACACTCAACCCTAAATTTTCCCTCAGAGGAAATTGTCTTTACGGTTGTAATAAGCCTTTATAGTGGCGATTACTGCCATTAGCAACCACGAAAAAGCCGGCCGACGAAAAATTGCCAAATATTGCTTTCTGGCTAACGTTAGTTTTCTCTTGATCGACTCTTTTTTTTCACTGACCTAACAACGTTCGTGATTGCCTTACCAATCATTTTGGGTTTAATTATTAGCAGTTTTAAGTACCGAAGAAGAATTCCTTTACGTATCTTTTGAAAAATAACTAAGTAGCATTGTAGATTTTTAACATAAACATGGAAGATATAACTATATAGTTTTCATAAAACTGTATGTGAACATTTTGTATCTCAAAAGTATTTGACCGAAGTTCTGTGAACGTAAACTTACATAACAAGGTTCATCCAAGCACGGAGTGTGAAGGATCCTCAGATTTGCGCAGAGTGTCCCTAAGCCGATCCTCAACAGGAGTCGCAAATACGCACAGATTAATCACAAGGATGTTCGTAAGCCGTACCTGCGGGCCGGGTTAAGGCGCCAGGGAGTATGGCCTTGCCCCAGTATGGCGGTCGTCTATTTTTAGCTCGACCTGCCTCCACGCCCCCGCGTGTTTCCCGCTTTCTGTCAATGGGGGCTATTTAGAGCAAGTCTCTTTACTTTCAGCAAAAAAAACTAAGTAATTCAGGTGATGTAAGACGAAAGCCGAGGAATGTTATGTTGCATCCTAAATCTTTCTATAAATTAAGCGCCACTCAGCTATTTATAAACTTTGTTTTAATGTTTGTTTTACTTTTATAAAAATAAATATTTTTACTCATTATGTTACATCTAGATGATTTTATTCAGTTTAAATTTACAGAACACGATACGTCAATCATTTGTAATAAAATATGTAAACTTTATTTTACCTATACAATACTTTGAGTCATATTTAATACTTACAAAGATAGGAAGTGCAGCAGGAGGCAGGTCATAACTCTATGCTTAAAATATAGAGCACTAGCTGTTTCCCGCAGCTCCGCCTGCGTCAAAAAGTAGCTTATGTTAGACCCCGGGTCTTTAACTATATTCATGCCAAATTTCATCAAAATCCGTTTAACGGTTTGGCTATGAAAGGGTAACAGACAGACTTTCGCATTTATAATATTATAGTATGGATTTCAGTCACTCCAATGAACAAACAAAGGATCCTCTTTAACTTTAATTGAACATACCTATACTTGCCTACATTTCTACCATTAGGTTTTGATTAAAGGACGGTATGAAATTAAAGGGTCAAGCGCGTTTCCGCGAACCGTTCGCTACTTTTGTACTGCTTCCTACTTTAATAAAGGTTATTATGTTATAATAACTACTTCTTTAAAAAAACAAGGAAATAATCTAAATTGTTTTTTTTTTGTTCTTCTTGTCCAGTCAAATAGCTATTTAATTTGGTTAATAAGCGTTTTTGAAACTTTCATTTAGTTTCACATTCCTCTCTTGTCTGTAATCTTTTACTCTTTTTGTTCGTAAATAGCTTTATGATTTAAAAATAAAATAAAATTAACGATAAGATGCTTTTTGCGAGCCATGTGGGGGCGTAGAAATGCAGACAGATGCAGAAAAGATTGAGTCTAAATGCTATTATAACATATTATATTAACTTTTATCCTTACTCCATTTTTAGGGGTCCATAGTAAACACAAGGAACCATTATAGCTTTAAGGGTTCCGTAGTAAACACAAGGAACCCTTATCGTTTCGTCATGTCTGTCCGTCTGTCTGTCCTACGTTTTTTTTCAGAGACTATTAGATCTAGAAAGCTAAAATTTGTTATGCCTATGTACTATGCACTTACGCGGAGCGAACTGTAACATTAAATTACGAAAAATATTTTATTTTTCGGGTACCTCCCCTAAATGTAAAGTGTGGGATGAACATTTTTTTCGACTTTGATATATTGTATGTATCATCTGATAGGTATTCGAAAAACATTCTCAGTACTATTGCTTTTTGATTAGAGGTTTCGTTTACGAGATATTTGTAAATCTAAATGATTATTTTTCCTGGGTCCAAGTGTCCCCAGATGGTCTTGGAAAAATGGTAGCATTTGGAAACCTGAAAAAATTCATGACAGTAGGAAATATAATGAATTTTAAAGGAAAATTGTCACTGTCGTAAAAATTAAACAAGTTTACGAGTAATTTTTGATCAATTGAAAAAATTAAAAACCATTGAATAAGCGGCTAACGTCACGCGTCAAAGCAAATTGTTTGACATTTGCCTGTTGATAGATGACATTGCCGGTATCTAGATGGCGCTATCTAAATTTGATATGCGCAATAGTTTCGTTTTAGACTTGTTTTAATATGTAAATGTAATTTTACAAACGGTGATTATATAACGATGGCGAACCGCTTCTTTCTTTCCCTTCCTCGCTGCTCACCAAACCGGAAATGAGGATTCTCAATTTAAAGTAAATAAATAACATTGTGCAATTATCAAAGCTAACGGTAGCTAGGTATAACGGTATAATGTTTAGTTAGTAAACTTAGTAGTCCATATTGACCAAAAAACACTGTAGTTTTTCATTCTGTAATTATCAAAGCTTGCGGCAGCTGTAATATTAAGTCCAGTTTGACCGAAAAAATACTGTAATTGACCACTTATATCTGAAACGTGTCGTGCCAGCGGTGTAGTTGACACCTTGTTCACTCTGGCTCATAAATTGTTTTATTTCTGAGTTTACAAGTTAAACACGAGTGATTTACCAAAATTCTCTTAGCACATTGCGGTCCCTCCGCAAACAGCAGATGGCCCACTCTCCGACCCGAATACAAATGAAATAAATCTTGAAAGATCTTTTGTGCTGCGGTTGCGGGAAAGCTAATGGTAATAAATAAGTAGCATAATAATACTTATAGGTAGAAGTCTTACATTTTGATACAACTCGGGTATCTCGGAATACTTTACTTTGCAGTCATATAATAAATTATATTGCATGCCCCACAAGAATAGGCTATTCTACTCAATATTTTTATTTATTATTCATACCGCAAATTTGAGTACCCAGATTTGAAAAGTGAACGAATTTTTTAAATCCGTGCTATATTAAATAAGTTATAAACCTTTGAAATCCTGTGTAAGGGAAAACTGTCAAGGAACATGAAAAGGATGCACTTAATGGTGGAGTTGCTGCCACTTGATTTCGTGCGTACAAAAGAGATAGCAAGACGTCTCCACCACGCTCCTACTTTTCTTCATTACAAAATTTTTTATGTTAATTACTGCTTTAATTAATTACCAATTTTGTTGTTGTTTTCGAAATCGGTTACTTTTTAGTGTATGTGTTAACGGAAATGTATATAATCCGTCATTGTATACAATTCCTAGGAAATGTATGTAATTCCTAAAATCGCCCGGAAATGTGTGAAATAAATTATATTAGATACATTTCCTAGGAAATCGTTACATTTCCTAAATAGCAATCGGAAATGTAAGACAAAGCTGAAATGATGATGATGATTGTGAAAGAAGTGACTTAGTTTCAAACATGACTATGTGACAGAAAGTAGGTTAGGTTATGGTTTTACAGTGACCATAACAGTTAGCGAGCGAGCGAAGCGAGCGAACGACAGACCTAGTGACAGAAACGCTTGAGTTTCAAAAGACGACTTGTGACAGAAAGTAAGTTAGGTTATGGTTTTAAAGTGACCATAACAGTTAGCGAGCGAGCGACCGACCTTGTGACAGAAACGCTCGAGTTTCAAAAGACCATTTAATTACGTTACAGAAAGCATTATTTTTATATATTTCCTAATACGATATTGGAATTATATACAATTCCTGATATGTATATGTTAAATAATTTTTAAAATAATATTTTATATATTTCCTAAATTGCTTTGGAGTTGTATACATTTCCTAGGAGTTGTAGACAATTCCTAGTGTTGTGTTCATTATGTATTTTATTGTAAATCGAATCAGTCGCTCAATAAACTTGCTAAGATACTAACGTCTTCTCTGATTTCAAAATCTACAGTCCACAAAATTGAACTTTATTACATACATAAAAGTGGTCCTTCGAGCCGGATCGTATTTTTACCTATGAGACCGGCCGGCCGTCGTCGTCGGGTCCGAGCGATAAGGAAGTACTTGCAGTGAATAGAAACATCTGTTACTAAGTGCAAATGAGTGAATAACAAGTTGCATTTTATTGACGATTACGGAACATTATTACGAAGTTTTTTGGTGAATTCTTTAAGGAATTTCGATATCTACGTACGTACATTGCACCTCCATACTTTAAACAATGTCTACAACAAGTGAACAACAAGAATTAATTAACGCCCTCGAAGATACATTCCTGTTATTGCAAAAAACACAAGTTAACTTAAAGAAATGTCCGAAGCAACGGTTAACTAAGGGTTACATAGAATCAAAGATACAGTGTGTTGAGGATTATTGGAGGACGTATGTGCTTACACACCAAAACTTAGCCAAATGTACACCGAAGGGAAAACGCAATGACTTTGCACATTTCGAGAATGAAGAATACTTCGTGGTCGAAGAACTATACACTAACTTGAAAGGTGACTTGAAGGACATGCTGTATGTACTAACTGAGCGGCGGTCAAGCAGCCCGTGTGGAAATATATCACAACTTGACGGGTCACTTTCAGGAAATGGTCAAAATAGTACCGTACATTTGCCTCGAATACAATTACCAAAATTCACAGGCAGTTATGAAGCATGGCCTGCTTTCAAGGATTTGTTTTCTTCTTTGGTGCATGAAAACGCAGCACTTACCGATGTACAGAGACTTCATTACCTAAAAATAAGTGTAACTGGCGAAGCAGAGTCGTTCTTAAAACACATACAAGTCACATCCAGCAATTACGCATCAGCCTGGCAAATATTGAAAACACGATATGGCAACAAAAGATTAATTTTAAATTCCATTATGAAAAAAATATTCAATCAAAGAAAAATGAGTTTTCAATCAGCTGTTCAATTAAAAGGGTTATTGGACACTACCACCGAGTGCCTCAATAATTTAGAAAATTTGGATATCGATATTGCCTCTTGGGATCTTATAATTATACATCTGGTCGTCCAGAAGTTAGACCCAGAGACTCATAAAAATTGGGAAGAACATGCCTATCGAGAAGAAAAAGAAGCTCTGCCGACCTGGGGAGAATTTAAAAAAATCATGGAATCCAAGTTTCGCACACTTGAATTGGTTAATGCCAACACAACCAACAACACCAAAGAAGTCAAGGTTAAAGAACGCTCACTTCATGTTATTACACCGATTATTGAGAAGACAGTTAGGACATGTATTATGTGCAAGGAAGACCACACATTATGCCATTGCAAAGATTTCGTCAAACTGGAACCCAAGCAACGAAGCGAATTTGTCAAAAACAAACAATTATGTTATAATTGCCTTGTGCCAGGACATTCTGTATCGAGATGTAGACTACCAGTGTCCTGTCGCATTTGTCATCGACGTCACCATTCTCTGCTACATGAAACAAAGGAGACAGAGCCAGCGGCCACAACCAGTTCCTCTCAAGCACAACCGTTGGTATCACAATATGTAGCCGAAGAAGAAAAGGAAGTTCAAGTCAACACAATGGTTACGTCTCGCCTCACAGATGGAAATGGATTTGCATTGCTAGCAACGGCCATAGTAGAAGCAACCAATGAAAATGGTCAGCTGATCCTGCTACGCGCGCTTATTGATCCGGGTTCAGAAGCAAGCTCCATAAGCGAAAAAGCGGCTCAACTTTTACAACTAAAGAAACATTCAATGAAGGGCACTATCATTGGAGTAGGTACGACAAAAACTGAAATAAAACTTGTGGTGCAGCTCCAGATACATTCACGATGTGATAGAAACTTCAGTCTACAAATCCAAGTATACGTCATGCCGAAACAACTTACCACAAAGCTACCTACAAAAACAATCACCAATCAATCATGGCCTCACGTACAGGGACTTAAGTCTTCGACGCGTCCTGTAAAGGTTCTAATAACATTTCATTAAATCAAGAACTCCTAGTTGGCCCGCAAATACAAGATGATTTGAGAAATTTGCTTATGAGATGGCGCGCCAAGAAAGTCGGCTTTGTAGCTGATATTACACAGATGTATAGACAAATACTTGTTACCAAAAGCGACGCAGACTTCCAGAGAATCTTATGGAGAGATGATGAACATGATGACCTGCAAGAATACCGACTGCTAAGAGTGACGTTTGGTACAGCTCCTGCACCCTACCTTGCTGTTCGAACCCTTCATCAAGTGGCAGATGATGAGGGAGAAGGCAAACCACAAGCTGTACAAGCTATCAAATGTAATTTCTACATGGACGATTATTTGGATGGCGCTGATACTATTGAAGAAGCGAGATCATTAGCTGAAGACTTAACAATGATTCTACAAAAGGGAGGATTCAAGCTAGCTAAGTGGTCTTCAAACAATCTAGAATTCATTAAGTCCATCCCAGAAAATAAGAGATCAGTCAACGCACAGGTAGATATCAATCTTGATAGCACTATCAAAGCACTTGGTATTGTCTGGAAATTGAAAACAGATACTTTTCAATATAATTTAAACTTATCAGAAGATTTTCAAAATGTAACTAAACGAACGATTTTATCAGATTAAACATTTAAACAATATCTCTGCCGCGTCTTGAACTGAACGGCGCATTACTTCTTTCAAAACTAATGAAACAAGTGGGACAAGCAATGAATATACCTACCTCAAGAATGTATGCATGGACAGATTCCTCTATTGTCATCGCCTTTGTCGCTAACCGCGTCGTAGAAATTGTAGAAAACCTGAATAACAACCATTGGTATCACGTTGACTCAAAGGACAATCCTGCTGATTTGGCTTCACGAGGAATGCTGCTTTCTGAACTTACCTAACTGTGACTTGTGGTGGAAGGGACCTCATTGGCTATCTGAAAAAGAAATTAAAATTGGCAAAGAAGAAGTAACATCTGATCTGGAAAGAAAAACAACAAAAATAAATACTTACCTTAATACAGAACATGAAGAACCTGAAACAAATATTAATTCAAAATTTGATAACTTTAATACTTTAACAGAATTACTCAAAACTATAATTTATTGCAAGAGATTTTTATATTATAAGAAGAACCCTAATATTAATGAAGCTATAAATACACTAGAACTGAAAGATTCCTTAACAATTTGCATAAAAATGGTTCAACTCGAAGACTACTATGAAGAAATTGAGAGGCTTGCTGAAAATAAACAAGTGAAAAAAAAGAGTCCATTGCGATTCCTTAACCCTTATTTAGATCATCAACAATTACTCAGGGTAGGCGGCCGCCTCAAACACTCCAAATTACCTGAAGAGAGAAAACATCCAATTATTTTGAGTAACAAGAATAAATTGACACCCTTGATCGTAGCTGACGCACATGCCAGAACATTACATGGAGGAGTGCAATTAATGTTATGCTATTTGCAATCAAAATATTGGATCTTTAAGGCTAAAGCATTATGTAAGAAGTATATCCACAATTGTTTCATTTGCGCCAAGATGAATGCTACAGCAAAATCTCAAATTATGGGAAACTTACCAGAAGTTAGAGTCACTCCGGCCAGACCATTCTTGCATAGTGATGTGGATTTCGCAGGGCCTTATCAAATTTTAATGTCTAAGGGTCGTGGGAACAAAACAGTTAAGGCTTATATCGCAATCTTCATCTGCATGTCCACGAAAACGATTCATATTGAGCTGGTTGGAGATCTCAGCTCAGAGGCATTTATTGGAGCATTTAGACGATTCGTGGCTAGAAGGGGTAAATGCAGCGATATTTGGAGCGACCAAGGTCGAAATTTTATAGGCGCTAATAAGGAACTACATGAAGCCTGGACAGAAGCGAAATTACAATTTAATGGGGAGATAGCAGAGACCTTAGCTACAGATGGAACGCAGTGGCACCTGATTCCTGCTTATAGCCCCTTGTATGGAGGATTATGGGAATCGGGCGTGAAATCCATAAAACATCACCTAAAACGTATTCTGACCTGTCATTTGACATTTGAGGAGATGACGACGATTCTCTGTTAGATCGAAGCCTGTTTAAACTCAAGACCTCTGTGCCCAATAGATGACAACGATCCAGATCATACGAACGCATTAACTCCAGGACATTTCCTGATAGGAGACTCACCCATTGTTGTACCATCACCGGATTTAATGAACACAAAAGTATCAGCTTTGTCTCGTTGGCAGCACACTCAAAAACTCTTGAATGATTTTTGGAGACGATGGCAAAATGAGTACTTGAGTAGACTACAACAACGTCCCAAGTGGCTTAAGAAAGAGGAAGAATTTAAGATTGGCGATATAGTACTGATTAAAACAGAGAACTTACCACCTGGAAAATGGTGCTTGGGACGTATCGTTGACAAACATCCCGGATCTGACGGTTTTACAAGAGTCTATAGTGTAAAAAGTGGTAGTGCAGTGACTAAGAGAACTGTTACTAAATTATGTCCATTACCTATAGATTATTCATAAACTTCATTAGCCCTTTAAACATTTTGCATGCTGTTAGTAATCATATTTTTAACTTAATTTATTCAGAACATATTCAAATTATTATTGAGCATGTTAAGAGCATATAGTTTTTAAACATGTAACGTAATATATTTTGTTGAGTAACTTGTGTCACTGATTGTTTTCAACAATTTTGCTTTACATGCCGAGAATATCAACTATTTTCATTCATTTGCAATGATTTGTTTAATGATAAACTCATACATTTTGCATTATATTGTAAAAAGTACTGGAGTACTTTTTGGTAGGCGGCATGTTGTGTTCATTATGTATTTTATTGAAAATCGAATCAGTCGCTCAATAAACTTGCTAAGATACTAACGTCTTCTCTGATTTCAAAATCTACAGTCCACAAAATTGAACTTTATTACATACACCTAGATTTCATACATTTCCGGGAACATATGTATTGTTCCGTACAAAAATATTGTCGAAATTTGAACACAGTCAAGTAGCCTATTGTGAAATCGACTGGTTTATTACCCTCCTCATTAATGATCTTCGTTATGAACATCAAAATAAATATTTAGATTTTGTCAGATCTGTAAATGACTTTTGTTAATAAAATCTAAAGTAAATAAATCACTACTATCATGGCATAAAATACTTAATTGAATTTTAGATGAGTCGGTGATATGTGGGTCGCAAAGAAATATGCAAGAGCAAATTACATACGTACTGTGAGTGTTTTCACAGATACTCAGGGGTTCATCAATCTCTGTGAGAATTAATTAAGACATCGTCACACGGTGAGTGCATGTCCTTGGCACTTCATCTCATAAATTTTGTCAAGTCTAACATAGTGCGTCACGCTGCCTAGCTTGTTCCAATTGCAGACAAATCTGTTAGCAGGATTTAAATTAATTTCAGTATACTGCGACTAAATAACGATATAACATAAATACTGTAAATCTGTGCATAATTCATACCTGTAACCAGATTACCCATTACATCATCAAAAAGGTGAGATGTCAACTTCTATCATCATTAAAAAAAAATTGCATCTAATTGAAGTCGAAGAAATTATCTGCAAATGTTGTAACTGCACCATCAGTAAACAGTTTTAAAAACAGATATGATAAAATCTCCAAGCACAACGATGCACACGCATCAGCTTAAAGAACTGCTAGTGTGTTCCAATAATAATAATAATAGTGGGTTCCCTTGAAGCATGCTGAGACTGAATGCACTGGGCATTCAGTCTCCGCAGGGCAACTTGTGGCGAGCTGTTGGTGGTGGCGTCACCGCGGACCTGAGTGCTCCCAGGGGAGGACTCCGTCCCTCGCCTCCGACCTTCCAAGGTCGGAGTGGACGCCGATGAGGGACAGGACCCCTACCTCTGGCTTGCCTTAGCCGGCCGGCCAGAGTGGAGTTGCAAGAGCTATATGCTCGAGGGTGAAGGTGTATTGCACGTAATGGCGTATTAACGGGGAAACCCGCTCACGAGGAGGAAACTCGCGATGGCGAAACCGGAGCCTCACCTCTCATAACCCTTAGCCGCTCATTCCAATGTTGCCCCTCTGTTGCCAAACGCGGCGACTATTTGGGAGGCCCATTCACTGAGTGGCGAGTCACCACCTGCCACTAATACTCAGTAATCATGATTATGGCAGGTGTCCGATTTCCCAATAAGCACAAAACTGCATTATAAAATGTCACAACAGGCCACATCGGTAACTTATGCATTTATGAAGACTTATTAGACTACACTCCAACAGCCATAGCTGAAAATAACGCTTTCGCCTGTATAATAATGCTATTAGTTGTCACGGTGACAACAAAGTAATGCTATGAGCGCTTATATGGGTAACTTAGCAATCAGCAGTGCTGTAAGCTGCAATAAAGCATTTGTTAGGACTTAAACACAGCTATGTTCTAAACTGAAGGCCACAAGTGTATCCTTGAAATGCTTGCATTTTAAAAAAGAACAAGTGAATCACTATAATGCAATCAGTTATTTTGTGACTTCATTTAACAATGATCTAATGCTTCTTGCTGCACATAGTTAAACTTCAATAGTGTTAATCAGCAATCGTATAATAGCATTTACACAGCCCACAAGATCTCAATGGGTGAATTGATATAGTGCAGAATTACAGCAAATTGCTATTAATTAGATCACATCTAACCCAAGCTCCTGGTAAGAGCTGAATAGTTGTACTAGCATCGGCAATTAATCTGCTGGTTGCAGTTAAAATATATCTTGAGTATATATTTTTCAGCACTCCGAGGAATTTTGTCAGTTAGTCACCGTAATATATTTATATTAAATTAAATAATGTGGAACTCTAAACAAAGAACTGGCGGAATACGCCGAAAAATTAATGCAGAATACTTGAAAATACTAAACAGACATACAGTAGATACAAGTAACTCCGAAGAAGCTACACCTTTTGTGACCGATGCTTTAAGGGTGAATGGAATTTTAAACCAGGGTTCCGTATTCAGAAATGTTGGTGTAGAAGGACGTAGATTTCAATGGACAATCGTCTGCAAGTACAAAGGGAATGTTTGAAGACAGTGCTTCCGTATCGTGTAGCAATGACACTGAACTTAGATGTTTAAACGATATTGAAAGTTCAGACAGTGACAGTGTGGATGACAGAGTTAATAAACAAAAATTTCGTGAAAATATTAAAAAATGGGCTATTGAAAAAAATATTGCTCACGCAGCTTTAAATGATTTGTCAAAAATTATCAATGAATTTATTCCAAATACATTACCCAATGACGCCAGAACTATTTTAGCTACACCCAAACAGATCACCTTAAAAACAATGCATGAGGGTGAATACTGGCACAATGGAATATTAATACCTTTGCAAAAAATATTGCTTTGCTGGGAAGAGGCTCCAGAAACAATTTCATTGAATATCAACATGGATGGCTTACCTATCTTCAAAAGTTCAAAAAAAGAATTTTGGCCCATTCTTTGCAACGTATTCGAGAATCCTTGCTTCAGGCCATTTGTTATTGGCATTTATTTTGGAACCGGGAAACCAAAAAATTTGAACGCTTACTTGGAAGATTTTATTAATGAAATGGAAACATTGCTTCAAGAGGGCATTTACCTTCGGAATTCTGTAAAGAGGTTTACAATCAAGATACGATGCTTTATTTGCGACTCACCTGCCAGAGCTTATATAAAAGGTGGGTACCTAATTATCAAAGACTACCTGTTGCCCGCGACTTCAACCTAAACCAGCATGATAGCTTAAACATAAAATAAAACATAAGATAAATGGACTATCGGACACAGAAATATTTTTTCAGTTATATTATTAGCCAGTATTAGTATAGATACTTAGGTATATTTACCTATCTATTTCTCTATCTGTTTTAGGTGTTTGTAATTTTAATGGGAAGAATGGTTGTCTGAAATGTGTAACCATTGGAGATTATTCACACACTTCGCATACCGTTGTCTTTCCCGACTCCAGAAGTGCCGATAGAACTGATGATGGGTTCCGTAACAAAGCTTATGGTGCGCACCATAAAACTGACTCGCCATTGCTAAGACTACCAATTGATATGATAAAGACTTTCCCAGTCAGCGACTCGCTTCACCTTATCGATTTAGGGATCATGAAAAGATTGCTTGTAGGATGGCGTGATGGAAATTTTGGAAAATACATCACTAAATGGCGTGCTACAGATATTGAAACAGTAACGAATTTTTTAAACAAATGTAAATTACCATATGAAATTCACCGTTCAGTGCGAAACCTTGATTGCCTAGCGTATTGGAAAGCAACAGAGTACAGGTCTTTCTTTTACTATCTCAGCGTAGTTATTCTGCGTGATGTATTGCCATCAAATGCTTTTTCACACTTTTTGATGCTCTACTGCGGCATAACCATTTGTTCTAGTGAAACTCATTTTTATTTGTTACCTCTGGCTGAAGAACTTTTGCGACATTATGTTGAACATTATAAAGATTTCTACGGAGCGGGATACGTAACAAGTAATGTCCATAATTTGCTACACGTTACTGCTGAAGTTAAAATGTTCGGAGCACTACATACTTTTAACGCATATCCATTTGAGAACAAATTATATATGATCAAGCAAATGCTCAGAGTTGGTAAAAATCCTCTGTCACAAGTAGCCAAAAGATTAATTGAAGATGGTGAGAATAGTGGAATAAATACTTATCTAGAGAAGAAAAAAAAAGCTACGCATCCCTTTGTATCCAAGAATAAAAAAAACGTCCCCGTTTTACATTATCAAAATTTTAGATTGTCTTCAAAAAAAGAAGACAGATATATATATACAGTAAATAATGACATTTTTGTAATAAGTTTGATTGCTGAAGAAAATAATGTAACCATAAAAGGTTATCGGTTTAATAGCAAAGAGGATGTTTTTGAAAGTCCTATTAAATCTTCTCGCCTTGGGATATACAAATGCTTACGACTTGGCGATACAACTATGGTTGATTTAGATCCCAAGGAAGTTAAATACAAATTAGTTTGTATTACTCATAAAGAGTACAACTAATTTATTCCATTAATTCATACTATGTAAAAAAATAAAATACTTGAGTTACTAAATTATTTTGTACTTTTATTTATAATTATGTCCGTTTACATAATAGGTACGTAATTAGAAAAGAAATATCATATCTTAAACAAAAAATAATAATTAACATTTGGGCCTTTTTATCAGAATTAAGTTTGAAATACCATAACTAACTTAATATAACAAACAATATTAAAAACAACTCGTAAATATATTGTTATTTACTTATAGAACACTCAATTTTCATAAAAGATATCGAAAAAAGTCACAATGATAAAAATTTGAGGCAGTCGTTCATTTAAAAGGTAAATAAGTGCCAATCACTATTTACTTCCAGTGTCATCTCAGTAACAATAGCATCTAATCTAGCATCATCTAACAAAATAAACATTATGTAAAATAAAAACCTTGTTTAAAAAAAAAAATACAGAAATTCTTCAAAACGAAATAATTTGAGATATTTGGTTTGAGATACCCGTTTCACGCTATTATCCACAGTAGCAACAGAATTCGCTTTTATTCAACTTTATTCTCTCTAGTAGAAACGTGTTCTTAAAAACAAGTGGTAGATAGATAAAAATAATTTTAGGTATATACATTATACTAATTGTATATGTATTAATCAGTCGTTACTTATAGCTATTTACTAGAAATAATTAACATTCTTCTCTTGAGACTTACACTAATACTAAAATATTAAAATAAAAAAATATCTTTATGGATACATTTGAGGTAATTATAATATTTGACAGTTAATAGATATAAGATAAACTTACATCATTCAACTGTTAGTAAAAAATAGTATCTTTCTTAAACAATCTAAACAATAAAAAATATCTTCTACTACAAAAATCTCGACATTTTGTAGTTATTTAAAATTATAAGTACCTGTATCAAACATGATTGAGTCTAAAGAATATGTGCCTCACCCTGCGTGAGTACTTGTTGTTGGGTCTGTAAGTGAGCATATGTATTTGAACGGACGGATTGTACACAACTCATCTGTACAGTCCGTCCGTTCAAATGGTTTGCGCGCTTTTATAAGCCCGCGTTGGCGGGCGCCTAACGACACTGTCGGCTGTGTGCCGTCGCCTTATCAAAGCGCGTAAACGATTCGAACGGGCGGACTGTATGCGTAAAGGTGTATGTATGTATGTTGGTCTGTGGTGTATGACTATGCGTGTGTGAGCATAAAAATTAACATAATAGGCTTGAATCATTGCTGTCATCAGATTTAGGTTGTTTTCTATTTTTGACAGTTTGTGGCTCTTCTCTTTCGTTGTCATTAGTGTCATCGTCATTATTCATATCGTTAGCTTGAGGTTCTTCCCTGTTATTGCCATTATCTTCATTACCAATTTGAACTTGTTTGGCGCGGTGAACATCATTTCCATGATTTTTACTCTTTCGGGTTCGTTTTGCTGATTGTCGTAATCCTTTCATTGTTTTACGTTTAGTAGCATTCCTCAAGACTAGCTTCAAAAACTTTTCTGAGTCATCGTCCATAAACTTAGAGTCCCAAGAATGAATAAGTTCAAAGAAAAATTTCCTGAAGTTGGTGTAGTTTTTAAGAGGAATTTTTGACATTTCGCCCTTGCTACCACCAGACCATGAGCATTTACAGAGAAAATCCCTGGAGAAAATTACATCTAAAAGTTTGTATGCACACGTTGTGCCACTACCCTCTGTAGATGAGCACAACAATGATAAAGTTTTGGCAAACTTCGTCTTTTGGGCCTTATCGGCTAGATTAGCTTCCAACATATCCAATTGATGCTGGTTTTCGATTTGCGTTATACAGAAACTCTCATTTTCTTCTGTTCTTAATTGGTCTTGTAGTAATGTCACATTTACTGGTCTTTCTTTCTCCTGAGATATTGAAGTTTTTGTTTCCTCTAATTGTACTGATAGGGAAGCCAACTTAAAAGCAATTTTTTTTTTATTTTCCACGACTATAACTAGCTGTTCCATAATTGCAGCTTGATTAGCAAGTACAGTTTGTATATCTTCCAAGTTATATACCTGAATTGTTTCTTGCTGCTGACCGCAGCTGACAACAGCGGTCGACGGTTGTGAATTACTCTGTAACAAAGCATTTAAGTGAGTATTTATTTGACAAAATATAAGCACAACATTTTTATTTAAACACCTAGTAATTACAAGAGAAGGTTGCAAAAAAAATTACAATATCCAATACTTAATTATTGGCTATTTAAGCTGATTTATATGAAGTTTGACATTTAGATATTTTATCTACTAAACTAATTAAATAAAAATCTAATTACAAATAAACAGTGGTTTCCTTCTTTTTTTGCTCATCTTTCGGCAACACCAAACAAATAAGAAATCTTACCAAATGTGCTGCCAATGCGTCAAAATTTATATGATCATTTGCTCGATCGGGTCGAGAAACACTACAGTTATCATTATCATCGGTATCCGTATTTTGCTGCATTAAGCGTACTTCATTATTCGCTTCTTCGTATGTTGGAATGAAATTTCTTTTTAGGACGCATTTTAAAATGGCCCACTCTGGTCCTGGTCTAGAATTTGCATCTTTAATGAGCTTTGAGGCATTTTTAATGTTTCTTGGTGGCCAACGGACAATTCCTTCAGTTTCCCAGTGTGTAGGAACGACGGTCAGCTTCGGTATATTATTTTCTATTGTTTGAACTATTTTAAAAGCCATTGTTCTAAAAAGAAAAACGACAAGTTAGAAGTGATAATATAATAGTGATTGATGGTTATATAATTATCAATTGTAATTAATGTAATCTGTAATTATATAATTATCAATTATCAACAAACATTATTAAAACTTTTAGATGTTGCACAATTGAAGCGAAGTCGTAGATTTTTAGGGTACCTACTGATAAAAATTGTGAATTCTCATTTGCTGTTTGACAGTTTGCTACCCATTTTTAACCGCCTTAAAAAAAAAGGATGCGGTTTCTCAATTCGACCGCATAGCTAAGAATATATTTTTCATTTTATTTGTGTTCGCCGGAGACTTCGTCGTAAAAAATAAAGTCGAATTGAGAACCTCCTTTTTTGAAATCGGTTGAATCATTCAACCGATTTCAATGACGACGAATTTAAAATGGAACTAACCCGTTTCAGATCCTTGATTTCAACTTTAGTACCTACCTACCTATATTGTAAACATTATTTTTACCTTAGTTAATACATAAGTATTGCTCAAAAATACAAACGAGCAAAAGAGTGAATGAGCACGATTATAATAATTTTCGACATGGCAGCAGTGTAATAATTCATCATTTAGTCGTAGGCTCGTAGGTATTGTCGAAATGGCTTGTCGCCGCGTCGCCCGTCGCGCGCAGTTGTTAGGTTAGGTATGAGTGTTATAATATTACTTGGTACCTATTAGCACAGAATACCTAATAGTATAGATTACTTGCATAGCGAGAAAACAATGGCTATCGTAATATGAAATGAACACCATTATCATTTCTCATTTATCAGCTGATTCATTTATTACAACTAAACACTTTTTCATATATTATATTTGCACAAAGATGGGGCCTTGGAGTCAATCACACTGATGGAATTAATAAGTAATCCAGTACTTATTAATTCCAGGATCTCACCAATGTGTAAACGATTCATATCCCTGCCTGCTCACTGCACATTTTATTACGCAAGTTTGTTACTGTTTAAAATTTCGAGTTACAAAGTTTATAATTTCCGCGTTCCTGTGAGCTTATGGCACAATTTAATTAAAAGTAACCTTTAGGTATAAAAATCGAATAAGTGCTTCTTGGGTTATGTAAACAAATAACAAAAGTATAGGCACATTGGATGTTGAATTGTGAATAAAACCACGGATCCCTAAATATAAAAAAAAGAGTTTGCGTTGCGATATTTGCGTACATGTTACCCCTTATTAAGCTTTACATGAATCTATGGCTGACTTGTTTCACACAAGAACAACTCGTTTCAGCTCATTGCTGATTTATGTCCCACTAGTGAACACTTAGACATCTCATAGCATTTATTTGTGATTAATACAGTGCTCATTGCTGGCCGCCATTTTTTAGACTAGGATATATACATATATCCTTTTCACACCATCAATTTATCTTTGTTAAGTGATCAAAAATAACATCTAGGTTTGAATATTTTCTATTCTAAAGATTTAATAAAGTATAGGCAAAAACCTCATTATCAAATTATAAGGACAAAATAAAAAGATTTTTTTTTATCATCAATTTTACATAATAATTTTTAAGTAAACAGAGATAAATTGATGGCGCATGAAAATTTTCGTCTAAATTCATATAGTATTTGACAATAAACTTTATTTCTCATTCGAATTTTACACACATCAAGAAAAAGTCAGTTTTACTTACCGTTTAATGTATTATTTATTTCACCACAAACTGTCACAAATAGTTCAGGAACACGTAAACGTCAGACAATATTATATTTATGAGATAGATTATTATTCACAATTTTGGCACATAAGAACACTCAACTCCATAAAAGCGTTTATAAGATCATGTGGCGTGTATTTAGGTAACACTTAGGTAACACAAACTCTATTAACCGGCTGTTGTGCTGTTTATTTGGTAACACATACTCTATTAATCAGGCATTATTCAGCTGTAGGAGCAACGGTTACCCATAATAATGCTCAAATAATGCTGATATAATGCAATGGTGGCAGTTATTCAGCTAATAGCTGTATAATTTGTGCCCAAATCAGAGTTATATCAGCAGTTAAAGCGCCTGTAACTCTCTTATTCAGCATGCTTGTACAGCTTTGGATTATATTGTAGACAGTTATTCAGCTGATAAACAGCGTTTCTGTGCTACTTGGGTTCTATTGCAATAGCCCATTTTAAATCCATCCAAACTTCATAACCATAACCCATTTTATTCTTTTCACTCATTAGCAATAATTCCTAGACCTGTTCTTGGAAATGTCATCTATTGATATAGCCGAGGACGGGTTTGGGCAAGAGCACCACATTACATCAACTTCTCCAAAGGGCCTCTACGCGTTGGATCCATATCCCCGCGCAAGCCTCTCAAAGAACCGGGGCAACCCGTGAATCCCAAGCGGAGATACATAATAATAAAAAGGCATAGGGATGTGACGACCCCATCGCCCACAGGAGCACCACATGACATCAACTACTCCAAAGGGCCTCTACGCGCTGGATCCATATCCCAGCGCAAGCCTCTCAAAGGACCGGGGCAACCCGTGAATCCCATAGAGATACATAATAATAATAATTTTGACGTAGTAGTTTACGTGTGAAGAGGTGATAGCGTAAAAGAACTTACAACCAAAATTCAAAATTAGAATTCCAATATTTATTAATCTCAGACATCGACAAAAGTAAAGTTGTGACTAGTGTTAGTATATTAGTAAGGAAGTTACAATAAGAAACTCAATTTATTGATATCCATAACTATTATCATAAATCAAACGTTAACTCAATGAACAAGAAACACCCCACGAACGTGTTTCTCATAAACATGTACAGTTTCCACGCACATTTAGGTGGCGACAACACATTTAGTATTCCATCTGATTTATGCCGCTTGATTTACATTTAGCCAGATTTGCAGCACATGGCGAAATTGAAATATATGGGTAGATCAAACTGGCACACTACTATGTCAAAGTAAATTCGTATATAGGTGTTTGAGCCGCCCGCCGTATCACATGGGATTTCTGAAATTTTCCGATTTTCAGTGCAATATATGACTTATTAACTTTTCTTTACTTAAAAACCTTCTACAAAGTACTTACTAGAAAACATAGTAATAAAATCCCTTCCGCAACAAGATTTGTGGAAACTCCCCGAAAAATCTAGTTCCTATAAAATAAAACAAAGAAAGCGAGGACGCACTCGCCTTTACAAAATGCGTTTCTTAGCCATTGTTTGCTTAGTAGGATGTCGAGAGAGGCAGCTAAGCCACCTCAGCACTTTTGTTTCCCTACTCACAAACAGCCTCCAATTTATTTTACATGAAATATGCGTATAGAGATCTTTTTTGGTTAGTTTATTTCTTTTATAAACTTTCTACTTGCAAAGTTTATTATTAATGAACCTATATCACAGTACTGCACTGCACATGAGTGTTGGAGATTTCGTATAATGTTTCCATATAGAGAAAGAATGCTAAAAAACAAATTAAACCTTTAACCTAAAATACCAAAAGCAGTTAATCGTTGTTGAATTGCACTTTCATCACAGCTACCAACGACTTGCTTGCTTGTTAATTTGTAATTGATATTAATAGTCTTTCCACTTATGGGCCCGTAATTTAACTAGATCATAAACATTTTTGCGCATTTCCCTAGAAGCGAGAGAGCCATGTAAATTCAACCCCGCCACCCGCAGATACCTACCCGCCCAGTAAAATATTCAATTTATTGACGAAAACCACGTAACAAACCTTTTTCATTCTTGTTCCTCCGTTATTTAGTACACTTTTAAGATTAAACTTCCAACACTTAATGAGATGACTTTTTGTTTCGGGAACATTGTTTATCATCTTATAATTATCACCGAAACTTGCAGAGAATCTCGTTAGCATTGCCAATTTAAAGAAAAATGTATTTTACAATTTCATAAAATGTTAAATAGGTGTACCATACTATATTTTACATTACAGTAGATCGTGAATTATGTATATTCAAGATGCTTTCTCATCTAAGCGAAAGCGAGGTATGTTTTAAAACCTCTTATGCCTCCGCACGTTCCACAATATCCATATAGGTGTTATATCCACAGTTGGTAGCTACGACCATGGGCTACGACTCACAGTATGTTGCCTTTTGTGTGTCACCTTCGAAGAGGCTACATAAGAGCAACTAATCTTAGCGTACGTCAAAGTATACGCAATACTATTTTACTTCTGCGACTATGTTGCTCTCTTAAACTACTTAAATACATTATTCCATTTCAAACTCAAGTTTTCACATCAACTTTTATCGATTTAAAAATTTTACCAGTGTAAAATGTGTGATGTTCACATATAAAAATGTGACTTTGGGCCAGTGTTGAAAGTTACATGTCTGCTTTGACCCGATAACCCGATATGACCCGAGCTTGTAAGGATATTGATGTCAGCGAGCTATCGGAAGGCGCAGTAAAATCACTTGAATATGGTAAAGGAAATTGTTATACCGAAAGTAAATAAATCTTCCAGACAAGAAATGAGACAACCGAGTCAACCACAAAATTATTGGCTTACCGATGTTAGCTGTCAAAATATTTTGACACGGGTGTTGTCCATAATTTTGAGGGATTTGAATATGTATTTGCTGTTATAAATTTGTTATTAAAAGGTCAACCCATTTACCATTGCAACCTAGAAAAATACGTCAAAAAAAATACGCACAGTCTAGGTGTGGCATGTCTCACACAATTCTATATAGTATAACACAGTAGCTATATGCACCTGGGTACGCATCTGATGGGAATCTTCATTCGTGTCACTTTAATGTATTAACTCGTCTAATCCCACGCACACATTATGCTGTAGAACTATTAGATAAAGATCTTTACTATAGACAGTTTGCTTTCAGTTTATATCTTATACAACTTTGATCATACTTATAATCTATCCTATTCAACAGCTTTTGTATTCAGTTTAAGTATATATTTTTATCAAAGACTTTCAATCTCACATTAAAACAATTTTTTTTGCAATGAAAGTCCCTACACTAAGTAAGTACACCGGGAAATGAACATTTATTCCTCTGAGATATTCCTTCGGGCGTTTTTTACAGCTGAGCGATGCACTTTTAATGCAATTTATGTATGTACTTAAGTTAGCATCAAAATACTTTCATATTTTCAAAACGTTCCTTACTGTAATATAAAAATAGTACCTCAAGAGCATCCTAATAGATGATAGAGCAAAGTGTATTTCAATTCAATTTCACTCAACACAAAATACGGAAAAACATTTGGAAGCGTGTACAAAATATTCGGGAAAAGCTCCCTTATTTTAGGTACTCTTTTGAGCAACGTGAAACTTCCCGATCGTAATAAAGATCACGTTCCCGGGAACGTAACGATATTAGCCTGTTAGAGTGAGGTACACACCGATTATGGGAACATGGATTGACTTCAAGGTAAATCGAAACTTTGAAATCGTGATGATCATTGAGCATGGTTAAATTTAGCTTGACGGAGATGTTAATAAGTTTATTAGAAGAACATATGTTTTAAATCTAAATATTTATTGGTATATCACAAGTAAACATATAAGAATTAAAACTAACTATCCTATCTTAAAATAATAAATACAAAAAATAATAATAATAATAACTAAATGTAATCTAAATTGGGTCCCCTGGGCAGAGTTCCCATCACACAGGCAGAATTCCCGCGTTGAATAGCTATAGCTATTCGCTGAGCGAGAAAGCTGCCCGCGCGAGGGTCACCCGTTGCCTCTTTTAGGCTTCTACTGATCTCCCTGTGAAGACCCCGCGCACCGGCGCCCCATGGGCCTAGTGTCTCGACACCAAAGGCTGTGAACTCGTACTGAGTGCCGAGACAACTATATTTATTGGCCTTAAACCGTTCGCGGGCGTCCGCCGCCGCACCGGCCTGTTTGCTGGTGGCTGGGAGGTACGTAGCTGCCATAGTATCGGAGCACGTGGCGTCCCAGACAAGGGCTCGACCCATCCTCCAAGGTATCAATGACATCCCGTCAGGGCGCTTGCCATCGTCCCGCACAATTTAAGGCTCCAGAACTGCGGGTACTTTGGCACTAACGAGCACCCTTCGTAGGATGTCATTGATGGCTGCATGGCGGGTTGGGCGACCGGCGCCGGACGAACAAGCGAGTCCATGGTGACCGAACCGATCCACGGGGGCTCCACAAGCAGCGCAGCTGTGATCCACGCACACTTCGGCTCCGAGCCGGAGACCTACAGCTATGCGGAATGTTACCGGGTCAATAAACGTCCCTAGTGTAGGAGACGGATACGCATGTAGCCAGTGGCCGGATTCAGATCTTGACACAGCCAAAATTCTGGCCCTATCTTTACCTGAAGTCAAGTCTAATAATGATTGTAACACGGATTGGGAAGAAATGATGTCCCAGGCCCTCTGTTTTTTGGGCGTAGGGGGTAAATTTGGGCTCGGTCCAGCAAGCCAAGCATTCGTGGCCTCAGTCAAGCACGCGATGTCGCAGTTTACAACTGTAGAAGCTTTTAAAATATTACTTACGAGATCTGACGTGCTGTGGATTGAGGAAAGGAATGCCGGCAGAGAAATACTGTTAATTTTGCGAGTACCCAAGCCTCCAAGCCTTAACGGTAGAGAAGCTTGAGTTCAGGCCTGCTCACTGAAACGAATGTTTAAAATTTGTTCAATTGTTGATTTCAAAAGAATATCGATTATACTAACCAGATGGGGGAATTTCCAAATAGGGCAACAACGGAGCAGGTAGTTAAATTTTGGGATGAGTAAACAATATTTATAAATAAACAGAGCAGAGTGACTGCTAATTTTGTCAAGGCGGTCCGAATGATCATTAAATTTTGATTTTGATTTATTCAAGACGGAAGGTATGGCCTCTTCAAATATTGGTGAACTTAGTAGGTGAAAACTCTTTTTTAAAATTATTTTAATGTTTGGAGCAACATTGTTAAAATTTTGAATAATTTGAGACGATAAAGAAGCATTTAAAGTGTCAGATACGAACAGTTCACATTTATCAAAATTTAAATCCAAACCAATAGTATTAAAATTTTTCATAATCTCTAATAAATCCGTCAATACAGTTTGAGAGTCCCCACCTAAGGTACCATCATCAAGGTACCATACATTAAGTTTGGAATTTAGTTTGTTAATTACTGAATTAATTGCCAAACTAAATATGGCCGGACCGAGGGGATCACCCTGCTGACAACCTACGGCCGAAATGATTTCACTTCTTCTATAGACTAATTTTGATGGGCTATGATAGCACTGGAGCAAAAAGTTGTATAGTTCAGGTATGTGCAATTTAATTTCATTCAGCAGAGTATCCCTATTAACCGAATTGAAGGCATTTTTCACATCTAATTTTAATATTACTTCACACATATCGCTTTGGGCAAATGTGCATACAGCGTGTACCGCTGCTTCGCAGCCTCCGCGAGTCCCAAAGCCGACCTGTACTGGTTCAAAAATATTTTGAAGTTTTTTCCGAGTAAGCCGAACACAAATGTGGACCCTACTGAGATCGGCCGCACACCCCCATCTTTTTTAGAAAGGGCAATCAGATTCGCCCCGTAGATTATCGGCGTCAAGTCTTGGCAGACATCTCCCAAAAGCATGAGATTCACCAGTCTAGTGATGCTGGTGGTTAGATGTTCACCAGCAATCCCTGTGCAATGACTGGTGAGATCTATAAGATGCTGCGGGGAGATACCGTCCAAGCTCGACGCCGATCCCTTTGGAAAAGAGGCAAGGGCCGCAAGTACGTCTTTATTTGTGGCTTGGAGGCATGCGGAAGGATCCAAAGGAGGGTCTACAAAATGTGGAACAGAAGGGCCTGGTGGGTGTTTGGATTTTAAGGCTGCTACGGTCTCCGGAGTGTCTAGGGCAACGGAGTCATTAGAGAAAAGAAGTCGGCTGGCTCCTTTAAGGTCCCCATCGTGTATTTCCTCCCCTTCCCAAACAAGTCGAAATTCCTTTTCCGCAACTCAGGTTTTTGAGTGGTGATAAAGGGAATTGACGGAGAAAGCGTGTTATTTTTTTTTTGTGTCAAAGAAATAGTTCTATGGTTTTGATCGGGTATATAAAATGTCTTATAAGAAAAAGTTAGAAGGTTGTGCCACAAGACGTGGTCGTTGTGTACAACACATTTGGTGATCGCGTCTGCGAGAGCTTCTGCTACAGTGGACCTAGCTCCTCGCGGCACACGTTTTAACAAAGGAGTTGACTGTTTGAGCTGGCCGAAGAGAGTCTGTAGTGATGTATTGGGTGAAGATGAATGATTATTAGTTTGTTGGCTACAGTCAGATCTTGTGGGTTGATAAGAAGTCAGGATACGGACCTGATGTGTTTTTGCTTGATGTATTCGCAGACCTCGAAGTGTGGTGAAAGATTTGCTACACACACAGCACTGCATAAAAGAGGCAACACACGTTGACCAAGGGTTATATTAGGTTAAATTATGTAAATGTATAATTATATATAATTATACATTTAGATACATAGTTTGTGCTCTTCATTGAGTTTATCTCTGCTTATAATTTGCTACACACACAGCACTGCATAAAAGAGGCAACACACGTTGACCAAGGGTTATATTAGGTTAAATTATGTAAATGTATAATTATATATAATTATACATTTAGATACATAGTTTGTGCTCTTCATTGAGTTTATCTCTGCTTATAATATAATATCTCCTAATTATGTGTTTATTTAACGTATTTTTTTCAAATCTGTCTATGTGTGCACATCACACTTTGACAGCAACGCTACAAAAAGCATCGTTAATTCTGATTAATAATAGAAACTTAAGCGGTGTGACCTGGGCAATACAGAAATTTGTAGTAGTGATTACTAGTTTCTTAATACTATAATCTTTGATGCAAACAATGATAAATTTTTCAAATACAAGCACACAAAAGAAAAAACAACATACGCAAAAGGCGGCCTCATCCGCAATAGCGGTAACAGATTAAGTTTTGGATATGTTGGACAGGATTACCCCATATTTTTATTGACGACTAAAATCCGCCTACACACGTATCGTGCGAGTACAATATGAGACATGCCGTTCTGAATGCGTCCGAACGGCAGGCAGCCTTACAGGCGATGGTATGGCATTGCTTCCGCACCGCTTGAACGTCCGCCCAACTCCGCTCCGCATTATATGTCTATACGGCACACGCGGATTTAAACGGTTCCGTTACAGATACACATAACTCCTGCGTAAATTAGGTCACTGAATAGAATTTACAGTTTCAGTAATATTTAGCAGCTAGTTTAGGAAAATCGATACAACTAATATGTAAATGCAGATAAGATAATAACCAACCCGCGCGCAGTAAATTATTTAAACTTTGGTATTTATCGCCACAATACCATATTTGTTTCTATATTTCATTTAAATGTCCCGTTAAGTTTTTATATAAAACCTCCAAATGTTATGTTTTGTTGCTGTAGTCCTTAACCCGGTGAGTAGGCAGCAGCTAATGATACATTAAGTCGCTAAAGAGATTAATGGCTTAGGGCGGAATTTATGTTTATGACTCGGCTCGATCTGCAAACAGTTACTGCCAAACTGGAGGTAAGTAACTTCTGTGGAACAACAAGCTTCCGTGTAATAAAAGTTTTTATAGATACTTTATGTTAAACAAATACAAAAAAAATTCTTCAAAATAGCAAATTTCATAACTTTGCCGTTGTAGTCTCATGTAACAAGTACTTAGTTATTGTTCTAAGAGAAAGTCATTCTTAGAACAATAACAATATTTTTTTATTTTTTTTTATACAATTAAGTAGGCAAAAGGGCATACGGCCTACCTGATAACTGGTAACACTTATCCTCATTTAGTAACTAATAAAAGGCAAAATCCTGATAAACATTATCCATTATACAGAACGTACATGACTTGCACACAAACCCTTTGTAGATTTTAGCGACATCCCGCGAATATTTCCATAGCCAAAATCTTGAGAAAAGAAAAAATGAATGAATTATCCACGTTGCATATGGGCCCAGGCTTCCAGTATAAAACAAACAAATAAACATAATCTGAATGCGTGGTTGTTGTATTAAATTTCTAGTCACGAAGTGGTAATGCGTTTGGGCGGATAAACTAAGGTCGTGTCCGTGTACCTCAACGGGTCCTATTAATCCTCTAATAGCCTATTTACGAGTACCGCCGTTTGACTTAACCACCTGGGGCTACTTACTGATAGTCCGTAACATTTATTCATTCTTAAAGATTACTATCTAATCTGATTACTACAATTAAATAAATCGATTTAGAAATACGTATGTTCAATAAAAGATATTGAAATTTAGGATGCGTGAATATGGATGTAATATAGTCAAGTCAGAATTAAATTTCAGCTTATTTGATAAGGAACTTTTTAAATACTTCAATTAACATGATTCCTACTCTCTAAACATCAATCAGATTTCTTTAATATCGGTCCTCGGCAACAGTATCCAGTAGAGTATGTAATTTTCACCTAAGTAATATTTGCTTGATTTACTACAAAAAATATAAAACCGCCGCGTGCAATCATTCTTAATGTCACCAGTGAGTAAAATTATGAGCTTACTTTACATTAGTTCCATAATAGCTCCAGCAGGTGCGCTGCCGAGCGAACGACAGAACTTTCCTAGCAGGCTTTGCCAATGTGCCAACTCTTCTTCAACCTTTTTTTTTTATTTTAATTTTTAATATACTATAGTGTGTAACTGTAAGCCATTGCACCATGGACGACACTTGTCTCTGTCACAATATTATTTTGTTCAACTTTCAAGTTCTCTAATCAAACTCATTTTATTTATTTATTTAAACTTTATTGTACATAATACAATTGTATATCACAATAGGCGAACTTAATGCTAAAAGCATTTTCTAACAGTCAACCTTTGGGTTAAACAGATATCTTCATGTGGGTATTAAAAATATATAGCTATAAATACAAAAAGTTGGAATGATAATAAACTTACTTATGGTACTTGCATAATATACTTACATATATATTTACGATGAAATAATAATCAAAATACAGTTAATTTTAAGAGTTATATCAACGAAATAATAGCAGCAACTCAAAATTTACTCATGTTTAACTGCCTAAATTTGCTCCCGTAACCGCGAGAGTAGGAGATCGTAGACAAGCCTTTTAAAGTTGGCACGGCTGGAGACTGTTCTAATGGACTCAGGAAGATTATTCCAGAGTCTAACAGTCGTCACAGCGAAGGAATTGGAGAAAACCTCGGTTATTATTACTTACCTATAAAATTACTCCATAATCTGTTATAATATGCAGTGCAACTTCTATGTGAGAACTAGCAATATGGTCCTTGATAACATTCCGCTGCATCAAAATTTATAGGCAATGGAATAAAGGAAACTTGCACGCGGCCCATAATTGAATTATAGCTTGATTTTAAAGTTTTACCGCTGAATTTTTAATTCACATATACCTTTCTTTTTCTATTGTGCAAGCGATATTTATCTATTTCTATATTTTTTTACTATTCGAATATAGGTAAACCTGCACCCTGAAGATAAATAATGTTCACAATTTTTTTTCTAAGAGCCTTATTTTTAAACATCGGTAACGTAAACCAGCCTTAATGAAACGTTTAAGTATGAACTTTTCGTGTTATGCACTTGAAAATACGAAATTTTAAATTTCAAATACAGAACAGCTGATGTGAAAAACCGAGTTCCAGTGTCAATGCATTATTTTTATACAGAATTCAATTGAGTACTTTCCCAATTTTTGATTTGAAAGCACTGTAATTAGTCGGCATTCATACCCGTGCGAGCTGTCATAGTTAATTTACAAATATTATTTATTATTCATAATGTTTGTATTGCGTGATTGAATTTTATTACAAACATATGACCATTGATTTAAATTACTATTGTAATTCTTTTCCTGGAAACATTACTTTGATTACCTACTACAATACAATTTATTGTGCAGGATTTTTTTATAATGACTTATTTGTCATGTAAGTGAGATTTTATTATTTATATTTATTCTTAACATTTGTACAGTTATAGTATAATGTTCCAATGATTTATATGTCAAACAAAGGCTTCATTCGGCGTCCCCGAAATGTCCATTAGCTATTAAAGTTACGCAATGCATTTAAATCACAAAATAATGTCTGTGTGCACGAATAACAACTTTAACTTAGACTTAAATAAGATAGTAGCACATATTACTGCAGTAAGTTTGTACAGGGTAACTCGTCTGTAGACTAGTTGATTTGTGTTAATGATGACGAGTTTCGGATGCGAGGTAACAGTCGATTTAACTGAACATTAGGCGACGTGTTGACACGCAATTAAGCCTACAGCCCGATTGGAGGTTGCGTGCCAGCGAGCACAAGTCAAACACGCGCGAATCTTTACTAAATTTTAAAGGGGTTTGTTATCACCAAACTTTTCGTAGGAATGTATGTACCAATTAATGTATTCAATTTTAAAGATATGAATGTTTTTATGATTTTTGTAATGACAAATAAACCCCTCCGGAGTTTGATGTTAAAATCGTTAAATGTTTAGGTGGCCAGGCGGTACATTACCTGTTCATATCCTACGTATTTTTGTAAATATAAGACTCTTATCGATCAGCACACTGTCTACAGATAACATTAAAATGATGAATGTAATTAGGTATAGTGAAAAAGGAGATTTACATCTAAAAAAAAATTAATGGTAACTTAAAATAAAAAATGGTAACCTAATTTTAATATCTACGAACAAAACAGTTCAGTACGGAACATGAAGTAATTACAAAGAGGAGATGCCGTAATAAGCGTTTTGTAAGAAAGTGTTTGTGAGGCTAAACGGGGCGGAAGGCAGACGTGTGGGGTTTGGTTTAGGCGGTGGCTCCAATCAGGGAGCAGAGCAATGACAAGCTCCGCCCACTTTTGTGTCGGCGAGGCGCCAATGATTACGTCACTGCGCCATTTCAAACGGCATCTCCTCTTTGTAATTACTCCATGGTACGGAACTTCGTTGTATTAGCAAACCTCGGCTAGTTAACATTAGTTAGTCAGATAGTAGCTGTTACTACATTGCCCAAGGGAATACAATCCGTAGTTATAAAGTTATGCTGAAACATTCAATTAAATTAGTTTTCTGTTTTTATGGGAATACAGTATAACTTCGTTAATTCATTAGTTACCTTATAAATTAAACAAACACATATATTTTATTGTTGAATATTTTGAATATAATTATTTATTCTCCAATATATTTTGATATTTTTACCATATGTACTTTTTATTCATAATATACAAATTATTAAACTTCATTTATATTAAAAATAAAACTATAGTTGTTCTAAACTTAAAAAGAAAGAAAACAGTACAAAAGCACATTTAAAACATGTTTTAGAAATTATGGCAAAATCAAAGTGTAAACAATTATTTCCTAATACTGTCCACGACCTTCTGTAGATGACAACCGTTACTGAAACACTGCGGCATTCGCAGAAACTTGGAGATATCGTTGAAGACGCTAAGAAAACTCGAATTGGTCGAAATCTTAATTGTAATTGCTTGCCGTCATGCCAACTTCGAATCTCGATTTCATTCGCACCGGAGGAAGTTTACGAATTTATTAAATGCTAATTTCAAGAGCCTTCTTACTTTATTATTCTTTAGATGACTCTATCTATTGCTTAATGGGTTGGTGGAAAATTTTTCTTGCCCAGCTAGATTAGATGTTGATACTTTAAAACAATATTTAATGTAATCTTTATAAATATGTAAAACAAATATAACAGAGTAGTCATCTTGGTGCAAAGGTATGACGAGAGCGGACCCCAAATATTGCGGCTGATCAGATGTCTTTGTACCCTACACGATGAAGTACAAAAGTACCCAGATGTTATTAAATATGGGACCTTATTCGTAAGATAAGATAACCCCACGATGTTAATAAATTTACACGATCTTCTTGGGCATTGCGATGATATCTATACTAATCTATACTAATATTATAAAGCTGAAGAGTTTGTTTGTTTGTTTGAACGCGCTAATCTCAGGAACTACTAGTCCGAATTGAAAAATTCTTTTTGTGTTTGATAGATCATTTATCGAGGAAGGCTTTAGACTATATAACATCACATTGCGACTAATAGAAGCGAAGAACAGTCGAAAATGTGGAAAAAACGGGGAAATTATTCATCTTTGAGGGCTTCCGTTGCGTGCGCTGCGAAAACCGTTAGATATACCCAAAAAATATGTATGAAAGAATTATTCCTATTTAAATCATCTAAAAATCGTCGCGACAGTATATGTCTATCTTTTAAGATTAACTCACAATAACCGTTTTTATGAAAATCAAATTTGGTCGAAATTAATGCATTATTACAAATTATTTGTCAGTGACTTCATTTGGTACCAAAGAAATTCGCGACGGAAACTTTATGCCCACTTTTAATAAGCTGATGAGGGAGGTTTGTAAACAAAAAATAAATATGATTCCCAAAATAACTATTCCACGCGGACGCAGTCGCGGGCACTGCTAGTATTATATATAATGTTGTAGCCCAACGCCCGTACAATTCTGATTGTGCTTTTATCTGCCCTCCTAACGACTTACTAAATATTATAATACTTGCTGTGCCCGCGGCTTCACCCGTGTGGAATTCCGTTTCTGTCACGAAAAAAGCCTATGTCACTCTCCAGGTCTCGAACTATCTCCACACAAAAAATAACATCAATCCGTTGCTCCGTTTTAACGTGAAAGAAGGACAAACAAACACACTTTCACATTTTAATATTAAGTATGGAATATGGATAACGACACACATTTCACTATTACGAGTATACATATTAATAAAATACAGTAAAGTTTATACAAAAACGGAGTTAGTTACCCCGTAAAGCAAGTTTTAAACTTTTACTTAAACGTTTGCACTATAGTTTCTTGTGGGTCTTTATTTGAGCTCTAGAAGATAATGTACTGTCCCTTGTTCCCTTAAGCCACTTGCATATTTAACCAACTTTAAAAAAAGGAGGATATCTTCGTCAACCGTGAACCGATTTTGATGATTTCTTTTTTATTTGACAACCTTTACTACCAAGTTGGTCCCATATTAATTTGGTGAAGACATGATAAAGAACTTTAGAGATATGGAAGAAACTCATTAATGTCCTATAGCATTTCGCGTAATATTCACGTAATGTGAACAAAATCTTATTCTTTACCATCGGTTTAGTGAATTATTACATTTACGATAAAATAAATAACCGGTCAAGTGCGAGTCAGACTCGCGCACGAAGGGTTCCGTCCC
Source organism: Euzophera pinguis (assembly GCA_947363495.1). Lineage (NCBI taxonomy): Eukaryota > Metazoa > Arthropoda > Insecta > Lepidoptera > Pyralidae > Euzophera > Euzophera pinguis. Next base: position 8,924,181 of record OX376155.1, read on the forward strand.
ATTATCTTTAAAAAAATATGTGATGCAACTAAAATTTAAATTTACTAATATTACTAATTTAAGTTATTAAGTTTTGAATTCGGTTGATTTTTTTTTTAACAATTATTTTATTATGAAAAAATCTAAAGATATTGGATATAATCTGTTCACAAATTGATCCTCCTGAATTCATTATTTATGCAAGGAAAAACAAAGTGAACTACATGATGAAAGTAATCCAATTTGAAGTATACATTTAACAATAAATAGAAGGCAACATGTTTTGTTACTGTAAGACGTCAACCTATTAATTGAGCAATGAGAAAGACTCGGTAATTATTAATTTAATGAATGCCACGGTGGTGCCATTGTTACCACGCTGCAATAAATTACATAGAATCTGCTAATTGATAAATGCTTTCATTAAAATAGTTCTAAAGATATTAATTTCACAGTAACAATGTCAGTAGACGATGTTTAAGATGACATTATATTTTAGCGGACCCGGGTTCAAAAGCAAATTAAACCAGAATTATTATTCTTTTAGTAAAAGCTTTTTATTTTTCTTTAACCTTGCTTGTTATTAATGTTAGGCCTGAGTGCGAGGTACGAATCTTTTTTGACCGTGACCGTGCGTTGTATATTCGGAGCTGTGAATTCCGAGAGGATGGACTAAAACGTTTAGCTTGCTGCTGATGTTTGCATTATTTCAGCTAATTAAATCATTTATCAATATTAACTTCTATAAAAATTTATGTACTACATTGTCAATAAGTTTAAATAATTAACGTTGACGAATGTACGTCGTCACATAATAAATAAAAAAGGGCGATGGTTTAACAACCATCCATCGCCGTTTTCTACTTTTTTCCCCTCCCTGTGAATGCACTCGTAACAGAGGCAGAGCGAGATCCTTTTACTCTTGCCCAAAAAACCGATATAGGAGCTAGAGCGAGCGGGCAAGGAACTCCGAATGACCCCGAGTGCAGGCGATAGAGGTCACTGTACGCTTCTTCTTCTTCTCAGCGAGTCGACTCAATGACTCTGTACACTCTCGAGCTCGGACTAACTCGCTGTGTCTCGAAGGGAGTGTACACTACAGCGGGTATGGCATTCTGTACTCTCCGATGAAGTGGTCTCCCAACTTATTAATCTATTATTTACAGGTCGAGCGATAGAACGCGTGTGCATGGGCGCAGACGGCGCTGGCATGGTGTCGGCGGCGCGCGCGTTGCTCGCTGCCGTCACCAGGGTGTTGCTGCTGGCGGACATGGTCGTCGTGAGGCAGCTGTTGCTCGCCAAAGACAAGGTAATATTAAGGACGGCGCTGGCTTAATGGCCCGAGATATTGTCGCCAATAACTAATACAGAAATATCTATTTACGACCGCTACGCGTGCTACGGCAGTAGTGCACAAATTGCTACGGCGTAGACGTTACGTAGAAGTAGCTACCGCGTAGACGGCTCGTAGAGATTTCTACAGTAAACATTATGTACGACAACGTCGTCAACTTCGCTTGTTAACTACACTTTTCTTCATTCTCACAGATTCTCAGTCTCCGGAGTATATAAAATGCAAATTCCAATATCTTTCTGACGGCTGTATAGTGCCGAGCTAGTCTTTTCGCAATACTCGACGTTATACGTACAAAACCCTAAGGTTTCCTCCTATTCCTACTAACACCCTTGTGGATGTGGAAAATGTATAATGTATAAGTGATATGTGTGTATGTATGTATATCCTAACCCTAGCCCTAACCATACGGTGTAGTAGATAAATATATAGATAGTGCAGGATATCTGTAACCATGCGACCTACGGTTACAGACGGATAGGGGGTAGGAAAAGGGTGTTGTGTACGTAGTGCAATGTACACAGGAAATGAGTTCCCACTGCCGATCCCGCAGGCTCACGGGACCGATCAGGATGACGGCTTAAGGTAGTCTTGGCCGCAGTGGGGGGATGCTGTAACTGGAGATGTCCACCTCACTACTGAATCCGTACGTTCAGAGCAAGGGGAGGCTCAGGAAGGGATGAGAGCCTCCAATGGTCTCAAGTGATGAATGGCGCCACCAGTGGTACTGGGGGCTGGTACAGAGGTTACTCTGGTGTACTGTCACACCACCTCCGGAGTGTACTGGAGAACCCACTGCCGATCCTGCAGGCTCACAGGACCGATCAGAGTGACGGCTTAGGGTGTCTTGGCCGCAGTGGGGTACGATAAGGAGAGAAAATAACAACTCCAATCGCAAGTAAACACTAACTTTATTACAAAAAATATTACTATATATACAAAATTAAAAGACTATACACATTTATTGTCTGGTACTGGTGTGCCGTCGGTGTAAATGGTTATAAAAGGTTGCAGTGATGTAGATTTGGTGCCGATGCAGCTTGTACTTTAACCGCATCTTAAGTGTGTCGCAGATGTCATGGTTTTCTGTTCACGTGTGAACATTCTGGCGTCTCTCAAGATGCAGATCATCCATCTGGTAGAGTTCAATGTGGTCGCTTTGCTTGGCTCTCTTGAATTGATTTGCTTGCCGTCGCATCGGTATACTGTAAATAGGTGGTTGGCGCTGACTTGTTGATTGTCCAGGAGGTTGTTCAACCGTAGACTCTCGCCGGGAATGTCGGCTGGTGGCATGTTCTGGCGTCGACTGGAGCTGATGTTGCTGGGTTATTGCTCTCATCCATCGTAAGACCTGTGGAGCATAATAAATTGTGAGAAGTATGGCAAGGATAATGATAACAGAAGTGACAGAGCTAGCTACAAAAGTGTGTGTGTTAATTTGTTTCCAAATAGTGTTGTCTAGTTCTGATTGCAACTTTTGCTCGTTATTAGTTAACTGTTGAAGTATATCTTTAGAACTGTCGATCACTTCTTCCTTTGTTATATTAATTGGTTTACTGGAAGAAATAAGCGAATTTATAGAAAAATCTACTGTTTTAGAAAATGAACCTATAATCTGTGTTGAAACTGATCTTTTGGCTGCTAGTATGTTGTTGGGTGTTTTAATTATACAATTATCAGAGATGTGAATTACACCAACATCTTTGAGGTCTACTTCCTCTCGGTGTCCGTCACAAATTATTGACGTAACAATATGATCTTTTACAACAAACAACCAAGTATTTTGCATGTTGAGTTGTTTCCATAGTATATTGTTCGATAATTCAAATATTCTCGTATGACATTTAGTATGAGTGCGATTCTTAAAGAGTTGATCAACAATGCAATTTTCATTCAATTGCATGTTCTTCACGGCCCTCGGAAAACAAATATAATGAGTATTCTTTAACAAACAACTTTTAAATTCCTCGTGATTAAGATCAAAGTACAGTTCATTGTTGTAATCTAAAGCTATGTAATTCTTCTCTACTTCTATGCTTTGAAAGGACTGATCAAGATTCTTCTTTGGTACAGGTGTAATGTACATAAGTGTGTACTTGGCTTCGTCTTCTATTGGAAAATAGGCATATACTTGTATATGGGTATCGTTCTCAGCTATCTTTGTATCTAACAACTGCTGTTTAACTATTTTCAAATTTGAAGGTAATTTCTTGTTAACTGATGATATAACATTGTTTACTTCTTGTGGCTGAATAACACTGTATATTGTGGCTTTTGTCAAAAAAATTTCTACCAGCCCGTTGTAGCGATCTATGATTTCTGATATGTAATTATTCGCTAGTTGGAATGTTTGTAGGATCTGTATGTTTACATGGTTTCTGTCAACTGTTGTATACCAATGATCATAATTCTGCATGTATTCTATTACTAAATTCAACTTTGTTTGGAATCTTTCTAATTTTTTATTTATTCTGTTTTCAGTTTCATTGACTTGAGATATGGTAGATATCATGAACTTGGTTTGATGATTTGCAGCTTCAATTAGTTTTTCTTGATTTTTACTAAGAGAATCTATGTCTTGGTACACCTCATCATTTACTCCAAATACAGAAGTGAGCAACTGTCCCAATATTCCTCTTTTCTTTCTAGTTTGATTTATTTCTGATAAGTATTCTGTGGTTCGCTTAAATTTTTCTTCTTCGTCCAATACATGTTGTAGAAATTGATTACAGTGTGTTTGTGTTGTTGATACCTCTGATGCTGCGCATAACGTGTGGAATTGTGACGTCACCATTCTTATTTTGTCGAAATCTCGCTGGATTTGTTTCCTCTCATAATTAGTTTCTATTCTAAATGTTCCTCGATCAATATTTGTTGTTCCTATTTGCTCAACGTAAAATCCTGGCTCAATCATTTTAACCGTGTAAGTCGATGCTGTCGTACCAACTACCTGTAGACTTAATAATAAGGTTATGCTCCATTTTATAATCTTGGAGAATATACTACTACCATTCCTGTTATGTTTTCTCGTTTTTGTAGCCATATTATTATGTATAGTTTTAAGTGATTCTTCGTCATGTTTCTCTGATGTTTGATTAATCGGAAGTGAATGAATTGATCTTCTAAGGATTGATCCTGATGATTTTTTTAACGTCACAACTCTTGTGAGATCGTCATGGCCTCCGTGTATCTCTATTATCTTTGCAAGAGGACATTTATTTGGACTAAACATTTCATCTTTTATTAACACCTTTAAGTTATCTTGGTCGATCTTCCATTTGTATCTTTGTTGTAACTGATGTAAATAATCATTAGTCCAGCTTTTCCAGACAACTTTTTTCATTCTCTGTAGTAGTGCAATTGTGATATGATAACTTTGTTTTATCTCTTCACATATTTGAGGTATAGTTTTAGTTATTTGTATTTTATCTGTTTTTAACCACTCAGGTCCATTCCACCTTAAGTATGAATCTTTTAATTTGTTAGAGGCGATTCCTCTTGAAATCAAATCTACTGGATTTTGTTGTGATACTACATGGTTCCAATTTGCCATAGAAAGCGTTTTTTGTATCTCTACTACTCTATTAACTACAAGTGTTTTCCACCGCTGGGCTTCACCTTTAATCCATCCTAAAATAATCATTGGATCTGTCCAGCAGTATATATCCGTAGCCTCAAATTCCATAGTGTTGATTACTTTTTCCATTAATTGTGCCAGTAGCAACGCTGCACATAATTCTAATCTAGGAAGTGTAGTTTTTTGTTTGATTGGTGTTACTTTTGTCTTCGCTTGTCGATATTTTCCTCTTTCGTCTACTGCAAGTTGTTGCAAAGTTCCAACTGCTAAATAAGGCGCAGATGACGTGCCATAAGTAACAGTTGTCAACTCGTACTCATCAATAGGTTTATCCGAGTTTCCTCTCCATAGTATGCGTTGGTATTTAACATCATTTTCATTTACTTTTATAAACCTATACATCTTCTCTACATCTGCCATGAATACTATTTTATGTTTTCGCCATCTTAGTAATATTGCGGCTAAATCTTGTTGTAATCGTGGTCCTGTTAACATGTTTTCATTTAAGCTTGGACTTTTGCTTGTTTTACTGGATGCGTCAAAAACCACTCTTAGTTTGGTAGTGAGGGAGTCTTCCTTTATAACTGGTTGGTGAGGAATGTAGTATTTTCCCTGATATCTTCCTGCTTCGTTTACTTTCCTCATATGACCCATTGTTAAATACTCTTGTAAAAACTCCTGATATTTTAGTTGTAAATTGGAATCTTTAGCAAACTTCCGTTCTAGTTGTAGTAGTCTTGCAACAGCTTTTTGGCGCGAATCGCCGTAGTTTAGATTTGGTTGTTTGAACGGTAATCTTACTGTATATGTTCCATCTAGATTTCTAATTGTTGTCTTCTGATAATAATTTTCACAATCCTGATCCTCGCTAGAAAGTTGGTAACTTCTTGGCATCTCTTCTAATTCCCAAAACTTGTGTAACTGTTGTATTTCATTAGTTTGAGTACTCATGCTAATTACTTTGATAGGTCTTCTACTATCATTACAACATATCCCGGATAATATGCACCCAAATTCTGTATCCTGGGCTATTATTCCATCTTGAATTTTGTGTACTCCATTCTGTATCATATGACAATATTCTTGGGCTCCCAATATGATGTCTATAGGTCCTTTTTTGTAGTAAGTGGGATCTGCAATAATTTTATTGTCAAAGAACCTGTCTTCTAACTTTGGTACGCTTTCCTTTGGTAATGAACCAGTTAACTTGGGTAATACAATGAGTGTCACCGGTAATCTATAATTACTAGGGTATCTAGGTTGTAACTGTACATTAATGGAATAATTTGATAATTTTGGTTGTTCGTCAGCAATCCCGACTATTTCGGTCTGTATCTTGCTGCGTGGCAATGCTAGTAGCTGTGAAACTTCTTCTGTACAAAATGAAGCTTCCGATCCTTGATCACATAAAGCTCTCAATAAATGCTTCGTTCCATCAAGCGCCGTTACTTGCACAAAGGCTGTCGCAAGTAATGTTATTTTTTGTGTTTGGGTAGTGGTATTAGTTGAACAATTCATACTGGTAGTGGTATACACGTTCGAATTACCTGGTTGTTTTGTAGGTGGGCTTGTCCTTTCATATTTTTGCCCCATAGTATTTTTATTTGTAAAATTGTTGTTATAATAGTTTTCACAATGTAATAAGGAGTGATGTCCCGTCTTGCCGCAGAACATGCAATTTTTTGTACTGTGACAATTTGTGGTAACGTCATGATTTAAACAATTTCTGCATAACTTTTTGTCTCTAACCGTTTTATTACGGTCTTGTATGGACAGTGACTTGAATTTAGTACATTGGTATATGGTATGTTCATTAGTGTTACACATCCAACAACTATGTTTTTCTCGATGTGTATACGATGTCTCTCTTGAAGACTCGTGGCGTGGATATAGTATTTTGTTAGTAGTATAAGTAGTTTCTAGACACTTAAATCTGTGTTCTAGGAATGCCATCATTTCAGAAAATGGTTGAAGCTTGTTTGGTTCTTTTATTTGTTGTTCATACTTCTCATTGGTCTCAGAGTCCCATATTTTATTCATTAATCTGGTTAATATAGGATCCCAAGTCGAAATATCAATATTTTGGCTTTTAAGTGCCTCTAAGTTTTCATTAAATGTGTCATGAAGTTGTTTTAAATTTCCCGAATTTCCCTTGTATATTTTCTGTAAGTTTAAAATCTTATCAATATGTTTTGTTATTATAATTCTGTCATTTTTATATCTCTTAGTCAACAATGTCCAGGCGGTGATGTAATTTGCGTCACATATGGTTAAATGCTGTATCAGCTTAGCCGCGTCGCCGCGCAGGTGTGTCTTTAAGTATTGCATTTTTCTGTGTCAGTCAACAACCTGTCTGAATGTATTATTGTGGTAAACAAATCATAAAATGAGTTCCATGATTCATAACTGCCATTGAAAGTTGGTATTATAATTTTTGGCAATTTAACTGACGACTGGTGAAAAGATGTTGACTTTTTCTCATTGACTTTCGTAAGTATCTCTTGAATTATGTCTTCATATTCTGACTGAGTATTCTCAAACAAATTATTCTGGAAGTACTGGTGTTCAAATGTACTATTTTCCATCAAAATGAGTAAATGAGTTTCCTCTATTTGTTGCCATTGTTTTTGGATAATTGTTATTAATGACTCCAAATGCCAAATTGGTTTGTTTTCTGAACAACATAATTTTGCTGACTCTAACTTTTTTTTAATTTGATTAATTCGGAATAGTTGACTAAATAATTTTGGTGAATTTATAACTGATTCTTCACATGATGTTATCTCAATATTTTCTGGTTGGTATAATTGCGTTAATTGGTGAATTTTATTTTCACATCTATCCAGGTACTCTATTGCCTCTTTATATAGGTTAGTAATAACTCCAAAATAATCAGAGGTCAAGTATTTATGTTCTTTCAAAACTTCCTGTTTTTCCAGACTTGAATGCTTGTTGCAAATTTGATTATAAATTTCTGTCAAACGATTTTTTCCTTCAAAAATGTATTTTAACGTTTTTCTTGAGGCAGAATCCTTTTTGATGTTGCTGTAAATCTGCCGTAATTCATTATAATCAGCTTCCTGACTTTTGATGGTCTCATTTATTGTTGGAATATCCATACTAACAACCTAGCTCAGTTATCAATAAAACGTCAGTTAGTCTGTCTGTTAAAACCTAGGAAATGGGAAATTAATCTATGGACTAATTAATCGGAATGACCGATGGTTCAATAAATATACTCGAAGGACCAAACTGTATATTAATCTATGGACAAATTAATCGGAATGACCGATGGTTCAATAAATATACTCGAAGGACCAAACTGTATAATGCCGAGCTAGTCTTTTCGCAATACTCGACGTTATACGTACAAAACCCTAAGGTTTCCTCCTATTCCTACTAACACCCTTGTGGATGTGGAAAATGTATAATGTATAAGTGATATGTGTGTATGTATGTATATCCTAACCCTAGCCCTAACCATACGGTGTAGTAGATAAATATATAGATAGTGCAGGATATCTGTAACCATGCGACCTACGGTTACAGACGGATAGGGGGTAGGAAAAGGGTGTTGTGTACGTAGTGCAATGTACACAGGAAATGAGTTCCCACTGCCGATCCCGCAGGCTCACGGGACCGATCAGGATGACGGCTTAAGGTAGTCTTGGCCGCAGTGGGGGGATGCTGTAACTGGAGATGTCCACCTCACTACTGAATCCGTACGTTCAGAGCAAGGGGAGGCTCAGGAAGGGATGAGAGCCTCCAATGGTCACGTGTGATCGGCAGCTCAGGTCTTCCAACACACGTCGCCTTGCTACTCCTTCCTTTCGGACCGGTTTCGTTGAATATTCTTTCACTGTACAAGCCATTCGGCTGTGGAATGTTTTGCCCAATGACATTAAAGAGACCTCAACAAAATTTGCCTTCAAGAAAAAGGTTCAAACTCATCTAATGAATTCTCTCTAATTTATAAACCAGAATCACAATTTCTCTGCATTAAAATTTTTAAATATATATGTATGTATATTATACTTCCTATTTGTGTAAATCTATGTATGTTTATTTAGCTGTAGGGTTCTTTTTTTTTCTGTAATATCACATGAAGCTTTTTTGCGCCGCTTTGTATTTTCTCTGTTTTTCCTAATGGTTGACTGGGAGAGAATGCTTTTAGCATTAAGTCCGCCAATTGTATTTTTACTTGTGGTACAATAAAGTTTTAATAAATAAATAAATTATGTACTTGTTATTAAATTTTTAGTTTAACTTCTAAGTCTTTCGATGCCGACAACCCGACAAAATAATACATTTTCTTTTGTTTTGTCGGGTCTACAAAGATTAAGAAACTCATTAATTATTGTTACATATCAATAATATTAACTTAAAAATATTAACTTAAAAACAACGGAATAACATTTGCCTAAGCTAACTTTTTATATGCTCTATAGCATATACGTCTAATATTTAGGCCTCTTCTCAGTTTACAACATATATCTGTACTTGTACAAGAAAAATAAAGATTAACTTTTCTAGACAATTTTCTACTTTAAAAGTTAAATTCTACTTTGCTATATTATATATTATATTTCCGACTCTAAACCCACCATGTGACACTAAACTTCATTGTAAGTAGGACGAACTTAAGGGATTAATTTATTTAAGTACTGAGTTCTACAGGTGGTGCGATGAAAATACAATATTTTAATGCAGTTTAATTGTCTCATCAAATGGCACGACTACCTATTTTGTTAGGTATAGTAATTATCGAAGCGTTGTCCTATTTTTTACCCCAAGCCGACTTCAGAGCCTGGTATCTTTCAAATTTTCACGAGGTATACGTTTACGGTGAACTTGTCTCATTGCAGTATTCAGTAGCGATTATCTTCGACCACCGGTCGGAGGAATTTGTGTTTGTTTATGTGTGTGCTCTAAGCAGTGACGTCTCAGACTAAGTAGTTTGTTGACTAAGATAGGAATCGCAAGATAATTACTGACACAAATCAAGTTACTTTGTCATAGTTCTGTACATTTTGACACATGATAATTTAATATCTGGAAATACGACTGCTTCCGTCAACAAACAACATTGAATTCATTAAATTTAAATATTAATATGTATTATTGTGTAACAATCGCTAAAACATAAGGAATTAATGACATTCAAAACAGTTTTTACTTTAATTTATTCAAGGTAATTTAGACAGCCCTCCTTATGCAGTACAAACCTTAATTTTCAGTTTACAAAATATCGTGAAATTATACTTTTGTCGATCATAAAAAATACAGAGACTAGCATCAAGTAGAAGACCTATTATTTTTAATAGTATTTCTGAGATATTTAACAATTGAAATCTTGTACTATTATCGGTACAAGTGACATAATTTACATCTGTAGTATTAAGACAAATGACAATTTTTGGGAATGGTACATATAGAGTAAATCTATCTATCTATGGCCCTAAATATTGCATCTTTATCCAAACAGGTGGCGCGCTCACTAGACCGACTAGAGTCCGTGTCGAACTTCGCTGAGTTTGTGCGAGCGTTCACGGAGTTCGGCGGCGGCATGGTGGAGCTAGCGCGGCTGACGGCCGAGAGGCGCGCCGACTTGCGCGACGAGCGGCGGCGCGCGCAGGTCGCCGCAGCACGGAACGTGCTGGAACGGTCGACGCTCATGCTTCTTACTTCTTCCAAGGTGAGTTACGGTACTAGTTTATTTAACTCCGGAATTTTGCTATAGAAGGCCCGTTACCAAGTTGACTTGCCTTACAATAAGGTAATTGCGTACGGTATGTACGGACTGAAATATTAAATAAAATTTATTTAAATTCTTTGAATTTAGCCAATGCTTAGAAGTGGGCTATTTACTAGCTTTACCGTTGCTTACGTGATAAATTATATCAGCCACCTATATATTGTTTTCGTTCACAGCTTTTTCTTGTTGGTCTCAAAAAATCCCAATTGCCATGTAAAACTGATCCGGTATAAATGTCCATAAAAACAAGAGCCTAGAAGAAGCACCCGTCTGAATTCTAATATCAGCCAATTTACTATAGACTTCGCAGTCAATATTGAATTGGACACCTTGACCTTGACTCGAGGGATAGATATTAACACCGATGGATCGCAATAAATTTCCAATCCCAGTGTCCGGTGAGGGCGGTGGCTCCCGTAAATTAGGCCTGTCGCTGGGTTGCCGCACCTCCTATCAATTTATACTACACAATACAGTTCTGGCTCTTTGTGTTTCTGACTAGAAGATACGTAATACACACTCGATATCTTCGTGTTATAAAAACGGTTTACATGTCGAATAAGAATTAATTTGAAACGCTATGTTTACCAGTGGTAAATTATGTTAGTAACTATAAAATTTAACCCAGCTTGCCAAAAGATATCAGAAGGAGGCACTTGGAATCAAAAGTTGAAACGGTCATAGTCTAGAAGCGTAAGAGAATATTTATCAATTTATTTGTTATATGGGACTATTAAGAAAGATTCAAAACAAACATTTGTATATCTTTTATTAATTACTTTACTAAATTTTACTACTTCCTATCTATGTCTAGTAAAATCTTTTTAAGTGGGAGCTTAAACTCTGGTAGGGGCATTTTTATTTGAAAGGGATTTATAACGCACTTAAATACTCCATTTTAAGAGCCTTCGTGTTGCAAATTTTCTAAGTATTGTTATTCAGAAAACGACGCCGCAAAGTGTAGACAATACAGAATTAGCACATTTAATAATGATGTGTGTACCACCCGAAAGAATACTGGTATCCAGAGGAAGGCCTAAAAATGAGAATAAATTAAATATCTTCTACATTCTCTTTTTTCTATGACTTTTGCTTTTATATTTATGTGTATTTCTGGCACAATCGTTTAAAAATAACAAAATGTGCCATGGTTGAGACAAACTCTCCATGATTTGCAAAAAGCGACGCAACAATCTGTAGCTTACCAAAGTGAACAAAAACTTTAATGTCCCTGTCGTAATCTACTTTATGTCCTTAAAGGCTCCATTTGTATCCAAACATAGTACTCATGCTTTGGTTAGCATAATTAGATGGCACCTACTTACTCTCAACAAATAGTAATTTAGGCTGTTAATTTGTAAACAAGTTCATAAGTAATGATTTATAATGTTTTAAGTGTTAATATAAAATTAAAAGATTACGTTTATATAAAATTTTCAACCTTTATTAAAATTAAATAACTCTTTGCTGGTGACATAATTTAGTTCAAGTTGTTATTATTAATATAGAAATGAATTAAAAATGTGTTTGTACCTGTAACAGAATTTTTATTAACAGTACTAACGGTAAAAGATTTCTAGCTGCCGCCGGACAATAATATTGTATTTCCTTATTTATTTGAAAACCAATTTTGAATGTGCTAGGATCGCAACGCAGTATAATATTTATTTATTTATAAATCTTTATTGTACCACAAGTTTACAATTGGCGGACTTAATGCTAAAAGCATTAAGTCCGCCAATTGTAAACTTATTAATATTAATATACTACCTTTTAGGCTTCAACGACACTGGTTCAAACTTAGTGTATTATAGTTACTTAGAATTTTTATTATTGTACAATAAAATTATTTAAAATTCATCTTAACCTGAAATAAATTATCCAACTTCACAAACGTCGGTGTGTCCTTGAATCCACAATCGGGTACATCTGGGAGGCAGAGCAATATGTCACCATTTCCGGACGGGCACAGTGATGCCAAGTGCCCACCTACCCCCTTCCTTTCATGCTACATATTTCACGAGACTTTTCATTTCCCTTTTTTTTTGTTGTTACTAAAATGAGACGCTTTTAAAACTCTTTTGAATCAGCAACGGCTTAGATTTTTTTATTTCGTTGTTTTTTTATTTTTTACTTGCCTTATACTTATGTTAAAAAAGCGCCCATGATGTCAATAGGTATACAACAACAAAATAAAAGTTAACTTTTCAACTCATTCTCAATATTGATATCACATATGCTTGTGCCAACGTCATTAATTGCTAGTCGAGCTCTGGACTAAAAAGATCAACAAATTATCAAGAATATTTGTATAGCTAAGTCTGACAGAACTAGGTACATAACATTATTACACATACTATGTATATCATCTTATCTTTATTTTCCAAATAATAAATGAATACTAAACTAAATACTTCCTCAACAGACATGCATGCGGCACCCAGGAAGCGCGTCTGCCCGAGAGAACCGCGACACAGTGTTCTGTCAGATGAGACGCGCCATGGACCTTATCCACTATGTGGTTCGAGACGGGCTCCCAGGACACGAGGAGCACTCCCATGAGGTTTGATCCGTCACCAACATCTACACACAGATCGCCCATTTCTCATATCTTTATTACACAGATTTTTTAAACGATCTAGTAGGCAAACATGTATTCGACCTTGCTAATGGTAAGCGGTTACCGCAGCCAATGGACCCTGAATAATTTTACACGACCTTTTTGAAAGCAATAAAGGATACATTCTTTCGAAAATACTCGTATATAATGCTATATCAGGTAAATAGGACAGTAGCAAACAAGCCAATTAACTTTAAATGGCACACAGTGAATATTTAATGTGGGAATCGGAATTGCTTGCAATTTCTAGGGAACACATAATAGGCATGCCATGGACTGAGCAATGTTTTTGTTTTATTTGGATTTAATTTGTAATTTATAAAATTACGTACGAATACCTGAATTAAAATCTACATTATTAAAATTTGGGTTTATTTCATAGAAAAGCACAAAAAACATAGATCCTAGGTCTTATGTCCGTTATGACTGATACTCTACCACAGTATAATAAATAGTACTATGACTCTAATATAAGTCCTGTATGTTGGCTTTTAAAAATACGAGTATAATATACTTTATACATTGCTAAAATAAAACAATTCTCCACACCTTTCCAAGTATATATTCAACCCTAACAATATCATACATAAACAAAAAGCTTTCGTTTGCCCTGTATCATATTGGAAATTGGAAGCACTTTACTGCAGATACAGAATAAACAACCAACACAGATATCGGCTGGAGATAAAGATAAATATATCTGACACACTTCGGTAATAGCAAACGTACACTGCACACGATTTCCGATATATCTCTGACGTCAGATTCATGTGATAGATACATAGGGCGCACTGTAAGTTTCCGGAACTGGCTACTTACATAAACAATATTTAAAAAATTATTGCAACATTTGAAAATAGAACTCTTTGGCTGTAGAATGCAGTTTGTTTCATCTGACTGTCTTTTGTTTTTACCTTGTGGCGCCATTTAAAAAATTGTGTGTCTGCATCAACATGGATTTAACTCGGGAAAATTTTCGTAGTATGATTTTCTACGATTTTAAGTGTAATTTGACAGCTCAACAGAGCATCGCTCGGCTTGAAACAGCTTTTGGCAATGAAGCACCATGCAAGACAACTGTTTATAGCTGGTTTGCAGAATTCAAGCGTGGTCGTATCAATCTCAGTGACGAATCTCGCGATGGTCGGCCGTCCACCGCTGTGACCAACAAAAACATCAATGCTGTGCGCCGTATGATTGAAACAGACAGGCATGTGACCTACCATGAAATTCGCGCATCCTTAGAAATAGGCATGAGTCAAATACAATTAATCCTACACAAACATTTGGGTGTGAGAAAGCTGTGCTCGCGGTGGATCCCACACAACTTGACCGAGGCTCAAAAAACGGACCGCGTCACTTGGTGCAGTGCCATGCTTACCAGATTCAACGAAGGTGCGTCAAATTTGGTGTGGGACATAGTAACAGGTGACGAAACATGGATTTATTGCTACGATCCCAAAACAAAGCAGCAATCGAGCGTATGGGTCTTTCAAGATGAGCCGAAACCAACCAAAGTGGCGCGCGTGAAAAGTGCATCTAAGCGGATGATTGCTTCTTTTTTTAATAAAACTGGACACGTGGCTACTGTTGCTTTAGAGAATCGTCGTACAGTCGTACGACCGTTTGTTTGCCGGAAGTTATTGACGAACTCCGTAAAAATAACCGTAAACGCCGTATCATCCTGCACCACGACAATGCTAGTTCTCACACGGCCAGACAGACAAACGACTTTTTGAAGGCGAAAAATGTAGAACTCATGAGTCATCCTGCATACAGTCCCGACCTGGCACCTTGTGACTTTTTTCTGTTCCCAAAAATTAAGAACCAATTACGCGGTCAACGATTTTCATCACCAGAAGAGGCTGTCGAGGAGTATGAAAAACACGTTTCAGAGGTCACCACAGAGGAGTGGCACAAAAGTTTTCAAAACTGGTTTCATCGAATGAAAAAGTGCATAGACGCCAAGGGAGATTATTTTGAAAAACAATAAATTAATTTTGTACCTTTAATAGTATTTTTTCATATTCATTCCGGAAACTTATAGTGCGCCCCACGTATATGATGTTATCTTCAATGTCGAAGCATATAGACGTTCCATTACATGCTATTTCTTAAAAACTATGAAAGTTTTAATGAATACAATTTTACATATTTTATGTGTAATTTAAATCCCACAATCTTGATATGTTTTTAATTGATTGTTGAATTCTACATGACCTCACGGAATTGGAGACAGTGGCTTAATCGGCTCTGTTCTTTTACAATCATGTTATTTTTTGTCAATCACCGGTATCATTGGTGTCAGTGAAGTATGAAGTAAGAGCTTTATAAAAATTTTAATGTAGAGTTTAGTGACACTCTCGGATTTAAGCATATTATTAAAAGTGATGCAGGCAGGCATAAAATGGTTATAATTTTTCTTAAAAGCAGAAAATAAGTATTTTTAACTCCCATTAAGAACTGATTTCATGAATATTCGTAGGTACACATCAGCATAGAATTTTAAAAAGCAATATATCGACTTTTAATTGATTGCGAATGACAAGAATATTTCATCTATTCTAGCTTAATATAATATAATTTGCTCTATAAGTAATACATTTTTCCCCCCTTAACTTTTTTGCGCCAAACTATTTTTCCGTTTCTACCAATGGTTGACTGGTAGAGAATGCTCTTAGCATTAAGTCCGCCAATTGTTATAAGTATATGTGTACTTTGTGGAACAATAAAGTTTTAATAAATAAATAAGTTACTTGCTTCAATTATTAATTAGGGTGTAGTACGTAGAAATTCCTTTGCACTGCAGTCGTTTGAATTTGACAGCTGATGTATGAAAGCGTGGTCGCTCGCAAGCCCACAACACAAAGCCGCAGCCACGACGCGACGTCGTGTCCGTATCTAAATCCGCCCCATTATGTTGTGGACAAATGCAAATGGAACAGTCAGCCAGACAATAGACAATCCAAGGGATTACACCAACATGGGCGCCAAATACTCGATTGTATTGTTATCGATATTGAGATATTAATTATGAACAAAAGTTGCGCCTCAATTGTTTTATCAATTTTTAATCTAGATTCGTAAAGTTATATTTATAAATTAACATAATTTGTACATTTAAAAAGAAAGTGCACATTACCTACTCTGTTTACTTAATTTGCCAGTTTTACTTTTACCTTTTATTGCAAATGAGATATTGCTTCATTTAACTTCATAGGTGACGAAAGTACGACCCGGTTAAAGACGGAGAATTCTCAAATCATTGTTAGATTACAAACACGTCAATAAGAGAGAATCACTATGAAAATTAGGGAATAAATCCATTACGTCAAATCTAGTAGTAGAAGTAAAGTCAACAGGAAAACCTACAATAAGTTCAATGAATATAACTAAAACAATGACCAAAAAAGCAACACCAAATCCCAAAAAAAACTATAAATTCACAGGGCCTAAATATTTGAAAAATTCATTGTTTCCTTATTTAACGTAGTGACAGCGAGTTCAACTTGCACGTTTTATCTAAAACTTGCAAAACTCTTCAACTTAGGTCAATGAAGCTTGCGGTAAAATATAATGAAAATGTCGTAGAGTTCCATCCCTCGAAGTCATTGGCTTCATAGATAAGGATCAGCGCTATCGGGATGGGCAACTGCCAAGTAGGTACTTTTACACCACGCTTCCTATAATCTATACTAATATTATAAAGCTGAAGAGTTTGTTTGTTTGTTTGAACGCGCTAATCTCAGGAACTACTGGATCGAATTGAAAAATTCTTTTTATGTTTGATAGATCATTTATCGAGGAAGGCTTTAGGCTATATAACATCACGTTGCGACTAATAGAAGCGAAGAAACAGTCGAAAATATGGAAAAAACGGGGAAAATTATTAATCTTTGAGGGCTTCCGTTGCGTGCACTGCGAAACCCGTTAGAGATACCCAAAAAATATGTATGAAAGAATTAATCCTCTTTAAATTATCTAAAAAATGTCCGCGACAGTATATGTCTATCTTTTAAGATTAACTCACAATAACAGTTTTTATGAAAATCAAATTTGGTCGAAATTAATGCATTATTGCAAATTATTTGTCAGTGACTTCATTTGGTGCTAAAGAAATTCGCGAGGGAAACTTTATGCCCACTTTTAATAAGCTGAGGAGGTAGGTTTGTAAACAAAAAATAAATATGATTCCCAAAATAACTATTCCACGCGGACGAAGTCGCGGGCACAGCTAGTCTATCATAACTCTACCTAATACAATTAGGATTATGAACTTAACCTCTCATATTTTACTTAAGTCTTGTATGATATCGTATTTATACCCTCTTTACTACTACTTTAGGCTCACAATTTCAATTGATACTATTATTTAACCTTCATGCATATTTCACTAATGGGACTCGTATCATGAGTAAGCACTCTCTACCCCCCACTTTACCTCCGTAGGCACTCTAAACATTGTGATAGCTCGGCAAGGAGCACGGTATGGTAAGTATGAATGAGTCAGCAATATTCAATCAATAGAATCATATTTTACCCAAACTATCAATTATAGTGAAATTCATGTCAATGAAAACATTGAGTAATGCTGAAAAGAAATGGCAAAAGTAATGTTAGTATGCAATAACTTCTCCCAATATTTAACTACCGAAACTTTATAACTCTTTCATCCTTCACACCTTGTTTTCATTTCCCTACTTCAGACTTCCAAGACATAAACACGATATTTCTTTTCTTGTAGTTGCAACCTTTCTCGGAAAGTCATGAACAGGTATAGATGACCAGTAAGGTAGACGAGTGACTTCGACATTTTTGCCACAATCTGCATATTGTATTTTAGGCTATATCAAACGCTTCAGATATATGTTAGAACTTTGTTGCTTCCTCATAAGCTCCATTAAGTATATGTTTACCATCCTTTTGTGTACAAAGATTTTATTAAATAAAAAAATTACACATTTCATTTAACTATCATTAGTTCCAAGGAATTAATACCTATAGCTTCAGCGGAAAGATAAACACTAGGTATGTTTTCTAAATTTTCACTTGAATTCCCATTGTTAATTGCTATCGCCTTGTATTAAGTCCCGCTTAGCAAAATGTATAAAAATATTTTCGCACGTACACTCTCTTGTGTAAAGCTAAGTATTAGTAGTTGCCCGATCAATATTCTTGTACGTAGTGATGTTAGTCATTCCGTAACTCGGAAACAAGCAAAAATTTCAAGTATTTAATGCTTATTGTGGTCCTAGCACTTTTTATCTTTTTAGCACAGATATATTTAGGCCGAATAAGTAACTTTTGTATGGGAAAATATTGTAAAAAAAATCTGCTTCTTTTGATTATTATGTAAAACCAATTGTCTATCAAATATATCGTTTAGTTTTTTCACACACGTACTGGAATACCGACAGGCTGCACAGTGGGAAGCAGGGACGGCGCTCGGGGCGCTCCGTGGTCTCACAGGGCAAGTGAGGGCAGCCAGAGCCCGGGGCGGCGCGGACGCGGCTCGGAGACGAGCGCTGGCCGGCACGCTGCGGGCGTTGGTAGAACGGACACACGACTTCACAGACTCCGCCTACACGTCCCACGAACACAGACAGAGAATACTGGCGCTTGCTGAAAGGATTGCGTACGAGTTAGAGAGATTAGTTGCTGTTGCTGTGTCTGTGGTAGGTGTAGTAAGCGCTATGTTTTTGAGTTGATTTTAATCTAACAATCTAGTACAAAGCTTTTTTAATGTAGGAAGAACAAGGCGTAAGTGGCACTGGGGCGGCCCTCGAGAGTGCGTGTACGGGAGCTACCAGTGCTGCAACAGAACTAGAGCGAGCCCTAGTCGCCTCGGCGAGAGACCAGGCTCGCGACTTAGCGCCTTTAGCCGAAGAAGCGCGCCGGTTAGCGTCCGACCTCGCGCACATAGGTAACCAACGACGGAAAATAGGTACAGCGGTACTTTTATAAGGAGCGAATGTTTTTGTGATCTGGTAGAGTTCGAAAAAAAAAAGCTTATAAACCAAAGACAAGACATTTTTCCATATTAGAGTGTCCCAAGCTTGCATGCTTACTAATTTAGCTAAAATGTACTTATGTACACAGAATTATAAATAGTAGTACGTATTGTTTGGGTTTGCTCCACACCACGTCACATGAGCTTCCGCTCCGTATAAATCACCACAATCGGCTAGACAAGCAAATTTAATTGGAATAAGTTATTCCGTCAGAATCTATCGTTATCCGCTTAATTTCAGCTAGTTCCTGTGGTGAGAGAGAATCAGAGAGACTGCACAATATAGCCGGCCGGCTACACGAACAATTAGATCACATAATAGAGGTTCGTCCCCCGATTTCACGATTAATATTTCCACGATTAATTTAGTTTATTTTCATCATCAGATTTTGAGTTCATTTATGTGAAACATAAACATTTCGTTCTTATTATACTTAACGGTTTTTCCGGCTAATAAAACTCATCATGATGTCACATTTTGTTTAGGTTTGCAAATTGCTCAGGCATATAGCAATGTCTGAGACACTGCAGGTGAGCGCGAAGTTTGCGGAGATCAACCTGAGGATATACGGTCCTCAAGTTGTGACGGCAGCGCGGACATTAGCAGCCCACCCGAATAGTGCAGCGGCGAGGGAAAACCTCGACGTTTTCGTGGATATGTGGGCGTGGCTGCTGGCGGATGCTGCACGGCTGGCGCGTGAGCTTCTAGACCTAACGGATGATAGACCCGATAAGCAACTGTATAGCAGCTTACCCAGGCCCGGGGTAAGTTAAAATTTCACTGAGTTGTTTAGCTATTAGCGATAATTAAAGTTATATCTCCGGAGACTCCGAATCTTATTAGCTCTATCATGTAGTTCTATCTATCTACCGTTTCGTTTCGTTTATTTCTACCTATATCTAATTATTACGATCCTGTTTATATTTATCTTGATATCTGTCTACAATTCAACCGTAATGTAACCACGTATCCTCTACAGAAACACGGTACGACAAGTAAACCGCTGAAAGCGGTCCGACTGGACTCTGACGAGCAAGCGAAAATTGCAAAATCGGGTCTGGAAATGAAAATGATGTCCTCTGAGATGGACGCCGAGACTGACAAATGGCAGGGCGCAGCTGCCGACGAAAACAACGACATTGTGAAGAGGTATTTTTACCGTCTCTTTCCTTACCGACCCAAATATTTTTATCATGATTTTTCAAAAGCTCGATATTATAAAGATTTATTTTATATATATTTTTTTAGGTTCAATCATAAAATGCATTTCTACACAATAAACAAAAAAAACAAATATTGCTTAGATTAATAATTGGTCTCGCGCGCTCGACTAGATACCGTCGGCATACTAGAAAAATTCTGCAACTAAAACCATGCCGAATTCGGCATACTTGCGTCATACCCGAGTCAGCGCGACCGATGAGTGAGTTGGATGTCTAGATAAATTTAAAATTTAATGTAAAAGCAGACGCAAAATGTGCAGTTTGCGTAGTCAAACTGTGTAAGAATAATACTAAAAGAAATAAGAAAGATACTGGTAATACATACCATCAATAAGTATTGTATAATTTCGAAATATGGCATAAATTACTCACGAAAATAATATAACCCTAAAATATGACGCGAAGTACCGCTCGGTGCTCAATGTTGCCGTGTATTATAAAATCCCAAATTCCCCGAGGTTTCATTTTTATTATTTAGATATTTTGTTTTTTAACTCCCGACCCCAAAAGAGGGATGTTGTAATTTTGTCAGAAAAATATATTGTACTTACAGAAATATATTATCGATAGTATCGATATATGATCACTATCGATACCTTAGATTATATTTTCAACTATCAAAGAATCGATTATTATTCGATGTGTAATCGATTTTCCGGCAACACTACTGTATGGAAAAAGGCCATGATAATACGTATGTACTAGCTGTTTCCCGCAGCTCCGCCTGCGTCAAAAGGTAGCCTATGTTTGACTCCGGGTCTTGAACTATATCCGTACCAAATTTCATGAAAATCAATTCAGCGGTTTAGTTGTGAAAGAGTAACAAACATCCATCCATACTTACAAACTTTCGCGTTTATAATATTAGTAGGATGTGTATGTCTGTTTATTTATTTATATTTAAACCCGGGTTACAACTAAAAAGAGGTCAGTGATCAATTAGCAAGCTAAATAGAAAATTAAAGTAACGTTTAACATACTGTACTATGTAATAATAAAACAAATGAAAGTTTTTTTGCAATTTTAGGATTCTATATTAGAATTACAAAATAAAGTAGACAAAAATTTTCCATTTCCCCTACCTTATCTCCGAAACTATCGATTCCAGAATTTCGATGCATAAATTACAGAAAAACCTATGAGATAATTTTAAATTTGTTTAGAAGGTCCAAATGGAGAAAAATAAAAAATCGTACTGGACCCTCTCCACGCGAGCCCACTCACACTTGGCCAGTTTTATTTTAATTTCATTTTAAAGGATTTTCTGAGCTACTTTCTGCTACATTGGTCGGGCACCAGTCAAGTAGCTGGCAACACCATAATCGACGCTAGTGTGCGTCTTTGCACATTGTTTTACACACACTTTCCTATTCAGTGGCCGCATTCTGGAAACTGATTTTTCTTTACAGCGCGGTATCTAGTCGTAGCGCCGTGGAGACCAATTATTAAACTATGCAAATATTGATTAGCCATTATTCAGTACTCAGTTAATAAATCAATCCAAAAATGCCTGAAACTGAAGGGCAATATTTTACTAATTTATATCACAATAAATTTCAGGGCGAAAAATATGTCTTCCATGGCCTTTGCTATGTACCAGTTTACAAAAGGTGAAGGCCGTCTAAATACTACACAAGACCTCTTCACGCAAGCAGAGTATTTCGCTGAAGAAGCTAATAGATTATACAAGATTGTCCGACAGTTTTCTTATCAGGTATTTCTTTTACATTATATTGAGGTATAATTAAGAATTGCGATGATGTTCCTAAATGTTATTTCCATATATCATTTAGGTACCAGCAGGAACTACGAAGAAAGAACTATTAGAACACCTAGATAGAGTACCAACATATGTGCAGCAACTACAGTTCACGGTAAAAGAGCCAACTGTAGGCCGCGCCGCCACTTTCAGCAAAGTGGACAACGTCATTCAGGAGACGAAGCATCTCATGAATGTCATCAGTAAAGTAGTCACCACGTGTTTCGATTGCGCGAATAAGGTAAACGTCAAGTTAAATTTGTTTTTATGTCAAATACTTAGTTTTTCAAATATATTATTACGACATTTTTGAGCAACACGTCGCACATTTTGAAAGTTTAGTAATTTTTCTATAGGAAACATAAAGATGTTAGTGCATTGGAACGTAATGTTCCATAGGTACCTTTGCCGTGGGAAGCCCGTGTGGGAGTGGTTAAAAGGCACCAGAGTGTTGCACCTGTTAAGTACTTTGAAGATTATATTTCTTTGGTGATTGTTAGACTTTCGGGAAGAGGGTGAAACAGTGTGATCATGAGATTCATTGTTGATTATACTAAAATTAAACATTTCAATTAAGTTTAAATTTTTAAGACAACAATTAAGTATCTTCAACTTGGCTTCAATCAACAATGATTCTTTTAGTTTATTAGATACTAGTTAAAATTACATAGTATTAGATAAAGTTGAAATACGAGAGCCCCCATTTAATTTACAATATATTTTATTTGTTTTTTGTTTCTTTTCTTTTGCCATGCACCGGTTGGTCCTCCGCTCCAGGGTCTTATACCGCTGGACAAAGCGATAAACAAAACCTCGGCGAATACAAGGGACGACTCGGTCTGTCTCTGTATTGCACTTACATAAAATTACCCAATCTATGTAACTCGTGTTGTACCTGTCTATGTGTACTTTTTTTTGTAGAAAACTCGCATTTATATAACAAAGCATGTTCTGTGTCACCATGCTCATCGATTGATGTTTTATTAGAATTTTATTCGTCTATACCTTTTTCGCTAAAAACTTGATCACTGATCCGTAAGAAGCTAGAAAATTGTGAAACGTTGCTAATAACAAAATTAAGGCTGAACTTAAGATTTCCTCCACGTGGCTCCCCGTTTATGGACGTGACAATTGACTGACAAATTATTAGTTACTTCCTGAATTTTATTTACTTATTTTGTTTTAATTACTTTATTTTTTGTTTTGGTTTGCTATTTTCAGTATTCCCTGTGTATGCCTGAGAGAGTTCCCATGCATTGGAAACCAAATTTACGAAAAGCATCCACATTTAAGAGTGAAAATAGTGTTTTGAATGGTTGAAGTAGGTATTTATGTGGATTCAGAGCTATGATTATTCTAACAACTTCAGTTGTGTACCTATACCAAATGTGATAAAGTTGTACTAATATTCACTGAAATTAGTGTAGACGTTGTTTGGTGGTGTATCAAATAGCTAATGTTGAATGTTATTGGTGTGTTATTGCTATTATAATTTACATAGTTTAGCATCTGTGTGGTATTGTAACCTTAAGGTTTATAAGCCATATTATAAGCTTTAAGTACCTATTGTTTCCATGTTTGCTAGAATAATAATAACTTATATTATTTTTGATGCAACTGATAAAGTTACTTATAAAATACATGTTAAAATAACAGCTAAATCGAGACATGATCATAACAGTAAGGTCATGCCACTAAAATCTGCTTAGTAAAAGCAGAGTCTATCATTTGCATGGTGTTTTGGGCTCTCATTAAAGAGGTAGGAACCTAATCCTCTATTTATGGATTTAATCCTGTCGGCCTGCATTAACTTTTTTGAAATACGAGTTTAATGAAATACCTATTTACCTTTTAGGAAATTTCCAAATAGAAATAAGGCAGGACAGGACAGTACAAAATATCGATTGAACCCGTAAATAAAGGAGCCGATAATGCTATTAAAATCATCATAGTATGACACTAACTAGTTTCATCTGTGATGCAGTACAAACTGGACTTCACGGGTCTATCGGCGGGCGTGGGCGGGGGCGGCGTGGGGCGCGGTGTCAGCGGGGCTCGCGACGACGACGGAGGCGCCGGCGTCGGAGGCGACGCGAAGCCCGGGGGGAGCTCGTCCGACACGGCCATGTGACAGTACGGCATGGGCCGGCGCGGCAAAGGCGACGCGCGCCGGACCAGGGTCAGCTTCCTCCTGTTTTAAAGGGTCAACTCCTTTGAAACCACGTCGCCGTGGCTGGGGACGATACTCACAAGTGCATCCTTCGGACTTCTTACTTATTAATATGAACACAAACAATTATAAAGCAGTAATTTTAGAAGTAAAGCACGAGATGACCCATGACGGCCGCCTAAAGGTAGGCCCTATACCAGTTTGCCTACTATATAAAAAATACTTGAGCACCTTGCCTTTGGCACATGCTCTAAACAGAATAATTAAATTAAGATAGCATGAAAAAAGCTCTAAAATTATAATAATTTATTCTAAAAACTATGTGTTTCATAAAATTATTAGTGAAATAATAATGTTTGAAACTTTTTTGTGGTAAGTAGGCTATTAAAATATCGACAACGAATCAGGTCTGCAAAGCTGCACTTATTGGGAAGTTTCGTCCAGAGTACCACACATATCACTGTCTACTCTATTAAAAATTGTAGATTGTTATACGCGTGATGCTCCACCCCAGCCAAACATGCTGTGGATCCATTTAATAGTCAGCAAAACTGAGGCTAACTGAAGTAATAAATACTGCTATTCGATGGATCACTGCAAATTAGTTATAAAGTTAAGATTGACAGTACGATATCTATAAAAAATTTAAGTTTTTTCAGAGCACTTGCGACACACAATGCGCCTGCTCTTGTCGATGAGAAAGCGCGCAGAGATTAGGTACAAAACGCAGTGTACCTACTCGTAAACCAGTATAATGTGAAAATGTGAACTGTGACTATGCCAATAAAACGATTATTATGTTACTATTTGCGCCTTCATTGTTAACACCACGTCATACTTACTCTATTTACGACATAGTTACAAAATCATGCCTAAATATATAAACATGTGATCAATAAATATTAAGAGTGAAATCGTACAATAACTACCTACTTGTTACACTTTCATAATGTTACACATTGTTACATAATAATACGTGAACAACAACACCGACAAATCTATTTTTTTAAGTTTCCCTTCTTTAGAGCCTATTCTGTAAGTGTCCTATAAAATCTTACCTATATTATCTGTAACTACTTACTCTCTACTATTTACCTGTTTACTTCTCATGCTGCTATATCAATGCACCCAATTGCACAATCCGTGGTCCTGTTGAACATTTTTTTAAGTTTTGCACGTTTCTGCTTCGATTCCTATTTGGCAATTGTTTATATTCAGGACATGCTACGTTTTCTACCACTTCAAACTTTCATGACTACACAGTGTTACTCTTGCATTCGATGTTATCGCATCAATCATTTATTGAAGATTTCGTGTACATATTAGAAAACGGTTAGATTCTTACTAACGCGGCGCTCGAACGTTGCATGATTGTGAAACGGAATAAATAGATGTGTGTTGCATGTGTGTACGTGATTACTGTAATGAATGTCGTACTTCATCTTTCCGACGGGAGGATAGTTGACGTTAAGATAAGGGAACTTGACTCTGGTGGTTGCATCGGCAACTCCCTCGTCGCCGGAACTGGCAGTGTTATATAGACTTCGTCGCTACGAAATTATCACGCAGCAGACGGCCGACGCATAACATTCAGCTCGTGCATGCTAGTGAGCAGGGCCGTACCTGTTTCAAAAGTAATAAAATTGGGAGGTAAAATTTCAGGAAAGCTTAGAATAATACATTCCTATTCGTTCCTCCTGTCCTAGATACAGTCCTGCTTCTACGACTTGCTGGCTGCTGATATTGCGCTATCATATCGCAAGGCATGCTATGTTACATATCTGCAATGCTGCTAATGTTAATTTATCTATTATGGCAATAATAAACATATCAAACTAACTAGATTTAATAAGAGCTTTATCGTTCTGCAACAGAAGAACGGCATGGTCGCTGATTAGGAATATAGGTATCCAGATATGTTGTTATTGTATTGATAAAAGCGATTGAGCGGTTGATATTTAATTAAGCTATCGACATTTTCTCATAGGTGCTAACTTAAGACTTTTGTTAATAGTACTATTTCGATAGTATTCAGTGAAC
Organism: Euzophera pinguis; assembly: GCA_947363495.1. Taxonomy (NCBI): domain Eukaryota; kingdom Metazoa; phylum Arthropoda; class Insecta; order Lepidoptera; family Pyralidae; genus Euzophera; species Euzophera pinguis. Next base: position 8,950,669 of record OX376155.1, read on the forward strand.
GTCCGGCCTACATTTTGTGCGGATTATTTTCTCTACATTGAGGTGTAAATACATTGTTTTGTAGTTGTCATTAATATTTTAACTTAAAATACGTGCGTGTACCATCGCTTCAAAGACACATCTTATTGGCTATGGTTGAGCTCGTCGGCTGTCTCCTGTTCGCCTATGGTCTATATAACACTGCTAGTTTCTACCACTACTAGTACTTAGTTAGGTACTATTTACTTGTCAAATGTTAACTCTTGAAAGATTTCAGCTTTCGTTTTATATTTTGATAATAAATACTGCAATTAAAACTACTGTAATAATAACTACACTCTTGATCTTATTTATTGCCTTCTTTTACTAAGATGTATAGATCTACGTAGATAAGTCAGTTTCAATTCTGTCATGAATTTAGGATAGTAAAGTTGACTAATGTAAAGAGCTTCATAAAGCTTTATAATGAAGAGTTGTGAATCGAACTTGTGGCCACGTAACATTAGATTCAAAGACTAGCATAAAACTGCTTTGACTGTTAAGTTTATAAGATTTTTCATATATCCTATAAGTTTACAATGGTTCAATCGAAGCCTAAAGTATATTACCTAATGTAATAGTATCTTATGACAACACTATAACAGTATCAAGGTACATCAAACTACCGTTTGATTATGAATATTGAATCTTATGATTATAAATTATTAAATAATAGTAATTTCGCCCACACTTCAGTATTTTCCTGTATGCCACTACCCATTTTACCAGTCGTGAACACCACATCGTTTTTACTAGCCACTGATGAAACTTTAAAAACATAGCCCTCGCGGTCATGTTTTGATGAATACGTTAACGCCATTTGCATTTATCGCGATTGCCCTCCAGGTCGTGTCATAGAGGAAAATTAGACCACATCCATACGTTTGTCACCTAAAATAACTAATTTCACACACCTATAACCAGCAACCGCTGTTTCTAAAGTGTTAAAATTTTCTGCCTAATTATCTATTTAATATAATGTGCTATCTACTGACATTTCATACTTAGTAATAATTTAACTCGTGTGTTTACTTAAAAAGCTATTGAAACGATGAACATTTAAACTAAGAATTGTGCCAAAACAATTCACTTTGCGATTACCTAATTATAAGATGTTCATAGTTATTCTTAATTAATCATAAGTAGGTAATGTAACGGTTCAAAAATAATTTGTTCGATAGCAAATGTGAATTCACCTCGATTTGTCATTGCAAGCTGGATTACGTACAAATACTGTAAAATAAATGAGTGGGTGTCAAGTCATGGAGAACACGTAGCTCATTTATACAATAGCTGTGCCATTGTGCCTCCTCATGTAGTGTTACTAAAGATAAATATTGCGTACCTAAAGGACGACAGCATCACGCAGGCTTCGCGATACTCCAGATGTAGAAATATCTGGAGTGAAGTCTTTAGACACGTTTGACTTCCATCGCATTAACGATATCATATTATTGGTTAGTGTATAGACATTAGCGTTACAGTGATTTGTGATATTACAAGATACTTATTGAAATTTAGTACAACGTCCTTTATAATTTCAACGTTTAATAGTCGTTAAATTAGAGGAACACGGCAAGAACACCAATAATAGTAACCATTAATGATAGGAATATTTAATAGTTAGAATAATGTAGTAAACGAAAATTTATTTGGTTTTTCGGGTAGATGGGAATGTTAGATTCTAAGAAGTGATGGTTCCCGGATTCAACCCTGCGCACTCTGCATTACTTAACAGCTTCAGCAAATATTAATAATGAGAGCAAATATATGTTCAGATAATTTTTTTATTGAGTCATTGTATAGGAGAGGAAACTACAACAGCTAATAATTGTCATAGACATAACTATTGACAGTGGAACTTCGAAGATAGAATGATGCAACAGGATGGGGCTAACCGTTCCTACAAGATTTCTTTCTGCAAAAGCGCAACCATAGGTTTGGCCTAATGTTGCGCTATTACTATTCTGCTGCTAGTGTCTCAATAGGGTCAGGTCAACAGAGCTGTAACCTGTAACCATTACGTTTTCCACAGAGTTAAGTACATTAAAAATTGGCAATTATTATTGTATTACCAAGCTACTTGTAAAATACTGCTTCAGGTCCCCATATCACTAGATGCTTATAAGAATCCCGGGAAGGATGTCGAAATGAACCAAAAATAGCGTGACCATAAAATTAGCCTAATCTAATACTGACAAGCTAATAACTGAGGTGCGAAGTACCAACTTATATTTTTGTTGTTCTCTTACATGTAATGTACACATTAATTGTAAACCCTGAAGGAGTAAAACCCCGATAAAATAGGAAGATACATATTTGATGTAAATAAAATTAATTTTGATAGAGTGTTAACTCATTGAAAGATCTTAGTTAATCGCGTATTGTCGAGTATTTTAAAACCATTTAATAATAATTTATGTGTTTACAGAATAAATATTGTATTGTCGAGAAAAAACTGTTGTGATTGTTATAATATATTTGAAGTTGCATTTTCATTAAATAAATAAGTAGAAGTATATTTTCCATAGTGCTGCCAAAGATAATATTAATATCTAGATGTAGTAATGTTGTTTATATAACAATATTTTGAGGTTTTTCGTGGGTTTATGGAGTGTATTTTGACGTGGCCGACGAATGTATAACACTGTGTACGTGATCTAATACATCACCAAATAAATGAATTCATACAGAAATTATGGTGTTTTATTATTATTTTGTTGACCTAGATCTAGTGTACTGTTATAATATCGTTGACCCCTAATTGTAATAAAATAATATCGCTGACGCATCTTCATTGCGCCAGCGACCTAAAATAATTACTTACACGTTTTTAAAAATAACTTTTAGCAAATTAATTCCGTCTCGACATTCTTCCAACGCTGTTCTCATATTTTAATAATTCTTTTTTGAATTTTATAAATAGATTTAATAAAATTAATTTTTTTTAAAAGAGACTCGTCGGACCCCGTAACAGTGGTGTCAAAAGTGGGATGTTAGCGTGGAGCACCCCGAAATTCATCGGATAATTCTATATCAAGATTTCTATCTCGTCTCCGTCTCTACCGATTCTACCGATATATGCTCCGCTAACATGCTATCGCGGGTGTCCCAAAATTTCGTTACGTATCCGTCGGTCTCCGTGGCCACAGACATATAAGACGTACACAGACGGAACATAAGTTAATAGTTATACTTATGTAGCAAGTAATTGTTGTTATCTTTTTCTCACGTATTCGGATCTATATGGCGATATCTCTTTTTTACACCTGTAGCAACATTCACTCACACATAGATATTAAGCTACGCGTGGCAATTTTTGGCCGTGACGCCATTTTGTAATCTGCGTTGTTGGATCGGTGAACACTAAAAATAATAGAGTAGAATACCGGTAAATGATCTCAGATCATGCACTCCACACAACATTCATACATTCTTTGAAATCATGGGAAGCATTATCGTAAACAACTTACCCTAGACTAGATACAGCCCAGGCTGCATAGTTTTGCATGTGTGTGTTTGTGCTACGCTAAGTAATAGCATACCTTCCGTCTGTTTACGTCTTATATGTCTGTGTCCGTGGCGTAACAGTCGCAAAGAAGACTATCCCCTCGCAGTCTCGTTGTCTCCAGCCTGACAACCTGCCTTGTTGCGACAGTAAGACTTTCTTGTCTAAGTGAGCCTGCCAGCAGACATACTTTTCGTCGAATGAGCTGATCTCAACGTGTTCCCAAAGAGTGGTGATGCGTGGCAGGGCTTAAGTCAAGAGGAATTACTCGAGGAGCTCGATAGTCGAACATGACCCGCGTATCCGTATCGAATGCGTGTCAAGCGAGGACGTTACGAAAAATTCTGACAGTGTTGGCCACTAACACACTTCAGGTCATGTTCCTGTTGGTCTGGTTTCCCTGTAAAAAGGGTTACGGAGGTCAGGCGGCAGTCGCGTCATTGTAATTACCAGTTCCGCCAAATCTAGGACCATGACTTACAGCGTCCCCTAGGCTCCGAAGCGTAAGCTGAAGACGCAACTAGGAATACACGCTAGGATGATGACTGTATAGGCAAATTAAAATGAAACAAAATTATCCTATATATTACGTATTTATTTATATTTTATTCAAAGGTACAATATATTACATCGTCTGCGCTTCACTGCTCAACCAACATACATCACACCCATTGTAATGACTAAACAAATGATCGGTATGGTAAAGTGGGCCACCGCCCTACACAAATACAAAATTAAGCATATCTTAATACCTAAACTCCTAACTTTAATGCGGAAGTCAATACTGTAAAGTAGGAAATAATACAATTTAACCACGGCATGTCGATTAAATAAAGATTATGCATGTGTCAATATTAACATCATTGTTGAGTAACTCTATAATTATATCATCTGGTATATAATCATAATAAGCAAAAAAACAATATTTACAAAGAAGTGATCTATCGTAATTTAAGTGTAAGAAGATATGACATCTTCCAAAGGAAACAAGATTTAATCAAAGGTCAAATTAATAGGTGTGCAAGCTCACAATCAATTTTCAAACTTGTGCGGTGTCCATTACGCGACAATTTTGTAATGAACCACCCCCTTATTACAATCTCTTATAATACTTCAAAGAACGCTAACACCTAGCTTAGGCTAGAGTCTATGTCACAACTGATCTATGAGCATATATCAATATTACTAAGCATAATATATCAATGTTTAAGGCAAGTCGTACAGAATATTTATATTCTAGGTGACATCAGATTAATGTGTCTTAGATATCAAATATTAAAACATTTTAAGTCCCAATCAATGTAATACTTGTACCAGCATTGCTGAACGATCCGTACGACCGCCAAATACAAATTTAACGCCACTCTTTCTTCCGAATGCGTAGATAAATGCCAAAATCGTATTAATAATGTAATGAATGAAAATCAATGAAAAAATATTTTATTATCTAATTTCACATTAAAATTTAGATTGATGTAGTTTTCTAAAATTATTCAATCAATGGCTACTACTAATATATCTGCTTATAAATATAACACGAGCTAAAATGTAGGTCATTAGTTTATTAATATTTTTCTGATGCTATATTCATCAGTAAATATATCATTGTCATGATCGTAACTCAATAGTTGAGCTGGGAGCAGAGTCGTTTTAATGACGTTGCAGTTCCTAACTGCATGTATCAAACATTTAGTCGTCATTAAAGCGGACCATTATTACAAGCTATTTGGCATCTTTGTGGACGTAAATGTCTATTCATAAGCAGCTGTATATAATATGTTTGTGCTACATCTCGCAGCGTCCCGGAAACCTCAAACATCTCCAATAAATAATCATATAAAACAGTGTAAAAGTGCCTTTGGAAACAAAAGTGTATAAAAATTAGGCCTCACTTATCGTAAACAAAACGTTTAATTGCGAAATAAAAATCTTATAAATAAATACGTAAAAAGTAATCTCAGCTTTTAATTATAATAATTTTTGAGTAAACTCATTAAAATGTCAGTGTTATTTATTACGTTCCGTAGTCTTTATAAATCGTTGTTCCATTATGCTATATAACAATAGAGCTAAACTCACTAAGCTAGATTAGTGCGTTGTGCTCAGACCTTAGTCCGAATTATATTGCTACTCCAGATGCAACATTCTTAAAAGACCAATCTGAAAATCACATTAATTCAAAATGAATTAAAAGGATAACTCTTTTTTGTGAAATAAATAAATTCTATTTTTTATTTCAAGCAAATTAAAACATAAGCAACTACAAAGAGTAAATTGCAACTGTTACATTAGGAACGTAAATATTTACAACAGAATGTTTCAGTAAAATAGAAATATAAGAGTCACATAAATATGATCTAAGTGAGAGAAAAGTCGGGTGAGCACACTTAAGCCAATTGATGTACATAGTAAAAAGCAATTAAATTGATAAATTTCCCGCACAAAAATTTACATGACTGTAGCAACACGTCACACAACACTGAGAATGGCACAATACCTCAGAAACAGGTTCAAAATTAATGTTTAAAAAAATTACCTAACGAGAATCTCATCTGCATACATTAAAAATTCTTTGTTCTGAAAATGTCTTTGCATGATGCACTAAATATTTAAAATTGATTGAGATACCTCATTGCTAATCGAAGTCAAATATTACAATTTGTTTACAGCAAAACCACTCGATTTAAACGTATTGCATTTCGAATTTTATGTAAATAGGTACTTACACGTAGTGAGCAATTCTGATCAATGTGGCCGCATTGTGAGGACGCGAATAATTTTGATTAGAATATGCACTAGGAAGTAATCTACTACTCGTGCAGCGCACAGTTGGCGCTAGTTAGTCACGGCCGGTGGAACTGGCCACAAGACGATTATTTAGAACAAACCTTTCTTTTTCTTATCCTTCTTGTCTTTGCCATCCATCGTTCTGAAAAAAAAAAAGTACATGTAATATTTTCTATCACTTACGCGGTAGTTGACCTTTATTAAAAAAAAGGTCTAGTACGCAATCATGAACCAAAGGTTTCGCGAACCACGAGCCTTTATAATTACTTAGATACCGTATACATTTAAAAAAAACATAGAGCGACAAAAGAACTTTGCTTCATCTTGTCATTTTTAAACTTTATATTTTAAATTTGTTAAAGGAGGCGCTAGTAAATTACACGTCATCTCAGTTCCTTTTTGGAGCGGTTTTTATATCGTTCATAGAATGTAAATCATAATGATTTCTTATGTTTTCGCGATTGTTATTCATTAAATTAAACTATTTTAATACGGTTTTATCTCGTTTATTACTTATTTATTTACACCTGACGTTTCAAACACTTTACAGCGTTCATGGTCGCAGGCAGACTAAGTAAACATTGGTCTTTGATGTCATAAGATTACAAACTACCGCCTAAAAATTTTATTGGGAACTATTCCGATTCACGCAGTATTGGCTCACAGTATCTAAGGGACTTGCAGTCTGCTTCCGTGTTTGCGATTTTATTAAGTTAATGACTGGATCCCAAGCTGGCGGTACCTGCCATCCATCCTCTTTATTGAAATTAGGATGTTTTTTAATTTCAATAGCTTCACGTAACATCCTTGGAATGAATCTGTTTTCCTTTGCAAGGACTTGAGGATTATCAAAACGCATATAGTAACGATAAAACCGTATTAAAATAGTTTAATTTAATGAATGTGAATCATAATCATATCTTGGTAAGTTGTAATCATCTCGTGTGCTACACTAGTGACTGCGTGTGTACTCACTCCTTGCTGTTGGCCTCGAGCGAGCGACGCCGCAGCTCGTCCAGCGACAGTCCGGTCTCGCGCTCCCAGGCAGCCCGCTCGGCCTCGTGTGCTACACTAGTGACTGCGTGTGTACTCACTCCTTGCTGTTGGCCTCGAGCGAGCGACGCCGCAGCTCGTCCAGCGACAGTCCGGTCTCGCGCTCCCAGGCAGCCCGCTCGGCCTCGTGTGCTACACTAGTGACTGCGTGTGTACTCACTCCTTGCTGTTGGCCTCGAGCGAGCGACGCCGCAGCTCGTCCAGCGACAGTCCGGTCTCGCGCTCCCAGGCAGCCCGCTCGGCCTCGTGTGCTACACTAGTGACTGCGTGTGTACTCACTCCTTGCTGTTGGCCTCGAGCGAGCGACGCCGCAGCTCGTCCAGCGACAGTCCGGTCTCGCGCTCCCAGGCAGCCCGCTCGGCCTCGTGTGCTACACTAGTGACTGCGTGTGTACTCACTCCTTGCTGTTGGCCTCGAGCGAGCGACGCCGCAGCTCGTCCAGCGACAGTCCGGTCTCGCGCTCCCAGGCAGCCCGCTCGGCCTCGTGTGCTACACTAGTGACTGCGTGTGTACTCACTCCTTGCTGTTGGCCTCGAGCGAGCGACGCCGCAGCTCGTCCAGCGACAGTCCGGTCTCGCGCTCCCAGGCAGCCCGCTCGGCCTCGTGTGCTACACTAGTGACTGCGTGTGTACTCACTCCTTGCTGTTGGCCTCGAGCGAGCGACGCCGCAGCTCGTCCAGCGACAGTCCGGTCTCGCGCTCCCAGGCAGCCCGCTCGGCCTCGTGTGCTACACTAGTGACTGCGTGTGTACTCACTCCTTGCTGTTGGCCTCGAGCGAGCGACGCCGCAGCTCGTCCAGCGACAGTCCGGTCTCGCGCTCCCAGGCAGCCCGCTCGGCCTCGTGTGCTACACTAGTGACTGCGTGTGTACTCACTCCTTGCTGTTGGCCTCGAGCGAGCGACGCCGCAGCTCGTCCAGCGACAGTCCGGTCTCGCGCTCCCAGGCAGCCCGCTCGGCCTCGTGTGCTACACTAGTGACTGCGTGTGTACTCACTCCTTGCTGTTGGCCTCGAGCGAGCGACGCCGCAGCTCGTCCAGCGACAGTCCGGTCTCGCGCTCCCAGGCAGCCCGCTCGGCCTCGTGTGCTACACTAGTGACTGCGTGTGTACTCACTCCTTGCTGTTGGCCTCGAGCGAGCGACGCCGCAGCTCGTCCAGCGACAGTCCGGTCTCGCGCTCCCAGGCAGCCCGCTCGGCCTCGTGTGCTACACTAGTGACTGCGTGTGTACTCACTCCTTGCTGTTGGCCTCGAGCGAGCGACGCCGCAGCTCGTCCAGCGACAGTCCGGTCTCGCGCTCCCAGGCAGCCCGCTCGGCCTCGTGTGCTACACTAGTGACTGCGTGTGTACTCACTCCTTGCTGTTGGCCTCGAGCGAGCGACGCCGCAGCTCGTCCAGCGACAGTCCGGTCTCGCGCTCCCAGGCAGCCCGCTCGGCCTCGTGTGCTACACTAGTGACTGCGTGTGTACTCACTCCTTGCTGTTGGCCTCGAGCGAGCGACGCCGCAGCTCGTCCAGCGACAGTCCGGTCTCGCGCTCCCAGGCAGCCCGCTCGGCCTCGTGTGCTACACTAGTGACTGCGTGTGTACTCACTCCTTGCTGTTGGCCTCGAGCGAGCGACGCCGCAGCTCGTCCAGCGACAGTCCGGTCTCGCGCTCCCAGGCAGCCCGCTCGGCTTGCAGAGCTCGCTGTCTCTCCTCCAGCTCCCGCGCCTGCGCTTCGAGCGCTCGCCGCGTGGCCTCGTGCCGTCGCGCTAACTCGGCTTCGCTTTCTTTCAGCTTCGCACGTTTCTCGCGTACTTTCATCTCGAATACCTAACACAAAGCCAATTTTATCAACAAATTGTTGCTACAATATAAGCAGATGCAACATGAACTGCATTTGGTTTGAATATATCTTTCGGTATTAACCAGGTGTTAATGATTTCAACCCATTTACGTTAACACTTTCTAAATATAAATTATGTGGAAATAACTGATCTCAAAAGCGCTAACTACGAAATTATGGGAATGGTTACGTAAAATATCCGAGGTGTCCCCGCATCCATTACGGAGCAGAGTCGAACCGCGCCGACTCCATATATTTTGTACTAGCTGTTTTCCGCAGATCCGTCTGCGCCAAAAAGTAGCGTATGTTTGACCCCAGATCTTCTATATTCATACCAAAATTCATCAAAAATCCGTTCAGCAGCCGTCAAAGCGAAACAGACTGACAGACAGACAGATATACCTACTTCTCACGACTTTCTTCGGCCGACTCGTTTGACGCAGCATAGTGGACGCTGGGTGGTGGAATCGTGAGCAAGACAAACTGATATGGGTATGGCGTCGTCCCGCTCGCACTTATGCTCCGAGTACGTGTGTCTTGACGACGAGTTGCAATAATGGAATTTCGATCGTACTTCGCTCAAATAGAAAAGAGGCGAGGCTCTATTGCGGCTATAAAGGACGCTAGGCTGGCTGGCTTTAGTGAATGTAATGATTACGTAAAACATGCGAGGTGGGTCACCAGTCACTTTGACTAATGTGAGTGGTGACGCATGCTAAGATTTTTTTATACTACACCAGCCCGGAAACGGCTACGTTCTTACTTGTTTAAAAATGGAATATACATTGCTTGTCTCACTCTGTTTTATTCCTTTTCTTTAACTTGCTCGGAAATAGGTTCATTGTTTAAAAAAAAACGCAACTGTAAGGCAACGCGACTGTGGAATTCCCTTCCACTGCCTATTCGAACTGCTCAAACTCTAACCAGTTTTAAGTCGCAAGTAAAGTCCCACTTTCTTTCCTCACTGTAGCTTCGTCCCTTTTCAGTACATCTTGTTTCAGTCTCCACTTCTCGTGTTTTTTTTTTATAGTTTATTTATTACTAGCTGTGCCCGCGACTTCGTCCGCGTGGAATAGTTATTTTGGGAATCATGGGCGAGTGTGAATTTTGTTTCAGAGTTATTTTAAAATTGTATTATCTTATAAGATGTTTATTGAAATAAGGTGATGTCAAAGACAATTTTGTTCACAGTTAAATAACAATCAATAACACATTTATTTGGATAAAGATTAATATTATTATGTTGATACAACTCTGACAAATAATTTGTAATAATGCATTAATTTCGACCAAATTTGATTATCATAAAAACGGTTATTATGGGTTAATCTTAAAAGATAGACATATACTGTCGCGGACATTTTTTTAGATAATTTAAAGAGGAATAATTCTTTCATACATATTTTTTGGGTATCTCGAACAGTTTTTGCAGCGCACGCAACGGAAGCCCTCAAAGATCAATAATTTTCCCCGTTTTTTTCCACATTTTCGGCTGTTTTTTCGCTCCTTTTAGTCGCAACGTGATGTTATATAGCCTAAAGCCTTCCTCGATAAATGATCTATCCAACACAAAAATATTTTTTCAATTAGAACCAGTAGTTCCTGAGATTAGCGTGTTCAAACAAACAAACAAACTCTTCAGCTTTATAATATTAGTATAGATATATAAATAGATATACATAATTATTTATTTTTTATTTACGTATATTAGTATTTATTTTAAGTAGTTTATGTATCGTGTACTTCTGTTATTCTGCCTAGCGTTGTTCTGTTCTTTATGCACCATATCCGTATCTCTCCTTTCTTTATATTTCAAACTACCCTAAGGTTGCCTGGAAGAGATTGCTTGAGCGATAAGGCCGCCTTTTGTATACAGACTGTGTTCACATTTTATGTAACATATTTAATTTGTATTTCACTGTGTGCAAAGAAGTGTTAAATAAATAAATAAAAAACAGTACGCCAATTGACATATTGCAGTCCTATAAATATAATATATTTTAGGCTTGAATTTTTTCGCCAGTACGCTACTTCTATCCTATGTCCTAGAAGGCGAGAAGACTACGCGATCGGGATCCACATTCACAGTTCTCGCGTTTTCGTTGGGAATTAACGTATTATCACACAACATAATTAACATTATATTTTTAAAAACGTCACATTTTGTTCAAATGACAATTAATACAAGATCGTTTGACAGACAGACACATGAGAAACTACACACGGCATACATCAAAGTTTTTTATGGATGCTTCCAACAGTTCCAACGCAATCACCAATTTTTTTTTTATAGTGATATAAGAGTTGTATGAGAGATACAATCACGCGAAAACCATTAAATGGTTGTCAATGGAATTTCAATAGCTTATTAACAAGAATAGAAAATGAGGGCTATTAAGTAGTGTTATACGACAAGGGACAACAACTTTATTTATCTTATTTTGGTACCTATTACTTCATTTGAACAAATTGATATATTGAACACATTGTACAAACCTGTTCCATTTCACTTTCCATTTTCTTCATTTTAAGATCGTGTTCTCTCTTCTCCTCTTCCATTTGAGCCAAAGGATTCCTGAGAACAATAGCACATTAAAATCATTTGCGCATACAAATGAAGTATTTATTTAAAAATAAAAATAAGAGTAATTATAAATTAATTGGTCAAAGTAACGATCAGAATGTACACAATCTGTACATTTATTTCATAAATATAATTAATAGTAATGGACAGGTTAAATACGATAACAGTTAACACACACACACAACATTCTGATTTATTTTATGAAATACATTGTAGTTAGGTACGTCTTCATAATTGTAATATTTTCAATCCAATTAGCGATACAATTTTATTTAATTAAATAATTATATTGAACACAGTATAATTATTTAAGGATTTTGTAGCATTTTGGACAATGAATGTTGTAAATTTTATGATGATCATGCTAGAAAATTATAAAAGCGGATGATGACACCGACACGACCCAAAAAAAGCAATATACAGAATCAAAATACAAGCATGCTTGGATACAAATGATGGTTAAGTTAGTACATACTTGTCAAAATATTCATAAATGTTTCTTTAAAAAAAAAGTTTAACAGACATGCAAAATACCAAAACCGCGGCATAAGCGCATCACAAGTTTACCACATGTGTTACATAAACTATAAAATGTCATACGCAACGGAATTTACACAGAAACAATTCAGGTACCTTGTCAGTTCATTGTAGGCATGCATTTTTATCGTGTGGTTATTACAACAATATTTTTGAAGGCTCTACTGGACCAATATTTCACATCTGCTTTTGTCGACTACGTAGAATGTAGTCCATTTTTCAAGTAGCCCAATTGTAGAGCTACTAACGAAACTTCAAAACTTGGTTCAAATGATATTTAAACACTAGGTGGAAGAGATGTGATGTGCATTATTTTAAAGTCCCGTATTGAAGACGCTTTATGGAAGAAAAGTAATCTAAAAAGGCATATTATGTTTTCAAATGCTCAATACTATAATGTTGAATTGGAAATAAAATTGGCACGTATGATGACGTACAGCTAGAAAGCGAACCACCACAATGAACAGGAACAGGGCCTTACTATCATCTCTAATAGCATGGCAGAAACGAGTGAGCAAGCGACATGTAGCCTAACACCTTGTATTGCGCCATCTTGTTTACTCACTCGCTTCTGCCCTGCCTTTTAGAGGTGATAGATAGTAAGGCCCATGTGTTTATCTAGAGTCTACATGGTGCTACGTGTTATTAGAGATCGTGCGCGGAACTTACCACACGGTCATGAAACTGTTCATCAGTCCTTGCGGGCAAAAACTGAACACCAACAACTGAGTTAGCGCACGGTGTGCTTGCCCAACATAAGACTTGACAGTGGCATTACTAAGTCATTCTTTTTTGAGACAATGAATATTAAAGGGTACCATTAGGACACATAGACTTGAATGCAAATGTTGCAAAGTCAAAATTAATCGAAATATACAAGTATCCATTATTAATACTTAAATAAGAAGCCTAATTTTCAAAAGATCAGTATTTATATTTAGAGTATTGACATCTACATATTTTGTATTATATTTTTTAAATATTCATAGTAAAACTTTAAGAAAGTACATGTTTAATTTTAGAGATTAAACAGAGTCATTCTACAAGATGCTTTAGCACTGTCATAAATTCTAAAAATTATCTAGAGTCGATGATTTGTTTCATTGACCATAAACAAATAGTGTTAAAATAAGTGTTTAAATTTAATGGTAATGTTTCTACGATCTTGTTGCAAGACGTTATACTAAAATGGCGTGACGGGAAGACACACATTAAAATTTGGCACACAATGAATTAATGCAATTGGAATGTGGTTTAATCAATCAGTGCAACGATGTGCGACGCACGCAAATTGCCGTAATCGCTTGAACGACGAATGAAGTGATGTCAACGACTGTTATTAATGCCACTGTTAAAGCGTATGTTATTATGACAAATGATGACTTTCAGGGTTTATTTTTAAATTCTTAAGTAGAACCTGTGAGTAGACCTCAATAAGTCTGACATGCCCAATGAATTCTATAAATATCGATCCTCGCTAAATTTATACGGCTTGCAAATCATCGATTTAAAATAATTGCACAGGTTTTTCAAATTCTCAACGCGTACTTCCCTTGACGCAGAGCACGATCGCTCGAATGAGATTTCGAGCTTTGCTTTTGGTCTGTGAATTGACAAAAATCTAAGCTTCACTTTAAACAATTTCCAGACGTTAAACTACGTTTCTTTTCATAAAAATTAAAAAATAAACCATGAACAAATAGTAAATGACTGTAATATTTAAAAAAGTATTCCATTTCTGCATGCCCAAGCACATAACATTCAGAGAATCAAAGAATGTTTTATGCAACTATCAGACATTACTAACCTAATAAAAATTAAAAAATATATAATATCTTTAGCACAATGCGACGGTTAACACAGACGCAGATTTCAAAGGTGACCAGACGTGCAGAAATGAAATGATTAAAAAATCAATACAGATAAGCTTATTAGAAACACGTGTTTAGTTCACAATAATTATGATAATTCAATTGAAGTCTGGTCACCTTAAATGCGGTGACTGCAGTACAGTACTGAATTGAAATTACATTATCTTATTAGTGTGTAAAATACCAACCTCGTCTACTTAGGTTGGTTTATTCTACCCATGCCTGTTTTAGATTTTATTAAATTGTTTTATATTTACGAAACAATGTCGATAATAAACATGAATAAAATTTGATTATGAAATGAAAATGTAATGGATAAAGTTGATAGTAGGAAAGAAAAGGGGGATCGATATGTAAGCCTGTCTAGTTGTATTCTAAACCGTATTCTCAAAAAGCTGTAAATTTAAATGTTGTTTACTTTGTTACGCTCAGCTTGATTGAATTAATATAAATGATTTTTAACTTTTATTACGGCCGATTATGAAGTGGTAAACATAAAAAAATTAGTACATACTCTCCAATACTGGATAGGCATTTTCAGATTTTGCGCTGCGCACATAGTGATATTTCCATCATAAAATACCTTTATTCAACCAAGAAATTCAACAAAGAATGCTTTACATACCAATAAATAATTCCTTTTTATTCCGGTCGATAATCTTACGTTTTGATTGAAATCAAAAAGAAAATCGCTCAATCATATCGATCCCCCCTCTCCCGAAAACAGAGTCAGCGCAATATAAAGACAAGGGAACATACTTGTTGGAGTTGATCCTGTGCGGTTTCCCGTCGTGCGAGAGGCCAGCCAGCTTGCGACAGCGGTAGTTCTCGTAGTGCACGGAACTCGTCACGTCCTTCAAATCCTGCAGGTGCGTGCGAATCACCATGTTGCGAAGAGCCAAGAAATCGCAGTGCTCCAGATTTTCCACTGCGAAATTTGGAAAATATTATTTAATATTTTGCGTGATTCGGAAGTCACGTTAAGCCGTTTGTCCCGACTGACATTTAGTAGTCTTTAAAGTACATCATGATCCTGTTGGGCAGGTTCCCGGTTTAAAAAGAATATATTAGCATTACCGCCAAATGTAGGACCATGATCAAAGTTATATGTTTTTTGTCCCAATATATATAAATAATTAGTAATCATGCTACATTATATGTTAATTTCAATTTGCAAAATATGCATTCATTGAGTTCATACTGATTTTTGTTTCTCAATGTATTTATAAATTATGGACTCTTTGGCACAATGAAAATGTCCTTGTCTCTGAACAATAAGGTCATTGGTTCAATTATCTTTCTGAAGGAAATGCTGTTACTAAATAAAACAATAGGATGTTTAGTTTCTTTCTTGCTGATTTTTGATGTGATCGAGCGAGACAGAACATATTTTAATGAACAGCCTAAGACTGACTGTAACAGAATGCTTTAGCGATAAGTTCGCACTTTATGTTTCACTGTTTGTGATTTAAATATTTCTGTAATGTTTTTTTACACTGCAATTTGCTTTTTAATTTACATTAAAACTAATCGTTTTCCGCAGCTCCGCCTGTGTCAAAAAAAGCCTAAGTTTGACCCCGTGTCTCAGACTATATCTATACCAAGTTTAATCTAAATCGGTCCATTGCCGTGAAAAGTATGGATAAAGCAATTTACAGCCGAAACATATTGGAAGGCCGAAGCGCAGCCGTGGCATTAGTCAGCTGTAGACTTACTATACGGCTGGAATGATGATTGTATTATATTGTTATGCATATGACAGGACGAAATGTTTGGCTAGACGTGTCGCGACAACACAAACTCACCCTCGGCGATGCCCCACGGATACTTGCGTCCGCGGATCCGCTTGCCGTCCTGCTCGATGACGGTGTTGGCGCCCACCACCGCGAACGGCACGCGCGAGCGGATCGCACGACAAGCCTCGCCCACTTCGCCTTCCTCGCCCGTGCTCTCCGGAAAGTCGTAGATCTTGATCTTGTGCTGGCCGATCTCTTTCATTATCTAAAGTCAATGCAAATGAAGTTGAAGCGGCTGTGAAAACGGATTTCACGATTTTAAGACTAATATTTGGTTTACCGCTTTCTTAAAGTGCTGTATTTTTATTTATTTTTTATTTGCATTATTGAGAGTAAAGACGCATTTAAGTCTGTCTAGTAAAAAAATAAGCTCTCCGATGGTGACAATTTTATTTAAATTTCTGTTACGAAGTTCCTGGATATATCAATAATTTTAATTGTTATCCATTGAAACCATTCATGATTAAAGAGCCAATTTATAATGAGCTAAATTATTTCAGCTGAATAAATGCAAAAAATGCGACTGTTGTTCCAGATGAGCGCGTACAAAGAAATAATTTTGCTCAATTTAAACAAGCATAAACTAAACATAGATAATAAGGTTAACAGCACTTACTATAACTAGTCTATAATACAACACAAGTGAGAGTTCTAGGAAAATTACTCAACCGTAAAGTAACACAATCGCATGGATTGCCATTGCCAGTGATTCAATAGAAAGTTATCGAGTGCTCTAATGACAAGGCTTTATGGCTTTAAATTAAAATCATTGTGCAAATATAACTACGATGCGTTCTACATAAACGGCGGCCTTCTCGCTAAAAGCAACTTCGAGAAATTTTAAAAGAGATTGCTAGATGATAGTATAGGGTATATACCTGTTCTTTAAAATCCTTGCACTCTTCGGGCGTCATGGTGTCAGCTTTGGCAATAACCGGTATGATGTTGACTTTGTCGCCCAGCCGCTGCATGAACTCTACATCGAGGGGCTTCAAGCCGTGTCCGCTGGGTGCGATGAAGTATAAGCAGCAATGGACTCGCGTGTCCGGCGGCGCCGCCTTACGGGTCACACGCGACTCCGCATTCAGGAACTCCTCGTATTTTGATTCGACAAAATCGATTATTGGTTGCCAGCTAAAATTTTTATATTATGTTGTAGTTTTTGTTTAATAAATGCGTGGTATGTAATGTCTAATAATAGTTTTAGTATATCGTTTACATTCAGGAAATAGTACCTACTGTGATTTTATAAGATTTGAGGAAAGACTCAGATTCATATTGTTATTAATGTTATTTATTTATTAATACGTGATTTGTAAGTGCAGCATTGGTACCAAACCTTGTTAATATTTCTAATAATTAGAATGATTTTAAATTTATGGTATTTAAAGTAAGTTGTAATCACATTCTTATATATTCTTATATAGCTCCAGGCATACAAAATTTTGTTTATATACTAAAAACTGTTTGCTTCAATTCTTCTCATAAGAAACTAAGTAAACTTTCAACGTGCTTCCAACACAATGACAAACGTGAGAATGAAGATATTTCTCCGCGCTTAGGTAAATATTGTACCCATAGCCTACTTTTCTTTCGCAAAGATCGTATCAGTAATTTTATATTCTTACATCTTTGGTTGAAAACTCAATGGTTAATTTAATTCATATCGTGTGGATTAAGATGTTCACACACCATGGTGTCAGAGAAAAAAAAATGTTACCAATTGCTGTTGTCTACTGCGTCTCCAAATCCGGGCGTATCGACAATGGTGAGTGTGAGGTTGACGCCATTTTCCTTGAGCAACACCACGCTAGTCTCCACTCCCACTGTCTTCTTGACCCGCAATGATGGACCAGGATGTTTTTCCCTATCGTACACGTCCGTTAGAAACAGGGAGTTTATTAATGTAGACTTTCCTAGGCCTGTTTCACCTGAAATTCCATTCAAATTCCATTTTAGTATGGTTTTTGTCATATAAGAGATAGATCAGAAAATACTAGACCCTTGTTGATAACTTATTCGCTTTTTTTGACATGGGCAGAAAGAAATAGTTTGTGTCTACTTTTAAGCATTATACAACTATAGATTTAGATGGGTGGTTACAGTACACGGACAGACCGAGCGACGGACCAATGTCCCCTAAACAGAGATAAATAAGTGCTTATGACATTAAATAACACTGGGCATCATGTAGAGGACAGAATGTCCGTCTCTTGTCCAACATCAGGCTTTACGATATACACGCCAAATAAAAGACGCCAAAAGGGACGGTAAATAAAGTGCTAAATTGCACTTAGTTGCATTGCAACAAGATTATTATTTGGACGATTTTGCGAAGCGAGCCTTCGGCACCTTTATGTAAATCTATTCTCTGATATTGATGTTTCTTCTGATAAAAAAAGAAAGTATTCTTATATACTTGAGTATAATCTACTATTTTACTCATATATATAATCGACGACCCACTTTCGATCTTACATGGCACATGTATATGATCTTCATTTACTAATCGTGGGAGTAGTACTAATAGTAGGAGGAGTATAATCTAGCCTTTCGTTGTTGATGAATGATGATGATGACCAGAATGAGAGAATTCTGACTTTCTAGGATCAATTATGAAAGGTTGAGCAACTTACCTACTACCATTAATGTAAATTCGAATCCTTTTTTAACTGCCTTTCTGTACACCTGATTTGGGAGATTTGCAAATCCGACGTATCCATCTAGTTCTTTGGTTTTAGGCTTTTCTAACTTAGGTAATTCTGGTTTTGGCGCAACTGGTGGGTGATCTGATTTCTAGAATAATAATAAACAAAACGGTAATTTTATTTTATTACATAGCTCTTTTTATACAACTACTATAAAATTAGGCATTGTTTTCTTATGATCGAGCAGTGATATAAACACGACAGCCATTGTTAGTTCGTTAAGTGTTATGAGATAATTGCCTTTATTATTGTTACGGTGATATGAAAACCTTTTCATTCTAACTTGCATTGAACACATTTCCACATCAAAAAGCTATACTCTCTCAAAGGATGATAAATACAACTAATAGACGTGTATAAACAAAATCAACAATATATCTGCCGATTATGGCAATTAGTTTCCAGCATAAATCTATTAGTGTTGGCCACTACCACACTTGATAAGACAGAAAGAGAAAGAAATCCACAGCCCTTATTAGCTTTCCCCACAGATCTTCAGGTAGCAGGATTGGCACACTCATAATAGGAAAACAAATATGTAGTAATTTGTATTGAATAACGCCGCGCCGTCAGGGCTATATTTAATATAGATGCAATTTCAAGACTCAAGTACATACCTTCATAATATTCTCTGTACTCCTAAGAGGAGCTGGTGCCGCAGGAGGTGCTGAAGTAGGCACGGGCGGCGCCGGTGTCGGAGGAGGTGCCGTGTTGGGTGGCTTGGAGTCCACCGACACGCTATTACTGAGCTTAGCCGCGGGCGCTGTGCCGTTGGCCTCGTGGTGATTCTCGTGCGGGTCTGGCAGGGTTGCAGAGCGCTTTGCCAGCGCATCCTTGAGAGCGGAGGGTGCAATTGGTGGTGCAGGCGGAGCCCCCGACGGTGGGCCCGTTCCACCACTTACGGAATCAGACTTGAAGAACAGCTCACGTTTACTTTGTAACTGAAAATAATCAGAATTAATCCATTAATATAACATTTTATAAGTATATCAATATATAGCATTAATGTTGGTATACATATCAAATTTTAAGTCTGTGTGAAATAGAAAAAGCATTTATTTCCCCTCCACAGGATTATGATTAAAATACTTTATGAAATACAGAGTTATGATAATCTATTCGTAGAGAGAACTGGTGCCTGAGCTAGACAGGTACCTTTACAGGTTTTACAGGTCAACAGGCTACCTACGCTAATTATGAAACAAATTCAAAACTACGATATATAAAGGCAAAAGAGGATACTGAACAAGTCATCTTAAAATGTGACAATTTTAAGATGACTTAACTCGAAAGCATCGAACTAACGCCCAAAAAGCCGTTTATAAAAGTACGACTTTGAGTAGATGTAAAAATACGATATGGGTCGGTCTAGCCGGCTTTACAACTATGACTCACCAATACCAAGGTAACGTTTCTCGGCTTTGCAATAGGTGAGTAACCGGTGTATATGATCGTCTCGATTTGAGCCCTGTACCACAAAGTAAGTAAGGAGGAACAGAATGAAAGGTTCTGAAGAACGTTGAAAATGTATGCCTATTCTTGTAGGGTTGTCACAGGAGTCAAACCGCTGAACGGATTTTGATGAAATTTGGTATAAATATAGTTAAAGACCCGAGGTCAAACGTAGGCTACTTTTTGACGCAGGCGGAGCTGCGGGAAAAAGCTAGTTGTTTATAAAATACAAATACAAAACAACATCTTAATCTATGTAAAATATTGAAAGTACTTAATTATTAATTTACTCTATTAGGTAAGCAAAATACGATTTCTTGTTTGTTTTATTTGAATTATTCATACCACGGAGCACACAAAGAGGAGATGGCGTTTCAAATGGCGCAGTAATGCGATCATTGGCGCAGTGCCGCCGCTTACAAAAGTGGGCGGAGCTTGTCGTTTCTCGTTCAACATTGTACCGAGAAGCAGATCGCGTGCTCCTAAGTGCATGGTTTCTGTTAAATAAGATATATTTACGGCTCTAAAGTTATACCTAATATTTAAAACGTTCGTAATTTATGAAATATCGCAATGTTTTTAAGATTGAAACTTCGACGTACTAGTGACATCTATTGACAAGAACTGAACTTTGTCAATAATGGCCAGGCCAGGGCTGGCAAAAATTCAGGATCATTAAAGCAATTATTCAAATGCACGGTTCACATCACATCGATTTAATTTTTACATTAAAAAGGAAGGGTTATTTATGTTTTCTACATTCATGTATATTTCTTAGACGCAAGGTTTTTTTATTGTAATTGCTTGTATTTCACAATGTATCCTTGTTGTGCAATAAAGAGTTTTGTATTGTATATTTCTTAATATATTTGTATGTAAGTGAGATTCTTGATCTAGTGAAAATTGAAAAAATCCTATCAACCGATCATTGGATTTGTAGGTCCATGTACTCTTTTATAACTACTGTAAACATTGGTCATTTGTTTCAATCACCCTGTATATCTATGGAAATATATATTTTTTTTCTAGAAATTTAAAAAAAATAACTTCGACCCCAAAAATTATTGACAACCCTGATGTGGGTGATATGTGGATAATCGACAGGGTCGTGAACAGTAATGACATCTAGTATCGGGTGTCTGAACTACTTGATAATTTGTAAATAACGTAGTTACTGTACTTTCCGTAAGATGGATATCATTATGGTTGGAGCCACGGCCGAAACTAAGCACCCCGCACGTCTGCCTTCCGCCCCGCGTAGCCTCACAAATACTTTCTTACAAAACGCTTATTATGACATCTCCTTGTAATTGCTCCGTGATTCATACACATCGCGCAGTGAACCATGTTTCTATAAAATACTTAAAATAACATTTCTGCACATAACCAAAATAGTACGTTGTTCAAGAATCACGGATAAATAGTAACGTTGTATTGAGGTTGGCTTCTGGTCGTAATATTTATATATTCTGTGCCTGTACTGCCAGTAGAGACAGCATTGTGGCATTATGTAAAGTGACAAAACTTGAACAAGAGAAATTTAAAAATGAACTACGCAAGCGTAAACTATATTCCGAAAATATCACACTTGTTTTGTAAGCATCGTCATTCTCATTAATTATATGCGTAGTTTGTGCCCCTGTTACAGTGTTTAGCTACTTTAAAAGTCAACAAAAACCACTGAGGTGAAATCGTAATGTAATGATCATTCATTCAAAGCAACCATTTTTATGCATCGGACAGTACACAATAATGTATTTACAAATTGCATATTAACGGTCGGCCAGAGTAAATGCAAATCTACTGCAACTGATTGTTTAACGAGTACCTGTTGAAGCCGTACGATAATTATGTAAGTGAGAAGTTGCGAAGAAAGAAAGCGGTGAGTCACGCGGATCTTGTACATCGAGTAATTACACGAAACACAGCTATAAATTTCATGGATACGTTGGGTGCATAATGCGCGGTCCATAATCGTTTTTGAAATATTGCGCCATAGACACCAGGATACATGCAATCCTCTAGTACAGTACCCTATTCTTAAGTGGGTGATAGAACTTGTATCGATGATTGCCGTGATAAATATATCCTGCCAACGTTTCTCCGCCTATTCAAATGTCAAGTTGCCTATAAAGACAATTGAAATAAAATTCAAAGACGATTTAAAAGCCATCAGTTTGTACGCAGTGGACACACACAATGGATGCATTTGTTCATATTTGTGTAATTCTATTCTAATCATTATTAAGAGAAGTAATATGTAAGTAGATAAGTATATGCAGTTTAGTGAAGTTTAATGACCGTATGCGCCTGGAAGCACGGTCATTGCTAATTATATCGGCTAAGCCATTCTTGAACTCGTATATAGTTTTACATACAAGTAAAATTATAAAATACATTTGAGTACATTAAAACTGCATTAAATAACAATTGTGTTAGCATACGTCTGAATTATTCAGTCAAGTTACTTAATTCTATTATGTATTTCGATCACACCGCTGCTGGTCTGTGTTTAGACAGAGGTGACAGTGATGTATCTTTCTTTGTTGTTCCTTATTAGCCGCCTGGTTGATTCTATGTTGGATGGGTTTATTGAAGTCTACTCATAAATGAGGAGAATCAACAACACGTCGGATCGTAGTAAATTCCTGGACATTCTAACGTAAAAAAAGTAAACCAAAATATTAAGATATAAGAATCGGTAGGGTGGGATTGAATAATGAACGAGTATGTTGTGAGGTTGTTGTGACCCAAAATACTAACCACGTTTAAATGAATGAATTTCACTAACCATTTCTTTTTTGACAGCGGTCCAAGTCACCGAGTTCAAGGACTTTCCATTGAGTTGGCAGTTGCATTCACTGAGCAGTTGCAACAAAGAGATCCGACGCATCAGACAATAACTACATTTCGGCATTTCACGAAAAAGCACATCAAAACCATTTCACTGAGATATAGTATATTATTATAAAAGGAAATGATTAACTTTCGTAGTAAATTAAGAAGATAAGAGAAAAATATACTCGCAGTATTTTGTAGAGGAAATAATAATTAATTACTCGAATTTTCTTACAAAAAAGGGTTAATAAACCAATAAACTTCAAGTTTCGATTGCTCACTGACTGTGTTGTGTTGTGCCACACAGCCATCCGGTAGGTGTTTACCAGAGCACGGACATAGTAACTTAAATAAATGAAATCGATTAAACATCAAACCGAAAGGTATTTGTTTGTTTACAATGAAAGCATGTAGGTGTAAACAAACATTTATTGAAAAATATTTGCCAACAATTCGTTATAAGATGAGCGCTTGGCTCAAAAAACCTGTCAGTGTTAGCCTCGCTACGAACACATCTCGGATCATGTTCCTATTCGTCTGGTTTCCCTGTAAAAGGGTTACGGAGATCATACGGCCATCCCTTCATTATAATATCGCCATGCCAATATCTAGGCCCATGTTTAATGCAAATTCTTGGGACATGTATCCAGGAAAAACGGAGACAATCTTGAGAAACTATTACTTACAGTGAAATTAGATGGCAAGAGACCTAGAGGACGTAGTCCTATGCGTTGGTCCGACCAGATTCGCTCGACTCTCACGACCGAAGTCAGCGACGCGCTCAGAGCAGCAGAAAACCGAACTGAATGGCGAAGTATAGTCCACTGGAAGGTGCTCCATAGAGATCACGACCCTCAGCAGTGAGGTTTGCGACGCAAGGAAAAGGATTAAAGCGTGCCCTGTGCTCTGCAGAAGCAACTGGAAAACACGCAAGGGTGTATGATAATTAGGTAGGTAGACTTCGAAATCTGAGAAGTCGGTTCTATACTTTTATTGTCCCTTTCGGCCGTCAATATTCGATATAAGAAACAATGAAACACGATGACATATGAAACTAATAAAGCTTAAAAACATAATATAATCATTACTCACATTTAAATCATTGTTCACATTAAGCATGTTGGCAACTATTTCAGTTTCATTTTTCCTCTTCTTTCTTAGGCTAAATGTCTTTTTAACGAAATTGAACATGTTCACAATTAAAATAAAAAGAATTAATAGTAATAATGCAATTCATTTCAATTAAACACTCAAAACATCGAAGATGGCGTAGAAAAAAGGTTGAATTGCCTTAGGTAGCGATCACGCAAAGTACGTGTATGTGTCACACAAGTTCCTTGTGAACAATATTTTACATTAATTGTTATTGGTTTGCACAAGGTGTCGTCATAAGGTGACGCTAGCCGTTTATCAGTCCTGACTAAAGAGACATAAATTTTACGGCTCTGGTATATGTACCATTACGCTATAGCTTAAGAGCTAAGATCGATGAAGCACAAAGAATGTCGGATCAGATCAGTTTATCTAAATGAAGCACAATCGAATATGCCGAAAAGATTTTGATTTGGTCCATTTCCCAATCGTATTTATAGTACCTATTACGTACCTGTACATTCAATGATGTACGTAATCGTAGTGGTTAATTCAAGTGGAATGAAGAAATTTTTTACTATAAATTAAGTAAATTGAATATTAAATGAATTTCCATTTGTAGGCATGTCATCGACATAAACAATAACGTGGCTATAGGCGGCGGCGCCAGCTATCGGAGACGGGAACAAGAATTGTCGCCGAGATGACGGGCGGTCGCAATGACTCCTACTGTGTGACTCACCACGGCCGCCATTTTAATCCAGAACAGCTAAATAAGCGCACAGTAGTTACAAAAATGCTACCTTGAAACATTATCTCAAACAGTATCAAATCTTGGAGAGATTAGTTCAAGAATGTCATCAATTATTAGTCATCTATCTAACTACATTACCTAAGTGAAAAATCTAAGCTCAGCTCAGACCCGATGGATGTAGATTTGTAGAATTTCCTAAGACACATAGATTATTTTTTACTATTATTACAGGGGTGGTTACTGAAAGGATTTTACTATATTTACGTCATTCAAAAGATAGAAACTTGATTACTAACTTTTAAAATTAATGTTTATGCTGCTAATCATCGTTATCCCAGTTACAATACATATAACCCAAGTCTAGTCCAGATTCCACTGCATCTAAACATTTCCCTCCTCCATGTACATAAGACTATAAAACATTTCATTACGTCTAAATAACTAATTGTACAAGTTATTGTAGAAAAATGATAAATCCGATTTTATCTGAGATCACAGTCGCTGAGGCGACTGTCATTTTACGAAACTTAACATTGACTGGTAAGCATGAACCTGTGACTTGCATAGTACAGGGTACAAAGATTGCTGGATGACATTAATTTACTTAGGTACTCTGGGCGTCAATTCTCTTATTTTACATAGTGCACAATTGAATCGTAATTGGATCGCAATGACAACATTTGACGTTTCTGGTATTCTGTTTAATTTTAAAACCAATCGTATTCCATTGGCATGCCATTGAACTGCAACTGGAAAATTTTTCTTATCAAACAATCATCAAAATCATCAATTCTTTCAATAATCGGTACTCTGTTATTTATTTTATTTGCATTTTTTCTACTGTTACCATTCAATTACGTTTTAGTTGTAATTAAATTGAGATTCAAAATTGTGCATGCAGATTACCAATATCAAAAATGCATCTTATTTGAGTCGTAATTGAATATCAGTTGCATGGTCTTTTAAAGTTTATTAGCGGAATTGACACCCTTGTGGTTCTTGACATGTATAATTTCAGAGACGGTGTTTGTTTTGAAAACAAAACCTTCTATCGGTTCTACACTGGAAGTACTCGTATAGTTGTCTAAGTAGTAGAACTTCCTCTTACATTATTAGCATGGGCAATCACCATTCATAAGTCACAGGGATTGACTTTACCCAGGGTAGTGATCGACCTTGGGTCTAGAGAACTGGCTGTAGGTTGCTCTTACGTCGCACTTTCTCGGACTCAAGACTTACTGATGTCATCTTGGAGCCCTTCGATTTTGAACTTTTGACAAGAATCAGGTCTATGAAACTCCTTCTGTTAAGAACAAAGGAGGGAAAAAGACTAAAAAGATTAGTGGAACGAACATTATCAAGATTTTAATATTCGATGAAAAACATATGGTGTGAAAAGTTCCTTCGATCTGCAATCTCTATAAGCTCGCGAGGTCTACAGCTCACAGAGCCACTAGTAACGAAGAGTTTCCACGCCATAAGTGCATAACATTCCTATGAGGGTCAGTTCAGACCAAGAAGAGCGCAGCGGAGAGGATTTTTTAAGGCAATCAAAAATAAACTTTAAAACTATTACTATAAAGTGCGCGCGGAGCTATCCGCGTATCCTCGAAAACGCGCGATCATATCTTGTTCAAGCATGTATGCACTTTACTTTAATAGTTTCAAAGTTGGATTTTCGAGTGCCTTCAAAAAATCCTCTCTTCTGGTCTTGGTCTAAACTGACCCTAAGTGACTCAATATTTAAAAGGGTATTCCTTAGATCAACAGAATGAGGTAATGTTTCTGTACTTGATAGATGAGAGATATATTATGTATGATACGGGTTACGGCAAAGCCGAAATGCGGCTTCTCCTGAGTTTTACCGGCTAGAACTAGGTGCAGCCCATCTCCAAATGGCTAAAGGTGTTGCCTGCTTAATTGGCTAGAACGAAGTTTAGCCTTTATCTAGGTAATACAATAGTTAGGTATCTAAGTGCTAGAAATTTCTATAAGACGAAATAGGAAGTATACTTAATATATCGGGACAAAAATGACGAAGTTCGGTAACAAATACAAAAACATCAACCTAATTGAGAACCTCCTACTTTTAGAATTTTTAAAGTCTGTTATAAATGAAATCGCTCGGGTACTATGACTGTCTGTCTATCCAAACTCAAAAACATGCCACATTTATTGCGTTTTCCACTACTACACCAATATGTAGAGTGATAGTGGTAAGGTTAGACTAACTATTCAGTAAGAATGAAACAAATTGAGCATTGAGGGCTTACTTAAATTGGTTGAAATATGATAATACTATTTAGCTACTCTATGTATAGTAATAGCACTTTATAGTAATAGGATTTAGCGTTTTTTCCCCACTGCTCAACTGAGTCCATTTGTGACTGTGATGTGATAGGTAAATGTTTAACATGAATGAAAAACACATGAAATATACAGAAAGGATTTTACTTAATATATATTTTACTTATATAGTTTTAGATGACAGTTTATTTAATTCTTCATGACTGCAAACTTTGTGGTATTAATTACATCGACTGAAACGCACTATTTATTTACCTGTCCGATCCACATCGTTGTAAAAATTATCGCAGCAAGTTCAATCGTTGCGATTTCACAGAAATCTACTGGCTATACAGCGATAATTTGGGTCGACGGTTTTAATTTACTTTCTCTGCGCGATCAGCTTCAACATTCCCTCAAGATTTTGTCAGATATTGCATCCTTAGCTTGTGCACAACTTACTTTATTAACTTACTAGCTGTTTCCCGCAGCTCCACCTGCGGTATATAGCCTATGTTACTCAGGGTGAATCTAGCTTTCCAATGGTGAAAGAATTTTTAAAATCGGCACAGTAGTTTTTTGAGTTTATTCATTTCAAACATACACACAAAAACACAAATCTTTCCTTTTTATAATATTAGTGTAGATGTAGATTTATGTTTTTTTGTTTGTGAAAAAGTATCATATTTTAAAGAACAGTTATCACCGATAACTTTGCCCGTCTTAAAGATACACTTGTAAACTGCATACTTAAATTTGTATTAGAATAAACTTTGCAAAGATATCATAAGTAAGTATAGGTATTTGTGATAAATACGAGACGCGTGGAACGACTGGGATAGATTTTTTATCGCATAATTTTTTTATATGGCAAAAAATATCCTGCAAATAAGACTCATGGGCAGTAACAACAAACATAACTAGATAAGTGCTGCTATCCTCAAAATAGCAAAATTAACAGTAATCAAATGAATGTGGAAGTAGATTCAACTATATTCACGCTTATACGTGGTATAGTGTGATTTTATAAGTCTGAGAACGTAACAAATAAAACAAAACAAGCTCTACTCATCAAAAATTCGTAATTATTTGTCATTTATTTGTCTTCGAAATGTTCAAGTTAAAGAGTTCCGTACCTTGCCTACCCGACGGAAGGGTGAAGAAAGAAAGAAGGGATTCAATCATAATGATCTGGTCCCGATAGGAATTGTTTATTTATGGCCAGAAAGATTAATTGCCTTTAAAACATTTGTTAGTATTTTTAGTTAATATATTGTTTACTTAGAATGAATGAAATAAAGACAAGACGAAACAGTTTTAATGATCCCATTAAAGCTCTGGCCATGAATATTTAATTGAGGTTAAATTAATTGTCGCTCAAATTAACACTGCGAACTTCCAGGTCGTGCATACATTACACAAAATGAACCCAGTAATTGCATACATAGATAAATAATTCGTGTCTGCTTCTTAAATCAAAATATCGTGCAATGGCGATTCAAATATTTCTAATATTATAAAGCTGAAGACTTAGATTAATAATTGGTCCAATTATTAATCTATGACTGAAGAGTTTGTTTGTTTGTTTGAACGCGCTAATCTCAAGAACTACTGGTCCGATTTGAAAAATTCTTTCGTCGTGTTATATAGGAACGAATATGTCGTTTATATAGGAACTTCTAAGGTGAAACAAAACACTTTTAGAATCATTGTAGGTACATGTTACATACTTATTACTTCATTTCCATGTTCGTGCATTACAGATATTGCAATGAGACATTCAACTAAACAAAGACGTTAGCGTTGATGTTTAACAAATATCTGAGAACTTGAGGAAGTACACAAGAAATAAAACCAAATCCTATGAGACGAGACAATTCTTGTGGTTTGAAGTTCATTTCAAAAACATGTTTTCAAATTTAATTTTAAATTAAACCCTATTTTTGCAGGATTTTCATAAAATTAAATAGTCACCTCAGCTTTTCTACGTAGCGACAAGTTTCTCCAGATGTCGCGAGGGCTCGTCCATCCGACTTTATTTCTATCACTGGCACTGTCGCTGACATTGCTTGCGCATCTGACCAATTTTATCTGGTGAACTCCGTTTGTCACTCCTCGATTAGCCATTTTGCACACATTCCAGCTCTACACACAGGGAATTGAAAACACCAAATGATACTTAATATCAAGTTAACGAATTCACATATTTCTCACTCACTTCACTCGCACGACCGTACTACACATACATACGACAAGATATGTTGATACAATGATGGTGAGTCTAACTTCACTATTTATTCGTCACATTTGCAATGAGAATAGTTACTAGTTAGACAACTAACTTGTTGTTCGAATGCAATTTTAAAACTGATGTGAAACACCACTCACGTCTATGTGAGTTTGAGGTTAAGTTTACTGGCGGTACCGGCTGCCGGCTGTGGCGGATGCGGCGAGGGGCAACAAGCGCATCGTGGCGTGCCCTACTCACAGGATGACTTTTATAGCATCGTTTTGGATTTAAGAAATGTTTAACTATTTACATGTTTATTTTTTTTTAGACATATAACATTACCATACGGATTCACTCACCATTACACTTGTCTCGAATAAAATATGTTTTTAATACGTTTACGATATAACAATAATCATCAGTTTTCCGGTTCCATTCCTAGCTTTGGGGCTCAGAGCAGACAGGTAAAACTAATAGATTCGACATTATACGATAATTTACGATATCCTTGCGAGAATAAAATTGAAATGGTCTTTTGTTGCAACGGAAATAACATTTTGTAAAGACAGTTTAATTATTTATAAAAATATAACTGAATAAAATTTTATTAATATTAGCATTATTTTGAATAATAAAGTATAAAATATTATGTATGTATATTTACTCACATACTACCTTGATCTAAGCATACTACGTAAAATATCAATTTCATGAATAATAAAACATCCTGTATGGAGGCCCGAACCCAGGTATACGAATAAGTTAATTATGGCTTTACTACACATACATATACAGACGCAAAAGGATCCAGCCCGTCACTCTATGCTCGCCAGACACACAATAAACGCAAACTGAGCAATAACTATACAGCAATTATTGATCTTATACACTAAATGCACAAGGGCGGAAATTGGATACTATTTGATTGCAGTAAGCCCCTTTTGTTCATAGCACCTAGCAACACAAGCGGAGAACGTGCCCCAACCGCTTTTGCCACTGTATGAAAAAAACTTGAGGCAATACATTTTTTAAAGAGGTAAGTACAACGCCTTAACTTTGTTCTTTAAAAAACAATGATTACTTTATTAATAAAAATAAAAACAAGTCATGTGCCAGTACTCGCCCACGATGGTTCCGTACCATTATCCATAATAACCACAAAAAATCCATGTCTGTTGAATGGGAGCCCCCTTAAATATATTTTTTATACGTTTTTACATCATCTGTGAAAATTGCAACTATCACGGTTCATGAGATACAGGCTGAAGACAGACGGACAGCAGACTAATAGGTTCCCGTTTTACCCTTTGGGTACGGAACCCTAAAGATTAACAATTAATATATAAAATTATACGATGGCTCTATCACTAACAGAAAAGCTACGATAGAACCCCAAGTATTATTCTCACATACCAATTGAAATAAATTATTCGAGTGGAAAATATCCAAGCGGTAGTCAGATTTGCGAAGAAAGGGTTTCGTTTGCAATTTGGAATATTTTAGGGGCTAGGAGGATTAAATTCAGACTTAATTGATCATAATACGAGTCAGGTTGGCAGGACAAAAAGGCAGTGCAGATAGTCATTTGTTTTCTTACCATGGCACAACGATTTATCAGCCTACTGACAGACAGACGGACGAAGGGACAGCCAGCTGAGGCTTCCATAATGTAATAAAAAAATAAAGAGAAGTATTTACATAGATATAAGAGTGGCATTATCAACAAATAATGTGAAGTTTTCTCGACTTGACCCGCCCAACCAGATAACATAGAGTTGATAAAGAACCTTCCTTCGTATAATAACATAATATGTGGCGTCTGTGAGCACAATGGTGATAAAGGATCCTTCAATAACGCTTCTAAATGACGAAATAAGCCATTTCTTTAACGCTCACAATTAATATATTGTATGATAAGCGCTATACTTCATCGATATTATTATGAATGGGTGTATTATTGAACGGCCTGGGTCAACCATCTATTTTTAAGATAATGCTCGTAGTTATCAGTATCAAAGCAGAACTCGCTTGAATTTATACAAAAAAATTGAAACATTTTTTGACATTGTTCTGTGCCAAAGTAACAGATCGTCAACGACGTCTATGAGAATGCTCATGACCGTCTATGGCCTATGGTATTTTAAAACTTTAATTTTGTGCGCTTATAATCAGTAACACTAGTAAGATTAGATATAAGGTTTAGTTTACCATATTACTTTATTGCAGACGCAGTTTCTCCAGATTGCTTAAACAAAAGGGACAAGGATAACTAAAACTGGTTTGTCGCATATCTAAATTTTGTATAAAATTTTAAGTAGAATAATCAGACATTGTTTTAAATAAAGTGCACTACCTTACTAAACAAACATAAATTAAGTTTTATGCTTTAAAAGAATGTAAAAGATTTTACCATCAGCAAGATTTTGTGAAATAATTTTTAACTTTTGTGTTCTCGAAATTTTGTATTTTTGTATTATTCTCAGATTATTCTACATGTCTACAGTACAGTTCGCAAGGTCTATCGACCCTGTAAAACCTGAAATAGGTGTTATCAAACAGTCTTTCGAATATAGTTGGTTTGGAACAAGTAAGCGGACAATACATTTATAGAGTTTCCACTTATTCCAACCAGTTAAGATAGATAGGTAGGTATACTCTTTATTGTACCATTCACAAAAAATATTAACTAACGTTAGTACATATATTTCGATGAATTCAACTTATTTTTTTCCCACAAAAGGGATAGGTGCACCAGGAGTTTTATTTGAAGACTATCGGCCTCTGAGATGGAAGGCAATGTATTTGGCTGCATGACGCTGCAACCATTTGCATGCTATTAGTGAATAGTGACTGAGACTGACTAAAAGTGACTGAGACTGACTAAAAGTAGTCAAGCAGTTTCTGAGAATCATCAGGTCATGGTTCGACCGTGAAACAGTTAATGTCTGTTTAGTGAATTCGACACATGCGAGCAGAATGGCCGCGGCTGCACGAGGTTATTTTTAACCCTGTAGGCATGGGGTCACTCACCCGTTCACCCCACCCGCTTACGAACCAGTCCTATCACATGAGGAACTGCGTGGGAATAGTGAGATGCCTGATATGTCCTTGCTCAGGAGAGGTACATGTAGCAGCAAAACAATCGGAATATTTGAATTTTGTGTAGAGTATGTATCGGGGGTTGATGTAGAAACCGTACAACTCAGTTTAAAAAAAGTTGTGGTTTGGTAAATAATAAATTTGTTTTTGGCGAAAGGGTTCATTTATCCCAACAAGTCAGGGGCTCGCCCGACCCAGCTTTGCAAAGGCTCTCAATAGCTGCATTTTTTCTAACTTCTTCAATTAAAATTATTATATTTCATCCAATTTTTGACAAAACTCAATGTAGCACACACATAAACCTACCCCGAGAATTTCTTTACTAGTGAAAGCCGCGAGAAAAACAAAGTAGGCGCCTTGCAAACTTCAATCAAATTAGGCAATGTGTAGAGATAAAGAATCTTCAATGGAGCTAGGATTTCAGACATTTTGAGAGTATTTTGAGAAACTACAATCAATTAATCAATCAATCAAATATTTATTTGCATAAAATGTAGGTTTTACAATGATTTTACAATATAATATACATTGATCTACCTACCGGATTACGGGTTCACTATTTTATTAACATACGGTCCGTATGCGAAGAAACCAAAGACGAAAAAAGATAATTCATTCTGATGCATTGACATTTATTACTAGCGATCGTCTATAGATAGAAGTTAGTGTCTCACATTACGATATAATTAATTGCAATCCTATCTGACTTGTGACATAACACCACACCTGACCCTGTCAGATAATAAAAACAAGAGCGCAAAGCACATATTGCAGCAGGTAACTAACGCGTTTAAAATTTGACTATTTTGTCGAATAGTAGCAAACAGTATGCTTACGGTTTTCTGAATATAGTACTGATTTTCACGACTTGACTGTTACGGACGACAATTCCATATTGGGCAGGATTGTGGTAGTGTTCATGATACTCACGACGACGGAAGTTTAAGCAAAATGTGTGGGCAATGTGGTCTATTTACTGAGGGTAAAGTTTTACTGATAGATTTTCTAATAAGAAATACTAATAGATAGACATACCACTTTCAATATGAAATACAAAATAATTTTTCACGATGTTAGCAACACTAAAATTAAGCCATCTCCCTATTTCGGGGTACGCTAACTGCGATTAGGGGAACGGTCCGAGGGTGCATAAGATGCGCAGCAAGGGGACTCACCGTAGCCGTGTCGGTAAGGGTGACGGTAGCAGAGGTGGGCACGCCATTGCCCGCCGACGTGTTGTTCAGCGCTGTCAGGCTAGCCACCTGATTATTCGCATTTTGTTCAATAATGCGCTGTCGCAGCGCAAGTCTTTCGAGGCTCGCTAAACGATGAGAGCCCCCTGTACCTTCTCTGTCCCGTTCTCGCAAGTTAGTCGTTGAGCTACCTGCACTGAAAGATCCACTGTATTTAGGAAGGGTTGGTGGAGGTACAGGCCTAGCTGCAGCTCCTCGACCTAGCAAAGAGCCGCTGGATGTGTACGCGTAACTGCTAGGTGTTCCTAAGGTAGCCGTTCGTGGTGCAGCACCAATACCATTGAGCGCTCCACTGGTACCATTGACGGCGCTTCCGTTCACCGTCGTTGTGCTGCCGTTCATCTCTTTATTCTAGATTCCGTCATGCGAATAATAAACCAACACACACTGCACCACTGTTTGCGCACTACGATGGGTCGCGTTTGGGAAGCGATCTAAGTAAGAACGTTCAAGCCGAATGCCCGTCGGAGGCGGTTTGACAGCTCGAGCGTAGCTATGGAGGCGCGCGGGCGGAGTCTCGACACCCCGCACTCGATCCGTATGCCGCCGTCGTCGCAACTCGCCACCGACGCGACGACCCGTCTTTCAGAACCCATTCTAGAGGGTTGAAAATGCATTGCTGCTTTTATTCTCTGCCAAGGTCAAAAGTTCAACAAGAACTTACTTATATTATATATATATATATTTTAAATCATTTATTCTCAAAATATCAAATGTACACATACAACAGCTACCGAACCGCGGAAACCTCGAAGGGTTTATCTGTGTTCGGTGAGTCGCTATTACATTTAGAAAGTACTTAAGTATTTTTTCAAACTTAATTTAAATTTTTTAAAGTTATTATTATACAACTCCTGAAGTTCTGAAGGAAGCTTTTTTAGATAGTTTGGTATCATATAATCAGGAATTCTTGTCCCATACAGATTATTAAATTTTGGAAGACTATATATATATATAAATATTACTAGTTGTTCGCCGCGAACATAGACCTCGCGATTATTTTACTATAATATTATTATAGACAGGATTCAAATATACGTTTTTAGAGTTTGCGTGTTGTCCTGTCCACCTATGGTAAGAGGTCTACTACGATGGACTACTAATACAATGGACACCGGTAACATATATGTGGAGATAAGTCACACTCCAAGTGTTACAGGTGTCTATAGACTACTTCGAAAATTTACCATTAGGCGGGCAGTATGCTAGTTTGCCAACTTAATTGTTCAAGGGTCGGCAATTCACACTCCAGGAGTTGCAGGTGTCTACAGACTATTACGGTCTCTTACCATCTGGCAAGCCGTATGCTTGTTTGCCTACAAAATTGTTTGAAAGTTGGCAACACGCAAGTGACACTCCTCGTCTTAGAAATGTCTATAGACTACTTGAATCAGATTTACTTGGAGAGTAGGTAAATGAAAAATATCAGTCATAAATATACGGTAAAAATATAGTCAGCTACTAATATTAGTCGTGCGAAAAAGGTCGTGGTCAAAGGCCGGTCAGGCTTCACTGACTGTGGCGAAACCCGGGTTAACTCGCAACAAGGTCATGCTGTGTGTGGTGGGATTGGAAGGGCATTATTACCACCAGGCAGGACCATCGATTCCGAACTCAAGCAATGGGATCATGTACCTACAACATGGCAAAAAGTAATCGAACAAAATGACACCTAAATAAAGTATATTAAAAAATGTTTTGAATTTTTTTTTTTAATGCGAAGAAACTTTTCCCCAGACCTATTACATTCAGAATATCAGCACAATCCGACTAACGGCTTTGGAATTATTAGGATTTTTTTTTTCAATTTAATGCAAAAGTTTCAAAAACTATTTTGATGTCAAACGAACTTGAAAATTCAATGCATGTCTCCTATACACCTTCTGAACTTCATCGAAATCGGACTAACGGCTCGAGAGTTATCGCGGAACATATATAGAAACATACATACAAATGTTTTTTCGCACGAACTTGATTTGTAGCCCTCGCTCGCGAGATGATGATGGTTCAGAGATACTGTGACATAAAATAATTCGGAGTAGGAATGAAATGAGGAGCAAAATCAATGCTTTTCAATAGCTAAAGGAAGTGACGACGTTTAGTTCATCGACCTGACCCCAAGACGTCTATTGAATCGGATAGAGGACTATTAGCGGAAGTACATTTAAGGCATAGATGATAATAATACTTCACTTTGCAATCACGAGTTGAACATAGCAGCAATGGCTAATACATACACCAAACAGAAAAGACAACATAAATAAAACTAATCACCACAAGTATGCAACCTATTTCAAAATATTACCAATCGGCGGAAATATAGTTGAGCAAGTATCAAGTTTTCCGACAGAGGAAGCACGTGCTCATTGCATGTTTTCGTGCTGTCTCCTGTCCAGAGATCGACCGGCCCGTCGCCATCGCGCAAGCGCGCCCGCACCCCAATGCTGCGGCCGCCTCTGCTGCAACCCTCGATTGCATCGTGTGGTGTGACTCGATGCCTCCATAAAAATTGGTTTTATTTTATTCAGACGTTATTGTAAAACATTCGTGTGCAGCATGCAACATATAAGTACATATATCACAATAGCCGGACAAATGAATAACTTTGAAATATATATTTATTTATGACCCTGCTTCATTTAGTTGGGCATTTACCAAAAACGTGATTTTACCAAAGGTTGTTGATATTTATAGGCGGAGAACTTAAATTTCACTAAGTACGGGTTTTCGTCATTTCGTGACAGCCGATATAAATTTTTTTACAGTTGTTTCGAATTTGTTGACAGTGAGAAGCAATTAGCATTACGTTCAAATTATTTACGGTGGTCAGAATGATCCACGATTTCGAGCGATTTATGAAAATAAGTATTTTATTTCACACCTTATTTAAAAATTCTTCCTCAGGAAGAATTTTTTAATCTTGTACCTAGAGATTTTAAATAATTTTTGAGTGCGGCTGTTACAGCATTAACACAACTAGCGGTGTTGCAATGGAAACCAGTGGATCTAAAATGGCCGCTTTGCACGAATTACAATATGATCATATTATGAATCATTGCAAATCTTAAAATAGCCACATTTTGGCAGTTCATGAAATGAATCATTTCATGGCAATGCTGCTGTTTGACGGAAAGTCGCAAAATGGCTTACTTTTCGTGAATTACTTTACCTTATTGCCAGGCGTAAAAATATTTTTTATTTTTGCATAGCGTGCGTACTTTTACGATGTTTTAGTTAAATAAGTTTTTCTAACCAATAACGTTGATTTACCATCATTAATTTACTGTAGAATTATAAATATCAATAAAAATATTAAAATTTTAAAATCTATTTTTGTTTTATTAATATAGCAATACTCAAACGAGAAGTGATTCAAGAAATGAATCACGAAATTAATTGAATTAGAGTTGAAACGTCAATGTCAAAATTTCCAGAATTGCTGAGCTTCGCAATTCACGAAATGATTCGTTTTGATGAATTGCTCAAAGTGGCCATTTTAGACCTGCAGTTGATGATTTAAAAAGTTCAATTAAAATGTTATTGTTATACCACAAAAATATGTGTAAGATACTTTACTGACTAAAAGTAAAAACCCAACATCTGCTATTAACATTAGTAGTGAATTGTGTGCAATCTAAAATACCGGTAATGTAAAGGGATACCGCTAGTACCTAATCCTTTTTTACAAAAAACAGTCAAGAAAAGAAGGGAGAAGCGCCATCTGACGATCATCAGCTTGAATGTTATGTGTGAGCAAAACACTTCGTTTTAGCTTGTCCAAAAGCATATGCATCGCAGCAATCGTTGCTTACTGTTACAATTATTATTGCTACAGTACTGTATGCGTTAGATGGCGTTAGTGCCAAGTGTAGTTGCAATGTATGTTACCTACGGTGATTTCAATCCAGATTAAAAAAAAATGCAAAAGAAACACAAATACACCTTCTAAACATAACTTTTGTGACGACCCCCAGGAGCCGGAAAAGGAAGTGCGAATGGTACCTATTCGCTTATTTACCTTACATTAGATGGTAATCTGCAACGCATTCGCTTTGTCAGCATTGCCAAGACTATCATTGAGTTTGCTAAAGTCGAATTTAGTTGAAAAGGTAGTGTTATTAATTAATTAAAATTATAAAAACTAGCTTTTGCCTTTGGATACGGACGCGTACCGAAGAGTTCTTTCGTGATGGAAGATACCGTCTTTTCTTACCGTCTTCTATATTTGTTACTAGCAGCCCGTCCCGTCCCGACATCGTCCGGGTTATTGAATTT
Organism: Euzophera pinguis; assembly: GCA_947363495.1. NCBI lineage: Eukaryota > Metazoa > Arthropoda > Insecta > Lepidoptera > Pyralidae > Euzophera > Euzophera pinguis. The sequence continues at coordinate 8,988,632 of OX376155.1, forward strand.
GATTATTGAAAATTTCAATTTTCGACACACATTTCAATTTGAAATGTGTGTCGAATGAAAATCGTTCGATATCGTACAAAAATTACTCGACTCACCGATTTTGAGTGAGTCACACTTTAAAAACAAAAGGACTCCTATGTGATTCTTTCTATTCCTATTATTTTGGCCTGTTTTACAACTGGCCGCCTGCCTAACGTCAATATTCATTGGGAACGCAGAATATACGTTTAGATTGATACCACTGGCTTTTTCCTCATCGTATTTGACGACACCTAAGCGCCACGGGAAGAACGTGTACTTCGTACCGTTTCACCACGCGTAGGGATTGTAACACAAAACAAAATCCGTAATATCTTTTGAATGGAAGAGTAATTTACAGTTATTAAACCATCCTTGAACATGAATTGATTTATTTTGATAAGGATCAATACCGAAAAACGAATAATATGGCCTAGTTTGTACCGGCGTTACGATTGCAAATTTTATCATAAAAAAAGTTGTTGTTGTTGTGACGTAACTAAAATAGTAAGACATATGGTACCACAGACTTTTTTGTAAGTCTTTTTAAGATGTACAATACTGTAGTACATTATTTAGATCTATCTCTTATGGTATAGCCAGCGTTTGCAATGTAAGAGCAAAAAATGTGTCAATTTACGACATCACATTAGAAACCTCTAAAATTATAGTTCCTCGACTATATTACGCATGTATTTATTATACATAATAAAACCTTCCTCTTTAAACACCCTATCTATTAAAATAAACCCCATCTAAATACGATGCGTAGTTTTAAAGATTTAAGTATACATAGGGACAGACAGACAAGAATGCGACTTTGTTTTATACTATGTAATGATAATGATATATTTTCTCTTTAGTGCAATGAAGAGTTTTTACTTACTTAAGATTCATTCTGTAGTAGAAAAAACGAATTATGTTAAAATATTAACTGTTAAATGTTATTAAATAGACTTGCTTCTGTGTATACTAAGAGTGAGATCGAATCAATCAAGCTCTTTATTATACTGAATGTAGGCATGTTTGATTGGAAACTTATGCATGAGGCTGGCACGCTTCATTAAATAATGTTCACTGCAGAAACTTAATGATATTCAATACATCAAAATAAGTCTGCGATGACTATGAATAATGTAAAACAGGCCAACAGAATGAAAATTTTAAAAGGCATTTAAAACAAAATTACTTATTCTAAAGATAACCTAAGTGCAGCTATCATTGGGACTGCAGGATAACGATATCGTTACTGATAAAGACGGTTCCAACAAGTAAATAATATGTATGGCCATTAGCCAAGATAAAACTATTTAGGTTACAAGTGGCAAAGAACAACTAGCCCTTATAAGTATTAGTATGTCGATGTAATCTGTATGTTTACGTCAATAAGGAAAAATTGTATCCTACTATGTTCGTTGCAATAGTAATGCATTTAATTTGAAATAGTTATTTAAAATAAGGTGCAATTTTATGATGGTTAGTAATTAAACGAGTGACTGTAAATTTAAATTTTAGATGTCACAAATCATTATTTGTAGTAATTTTATAATCCTAACTCATTAGTTAGGATTATAAAATTACTGACTTGAGCGACTGACGTAGAGCGACGAGAAATCTTTGCAGCTCAGGCTGTTCATCTTTGCTTCATCTTTGCTGCTCAAAATACAGCCTGAGCAGTTTTTTTGCTCTTACATTGCAAACGCTGGCTATACCATAAGAGAAAGATTAAAATAATGTAGTACTACAGTATTGTACATCTTAAAAAGATGTAAAAAAAGTCCGTGGTACCATATGTCTAACTATTTTAGTTACGTCACAACTACTTTTTCCCCAGTCGACCGTCCCAAGTACCGCTAGAGAGACGAAGCTGTGAACGACTTGGAATTTAAATACATAATCACATTTGATTCCCCTGAAAGTGAACTTAAAAAATTGATCTTGACTGCTCTATGTGGCACATCGGTAGACCTAAGTTAATTTCTGTCACAAAGTCGTTGTTTTGAACCTCTGTCGGTTCTGTCACTATTAAATGTTAATTATTATGTATTTAGACGCCCATTTATTAATTTTGTTGCTCATTTAGTAATTTATTCGCTCATTTAGTAATTTGGTCCCTTAGTAGGATTATTTGTCCCTTACAGTCAGAAGCTCATTGCGGATTTTTACTGATCAATGTAAGTCGTCAGTTTAGTAATTTAGTTGCTGACTTAAATTCATTCCGCTCACTAAACAGTATCATCATCAACAGTCGCTTCTTTTTTTTTTTTTATTCCACTTTTATATGTACTGTGTGTATCCATAACTGAAAGCGTTAAGACTATTACAAATTATTATGGGTAGTTGGATCTTTAGGTAAAGTATGGTAGCTATTCTATTAATAACGTGATTTATCAGTTTTATACGACAGCCGATTGTTTTGAATGGAACGTGCTGTTTGGACAAACAGGCACGTGCTTTTCAGCGGGCAATGTTTCTAAAACAAACCCCAATACTCAAACCGCTAACGTTACAACTCACACTTCGACGAAGCCGAACTGGGCCGGAAATGTACTAATATGGCCTGTGATAGAAACCATTTTTTTTTATTTGAACAAATTGATAAATTTTCTGTGTGTAATTAATTATTTGTTATGTTGTTTTAAGACAAACTTGTACAAATGACATTAGATTCCATGTGTATAACAGTCGAACAAAGGTCAGAGACAGTTCATCCCATGGAGCAATTATTAAAGTGTAAATGCTCCGTGGTTCATCCTTTAGTCTCATTATGAAACCCATGAAGAACAGGCCAAATATTGTAAGTAAGTTGATGTTAAGTAAGTAACTAACGCGTCTTATTCGTGCAATTGCAACATAGCTCACCAATTACATCCTACAATATATTATGATCATCATAAATGAAGCTTCAATGAAAATCCTACGCAATGATAGATGATTCTTGTCAAAATTCGACAATAGTCCACCTACATTCATTGTATTCTACATACAAATTTATTGTTTATAATAATAAAATGTATTTAATAGTTGCATGAGTTACTACGAAATGAAAGGAAAGAAAAATATATGTGTACCTACTGTGTGATTGTACCTTTGTGTGACAATTACACATACTAATTAATTATACAGGGTGTTCAGTGCAACGTACCTATGTTAAATTGAAATAACCGACAAAGGGCTTATCTTTTATAAATTATTATCTTATAAGGCCACTTAGCATTTCCTTTTATTTTCCATATACCCGTCTACATTCATTTAAATACCCAATCTTCTTACATTGTTGCACAAACTAAAAAAAATTTTAGGCGAAAGATCCATACCATATTTTAGAATATATTAACTATTTGAAAAGGTCTTCAAGTTTTTTACGAATTGTGTATTCTAATTTTTTTCTCTTTCACATCAATATTTCTAGTACCAGAAAGAAACAGAAATAAGAAATAATTTTTGTAATCCGTTCAAAATAAATAAGTTACAAGCCTTTGGAATTCGGAGGAAGGTGTAACTGTCCAAAAACAAGAAAAGAATTGTGTGTGAAGTGACGTCACTGCCACTTGATTTCGTGCGTACAAATGAAATAGCAATACGTCCCCACCAGGCTCCCACTTTTTATCATGAGAAAATTTTAAATGCTAATTACTGCTATAATTAACAACCAATATTGTTATTATTTTCAGAATCAAATATGAACACAGTCAAGTAGCCTATTATTATTGATTATTAAAAAGAAAAGAATATTTAATTTTTTTCTCAGCAGAAACCAATAAAGTGTGTGTAATCTTTATCGGTTAGCCGCTGCCCTAACATCCATTTGTACCAGAGACTTATTTTACACTAGATTTTTCCCGCAGCTCCGCCTGCGTCAAAAAGTAGCCTATGTTTTCATCAAAATCCGTTCAGCGGTTTGGCCGTGAAAGCGTAACAGACAGACAGACTTTCGCATTTACAATATTAGTATGGATAGTATGGAAATATGGATATGGTTTGTAGAAAATAGATTTGCGCGACACAACAATAAATTGTACTACAATGAATACTAGCCTTACATACAATCGCACAAGAATACAAAGAATGATCTTCTAATGCGTAGTGGCTAGTGCAGGTTCGAAGTCTAACTACTGGGACTTATTATAACATTCAATTGGCACTTACCTGATTTGTTTTACCAATATTTTCCCTGTATCGGGATAGAACTGGTCTTGTCCTTGTTCTGCTAAGAGGAGATTCCGATATCGACGTCATATTTAATTAATTTTGGTCAATTAATAATATGAACGTAAAAGTTAATTCAATTCACCAAACTATCGCGCTATGTGTTTTAATTTTTCCCGATTGTTCACAGCAAACCATTTTACAGTAATTTGTACGTGTTAATACCGAATGCGATACAACATTTTTCAGTTGACAAACCACATCCGCAGAATGCCAACACCGCCCGGATGAATCAACCGATTACTAGTACCATTAAAGTTCTATCTAAAAACAAACACTGATAAACAATTAAAGTATAGCATACATTGATTAACAGTTTTAAGAATTTAGATAGTAATTTGAATTCGTCATAAATTATTTTAAGGTCAAAAATCTACTTATTGCATTATATTCCTAGAAATCAATTACCCACGAAACACGAGGGTTACGATCAATTGAAAGAAAACTGTTACACACCAAAAATTTACCGATATGTTTCGTTTATATAGTGTATTAAAATTTAATTTTAAATGTAAAATATAGCGATCCTTAACGGAACAACCACTCCACAATTACATATTCGCAAACTGAAATAGTGATAACTGCGCGTCGAGGATAACAAACGTTAGTCAACTACAATAGGCGGCAATGTGCAAGTGTGGTCGACTTGGTAATGCAGGCCATAGGGACTTTGATATCGGTGCCACGGTGCTTGCTGGCTCCACCGGTCTCCAGGTCATAGCGGTCGCGAACCTACTTGTAATTCTAACAACGTACACGACAAATACGTGAGCAATAGCGAACGGTCCTGATGACCTAATAACTTCTGTTGGGTATCACCTCAATACAAATGACATAGAAATTCTATCGTAACAAATGATTGTATGTAGAATGGTTGTTTGAAATTAAAAATAGAACAAAATGTTAACTTACCGCTAATTATTTTGACGTTGACCACGAACAGCACATGAAACAAAATAATCCACATTATACGAAAATCTAAAAGTTTATTTATGATAATTCGTAATTTCCAAGAAAGATTGAGGAATCATACAAATTTGTGATACGGAAATATTATACCAGGTTGCGCACAGTATACAGGATTAATAAATGTTGTACAAAAATCTGATAAATCCATTTCAGCCGGGCTACGGGATTTCAACAACTACTCAAGTCGTAGTTATTTTTGTTTGTAAATTTCATACGGTTGCTTATACCTAAGCAAGGCAGACAACACGTGCCCACGTCTTCCAGACTGTCTGTACTCATGAAGTCTTCGTCCATTAATTTTTAAAACTATGATCACTATATGAATACCTAATTCTACAAATAAAAACCACACAGGTACGCGTGATAAAGCGAGACATACTGTACTGTAAGTCGTAGGTTTTTGTGATTCACTGGACCAGCATGTTGGTATTGTTTTTAAATCCTGATTGTTTTTAATTTCGATCAACCGATCAAGTCAATAAAACACAACAAATGACGTGAACGGTTAATATCAATAACAAGCATTGTTTACGCTAAGATAGAGAGAGAGAGGAAGAACAAATTGTTTATCTCAGATTTATAGCGAAGGAAAATAATGTGCTATCCGAGTCATTGAGTGTTTCTTTAAGGCAGCGGTTCTCAAATATTTTTGGTGATGGAACCATTTTGAAAAGTAAAATATTTGGCGGAACCTCAAGTGCTAGTTACTCTCTTTGAGAGGGTTCCGTGCATAAATTAAAATTAACCATCTTAAATCAATATTTAATTAAGGTCCCCTTTTTTTACTTTTATTACTTCAAAACAATTCATTGGAAATCTGCTGTCCTTACAAAAAGCCTTTTCAATAGACGTGTTACGCGGTGCAAGTTTCTTCAATTAACTACCTTAAACTCGGCCCCATTTTATTCATAGTTCTTTTTAATTTTTCCTGTAACATTCAAAACAAAACTATATTTTCTGTGATTTTCTCAACACTATGCTGTTCAGTAACACTAAACATTTATGCTACGTTCGATGTGCGGAGTGTCGCGAATAGACCGCATGAGAAACTCCCGTATTAGGGGTATCCGTCGTATACTCGTATCCATGACATAGCAGATAAGCTTCAGGAAAGTCGCCTGCGATGGTACATGTAACGTCTAGCCTAAACCGGCAACATACGTTGGAAACAAGTGTTTGGCAATGGCGGAATGCGCCTCCGCCGGGGCCTGGTAAAAGCGGCGCGCCCAAAAAGAACTGGCTTGACGTCATAAGCAGGATATGCGTGCAAATGGACTTTCTGCCAAGAATGCTGATGATCGGGCGAAGTGGAGACATAAAACTAGTAGTAAGCGGACCCTGGGCTCACGGAGGATGTAACCGGGATAACGATAGGATGATGATGAGTAACTCTAAACATTTCTTTGGTATTTAGACGACGATACTGAATCTACTTTTCCCAAAACTTTTACATATATTATAACGTGAAAAGTAGTGGCCTACGGTAGATATTCTGTCTGCTTTATGTACATATTTGTTTTTTGCTAGATATTATTATTTATTCTTTTTATTAAAAGTTTTTTCGCGGAACCCCTACAGAGGCCTTGCGGAACCCCAGGGCACCGCGGAGCATACTTTGAGAATCGCTGCTTTAAGGAATTCACCTCTAGTAATAACAAATAGAAAAGTAAAAACAGAATGGAAGATAAATGTACTAAGTTACTATATAAAATTCCTTATGATGCAATATTTTGCATTTAAAATATTATAAGGTCTGTAAGGATCGTAGCAAGTGGAAATTTTTTAGTGCCTGCCTACCTCTACGAGAAAGAGGCGTACCGCGTAATGTTATGTATATGTAATTAATTATGTACTTATGTAAATTATTAAAATCAATTTTTATAAATTCTTTAAATAGTTACACTTGCTAAAATAAAAATACACGATATGAAAACTACTACCTACATACATAATTATATCTTGAAAAGATTTAAGAGAAAAATAAATTATAAAAATGCGATCAATAAATTAAAGAAATAGAAATAGTCATTAGTCTTACATGTTGATAGACACGAAGAGTCCACGGCCTCCATCACTACCTCAATGTTCTTAATAAGTATCGTCAATATATTATAATAAAATAACCATGACTAAAAATAAATTATTTAGCCGTCCAAACCACAGGAGGATATGTCTGAACTCCGAATAATATCGATAAACAAACAATCCATCGACCCCGTTAGCGGCAAATATTGACAAGTTTGGGATGTAGCAATGATGTGATACGGCACAGACGTATGACTGAATGTTTACGTGTGAAATGAGAGTGCGTAGTCGGGCCGCCAGAAGAGGCGGTGGCTGCGCAGGCGGTGTGATCGCCCATACGCGGCGACTTAGAAGCATGCGCCACGGCCAACTGCATTACAAGCTATTTCAATGCATGCAGGGAGTTCGCAACTCGGCAGATTCCGTAGCGTCGGGGTAGCGTACGCGCCCTTTGAGGTCAAACATCTCTTATAGCGAGAAAACACTGTTTATATAATAAAACATACATATTACGTAATGTTGTGTGTTGTAAGAATTTGCTCTATAATATATTTTTCCCTATAATTCACAAACTATATTTCTGTGAATCCCAATGGTTGACTGGTGCTATGATTGGTCTTAGCCACAGAAATAGATCTAGTCTTAGCATTAAATCCGCCAAATCGTTATAACTATTTGTACTTACTTGTGGAATAATAGTTTTAATAAATAAATAAATTCTGGGAATAGTCTTGAGCAACAAGAGACCTCAATGGAACGCATATTGCTGCTTTGACTATGCATATAAAGGTATAGTTAAATGAGAAAACGAAAAGATAATCACGACATCGTTTAATTAAGAGATAATCAAATATGATGAGAACAGAATAGTTAATAATAAAAGTACTTTCAGTTAGTTAAAACCAAAGGTGTCATGTCATATTATTAGTTATTTTATTGTACTTATCATTCATTCACATAGAGTGGGGTGGGGTACATACATACTGATCCTCCATATCAATGAGGGAGGTCAATCGACCAAATTAAATGAATCAATGTCAGAATTATTAAAAACCACCTTTTAATGTGGTTCCTAAACAACCACCAGATGGCAGCTGGGCTTAATGTGTCTTCTGAAGCACGGAATCATATTGATTAACTAAACAAGCATAGAATGTCATAATCAAACTAAAAACAACTAACTAAACCAAGTATGCTTCCCATGAGAATCGAACCCTCGATCTAGAGGGTCTACAAGCAAGCCTTAACCACTGTACCAAAGAGCATACATTGTATATAATGAACAATACTTTTAGTCAACCAGTTGATGCCCAATGCCAGTGGCTTTGTCCGCGTAATAATAAAACTAATTAATATATTAGTTTTTAACATTACGCGAGCGAAACCTCGGGCATCATGGGGCTAATGCTTGTAGGCTGTTTAATTCCTCGTATGTAGTGACAATTATGTATTTTCCTATTTTAAAAGTGTGGTGTCAATTACAGAAATACATGCAACATCACAGTAGTGTGGTTCCGCGTGAGGGCTCCACCTCAACTCCAGGATGAGGTCACACGCTTACTGAACACAATACAATGCCTCCACAATCCACAGTGTAACACATACTTCTTATATTTACCTTGGGCATAATCTAATATTAATACAAAAAGAACTTTGAAACAGGCTTGATTATTTTTGCATTTTTGATGGCTCTATTCTTGGATCCTACATGTAGTTATAGTACATACATATTACAGGCAGGTGAAACTGTGAGGAACAGCTACTAAAATAACGTACTACTAAAATAGACAATTACACAGATTGAGCTAGTGTGAATAAAAAGTATGTATAAATTAAAAATGTTATGAGTTTGGATAGTATGAATAACAATTTATGAACAAAAAAGTATGAAAAAAAAAAAATTATGAAGAATGATATGATTCAATTATTATTGCTAATTTGTGCCTACCTTCCTGTTTCATATCATGAAGTGCTACCTGTTGGTTGCCTGGAAAAAATTGCTCTAGCAATAAGGCCACCTTTGTACCAAAGACTATAGAGCCAACACTTTGTTAACCTCTCATTTATCTGTCAGCTTATTGATACCATTCGAACCCCAAAAATATGAGAATTGTTGTTTTTATAAATGTGCAAGTTCAAAAAACGAGGCCTGTCCTAAACAGCTGTTTATTATTATTTATTTATTACTACCCCCCCTCTTTCCTTACGAGATTAACCCACATGATCCCCTAGTGCATTAGAGGATACTTTTTTTCTCTTCTATTAACCACAATGTTTATAACCTTTGGTTGGTATATATTGGAGTTCGTTTTAAGGCTATAATAAATACATGTTATGGACGAGTGAACCACATTAAACAGCTAAAATATTAAACACATAAACATACAATTTTTTTTAAATGTTTAATAACTACTACAGGAATAGATATAATAAGATTACTTCCAATTTAGTTAAAAAGTTAATATTATTTTTAATTTCAAAAAAATATTTCATTCATGTTTTGATTGTTTTTATGTACCTACTTGATTATGACCTGTTTTGTATGCTAATAAACAAATCATCTCTTACCGTCATAGCCAATTTATACGACACAGCGCCCTGTGTCTGCCTGGCAAAAACATATCATTAAATTATGGGACTTAAGTATTGCCTTAAAATGTCAACTGTAAAAATAGTATGTTTTAATGAAATATGAAGACAAGCACACATTACAAAATTAGCAAGTTTTCGTGCATAGGATTGAACACCTACAAAGTATTCTGTATTTTAATATATTGGTAATAGTACTGTAATCAAATTCAATAAATGATTTTATCTGTACCATTACAGTACAGTGGATAGTTAGTACAATTTAAGATGGTGCAAAGATGTCTAAAATAACTATGATGCAGTTTTAGCAGCTGTGTGGTCTCCTAACTCATGAATAGATTGCCCATCCTTTTCCTAGAGCATTGTGAGAGCGGAGTAAGAGAATAACCAGGGTCTCAATTTATTTAAACCTGTGCCAGATTTCACCAGAAAAAGCATTCCCAAATAATATTAGGCAGTGATTGGTAAAAAATTGAATCTTGAATTATCAGTAATGTAAGTAGGTACGTGTATGCCTCATTAAGAGAAAGAAAACGTTGTGAAACGTAGCGTTTTAGCGAATCCCGGTTTCATATGCCATTTGGCTTGAAATGCAAAATTGCAAACAGGATAATGATCCTTATTGTTTTCTAAAATTATATGGGTACAAAAAGAATGTATGTTAATGGTCTGAACTGCTAGTGGTTCAACATAATGATACCGGTAAATGAAAATCAATGGAAAATACAACTAAGAAAAAATTGTAGGTAGGTACTTACCTAATAAATTCGCAAAAAAAATAAACAAGTAATATTTCCTTTCAGCTCTGGTCCAAAATATTAAAAAAACCCTTGAATTCATGAGTTTGCTACTTATACTTGAAAGAAATTACAGAAATAGGTACAAGATGTAAATACCTAATATGCAGTAAATTAAGGAAGCTGTCGATGAAGGAGTTCTACAAGTTGGCGCGAAGTAGGTTCTCGTACTGTAATAGATCAAAACTAAAAGGAATAAGAACTCAATAAAATAAATTACCTGATCTCTGCATTTTGATAAAAACACACACTGAACTATAGTCATCAAGCTAAAAACATGTCTTTGAATTGGTTTGTAACACAAAATCACACTTCACCAAAACTGTCAACCGATCCGTCCGCCCTTGCACCGGGTAGAATTGATTTTTGAATGAAATTGCCATAATACAAAATTAAAGTGTTGCAATGTAGATGACCGTGTGCTGTCCCCTTCTATAGCTTCAGTTCCAGTACTTCCAGTTGGAGTGCTATATTTATACAGTGTAACTATCCCTATATAGTTTGTGGTGTGACTTACGGAAAATCGCAGAGACGAATAATTTTTGTTCGATTTCGAAGGATTTTTGTTCGATTTGCAACGATTTTCATTCGACATTTTTTTAAATCATACATTTCAAAAACATAACCCTTCTTCTGGCGCAGTCGGGTAAAAATAGGGCTCTTGCTCCTGCACAATCTGATCATGGAACTTAAGGTAAAGATGGAAGCCATACAACATGCTGAACCCAGAAAATTTGACTGAAATAACCCCCTGTTTTCCCCAAAGTATTACCATCACTTCAAAAATTTTGCCTAGTCAGAAACACAGTAGAATAAAAATGTCAGTGCGCATAATTGGCAAGTAAACTTTTTCATGAAAATGTCTAATTCGTAAACCATTTCGAGGAATAGGCTTAGGGAACAGATTGCATTAATCAGATCTTTAGATAAGCAAGTATTTTTTAAGAAAATCGCAGAAAACGCAATGACTTTCATTTTTTAGCAAAGTTAACGTATGACGTAGCCGGATAACTTCCGGCTATTCACATTTATTTTTTAGGTTGGTAGCACAGGGTAGTGAATAAATATTTTTTGTTTAATAGCGCTAATTAGGCGCTTCACGTACTTGTCACCCATGTCAAATGTCATCTCTGTTCAAGTAAACATAATCCATACATAACCTAACTAAATCTGCATTACATTCATTTCAACATTATAATGAAGAATCGGTGTCCAATTATTGAAAAATCAGATGTCAACGGATGAAGAGACGGCAGTAAAGTCCAATGAACAGGCCAATATGCAATAGATACGAGAAATGGGGTAGGTATCTAGATATTTGGCGATTGTAAACAAACAAGAAACCATCTCGCGGCCTTCGGTCCATCCTGATTTTGACATTTGACACTGACATAGATATTTTTTAATACCTTAGTAATTTTTGCTTTCTTGCAGTTCGAGATGGTCATTATAGTTGCGTGACGTCATCACTATAAAATCTTTAAAATTAAATAACAAAATAAATATAATTTTAAGAATTTTTTCGTTTAAATTGTATCTCCTAAATAGTCTATTTTATCAATAAAATACACATTTTATTTTTTCCACCACCAATTGGGTTATAAATAGCTATGTCAAAAACGAGTATAAATATTTTTCATTTTTTAATAAAAATCTACCACAAAATAAAGATTTTATAGCTACGTAATAGTTTAATATTTTTCTAACTTTTAGAGGTAGTAGTTAACTAGTGCTGTGTATGGAATGGAAACCCAGATTCGAAGTGTCATCATGTGTCAAACTACACCATGGATCTAAAGCTACAGGGATAGCGCGCGGGCATACAATACGCTGATGGCAGAAAATTTGACCTGAATGCATTTCGTTACCCACCTCTCTCTTTCTAACTCGTGATGTGTTAGGGTGTGAATCTGGGTTCCCATCACAGCACTTGATAACAACCCCAAAAGTTGGAAAAAATTATAAACAATTACGTAGCAATATAATCTTTATTTTTAGGTAGATTTTTATTGTAAAATGAAAAATAATTATACTTGTTTTTATATAGAAATATAAAACCCAATTATATTAAGTAAACTGACATTTTTATTTTACTGTATTTTTGACTACGCAAAATTTTTGAAGAGATGGTAATACTTTGGGAAAACAGAGAGACTGTCGAAAAATAAGAAAAGGATGCATTATGTGTGCTGTGACGTCACTGCCGTTTGGTTTCGTGTATAGAAAAGAGATAGCAAGACGTCCCCACCAGCTTCCGTTTTCCTTTATGAGAAAACAAGCTTTTCGCTCGACAATTTTAGGTTCGCGACCATACGTAGCCTATGTTCCTTGTCTTGGTTCAAATTCATGCCAAATTTCTAGACTCTTTAGAGTTAACATTTTTCAAGATCCCTTCTTAGTGTGCGTCAGAATTTTGAATAAACAACTGTGAAAACTATACGTTTCTACCATTAGCGGATATGGCTGTGCGTGCGTCTATATATCAGTGGAACATCTCCCTTTATTTTTTAAGTGGTGTTATATTTTCAAGTAATTTGAAAGTATTTTTTCGATTTTGGTCATACATATTGAGGTGAACTAGGGTGCATATAATCATTCAGTTGCTAGGATTTTCTTTCAAAGATAACATCTGTTTCGTTCCTACTATTATTGATATAGATGGTGTTCGCGCAGCTCACCCCTTTAATGTTTTGGTGACAGTTGCTTGTTATACCAGTATAAATAATAATTAATATTTGTATAATGACTTCACATGCTTGTTATGAATAAAATATCAAACTCAACATACAGAGAAAAAAGGTTGTCAATAATATCTTTGCAACGTACCATTTTCATAAATGCTAAAATATGGTAGTATTCATTTTAAACCTACACACTATTTAGTATCTGGAATGAGATTAAAGCATGAAGCTTTTGCATTAATTTTATCATAGATACGATCCAGGTTCTTTATTCCACGTTAATAATCATTGCTTATAAAACTACAACCACAACACGTTTGGCATAAATTTGGTGGATACTAAAGATACAGGGGAATACTACCTTACTCTTCAGATGCGGAAATTGTAGATTTGCGAGATATTATTGTTTTTTTAAATTCTAATCTCAAAATGTATGAAACTTTGAAGTATTGAAAACATTTAACCTCGTCCACATGCCTTATACGGCGTATAGAGGCGTTGCTATATGTTGATTATGAATAAGTGAAAACGTCAAAGACTGCGTATGTGATTTAAAGTTAAAAATGAATTATTTATTCCCAAATTAGGGCCGTTGCTATACTTTGTTTCAGTAGTAAAACAAGTTTCGGTCGAAGAATAAATATTTGCAGCAAGATATTTTTTTGTTTTGAGTCTACCTAGTTCCCTCCTCCGATGATGATTTCCTTGCAAGATTCATTCTCGCTGCGTGTTTACCGCTCCGCTCATTAGCTTAGCATTGCAAGTTTTAGACTATTTATTTCTATGAATTTCACTTTAATTATTTGGAAGAAAAGGTGTTACGAAAACATTATATCTACTAATATTGAATTTATATTAAATGTCAATAATGAAGTTAAGAAATTATTAATATTATTATTATTAATATTAATTAAGAATCATTGGGATCAATTTCATATGCAATCACAATTTAAATGTATAAAATGCAATTAAAATCATTTTTTTTTCTCAAAATTTGTTATTCCGTTCCACAAATGATGTAAAATCATGGACATACATCACGAGTTAGAAAGAGAGAGGTGGATAACAAAATGCATTCAGGACAACCCGACCCGACAGCCTATTACATTCCATTTGCGATCCATGGGAGGCGATAGTCTAGTGTCAAAGTCAAAACAAACAAATCAGATCAACAGCAACAACAAACAAATAGGTACTTATAACAAGTTTCAAACGCTATAAACAGATTTTGTACACTTTAATAATTTCAACATGGAAAGATTTAGATTATCTATAAAGTTGTTACAATTAATTAAGGACAGTCGACTGTCTTATTCGCGGAACTTCAGAGTCGTTTCACAAGTGAGTTCAGTTTTTTTACTATTGCTGGTACCTACTGGGCTAATACTGATCAATGATCAAACGATTTATCTGTTTATGATTATACTTCTCTTTCTTCCACTTAAAATCCACTGGTGATCCTTGAAAACTCTCATATCCTCATAAAGATTAACACCCGTATTCACAACCATAAGGACGTCCTTCACTCAAACCCAACGTTTCTTGAAAATGACATTCTTAATTGGTTGCTTGAGCAAACTCAACCAATGAGGAACGACATAGGTTATAATAACAATACAAAGCCCAAAAATTGGAAAATACCAAAGAATAGACTAAAAAGTGGCAAAAAACTAATTAACAACCACTTTATTTCATTTCGAGGATGCCTCAAGGTACCAACCTTATATTTGACGGTTTTATACTCACCTCCAATGAGGAATCTCCATAAGTCAAGGAAGCTAGTGTCAGCTAATCATCCAATGACTTGGAGTAAGGTTGAGTTGACTTTGAGGAAAAGTTTGAAAATATGGTGTAAGAGGTGACAACCATAGATGACAACATCTAGACCTACTAATTTAGTATTCACAGTGTTTAGGTGTGATAGAACTATAATATTGGTCTGCCTTAATTTGGTGTGTTTGGTTGTTACATAGACCAGTATTTAAAAAAAAAATTTAATAATTTAGAGAAAAAAATATTTAGATCTACAAATTTTTGAACAATAATACTCCAGCCCTGTAGCCATATGAACAGCAAAATATCATGGCCATGGCCTAAATGATATGTTGCTGCGTTTAGAAGATATTGCCGTATTAATATTTCTAGAGGAGGCAATTAAAATGAAATTAGTAGGTACACTTTGGTCATTATCCGTAACATAACTTATCTAATGTTATTCTTCTTTTTTCAGCTAAAATTAGTACATAGAAAAAAAATCTTCTTTGCCACTGTATTAGCATTTTTGTGGCCCACAAAAAAACTAAGTGGACAAATTACAGAAAAAAAAGACAATGTAGTGCCTGGTATTATTGAAACTGCAGATAAGTTATTTGAAAATGGTCATTTTGAGGAGTGCTATCAAATTCTTAAATCTTGTGATGTATGTTAATATTAATATTATAAATGTGAAAGTCTGTCCATTTGTTTAGCTTTCACCGCTAAAAAAAGATGTTGATGATCTTATTTAAAAATCAACCTGCAATGGTTTGAAATAATATTAACTTTTTGCCGCCAGCATTTTGGAACTTACTTTGATGTTTCTGTAATGTTTTTTTCTTCTTTATTTATATATGTATTTGTTATAAAATACAGGGTGCATTCAAATTCATTGGCATAAATTCACCTATTGTACATACTCGTATAAAGGATATTTTGTACAGTAATAATTTTGCAATTAATGCAGAATTTAATAAGTATCAAAAAGTTACAAAAAATGAGAAAGTATCAATTTGTATTGGTCAACCCATTTGCTCTGGTGTTGGGAGCAATGACCCTGATGATAAATAAATATGAATATAAATATGAAAATGACTATGTTTAATTTACATTTAATTAGTCTTAAATTACTATATATCATGGGACAGTCGATGGTTAAAAGGATTGCAATTAATTTGAATCCACCCATTAAAACCATGTATATATTGTTGAGTTAGTATCCCATAAAGAAAGTCTCTAACTTTAGGGCTACCTTAATCTGAGAGTTGATCCT
The DNA here is from genome assembly GCA_947363495.1 of Euzophera pinguis. Taxonomy (NCBI): domain Eukaryota; kingdom Metazoa; phylum Arthropoda; class Insecta; order Lepidoptera; family Pyralidae; genus Euzophera; species Euzophera pinguis. The sequence continues at coordinate 9,004,948 of OX376155.1, forward strand.
ATATATATATTTATTTTCTTTATTGGTGCAATAAAAAGTATTAGTATTGTATGGTTTAATTTTACAGGATAAAAATATTGAAATTTACTGGCGTTTGTGTCGTGTCATGTATAATATGTCTAAAGAAGTGAAATATGATGTAGAATATAGGAAGCTGCTCATAATGGATGCATATAAAATAATTTCTGAACATATTCAAGATAACTATGACCGTTATGAAGTACACAAGTGGTATGCATTATTATTAGATGCAAAAAGTGCTCATGAAGGAACGAAAGAGAGAATAAGGCAATTGGAAAATGTTCGAAAACATATGGATGTAGGTATCATAATTTTAACTTACTGCAATAGTTTTTATTATGCTGCTTGAAACATTGTCTACTATTTACTTATTATTATTACTTATCAATCATCCATTTATGATGTACATAATCTATCTTAAAAACTAAGGTATTGAAATAGAAAAATGAGGTAATAAGAAATGTTGTGAAATCTATGGCATACCATATGCTGATAAAGTTTACGGTAGCCCATAGACACCTGGTCTATCAGGAGTGTCAAGAAGTTACAGCGGATTTCCGACTCCCTAGTTTACTGTTGCTTAGAGAAGCAACACCAAAAGTATCACGAGTGCTTTACCGACATTTTTACTACAACTTCTTTGTGTGACTTCCCATCTCCCGTCCTATTTATCAATATGATAAGTCTTTTACCGCGCGACTCCTGCCCCGAAGTCGGTGGGTGACTTCACGCGACGTTTCCACACTTCGCCCGATATGTGCCGCAATTAAACTAAAGAGAATTAAATATCTAGCGTCGAATAGGGCGATGTCCCCGAAGACATACTGTCGGGCGACAAATGTCGCCTATTGGGTACGTGGCTTAACTCCTACTACTTGTCCTGCTTAGATATATCAGTTTTGAATAGAAATTAAACAAGTGACTGTAAATCCAAATTTATAATGAGTTTGAACTTAAGCGACTGACGTCGATCGACGAGGAATCTACACATTAATAACAGTGAATGACTGGTTAAAATATAATTCGAGCAGCATAATAAAATTGTATTCTGCCGGTTAGTTATTCCCCATTTAATTTTAGCTTGCAGTTACATTAAATCCAAGTGATGCAACCACCTTGCACATGCTAGGCGAGTGGTGCTACCAAATTACAGAACTACCATGGCATCAGCGGAAAATTGCTGAAGTTTTATTTGCATCACCGCCTTACTCCACATATGAAGATGCTCTTGAATATTTTTTGAGAGCCGAAACAGTTCAGCCTCGGTTTTACAGTTTAAATTTACTCAGACTCGGGACATGCTACCTGAAACTGAATAAAGAAGATCAAGCAAAGTATTATTTAAAACTAGCAGCAAGTTATCCAGCAAAATCAAACGACGACCATCGTGCTAACAAAGAAGCCAGTGAATTATTGAAAAAATTAAAATGACCTTTGTATTATAGTAGTAGGGAGTTGTGCATATTTATATACTTAATGTAATTATAGAAGATTTTTAAGAAGATACACTGAATTCCGGGAAAACCAGCAGCGTACCATTTTGATACAATAAATGTGATTAAATCTATTTAATGTTATTTTAATTTTGTGACAAAAACATTGTCTTTCTTCTGTCCGTCTGCCACCAAGGTGTATCATGAACCGTGATAGTTGGAATTTTTACAAATAAGGTATATGCCCCCATACAACAAAACGTAATTTTTTTGCGGTTTCTATAGATAATGGTGCAAAACCCTTCGTGCGCGTGACTTGACCGGTTTTATTTTGATTCACCATCAGCCGCAATCAGTACACTGCGGCTTCTGGTCATCTAACCATCTGATCGGTGGATGTCCAACGCTGCGCTTGCCGGTTTGTGGTCGCCATTCGAGAACCTTTCTGCCTAATTGGTCATCGGTTCTACGCTCTATGTGCCCTGCCCACTGCCACTTCAAAGAACGTATCCACTATGTTGGTGAGTTTTGTTTTCCTACGGATCTCCTCATTTCTGATTCGATCCCGGAAGGGAAACACCAAGCATCGCCCTCTCCATAGCTCTTTCGGCGACCATCTAACTATATCTTTTTAAAGTTTGTGGACCATATGCTTTCTTATGTTCATGGAGGCTCGGAGATTGTTGCCATAGGCAGTTCGCACACGACGCTATTCCAATGAAACTTGAGTACGTATACTATCAGTCGCACGAGAGCATGGACTTACGAGAGTATCTTTCACACCCATATTCTTAAACCTTCACTCAACCTTACTCCGCACATTTGTATGAGTATAGTTATCGAGGCGTTCTTGAAATCAAATGGATATAAATCGGGGTTTTGGCCTACGTATCTACTTACTTTTTTTTTTTTACTCAATTCTTTTGTATTTTCAATTTATACGTTTAGAATTTGTTATTATAACCTGTGACTTTCCTCATTGGAGTTTGCTCAAGCAACCAAATAAGAATATCGTTTTCAAGGAAAGTTCGAGGACTTCCTTATGGTGCCCTCGAATGAGTTTGAGTGAAGGATGCCCATAAGGTTATATAGAATACAGGGGTCATGCAAAATCAGCTGTGTCCGCAGACGACGCTACTCCTACGACGCTACCCTGTCATACGTGGGGCGCACTATAAGTTTCCGGAATGAATATGAAAAAATACTATTAAAGGTACAAAATTAATTTATTGTTTTTCAAAATAATCTCTCTTGGCGTCTATGCACTTTTTCATTCGATGAAACCAGTTTTGAAAACTTTTGTGCCACTCCTCTGTGGTGACCTCTGAAACGTGTTTTCATACTCCTCGACAGCCTCTTCTGGTGATAAATTGACCGCGTAATTGGTTCTTAATTTTTGGGAACAGAAAAAAGTCACAAGGTGCCAGGTCAGGACTGTATGCAGGATAACTCATGAGTTCTACATTTTTCGCCTTCAAAAAGTCGTTTGTCTGTCTGGCCGTGTGAGAACTAGCATTGTCGTGGTGCAGGATGATACGGCGTTTACGGTTATTTTTACGGAGTTCGTCAATAACTTCCGGCAAACAAATGGTCGTGTACCAGTCACTATTCACTGTACGACGATTCTCTAAAGCAACAGTAGCCACGTGTCCAGTTTTATTAAAAAAAGAAGCAATCATCCGCTTAGATGCACTTTTCACGCGCGCCACTTTGGTTGGTTTCGGCTCATCTTGAAAGACCCATACGCTCGATTGCTGCTTTGTTTTGGGATCGTAGCAATAAATCCATGTTTCGTCACCTGTTACTATGTCCCACACCAAATTTGACGCACCTTCGTTGAATCTGGTAAGCATGGCACTGCACCAAGTGACGCGGTCCGTTTTTTGAGCCTCGGTCAAGTTGTGTGGGATCCACCGCGAGCACAGCTTTCTCACACCCAAATGTTTGTGTAGGATTAATTGTATTTGACTCATGCCTATTTCTAAGGATGCGCGAATTTCATGGTAGGTCACATGCCTGTCTGTTTCAATCATACGGCGCACAGCATTGATGTTTTTGTTGGTCACAGCGGTGGACGGCCGACCATCGCGAGATTCGTCACTGAGATTGATACGACCACGCTTGAATTCTGCAAACCAGCTATAAACAGTTGTCTTGCATGGTGCTTCATTGCCAAAAGCTGTTTCAAGCCGAGCGATGCTCTGTTGAGCTGTCAAATTACACTTAAAATCGTAGAAAATCATACTACGAAAATTTTCCCTAGTTAAATCCATGTTGATGCAGACACACAATTTTTTAAATGGCGCCACAAGGTAAAAACAAAAGACAGTCAGATGAAACAAACTGCATTCTACAGCCAAAGAGTTCTATTTTCAAATGTTGCAATAAATGTTTAAATATTGTTTATGTAAGTGGCCAGTTCCGGAAACTTACAGTGCGCCCTATGTACACTGAAGTTGCATCACGGTCGCGTCTCACGAATGCAATACCCCGTGTGCGAATTGCCATACTCGCCATGAATGGACTGTCAAGGATTGAGCTCTGACCTAAACTTTTTTCGTGTAAAGTGGTTTTAATAGGGAAACCATAATAATGTTTTTAATTGGGACAAAATATTTTAAGCTTCGTAAATACTGCACATAAGTAGCTATCTTACGAGAGTTAAGCAACAGCTAGTGGGACCTAACTTGGAGTGGGAAACACTTTGCGTATTACTTTCAGCCGTTAGTCCTGCTTGTCTAGTGGAGCCAAGACCACTAGTAAAGTTTCCTTGTCTTCCCCGAGGGAGTCAATAGGGGAGAAATGTCTAAGAAACGTTTCTTTTCAGCTTGACTCCAACTTCCATAAAGTCTGCACAGAACTGGGAACATTTGATTGCGTCTGAAAAATAATCTGCATAAAGTATGTACCACCTTTCCCCCTATTTCCAGAGGAGTGTGGTCACCTGGTCACCCTATTTTGCACAAGTACCAACGTGATATAGAGGCAACGGGTGACCCTCGCGCGGGCAGCTTTCTCGCTCAGCGAATAGCCATAGCTATTCAACGCGGGAATGCTGCCTACGTGATGGGAACTCTGCCCAGGGGACCTAATTTAGATTTCATTTAGTTTATTATTTTTAGATAGGATAGTGTAATATATTTTTTCTTTTCTTTGTGTATAATTTAACGCGATAAAGCTTGTATTTGTTAGAAAGAGACAGATTCCTCAATTATTTCTATCTCGCTTGGCTCGGCCTTGCCTCCATGTATGTAAATTTGCAGAAGTAATCAGTCCTGTTTAATATGTGTAATGTCCAGGGTTTTATCAATAGTATTGCTCAGAAATTCCTATCGATAGTATCTATTCTATTGAAACGTGGTAATACTATCGATACTATTGGTTTTACTCATGGAACTAAAGGTAAAGATGGAAGCCAAGCAGGCAAACAACACGCTGAGCCCAGAAAATTTGACCTGGAGTAACCCCTGTTTTCCCCAAAGTTGCAAGAGTGACACCCATATTCTTAAATAGTCACTCAAACTCGATTCGACCTTACTCCACCTCTTTGGTATGATTAGTCACTAGCTTCCTTGACATCCTTGAGGAGATTCCTCATTGAAGGTGAGTATCGAACTGTCAAAATATAAGGTTGGTCGAGAGGTAGCTTGGCGCCCTCGAAAATGGTTATAAATCACTTTTTTGCCAGTTTTTGCCTTGTTGACTACTTAATTTGTTTAGCTTTTACTCGATTCTTTTGTATTTTTAAATTTTAGTGCTTCGGAATTTTATAACCTGTGACGTTCCTCATTGGAGTTTGCTCAAGCAACCAACTAAGAATGTCGTTTTCAAGGAAAGTTCGAAGACTTTTTTAAGGCGCCCTTGAATGAGTTTGAGTGAAGGACGTCCTTAAGGTTATGTTTAAGAATACGGGTGTGAGTGGCATCCAGGATGTAACATGATATTTCACAAGTACGTGCTTAACTTTGTAAATGAAGTTGGTTTATGAACTGATTTATTTTGCAGTATTTTATCATAATCTAATTTATCGATTTAACCTTGAATTTTGTACTCATCAATTGTTTTTGAACCTTGCGACCGAATTACCTTAGGTGTGTTATATTTAAAGTGATTTGAAAGTATTTTTTAGATTTTGGTCATTACTAATGGAGTGAACTAGGGTGCATATAACTATTTTCGTTTCCTATTATTTTTAATAGGGATGGTGTGCGCAAAACTCGCCCCCTTTGTTTTGGTGACAATTGCTTGTTATAACGGTACATTTAAATAATAATTCATATTTTATAATGACGTCACATGCTTGTTTGGAATCCCATTAAACTCAACATATAGAGAAAAATGTTTATCAATTGCAACATGCCATTTTTATAAATGCTAAAATATGGTAGTCTCCATTTTAACCCTACAGACTATTTAGTATCTAGAATGAGATTAAAGCATAGAGCTATTGCATTTATTTTATCTTAGATATGATCCGGGTTCTTTATTCCACGTAAATAATCATTGCTTGAAAAACTACAACCACTAACCACATTTGGTAGACATTTGATTCGTTTGGCACGAATTTGGCTTTTTTTAACTCTGAATTCGGTATTCCGTTCCACACGTGTTCCACGAATGATGTTACACATCACGAGTTAGAAAGAGAGAGGGGGTTAACGAAATGCACAATACAAATTTTCTTCCGTCAGCCTATTGTATGCAAGCGTGCATCCCTTTTTAACTTTAGATCCATGGACTCCATGGTTTTACTGCAACTATCGTACGACACTACTGCCAACGAATTTATTTCGTTTGTTTGTTGACTTCACAAATAGGTATAAAGAACTGTAATTTATCGTGTTCCTTTTGTAAAATCTCCGAGGAAATAAACAATAATTTAGGTACAATAATTTGTGTAACTATATATATTTTCAGAAGTCCATAATACATCCCCGATTCTTTAATTCCTTCTAATTTGTGGCGTTTCCTGTGTTGTGCTATGTATTGTTTAGTAGAATACCCACGTAAATACCTCTTTGTATTATTAATTTTAATTGTGCATTTAATTAAAAAAGGCATTGTGGCACTCGGTTTTAGTGTATTAATCTGATAAGATTGTTATAGGCCAATTTCAACCATGGATAATTGTCCTGAAGAGCAGCTGAGCGATGAGGAGATATTTATTGGGAAATTATCACTCAAAGAAATAAAGAAACGTGTGTTATGGAATGCACAACGTGAAAAGTAAGTTTATATGCCTGCTTTCCTCATCTCCTTATCAATTTCACCGGTGACACACTTGGTATGCGTTGTATTGTAAACAATAAAAATGAATTCCACAGCTTTTCAAAGGTTTTGATTGAATGTACGAATTTCGCCGCGATGCCTCCGGCGACTAACATACAAATGCATTTGTTTTAGTGTACTAATGGTTACTACTCTTCATTTCGCCTCGCCAGTCCAGATTCCATGGCTTTTAAGTGCATTTGTTATGTATTTCTTTTAGTCGCCGGAGGCATCTCAGCGAAATTCGCCCTGGCGGATTGCTTCGTGGCCAGGCATATGTAAATAAAACTAATATTTTAGGGGGGTAATTATTCCATGACATGATTTTTTGTGGTTTTTATAAATAATGATACGGAACCGTTCATGTGTGAGTCCGACTTCCACTTGACTTGTTTTTTTTTAAATACCTCACAATAATACAAAAATTGGTACAGAAGTTAAATTCACAGATTTTTAAATGTACTCGAAAGATTACAACTCATTTGCTCTCAATTTGTTTCTATAGTGTTTATGAAAATGATCTCTCATTGAAAGTTACTTCATTTATTTGTATCCAATTATTGATATAGTGAAAGTTACAAGGATCTTGTTAATAAACATACTTAACCAGTAAAAAAATATTTTTTAGGTGTCTACCAGAAGATAAGGAAGTGGATAAAAGTTTAAAAATTATTGAAACACATTCAGCACCAGATATGCTGCATGTGGATTTAGAGTTAACTTCAGAGTCTACAAAGCTTAAGGCATCCTCCAATCCACTTTTATCACCACATTCTTCTCAAAATGCTTTGTGCGATTATAAAGCTTTAGATGACAGCTTCTTAAAAATAGAGAAAATGGTGACAGACTTGTGTGTTTCAACACATGATAACAATAGTGTGGCTTTAGATAATACTTTAGATGTTATCGACTATATTCTGAAAAATGGTCCAGCTCAGAATTATGAAAATCCCAACATTAAAACAAGTGAACAAGAACCGAGAAGTCCCAAAAACAACTCTGTAATACCAAAAGTTACTGTACAATATTGCTCTATGAAATCAGAAGATATTCATAAACATAAAAATACAACTTACAAAACACCAACCAAAACAGTTATGAAATGTAAGACTGAGCATTTTGCCACACCCTGTTCAAATATAAATACGCCTGTTTTCAAAACTCCTGTTAATCCTGTAGCGAGCAAGAGGACCCCTCATAGTTCACTGAAAAAACCACTTACAAAAACAAATATTTATAAAAATGTAGCTAGTCCTGTTGCATCTTACATTAACAACTGTCCAGTAGTGCCTCTAATTAAAGAAGTACGCCCAACCAAGCCACTACCAGGACACTCTGCAATACCCAAATTTGTCAAGACCACTGAGAAAAAACTAAGTAACAAGGAAAATGTGAAATTGCCTTCAGTCGCTTATAAAAGTGCAAAGAAAACTGAAGTTGTAAGTATCATGAACTTTATAAAATGCAGATGGGTAGACATTAAATGGGTAACTGTAAATCCTAATTGTAAAGCGATGAGAAATCTACATATCAGCTACTGTCATAATTTTTATTTGAGCTGCTTATAAAATAACCTGAGCCGTATTATAAATTTTTAGAGACCTAATATTTGTTAGAGTGACAACCTAAGGTACTGCATAAAATATTATTCAATATTTGGCAAACTGGATTAGTGATGTTTGAACAAAAAACTCTCATTTTTATGATCACTATAACACCATAACCTATTTTCTGTCACAAAGTAGTATTTTGAAACTAATTCGCTTCTGTTACAAGCTCTGTCAGTTGCTCACTCACTGGTCACTGTAAAATCATAACCTAAAACCTACTTTAAACCATAACTTAAAACCTACTTTCCATCTCGAAGTTGTCTTTTTGAAACTCATTCAGATCTATCACTATCTAACTAATGTATTAATTTATATGCTTATTTACTAGCTCATTTGGGAACTTATTCGCTCATTTAGTAATTTGGTCACTTAGTAGGATTATTCATTATTCATCTCTTACTAATCAATGGCAGCTAATTTACGATTTTCTTACTGATCAATTTTAGTAAATTAGTTGTCAACATGGAGCATTTACAAAGAGGAGATGCCGTTTGAAATGGCGCAGTGACGTGATCATTGGCGCCTCGCCGACACAAATTGGGCGGAGCTTGTCATTGCTCGTGCTCAATGATTGGAGCCACGGCCGAAACCAAGCACCCCGCACGTCTGCCTTCCGCCCCGTGTAGCCTCACAAACACTTACAAAACGCCTATTACGGCATCTCCTCTTTGTAATTACTCCATGGTTGTCAAGTCGTTAAAATAGTATATCATCAATATTCGGTAAATATATTTTTATTTAGTTTAATTATTCCCCAAGGCAAATTTACAAAAAAAGAGGGGACTTTAAAATTAAAAAACTTATATTTTATATATAGCTTGACCACAACCGCTGTACCGCGGCTGAGGTATGAGAGCGACGAGACGGTGGGGCAAAGTGTCAGACGGACATGAGATAAAATATCTAAGTAAATATGGGTAGTAAAGTTTCAGTTCATTATATTTTCAATAATTGTACTTTGCTAAAACTCAATGAACAAAAACAGGGATTGGATATAATTATAAGTATAGTATAGTAAGTCTGGCACTACGAATCTCATGCATGCTCTTTCTCTCCCACTCCCCACCTCCCCGCGCATACCCAAGGCGCGGTACAGCGATTGCTGTCAAACTATAATATTTATGGACCAAATGACTGAAATAAATTCTTATTTATTTATTTTATACAAATAGGCATTCTGGCCCATCTGATGGAAAGTAGTTATCTATTCCTTGTTTCTACCACTTTGAATCATGTGGGTTTATTTCTATTCTTGATTTATAAATAATATAATGACTAAATGGGGGAAGATTGCACCAAACATAGCATTCCTTTCACTTTACCGCAATAAAAGTGTGTTTATTCTTTGCCGCAAAAGAAAATATTCCTTGTTAGAGGGTATATCAAAATTCATGTTACATTTTGTTATAAGCACTACTATAATTTTACATTATTTTGTTTTACAGATTGACATTCCTGATGAAGAAAAATTGCCACAAAGTCAATGGGCGAAAAAGATAACTTCGTCTTTACCAAGACCGTTAGTTATGAAACATGGTAAAAGGGAAATGAACATTGCCAAGAGAATGTTCATGTCAAAACATGAGGATAGTTTTGCTGACCTTTCACTGAAACAGGCAGATGTATCTGTTTGCACTCAAAAATCAGCTTTTAGCCGTCCAAAAAAGAATTAAGATACCTTTTGTTTGTAAATCGTTTGACATTGCTATAAACTGATTTAGCACACTAATTTATTTCATTTGCTTTCAAACAACATTCAATATTCATAAATCTTTATTAATATTTACTACAGTATAGATTCATAATTTAACATTGGATATACATTCAAAATCTTATTTGTTAGCCAGTTTGGCTCATACATTGTTTGAGCTTTTAGGAATAAAAAAATGGCTTGGTTTGTCCTGCTGGGCGCAGGCAGCCCAAAAATTAATTCCTATTTCTGACCTATTTGTGTATTAAATATATTTTCCATTAGAAAAACAATGTAATGGCTTGGAAATATAAGTACCCATTCTCCATTCATATTATTTGGCTTGATTGATCGGTATGGTTTATAAAAACAGTAAAACTGATCTTGTTTAATTTTATCTAGAAGCTCATTTGTGCAAGTAAATAACAAAAAACAATTACTAAATATAAATGCAAACCAAATTACTTGATGTGTGTAACCCCAGCGGAAAGTTGTGCCCCAGAGAAATGAGAGTATTGCAAATAATTAGTCCATAGCCTCCCAAAATTAGTTCACACATAACAAATCTGCTTGAAATTTGATGAAATCTCTTTATATTTTCTTATAAAAAAAAAACTTTATTAGCCCAGATTTATACACGTAGACAGGATTAATCAAAGGTATATATTTCTGATTTTTATTTATTAACTATTATAGTTTACGAATAAATCGTACTTTTTTAGATGTAAAAAAAAATTACTTCGATATTTGTTAATAAATCGAAATACTTATGTTTGAACTAATTTGAACGAATTAATTTTTTCAAACTTCTGCTATCAACAGATTTCGATATATTAAAAATTTCAAAACGTTACCCCAGCGGCAACTTGAATACCTCATTAACTATAAGATGAACAAATGCCGCTGTTGGTGTACATTTATAACCCTTCTGAAGCTATCTTTGCATATACTTGGTTCCAGGCTAAATGCCTTTTTTTAAAACTTGCCGCTGGAGTAACGTCCTTCCAGCGGAATGATTTTATTCTCGAATAACTTCGAAAATAGAACTTGAACAATTTTTTCTGTATGTGAACTAATTTTGGGGGGCTATGGACTAATTATTTATTTGCAATACTCTCATTTTTTTGGGCCGCAACTTTCCGCTGGGTTCACACACAATTAATTGTGGTAATTTCTTTTTATAAAGATTTTCTTTTGTTAGTGCAAACTTACCTATATAATTTATATGAGATTACTATATTTGCGATGCTTTTCCCCCAACATTGTTTGCTTAAAATAAAGTATAAAAAATAACTGAGAACAATTCAAAGATATAGTATTAAACTTATAACGCCCGCGCTTCACTTACTTTTTTTAAATTTTAATAACAGTACTTAGAAAAATCAAAATTAGTACCACAAGATGGTGGAGTGTAACACAAAGCTAACTCCTGAACTTATGTTTTGTTTTTATTTCTGAAGAATTAATCTAAAATTTTATTGATTTGAGATCGATCAGAGATGATTTCATTTTATTTAATAATTACGAATTAGACAAAAATAGACTAGACTCGGAGTAAATACAATACAAAATTCACTCGAGTGGTGTAAAATCCTAAAAAAACAAGTTACATTTTTATCGAAGATATAGATTGTTTTGAGTGATAAAATTGGTGGAATAGGCTGTTTTATAAAAATAGGCAATATAAAATGATAGAGCTTCTCTATTGAGATCTTTCAGTTATCCAGTGATTAATTTTATGGCGCAACCACATATGGCCTGTTCGCTATTTTGTATTGCGATTCATTCTTTGCTTTTATCACGCATTACACGGAATCACACATAAAAAGGCAAAAATGTGATGACGCCCTTAACCATATTAATAAACCAAAATAGTAGAATACCTGCTAAATAAACAACCAGTAGAACATTTTTCATACTAAATTCAAATTAGGTAAAATTTTATACAAAAACACTCATTTCCTAGGAGATGCCGATACAAATCAAACACAATAAACCATTTAGGTAAGTAAAGAAAATTTGTGGTAGGAAAATTTTAAAAACGACTTTGCTTTAATACCGGACTGTCATTATCTATTTATGTAATTTAACCAATAGAAAAAAATAAAGTAATTAATTAAATATAAATATATCTCTATATTCGACGAAACAACAAATGCGATTTCAGGAACAAATTAACATAATAATAACATTCATTAATATAATATACTTATCCATAATATAAAAGATGCTGATTGAAAATCAATGTTTAATTAGAAATTGATTTGATTACCTATTAAGATCTGTTAAAACTGAGGCGAATCCCGCGGACGCGACCGGACGGAATCCGATTATGTTGTACTAGTAAGTATAAAAGTATTTACATTGACGCGAGTAGTCGGTCGCGATTCAGCGAAATATACCTATACATGTTTTCTATGCGGGATGATTATTCGAAATGCCGTTGAACCTTGAATTATTTAATAAAAAATAGTAAAAAAACTTAAGCAAAAACATAATGATGTCTTATGTTTCTGCTATTGTTATACATTAAATGTAAATATTTTAATATGGTTTTTATCGCGTTTATTACTTGTAGGTAAAACATCTTTAGCTAATAACAACGATAACACACAACCTTAGCTTCGATACGAAAACGATATGTCTTCCTATGCTCAATCCAAACATAATGTCGCGCTTCGCGTCAATTTGAATGGCTGAGCGTATGCGAAGCGAATGAATCTCGCACCCCGCGCGGGATTCCTCTCAGTTTGAATGGGGCTTTATTAGAATTGATGTAAGAAATGACCGATGGCGCACCGCAAAGTTAAGCCAGTAATAGTTCGTCAACTCCGCTCTGTCTCCGCGGCTGGGAGGCTTTGATACTTTGCAGTGCACCATCAGTCTATTTTTTACATCCATGTTCATTAGAAAGTTTCGGAACATAACACCGTATTCTTTGTCTGCTTCACACATTTTTTATAAATTCATCTGAAAATATGTGTATTTGTCAAAAAATCAATTCTGCTGTTTGGTTAATTGGTTGTGTGGTCGAGAATAACATTAGTGTTTTTTTTTCAAATAAGTATTTTGTGCTAGATCACAGATAAAATAATTACGTAAAACTAAATTGATCTTTTACCAGTTATGATTTAGTACTAAAAATTATATGACGAGAACGTGTGTGTGTTATGTATCTGGTACATAAAGGACACCATGGAAGTAATAACAGACACAAAGTGAACTGTACAAAATAGTATTGAACTTTTGCACGATATGGAGAGTACCATTGGGTTTAATGCAGAAATTATAACTTATACCTACATTATTTAAAATTTACACTGACACTGCTTACAGAGCATTTTGGCTGTTGCGCGTTGAAATTTAATGTCTAACTAACAGTACTTACATAAAATGCATGTTCAAAATAAATAGAAATAAAAAAGCTTTGACAAATGACTAACAAAAATATAAAAATCTTACGAGTATGGTTAGTATAATGTACCAAATTAAAGAAAAATAAAATCCTTACATTTCGAATTAAAAATAACAGAGTATGAATAAGTAACGTTTGAAAAAAAAACCTTATTCACTCCGTTGAAGGCACAAGAAAAAAATAAGTATAGATTAAAAGTATTTAAACTCTTTTTTTATAACTATTTGAACATACAAGTTCATATGAATATAAAATCCTCAGAGCATTTTAAGCCACAAAACATCAAGTGAGAAATAATATTCCATTCGTCGAGATATTTCCCCAAAACTTTAACGAAGAGACACGAAAATATTTTCGTAATAAAGAGATTTATAAAAGTCCTGGTCGGTCCCTCTCTGTGTTGCCTGATTTTTCGAAGAACATGAAGTCCTGGAACATAGAAAAAAAATAAGTGAAATATATACCTACCTATATTACTTACATCTTTCAAAATGTTAATCAAAGAAATCGATGTTGATTTTCAAAGGCAGAAGTATATTTATTTACTTTGTTAGGAAAGTTTTTCAATATTACAATACACAGTTTAGTTTCTGCTGGGAGCTTTCTAGAAGAATAAGAATCAATAAAATCAACCTTTCATCTACCCAACGAAAATAAGTTTGGTTATATTTTTTAGAATGAAACATACTTTATTGTACCTACTACACATACTACTTAAAAGATAATATTCAAATGCTTACCCTCAATTGTGGGGTAACGTACTTCCCAAAAATTAAGTTAATAAAAACAAATCTGGCTTCTCAAAGTGATAGTATAGGTACATTAATTTACTTCAAATGTACAGAAAAAAAGTTAAATCAATTAGTTCATAAACATTTATTATAATTTAAACTAACACGAAAACACGTTTTATACAAATACGTGTAGTCCTGGTTGAACAGCTGCATGTCGAGACTTCAGTGTAATAACAACAAAAAAAACCTCACAATTAAAAAGCAGGCCCCAAGCAACACTGCCTTTATTTTGACGTCCAGATCCATCGGGAAGGAAATGCCGAATTTGTCAGCATCCGTGAATGCTTCCCGCACCAATCCCGACCACTGCTTTGTGATTTTGCCCACTTTTGTTTCGCCATCTTGGGAGTAAACCTGGAATGGTCACAAAATATTTACATTTATTCATTTAGAGTAGGTTACATGAGTTATATAATGGACAATCGACCCTGCACAATGTGTCAGTTTTTTCAGAACCATCTCTCGGTTAACAATAGTATTAACACGCTTTCCGAAGCACACACTTATCTTTATTGTCAGATAACCAGATAATTCAAGCCTGCAATGTCTTATGCAAACTGGAATAACTAAACAAAGTATGCTTCCAGTGGGAGTTGAACCCATTCATTGCAAGAGTGTAACCAAACGCCTACGCCACATTAGGATTGATGAAGAATGATTTTATTCGTCTAGCTAGCTAGTCGCTAGCTTTTAACACACATACCCAATTGAATTTTTCAGCAAAAAATATTACAGCGAAGACCGGCTACATATATCCACACGCTGCCGAAGACCTGTTTTAAAACTAAATTGCATAACATAACAAAGTTAATCGACTTTGAGAGATATGATTCCTCATTACTCTCGAATTACAAAAAAATATACTTCCATTATTTTTTGCTAGGTAAGTTAATTATAAAAGATTTATACTAACATGAAACTCGACATCCCCACACATCGAAAAAGTACAACAGGGCCCTTTGATCTTCAGAACCGCGTCACCAGCAGCGTTTTTAACGGAGAAGCATGGCTTGCAAATAGACCAGTCTTGTTCTATGGAGCCGATCACAGTGCCAGGCGGCGCGGTCACTTCTATGCTTTGCAGCCAACAAGGACACAGGCAACTATCGCAGGCTAGAGGGCGGTGTAGGTGTATTACCTGAAAACATAAACTTAATGTTCATGTAAATAGCAATTTGTTTTAACACCTGCAAATTAGTCTTTTTGGTGCTCTTGTTGACTAAAATAAAATCGCGATCTCGTAAGTAGTATATCTAGTATATAAAGTAATATAGACTTGAGCGATTCCAGTTATTTGAAGGTGAAAAGTGAAGTGAGTGAGGAAGAAATTTTGGTAATACCAGAAACACAAATTTCAAACAGAAAGAAAAAGATGACACCTGCTGAAGTTATTACACACTACTAGAGACATAAAAGGGGCCGTTCAAGTATTACGTAAGCACTATGGGGTGGTGGGGAGTTCTTTGTTTTGCTTATTTGGGATGACATGGGGGGTAGGGGAGTCTAGATGATGATTACGTCATCGGTAGTTATTTCCTTTTTTACACGAATGGCAACCCTCACATTGTCTATGCTTGATTACGAAACGCACTTTAGGGGATTCCCGCAAATAATGCATACGTTTAGGCACTCGCTTTAGAACCGATTAGGGGAATTACATCATCATTATGAAACATCAATCCATTATTTAGAGAACATAGCATCCATACTTGGACCAGATCAAGTATTTTTTTTATCTCAAGATGATAAAGTTAGAGTCCCTATTGGCGTAACTGCGGAAAATAAGCAAGCACCTCTTCTAATGCACACGAAATATAGAATCAAATTGCCTGACCACGATTGGGTAATCGCTGAGCGTCATAAATTAATACCATCTGTTTATGCTGGTATCAAAATCACTTCCAGTATGCTAGGACAACCGCAAGCCGTTGGATATTCTGGACCAACATACATCGCTATTCGAAGTGGAAAGCATATTTCATCTACTGTTAATACTCATGCTCAGGATTTCGAGACGCCTCTCGAACTTGAAGAGTTTCGACCATTAGCTAAAACTGACAATGGACTAGTAAAACCAGTGGTAATCATGACGGTTAATGGAGGGCCAGATGAAAATCCGCGTTATCAAAAAGTCATAGGGTTTGCTATACAACACTTTAAGCGACATGTACTCGATACATTGTTTTTAGCTACCAATGCTCCTGGAAGAAGTGCGTATAACAGAGTAGAGCGCAGAATGGCTCCTCTTATTCGGGAACTGGCTGGTTTAATATTGCCTCATGACCATTTTGGGCCTCATTTGGATGAACGTGGCGTTACAATTGATGAACTTTTAAAAAGATCTAATTTAGAATTTGCAGGAAATGTATTAGCTAAAGTATGGAGTTCAATGGAAATTGATGGCTATAATGTTACTGCAAAATTTGTCGGTGCAGGTGAACAAGATGTTCCTCATTTTCCAGATATTAAATGGTATTCAGTCAGAACATGTGCGTGAAAGCCAATACTTGCTTCAAATTGTAAAATGTAGAAATACAGAATGCTGTCGTCCAAGAAGTGGCCTATTCAGATTACTAGACAACAGGTTTCTTCCACCACCTGTAAAAGTAAAACAAACAGTTGATGACTTGGTTTTGGATGAAGGAGGACAATTTCTTGATCTTCCAGTCAATTTTGCTCTACGAGCAGATTTCCTGCAAATGCCCTACGATTATTTTTGTCCGACGGTAAAATTGAGGCTATCAAGTCGAATATGTAAAACGTGTGGTCTTTATCATGCTTCCGTCAAGTCACTAAATCGTCACATCAAGAAGATCCATAAAAAAGTAAATACGCACACTGATAGGAAAGTTAGACCTGTAAGAGTCGCTGCTCGTCGTGCTAATGAACTGATGTGCATTATTCAAAATTTAGAGCACCATGATGTTGAATAGCTCGATGAGAACGACGTAGACATTCCATAATCGGATGATAGTGAGCAGACTCACAACACTGAGCAGCAATCCAAGCAATCCAATGTCATCGAAAACTTAGAATCATGGATTCGGGTTTTATTGACTGAAGACTGTTAATTTGAATTTAATATGTGTACCTAAAATTTAACATAAGTTTATTATGTTCGTAAGATTATAATATTTTTGTCCCTTACTTTATGTTGAATACTGTATCACTAAAATCTAATCTCTATCCTAAATCTATTTTCTTATTTATAAAAATTAATTAATTTTATAAAATTATAATTTTAAATTAAAAAAAATACATTTACTAATAATTGAAAAATGTTTACGTAAGCATGGGAGGAGGGGGTAAGAGCTTTGCTTACTTTTGCTGACAAGGAGGGTGGGGGGGTAATTGTAATTGGAATAATTGTAATAAATCTGCTTAAGTAATATTTGAACGGCCCCAAACCACGACTTTTCACCACTATCAGCGAGAAAAGTTATGATTAGCTGGCCAACTACATAAATTTCTCTAACCTATTTAAATTGATATATTGATTGCAAGAATAATGATCATTTTAAAAATAACTAAGTATAGGTAGAGAAACCAATCATTTGACAAACTTTACATTTTCCAAACATGTTACTTTAAAAGTAAATATTTGACAAAACACAGATTTTACAAATGTATTCTTTATCAAATATTGCAAATGTTAAACTAACATTCTAATGAAAGTATTTGACCAAGTACTACGTTTATAAAATTTGTGATCGGACTTTTGGCGGGAAGTTGCGAAGAGCAGTATCGGCGCTGTAACTTCTTTTCCAAAATTTTTGATTTTCTTCTATTTGTAAGTAATAATGGGATTTTTATTCGCAGAGTGTTCGAGAACAATTGTGCGTATTAATACGAGGGCGACACTGAAAGTTTTTAGAACTGACCACTTGTAAACAGTATAATAAAAAAATAAGTTTAAATTTTGAAAATGGAACTCTTTGCCAATATTATTGTGTATGTATTTTATTAATTTGTCATTTGTTTTACGATTTGGCGGCAAATTGAAAATTGTCTGTGTCACGTCAGCATGAATTGAACGCGAGAAAATTTTCGTGCAATGATTTTTTATGACTTTCGTTGTCATTTAAGTCAACAAGAAAGTTATGATAGACTTCGATTGGCCTTTCACGATGAAGCCCCATCTCGTGCCACTGTTTACAACTGGTTAATGAGTTCAAACGTGGTCGCACTAATCTCACCGATGATCTGCTTGAGGGACGGCCTTCTACGGCGACGACTGAAGATAACATCAGTGTTGTGTGGCGTATGATAGAGACTGACAAAAGAGTGGCCTATCAGCAGATTCGGGCAAGTTTAGGCATCGGTATGAGCCAAGTGCACAAAATCCTGCATGAACATTTAGCAGTCAGGAAGTTTTGTGCCCGGTGGATACCTCACAATTTGACCGAGGCCCAAAAAATCCGTCGTGTTGATTGGTGTCGTGAAACGGTTCAAAGATTTAACGGAGGTGACTCAAATGCTGTGTTTGACATACTTACGGGTGACGAAAGCCGGATTTACTGTTATGATCCCGAAAACAAAATACAGTCTGCTCAGTGGGTGTTTCCTTCCGAGGAGTTGCCAACTAAAGTGAAGAGAGGTCGAAGCGTGGGAAAAAAGATGGTGGCCTCGTTCTTCGGAAGGACCGGACATTACGCGACAATTGTTTTAGAGGATCGAAAAACAGTTACTGCAGAGTGGTATACTAACAATTGTTTGCCACTTGTCTTGGAAAAAGTTCGGGAGAAACGACCTCGCAGTAGGATCCTTCTTCACCACAACAACGCCTCGTCGCACACCGCCAGGCGAACGATCGACTATTTGGCGACATCAAACGTGGAATTACTAGGTCACCCGCCATATAGCCCCGACCTCGCACCTTGCGATTTTTATTTATTCCCGAAAATAAAAGAAAAACTTCGCGGAAAACGTTTTATGGACGCCGAGGAAGCAGTGGCTGCGTTTCAAAATGCCGTCGAAGAGACCCCTAAAGACGAGTGGGCAAAGTGTTTTTCTCAGTGGTTCCATCGGATGCAGAGATGTATTGACGTAAAAGGACACTATTTTGAAAAGATGTAATAAAAGGAATAACTTGCTAGTGTGCTCAGTTTTTGATTTTCTAAGAACTTTCAGTTTGACCCTCGTAAGTAAGCTGTCGCTACTTTCAAAACAAGATGGCATGGTGACTATATAACCTAACTTACTTGCTGTCATAAAGTTTTCTTTTAACACTCGGTCGCTTCTGTCACAAGGTCTGTCGCTCGCTCGCTTACTGTTATGGTCACTGTACAACCATAACCTAACCTACTTTCTGCCATAAAGCGTCTTTTTACATTCGTCACTTCTGTCAAAAAGTTTGCGCTCGCTCGCTCACTAGGTCGCAGTATAACCATAACCTAACTTACTTTTTTGTCATAAAGTCGTCTTTTTACACTCAGTCAGTTCTGTCTCAAGTCTCTTTTTTGTACTTTGGTTAGACCAAAGAAAACAGATTAATTAGATTTTTCACAGATCTTTTGAGGCAAATAAATGTTTTCTTTCTTTCTTTCAATTATCAAACGATGCATTTTTCAAACCTTAGCGACCACGATTGGTCGCCATTTAGTGGCATTTTCTATCTTGAGCTCCTCCGTGCTTTGGAAGCCTTTGGTCCCGGTTGTTATCGATAGATAGCATAGTATTCTGCGTGTAATAGCAGACCGGTTCGACAGTAAACTCGTGTGGGAGCTCACTCAACGGACGAGGTCTTGCTTAATTGTTAAATATTAAGATTAACAAAAAATAATAATGATAAACTGATTAATTTTGACACTAACAATTAATATTTAAGATTTTTCTGTATTTTATTTTTACTAACCATGTTGTCTTTAATAAATAAATTTTGATTTGATTTGATAGCGTTAGGCTGTGTCAGACGCCTTAGGGCAGCCTGAAAAATTTTGAGTGTTGGCCACTAACACACCTCGGGTCATGTTCCTGTTGGTCTGGTTTCCTTGTAAACAGGGTTAAGGAGGTTAGACGACAGTCGCTCCATTGTAATAACCAGTTCCGCCAAATCTAGGACCATGACTTACAGCGTACCCTAGGCTCCGAAGCGTAACCTGACGACGCAACTAGGATTACACGCTAGGATGATGATGATGCATTTTTCACGTTATTGTGCTATACGTTGGTTTTTAAATTGGCATAGTTATAAAATTATTAGTTTTTAAAATAATGTTTTGGTGCATAATAGCATTTTAACTTTCGATTAGTTTGTCAAAGGAGTGATTTTATTAATGACTGGTTTGTCAAAGTATAATATTGTTAAGCAAAAATTTTTCTTGTTTTTAGTTAAATGAATGTTTGTCATACGTTTTTTATCTTATTATAGGATACCTTGCAAAACGCATTTATTTTTTGTATCTCTCAAGTACTTACATGTTATTGATTTTGCCATTTTTTTTTTTACTGGTTGCTAGCTATTCTTGGTAATATTGTTGCTAATGGAAGTATGTTGTAAAGGAGTACAAAGAATTCAGTATGTTGACTTTTGTTACATCTGGACTATACATATAATACTCTTAATTATAAAATACATATACATAATTACCTCGTTTTGAAAGTTATCATAAATTTTCATATCGAAGGGCCTGCTGGGCCCACAACAGTTTCTGGTGCAGCAGTCATTGTCTTCCACGGCGCAGTACACGTTTTGTCCGAGGCTATTCATGATCATGTATTTATTATTAGTTTCGAAACCGACAAACGCCTCCAACAGTTCCACTTTCTGGTGGATGAGCAGCCGATCAATCATAGACAAGTATTCCAAACCGCGAGGACAGTTGCTGAGGCCTTGAGGAATAGTCATCCAACCACCTGAAAGAGAACCATGTAGGTATTTAATGTAAGTATCATAGTTATCGAATAATGTCTTTTACAGTCTAGGGAGCTCATGGAGACGTATTGAAACATAAAACAAAAGCACGAACAATATTGGTTTTGTTTTATTTGATGAAATGAATTATTAGGGACCATGAGTATTTATCGTTTTCATTTTTAGACTATGACTATTACATTACTTATTATTTCTTTCTGTCACGCATATTTCTTAACATTAAATACATTTATATTACCTAGCGATTACTCGATTTATCTTTTGGCGTTAATGAAATTTTATTATTAGCTTATGATATGACGTCGGACTCTGAACTGAACCCGTCCGCATTTTTTTTATCTTCGCCTTTACTAATTGTGTAAATGCGAAAGTCGTTGGTGAAATCCTCCCTTTGAATACTTGGTTTGATAGCTTGCTAAGTCCGATCGATCGGACCGCCACCAGTTAGACAGTTCTATATCTTTATTAGTTGGTGATCTATGGTTTGTCGCTATTTGACTTGTAGCATCCTGAAGAAAGGTTTATGGAACCTATGTCTCACGTATTTAACTCATTTTGAAATCGGCCCTGTTTACATCTTGTTCTGTTGTTTACTATAAACACATACATTACAAACAAACACAATTATCTCTTTATAATATTAGTATGGATAGATAGATAATATACCTAATACTTAGTTAAGAAATAATCAAGCAAGTACTTACATCGTGGTTGCGACGAACATAGAATACTACGTTAGTTAATTGCATAATAAATAAAAATATATCAATAAACATATAATTATATTTGGGCATAATTATGATTTTTATACATATAATACGTACTATACACCCTCCACCAGTTTATACGTATTAACAGTAAACAGTTTCAACCTTTTCTCTTCATCAGATAAAAATTTTTCGTAACCATCGTATCGAGTTCGAGACATTTGTTTATAAATACGATGAACTGTTCTTCTTACGCTCGCTACACTCAACGTTTCAAAATAAACACTTTTATCTTTTGAGTTAATACTTGCACATTTTTTCGATACATATAGTTTAAATGTTAACCACTTTGGCTTTCCATGCCCCTTTATTTCTTTATCAAATATTTCAAAATTATTATCTCCTGAGGCTATTTTCCTCATCATTTAAAATGTAATATTAAATCGTTTGGTCACACCGCACTGAGTGAAAACAAATGAAGTAATAATTGTCAAGTGTTATTTTCCATTGGGCGTAATCTAGAAACGTAATCTTAGGGCTGAAAACTTGCTAATATAGAAACAGAACAATAATAGAATGTCTCTGGGCGTTGATGTAAATAGAGATCGAGGGAATGATATAAGACAGTTTTGTGGATTGACAATGAGACCCAAGTACAATTTACCTATAAGCAGGAAAACTATAAATATATACCTAGAACACATTTAGGTACGTAACTTTGCAACAAATTATTTATTTTTAACACAGTTAAACCAGTCCAAAAGAAAAATTATATGTTTACTAACAAATTTATTTATTCAATCTATTTTCATTGTATATTGTTTATAAATCTACAGTGTACCAATTTTAACTATTTCAATGAAAATGGAATACTATCCATTTTAATTATTAAGAGAAATTCAAACAATATGTACTTAAATCATATTTAGTCTATATTATACGTATTTGAAATGAGGAAGCAAATTATTGTAAAAATTGGTTCAACAAATTTTATGCTTAAATAATGTATTGAGCTCTATTGTGATAGAAAATTATTAAACATCAACCTTATATATTTGAAGGCACTAGACAAATTTTATTTATTGGCATAGTGACAACTCCTTTTGATTTTTTAGAGAAGCTGACAACCCTGTCCAAACAAGTATGTGTGTGTACAGACCTATGTTGCTATACAATACACAATATAGCAAACATTTTTATCTTACACAAGATGTCATTAACACAAATAATGCGTAAGACTATATGAGAGGACAAATAAATGATATCAAATGGAACATACACCTATAGCAATCTATATTTTTAATTGATACTTAAATGTGTACCTATAAAGCTAATAAGCTCAATAGCTGAGCATAACAAGCATGTTCCTAACAATGGGTTGGATACATAAATGACATTTTTTATCTCGAGCTTTGGAACACCAACAATGTTTTGGTTGGATGGCTTATGGTCCCTGCTGTTTTTGATATTTGGCAGTTGTTAGGCTGTGTCAGATGTCTTTAGACAGCCTGAAATTTGTGATGGTTTTGAAACAGAGGTGATATTTGTCAAATTAATAAAAAAGTATATTGTATATGTACCTGGAGCTGGTGCTGGCTGTTGAACCACAGGGACTGGATATCCTTGTTGTGGATGGGGGTAACCCAGCTGTGGTTGTGGGTAGCCAGGCTGCGGGTAACCAGGAGCAAATCCTGGCTGGAAGCCTGGCTGGAACCCTGGTTGGAAACCAGGCTGCATGCCAGGCCCTAGGGGCGGCATAGGGCCAGGCGGAGGTCCGGGATAACCTGACTGTGGATTTAAAGGGTAACTCTCTTCTTTACCACCCTCCTGAGGCGGAGCATATCCTTGGCTTGGCGGGAAGTTGGGAGAATATGGTGCTTGTTTATGAGCCATTGTTTGCTGTTGGGAAAAAATTAATAATAAGTTGTATTAGGTTCATCTGTTACTGTTTCACTTAAATCTTAGGAGCTCCAAAAACCAAATGTGGTGCGCAGGCCTATGCTAAAACCGCAGAATTAAACTGGAAGACATACTTTAACCACACTGTATTTGTGGTGTTCCATATCCACTTTATTAAAAACCTAACAGTTTTAGCAAATAACACAGGTACTACATCAGGGGCATTTTATTGTAATGGTGTGGACATTTTGACCCATTTTTTATACTTTATAAAAAACCTGGCAAATAACACAATATGTTAAAATGTATGAGGTATAATAGCTCATTAAATGTATAATAATAGTAATTAGTGTGACATTTGGGACAAGCACTTTGCTGCCTACCATGGCTTTGCACAACTTTATTTCATTTCAGTAAAAATAAATGTCTCAAATATTTGATGCTTTATTATATTATACCCACATTATACCTGGAGAGTGCTGTTACAATTTGTCCTAAGAAATGACTCTTGAATGACAACTGTTTTTAAGAGAAATTATTTAAAGTATGTGATGGGGACAAGCACTTGTGGTGGTTGGGACAAATAATAATAACTGATAGTTTAAATAATAGTCATAGCTAACAGCAAAACCTAAACAAACTTCAAGATGCACACGCATCAGCTAATAAGGCTGCTAGTGTGTTAAAAAATTTAAATAAATAAAGTGAGATTAACATTGATTAAAAAAAATAACTACCTCAAGAGAAAATAGAGTGAGCAGTGTTTCCGCTGTGTAAAAAAGTGATAAATTGAAATGTAATAGTTACTCTAGTTTATAAACATGGACTGTCTTTAAAAAAACTGCTACCATTAAACTATGTTTATTAGTCTAAAGTTAAACAGAGTTTTAAGCTTTGTTGAACAGTAGTCTAAGAGTACTTTAGGTTATAGATAAACATAATTTTATGATTACATTTTCTAACTTTTTGTAGTAAGAAGGGAAATGTTTATTAGTTGTTTACACATTTTATGCAAAAATAATTTTCACCCTTTAAGGCTTTTTTGGGGCCCAGTGAACAAATTGACACATGTAATGTAGGGTGGGAATGGGGTTCAAACAAAATTCTCATTGCCCTTTGTCAATGTTTTAAGTCATCTCTTAAATTCCAATTTAATCACTTTAATGCATCCATGATAAGGAATTGAGGAAAATGAATCCACTAAAATTACATTATTTTTTCAAAGATTTAAATAAAAATTATCCAATTTAATCAGAAAATTTCTTCCAAGAATTTAAATACTAACATAAATTAACTATCTTTCAGTAATTAAAAACAAATGGCAATTAATTGTGCACCTTGTAGACTCTGGCCTGATCTAGGTAAGCCCTATTTAGATATCACAAGAGTAGTTACCCACTGTAGCAAAATAAACAGTTTGAAAATGATTAAATCAAGTGTACATATTATTTCACCTATATGTAATGCTGTACGTTCATGTAACATTTAGTTTTAATTGAGCATCCTTTTGTCCATTGTCCACTGAGAAATCAATCTCTAACAAAAAATGCTCATCTTGTTTTCGCTATGAATACGATAAATGTTTTGTTCAGCCAAGTTTTCGCAATGAGTACCTACAGATTAATACATGCAATGAGTCATACTTTTTGTCTATTTAAAAACGTTAGTTATCGATCTGTGATATAACATATCAAAGATAAAATAGAAATACAGTGGTGAAATAGACGAGAGATAACTTTACCGGTAAATTCAGAGCTGTTTATGTATGATTTCAAAATGAATCATATGAGAAAAAGAAGTGAGCGAGTATTTGGTGTGCACTTACTGGTACATACATTTACTTACAAAATAGTAAAAGTTGTAGGCGGTTGATTTTAGAGAGTCCTTTTACATGACGTGTTTCGTAATCTAGAGCTAATTTAATCTAGTATATTGAACCTAATATTTTTTTGTTTGGTGATTAAGAACGAATTTCATCGAATCCAACCAGCCAAAGTGGATCGAACAAACCTATTATTCTGTGAAACCTATCAAAACCAACCTCACTGTATTTGTTGGGTACCTATACAATTTGACACTTGACAGTTGTCATTTTTTTCAATATGGCTTTTACTTTCGGATTCAGTAATGAAGTTATTTAGGAAAGTTTTCAGACGCAATCAAATATTCCGAATGAGGAGGTGCTAACCTCCCAAGTAGTTCTAAGCAGACTTTAACGAAGTTGGAGTTTAGTCGAAAATAACGTTTCGTAGACATGTCTCTCTTATTGGTTCCCTCAGGGAAGACAAGGAAACTTTACTAGTGGCCATGGCTCGACTAGACAAGCAGGACTAACAGCTGAACGTTATACGTCAAGTGTTGTCCACCCCAAGTTAGATCGCACTTGCTGTTGCTTAACTCGCGTTATGTGGATTTTAAGTTACTTAAGTGGAGTATTTACGAAGTTTAAAATACTTTGTCCCAATTAAAAACATTATCATGGTTACCCTATTAAAAACAGATAGATTCCTCCACTATTTCTATCTTTTTCTGCTCCGGTTTAAGGTCAAACAGCTCAGACCTGTTTGAAATACTAAGTCCATGGTAAAGTCATACAAGCAAACAAAAATCCGTTGCTTGACGTGCGTGCGAGCCAGCCGAGCCGTGTCCGTGAACGCGCACCCATGATAATTTATATTGGACTAACTGCAATTTTTGTCTGGCTCTGTATTTGCCTGCAAGCATACTTTAATTAGCAGTTGCCAGTTTGTTTAGGACATTATACCTGCACCAGTCCAAAAATTTTCTCTTTTTAATAGGGTAACCATGATACCCTATCTATCTACCAGCCGGTCTATGTACAGGAGGGTAACCATGGTCTCTTAATTCCATCCAAATAACCGAATGCCAGACGCCAGTCAGTGTGTAAAGGCTCGTTTATACGGATCCAGCGACTACAATCCAGTGGCGAATTTATAAGTAGAATAAATTATTGTAGACGCGCTTGTCACACAAACAATTTGGTGTCCATGAGTGCCTCTACAAAGACAATTTCATGATTTCCTTACTGGATTGCCGGCACTGCATCCGTCTAAACCATCCATGCGAGTTGTCGCAAATGTGAATTGCGAGTGAGTAAGCGAAATGACGCAATAGGGGACGGGTCGTAATGTAAAATTGAATTGGGTATTCTACTCAATTTGATTGATGATTCTTAACAAACATTTCACTACCAGAAACTGAAAACGGAAAGATTTTTAAAATCCGTTCATAATTAAATCAATTTATAAGTCTTAGAAATTCGGCGGAAGAGGAAACTGTCAAAAAACAGTAAAGGATGCACTGTATGTGTAGTGACGTCACTGCCACTTGGTTTCGTGCGTACAAAAGAGATAGCAAAACGTCCCTACCACGCTCCCACTTTTATTCTTGAGAAACCTGTAAAATCCAATTACTGTCTTAATTAACAACCACTGTTGTTGTTCTTTTCGGAATCGGTTACTTTTTAGTGTACATATTGTTTCGTATGCAAATATTGCCCAAGTATGAATACAGTCAATTACCCTATTGGGATGGACTTAATGGCTGGTTTACACACGATCCAGTGCTGCGATCCAGTGCTTTCACGGACACCAAATCCACCCCACACACGCAAACAATGTACTCACACATATAAATAATTGTTTGTATAAGTGTGTCCGTGAAAGCACTGTATCACCCCACTGGATCGTGTGTAAACCAGCCATAACCATAAGAGATCAAAGTAAGTAGTATGTTGTGTTTATGTACTCCGGTTCGCATTCACTAACCCTGCCGTTTCTGAACTATTATTGTATTTGAATGGTTGGCAGTACAAAAAAAAACTATCTTTTCCGGTCTAATGTTGCCTTCATTTAAAAACTGAGGTAAAAATTGGGGAAAAAATCTTTCTTTTCTTTGTTCGATTTTCCTTGTATGTCCCACAGTTGGGCAAAAGCCTCCCCGCTCGCCTTTCATAAATCCCTGGACATAGATTTTAGTCATAAATAATGTAAATTTGTCTTATTAAATCTAATCAATAAAATGCATGTAAGATTCCATTTTACGATAATGTCAATATCAAAAAAACTACAAGAGGGCTACCTATCATCTAAACATTTCTTGATTCCGTCCAAATGCGAGTGAGTAAGCGAGATGGCGCAATACGGTATGTATATATGTGTGACGATATTTATACTTACTCATATTTGGATGGAATTAAGACGTCATAGTAACCCACCTAAACCGACATTGATTTTTAATTTAAGGCTCCATTCAAACTAACGCGAATCCCGTGCGGGACGCAGGACGCTCACAGAAATAAGCACTAGGTAGAAGTGCCATAGCATAGCATGTGCCAAAGCAAACTGGTCTTTTGCGGTTACTTGTACCTATTCTTAATTCTGTGGACGTCCCACAAGTCGCGCGGGATTTGCGTCAGTTTGAATAGAGCTTAACTTTGGCACACGTAATGGCACTTCTATACGTTTGTGAAACTGGCAGGTGATTTTTTTGTAGTTTTAAGTTTATCGCGAATAGACAGACAGATCTTCTAACATGTAGATGTAAATAAAGATTCCAGAACTTGTGAGCTAATTGTGCAAACTGCAAATACTTGAAGTGATCAAGTCAAGAAAAAACGAGATTGGAACAACATTCGATGAACAAGAAAGATTAAGGTAATTTGAGTTTCTAATCTGGCAATACTGGCATCCGGTAGACTCATTCACCAATCAGATTACACTTGCGCTAAAGTGCATTGACCAACCTGCTGCTGCTACCGACCGACATCAGCAGAGAGCAAAGTCAGTTTAGTAGATTGCTTGCTTCCGTGTTTGTACTTTGGAGTGACTAGCACCGCGACCGCGATGCAATCGGATTTGTTTTGCCATTCAGTCAACTAAAATGGCGTCGCTGTTTATCAATTAGATTGTTAAATGTGAACCTTACTCAGTGATCACATCCGAGTGAGTCATAAACCGACATAGCAATGACATTTTTATAGCACGAAGTGAGTACACGTTTCTAAAACGTCGTGTGGTAGACTGGCTAGTGAGAAGAACAAATCATAATAATGCGCGAATTCAAAGTGGTTGTCCTGGGTTCGGGTGGGGTCGGGAAGAGTGCTTTGACAGTGCAATTTGTGTCCGGATGTTTTATGGAGAAATATGACCCCACAATAGAGGATTTTTATAGAAAAGAAATAGAAGTGGACAATTCACCATGTGTTTTAGAAATATTGGATACTGCAGGGACCGAGCAATTTGCGTCAATGCGAGACCTGTACATAAAAAACGGCCAAGGGTTCGTCGTAGTTTATTCATTAACAAATCACCAGACGTTTCAAGACATCAAACCTATGAAGGAATTGATAACACGTGTAAAAGGTTCAGAACGCGTGCCCATCCTCTTAGTAGGCAACAAAGCTGATTTAGATCACCAACGCGAAGTGTCAGCGGCAGAGGGTGCGGCGCTAGCGCAGATGTGGGGCTGCCCGTTTGTGGAGGCCTCCGCCAAAAGCCGCACCAATGTCAACGAAATGTTTGCTGAAATTGTGCGCGAAATGAACGTTAGTCCCGAAAAGGAAAAGAAACCCTATTGTTGTTGTACAGTGCTTTAATATTTAGAGTGTAATGTGGCATTTATTTCTCGTAAGACTGCAAGGGCGAGGCTGGATGCCGTCCGCCTCGGCTTGACGGCCGGTCGCCTCCAGTGGGGAGGCCCGCGGCGACGCGCCGGCCCCGGCCGCTGGGTCTTCGGCGGCTGTGTTGCGCGTCATATCATGTTGTTAATATCTTTGATACATACCATTGTCCAATCGAGGTGCTTTATCTTATATTTTCATACTTTAGTACTGGTAGATACTCCCGCAGTAACCAATATCTTATAAATGAACTGAGTATCCTTGTTGGGGAGCATTCATTGTGCGATAGACCATCTTAAATTGCCTGATTTTGTTCATCACAAACAAGAATGCATGCAAGAGCTGTGTCAGTATAAACAAAAACATGTATTTGTAAAGTAATATTAGTCAACATTGTATATAATTTCATGAGATTAATGATGGAGGACAAGGACGGTTTAGATAATTAAAAAGCCATCCAAATAATATGCAATAAACTTAATTGTGTAGAGTGGAGTGCGAGTAAGAGTTTATACCTAAGTCAAATCGCAGATTGTGTTTTATTGTGTAAATTATGTTTATATGAAAAATCAATAATCAAGGAAATACAGTAAGATTTGTCAGTTGCGTGATTGTGTTTTTAAAGTCTACCAGGATTTGTGATAATACATATAACAAAATATCTATAATAAAAGTTTTAAGTGGGAGATTAACAAGTGCAGTTTTATTCAAAGGACATCAGGTAAAGACCATTTTCTATTTATTATACATTATAACAGTTTCTTATAGGTTTTTGGTAATGGGTTTGCAATCTATAAGCATTTAAGCCATAATGTTACATAGCATACTGTGTTATGGCATAATGATTTTTTTAGAATAACATTTCTTACATATAATTGTTTGAAGTATAGTGTATCTAAGTATAATCATGTTTAGGCATAACACTATACATATTTGTGGCTTAAGGGTACATCACCTGTACCTATTACAACTCCATATTGTGCAAATCTGTACTTCCTAAATTCCTAAAAACGATTAGTCATAAAGAGTTAAAATGCCATTGAGATTATGCGAATTACCATAATGCCAAAACAAATTGGTCTAAAAGTTATTATGCCTTAGAACCAATAAGCGAAACCCGGTATGTCAAAGTATGCTGAGCACACTGGGTACATGCAATTAGGTATAAAACTAATTATGCGAAAAGAAGGAGTCTCTTTGGGTTAATAGTAGGAAATAAATCTTAGTTAAAAAAATAACAAGTTTACATAAGCCTTATTCATGGATACCTACATGTTTTTCTATGGCTTTTAGATTCAGATTTTTGTAATGAGTTTATTTAGATTTAAATAGAAATTTTGATTTTCCATTATACGTATTATTAATTTATTGAGTTATGGAGGTTGACCCTTACATAATTACTAATTATGACACTTAGTGGGCCAAATATCCTTAACTTCCAAACATATCTAATATAAAATGGATCCAAAAGATGCTTGTCTTATTAAATTAACTCTTTGATGTCATGACACTTTCTGCCTATGCAAAAGCTGGACTAATTAGAATATCTTAGTAGTTTTTTTTGACAATAACATTATACATATTAGTTAATGGGGCCATTAAACTATTGACGAAA
The DNA here is from genome assembly GCA_947363495.1 of Euzophera pinguis. Lineage (NCBI taxonomy): Eukaryota > Metazoa > Arthropoda > Insecta > Lepidoptera > Pyralidae > Euzophera > Euzophera pinguis. The sequence continues at coordinate 9,035,915 of OX376155.1, forward strand.
TTGACTATGTTGATAAGAGGCACATAGTAAATAGGAGGACTCCCTACTCTTATATAATCTATAGCACAGGTCGATAGTTAACTTAGAAAACATATTTGTTTCATGTACCTAAAGAAATTTTCTAAGCAAGCATTTTTTAAAAGATGTAGGTAGTTATGTACTTATAAAAATAAAATTATTAATATAACCATTATGTTTGTAATAACTAGTAGTTACCGCCAAATCTAGGACCATGATTATCAGCGTACCCTAGGCTCTGAAGGATAAGCTGAGGATACAACTGGGAAACTAGCTTGGACATAGAATACACTATTGTACTAAATCAAGTTAAATATTTTAAAACTATGTTATTTATAAAAGTTCATGTCTTTATCAATTCCAAAATAATCTGAACAATCTTATTATATCATTTGAAATAGAATCAATATACTTTCTTCTCATTTCAAATGCTGTTTTGATGGATTGAAATTACCTAAAGAATTCAATAACTACTTTGCAATCTTACAATATTTACCTCAAAGATGAGTATTTTTTTGCCACATACTCCTTTTACTCACTCACTCACTGCTGACAACACACATGGCGCGTTGTAAACAATTTAAATTGCATTGTTATATGTTATCAGCATCTAATGTGATAATAGGAATAGTTATCTCATTTCTTCCCTTAGCGTCAGTTATACCATTAACTTTTGTTTTAGGCACAGATTATCAAAGATATTTTAGTTATAGTTACTAAATATAATTACATCTATGGATTATACATAAGAATATATTAAAATAATATGGTTTAAGCAGTGGTTGCTTTTTCTCTAGTATCAATCATCATAACATAACAGCGCCCTATTTTTGCCTACTAACTAGTGACCATTAGTAGAAATATTCTTATTCTGTTGAGGCAGATATTTGTTATCTCTGGATTCTTGATTAATGAACAGATTTTACATAGACTTAGGGATTCATAGTTCGAGATGTTTTGCATGGAAGTTTGTATTCTTACTGCTTCTCGGCTAATTGAAGTCGCAAATACATGTAATGCTGGACGTGTGCTGCGAGCTAACCTGTTGGAGCGGAACGGCCACTGAGCAACGCAACCATCCTCGGTTTCTACAACGCCGCACTATATTGCGATAGTCTTCTCATGCAGAACTCAAATTTCTCTAATGAATTGCGTGCAAACTTGTATTTAACCACTCAAAATATTCCACAATATTTACTCAATATATTCCACGACTTTATTTTGGGAGCAAAGTAACAAAAGTAAAAAAAAGAAAAGTACTGCGAAAATGTATGTCATTTAACAAAATCAAACCCTATGATTCTATTCATCAATGTACATTTATGAGAATTATTAAAATGCCTAACCATCTCTCGACTAATTTCAATTAGGGCCTGAAAACCGATAGATCGATACGAGAAAGGCTGAGAAATACATTCAACTAAGAGATGGGGTTATTTCCGACTCTACCTAAATTCCGTTATATCGTAACGGGAAGAGCAGAGCCCTCCCAATTTTATGTTAGTGTAGAGCAGTCCTACGTTTAGCTGCATCCTGCACCTGAGTTGGATTAATTATATCTCATACTTGAATAATAATTTTGTAGCTAATACAAAATGTAAAAATAATGTGCTCTGTTGGGTTGGCTTAGCAGGATGGAACACAAACCGGGAGTAGAGGAGTCATTAAATGGTAATAAACTTAGGAGTCAACGGCACCTACGTGTTTTGTCGGAGCATCAATTATGTGCATTAACTGACGATGAACCGTACCTCACAGATGCACAAATTAACTATACAGATGTTTGGAAATATTATACAACAGGATAAGAGAAATCCACGGTCTCAACTATTTTAACTAGGTATATAAATTTTGTTTTTCGTCTACTTATAAAATAACTAACAACGCCTAAAAATAGAGTCAGTCAGAGAGAGAATGCAAAAAAGAAATATGTGTGTCATTCACTAAGCTCAGTTGGATGACGCTTATTTTTTCATTGAAATCAACCCACACGGATAGGACTCCACATAACAGTGTGTAGGGATAATAAAGAGTGGCATGTGATCCAGGGAGTAAACATGGCATTACGACACCCTGCCGTCAATGTCCGGGCGAATTAGTTCTATCTGGGCCAATAACGGAACCTAAACAGTAGTCTATGGTAGTACGTAGCGCACGAAACGACTACGCATTCGAACCGTGGCCTTAAACTGCACTACACGGCTGCTAACCACAGATCGTTACGCTCTATCCAGAATCATTGGTTGTTCTTACAGAAATCATTATATCAACAACAAAGTCGACTTGAGACTCGCAGCTTTTGTGAACTTTAAACTAGTAAGTAATACTAACATTTGACTATCACAATGATTTTCTTATTAAAATCAAAAGTTTTCGGGATTTGTTTGTTAAATCTGGAACTTTCGGTTCGAATTATAATGAAATTTTTGCATTTGATGCATGATGAGAGGATAGACTGACGAATATTATAGGGTAGATAGATAGATAGATATACACTTTATTGTACCAATCACAAAATTAAAATTAAATTATATATTATACACTAGCTAAGTAGTCTGTTGTAAATGAAACAATATCAAAATATTTTATTTATTAAACCTTTATTGTACCAAAGGTAAAAATACTTAAACAATGGGCGGACTTAATACTAAAATAATTCACTACTAGTAAATCATATGGAGACAACAGATGTAATACCGACCTCCCAGCTTAAAACTTAACATAACGTTTTCATTCAAAGTCCTTCACAGTTCAGGCTATCCTACTTTGGAATACATTACCGGTGACATTCGTCAGGCACAAACCATTACTTCGTTTAAAGATCAGGTTATGTCTTACTACCTTTCCGTGGTAGAATCCTCTTGTGAATGTGAATTGTGATAATATATCGACCGTCACTAACTTCTTACACTTATTGACAGTATTTATTTATGTATGTTATTTGTAAGTTTATTCTTATTATTTATTTATGTAAGTTTTTATATGCGTCTTAATGTAGGCATGTACATTTAAGCTGTCTGCACCGCTCACGCAAGTGTTTTTCTACCGCAGCTCATTTCTACCCTAAGGTTGGCTGGAAGAAATTGCATTAGTGATAAGTCCGCCTTTGTACCCATTTAGTTGTATTGGTTTTAACTATGTGCTTCTTTTGTTTGTAAATGGTGCAATAAAGTGTTCATTCATAACTTTAAAAAGGCCTTAGTTTTCAGTTCGCTTATTTACGCTAATATGTATAGTTATATCATACTACTATAAACAAACTATTAAATAATTATATTAGTTATACTGAGGTAAAACATAAATAACTATCAGAAAGGCGTCGTAGAATTCCTCCGCTTCGCTGTCCAGCGGAAAATTACCCAGAAGTTGTTGCCACTTTGTTAATTCGTTTACTTGATAACAAACTTCAAATTTGACGAGCATGTACAAAAATGTAAGTATTTTATGTTTCAAAAATGTTAACCCACTGTTTATTTAAAAATGGGTAAATATTATAGTTTTGTAATATTATTGTATTATTATAAGTTATCTGTTCTATGTAAATAATTAGTAACAAGAATTCTGACAGCAAAGAGGATAACGGAACACAAGTTGCTATCCTCGTCTAACGACCTTTGTTGCTTGCGTGCGTGTTTCCAGAACTTACACAATGGTCGATCTTATAAATAGAGAGCTAACTTTACAAATAGTACCTATATCAATGTTACTACACTAATAAGCTGCTATAGCATTTTGGTACCGTGAGGTACTATTAATAGTTCTGTGCCGTGAGTCACTTATAGAGTAGTAGGGTGGTTTAGATATAACTAGTGGTAAGTAAAGGTTATTATGTGGCCCACTGTATTCAAGATTTGTATTTTTTGTTAGGACTATTCAGGAGACCAATCGCGCTAACTTAAACCACGGGCTAGAGTGCCTGTTTATGAAAATGCATAACCGGTGAGTCCAATGAAAATAATTCAACTCACCGATTATGTAAAATGAAAAAAAAAAAATGAACATTCGAAATTGGACGAAAATGAGATTATTATTTGAGGACATGCGTACTATCACAGAATTATTATCTATTATGTTGTACAGTGCTGTAAAAAATTACATGATTTAAAGTAGAGATTTTTCTCTACAAGGCTCTCTTATAGTTAAGTCTCTTGGTTGACTGGTAGAAAAAGCCTCTGGCTTTAAGTCCGCCCTGTACATTATTGTAATGAAGTTAAATAAATAAATAGCGCTTATTCTTATATTAATCAAACATATAATTTATGATCATGTTAATTTTTACAAACTATGACTTTGTCGAGGACTTGACATCTCGAACCCATATCATAGTAAGACATATTTAATAAATCAAGCGGCTCTATATCAATGCAGAAAAGGACGTGATCGTATTGCAGCCATGTATTGGCTTAGAGCACATTTATCTACAGTGGACTATAGAAAAATGTACAACTTTTACTATTGCACGTACACTTTTCTATGTAGGTAGCTCAATGTACCTAAGCAGAAGTAGTTAATATTAATAAGTTAGAAGATAGTTGATAATTTCATACGTATATACCTGACTGATGTATTTGAAATTTTGCTTAAGTTTGTAAGTGTATAGAGTAAGTATCTTTCCCAATGCCAAATACACAGACATAATATCTGTGGCCAAATATCAAAGAGCATTTAATACTTAAATGGTTAGATTAAAACTAGACTAAAATAATAACCTCGCAAGGTAGCTTTTGTTTTTCTTTTACAACCGTACGATGGTACGTATTGTACGTGCTAAAAATAAATATCATGAAACCTTTATTTTACCATACCCACCAAATATTATTCGCGCAAGTATATAATTACAAGATAAATAAAAAATAAAAAAATCTAATATATTTGTTTCTATGAAACAAAACATATTCATGTCAGACTTCGAAGTGTCTGAAAATATACTACTTAACTAGAAACTCCTAAAAATGACACGAGGCAATTATTAAAGTACTTTGCCATTGGAATTAATAATGCTAAGTACTGCACCCGCATTGATTGTTTCCATGAGAACCTCGGAACCATGGGAACGAAGGAGGGCACCCAACCATTCATGTCGGCGAACGAACTCCGAACAAACAACAGAACCATTACAATTGATACATAGTTCCCCTCTGTTAATACAGAGAAATTCTGCTTAATTTTAAAACTACACTACCCCAAACATATTGGCATTGTTACAACCATCATTCATTGAAATAAATTGTAGTATTGCCCAATATAATATAGAACGGACGTGCAGTGTGTTAGTGCAAGTATTTATAGCTGCCCCACACGCAGGAGCGCGCGATGAGAGGTGCGCGGGAGACTCGCTCGACGCTTCTATTCTATTCCAAGACAGACCTTGTGATTGTAATGCCCATTGCCCATAGAATTCACTAACTAAACGCAAATAATGTTTTTATAAAGACGTGTTGATGAGTTTCAATATCAACGCTCAAACTTAGATTAGACGTAGTAAGGTAATAAATAAGTTACTATGTATGTCGTATATATTATAAGTACTTATCTGCATTTTGAATGAAAAGTTTTAAATAATTTGTGGGCTGGGAGGAAGAAATTGTAACATGAGGATCTACCCAATCATTGTATTTCGATGTAACTACCCTTAAGAATAATTAAACTGACAATCGATTCGCTAAGAAGAATAATGTGATTGCAACATTTACATAGCCATACTTAATCGGATGTCTGCGTGTGCGAGTGAGCTAAACATTGAAAGAAGTAAGTATGCCAATTACTGTTTCTCCTAAATTTCACTTGCGACGGTTTTCGTCTTTATACCTAAAAAGATAAATTACCTACCAACAGCTTTAGAAGATTTGTGGCCACCGGCTTCAAAAAATATCGGTTTGGTCATTGAATTGAAAGGGTCGCCAGAACGAACGGCCGCATACGAATGTGAGGGCACAATGCGACTTGATTACATCTGAATGAATAAACAAGTTGCTGGCTCAAGTGCACTCTATTATTATTCATATTAGAGTCTCTGCTCGGTGGCTCGCTACGATGGGCTGGTGACGACGGCCAAAACAAGCCCATACAATTGGTTCGTATTTCGTACCTGGAAATATTGTGAATTAGAGGCCTTTTACCTGCAGCGTCTTCTCGTCGGGTTTCACTTCTGGATAAGATTTATCTGATGTGTAAATAATAGAGGTACCTACTACTACATCTAGATACTATTTAAAGTTTAGTGTTTTACTGCATTTGAAATTGTACAATAAAAGGTTCTAAATTTCCTAATTATAAAATACTAATAAATATTATTCTAAGATACCTTAATGATCAATAGATACAGAGACTAGGTAGAGTGACTTAATGTAAATTAAAATTAAAATTTTAAAAATTGTTCATTTTAAGATAATTTTATCATAGAAGTTATCATCATCATTTCATTCGCAGTCAGTCCACAGCTGGACATAGATCCACCCGAATTTCTAGAATAACCTATTGGAAGCGGCGTACATCCAGTGCTTGCTTGCGACCTTCTTCAAGTCGTCTGACCATCTGGTCGGAGCGTGTCCAAGGATGCGCTTGCTGGTGTGCACCGGTAAATTTTTTGTCGATTGTCCATGAATTTGAAACACTAAGAAGTAACCTATGATCATTCGTGTCATTGGCGTACAACTATCTTGTAAATGTGGTCCAGTATTATGATACTTATTAAAAACATTTCGTCTAAGTAACATCTGGTACAATTAATTAGAGTGCACTGCCGTTTTATAGGTGTAAAATCCCATAGAATATCGCATAGATAGGCGGATGTAGTGCATGCTTGTATGTTACGCTTCAGCTGCAATGTGCGGTTACGCAAACTGCACCTTGACTAGCATTGCACTGCTTGCACCGAACAAGGGAACAAGCACAGAGGATCAATTAGACGTGCCATTCCTTTACTGAACGACGGCGATGACATTTACATGCCGACGGCTTGCATGGAGGTTAAGAATATTTAGAAAATCATCGTTACCTAACGTGTATTCCGCTGAAAATAATGGGTAAGTACCAGAAAATGGAGTATAGTTTTAGGTCTAAGTTGCCTTTTCTAACGTCACAAATTGTAATTTCATAATTACGAAATAGGTTTATTATTCAGTTTCATCCATTAAGAAAGGAACGTCGGCGGTTTCGATGCTCTTTGGTTTCATCCTACAAACAGAAAATCTTTACTATACTTAAAGTTCTAGTACGCAGTGTGACTAAATCGCGTCATGACAAAACTTCAACTTATTTAGCGTTACACTTTATATTGCTGGTTCTAAAGATGGTTATCTTGGATGACAGACATCTGACTCGTGTCGCTGTGTATCAACAGTCATGGTTTGAAAATATCCAGGGTATGCAAAAATGAATTGAGATGGAAGTGATAAGCTCTATATTTAAAAAAAATATTTAAAAATTGGACGCGGTTACGTTTACACCAAAATGTCCAGTGGTTTTTGTCAGTATCGTGTTAATTACTTTGAAAGTGCAGGATTATATCTTAAAATTAAGATGGTAGGTAACATTTTCGCGTGTATTTGTTTCGGATGGGATGGACGACACGTGCTCTGGGTTACTCTTCGTAATAACAAAATGAGAGACGTGCATTGTTTGCCTGCCCTCGGCTCGGGATGGTAACACGTGTTTAACAGGTTCTTTATAATTTCCGTTTAGGCACATCGTATGAAATATGTGTTTTAACTTTAAATACATTAGTTTAGTTACGAGTACCATATCCTTTATCTGAATAGAAAGTGGTTTGGTTTCAAATACTAATCACAATGTAAAAAATTGGCTGGTGTTTAAAGAGTCATTCGGTTTATACAAATTATAAATCGCATCCTATCCATCCTATCTATATGCCTATCTCATTGATATGATTTCTGTTTTTCCTAAAGGTTGACTGGTAGAGAATGCTTTAGCATTAAGTCCACCCATTGTACCATATTAGGTATTAAAGTTTAAAATAAATAAATAAATATAAATCTACTGTAAGTTTAACTAGGTACTGTAAATACTACAAATACTACTTGACTGTGTTAACATTTGAACAATACTTTTATACGGAACAACACAAACACTAAAAAGCATTAGCATTTAAATTTTTCTAATGAAGAAAAGTGGGAGCGTGGTGGGTACGTCTCGTTATCTCTTTTGTACGCACGAAACCAAGTGGCAGTGACATTACTGCACCCTAAGTACCTACGTCCTTTTCTTGTTTCTTGACAGTTTTTCCTATCACAGGATTTATTAGACCTTATTTTTGAACGGATGAAAAAACCTTTCTCATTTAGAATCCTGGTATTCAAATTTTGGATATGCATAATAAATAATAATTGAGTAGAACACCCTACTTTACGGAAGCATACATTTTACACCCTATATAGCAGTTTTTGTCAATGGCGGTTTGGTGTAAAATAGAAGAAACAAATACGAGTATAATCGCTTTGGAGTTTTTCCGTTGTTTTTCCTCGATATCTTCCTCACCACGAAGGCGAAAGAACAAAGATTTGTATCTGTATAGTATATTAGTTCGGCAAAATATATAAGTAATTTAAGTTCCCTCTTTTATGCACTTCAAAACGAAATATTAGAGGATAAAATTTGGTTTGTACTTTAGCTATTGGTTATGGTTTCGGGGCCTGATATAAGATTCTTTTTATGGCCAGCCGCCAGTCCGACTTTTACCCCATGGTAGGTACTGCAGGTTACCAACCATATCTCGTATACTCTTAGTCCACCCTCTTACTTCATCCACCTGGACTGAAACAAAGAATTTAGCCTATTATTAAGGCATACGAAAGACGCTTATCAAAAGTATAAATTACTGAATGTGCCAACATAGGTTCTTGCCAATACTCATCAGAAGTGAAACCATATCGAATAGTGTATCACGAATAGTCGTTTTGTACGTGTCTAGCTGTCATAGGACTTTTTGCGTGCGTGTTTTACTATTGCCAGCATGCGATAGTCCAACAACCAACGAGAGAGATGCACAGTATAGGAGCTGGCATTGAATTAAATGTGTAAGTAAAAGTGAAATCATCGATCGCTATTGTAAATTGTTAACTGTGAAATCAGTGTTTGTATTTTATTTCATAGAACATTACTAAACGCTGTCACTTATGCGTATTTCTACTCACTTCATGAGTACTTCAGTGTGCAGGGTCGACTGATCTCTCGATGTTATATTATTGAGTACAAAAAATTAAGTTGATTGTTAAACTTTTTTTGGGTCAGAATTAACGGGGTGTAGAGGCTGCGTTTACACCAAAAGAAAACTTTAGCAAGAATTGCCTGATGTGTCCGCCAGCAGCATGCAATTTCTGCTAATTTGTTTCTATTTAAAATTGCTTTCGGCTTGATTCTACATTTCTTGCAGAAGTTTTCTGTATTATAGCGGGATATGTTCCCGTGTAGAGTCGCGTATTAACTAATAATACAATTTGGATAGTTTAAAAATTATATAGGGTACAGAGGATAGTTAAAAGTGGTTCTTAGTAGTTTTTTGCCGGAAGCTCTGCTCCTCACGAAAAAAAGCCTGAATGGTGGTAATTGGACCTTGTAACCTACAAAGTGACAATAATGGAGAATACCTTATTGACTGAGCAAGCGAAGCGAGCGAGGGCTACAAATCAAGTTGGGGCAAAAAAACATTGTACGAGTATAATGTTTTCTTATGTTTTCGCGATTGTTATTCATTAAATTAAACTATTTTAATACGGTTTTATCGCGTTTATTACTTATTTATTTACACCTGACGTTTCAAACACTTTACAGCGTTCATGGTCGCAGGCAGACTAAGTTAACATTTGTCTTTGATGTCATAAGATTACAAAACTACCGCCTGAATTTTTTATTGGGAACTATTCCGATTCACGCAGTATTGGCTCACAGTATCTAAGGGTCTTGCAGTCTGCTTCCGAGTTTGCGATTTTATTAAGTTAATGACTGGGTCCCAAGCTGGCGGTACCTGCCATCCATCCTCTCTATTGAAATTAGGATGTTTTTTAATTTCAATAGCTTCACGTAACATCCTTGGAATGAATCTGTTTTCCTTTGCAAGGACTTGAGGATTATCAAAACGCATATAGTGGTTGGGTTTGTCTAGAGCATGTTCACAGACTGCAGACTTGGTTGAGCGTCTATTTTTCATGTCAGCAATATGTTCTTTTATACGAGTATTAATGCTTCTCTTTGTTTGCCCAATGTATGATAAACCACAGTCACAGTCAATTTTATAAACTCCAGCATCTTGCAATGGGATATTGGATTTTACAGGTCTTAAAAATTGGTTTATTTTCTTATGCGGCTTGTAATAGGTCTTGATTGAAGCTCGCCTAAGTATGTTACCAATCTTGTCCGTGACTCCCTTTATGTATGGTAAGATGGCAGGAAAACGATCAACTGTGTGTGGCTTGGGTCGACTTCTGTAACATATGTGTGGGAGGCTGAGATTGTTGCTTCTTAAGACAGACTTGACTCGTTGAAGCTCCTCCTTAAGATGGTGGGTGTCACAGATGCCGTGTGCTCTCTGTAACAAAGATTTGCCTACGGTAGCTAACTGACATGGATGATGGTGAGATTTACCGTTGAGATATTTGTCTGTGTGGGTGGGCTTTCTGTACACAGTGTGACTGATACTATTGTCAAGATTTCTAGTTATTAAAACATCAAGAAAGGCTAATGAATTATTGATCTCAGGTTCCATAGTGAATTTAATTTTACTATTAATGGAATTTAAATGATCTAACAAAACAGAGACTTGAGTTTTGGGGAGTACAACAAAAGTATCATCTACGTACCGTTTGAACATCTTCGGCATAGCCAGGGTGCTTGAAAGAGCCTTCTCCTCAAGGTCTTCCATGAAAATGTCGGCAACAATGGGAGAGACTATGGGGTCTCCAGTCTCTCCCATTGTTGCCAACATTTTCATGGAAGACCTTGAAGAGAAGGCTCTTTCAAGCACCCTGGCTATGCCGAAGATGTTCAAACGGTACGTAGATGATACTTTTGTTGTACTCCCCAAAACTCAAGTCTCTGTTTTGTTAGATCATTTAAATTCCATTAATAGTAAAATTAAATTCACTATGGAACCTGAGATCAATAATTCATTAGCCTTTCTTGATGTTTTAATAACTAGAAATCTTGACAATAGTATCAGTCACACTGTGTACAGAAAGCCCACCCACACAGACAAATATCTCAACGGTAAATCTCACCATCATCCATGTCAGTTAGCTACCGTAGGCAAATCTTTGTTACAGAGAGCACACGGCATCTGTGACACCCACCATCTTAAGGAGGAGCTTCAACGAGTCAAGTCTGTCTTAAGAAGCAACAATCTCAGCCTCCCACACATATGTCACAGAAGTCGACCCAAGCCACACACAGTTGATCGTTTTCCTGCCATCTTACCATACATAAAGGGAGTCACGGACAAGATTGGTAACATACTTAGGCGAGCTTCAATCAAGACCTATTACAAGCCGCATAAGAAAATAAACCAATTTTTAAGACCTGTAAAATCCAATATCCCATTGCAAGATGCTGGAGTTTATAAAATTGACTGTGACTGTGGTTTATCATACATTGGGCAAACAAAGAGAAGCATTAATACTCGTATAAAAGAACATATTGCTGACATGAAAAATAGACGCTCAACCAAGTCTGCAGTCTGTGAACATGCTCTAGACAAACCCAACCACTATATGCGTTTTGATAATCCTCAAGTCCTTGCAAAGGAAAACAGATTCATTCCAAGGATGTTACGTGAAGCTATTGAAATTAAAAAACATCCTAATTTCAATAGAGAGGATGGATGGCAGGTACCGCCAGCTTGGGACCCAGTCATTAACTTAATAAAATCGCAAACTCGGAAGCAGACTGCAAGACCCTTAGATACTGTGAGCCAATACTGCGTGAATCGGAATAGTTCCCAATAAAAATTTCAGGCGGTAGTTTTGTAATCTTATGACATCAAAGACAAATGTTAACTTAGTCTGCCTGCGACCATGAACGCTGTAAAGTGTTTGAAACGTCAGGTGTAAATAAATAAGTAATAAACGCGATAAAACCGTATTAAAATAGTTTAATTTAATTGTACGAGTATGTATGTTTTATGTATGTTCCGCGATAACTCTCGAGCCGTTAGTCCGATTTCAATGAAATTTAAAAGGTGTATAGGAGACATGAATAGAATTTTTAAGTTCGTTTGACATCAAAACCGGTTAAGTAGTTTTTGAATTGTTTGTATTAAAGTAAAAACAAATATTTCTTAATAATGCCGTTGGTCGGATTTTGCTGATATTCAGAATGTACGTAGAAAACGTTAAAATACATGAGGTAAAAAATAGTTTTAGTTGTATTTAACCAACTTTCAAAAATAGGAGGTTTATTGTTTATTTCATATTTGTTACCTAATAACACCGTCGTTTCTAAGCCGATTTTAAAATTTGTTTTCATATTTTAAAGCGTACACTTGAATTTTATTTTCTTGAAATTTTTTATCGAAATCGGTTCGGTAATTTAGTTTTAAAATATAAATAACTCAAAAAATACCTGGATGATCATATCGTCAAAGTTAACATTTTTTTATATTCAGAATTTTTTTTTTTCAAATACTGGGACCAACTTACACATTTTGAAGTCGAGAAGTTAATCTACTAGGGTGGCGTGAACCCAGTTGTAGCCAGTTATCAACGCGGCTAAACCTAGGTGCAGGATTATTTTTACCGTATAATACTATTTATGACTGATGTTTTTGATTTACCTACTCTTCAAGTAAATCTGATCCAAGTAGTCTATAGACATATAAGACAAGGAGTGTCACTTGCATGTTGTCAATGTTCAAACAATTTTGTAACAAACAAGCATTCGATTTGCCAAATGGTAAGAGACCGTAATAGTCTATAGACACCTGCAACACCTGGAACTTTCACGTGCGAATTGCCGACCCTTGACGAATTCAGTTGGCAAACTAGCATACCATGCCTAATGGTAAATTATCGGAGTAGTCTATAAACACCTGTAACACCTGGAGTGTGACTTTTATCTCCACATATATGTTGCCGGCGTCCATTGACTTAGTAGACCTCTTACCAACAGGCAAGCCTGTTTTTCCTCCCAAAATTGTTTGGGAGTCGGCAATGCGCATGTGACACTCCAGGTGTTCCAGGTGTCTGTAGATTACTACGACGTCTTACTATTAGGTGAGCCGTATGCATGATTGCCTACTAAATTGTTTAAGGGTTGGCAATGCGCACGTGACCTTCCATGTGTTGTTGGTGTTTATAGACGTCTACAACTTCTTACCATCATACAGGACGTATGTCTGTTTGCCAACTAAATTGTAAAAGGGCTGGAAATGCGCACTTGTCCTTCCAGGTGTTGCTGGTGTCTATAGACCACCAACTTCTTACCATCATACAGGATGTATGCCTGTTTGCCTAATAAATTGTTAAATGGTCCGCAATGCGCATGTTTTCACTATTCAGGTTTTGTACAATATAAGGCCCGCCTAATGGTGAAAGTCGCATACTGAATTGTTTAAGGGTCGGCAATGCACAAGTAACACTCCAGAAGATGCAGGTGTCTATGGACTACTTTGACCTTTTAGTTGGCAGGTCATATGATTTATTGTCTACAAAATTGTTTGAAGGTCGACAACACGCAAACTCTCACGTTATTTGAATCCTGTCTATATTAATAAAGAAAAATTTTCGCGAGGTCTATGTTCGCGGCGAACATCTAGTATAAAATTTTAAGAATGTATTTTATATCGGCGTCCTCAGAAGTCATCATTAGTTAAGTAAGTAGTATATGTAGAGCTTTAATGTTCTGTGTACTAATATGCTAATGTTGAGAGAATTCGTGTCACTAGTACAGCATTTTATCTAAGTCGTCGAACAACTGTTGTAAGTGTTATATGAATATCATCTATTGTTCTTACAACACAATTGTCTTGTTGGAGTCAGTCATGAACCATAGCAGATACCTATGTAGGTACAATTGTATCTTCGAGTATCTCGATAGCCTAGTTAGGCATGCGTGTTCGTAATGATTGTCAAACGACGATGGTGAGCCCGGTCTGTTACGAATTAGATGACATCATAAATAAAGGAGTTTATAAGAAATTTTGTAATTACTATATAATCATTAATAATAATTATTTATTTATTAAAGCTTTATTGCATAATACAAAAATTTGTACAAATTGTGGATTTAATGCCAAGTATGGGACCAAACAGAGAAAGAAAAGTTGGTGATACAGACGAAATCACGAAAACACAAGAAAGATAAAATATGTTAAAATCTACTTACAAAAGAAAATAATACAAAGATTACATATTGTTTCACATAAATGTATAAAATAAGTATATAAAATTTATTATTAAATATTGTCTGGTGATTATCTTTAAGCTCAACTACCTATACCTAATTATATTAAATTTATCTGTAAGTAAACATATTATGTCAATCACTACTATCATTATTTAAATACAGAACTACTGGGAATCTCGAAAGATGATTATGACTCTACCAATAAGTACTTACTTGATACATCCCGGCAGGCAGCCGGAAAGTTTTGCCAATATTGGCCGCATAGAATCATAATACAGGTCTTAACCTGTATTATGATTCTCTCACAGGTTAAGACCTGTATTATAATTCTAATGGTGGCTTTCCATGTAAAAATGGTTACAGACATTCTCTACATTGCATTGTAAATTATAACTGTCAAACGCTTTCAGACTCAGACTGTGACTCTACATACATCATAGCAGTATTTTTTATCGGGTTGGTAAATTGTAGTTAAATTGATACAAAAATGTATGACTTATCATGTTTCTTCATATTGGTTTCTATATAAAATTGTGTAGCTAGCGAATGGCGAAGGATGTTCGTCGATATTCCACAGCGGTGTTTTAATAACCTCTGTTCCTTCCTTAAATAATGAAGGGAATATGAAGGAATTGGGAAGCTCATTCATAAATAAAACATGCAGCCAGACGCACGTGGCTCCAGGGTGAGGGTGGTTTGTTAGACGTTCTCGGAAAGTTTGTGTTTAGTATATATAGTCTGCGCATGACGGAGCGTAGAAACTTGTAGCAAAAGAATAAATGGCGGCCTTTGTTCAACATCAAGAGCGATATTTTGTCACTTGGTATTTTGCCAATTTCTGAAGATACCGCAAAGTTCAATGTCGGCACATAAATACGAAACACTACATAATATTTTCTGTAAGCTTCCTAGCGAACATATTTCCTGAAAACAGATTCAACTGAGAAACGGTATTCTCTCTCGGCCGCGTTGATAGGCAACAAGTGTTTCTAGTAGCATACAACAAAGGTCATTGGGAAGTGGCACAGATGTTTTTACTGTTCTTTATCTGGCGTCGAATCGAGCGAAAGGTATCATCATAGTGCCGAGTTTCCCGGTGAAATCGCGTATTCTCACACGCGCTAGCAAAAAATCGCTAGTATCGCTACAGCAGTTAATTGTATTGAAATATGCGGTAAATACGCGCCTTACAAACGGCGTTCTTGTGAGGAATCGGTCGTGCGTGTGTGGTTGAGTCACGGTTACTGCGATGGCAACTTGCCAATGTTTCCGACGATTCTGACCAACCGGTACCGATACACGTAATGTTGTCTACGGTCAATGAAAATAGCGATACAGATTCAGTAGCTGAGTCGTGTAAAAATTAGATTGTCTGTTAGTATTTTACTACAAACATGGTAATGGAAGATATAGGTGCCATAGTTAGGTACCTATACCGATGTATATGTATGTGCCAATATACTATAGTACATAGGTGTATAATTCACAGTACAAATAAATGTTTGAATCTTGTACTAGGCGCGGGCGAGATGAAAATCTTCTATATCACTTCACTCTTATAGATTTACTTACTTATTAGGAAAACCAACAAACTTTACAGGTACATAAAACTAAAATTTTGACAGCAAACGTGAAAATTCTTACAAAAATTAGAAGCCAAGGCATTGAGACGATAAACCACATTTCCTATGTGGTTTGATTTGTAATACTCAAACGTAAGTCCGTCCATACAATGTAGGTATACGTAAGGAATATGATATAAAATAAGATAGCTAGCTCAGGCGCTACCGACTTGTAAGCAAGAACATATCAGGGTTCAATAAATTCTAAATATTACAAAATTGCAGTCAGAAGTTTGCATTTATAATATTTGGCACAACAAGTTATAATTGTGTTCAACAGATAGCCTAATAGAAAGTGAACGTGGGATGGAAACAAGATTGGCCGCGCAGGCGCAGCGTGCCACGTGACATCACCACTGCCCTCCTCTGCAAGTGGCAAACTTTTGACGTCTATATGATGACCTTCAATGATGATTCATGTTAAATTGCTATTATTTTTCTATTGTCAGGAAGATAAAGTAAAAATGGTCATTGTAATTACCTAACTGCGACAGAAGGAGGGTAATGTTTTTTTTAATCATTAATTATAATAATGGATGGATCAATAACTTGCAAATGTATAAAAGGTTATGGATACTTATGGATATAAGAGAAACAATAAGAGGCGCATAATTATTATTATGGGCAGTTTTATTGTTAACTAGCCATTACTTGCGGCATCGCCCTCGTGGTCAAAAGGGGTATGTAAACATTAGTACCTACCTACATAATTGTTTTTTACGGAAAACAAAAATCTACCAACATAATACAAAAGCCAGCCCTGTTTCATGTCAAGATACCATTGTATTCTATGTACCTATTGTTGACCTTGAAAATAAGGTTTAACTGATATATCCAACTCATATATATCGCAGGATATATCCAACGAGTAACATCTCCTTCCCTCAAACTCTACTAGTAAATTAACTGGAGAACTGAGTAAACGAATAAATCAACAGGCGTGTCAAGTAAAGAAAGATCAAACCTTTAATCATCTGCGAAGTGTACTACACTTGACACAATCATTTCCAGGACACCTTCTAGATCTTATTAAAAATATAAATCCCAAAGTTGGAATTAAGAGACCCAGCAGATATGTCAGAGTCATCCGTTGATAGTGTCAGTCACTCAGTATATTATTTTATGTATTTAGATAGATAAAATAACGTTAAGCAAGCTTTAAACAATTTTATTTTTAAAATAAGTTTTTAATGTCCATGGAATGATACTTTGTAGCTAGAGACAGATGTTTTGAAACAAAACGAGAGTCCCTTCCTGTTGCAGTTAGCAGCGTTAAATCCTTGCTATTTGGTCCCCCATCTACACGCCTATTTTTTGACAATCCTGTCGTTTAATCCCTAACTATAATAGTTAATGCAAATCGATAGGAGTTTATGATCGAATACCTATCAAGAAGAGTAAGTATATCCATGGTCACTAAGTATGGCATTATAACTCTACCAAAGATCTATCGCCTAAGTAAAATGGTTAACTACTCTAATTATATACTTGGTAGATTAATCTTTCTATGAAATAATGTGTACCTAATCAGAATTTTATGATAATAACGCAAAAATAATGACGTAAGCATTTAGTTATTTAATTTATCACGACCAGTATTAAAATTAAAAATATTACCGTCATTGTTTTGCTAAGCAAAAACTGAGAAGTAACCGAATAGCGTTTGGGTAAGGTCGGCTTGGCGGAAGAGTAGTGTAATTTGTGTCATAATTACGCTCAATTTTGGAGTAGGTCGCTATGAGGCGCAGACGCATAGTCACGGTCGGCGGCCGGAATTTAGAACATCATAAATCTATAAAAATAACAATGCATCACGTGACAACGAGCCTGCTGGGTACAAACGACCGTTTGCGATAACAATGATGTTACGAGACATAGAGCACTGACTTTACACTTCATATAGGACAATTTTAGTTGTAGATAATCTTTGGATTCTTATACTGATGTAAACGGATATAAAATAAATAAATAAAAAAATAAAATAAGTTTATTGCTCACCATACGGTACACATACAGTAACTAAAAATATTATCATGTTATAGAAAAGGTACAGAATATGTTCAAATATTCTATGCTATACTCATATGGTGGATAGTGGATTGACACCTGAACTAGGATTACTCCTGTAAATATAAAAAAGAAGCATTATAAGATTACTCATGTAATCACAAAGATAACGATAATTGGACAGTTTCAAAAGGAATTTTTTATACAATTAAGTAGACAAAAAACCATATGAGCCATCTGATGGTAAGTGGTCAACTCAGCTTATAGATGCCCGCAAAATCAGGAGCATCACGTGTATATAGCCAATTTGATTGCAATGGCGATTTATAACGTGCTTTGCAAAAAAAAAAATATTTGAAATTTCTTATTTTCAGCTGTCAGATGACCAATTTATATGTATAGCCATATCCTTTGACCACCATTGTAGGCCGCGTTCGTCGCTCAAAAAATATTATTCGTGTTAAGAATATGTTAGTGTTTGGCACGTTTAATGCATACCTAATAAAGTCAATAGATATAATACGCCATCTTAAGCGGACCGTATGATTTATCGGCATACTAACAAAATATGCGTAATTAGGTACGGTAGAATGTACAAACCAATGCATAAGGTACATCCTTCTTATTCCAAAGATACATTTAATAAAATTAACCTTGTGGCTCACAATGTAGTAACAATAATCATCGCTGTATTATTCCTCTTTAAGGTGACAATAAATTCTTAACAATATGCCAGTACATTTAGCGAAGTAAAATGCGCAACATGTGATACCTTAATAAAATGTATGATGACGTAGCAACAGGCCGTAGGTGGCAAGGCAGTTCAATTACAAGCAGCATTTACGTAAGATAAGGTTGGCTTATCACCGTCCAACGTGACGCGACGTAGAAAGCGATTTCAAGAACGATTTGCGCAATGGCAAGACGTCGTTCCATTTCATTACCGACCAAGAGCAAGATTATTGTTTGATATAACCTTCAATGTTACTACTTGTATTGTAATTTATGCTTCGCTAGCTGAGTGTTCAGTTTAATTAGAGTTCTAATTGGTGTATCAGTCTTCCAAAATTTTTGTATACGATAAGTTACTTTAAATTCGCTGGAGTAAATACATTACAATCTAACAAATACTTAACTACCAAAAATATTATAAACGAAATCTGAAAATGTATTGTTCAAAATCATCACTAGCGATAAGGAATCTAAGTAGAGATATCATAGTCTCAAGTGATTTATTGAACAAGCAAGCAATAAAATGCATATTCTTACAAACCACGTCTGTATTATCAGCGTAAGCATCCACACACGTCGGATCAGCATCTGCAAGTCGGTAGCACAGTAGCGCCGCGTCATAACATTTGCCTCTAACAAGACAAGATACGGCTTGCACCATCGACTCTATCTTTATGTTGATAGTATATCGGTCCCTTGATAAGTGCGAGTGAGAGAGGCTCATAAACCGACCACATTGTGTAGACACCCGCAGCAAAGGGTCCTCTTAACGATACGGGAACCCGTGCACAATTCTGGGTTGCTTTGCTGGCGTGTGGTGTGACTCACATTGTGCTGATTGGATCATCCGGCTCTCTTGGTAGATATCTTAACTCTTTAAAATAGACACCACTTATTTTTTAATTTAATTTCTAATGGACTACTTACTCTTATCTTTACAAAAGATACTCGTTAATACTAATGTTTCTAATCGAGTTTTAAGTTTAAAGGATCATTATAATGGAAACTGAGACTGTAGTGAAATGATAGAGTTCGTAATGTTTTATTGTAAGTAGCCTACCTACTTATATTATGAACAAGGAGGAGATTCCTACACAATATAACCAGAAATATACTCTTATGAGTATTAACGACCCCGACTAACTCTATCATTGTTAAATGAAATCCCGATAGACCCACAAATAGCTGTCCAAATCTATAAGTATCCAATCTGTGTTTATCATCATTATTATCAGTTTCCCATAACCCACTGCTTAGCTTAAGGCCCCTCCTCTCTACACCTACCTTCTCTGTCCTAAGCTATCGGATTCAAAATCAATTAAATCTGTGTTATTTCAAACTTATTTTTGTTGATTGGTTTATTGGTTAGAACTAATAAACCAATCAACAAAAAATTTGGTATAGATACCAATCTAGACTGCAAGACTTTTCCTGATAAGAATATACATCAGCCCAAAAGAAATTAAATGCCTTTTTTATAGTATAGTGATGGGTGACTAAAAAGACCAAAAGTTATTTAAAAAGTCAAATTTGAAAAATGTAGAATGAGTGGGAGTTCTATAAGTTTCATAGAGCAATGTTCGAGCGTGTGGAGCGTGCGCCAGCGCACCACGGCCGGACTAACTGCTTTACATATTTATTTTTTCTTTTTGCTTCTTGCATCCTTGCTAAGTGCAAATGCAAATGGTTCTCGTCAAGTTTATAAATATGTTTTTATTCGTTGACTGACTATTTATTGAACCTACCATTACTTTGACGTTTTGTTGACTTTTCATGAAATGGAGACTGTTTTAAAAATTCGGACAAGCTGTTGTCCGCGGCTCCGTCCGTATGATCACTTCAATATCATAGTGTAACAGCCGAACTCAAAGTCGTTAATTGCTATTAAAGCCAATTCAACAATCTCATTTAAAAATACTAAATAATACGTAAAAGGTTTTTTATACCCTTTCGTATATAATACATCAAATATTATGTATATTTTTACTTTTTTGTATTTATTTACATAAGCAACTAAGGAGATGCTTTACTGTTTAGATTTAAAAAAATCTCTTTTTAAGGGATAAATTTGTAATTGAGTAAATTTTTTGAATTTGATTTTTAAATATTATAGTAAGAGTCATTATGACCAGACATATACCTAGAGTTATATTACAGTCTATCAGAGTCATTTTTACAATATTTGTGCTCTACCTAACCTGCACTAAACTAACTTATAGTTATCACTTAATCAAAGAACCTTGTGCCGCCGAAAAGTTGAACAAAGGTATCTATGATCTACACATTTTAACGGTTATTCAAAGATTATAATGAAGTTACGCTTACACGCTTATTTGGTACTGTTTATCTTAATTGATTTACCCAAAAATTTCTGCAAGAAGGTAAAACAACTGCAATTTCTGTGCTCGTTACGTCATCACCAGATTTCCATTACCAAGGCCCTTCTTTCAAATTTCATCAACATCGTTTCAGTAGTTAGGGCCTAAAAAGAAATATTATCTTATGTATTTCCAATATTTTCAAAAGACTAAATAGAACCAAGCTAAAAACTAAAGCTACTTATACTTAATTCTACACCTGTGAAGCTAGTTTTTAATGAACGGCATCGCGTGGGTGCCGTCACGTCGTGTTTTCGCAGATCAGCGGGCTGGACCAGAGACGATTGACCCAGCACCCTGCGGCCAAACCTGTTCCCCGGCCCGGTTCGTTCTGCCTGTGAAAATAAAACAATACTGCGAACCATAATTCCCACAGTCTTTGCGTATCTGGATGGAGCAAGGACGAGAGATATGAAGTGTAAGACAGAGATGTCGCAAGTATGACTTACCCTCATTCTATCCTATCGGTTCGAAGAATGATGGCGTAGATTATTTGCATTGCCAGCATGACATGAAAAGCACGCGCGGTTGAAGTTTAGAGGTCTCAATCATGCATGCACTTAGAAAGGCACCATGTTCATGCCTTGTGGCTACGTGCCTGCAGTTATTTACCTTGCCCGGCTGCAAGTTTTCCTTATCAATATAGCTGTCAGCCTCAGAATGATGCGACAGGATCGTTAGGCCGCCATTACAGCATGCAAACGTTGACATCTATGAGTTTCTCTGTTAATTAGAGATTATTATCTCTAGGTCCCGTTAGGGTAGTATCTGAACAGGCGTAGCTGATATCCTGGCCTGCGCCGACGCAGAGCACGACACGAATAATAAACCAAGCCACTTCCTGCCGAGCGATAAGCACTTCACACTATGAACATCGCATCATACATTCTTTACTCACACATGCAACATTGTCATTGTCACATATATTACACATGTTTAACTGGCATTATGTTATGATACAAGTATTTTGTAACAAAGCTTCCTCATTTTGTGCAGATTTTTGCGTTTTATGTATGATCGTAATTTCATCTCTAGACCAATTTTAATAAATTTTGGCATACAAATAAGCTTAACCACTATGGTTTTAATTTTTCTCAAAAATCACGTGATTTGGACATTTGTAATAAATTTTCCTTACTTTGTTAAGATTTGCGTCAAGTGAGTCATAATTGTTGGAATATTGATTTCATTTGTACATTTAATAAAATGGCTCCACCGGGGACAGGAAATGAGAAGATTAGATAGGTAAGACCATAGTTTTACATATGTGACTCAGTAATTATTGGACGAGATGTGACTTGCTGCATTGGTATTTACAAACCTCAATTTTTTCTTTATATTTTGTTGATAATGTTAATTACTACTGATTATTCTTTATCTAATGCAGCCATACAATTATTGTGCGTAGTTTATTCAGCCGATAATCATTTGTTTAGTAATTATGTGAACGTATTTAACTTCGTAGTAGGCATTAGTTTATTTGAAACGTCATTAGCGTTGACTCACTGTCGCTTGCATGATGCACCTAGGTGTCGGTACACATAGTAAACGAACTGTTTCTTAGAAATAATATAACTGCGACTCAGGAATTCATCACAATACGGTGGAGGAGACTCCTTTAATTACCTAGATATAACTGATTCTACTTAAAGCATTGTTATTCAGTTTATTGACGTCGTTTATCAACTTTTCATTTCACTGATATTGTCTTATCGCTGCTAATTACATATATCTTCCATCCATGATTGATAGTATATCTAGTATTGTAATACATTTCTAGAAAACTCTTAGTAAAAGGTTTGATATATAGGTACTTATTAACGACAAGTAAAAACGAAGATTTTGAACAAAAATGAAAGTAGAGTCTATTCATGTAGTTTTTACAAATAACAAGAAAAAATGTAGTGGACCAGTCAGTTGCGGAATTGATCACAGTTCGGCGAGGCACGTACGTAAACAGATTTATCGTAATGTAAAACCGTTTGTGTGCCCTTGAGGAAGCAGTTATAGAAAACGTGACGTCTCGATGGTTATGTTGTATGTAATCATATATTTTAAACCAGTTGTGTTTTTAAATAATCAATTTCTAGAACTTTTATACAAAGGAACTTATTTTGAATAGCGAAAAATATTATCTTCAATACTTGACTCATGATTTGATTGTATAGTATTTTTTAATGGATAAAATGTTTGTGTAACGCACTATGATTAATGCTTTTGAAACTAAGAATATCTTTACATACAGTCATAACAGCACATAAACCTATTCGTTTCTATCGACACAGTGGAAGAAGATGTTGAATAAGTTGACTCTCTGTTGACTCTACCTACAACAATCAATCTCTTTTCGTTTGAACGATAAGATTAGACTGTATGAATTTAAGCATATTTTATTTGCTTTTGATAACAAAAAGCCGGTACAGAATCTCTCATGGGCTGTTTAGTGGTAAGTTACCGCAGCTGACGGAGGATATTCCCAGTCCTAGTATTGGAAGGGGTAGGAAATAAATTGTAACTTATGCCACATATTTACCTAAATTGATAGTATGTATACAAGACTTACAAAGCTTAGGACATCTATGTATCTGCGGATAGTATTACGCCATGCCAGTCTTTTGTAAGAGAATAATTTCGCTACAACAAGATACTAAAGTGACTATCATCAGTTTGGTTGCTTTGGCACTGCCTTGTGCCAGCGCACTGTCTCAGATTGGAATATCTGTTTAATATCTAACAGAATAGTTACTGAATTTAGCGGCGCATTTATCTCTTCTATAATAGCGAAGGATGAAGGCCAGTCAGTGTGCTATTCAAGTAGGTTTGGAAAGAGATAGTATTAAGAGGAAAGTCTAGATTAAAATATTAATGTAGAGGCATGGTTACACAAGACCTACACTTACTACTAGAAGACAAAAAATCATTGCTCTAAAGACATAATACGAGTATAAACAAAATATGGAGATTACCCTATTTCGTAATTTTAACATTATAAGTCCATACTACTCAGAGTAACTCCATAGTTACTCTGAGATAAAATATAGTTTTAGATTTTTTTTTATATGCAACAAAAAACGCGTCTTTTCTATTTTTAGTTTATAATTTTTTTTATTTCAACATTTTAACCTCTATCATTTTGTAGTACAATGGAGGGAATGTGGAAAAATTAATTTTTCCTATTTGTCTCAATCAAATTTTTTTATACTTTCTGTGGCAGATCATTGCCACATCACAACTCAATCAAATAAAACAAACAACTGGTTTGTATTCACAATATTTAATAATAAAGGGTTATCATCTGGTTGTTCGTGTGAATCACGCATGCTTGTGGGTAAAAATAGCAGAGCGGAAAATGAATGATAAACGAATGGCACAGGAAGAATTACTGTCTTTAACATTATATAAATATTGTATTGGTAGATAAGTTACTTGGTTTTTTTAATAACGAATTTTCTTTCTGCTGATTGTTTTAAATTGCCGGTATTTAGGTAACGAGTATTATGACACCAGAATTCATTCGTTCATTTAGGAGTGCGGAACCTCAGACAGAAACACGCTTTCGAGGGGGTTCAGAGTTATTCGAAAGCTTGCAAAAGGTTAGGTAGTCATTACATCCTCATTTACATTATCCTACAGTGTCATCCTTACTCTTCTTACCATTTTATTATACATATTTTTTCTGCAAGTGATGCAATAAATTGTCTTTCTCAAATAAATTCTAAATTCCTGCCTCACTTAAAGTTACTTTACTAACGTTGTTTTAGTTAGGGTTTGGATATCACTGTAAGAGATCCCTAACTGGGATAAGTCCGCCATTGTACTTATTGTTTTTCCATGCTTGTGTATGTAAATTATTTGTTTTTTTTGTTCAATAAAGATATTACAAACAAACAAACAGTTTTGAGCAATTTCAAACAATCACTGCAGCAGTTAATTATATCATCATTTGCTGCTTTATATATAAGAATATAAAAAAATACTCTCACATGTATTTTATTGAATGTATTAAAGTTACAAAATAGATAATAGTCGTCCTATAAGTTTTAATTTCACGACATAATTAAAAGAGAAATAAAAAAAAATGATGGCGCAAAATGAATACATGCGGGTGTTGCAAATTCGGCGAAATGTACCACAGTCGCTGAATAAGGGTACTAGTGCGAACAGGTTTGGTGGCCCGTGGCCCGCGGCGGCCGTAACGAGGCCGCGATGACACATGTCTAACGGTAATGCAATTTTTACATGGCACAAAGCGCCTGCACCTACGTATACAAAAGGAAAACCACATACCTCTTTCAAATTAAACCTTCCAAACTCCAACCATGATGGAAAAAACCAACTATGATGCACTCTCTCTAATAAATCTGTAAACTGCCCATAGCTTATGAGATTCTTTCTTACTTTACAACTTCAGATGACGATGATTATTCAATGTGACTTAATTTAAGTAACCAATGGATTAAAACCTGGGAAACGTATCGGTTTTTAAGGAAGCGATACTAATTAATTCTTCAATGGATTAGTACTTTCTCCTTTAACTGGATATAATGTGGCCGTGTCTTTGCAAGAGGCGATTAACATAACGATTATTATTGATAAGTGGAATGACCTATCTGGGTGTGTTGCCGGCCATCTGTGTTTGCGCCGTAGACAGATAATCTGTCATGTAACAGGCTCGTCGTCGGTGTTGCAAGGAGCTGCACATAACATTAAACATAGCGCTGGTGAGTACTTTCAATTGAATATGGTAAGCCGGTTTTGGTTGTCATAAACACCTTACTCGCGTCTCGCTGTTTAATAAATTTTATAATGTAATTAATTACTGGACTCTGATTGCAAAGCAGTAACAGAATTGTAGAAATACCTGTTCTTGTTATTAGGTATAAGAAACCCTAATCAATGTCTTCTTTCGTCTACTCCGTTATGGTTTGTTTCAATTCGAATCTATTGAGCTAGCGGAGTTACTTCCTGTAAACGTTTATGTAATTAATTTGTAAGTATTAAAAATAAAAGTACCTACGATTCTTGAGATTTGATGAGCATGATACCTGTGTTATTTTTAACATAATTCAACAACATTGAGCAAAAACTGAACTCACTAGATTCATATCCTACTTCAGTGGTATGGATCGAAGGCTAAAAGTCAATTTGGGGCGAAGTTGAGTCTGCGCGCGATTCGCTCCCTGACCGTAAATGTCATGCGCAAGCGCACTGTCCCCACACAATAATCTTACATAACAAGTCGCGCCACAATGAAGCAAGAGGCAATACTTTGATATTTAGGCAACTTATATATACGAGTATATTCAGGATAAATTGAAACAGTAAAGCCAATGTAGTTGTAATAGTTGCAAAAGATTTTTGGCTTTTATAAATTTGCGGTCATTCATTTAAAATAACACGATTAACATCTCATGCTGATCTCAAATAAAATATTATGTATTCTGTGGCTAAGGCCTAGAATTCGCGTGGTAGATATTTCGGACGTAATGAGCGCTCTGACGTAAACCAATTCGACGGACGTGGGAAGCTTCGCGAAATCCTCGCTCGTCACTGAATAGTTTTACGGTGCATTAAGAAGCACTTTACATGTCAGAGGAATCCAGTGCCTCCATGAACTAAATTGGTTATAAAAAAATTATATAGAGATCAAACGGTTAGGAATGCGACTGTTGCAAAATAAATGATAAAAAATCTCACGCTAAATGATTTCTTTCATTAAAGTCGCGATATTGTTTATTATCAACAAAGGTCGTCTGAATGAAAACAAAAAGAACGTAGAGAGTCATTGTATTTGAACAAAGCGTGTGAACAGCAAGTTGAAAGTGTGCGTCTGACTGCAGTAAGACAGGCTCGACCCAACCTGGCGCCCGCAGCTGCCGAAAGGGGATCTGCAAATAACATGAAGTAACATGCGAAAACTGTCATATTGCATAATCAAGATTATGTCTGCTGCTGTGGATATTGATTACCTAGTTTTATCGGAGTGTTCTACTTAATGGACAAACTGGCGCTGCAAGTGTAGGAATGGTAATAAATGACTTTTAAAAGCGCACTCTATCGCTTATGATCCGATAGACTCCGCCTTGTCGTCACTCAAGCCGGCTGTTTGATGTACTGTGGCGCTGATGGCTCTATTCTATGGTGATTGTAATGAAATCATGGATGTGTACATTGTAAATGTCACTATCGTCTGTCAATTAACAAGGCTGTTATGTTTCTAACCCGTCTACAATTAATTTTTAATAATCTAGGTTTTTTCCGCAGCTCCGCCTGCGTCAAAAAGTATCCTATGTTTGACCCCGGGTCTTCAACTATATTCAAGCCAAATTTCATCAAAATCCGTTCAGCGGTTTGGCCTTGAAAGCGTAACAGACCGACAGACAGACAGAAAGACAGACAGATAGACTTTCGCATTTATAATATTAAAGTATGGATGCGGTATCTCACACAATACCGCACATACCTTCATTACAAACCACATTGTCTTTTTATGATAGTTTCTGAAAAATCTTTCTCAGTAAGCAGCATAATTTAAAAAACAGTGTGTTTGTGTACTTATTTCATCACATCACGTCATTGGTTTTGCTTATGTAACCTCAATAGCTCTATTCCCATGAATAAATGTTGAAGCTTTGTAAATTCGTTTCCAGCTTTTGACCCAGTTAAATGTTACCAAAACAACTGAATAATTTGTTCTGTTGCTATTTTTGGTGTCAGCTTCCCATCGGGATCTGCCATAGGTCTGTTGCCCTACTTATTACAAACAAATTTTTTATTCATACCTTTATAGCATACTGCCCAGTCTATGACTAGGGTACTTACTATATTTATTCTTGTAAAATGCCGTTAGATTTTTAAAAGCATAAAAGAAGTTCAAACATACACATTGCATCAATGTCATACTCATCAATATCGACAAACACACAGCTAAACATGGGCGTATCTATCGCAGTGCTGCAAGTATCACATTGATACACGTACATGACACGAAGATATTCGATTATACTCGTAGTTCAAAATACCTAGACATATACAATTATTTTTATCAAACTGACGAAGAGTATAAATTATTATCTAAAATGGAGAAAAGTGGGAAGAAGAAAAAAGGCCATGGCTCCGGGAGCGGACTTAGGATAGCAAACGCAGCCTGAGCTGTTCCGTAGAGCGAAAAATAAAATTGATTTTAGCAAGCTATTCGCAAACATTCACTAGTTGGAGTTGGAGAGTCAAAGAATAAGATTAATTATTATAGACTTACCGGTTTTCTTTATAATACACTATGATGATCGTTAGTGTTTTTTTTATTGACTTTATTTTTAGGGTATTACTGAAGCTGACTTAATGCGTTATTAATATAAACAAAAATTAATACTTATTAATCAATAATATTTTTTATCGTCATCATTTTGTCTTGTCGGGGAGCTATATCCCTATAGCTATATCCCTGTGTTCCCACACATACATTTGTTTTACTAGACTTGATATGACCTGTTAATATGAAGTATGTTTGCCAAAGTTTTAATTGGTGTGGCATCTGTCATACACATACATATAAGTAGGTAAGCCACGAGTGCTTCAGCGAATTGGAGTAGTGGGACGGATTAGGATAAACCGAGTCAACGGCCGGGTCACTTGGCTATTTGCGTCGACGCCTGCCCTCGCTCCTCGAATCCCTCCCTGGAACTACCCGCTACAGACTAATTTTGGTAACAAATCTGTTGACATTGCATTCAACGGGAAGATGCTTCAAAGGCTTGTTTATTTTCTGTTTTTTTGAACGAACATTTGGTGATTTTTAAATATTACGAAACATACTGAAAATATGGTTCCGTTTCTAAAAATAATGTTGGTCAATTTCTTTGACGCTTTAACTTAAATTATGTGACAGGATAAATACTTAATATAAAAATACAGTATTTAAATAATTGTTTCTTTATGTGGGCAATAAAGATATTTCGTATTGTATTGTATAAGTACATAACACAAACACACTGTATAAATATATAGTGATATTAGACTTGGATGTCGTGTTTACAATATACAAATCATGCCTCTTTGAACATGAGGACGTTGGATCGGCCCTAACGATGTAGCGCCACCCAAATGATTTTAGATGTACACAAAGATGGAGATGACGTGTATACGTAGCAACATCTTTACATTCATATGGCTTGTGAAACTATATTTTTTTATATGTTGCGTAAATTCTATCTGAAAAATTATATATATAATTTAAAAGTTTCCTTCCGATGATCTTGATTATAGATCCACTTCCTTTTTCTATTGTCAAAAAGAGCTTCGCCTACCTAATACTCGTAGCAATTGATACCTTATAGTAATGCTTGTACCTTAGTTCTACTGGCCAGTCGATTCTCTCATAAACGTCACGTTATGAGAATAATTTGCAGGAGGAAAGAATAACATGCCAGTCAAGTTATTATGTACATCTTAGATTAATAATTGGTCTTCGCGGCTAAGATGTACATTTACTAATGCAATACTAAATGTACCATTTGCCAAATCATAAACAATTTCCTAATCGTTCACGACCACAAAATTATAGTAAGTAGTTTAATTCTTGTCATTAATTAAGTAGTATTATTTTAGAAAGTAGCAATAGAGTCCGATATACATGGTACCTACGCATGGTTTGGTAAATTTTATAGGTTGAAACTGGCTGATTTGTGCTTCTGAATTTGAAAATACAAAGTGTCGCAAGAGAAACAACAAAAATAATTTCTTTTTAAAGCATTGTTGAGAATGCAAGTAGACCAATAGGGCAGGTGCAGATAAAGAGGTCGACGACTCACCAAACAAAGCGTTCTTTGCTGTCAGGTAGACGATCTGGCGATACGATGAAATTATATATAATATGTTGAATATAACTTTAGATAATGGAAAGGATAGCCAACTTTCACGTATGTTTAATCGTCGAGAAGCTGGAATATTACAATATTTATTTATTTAAACTTTATTGTGCAAATACAGTTGTAAAGCACAATAGGTGGATTAATGCTAAAAGCTTTATCAAAAAGTCAACCTTTGGGTCAAGCTGGGCTTTGGGTGAGCTTTCTGTGGGTGTAAATAAAGATGATAAAGACGTCACTCATATGAATCATAGTTATCGTTGTGAAGCACTTCATTCATACATTGTCTTTATAAATATTGGATAGTTAATAATATTTGCAGAGACAGGTTCATGGATACCTCATCACATATTGATTGAACCTGTATTGGTAGTAGCTCGACATAACATTAACTTGTTCAAAAGGTCTCTACGTGTTAGATTCGTATCCACGCGAAAAACTTCAGAAGTCGGTAAAAAACATGATTATAAATATGAATCTAAGTATTATATGAATAGTAGAAGTAACATTTATATTGGAACCTGTGTGGTGTACACTACACAATCAACACAAATTTACGTTCTTCGTTGAAAGTGTTAAACAACAAAATAGCAGGCACAATACTATTATTAAACAAGCTTTCGCCTCCGGATGTTTGTAAGGTACGTCGTAATTGCCCGTATAGAGATGTCGGAAGATCGCGGGAATCCGCCCAAGTGGGGAAAGGTAACGACTCATTGTTTTGATCACAATTAGCTTTTAATGGCGTCGCCATGGGGTCCTATTTCGACTGTCTTCGCTGATTTATTGAAGGCTTTTACTCACGTTTTCAATTCGTATATGGGAAGTCCTTGCAATGCTGGCATTCCAAATTGATATCGATATTTAATTAAAATATCGAATACAGTCACGGTTTATGTGAGGTGTGGTATGGTACGTATAATATGTCAATAGTAATATGACAATGATAGATATGGAATGCTGTAAGAATTTACAGAAGACGTGTGTCGAACCACGACCTTTTTATTAAAAAGTTTGGAATCCTAAAAAAATTTCCTTTGGGATGCAATTCAAGGATATATATAGGAGTTTTAAAATAAATCGGTCAGAATGTTAACACCCCTTCACTTCTCAGGTGATTTGATACAAGCTTCTCAAAATAATCCTTCGATATTCCATTCCACTCCACTATCTTTCACAACCTGGAAATCACTAAACATTTTAACATTAATTACAGTGCTTAAAATGGCAAAAAGTCTACTTGAAAGAACCTGTAAATCTTTTTCAGATTTTCTTTAGCAGATCCCACAATAGTGTCGAATTTGCAGACAGACTGTTGAAGCAAGCTTGTAAAGGAAGTTGTAGCAGTACATAATCGCAGTGAGTTAAAACGTAATTAATACAGCACATGACTGTGTTTATAGGATTTCATATATGAATGCTGAAAACGAACCATATAAATCCGTTATCCACTTGTTTATCATGTCTGTAGACTAGTAATTAGTTGGTAGAGACTTTATCCAATACTTTTTTTTTACTGATATTTGCACAAATAGACAAAGGGAAATGAAAATGATAAATTGCAATGGTTCTGTATTTCAAAAAGTGATTTGAAGACATTATGTTTTACAAGATCATGAGTCCGAAATAATGCCTTTTTGGTCGGATATGACTTGCGCTTTGCCAGTGTTATTTTATTTACATATTAAAGCATTCGTTAAATTATTATTAAAAGAACTCATACTATCCAGTTACCTACTCAAAATTCATTTTACCTTTTGCCTTTGTACGCATTTAGTTTTATTTGATTTAACTATGTGTTTCTTTTGTTTGTAAATGGTGCAATAAAGTGTTCATTCATTCATTCATTTTATCAGGATAATTCATAGTCTTTCTCTATACTGATTTGATTTGAGCGAAGACGTAAAAGAAAGCGGCCCCTAGGCTCCGAAGCAACCAGCCGAAGAAGATATATTAACTGAATATTAAAACCGCAAAATCATTTTATATGCCTGTAAAACATTTACAATACATTCTAATACAGGGAGTACCATTAGAAAATGTCTCTGCATGGTGAATTATTCCTTGCCGCTAAAACGTTTGATACCAGGAAAGGCTCCTGAAAATCTTTCTCAAGAAAAAAATCGTGATTTTCAAAGGAATCAACGTCATATGACATCACCATAAAACCTAACAGCTAGTTCTTGACATTCGATATGGAATGTTGATTGACTAGCCGGGCTAGAACAATGGCATATTGCATTCAGTTGCAGCAGTTTAACTTTACACTAGAATAACCGGTCAAGTGCGAGTTGGTCTCTCACTATTGGATACTGAGTGTAACATAAGTAGGTATATTAGTGGAAATTGCTATACAGTTTAAACGCCTAGCCAACTATATAAACATGTAGTTTTACTCCTACACTACTAGTCCAGTAAGTACGTTACTAAAAATTTGCAAGTGGACTCTATCATTTATTTTGCATCAGATATGTTGTCTTCTCGTTCGACCAAAAATTAAGCATTTTTCGAATATATATATATTTAAATCAGCCCGAAAAATTCGCTTGTTAGCTTCATAGTCGTCAAATAACCCACGTCAGCAAGCAGCGTCCCGAGTCCCGACATCTACCTATAGTACCTTGTATAATGGCTTGCCAGGGACAGCACTTCCTTTCTATTTGTCAGAATTACGGCTTGTTTAACATATTAGTGAACCGAGATCTATCTATTGTTAGCTTATCATATTAATTATTCATATATTTTAATTAATTTACTATCAAGTGTGTTTATACATTTTATTATTGAATGAGTTGAGAATGACATTTAAAGTTTAGTTTATCATTCATTCACTAAGAAAGAATTGAGATGAATTTTGTCAAATGTACTTTAATTAAAGATTATTTATTGTATTATTTTTGATCAGATATATTTACTTGTTGTTTGTAATTTATTATATTGATTGTTAAACATTATAATATTGTTCATTCATTCAAAGGATTCATTCTTTTGTTCATTTCATGACGGTTGTACTCGTATTTGTTTGTTGTTGAATCACTTTTTGATTTGACTGCGAATTGTGTGGACGTAAAAAATAAATCCGAGAGTATTGAAGACATCGTCGTTTTATTTGGAATATTCTGAGTAGATCTAACACTATACATATAATAAAACTGAATTGAATATTTTTTGGAAATTCTTAGTGTACAGGATATAGCTATGGAATTGGATATAGATGACAAATCATATTTTTTTGGAATTTTTGTCTGTCTGTGCACGTATCACAGGAAAAATACTGAACCGCTTGACTTGAAATTTAGCATGAACCTACCTTATACACCGGGTCAACATCTAAAGTACAATTTATCCCGGAAAAATACGGATCCCGAGGGATAAGCAAAAATTGTTCTACGAGGCCCTTCATTGAAAAACTACTGCACTGATTGACTTGAAATTCGGCATGGACATGTCTTTTGTACCGGGTCAACATCTTAAATACAAATCATATCGGTAAAATAAAGAAATCCCGAGGGATAAGCAAAAATGTATCTACTTGGCAGATAACTATGATATTTGAAATGCGTGGAAACAATGTATGGGAAAGCGTTTAAAATATATTTCATCCAGAAAAAGTCATTGAATCCCGAGAGATAAGCAAATACTTATGTACTCGGCAGATAAAGGTCATAGCCCACTTACACGACTTCGCTCCCACCCGGCAAAAATAGTAACATTAAATTATGGGCGTTGAGTTTGTTTGTTTGTTTATTGAGTTGATCTTATTTTACAATGACAAATCAAATTTTAAGTTTTCCTGTATTTTACATTAAAAAATTAAATTTTGACTTTTTTGTCAAATTACTGCTATCGGTAACTGTGTCTGTCGAGACAAGCGAGAGTGGCTGGCTTTGCCTATAAGTGCGTGAATCGCGAGTCGTTTCAGGTTTGGGCGGTGTTGGGATCTGAGTTGGAGCCGAGTAGTGTAAGCGAGTTATGACCTTTACTCTGAATTTCAATATGCCACCATAAACCATAGATTTAGGAACTTTTTGACTACATCAAGTGAAACATTGTGACATTTATCGACCCCGAAACTATCGCTATGGCAATAAATATATTATACTTAGATAGAATTTTTTCTAAATGTCATAAAATTATTTTGATTAAAACTATTTTAAACGATATGAATCGGAATTTAATAGACTCTCCGTCTAAGATATGAATTAAAGAAATTTTGATGTCGTTTCAATCCTACAGGTAAAATACTTGGGTTTTGGTTTAGTATTGGTATAATAAACCTGTAACAGCAACTTACCTCATCGAGCCTACAGGAGATCCCAGGTCTGGCAGTTTTTTCGACCAACGCTTATGTTCAATTCAACGATACAGCGCGGAAATTCTTCAAGTATTTTGGGTACGTTGCTTTGATGGGATTCGCTAATGGGTTTCGTTAATGTTTGTTACATGATGCCCAACTATTTTTGTTCAATAAATGAATAACACAAGAGAAAATTTCTCCTTTTGAGGGAAAATATCCTTTTAACATCTTAGTGTTTGCCAGGCGCGTTTTATGACTTGCGCTTTAGAGCCCAGGTACACTTTTTTTAATCATTATCCTATATTTGACGGTACTGATTATTGCTGCGCCCCACTCAGCCACCGAGCTCCTTTTTCATTCTATCCGACTTATTTCAGTTAAATTTAGTTTTAGTGATCTACGGTTTATCTTCTTCGTTTTTTTTTTTCTAAGTTTCATTAGAGTATGTTCGGTGTTGTGATTTATTTTGAAGTCGGTAGGCAGATTTTTGGATTCACTAATGTGTAAGTAAGCATTGTTTCCCTTGACACTTCTCCTTGATCACGTGAGCGAAGCCGCGGGTAACAGCTAGTTGTAAAATAAAGTTTTGCTGGCGCATCATCAATTCAGCCAAAAACCGTTCAGTGCTGGAAATGGCATAGGTTACCCATATAGTACAGGCACATAATGTGCTCACGTAAATATTAAGTAATAATTCTTTCAAAGCATTAACACCACTGAAAGCGAAGAATTGGTACACTTTCTTCGGTATAAAATTAGCTTAAATGAATTGAACACCAATAAACAGCAGCTTAACAGCTAAAAAATGCTGCCGATGTTAAGTATCGGTAATACTTATATATTAAGGCCAATTTGGTTGATGGTTTTGGTATTTTGTTTAAGGTAATTTTAATTATGTGTGACATCTTCTTAGCTTTGTGATGAAATGAAAAGATATTCATTATAATGAGACACGTTCCCGTTCTTACCTTATGAGTCGGTTTTAGGCCTCTACAATATCAATGTAATTCTACCTTCATGAACATTTCTCAATTAGCATATTTCTTCATTGTATAAAAATATGAATATTATAGTGCATTGCCGAACACTGTATAAGGTCTTAACAGGCGAGTGGGCGGCAGGCGGCCGTGACAGACCGCTGATTAGCTGGCCGGCCGCGCCCGAGCTCTTACGACACAATTTTAACCAAATAATTTGATTATTACTATTAATTTATGTATTTCTCTCCTCGCAAAGGGTTTAAGTCTACAAGCCAAAGTCAAGAGTAAGATGGGACTAAATATGGAGAAAATAACGTTGGTATCGACGAGCTCAGTTGGCGCGTAATGCAGCAGTAAAGTTGTAAGATGACGGCCTTTTGGATCAAGTTCAGTGTGTATGGCATTTGTATTGTTACGAGCTCGGGGTTCGCAATTTGGAGAAAAACACCTGATGACTCTTAAAAACGTTTATTCCCACAAGGATGGTCGCCGACGTCACTTCACTTCACTTATCACTAACAATGTCCAAAACACTTGCTAATCACAGTCACTATAACTTGCCGAGGTCGCTTGTATCACTTGTTATTCGCTCCGGATATCGCTTCTTGATCGCACTTGTAGCTCAGTTAAATTAGAACTGCCCTCCTGAGGCACCTTCCGATATTTATATGGCCCGGGAAACCCGCTCCATAAGTTTCTAGAAAGATCACAACTACTCCGGAATAGAGAGAGAGGGATACTCTCTGTCTCGTTCCCTTAGTACATACTAGAAGTGCGAGAGCGAGACAAAGCAATATGTCAGAGCGAGATAATCGATGTACTAGATCGTTCGCGATATTATTCCCGTATGGAAACACGCGACGATTGTACGAGAATTTTCCGCGGACAGCGCTACTCAAACTTCCGCGGGCCGCATTTTATTCTTATTTATTTTTGATTTCGTAACAGTATTGTATTTGAGTTTGTCTTTTTAAACAGGTTCGTCTTAAACATTTTTGTAAATTTACTTTCGTTTTAATTACATCTTAATTTTTTTAATACCTCAGTGGCTTTCTAGAAATAATTTTCCTGTGAGTAATCCATACTTCTATACTAATATTATAAATGCGAAAGTCTGTCTGTCTGTCTGTTACGCTTTTATGGCCAAACCGCTGAACGGATTGTATTAAAATTTGGTATGAACATAGCTGTTGAAGACCCTGGGTCAAACATAGGCTACTTTTTGACGCAGGCGAAGCTGCGGGAAAAAACTAGTAATAAATATAATATTATACTTAAATAGGAACATTTGTTATTCACACAATATTCCCAAAAGTGTTCGAAGCTTGTCTACCGACTTAATAGGATACTAACTCACTCGTAAAATAATAAATACATATATAGATCAAAAAGGATATTTTCAATACTAATAAAATTTCGCAAATTCTACAAATTAATAATTAATACTTTTAACGTATTATGGGTGTTATAATTTTCCTTAGTATAGTAATTATTTTCCTGGTCGTCGCCCTATTAAATTTGTGACTCATGTCCTGTATCTATAGACAATATAACAAACCGATATTAAAAAGGCAGTGGACAAGGAAGATATACAAGACTTTTTTTACGATGCCAACAAATAAAATTAAAGTATATATGCCAAGGAATCGGTGTAATTTGTAGTGTACGTAGTTACGTTACTTTTGAGAAATTGTAGAGTTAATGAACAAGTGAGAAACGATATCGAAAATTCTGTGTTGATTGATAGAAGTAGTGTGTTTTTATAATAATTACAGATGTATGATATAAACACTAAGGACATTGAAAAATCCTAATCAACACACAAACATTCAAATTCATCAATGATCCTGCTTATTTAATTATTACAATGTCCGATCACACTCTCAGAATACTTGAAAATATTTTTTTTTTTAATTTCGTAATTCATCTGCTTTGACAGTCACATTGTTAGATATACCCGTCGATGATATTAGTCCGTTTTTCTAAACTACTTAAAAGCTTTTGACTTAGGCGAAATTTGTCTGGATTTCAAATTTAGGCGGCTTGAGATTCGAGCGCATCATGCACTCGGATTTGTGATAGCATCCAGCGATCCCTACAGTTGCGTATTGTGTACGGAGTCCGACCCCAGGGTGAACGATCTCTCGGAGTCGTCGACACGCCGCGATAATTACTGTCGCTGCGGCTTCGCTACCTACACCCTGCTTCACCACTCGCCACGTGGCTCGTACTATGAATATGACACGATACACAGACATTTTTTTTTAATTTAGAAAATGTTTTACTTTCCTTATTGGAAGAGATACTTATTTGGGATAAAGCCTTGTGTTGTACCCTGTATTTTGTTACTATGTTCTTTGTGTACAATATTTATTTTACATATATGTACATACGTGCTTTAATTTAAGGTGGTGCATTGGAGTTATGTAGCAATGAATTCCACCGGAGTTCCATATAGAAAGGCGCTGTTTTATAGTAGCCGTGGAATGTGTTAATTAGGTGTTCTCTATGGTAATTTAATTCAGCAAAATTCTGTCAGCTGATCTCTATACGTGAAACAATTATGAGTGAAAAATCTATTGTACAATAAAGAACATAAATGCAGAAAATAAACAAAAGGCGGACTTATTCCTGATACTCTGCCAATCAACAATGTAAATCAAAAGGACTAAATCCAAATGTATAGAAAATGGTACATAGCAATATATAACTAGGTGCGAAAGTAGTTACAGGGCAATTGTATCGTCCTCGTACAACTAACTATACTTTATTTTATCGTTAGTTATCCATCAAAGGTTAACAACGTATTAATATTACGCGATTCGACCCTTGCTCGTATCCAAGGTGAAGCATTAAATATTTAGACAAAAGATCCCCTGGTAGAGTTCACGACATGAAATCTACTACTTTAAGGCTCTAACATGGAGAGTTTATGACTATTTTGTAGCGCATAAAGGTTTAACTCTATATAAACAGCAATCCGAAATTATTTGTTACTTTTTTGTAAGGTAGACACGATTAGGTTACGATAAGTTGCATGATTATGTACTTACAAATACCTTTCAATGAGTAAAGATAAAAAATAATGCAATAAATATTGTTTTATATTCAAAAATTGTGTACGGATTTTTGAATTCGGTTTTTATGACACTGAATCTGAATAATTACATCTGCAAAATAGTAGATATTAGCATTATTATTAATTAATTTAGGACACTGTGTGTATGTTTTATGTTACATACTTATGTTTTATTGTTCTGTTTGCAAAGAAGTGTTAAATAAATTATTTTGATAATAATAATAATATAGAAGAAAATATTGCAGTAATTATTTTTACTTGCGCCATATAATTCATGGTCATCAGAACTAAACCAAATGTAGTTTTAATATGTGTTTATTATGTACCTATTTAAATAATCTGCATTCATTAGGTCCTAATGAAGGTATCGTAAAAAATTAATAGTATTATATTGAAATATATATTTTATTTACTTTGTATTCTGTGTTTGTATTGCATGAGCCGTAATGAAATATGATTATATTGCGTGTGTCCAACACACTGCGTCTCACGAACTTGCTCCGACACTTTAGACGGCAAGTTAGCAATCGTTCATCATTCACGTCGGCTTTCTTGTCACATCTGAAAGATAATTAGAGTTCAGTGTGTGAAATTACTTGTTATTTACTTCGGTTTATGATAGGAAAAATTAGACTGTTCACATTTAAGTTTCTACGCGCATAGTGGCTTTCAAACTTTTGGAAGATTCATAAGTTAACTGGTTTTAAATATATTTGAAAATTATGGTAAGAAGACGAGTTTTTT
Source organism: Euzophera pinguis (assembly GCA_947363495.1). Taxonomy (NCBI): domain Eukaryota; kingdom Metazoa; phylum Arthropoda; class Insecta; order Lepidoptera; family Pyralidae; genus Euzophera; species Euzophera pinguis. The sequence goes on from OX376155.1 coordinate 9,074,991, forward strand.
TTTAAATATCATCACTTTAGTTTACCTGATGTCAAGTAATGGAAAGTGTAGGGGGAACTCTGAACAAACGCAGTATCTTCATGCATTTTATGTAAAAGGTTAGCATATGACTGAGTTTAGGCTATAACAAACTACTAGTGCTAGGATAACATAAATTATGAGGAGGTTCACACACCTTTACATCTCAAAATATACCGCCCCATACTGCGTCATTACGGTGTTTTTTGTATCTGTGAACCTCCTCACAATTTCTGTAATCCTAGTACTTCGGCTAATACTGAAGAACAGAAATTCCGACCTAATCTCCCATCTGAAAAAAAATACACGTTAAAGGCGTCTCAACATTCTAATGTAGTCTCAAAAGGAGGGACTTAAACATAATATATGTTGAAAAAAACGTACAATACTTGTTTGTTATGGATATTTTTGTTATTACACATCTTTATTATAAATTTTATCGATAGGTGCGCTTCGAGGAATAAAATAATATATTTTTTTAATTTTTGAAGCGCACCTTTTAGGAGCGCTTCAAAGAATAATACAAGTGCGGTTGAAAATGGCTGCGCTTTGAGGAATACCTCTAAAATTTTCAACATACATGAATGTGATGCTCAATGTACTCTCATTCAAAATCAATAACTGTCTAGACAACAACAAAACCACAACAGACAATGTTCCAGATGATCTCTAATAGAGAGGAAGTTGTAAATATGCGAGCCATCGCCGGCGGCCGCTCGAGACTGATTAATTATTATTGCTCCATCAAACAAAAACCCTACAAAGCGAACGACAAAGTGACCCAAATTGATTCCAAACTTTGGTCAATGCTAATATTACCAAGTTTGTGATAGATTTATTTTAATTAAGTATTTCGCAATCAAACTTTTTCAATTGATAGCTGGCAATCTGCTAAATGGTTGAATTTCGATTTAAACAATTGCTACTGTAACTGTGTCCAATAGGAATACGTATATAGACGGATTTAATGAGTTTTTAAGTAAACACGTGTTGACCGCGTACTACAAACAAATGGATGGATGTAAGTAGCTTCTCTGTGAAAGGTCTAAACAGCTATTTTCAACTCGAGAGGGCGTTCTTCTTTGTTGATCGTCGTTATGTGTGTAGTGTCGTGTCCACTCACCGATGGGCCGGCTCGGCGTGGGGGAATAATGGAACTCGCATCCAAAGGGATTTAAATAATGGCTCGTGGATCCGGCCGCCGTCATCAGTCTCGATATTTACGCGTGTCGATGTAAAGCTACGGAAATCAACCCCATGTGTGCACGCTTGGTGAGTATTCGAATTTTGAATATGAAGTCTGTTGACGCGGAATAATTTGATTGGTGCCCAGACCGGACAGTTTTATACAAGCTTTTTCAATATTCATACATGCACATGATCTCTTTGAACGATTTGTGTGCGGTGATAAGAAATGCCATTTCGCATTATGAACAAACCACATTTACAACAGGATACATCGTAGACTCGTAGTGTAGTAGTATATTTAATCTATGGGATACGTGCATGCATACCTATAATAGGTATGTGTATTATGCATACTGCATAAAGGAGCATAGACATTGAGACCCTCCTAACTCATTATAGCAATATATTCGGGTAGGTACTGTACTATACAGGTAAGTATATCGATTGTGGTATCAATCGATCTAAGTTCATCATCCTCATTATTTATTTATTTGAAGTTTACTTTATATTCATATCGCATTTCATTTATCGTCAAATTGATATGAGGAAATTTCATGTATGAATTTTAATATTATCCTTTGTTTTAGTATCAACAGTTTGATTGATTGACGATATCAACATTAAGGCTTTTACTTCAAAGTTTCACGTATTGAACTCACAGAACTTGGCTAGTGTGGAGTCACCCAGTTTGTTAGTTTCACCCAATCCAATGACGTTACCTCATCCCGTTCCACATTGAACTCCGAACGTGGGCAATAAGTAAGTGAATTTTACCAATACCAGGTGTGATGTATAAACTTTATCAGTTTCAGGTATTACCGGCGATGGACGCAAGCTGAAGGGCGTTGAAAATAAAGAGCGTATATAAGGACTATATTGGATGTATGGATCCAATTAATAAGTACTGATGTTAAGGTGTTTTAGCAAATTTGTTTTTGAGAATAATATTACGAGATACTAAAGGAATTAGTTTTAAATTAGCAGAAAAACATAATGTGTGAGCCAGCTCGATGAGTGAAGATAAAACAATAATATAGCCAAATAAATTACATCTGTAAGCCACTGTAAGGTGATTTAGATTTATTTTAAAATAAGCTAATTTACTTGTAAGATTTAAGATGATTTGTCTGTAAACAAACCATCGTTAAACGTTTTTGTGTGGTTATTTGCTAAGGTGATAGTTCCTTTTCTCTTCATTTTATGTTGGTAGTTTGACTGGGTGGCTTCAGAACCTATTATTGGAAAATCAGTTTGTAGTTGGAATACTATTAACAGAGTGAGCTCTTCATCCGCATCACGTCACGTTGCGTTCGTATGCGTCCGCCTGTGTCCGGCTTAAATTTGCATTACGAGTAAACTGTAAAACGGATATTGATACAGGGATATTGTGACAAGGTATGAGACATTTGATGACGTTGTTTGCATTACAACTAGCCTAAGATTGTCTGGTAAGTCTATCTGGCAACAAATAGAACATTTCTCGTGACGAGAGTGCAGATGCGCTTCAATGAATCGACATTAACTGTTTACTATTTTTTTTTAATGTAAAATTATTTATCTACATCTACATCTACACTATCTACATCTACACTAATATTATAAAGAGGAAAGATTTGTATTTTTGTGTGTATGTTTGTAATGAATAAACACAAAAACTACTGTGCCGATTTCAAAAATTCTTTCACCATTAGTAAGCTACATTGACCCTGAGTAACATAGGCTATATACCACAGGTGGAGCTGCGGGAAACAGCTAGTTTATAATATATAAGTACTTACTAAAGACAACAACAAGAGCAAATGCGCGATGCATATCAAACTTACCTTACAGACAGTACTTTACCTGTGTTTTATTTAGCACCTTCCTGAACGAGCTGCATTAAATCGAAATCAGCGAACTTTAGTTGCAATTTAGTTCCTTTGATGTTTAAGACTGCGATCGCTTCAATAGATTTTAAAGGAACTTGATCGAAAAGCCCCCTAACCTAGATTCGGCATCGCCAGATCACTGGTCAGGCAGGGCAGTGGAGCGCTGTAAGGCCGAGTGCAAACAGCCTGCGCCTGATCTCGTGCCCATCCCATTGCAACGTGACTTTACGTTACGTGACGCAACTGCGTGTGACCGTGACACCGCTCTCAGACTTGGATTGGCCCCGTCTATGTACATCATATATGTCCTGATTTGACGCTTTGTTTCAGAATTCTGATGTAGATTAGATATTGTTTTTATACTAATAAAAGCACAAGTAAACTAAAATTAAACATAATAAATAAAAACATATTGTTGACATTGTAATTACGTACTGTGTCGTAACTAGAGTTATATATATTCGGTGCTATGGCAGAGTGTTAATCATCAAAGATATGTAAATACTTCAAAACTAGAAAACCTCTCGGATTGATTCATCAATGACTACACCGGTTTTCTCAAAATAGCAATACATTATTACCAAGTACCTATATTATAAATAAAGCAATTAAAACAAACATAGTTTATTGTCATTTTATATCAATTTTGAATGAATATTTAGATAATTGTTATTTTAAACAAAAACTACAAAAAAAGTTATAAACTAAATTTGATTTTATTTCACCACTAAAACTAAGACTTATTAAACAAAAAATAAAACTAAACCACAAACTAAAAAGACATTGATAAATAACGAAATCGCATAACTAATAGATTTTTCTTAATTTAAATAAAAAATGGAGCCCAAATCGCTGCCATCACAGGGTAATGTACCCAGAAGACTGGCGGCATTTCCTCTTTTGATTTAAAATAAATGGTTGTTATTTATACGAATAAAATGATAGGTTTAGAATATGTTAGAATTTAGTGTAGTGTAATAATTTATTTGGACTTATTATGCATCTTCCGGGATGTACTTGTTAAGTTCATTCCATTATCGAGAGTAGTCTGACTCACTCCGTTCGGCCATCAATCAATTGCCAGTCATACAGACTCATACAACAGTCACACATTCACAATCTATACTTATATATATTTTAGGGATTTCGTTTTTGTTTTTTGTCTGCAGATTATTGAATAAGTAGATTATGCAAGAATTCAATATGACACAGAGTAGAGTAATGTTTCTATCCATGTTTATTTTTATCTTTTTATTTGTCAGAGTAATTTATGTATTTGTACACGATTGAGGCCTCTGTTTATCCCTTGATGACGGAAACAAAATACTTTGTTCATAAAAATGGTTATTCAGAAGGGTTCTTGTATATAGACAAGAAAAGAGCATCCAAACTCTATTGTTTTTTAAAGGTTTTTGGTATTTCATTAATTATACACTAAAGACATTATTTGAGATTCGATTTTTTAAGAATTTTAACGACCTTCTTGTTACAAATGCAATTTTTAAAGAAAACCATATGAAACCATATGTAAGTCAGCGTCCTAGACACCATCTCTGCATGTCAAATATCTTGTGTATATTTTTTCAATTTAAACTTTTTTTTATCACAAAAATTTAAGGATAATATATCGGCACATTCGGCACCCTTGGCCGTTGAGGGCAGGTAGAAACAGGTTTTCGTAGGTATGTCTGCCTTATATCGGAGTTACCAGGAAGCTTGGTATCGATAAAAAATGAAGTGTTCGGTTCACGGTCTTATGGCTATATTAATAACATCGATTCTGATAAATGATTAACGTTAGTGTGATCACGCGATGAAAAACCAGTGTTTAATTAAAGTACCTAAGCAAGCAGGGGCTTTGGGTACTTATAAACAGACATTCTATTTTACAGGGATATTTGAAAGTAGTTTCAGTGTCAGAGTGTAGTTCAGTGCGTCAGATTGTCTTATTATACGGCACTTATTTTAGCCATTTCGCATATATCGATTTCTACACAATAAAATGCAACTTTATTAGCAATACAATACTTAGTAAAGTCTAAACTTTACTAACAAAAACAAAGAGTACTTATATTCATGTTTATCATTATAGGAATTGGTGTCATTCATTACAGATAGGGTTATATAATCACAATTTGTTTACACAGCCGGCGGTAGCCGTTCAAATAGTGTTATCATAGACTAGCCCAACATACCGAGCAAGGCAATTGACCCTAATATCAGTTGACGCCGAATTATCGCCGCACGTTAGCTGGCCCACTTCCACAAGGACCGTAAGATCAGTTACGTGATGTGCAGATTGTATTTATACTGTCATTAGTATTTATAGGTTATTTTAATGTGTCACCTTATTAGATCTCCTGACTTCGGGGAGGCACCGGCACAGTTATAGATTTTTGTCATAATAAAAAATTGATTCTTCTTAACTCAATACACATTTTGGGATACTTTAAGTATAGTGAGTAGCTGTAAATAAATAATTAAATCGGTTTCTGTAGTTACTTAAAAATTTGTCTTTTACAATCGTAATCGTATACAACATTTATTCGCATGACATCATCATCTACTTGTCTAAATAAATGGATCCCTATTTCTCTTGGTCTTTAGAATAACTATATCAATTTTACAGATACTTTGAAAAAGTTTTATTTGCGGGCAGTTGTAAATATTCGTTTGGACGTGAAGAGAGTTAATAACTTTCGTAGAGTCTTTTTCAAAGTTAAGTAAAGGTACCACAGGTGGAGAAAGAACAGGAATAACACCAAAATTGAAAATTAGCTTCATGGGTACAGAGATAAAAAATACTTTATTTGTTCTTCACACCATCACATTAAAAGGTCATAAGATTGAGAGTGATATCAACCTAAAATAAATGTCCTTTTCAGAGACATGGGACAAATAATAAGGATTTCTTTAAAATAGGCTGTATGGGATTTAGTAATGCCATACAGGCACGCGAAGTAATAAAAATATAACGTAGCATCATATAGTTATTTTATATTTTTTGTACACGGTAGTAGTCGTAGCGTTTTGCTCCATCCGTTTTAACACGCTAAAACTTGACACATTCTTACCTGGGTAACACACTCAATACCAGAATTAGTTTCCTATTTATGATACTAGTAGAGTTTTAGATAGGATTTGGGACAGACAAGAAATTGTATTTTGAAACGCGGATGTCAATTTAGTGCCTAAGTAATGATGCCTTTGCGTCACGTAATGATGACCTTCGGTTGCTTCACGCTCGCTTATTTACTGGAATTCAGTCTTACTACTTATTGCGACTGTAAAAATTACGTTGTTTCATGGCCTATGCAATCAGTACCGAAACACGACAGTACACGTAATTAGATCTCTTGAGAATTAATTAGGGGATACACCTGTACGGCTTGTTGCAAATTGTAGGGGATGCGGTGACATTTCTTGGAGATAGGTATTTATCCTTTACACGGTACAATAGGTCATACTAGATTAAACTAAAGCCACTAAAGGTTTACTGTTAAAAGTTAAGGTAATTTAAAAAATAATCTTATATCTACATCCAAGTCAATATCTTTTTTGCCTCATGTGGCAAATCATTGACTCAAAAAATTGTACTTAAATAAAATCTGATAAAGTATGAATTAAAGCTTCATAACGGCACTGGCATACAAACTAAATAAGGATTTTCCGGAGTTTTGTTCCCAATACTAGTTTTGGTTAAGCATCACCATTTCGGTTTACCAAATTATTTTTATCTACCTTATTTCAGAGTCATAGACCAAATAATACCATTTTCGGAACTTCGTGTTTAATTACGCAAACGATTTGACTTGTCGCAGATGTAAACTGACTGAAGTTTGTTTCAGGCAGTCTTCATTATTAATTTCGTTTCAAATATCTCACAATTATTAAAATTAGTAGTGCAGAAAATCGTCTGCAATCAACCATGAACTGCGTTATTTCAGAAACTGATTAGGTTGATTGTTAAATATGGATTACGACTATCTCTAACAGTTTTTGTATGTATTGAACATATATCGATGTTTCGAATGCCCCATGGTAATATGTATCCAGTTTATGCTGGCGAGTTCAAATAAGACATTGACAGAAATGGAAAAAACGATTGCCCAATATAGAGAGAATTATTTGGGATTTCTATTAGATTTTTAGGCAACAAAGCGAAAATTGCATACATACTGCCTTCTAATTTAGATCGTTATCGCTGGCCCATAATCATTATTGTCTGTAACATGGAAAGAAAGCAGCACGTCAGTATAGGTTCAGATATATCTAGTCCAATACTCGTGTTGCGGATGAATAATTTTTGTTTTGTAATTATTTCTAAGTATGTTAACAGGGTCGTAATATCCTGTTGCATTGTACTGTGTCATAAATACAGTGTATAACGGTCTAAACTTATCGACAGGGGTCAGGGGAAGGGAGGGCTTGCCTCCTATCACAGGAAATGGTGGTCAACGCCAGTGTGGCCAGCTTCACAGCACCACAAAAATAATTAGATACAGAAGGATAACCTTTAGACATGGGCTGTGACGTGCATCATCGTGGACATCATATATGGACATTTAGGCGTTTTTAAATTAAAATATAATTTAGTATGCCAAACTTTGACGAAACCCCCATAGTTGGTCCATATTTAAAAAAAATAGTATGAGATCCAAAATGTACAGCATTTTAAATAAATTCGGCCAATTGTTTTGATTAAACCAAAGAGTTATTTGTCAAGTGACTGTTTAGTATGAACTTTCTGTTAAATATAATCAGGTGGGTCGCCCAGATTAGAAAAATCATTAGGCTTACAACAGCAGTAGGATCATGTCTACAATGCTCAAGTATTAGTTATTTCTGTGGTCATTCTATACTTACTTTATTTTATGACCGCATCGATATTGCATTCGCGAGAAACAGTTACGGATATTATGTGTACTCTCTATATTAACATTTGTTATCGGCCTTATCAAAGGGACCAGGCAAATAGATTTGTTACTGATTGCAGATGCTTTGTTTATTATCAGACGACTGTTGAGTGACGAGTTTATTTAGAGGAAAATACATACATAATTTTTTTTTTATTTGTTTTATATTATGTTTACTTATGTTGTGTATGAATTTAAACTTTTCATAAAATATATTCTATAATATATTTTTTACCATAACTTTTTTGCGCCGAACTATTTTTCTGTTTCTCCCAATGGTTGACTGGTAGAGAATTTTCTTATTATATATAGCATTAAGTCCGTCAATTGTTATATTATACATATATTTGTACTTATAGAACAATTTAATTTTTATAAATTGATTAATTAATTTTAAATAATACCCTAATTAGTGGGAAAGTTCAAATAATATAACCCGAGACATGTGCAACATAATGAAAATGGCAAGTACTTCACCAAAGGATACAAAAATACGGGCAGTTGTATTTTAGCTCGTAACCTCAGCTGAACACTAACGAGGGATCATAGGCGTATGTTCTACTGCGTTCGTGATTAATTATGATCGCCTGGTACAAATTAAATATAACACAGCAGGTGTACGTTACGTGTTGATCGTGCAAATGTATAAAAAATTACAGAAAATCAGACCCTGGTTATTAAAGAGTTTAATGAGAATAGAGTAGACTGAAGACAAAAGGGCCTCACTATGCTGACCACAAAATATTTTAATACGTGCAACGGGTCACGAAAAAGATGCTATATATTGAGAGAGCAAACGGAGAACGAAAATTCCTGTACTTACGACATGTCGTGATAGAGGCTTATTAACCTCTTTAGGTTCTTCACCCCTGTAGTAATTAGAAACACGTGTCCCTTTGCCGCGACCTTTGATTTCCATTAAGTATTTTTTTTTAATAAATGTTAAAATAAAACTTATTTTAGGTTATGTAAGTCGCGGTATGGTAATCAGTGAAAATTTGCAATCGTGATAAGCTTTATTACAACATTTATTTAAAAAAAAATTGTTAATGGAAATCAAAGGTCGCGGCAATGGGGCACGTGTTTGTTCACGCTATTTGATATGGTATTATTTAAATATATATCTCCTTCTTTATCTTGTTTAAAAAATTCTCGATTGCTATGATAGATAATCTGTGTAATATGACATAAAGCTAAATAAAAAGTTACACAGTCTATAGTTTCTAATTACAGGCCTCTAATCAAAATAAGGTAAAATTATTAATTGGTTGCACAGACAAAATATAAAACAAGAAGAGGCTGCTCATGAGAATATTACTGTAATCACACTCATATCTCTTGTCAATCAAATACCACATATATTAAATGTATATATAGCATCTACTACAAAATATTTAATTTATATGAGAATAAAAATTTCGTCTCTACATCAAAATGTATACCTACATAAAAAAATTACAGTATACTCTATAAAGTAGATAAATATTTGTTTTTCCCCCGAGATACGTATATTTTTCCGGGATAGATCTATATAACATTACGCTTTTTACTCGGAATAGTGTTTTTTTTACTTTTTTAGAATATTAGTTGAATGCATATTGAAATCACTAATCAGCCCAAGTAACGTTTTGCTTATCCCTCGGAATTCTATGACTTTTCCTGGATGAAATATTTTAAATGCTTTCTTGTTACACTGGTTACCTACATTTTTAATGCCACATTAATCTGTCTGGCAGATAAATTTTTGCTTGGCCCTCGGGTTTCGTATATTTTTCCGGGATAATCCCGGTATGCGTATTATTAGACCATACATCAACTCAACGCGACCTTGTGTTGAATAGCAGGATGATTCATAAAACACATTTTGCGACTCTGTGCTACTGAAATCATATTACGGCTCAACACCAAAATGATGTATGATTTCATCTAAGATATTATAAATTTACACGTCTTAAATTGCTACACTCGTTGAACACTAGAATGAATTCAGGACAAAAATCTAATGCTGGAAGCGGGAATCATCCTCGCTGTCAAAGCCGCGCCGCCGGCCGCCGCCGTCGCGCAATTTTGATACCTACCTATGGAATGTATACAGAAGTGCAATTTCTTTCTGTAATGCGGAGAAAAGTATGTCGGCGTCTCTTTCGTATCACTTCATCAGAATCACTTATGCTAAGTTAGCTACAGGCAATGATATTGACGACAAAGATTTTTTGTAGTGGGGTTTCACCTAAAGGGAATGGCTGACACTGTCAGATTTTTCAGGTTGCCTAAAGGCATTTAACACTGCTTTACTACTGCCATCTATGGATATGTACCCTAATCAACGGCTTAGCATGCCTTTCGAAGCATATAATGCCACTAAATGACGACCAATCAAAAACGGATAGCATTTTATCGGTGCTTGACGCACGAAATCGTTACGGATACGCGCTCTGCGTTCGTCTAACGGTCACCTCAATTTTTACAATTACATATTAAGCCACACTGAATGACCCACACATTACATTTCAAATATTTTTTACCTAATCTCATACTGCAATGTAAAGATTAAAAAATTAAAAACGGAACTTGAATGCCAGTCGTTATACACGTGCCATCAAAATACAATTTAAAAATTAAATTATGATACAGCTCATGTATGACGCCTGTATCATAATAAACCTTTTATAAATTAAAAGTACAGCTTGGGCAGGACAAAGAAGGTTGTTATGCTGATTTTCTATATTGCGACCTCCTTGGTCCTTTATAATCTGTGGACGTGGCCAATACGCGTGCGCAATCTAAATCAACAAAGGATTTCATTTTCAAATTCGTTTCTATTTTTAAATAATGTCTGAAAACATAGCGATATTGAAGAAAATTTTACGCCATTTTTTACAGATTTATATCATTTATTATCCTGATATTATAAATATTAATAAAAACTAAAGCTAACACATTAGTATAAATAATAAACTAAAACTAAACAATAAAAGTGTTATAAAATGTTCAGTCCCGACATAAAGGTGCCCAGAAAACTGGCAGCATTACCACGTTGTATGGCAATGCTGATTTTTTGGGCATGGATTATTATTTATCTAATTTTATGAGATTAGATAAGGTAGTGTATGAAACTCTCATACTCATGTAATGCTATAAAAAAAAAACACGCCTACGGCTGTTTTTTTTAAACTTACACTCGTATTGTAAGAACCCTTACTATGCAACAGTTTCTTATTTTTAAACGGTATGGTCTAATAATACGCTCCCAGTATATAAGGTAGGTCCATGTCAAATTCCAAGTCAATCGGTCCAGTAGTTTATCTTTGATGCGTGCACAGATAGAAATAAATCCATAAAAATGTGATTTGTCATCTATATTCATAGCTATGTCATACAGGAGATAGTTATGGAATATTTGGAAATTCTTAGTGTCACACTTAAAATTTTTGATAGCGAGAGATAGATAAGCTACAGTTTTAGAAAGTGCAATAAATTATTAATATTACTAACGTAACTATAGATTTTACTTCGTTTTTAATAATGACGAAAATAGACTTATCGCGGCTCTAAGCTTTTGACTCTAGCAATCAAGGTACACACGTGTTTCATGGCCGCGATCTAATGTTTTCTATGACGTAACACGTAAATAACATGAAATCGATCGCCAATAGGCACACTACACATAAAGTTAGGCAGGTGCAGGCAGACGAGTATTAGATCTTAGATTTGGACATCTCTGTCGGAATGTACGAACTCTATTTGGAAATGACATGGGAATTAAAAATTGTAAACAACATAATAAAAACAATAAGGGTCCTTCAGGTGAATATTATCAGAGGCTCTATCATAAGAATGAGTGCTTTTCAGTTTTTTATGCATTTTTTTTTATAACGCCAGTAATATGAATTAAGCTTACCTACTCACTGAATGAGAATGCTTGTGTGTCGATGAAACACAACATAAATATTTGAATGTGCAAGTAATATATCAATTATATAACGTATACTTTATTGGATTTAAATTTTACGGTTTATTTACCCACTATATGTTTCCGTAAATCTTTTTGAAATACAACACACAAATCCCAAATCGAATCGTTAATGATGACACGTTTATGACTTATACATGAAAGGCGTTGATTATTGATTTATAGTTCATAATAACAACGAAGAAATGATTTACACAATCATATTTGCACGCTTTGAACTTCTTATCATTTCTTGATTAATGCATCCACGGACCACGGAACAGCGCATGCTCAACTTATGTAGGTATAATGTAACGTTATTGAACAGGATGGAACACTGATAGGTTATTGTTGCCGGTCTAAAATCTTTGGACAAATTCCTAATAGTTCAATGAACTAGATACTATGACAATAGACGCAATCGATAAGATGGAAAAGAACCATTTCTATAAAAAGAATGTTGAATATTGTTTTGTTAACCTTGTTTTTGAATTCAGTACGTTGACTTTTTTAATAAGTAAATATAAGTAGCACGAGTCGTAGTAATGGATGATGGATTCTTCAGACTCTTGATGAGGTAGATTAAAAAAAAACAAAAAACAAATTAACATAGTTAATATAACAACAGGCATTGAGAACCTTCACCTTTATGAGAAAGAAAGCCGCAGTTGTTAATGAAGGAGAAATGCAAACCACGGGCTTAGAAAGCATACAGCATGATATATCTGACAGAGAAGAGAGAGATATAACCACATTTATCATACTATTTATAGAAAAGCTATAAATCTTCCTAAGAACAATAAAGACTAGGTGTTTTTTTCAGTATATAATCAAAAAAACAAAGGTGTAGATTTACTAAAATCTATATGTCAAATACGTTTGATTGAGGGCTAAGAGAACTGTGTGCCGGATGGCTGGGCCGCGCGCCATAGGACGTGTGTCGATTTGCAAACATGGACATAACATCTATTGTTTTATACCTGTCTACTGTTCTTCTGTAGCTGACAGCTAGAACACCAGCAATAAAAGATAAATTAGCTGTAGATTGGATACCTAATTATTTTGTAAAGAAATTTTAAGTGAGTACTGACGCTATGTTCTAAACTTACTTTAAAAATTTAAGAACTGGCATTTGATAGGGAAGAATGGAAAAATGTCCAACGACAAAAGCCTAGCTCTTAAATGAATGAATGCAAGTCGACCTTATCAGTATAGGTACTTAATTTAGTTCAGTTGTTTAAATTATTTGAAATGGATACTTATTATGAGTAAGTTTATTGGGAAACCAGTTGTTCTAGCTTTAAATGAGGTAAGGTAACTTTAAAGCGGATAAAAATATAGTCTAGACTTGCTCATAGACCTAGGATATATATAATAATAATAAGAATAGGCAACATTGCGCGAATGTTATTCATTGTCGCGAACGAGTATGGTAGACGAGGATGCAGACGATTTGTGTTGAATGTTAAGTCTGTGGCCAGCAACGGACTTCGTGTAATGAATCAGACAGTGTGACGTCATTACAGAAGTGAGTTTAGCCCGAGGACTTTATACATTCTTATACATTTGCGTAAGTATTCAAAATTAGGTAAGTTATTTACATGCTTGGACCAGATAAGAATAGAGGTGTTCTATTGAAATTACCAAAATATATATACTATAGAAGGTCAATACATGCGTTATCATAGGATGCACAGTACATGTGTCTCGTATTAGCAAGTGCGATTGAGCTAGAAGGACATACATAGAATAATAAATCCGCAGACAGCAGGGGTGATACCGTCGGTAAGACTTCTCCTGAGACTTGGCAGCTCGCCCAGACATCGTGCCAGCAGTAGCAGCCAGGCCACGTGCTGCTCAAACAAATAACAACTTCACCGTACAAAAACATTGATTTATCAATTTTGATAATCTGGCATAATCCGTAATTACAATTTGAAAGAAAGAAAGTTTTCTTTAACCCATTTAGACCCAAATACAAACCAGCGCGGATTTTATGGTAAAACCTTAAAAGTAGTAATGATTAGGGCTTAGTAAGACATAACATGTCAAAGAATTAAAAATAAAGTTTTTCCATATATATAAAAAAACACTGTCCTTAAATGGGCCCAATGGGCTCAAAAGATGTACATACATCTCAATCCCTAATTATTTAATACTAGCTGTTTTCCGCAGTTCCGCCTGCAGTATATAGTCTATGTTACTCAGGGTGAATGTAGCTTTCCAATGGTGAAAGAATTTTTGAAATCGGCACAGTAGTTTTTGAGTTTATTCATTACAAACATACACACAAAAATACAAATTTTCCTCTTTATAATATTTCTGTAGATTATTAAATTATATTTAACAATACAATTTTACATTGATATCGAGCTTCTAAGTAAAATATAACTAGCTATAGGAATGGTTTTGAGGATAGGTGGCCATTGTCACATTGAGTAAAATTTAACATAGGCGAAGATTTTACGATTTTTTCTATCAGGATTTTGCCACTGCAATTCATTTCATTTCAATCATATGTGTTTCTGGGCCAATTATCTTGTATATCCTGGTGTAAGGTGAGTCAGTCGAATCTGTATGCCCTGATATCATTATTTAGAAGTCGCCTATTTGCTTCTTCTAATATTTACTTTTATTTCATTTGTAGTCCACAAATTCGTTGACCCTGTGCACCCTGGTGTCTGATTTTTTTTCTTAAGTTGCTACCTAGGGTGTGCTTACTGCTTAATACATAAATCCATCAAGTTGGACATAGAGAACCTATGGTATTCAGTGTCTGTTTTTGAGAAAAAACGGGTTTCTGTCATTGATTTCTCATGATTTTGTAAATTTTGTTTTGGCTCTATAATCACTAGTAAAGTTACCTATTATATTTAGTCCTGGCTTCATCACACGGCCTTAGATATCTTACAAAAAAATGCTTCAAGGATTCCTCTTCTTCAGCATGGTACATGTAGGACAAAACTCTAGTTTTTTTTAACAATATCAACTATATCTTAAGCGATTTCGGAATCATTTTCTTCGTTTCAAATACTTTATAATACTTGTTAAAAAATATTTTTGTAATTGTTTGAGCTACTTTAGAAACTGACAAAGAAAATTCTATAGGTAGTAATTTTATAGAACTGTGATCTACCCGTTGGACCCGTTTGGGGACATTTCACTAATTCGTCTTTACTGATGTAAAGCTGTTAGGAAGTTTGAGATGTTATAATGTTACTTATTAGATGACACTACAGGCAAGATTTTAATGAACGGAAAGTTTTGCAAATGCTATTCTTTCTATAAATTATTACAATCTGCTTTTTATCAAACATGGTTTGGTAAATGTACTAAACAAAATCGCTTATTTTAGCCAAAATACAAAATTGGCACCAATAATTTAATTTCTCATAAAAGGCAATACTCTATAGCATTACAAAATTATAATACAAAAGATTATAGTTCCAAACATAAAAATAACAAAAATATTTAAATGCCTGTTCCCAATTGGGCACTGCGGGCATTAATGGGTTTAATAACATAGTTTGAAATACATTAACAATACATCTTATCAAAGTTTATGATGCCATCAGCCTGCAAGCAACCAATTTCTGAGATTAGCAAAAGAATAGCCCAATTTATACTTAGCATAGATTTGCAGTTTTTAGCAAAAGTTAGGCAAAATTATACTTAGCATAGGTTTGCAGTTGGTTAGAACTAGGTTGTTTATCTACACTACAGAATGATTCAAGCGTGAATAAGACGCTGTTTTATGAACGATGGTTCCGCGTAGTCAGTTTGTTTAGTTCAAAATTACACTTGAATCGACCGAGTTGATTGCAAATACATATCTCATGTTCAGACTCGTAGAAAAGTGGCAAACTTTATGGAAAAGGAGGTAAATCCGTAGTACCCAAACGCAACAAAAACTTGTGTTTTTGTTTATCTCAGTTTTAATGGTAAATCCAAAATATGTCGTAGGTATATTAAAATGAAGAGATGTAAGTGTTATATAATATCATTATTGTATTACTGGTTCGGACGTTAAAAGGTCGGTTCTCATTAACATAGTTATCACAGCCTATGTATGGTATGTAAACACCAAGGTTTTAGGAAATCGCACTTATATTAATTATGAAATAATAACATCAACTAACTAGTTCATTATGTGATAAAAGTAGGTAATTAAGCACAACATTCATATCATAATACCTATTGTAAACTTTCGACCTAGCTGCATATCTACTACCTGATCATCATACTTACTGATACCACTATTAAAACTACGAATACTAGAATGCAGACATAATGATAACCATATTTAAATATGATTATCAAATTTCTTGTCGGAGGCCAATACTCATTTTGGGTCGCTGCGCCATCTTGGTAGTAGTAGTAGTAAATTTCTTTATGTATTAACTAACAAAATACAATATTGTGCTTTTATATAAAAATTTAATAATGTCTAATCTAATCTAAATAAAAATGCGTTAAATACTACACTATTCGTTTTTCAAATTTAGATTTTCTAGATCTACCAAATCCAGAATAAAATTCGTAAATTTTCCTATTCGGAGAAAATTCCGGTAACCTTCTACGCCGCCGCATGCGCTATTCAACGAGAGTAAAAGTCCTGCGTCCACTTCCATTTCAATTTAAAAAAATATATAATTTGTTAGTATGTAATACTGCGAGTGATGTAGCTAAAATGTTGTGTACCAACCTTTGCCAGTCACCGATGCAATTTTTGGTACTATTGATGAACAATGACACGTCAAACGACGATTCAATTTCCTTATAGGGAGATGACTCATTACTAAAACCTGGGTTAAAGAAATGTTGTTGTGTATTTATTTTAACATACTTATCACTAAGCATCTTTATAATTATGAATAAGCATATTACATCCGCATAAAATACTCAAGTAAAACTTCGGTACCGGAAGGTTTATAGACGTGTTTTCCAATGGGTGATATCAAATCTTGGGTGGAACAAAATGTCGTCATAGACAGTCTGGCTACAACAACTATATGGTTTTAGGTTTACAAAGCAAATAAAAAAACATAAAAATATAAATAAATAAATAATAAATATATAGGTACAATTTACACAGATTGAGTTAGCCCCAAAGTAAGTTCGAGACTTGTGTTAAGGGATACTAACTCAACGGTACTATATTTACTAACAATAGATTATATGCAATCGATTCTAAGTTTTAAACTGAGCAATTGTGCACCGGACTAAATTTCCTGTAGAGTCGTCCTTCAAATGTCATTAGTGGGCGTGATGGTATTGTTGGCACATTAGCGCGCCGATTAGCGCGGACAGGCTCGAGGCGCGTGCTTGCCCGCTTGGAGTAAATCGAGGGCGTTGGCTGTGCCGCTTATGAATTTGCTTCCAGAGGCACCCATATCAATATTTATTTCATGTCATAAACCAAATTTTAATACTCTTTTGCATATCCATACTTGCATACTAATATTATAAATGAGAAAGTCTATCTGTCTGTCTTTTACGCTTTCACGGCCAAACCGCTAAACGGATTTTGATGAAATTTAGTATGAATATAGTTGAAGACCCGGGGTCAAACATAGGCTACTTTTTAACGCAGGCGGAGCTGCGGGAAAAATCTAGTAGTAAATAAAATGTTTAAGTTTTGTTGTAACAAAATTCACAAAAAGAAAGAGGTACATTCTCCAATAAATTATTGATATCACTATTGAAGCTAATAAATAAAGTCGCGGTTTGTTCCTCTTTCATACCTAAACTATTTTTATTATTATTGTTACAATTTTACAGAAACGAATGGACGAAATGGCATGCCAAATTAATTCCGTTTTGTCATAATTTACCCTCAGAATTAATAATAGATCACTTAATGGAACTGTACTGTAACAGTTTATAAATATTTGTTGCAAATAAATATTCTACCAACCCACACACACCCTCAATAAGCCAAGGTCGCTCGTTTTAGTACGTCAACCATTTAGCATACCGAAGGGACAATGACAGCAAAGCTAAAAATAAAGAAAATTATGAGTGAGTGTACAATACATAGACAATAAGCTAGTCTTCATGTTTATTTAGTTTCGGGACTTTAATTAGATTTTATTCTAAAAGTAATGTTAGTTTTAAAACTAAATATTTTATTTTGTCAAACTAATATAGAAGTATTTTAAACAAAATATAAAAGTTGTTAGATAAAAAACAGGTATCGAAATAAAAAAATAGTTATAGAAATCTATACACATATTCTTTCGCATATTTTCAATCACTCATGTACTATTATTTTTTACACAACCGACTAAAAGAAAATTGTTATGTTTTTTATATTTTTACACATGTTCCTGAAGGCACTCTACACTAAGTTCTGTTCTAGTTGTTCCAAACGTCTCTCTCATTTTAGAAATATTTCGACGGCACTCTTTGTTGTATTCCATCAGAACCTGTCGGTTGCCCATTTATAGATTTCACTTTACTCCAGGTCTTCTTAATATCATCCATATCGTTCAAGATATAAGCTTGGTACCTTTTATCTTTGTCCAGCAAAAGGTTCATATAGTAATGTGTAATGTGTTCGCAGTTAGGTAGATTATTGTTCTATTTTCCAATGTTAAGGTAGCAAAGTGACCTTACACTCGTAGCCCATGTAAAATATCTGTAACATAACTACATCATCTACTGGTTTACATAACAAAAGCGTCGACCTTGTTACTCACTAGCGTCATTGGACAGAAAGACTGCACACCAACATTACCGTCGTTTTCAATGAGTGAATCACAGCAGATCTGATGTCACCACTATCATAACAACTTAATGATTAGTTGACGGTTGAGTTGTCACGGAAAAATTTAACATTTGGATGTCTATCTATTTTGAATTTTGTGTTTTACTCAAAATTGGTGGGTCGAATGATTTTCTTTTAAAACACCGGTTTTCAGTGAGTCATAGATTTCAGAAATAAAACTCCAAGGGATTTAAATAGTATCTTTCCAATGGCCACTGGATGCTCCCTAGTGATAAAGGCATGAAAAGTTATGATCAAGAAGTAAATACAATTCTTATTTATTTATTCAAAAATATTAAATAAAATATAACTTTTGCTTCTCTAGCGTGAAATATAAATGTAAAGAACTTGAGTAAACTCGATGTCGTGCTAATTATAAATACATGAAATATTACTGTGACCATATGAGCTGGTTGTGCGTGCATGCGAATAACCACGATCGTATATTATTCATTACTAGGAAGGTAAGGAACGTGTTTGTGATTGACAATGACTGTTATTTAGCTATGTCTAACGATCAGTGATATTTAGCGCCATTATTTGCAATGTTTAAAAATGAAAGAAAATTGCATAATGTAAACACCCACAGATTAAAGGAATTACAACAGATAGAGCCATCAAACATATTTGTATTCGTCACTGCGTCCTAAAAAAAATAGACGCGCCATATTTTGATTGGTTAATACAATTTTACAGTACTACTTCTAGATGGTTACTTCATTTACTATATGACTTAGCTTTTGAACAGGCAACTTATCTCCTTCTAAATTGCAGTGTAGCTCTGTCCAACTGGTAACGAATTCTACTAACTGCTCGAGGCGGATTCATATCAGCGGCGAAAAATCAAAATAGTGTGAAATCTTATTTTATGTCTTACGTAGGCATTGTAATTTATGCCCTTAATTGATAGAACGCTGAAAAGTTATATGAAAATGATTTAAGTACTATCTATAACACAAGTATTGTGTTTATTCAAATTTGTTTGTTATATCTTTATTGTACAAAACAAAATTACATAACATAACAAAAAACAAAAGTACAATGTCAGACTTATCCCAATTAGGGATCTCATACAGTCAACCAGCGAGTGACAAGAGAGGATATGCATACCGGAAGGGTAGAAGCGTGTGTACAATATATAATATAATAAAGTGAAAATATATTAAGTAAACCTACATAATTTATTTCTGGTATTCTTTCACACAACAGAGACTTTTAGGCAAAGAGCATCGAAACGCTCACGAAACGTTCCATTCTCAATACTTGCGGATGAGTTGACATTTTAGAATCTTATCGAAGTTCGTTAAAATCTTGAAGAAAAAATATTGGTTATTCTGGTACGCCAGTTGTCTTACAACTTTGTAATTGCTGTTCTGAAGAATCTTTTGTGGACAAAATGGTGAAACGAGTTCATTTACATCTTGTTTTTTTTTAAACATAATTTATATTAAGGTGTTATTAACTAGTTACAGAAACTGGTAGGTAAATCATTATGAATGCCAACCTTACTATTTAGACCATTTCATTTCATGTGTACTTTTACTAAACAGTTTTTTTAAACGAGTTTATATTTATAAGAGACCTAACTACAAAAATTTTGTATGAAATTTGATTATTTCTCGAGTGCATTATTGATATTGACTACATGACGTAACTATTTATTAATCCAATCAATTTCTTATAAAACTTTGTCTAGATTTGAGATTATATTTCAATACTATAGTTTTTGCGGTAACAGTGTTCAATTTCAATGATTCAAGGTTCTAAGTCTAATGAAGTATTATAGTAGACAGGTACTTATACCTACCTACAAACCTATGAATAGCAAGAGACCTTCATGTCGATGGATTTGCCGCAGTGTGACGTCTAGTCATTATTATGAGGATAATGCTTCTGCGTAACAAATGAACATTTTTTAATTTAACTAAAATACCGTTTAATTAAAAAGGTCGCATGTTCGTCACCACAGTTCGGTAAAAAGTACTTTTTGCTAGCAAACAATACTATTAAGTTTCTTGTAGAGGTAGACATTGATTACTGATTTTTGACTTGCTACGATTGCTCACTTTCTGTACACTTCTATCTCGTCACTGCTGTTACACGGACTCATATTTACCATCAAGTCTATCATCACAAAATAATACAAATAGGAGTTTCTAAGTAAGTCCAAGACGAGACGTTCTGAAAAAGTAAAGAACTCGATACATTATTAAAAATGTCGACATTTTGTTGTGTAACATTTTATTATTTCTTAGCCATTAGCAACGTCTTGAGTTGCCTCAAAGTGATTATAAATAAAATTTTAACAAAGTCAAAAAGTCACCACAAAGTGGAAAATTCCTTTTATTCGATTTGATAAAGTTTTCTTGGCACTAATGGAAGGTAAGCAAAAAGTAGACAGGTGAAAACAAAGGTATGCCAAGGATGTTGGTAAATAGATTGGCAAGACCCTTCACACGAATCAATTTCGTCGAAAACAAAGATCTTGATTTATTGCCGTTCTATTTCCTGTCAGATGATTTGATTTCTTAATAGAGGATAAAATGTATTTTAGCAAACCCTGGGCCCCAAAGAAACCATAAGGATGCATCGGAAAAACTCACGACATGGGATATTTTATAAAAAAAAATAAAATGTTGTATCAATGGCTGATTGTGTTGTTATTTATAGTTGGGATAAGTTACTATAGGTTTTCTTTAGCATGTTCGATTCTAAAAGATCAGACTGCGCGATATAGAGATAATTACAGCTTACCGTGTCCAGCCGCATAACACCAGTGCGTGTTATTAAATTCCAAAATTAGGCGTCACTTGTCGCTTAATAGAAGAACTGACGTAGCCATAGACTAATTAAATCTAACTATCGTACATATCTTTATAGTTTGTGTCTTGTTTATGTACTTTTACTTACCTCTTTAGCGACGATCTATGATTTGAGACTGCAACTAATTTACGGCACTTTATTTTTCTGCTTAGTTGCTAAGCAACTTCACTTTCTAAAGCTAGAAGCGTAATTGTACTGAAATACATAATAATATATCATTAACATAAACGCAGATGTATTGTCGTTGAGCATCATCATGGTCGTAGAGATCTATCTATTTATAAAGAGAGTAGCACAACACAGAAAGGTTTGTGACATTACTCAACAGTACACAGAGAACAACAAACTGTAGGTAGCAATAATGTTTAATACTTCACACTGGTGCAATTTTAATTTGCAGAAGGTCTATCAGAGCATTGCACCACTTGTAAATTCCAGGCGAGTCGGAATGTTTCCCATGTTTCATGTACGGTGCCACAACCACAACAGATGGAAAATAAATGTGCATGAAGTATGTTTGATACCCTTGTACGCCACTAAATGTGCAGTCAGACGATAGTTTTTAATTAAAATCGTGCGTTTTAGCTAGGAGACGAGTTTTCTGTAATGTATGTAATGAGTATGAGTATGCATAAAAGCGAAAGGCCACATATTTCTTTACTCATGAAATCTCATTATGATGTCTACTTTATCTCTTGAGGCTGAAATTTCGCAGGTAGGTGTTTATAGTTAGGAGACATCACCCATGGAAATTTTCTCCAAATTCGCAAGGGAACAGGATACCAGGTTCGAGCAACTGATAGTGTTCTTATAATTGTAAGTAGATGTAGTACTTAATATTACTATGGAAGATTAAATAAGGAAAGATATAAATCTAGAGGCGGAGCATGTGACCGGCAGTGAACTTCTGTAGGCTGAAAGGAACGTAAGCCCAACACGCTATAAAAGTTAAATCATGTTGTGTAAGTAATTATTAGTTCACGTCGACAGTCACTAAATACGAAACCGGAACTTAAAGCGGAAGGCCGGTCACCATAGCTATAAACGAGTCGTTACCACGCATACATTAAAATATATCAACATTATTTCGACTTAACCAAGTCTTGACAATTTTTCACAGTTAAACCAGTGGCTAATGTTTCGTGGAAATAATGAATAATGTGCGCGAGGGAAATGTAAATGAACGGAATGGCGAACGTTGGTCTGGATTATATGAGATACTTACCTACGACGCTAAGCTTTATTTTATTTTTGAACATAAAATATATTATTGTTCAAATTGTAAGTATGTGACTGAATAGAATGTAAAGTTCATAATTTATTTAAATGTTCCCTTTTTTTTACCAGACCTTTTCATTAGAGTATCGGTCAGTCCCGTGCTTGAGCGGCACAAACAAGAGCTGCGTGTCACGGAGATGAAGATGCTGCGCTGGCTGTACGGAGTGTCGCATAAGGACCGCATAAGAAACTCCCGAATTCGGGGTAGCCTTTGTGTCCGTGAGTTCCGTGACATTGCAGATAAGTTTCAGGAAAGTCGCATTCGATGGTACGGTCACGTCTTGCGTAAACCGCAACATACGTTAGGAACAAGTGTCTGACCATGCCGCTTCCGCCGGGACCTGGTGGAAGGGACGCTCCCAAAATGAGGTGCCTTGACATCAAAGCACGATATGCGGATAGTGCACTTTCTGCCAAGGATGCTGAAGACCGGGCGAAGTGGAGACGTAAAGCTAGCAAAGCAGACTCTGGGCTCTGAAGCAAACAGCAGAGTATGCAATCGGGATAGCGCTAGGATGATGATGATGATGAGGATGAGAAAAAAAGATTCTGAAATCATAACAATTTAAACTTTAAAGAAACACAGTATTCGATGTACCTACCTATATCAGTTGTGTCAATACATTTGGGTGTTCTACCGGCAATTTGGCTATTGACACTTGGAAGTGCAGCAATCATGTCCGATGCCAATTAATTGGCCTCCAAGGTATTCTCGACTGCCGTCGAAGCAAACGACTAAGTATTAATTAGTTTTGCTTCCACCAGTTAAACAAACAGTAAGCTTCAGTATGGAAAATTTTTTTTTTTCAAATAAAAAGAAGTAAAGGTCATTATTTTATGAATTTCATAAAATAATGACCTTATTCTGTAGTAACACGATTCTTTTTATCCTATGTGAGACTGACTCAATGAACATAATTAATAAAAACAAGGTACTTATATGAAAATATATTATAAATAAAAATAACTAAATTTGAAACCTATAAAGTACCACATCTCAATTGACAT
Organism: Euzophera pinguis; assembly: GCA_947363495.1. Classification (NCBI taxonomy): domain Eukaryota; kingdom Metazoa; phylum Arthropoda; class Insecta; order Lepidoptera; family Pyralidae; genus Euzophera; species Euzophera pinguis. The sequence continues at coordinate 9,098,811 of OX376155.1, forward strand.
TTATTTAAGTATTAAGCAAGTGTTTCCTAAGAGTGTTATGCAAAATATAATAAAAGTTGCCATTAGGCATGTCGCTGCTAAGTACCAAGTTTATCTTTTTATATTCTATTGAAAAGATTGGTATGTTCCAACTACTATTGAAAACATAATTAAGTAACTTGTCATAACAGCTATATCTCCTGTTCGAAACTCGTATGCCGCATTATGGCCAATGACTACAATACTCTCTTAGTCATAAGAAGAAACGAATATTTGAAATGTTCAGGTCATGATTCATAGGTGCATAACCGCTGCATTCCCCACCTTCTCTCGGACCTTGTCTTGGTGCGCCGAACAAGTAAAATTAAAGCGGGCCATTGAGTGGCTGCAGTTTGTTAGCCAGCAAGATAATTTAACTTCATTTGTTTTTAATGGTATTTGTTTCATAAATATATTTCATAAAATATTTGTAACTAGCTGTTGCCCCGGGCTTTCAATTATATTTATACCAAATTTCATCAAAATCCGGTCAGCTGTTTGGCCGTGAAAGCGTAACAGACAGACGGACAGACAGACAGACTTTCGCATTTATAATATTAAATATGGATTTAGGACTGGAACATATTTACCTATTAAGATCGTCTAATGGCTAAATTTGTAAGCGCCTGTCGTCGTTGTTACGGCAAATATTGGAATCCGCAACTGGTGGATGATTTTAGAATTGCTAGAGTTGAGGAAAGAAGCAAACCTCTCTTTTCTTTTTGTTCTACAACCATATGATTTATAATTAAGAACCGCTTTCAATAACATTAAATGGATGATTTTAGAATTGCTAGAGTTGAGGAAAGAAGCAAACCTCTCTTTTCTTTTTGTTCTACAACCCTATGATTTATAATTAAGAACCGCTTTCAATAACATTAAATGGATGATTTTAGAATTGCTAGAGTTGAGGAAAGAAGCAAACCTCTCTTTTCTTTTTGTTCTACAACCATATGATTTATAATTAAGAACCGCTTTCAATAACATTAAATGGATGATTTTAGAATTGCTAGAGTTGAGAAAAGAAGCAAACCTCTCTTTTCTTTTTGTTCTACAACCCTATGATTTATAATTAAGAACCGCTTTCAATAACATTAAATGGATGATTTTAGAATTGCTAGAGTTGAGGAAAGAAGCAAACCTCTCTTTTCTTTTTGTTCTTTAACCATATGATTTAGAATTAAAAACCACTTTCAATAACATTAAATGGATGATTTAAGAATTGCTAGAGTTGAGGAAAGAAGCAAACCTCTCTTTTCTTTTTGTTCTTCAATCTTCGATTTAGAATTAAGAACCGCTTTCAATAACATTAAACAATCTTGAAAAAGACCTTAATGTAATTAAATTTTAGTACCATCATTACACATTGATTGACACAGAGCCATTTGGGGAATACTTGTATAACTTCCAATGTGTCGCATTGTAGAGACGAGTAATTGTAGTTATCGTATTAGCAGGCGCGAAAATTATTTTGAGTAGTTGTTGTCCGCGTGTTACTCGGGCATACATGGCCTTAAAAAGTACCCTATACATAATAATAATATATAAAGGCGTAGGGATGTGACGACCCCATCGCCCACTGGGTTCCCAGTGCAGTCAGTCTCCGCAGGGCAGCTTGTGGCGAGCTGTTGGTGAGTGGCGACACCGCTGACCTGAGTGCTCCCAGGGGAGGCATCCGTCCCTAACCTCCGGCTTCCTTCGCCAAGGTCGGAGTGAACGTCTATGAGAGACAGGACCCCTACCTCTGGCTTACCTTAGCCGGCTGGCCAGAGTGGATTTAATAAAATAACATGGGTAAGGCGCAGAATATGTAAAAAATAAAGAATATATACGTTAATTTATATGTAAAAAATAAGTACATAGACAATTATATTATGTGTTTTATATACATATAAAATACATATGTAGTACACAGTACAGTAAAATACAAATATTGCACAATACTTATTGCGAACAAGACATAAGTTTATTAGGCGGTTCGAACGGTAAGGTAAATAAGTTGTTAACAGAATCATATAGCAGATAGGAAATGGGCTTACAAAAAAAACAAAAAAAAAGTTTTTTATAAGAGAAATCTGCCATTAGCCCTACTAAAGCAGCCCACTATCTAACTAGGCTCTGTATGGGGAGTTAGCCCCTTTTTTTCTCATCATCATCATTTCGAGTAGGTTACATTGTCAATCGACCATGAACAGGTCGCCATTGAAAATGTAACATACTGGTATCAGAGTTGTGTTTTTTCCCTGGGAACCCGAGATTTAACTTACTCCATACCAAATTTCATCTAGGCTATCTTCTCAAAGCACTTGCAATTGATCTCATGAAATTTTGTATAGTTTGTATGTGGGTATCGTACCCATACCGTTTGGAGTCATTACTTTTTTATTTACACGATGACTACATAATTATTTGAAACATAAAATTACAGGATTAAGCGCGTAAAATACCTCCATACTTCCGACGTTTCAACCATGTTACAACGGCCGTGGTCACGGAACGACTGGCTCAGCATTTCTACAGCTCCATACTTCCAGCGAAATCGTCTTTCACCGGCATATTTTTATTTTTCCAAGTACCGTCACAAAACGCACTAACTGTGTCCTTATTCCGAATTTTACGCGCTTAATTCTGTAATTTTATGTTTTAAATATGCAGTGCGTTAGTTTAAAAGGTAATTTACATGCATAATTATTACTTATGCCTGTGGTTGTGCTAATGAAGAAAAGATTTCGTACAAAGTGCTAAATTAATTTTCGTAGCAGGTCTACGAGGTCTCCGAAAATTCTCTTGGAATAGACCTTTTCTCAAATTTTGGGGTTTAGATTAGATCTATTAAAGAAGAGTTTGTTGGACCTTCCCGAACATTTTTCTTATATTTAATAGCCCGGCTCGCGACGATAGTTACAAGCTGAAATAAACATAATGGGCGGGCGAATAAATTACAAACTTTAAAATTGTATTTCCCTTTATTGATAACAAACTCTAGGCGGGTTTTGGAATTCAGCACAGACATCCTTCATAAGATCGTCGCCTTGCCATTCCTTTCCGTTGATAAGCACATACGGAACGTAGTTGAAATTGGCCTTGTCACTCTCTTCACCGTAATACTTGAGCAATTGGATTCCTTCTTCACCCTTGGCACATTTTAATATGTCACCTTTGTTAACGTTCATTTGATTTGCGCACTGGAAGTTAAAATTTATATTAAGATGGACACATCTAAAGGACACTTTATAGCTTATGCCTTTTTTCCTATGGATATTTTTTATAGCGACAAAGTTATTAACAAATGACATACTTATTTCTTTTTTCTAGATTTTGGGATATATGTTTAGGAATGAATAAATGAACACTTTATAACAGATGTATCCGTAGTTATAAAAATACACAGACAAAAGTATACGTTAAAAACCTATCAAGAACTGCAGAATTAGTGTTTTTTGCAGGCTGATCTGTGAGAGATGGGAGCTGAAAATTGGCGAGCTAATGCACAGAATAGAACAACTTGGCGCTCTCTCGACGTGTCTACTGTGCTTACATTTATTGTTTTGTCAATGTACTATGGTATCAATAAATTTCTTATCTATCTAACATATCAGGTCGCTGAAGCTAGCTGAGTAAGTACAAAAAGGATCTACCATTTTCATATTATTATATTCGTAAGGTTTCATTTTTACCTTCTTTGCCGCATCATCATCTGATCCTTTTGACTGGCCATTGGGCTCCATCATACAAATGTTAAAGAGCAAAGCCTGCGTATGATTAGTTATAAGTTTAAGGCTGCACGCATGTAATTTATTACCATAGCACTCCTTGGGCCCATGTTGACAAACAAACTCAATTTTGCCATCTGTCTCCATTGTCTGAAACAACAGAACTTTTTAAGATTTTAAATACAATTAAAACAGTGTCTATCTTTATTCTTAAGTTTAATTAAGTTCCATCCTTTGCTATGTTACGATTGAAACCTTTATTATATCTTAAATAATAAATTAGGCAAACGCTGGACGCATGCCGCTTCCAACTGGTCTTATTGGAAATGATTAGGAGAAGCCTACGTCCAGCAAAAGAATTGCTTATTCGAGATTGAAAAATAAAATAGCTATTTAAATAACTATAACTTACCCTCGCATTTCCGTACGGATATGTTTTAATATCAAGATTTTGGCCTAAAACATTGACAACTTTCTTGAACTCTGTCCGATCTAATTGTATGCATCCCGGGCAAAGGCTTTCGTAGTAAAGTTTTAAGTCAACTGATTCTGAAAGCTCGTTATTCTGAAACAGTAAAGCATTTTATTTTTATTATTTATGATTTTGTGAGTGTTTTACTTTTTTTATTCCCGTAGAGGTGAATTGTGGACTAACGGAGGTCTCAACTTACCTCATTCCGATTTTTATTGTCATAGGTACGATTACATTGGCAGTCGGAATTACCGATCGAAATAGTGAAAAACTGTGGACGCCCTCTGCCTCACCTGGGGGCCTTAGGATACTAACCCTCATATTCTTCTCTTAAACATAACCTTAAGGACGTCCTTCACTCAAATTCATTCGAGGGCGCCTTAAGGGCGTCCTCGGACTTTCCTTGAAAACGACATTCTTAGTTACAATAACAATTCTAAACACAAAAATTGAAAATTACAAAAGTATATACTAGTAAAAAATAAAATAAAGTAAGACCTAGGCCAAAAGTGGCAAAAACCCGTTTTTTTGTCCACTACTTAAACTTTCATTTCAATGACGCCTCAAGGTACCCCTTGAGTCAAGGAAGCTTGTGACGACTAATCATACCAATGAGGTGGAGTAAGGTTGAGTCGAGTTTGAGTGAAGGTTTAAGAATACGGGTGTAAGTCAATCATTGGCCTAGGATGTTGGTAATTAGGGCGCTGGCCGCAGGGCTGTCCCTTCTGAATAGAGGGGCAGTCCAAACGTGCGTGCGGCGGACGGGGGGATCGGTGGTGGACTTGACGTTTGCCACCCCGGCCGCCGCGCGCACAGTGACGGGTTGGAGGGTTGAAGAGGGGGTGGAGACACTATCGGACCACCTGTATATACGGTTCGAGGTGTCTGCCGCCCCCGGAAGTCAGGCGGCATCGTCGTCACGGGTGCGCAGTCGATTCCCGCGCTGGGCGCTCACGCGGCTCGACCTCGAGCTGGCGGAAGAGGCGGCTATTGTTGGCCGCTGGAGCCTCCCGTCTCTCGTGGGAATGGGGGCAGACGAAGCGGCTGGCCGCTTTAGCGACGCTTGCACTGCAGTGTGCAGGGCGGCCATGCCTAGCGTCAGTCGCCCCCCCCCCCAGACGGGCGGTGTACTGGTGGTCGGCGGAGATTGCCGCTCTCCGAGCCGCCTGCAACGGGGCCCGTAGAGCGTACGGCCGGAGTCGACGCCGCAGCCCCCGTGACGAGGAGAGGGATGACCAGCTGTATGCGGTGTATGTCCAGAAACGTGTGGAGCTACAGCTGGCCATCAGTCGGGCCAAGGAGGAAGCCTTCGAGGAGCTGGTGGAGGGCATAGAAAGGGACCCGTGGGGTCGCCCGTACAAGTGGGCGCGAGACAAATTGCGTCCACAGGCGGCCCCGTTGACGGAGACCCTCCAGCCGGCTCTGTTGGAGGAGATTGTCGGGGAACTATTCCCCGGCAATCCGCGGGGGTTTTCTCCGCCAAGAATGGCCCGACGGCCGTCTGACGAAGCGGAGGCTGATCCGCCTTCCGTCACCGACGTCGAAATAGAGGTGGTCCAAGACCGCCTCCGGACAAAGAAGAGGGCACCGGGTCCAGACGGGGTGCACGGGAGGATGCTCGCGCTGATCCTCGTGCACCTCGGAGAGAGGTTTCGGGAGCTGCTCAACCGCTGTTTGCGGGAGGGGCGGTTCCCGAAACTCTGGAAGGAGGGCCGACTCTGCCTTATTCCGAAGGGGAGTCGGCCCTTGGACTCGGCCTCGGCGGTGCGACCTCTGGTCTTGCTGAGCGAGGCTGCGAAGGCCCTGGAGAGCGTCGTGGCTTCGCGCCTCGTTCGGCACGTGGAGAACGGCCCGGGACCGCGTCTCTCTGACGCGCAGTACGGGTTCCGGGCCGAGAGGTCCACCGTGGATGCCCTCAGGCGTCTACGTTCGGTGACGGAGGAGGCGGATCGGGATGGAGAGGTGACCCTGGCGACGTCGCTCGACATCGCCAACGCCTTCAACAGTATCCCGCACAGTGTAATACGGGAGGCGCTCGAGTATTTCGGGGTGCCCCCGTATCTGCGGAGGCTGTTGGAGGCGTACCTGGAGGAGCGCTTCGTCCTGTTCGAGGACAGGGGGGGGTCGGATGGTTCGGCGCAGCGTCGGATGCGGTGTCCCGCAGGGGTCGATTCTCGGCCCTATACTGTGGGACATCGCGTACGACTGGGTCCTGCGGTGCCGGCTTCCCCCCGGGACTGGTGTCATCTGCTACGCGGATGATACCCTATTCACGTCCCGGGGTGCGAATTTCGGTGAGGCGGCGCGGTCGGCCGAAACGAGTCTTGCCCTATTGGTCGACCGCATAGAGAGGCTTGGGCTTCGGGTCCGTCTGGATAAGACCGAAGTCCTCCTCTTCCGCGGGGCCCGGACGCGAGGACCCCCCCCAGGAGCGCGCCTCCGGGTGGGTCAGGTGGAGTTGAGGGTGAGCACCCAGATGAAATATCTGGGGCTCATCCTCGACGGACGATGGTCCTTCGGCCCCCACTTTCGCGAGTTGGGGCCGAGGATCATCAGGACGGCTGCTTCGCTCGGCCGACTCCTCCCCAACCTGGGTGGGCCAAGCGAAGCAGTGAGGAGGCTTTACTCTGGCGTCTGCCGGAGTATGGCGATGTACGGTGCCCCCATCTGGGTGGGCGCCCTCACCGCGACGAACAAACGCCTTCTGCGACAGGCGCAGAAGGTGATCGCGGTGAGGGTGATACGGGGGTACCGTACAGTGGCCTTCTCTGCGGCCACGGCCCTCGCGGGCGACCCGCCGTGGGAGTTGGTAGCGGAGGTGCTCGCCGAAGTGTACCACTTTGTGGCGAATAGGAAGGAAATCGGCGAGCGCCCTTCGGCGGAAGTTGTGCGGCGGGTGCGCCTGCGAGCGCAGGCGGAACTCGTGCGGAGGTGGGAGGCGGACCTGGCGCAGGCAGCGTTCGGTGTCCGAACAGTGGAGGCCCTGCGTCAGGTCCTGGAGAAGTGGATGATGAGGCGGCGCAAGCCTCTCACCTTCCGCATGACGCAGGTGCTCACCGGGCACGGTTGCTTCGGTGAGTACCTGCACCGCGTGGCCCAGAGGGAGGCCGAGCCTCGCTGCCACGACTGTGGCGAGGCTCAGGACACCGCTCAACACGTCCTTGAGCGGTGTCCCAGGTGGAGCCGGCAGCGCCACGAGCTGGCCGCCGCGCTTGGCGTCACGGACCTGTCGCTCCCGAGTGTCGCCAACGCGATGCTCGAGAGCGACAGAGCTTGGGCGGCCATGGCCTCCTTCTGCGAGGTCGTCATGTCGCAGAGGGAGGCCGAGGAAAGGGACCGCGAGGACGATCCCCTCGCGGACCCGATCCGGCGGCGGAGAGGGGGGGTGCGACGCAGGCGCTACCTAGCGCGCCTGGAAGCGCCCCCCTAAACGGTGGGACTGGAGCAGTCCCACCCGGTGGCAGAGGCCCTCCAGGTGTCGGAGGGCCTCTGAGAGTGGTGAGTCCGGTTTCTGGTGAGAAACCGGCCAGTCGCAGAGGCGTCTTGTGCTAGTCAGATCCGAGGCGCCTCCCTGCAATGCGGCCGATGGCATCCGCAGGGGTTTAGTGGGTAGTCTGGGCCGTCTAGCGGCCCAGGAGTCCCACACTCTGTGCGTAAACGCATTCCCCTGCGAAATCAAAAAAAAAAAAAAAAAAAAAAAAAAAAGGATGTTGGTAATTAGAAGGTTAGGCAGGTAGTTGGAATATTCCGGGTCGAAATTTATTTCAGGATGCTACCAGAAAATGGTGAGATGACTAATGTGCTCTTTATAAGTTCTAATAATTTTTGCATTTAAAAGGTTGTTACCTTAATTTCCAGGAAATATAAATCTTGTATCCGTGGTTTTATTGTAGCACCTCTATATCTTAATATATTATTATACCAATCTGAAAGTAGAAAATATAAGGTGGACCTAAATTAAATAAAACTTTCAGTGCTTAATAATTAAGTCATTTAAAACATATTTATGTGGGTTTCATAAATTTCTATACGCTAGTTTTCGAGAAAAACATTTATGTTTTACTGAATTGTAATAATTAAGACATCCTGTAGTGGTTTTCCTTTTGTTTCACTTCTATTTTGTTGGCTATACTGGCAGAAGTTGTAAAACTTATTTTGTCTTTGTCTATCACAAACGGAATAAGGAAAATAACAAATAAATTCCATTCAAATGTAGTTTGACTAGAGAGCATTGATAGATTGTTACGATGAATAAATTTTCTAGTGTGCTTTCTAATGTGTAAAAAAAAAAATTGTTAGGAAAATGGAAAAAAACTTGCGTGTGGATTTTTAAAATTTTGCTCTTAGTACTTTTCTTTGGCCGTTAGAAACCACCCTTCAAAATATTTGCAATTAATAAAAATCCACCCTATATAAATTAAAGAAAAATATGTCTATCTATATGTAGAGGAGAAATAGGAAGAAATTGTATTAGATAAGTCTAATCCAATTTCTTCCTATTTCATCAACTAAGGTTGAGGATCCCAGTTGCATCCTCAACCTTAGTTGAAACGCTCAAATTATAGAGAGAGAGGGAGAAAGAAATAAGACTAAACCTTATATAAAATGTTGTCAGTCGTATTTTGTTTTAATTATTATGTTACATGATCGTAATTTCTTTTTCTCTCTTTCTTTTGTAAAATTGTATTTTACTTCTGTTTGTGGGCAATGAAAGTATAGTAACTATTATTTAATGTGACGAGTATGAAAGCATTAATTAGTTCTCAAATACCTACCTAAAACGAGAGCATTGAACTTGATATTAGCGAGAGATTAAAACCGTTTGCTAATAATTGATTTCATTATATTATGTCCAGCAAGGAGGAAACGACAAAAATTGTATATTTCTATACAGGTACTGACCATAATAGTTTTGAGCTACAGCATCGTTGAAAATACACAGAAAACATATAAAAAAGAAACTATATACACCAACCATTATAAAAAGATAGATAAATAATACTTATAAAAACCACAACGTTCTTTATCTAACAGTGTTCCTGACGAACTGACGATAAGCGCTACTCTCAAGTAATGTTCTTTGTATGTTACTATTTATTAGGTATAAAGTTAACATACTTAAATGATAAGGAAATAAGTAATAATTTATGTTTTTACTAAAAATATCCGCATGTTTGAAAATCCGTTATTGTAGATAAAGATTAGCCTACATGCCATTTGTATGAATAATAATTAAGTGTTAATTGGCATTTCTCCAATTATTGAAATTGTTTTCTAAGATTTAATTGTTGTGTATTGTTAACGTTTCCGTAGTCTCGAAATGTATCTTTGAAGACTTAGTACTGGCTTTTTGATACACTTCTCTGTACATGGTCATACGAATTTATAAAATAAATAAATGATAAGCAAAAAACTAATAAATTTATATTTATTTGTGATATACATATATATTTTAAATTGAGAAAGGAATCTAAATCTCATATCGAAGAATGCTTAATTTTAGAAATATCTGCACATCCTGCACCGTCAGGCGCAGCAGGAGCGCAGGGGGACATCCGCTTACTAGATGGTCGGACGACCTGAAAAAGGTTGCGGGCAGTGGGTGCACGCCATTTCCACGTGGTCATTTTACAAAAAATGATATTAAGATTCTTAAACTTGAAATATTTACAGAAATTAAAGTAAAAGTAAATATCAAAATCATTAAATAAGATCTGTCGAGAGGGTAAAAGAAAAATCAGTAGTTCTCAGGAAAAAATTATAGGGGACAAAAAAAACCCGAAAAAAAATCTGTTTATTTCGAATATCTTTGGGGGAGGCCTATGTCCAGCAGTGGACTGTCTGCGGCGGGTACAATGATAATGACTGCACACCAAATTTCAAATCAACTGGCTTCGAACTGTAGCATTCAGTATTGACCTGATTTTTGCGACTTTTTTGAAATCTCGTCTCGACCTCTGCCAGTTGCATGCAAAACTAGCCTAACCCAGATTTTTGGGTCCATGTAATATTGTTAGAATCAGACAGGCTTGCAATTAGCTGCATATTTACTGAAAGGGGCTGAACCAACGAGCGCTCCGGGCTTTGGGTTTATTTGATGAACGGCCATCGACCTGACCTCTGCTGGCACAAAGGTAAATTTATCCAGTGCACTGACACGGAGCGCCGCCGATAAAGAACTGGAAAACTTTTCGATTGATTTTTCCAATAAAGTTTCTGAAGAAAAAAAGGAGTGTTAATTGACGCTCCTTTTAACGATAATAAATCAATTTGACTAGAACTTTTTGAGATTTTAGCTAAGAAAATTGCTGATAAGTATAGAAAAAAATTAGAAGTCCATCTCTAATAAATCTAAAATTATGTATATATTCCTAAGAAAATAAGGCATTTGGCCTTAGAATCTTTGTTCGTCTTCGTCGTTCGAATCTACCTAATAAGATAGATTCTGACCTCCCAAGCGAGGTGTGGTATTCTACTCAAATATAAGCAGGTACCTGGGCGTAAATCCATTATATCCCACCAATAAGTTTAGTATCCCATGTCGTTCTATTTGATCACAAGCATAAAAACATAATTGTCTCAATCCTGAAACCCTTGAGATCTCTAGACAAAAGAAAAAGTAATAAAAATGCTTAAATCTTTTCACAGAGTACAAGAGACTGTCCAATAAATAAAAAAAATAGCCAAAACAAATTTTAAATTAACGAAATTTAAAATATTTATATAGAGCTCTTCATCCGAGCCCATACATCCACATGTCGTACACATGCAGTGCATGCAGTCTGAAATTTCTTGTAAAATGTCTGAAGGGCAGACGGCGGCGAGCCATGCAACAACAAATTATTTAGGCTACAGAATGTTATATGCATTGTAACTCCGTGAAAAGGCAGCTGTTTGTATATTTATCGAAATTAAAGACGATAGAAATGTTAAGTTACCATGGTTGTTTCAGAAATTGAACTATATAATTTCTACACGTTACGATAAATCACACGTGATCATTTTGTGAAAAGTGTAATAAGATATTTTCATATGCACACAATTGATTTTTATGAATAGCTGGGAACACTGCAGAAGGCTTCCTATGGTCTCTTAATTCCAGGCAAATACGAGTGAGTGAGCAATAAGGCGCAATATGTACCGCGACATCTCGCTGACTCACTCTCATTTGCCTGTAATTATGAGATGATTGTAAGCCATCAGAGCGAGCCCGCTTCTTGGCCGATTATAATCCATATGCATACTTTCATACTTATATAATAATATTATAAATGCGAAAGTCTGTCTGTTACGCTTTCACGGCCAAACCGCTGAACGGATTTTGATGAAATTTGGTATGAATATAGTTGAAGACCCGGGGTTAAACATAGGCTACTTTTTAACGCAGGCGGAGCTGCGGGAAAAAGCTAGTGTAAAATATATAGTGTATATGTAATCTGATCCCAAAGTTTAAGTAGGTTTGTGTTCAACTTCAGCTCTGAAAATGGTCACGCCAATCATTAAACAAAGATTATCATGAAATTAATATTTATTTAAATAGTAACTGTAAAAACCTACTTCGTTTAGAGTGAGTGTAACTCCAAATTACTTTTTAATTAGCCATATCCTTCACTTTTAGGTTTTTCTTTCAATGAATAAATGTCATATGTGTAAAGCTCTCTCTTTTGTGACGCAGCCTCGGCACAATAGCATCGCGCTAAGCTGTCGCTCTTTTGTTAGCTTACCGCAGCCTCACATATTACTTTTGTCACAAAATTGAGTTTTAGCGTGGTTGAAGACAGATACAAGTTGCTTCCTGGGAACATTGATAGCCATCTTGAAAAGTTTTCAGGTCTTCACGCTTTATCTATTAAAATATCAACCTGAAATTTAGCATATAGTCATAGGAGTTAGAGACTGAGAATGTCATATGTGCCTTGCATCCCGGAAGAAAACTGTTCCTGAGGGATATAAGTACGAGTTCAAAGCCGAGGGCAAAAGAGAGAATATAGTTAACTTTAACTTTTCACATAAATAAATATAAAATTTATTTCGCATATTCCATGCGATGACTCTTTCATAGGCCCTAACAATTCGTTCGTTTTCTTTACGATTATCGCTAGCAATAGAATCGAAACAAAATGCATAATAGTTTTCGTATCGAAAGATGCAAATACAGGCTGTTCCAAATGTTCCAATCGGAAACGTGCCCTATCGTCAGATTTGATCGCCAACGGTTATCAACGGGTACCGGGGCCCGGCCACCTGAACTGCATTTTTTTTTGCCCTCGATACGGTTTTTTACAACCTTTGAATATGCACCTGAATGTCCGGATTAAAATCGGAACTGAATATTTCTGCTTTTATTTCAACCTGTACAGATTCTTTTGAAATGGGTTGACCTACATAAATCAGTAGGTAGAGTAGGTTATCTTTGTGTAATCATCATCATAAATTTGTGTCTGTGGAATTTCTATCATCAGTTAACACGTCATAACGAGATATATCTTAGCTATAATATTGTCGTCATTTTCCAAAGAATTACTAATGGCTCAGTGCTACTAGGCAAGGCAAAATATGGTTTGGCCAATTCTCATGGCTATATACCGATATGAATTTTGGTGTATAATTACTGCGGTGGTTTTTGATGAGTTCTAAATTCAACATAAAACGGATGACTGTCAAGCAGTGGTATCCCTCAAGGAGTGTAGAATTGTTGCTTGTAAGGCCAGAACAGATTACACAATAAAATGGATTTGGGTCGCTGAACCATTGCAGTAATTAAGTAAAACTGATGATTATCATGAATAATTCTGTGGAGCACTTACCGCCTCAGAAACTCCTAAGTTGTTTGTCAATTTACAAGTAGGTAAACTACTTGCTTAAGAATACCTACTAAGAGAGATTTCTGGTCAGTTGATTTATTTCATCGCGGCATCAGTCGGCAATCCAACAACTTCAACTTAATAAAAACTTTGCCGGTTCAAATCTACAGCCATCGAACGCTCGGCTACCTCTTCAATGTTGAACTCTAAACTTGGCTAACTGGAAGGATTTTGATTCAATCTGAAAGGTTTTCTAAATCTTCATTGCTGCAATACCAAGTTAATTTTAGTATGAAGTTTTTGTCTGTAAATCCGATTTCTTTGTATTTCTCGGTGAATAGGTAGATAATTAAAAGTCTGTTTTTTCCAAAACATTTTCAAGTATGAAATCACTTCATACTCATCTAAAACAACAGCTTTTGTCTGTCATATAAAATAGCTGGAGTAAAGTGAAATAATGCATTACTGGCTTTTCCAAGGTTGCTCTTCAACTGTTCAGCATCAAAATGAATAAGAGAAAACGGAAAAGCGGAAAAATACAGTCAAAAGCTCGTCAGGCAGGTGGTCGACGTGGGCGGTTTATTTATCTGCAGTGAAATGAAAAATTGAAGCGGTGTTGTAGTGCCTGTGCCCGTTGCCCTCGAACCAATGCGAATGTACACCGAGCGAACTTTAAAAAGTATTTTTAATGACCTAGTTTCACATTTTTACCTTTCAATAAAAATTTATCTGCTCCCCATTTAGTATTACACAGCATGCGACGGGAAATCGCGTGAGCGGTATACAAATATAAGCAAAGTGGGGACGTTAGACATTCAGTTTATGACCATCCACAAATGGATCGCAGATTTTTCCTAAGTTTTATGTCAAGGATTAGAATCAGCTAGCACTGAAAAATAAATTTATTCATTGTGCGGCGATGGTGACATCCCAGTAGTCTGATAGTCTCCTACAAATATGGTCAGTCGAAACTATTGCAATTTGACGAGGTTATCCAATGACAAACCAGTAAAAAAAAACAAAATGCATAATATTTTTAAGGCTACGTACTGATAAAATGATTGATAAATAAATATATTAATGCTTGTTATTACCAATCAAATTACCAATGTGCTGAATAGTACAAGTTGGAAGACGTCGATAGGTATATTTATTTATTTATTAAAACTTTATTGTTCCACTACACATATGCTTATAACAATTGGCAGATTTAATGCTAAGAGCAGTCTCTACCAGACAACGTCAGTACTCGTGTAGATATAAGTAGGACTATTGTTTCTGTGTTCTTATTTGTCACTATTAATTAATTCTCCTATTCAGTTTGAAGTGTTAGTAACAGCCATTCAATTTTATGCAGAAAAAGAGATATCCTCATTGAGATAGCTTCATTGTCTCCACAGAAAAATTAGATACATTCATAGGCCAGTTTGTTGGTACAAAATAATACAAAAAAGTTGTCTAACATTTTCTTAGCCTTTCCTGAATAATACCACAGTTTATCCTGATAATGCATGTTTCTTGTAGCAGGTGACGCTTCTCACGGAAATACCAGTATTAAAGCCTCGTCGAGGGCTCCCCTAACCATGTTAAATATTAATTTGATGCCGGACTGCGTCAATCGAAAATAAAATGTGCACAGAAAGGTAATTAAAGTCAGTAATGGTATTTATCATAGCCGTTTCATTTTCAAGTCGATAGCCGGACATGCGTTTTATAACGAAAATGAACCTATTTTGGAGTGCAGTTTGGATAGGTCGGCATCACGACGGCATCATCGAAACGTAGGAAATTGAAGATTTCGACTTCCAAACAAATCCACTGATCAACTGAAATTTTTCTCTATTTTCACTTATTTTTTTATCATAAGGTGAAAAGTGATCTAATTTCACGTACGTAGGTACTACATGTAATTACTATTATTTAAGAGATTAACTTTTATCTAATTTACATAGGTTTTCATTTACTTTTCAAACGAAATTTGAACAGAAAAAATTCTATGAAAACAGTGCTATTTCTGTTTTATACCTCTTTTATACATGCTGCCTTCAGTTTCGTTGCACTTAGAATGCTCCTAATGGAGTTTTAGTTATTGTGGTCTCGTATTGTTCTAGAATTATATCGTGGACCTCGTTAGTAGAGCGCGACCCGCATATCCGTAGCGAATGCACGCGCATTGACACGACACGAAATGACACGCGTCAAGCGACGGCGTGTCGCGACCACTATTGGGTTGGTCGCTATTTCTATCTTGAGTTTCGGAGGAACGCACGTTAACCCGTTGGTCCCGGTTGTTATCGATAGATAGCAGTCGTGAGGCTGTATCAGATGCCTTAGGGCAGCCTGAAAAATTCCGACAGTGTTGGCCACTAACACACCTCGGATCATGTTCCTGTTGGTTTTGTTTCCCTGTAAAAACGGTTACGGATGTCAGACGGCAGTAATAACCAGCGTACCCTAGGTTACGAAGCGTAAGCTGACGAAGCAACTAGGAATACACGCTACGATGATGAATTGTTCTAGAATTATTTATTTATGTGCATATTGATAATCAAAACTATGAATTATTTCTTTACTCACTTCATACAAGATTTCCGTTACACGCAATGAAAGATGATTTCTGACTCCGGTTAAAAATAGAGACTTGTTTTAAAATTGTATACAGTAAATGACAGTTTTAGCCCAATATATTTATTTATTAGAATTATTTAAATCTTGATATTCTTTTTTAAAAGAAACAATAGCTACGAGCTGCTGGAGTTGAAATGAAATCTGCCAATATACTTCCAATTGGCCTCGTTCCGATTCTCCAATAGGGTTGACTGTCAAGGAGATAGGTATATTTATTATATATATATATATTTTTTTATATCTTTATTTATTGAAGGAGGGTTTTTTTTAACAATGAAAATGCCACCCTCATAGGTGCAGCGACATAACAAGAATTCACAATCTACGTTTAATGGCGGCACTTACTAATTTATAAATCATTCGAGCCTCATCCGATAACGGATAGGCAAGTAAACTATTATATATCCCTACATCTATGGGGTTTACATCAAACATACAAATTAAACTACATCTCTCATATTCATTGCGAACACACTCCACCAATATGTGATAGACATCTTCAATTTTTCCACACTCTTTACAGTTGGGGGTATATGTATATTTATTATTATGTATGAGTAACTAGCGCTACCTCACCTGTATTTGTTTACAACGTCTGAATGACAGAATATTTTTATAAATTTAGTTTATACTTAAAATATTACTTAATTATTTAGAAAAGCTGTTACCTAATATAACCCTTGGTCAACTTCGTTGCCTCTTTTATGCAGTGCTGTGTGTGTAGCAAATCTTTCACCATACTTCGAGGTCTGCGAATACATCAAGCAAAAACATATCAGGTATCCTCACTTCTTATTGATCCACAAGATCTGATTGTAGCCAACAAACTAATAATCATTAATCTTTACTCAATACATCACTTCCACTACAGACTCTCCTCGGCCAGTTCAAACAGTCAACTCCTTTGTTAAAACGTGTGCTGCGAGGAGCTAGGTCCACTGTAGCAGAAGCTCTCGCAGACGTGATCACCAAATGTGTTGTACCCAATGACCACG
Source organism: Euzophera pinguis (assembly GCA_947363495.1). Lineage (NCBI taxonomy): Eukaryota > Metazoa > Arthropoda > Insecta > Lepidoptera > Pyralidae > Euzophera > Euzophera pinguis. The sequence continues at coordinate 9,115,441 of OX376155.1, forward strand.
TCTCATGGCACAACCTTCTAACTTTTTCTTATAAGACTTTTTATATACACGATCAAAACCATAGAAATATTTCTTTGACACAAAAAATAAAAAATAACACGCTTTTTCTCTCAATTCCCTTTATCACCACTCAAAAACCTGAGTTGCGGAAAAGGAATTTCGACTTGTTTGGGAAGGTCGAGGAGAAAATACACGATGGGGACCTTAAAGGAGCCAGCTGACTTCTTTTTTCTAATGACTCCGTTGCCCCAGACACGCCGGAGACCGTAGCTGCCTTACTATAAAAACACCCATCAGGCCCTTCTGTTCCACATTTTGTAGACCCTCCTTTGGATCCTTCCGCATGCCTCCAAGCCACAAATAAAGACGTACTTGCGGCTCTTGCCTCTTTTCCAAAGGGATCGGCGTCGGGCTTGGACGGTATCTCCCCGCAGCACCTCATAGATCTCACCAGTCATTGCACAGGGATTTCTGGTGAACATCTAACCACCAGCATTACTAGACTGGTGAATCTCATGATTTTGGGAGATGTCTGCCAAGACTTGAAACCGATAATCTACGGGGCGAATCTGATTGCCCTTTCTAAAAAGGATGGGGGTGTGCGGCCGATCGCAGTAGGGTCTACATTTAGACGTTTAGCTGTCAAAATTTGTGTTCGGCTTACTCGGAAAAAACTCCAAAATATTTTTGAACCAGTACAGGTCGGCTTTGGGACTTGCGGAGGCTGCGAAGCAGCGGTACACGCTGTACGAACATTTGCCCAAAGCGATCTGTGTGAAGTAATATTAAATTTAGATGTGAAAAATGCCTTCAATTCGGTTAATAGGGATATTCTGCTGAATGAAATTAAATTGCACATACCTGAACAACATACATACAACTTTTTGCTCCAGTGCTATCATAGCCTATCAAAATTAGTCTATAGAAGTAGTTCGGCCGTAGGTTGTCAGCAGGGTGATCCCCTCGGTCCGGCCATATTTAGTTTGGCAATTAATTCAGTAATTAACAAACTAAATTCCAAACTTAATGTATGGTACCTTAGGTGGGGACTCTTAAACTGTATTGACGGATTTATTAGAGATTATTAAAAATTGGATGGATTTAAATTTTGATAAATGTGAACTGTACGTATCTGACACTTTAAATGCTTCTTTATCGTCACAAATTATTCAAAATTTTAACAATGTTGCTCCAAACATTAAAATAATTGTAAACGAGAGTTTTCACCTACTAGGTTCACCAATATTTGAAGAGGCCATACCTTCCGTCTTGAGTAAATCAAAATTTAATGATCATTCGGACCGCCTTGACAAAATTAGCAGTCACTCTGCTCTGTTTATTTTGAAATATTGTTTACTCATCCCAAAATTTTACTACCTACTTCGTTGTTGCCCCATTTGGACATTCCCCCATCTGGTTAGTACAATCGATATTCTTTTGAAATCAAAAATTGGACAAATTTTAAACATTCATTCTAGTGAGCAGGCCTGGACTCAAGCTTCTCTACCGATAAGTCTTGAAGGCTTGGTTACTCGCAAAATTAACAGTATTTCTCTGCCGACATTCCTGTCCTCAATCCACAGTACGTCAGATCTCGTAAGTAATATCTTAAAAGCTTCTACAGCTGTAAACTGCGACATCGCGTGCTTGATTGAGGCCACGAATTTTTGGCTTGCCGGACCGAGCCCAAATTTACGCCCAAAAAACAGAGGGCCTGGGACATCATATCTTCCTAATCCGTTTTACAATCATTATTAGACTCGATTTCAGGTAAAGATAAGGCCAGAATTTTAGCTGTGTCGAGATCTGAATCTGGCCACTGGCTACATGCGTATCAGTCTCCTACATTAGGTACGTTTATTGACCCTCTAACATTCCGTATAGCTATAGGTCTCCGGCTCGGAGCCGAAGTGTGCGTGGATCACAGCTGCGCTGCTTGTGAAGCCCCCATGGATCGGTTCGGTCACCATGGACTCACTTGTTCGTCGGGCGCCGGTCGCCAAACCGTTCGGGCGATCGTTAGTGCCAAAGTACCCGCAGTTCTGGAGCCACAAATTGTGCGGGACGATGGCAAGCGCCCTGACGGGATGTCAATGATACCTTGGAGGATGGGTCGAGCCCTTGTTTGGGACGCCACATGCTCCAATACCTTGGCAGCTACGTACCTCCCAGCCACCAGCAAGCAGGCGCTGCGGCGGCGGATGCCCGCGAACGGTTCAAGGTCAATAAGTATAGTTGTCTCGGCACTCAGTACGAGTTTACAGCCATTGGTGTCGAGACACTAGGCCCGTGGGGCGCCGGTGCGCGGGGTCTTTACAAGGAGATCAGTAGACGCCTAAAAGAGGCAACGGGTGACCCTCGCGCGGGCAGCTTTCTCGCTCAGCGTATAGCCATCGCTATTCAATGAGAGAATGCTGCCTGCGTGATGGGAACTCTGCCCAGGCCTAGTTTAGATTATATTTAGTTTTTTTTTGTATTTATTATTTTAAGATAATATAGTTTTAATTTTTTATGTTTAGTTGTTATGAATGTTGTAGCTTTCCTAATAAATAAATTTGTACAGTGCCGTATTATTTAAGAAAGTAGATTTATCACGACGAACTTAGGTGCGAACTCTAGGTCTACGACGGTAATACAAGTAGAATCTTCCTCATCTGTCCATCGCTGCTAAGGATCGTAAACATATATGAGTTTCCCAACTATACGATCTTCAAAACTATGGACTGCTCCACAAATGCTGCTTCATGCGATTCTCACACTGTAGATCCAACTGGCTCTAGCCGCGCCATAGGAAAACCTCAAGTTTTCCCATTATGTCTAAGTAAGACATAAATGTCTAAGTATGAATATTATTTAATTTAATTCGCAACGAAGTAGATACGTAGTTTTAATATTCCCACCCATTTTAAATTTTTTCAACCCTAGCAGGTTATCTGAGTCAGGTCAAACAGTGTTCGCTCTTTGTTCTAGCTCCAACAATCCGCGGCAGTTATGATCTTTATCTTTACACAGGGTAGTTTTAATTCCCTGATTGATCTCTTGCTGAGTTGTGGAACTTTTAGTAAGTAAGTAAATGAAGTTTCGGATGAAAGTTATCGATTCAGTTTGATACGCAAACGTAGAAACTACTTGGATATAAGTACTTGTGTCCTATGTATACTCGTAGTATGTGTTACAAATTTGTATTTTTTTAATAAGAATAAAATAAACACACGGCTACTTTATATATAAATATACTATACGTATAAGTACTTAGTTAGAAGAATTACAGGTGCAAACTCAAATTAATTGTTCTGGGAGTGTTCGCTGTAGAAATTAATTTCTCAGGTAGCGAGCGCGAGCAGAACTCGCTATGGCGGGAGATGGTTTATGTTTTAAATAATTTCGTTTTGAAATGAAATGTTGCATTTCACAGCTAAATTTCGTTAAATATAACCAAAATGAATAAAAATTAATCCCCCCGCTGTCCTCCCAGAAAGCATAGTCATGAAAAGTCATATTAAGTTCGAGTCCGAAATAGTTAGGGTTGGTAAAAAAATGTCTTTAGTAATAGGTATTATAGCTATTATGTGACAAAATCAATTAATGGTAAATCCATACTAATATTATAAATGCGAAAGTCTGTCTGTCTTTCTCTCTGTCTGTCTGTCTGTTACGCTTTCACGGCCAAACCGCTGAACGGATTTTGATAAAATTTGGTATGTATATAGTTGAAGGCCCGGGGTCAAACATAGGCTACTTTTTGACGCAGGCGAAGCTGCGGAAAACGGCTAGTGTTTCATATTTGTGCAATCTTTAAACTTGAGTACTATAAAATATAATTTTAAATTTATGATATTTTTTGAATACCTATGTATTTCAATAGTACAAATATGAATTGGATAGTAGGTTAGGTCTCCCACAAAGGGTTCCAAAAAGACGGTTATCCAGCGCCTGCCCACGACCTTCTTTAGATTTGCCCATTGGAACCAATAAAAACCTAACAGTTTTATTTACCAGTTTTAGAAGAATCATTTAATTCTAAGAGTTATAGGTATCTGTTTACGAAAATTACCAAGTCAAAGCGCTATTTAATCCCCGGAGCTATTTATTTAATTGTGCATTTCTCGAATTCTGGAACAAAGAACAGCAACCGAAGGATGAAAATAGCTGCCGTTAATGAGATTTATTTTCAATTAGAGCGACCGATAGCGGGCGCCTAATGACATGATTTACATCGTTTACATCCCGCTTTATTCACTCTACAATTTAATAGGATCACAAAAGAATAAGAAGCTAGGTAATCCTAATTATTAAGCACTTGCTTACACTGTACATTACGCAGAATTGATAATAAAAAATAATAATTTAAAACCTAAATTAGTATGTTAAAAATTATTTTTCTGACGGAAATACATAGGCGAAACTACTATTGACCTACAGAAAGGTTTATTTTCATATTTATTAAATTTCTGTACCTTGTGTACAGTACTACTCATCTTTTCGAAAAAATATTTTAATGTCTAAAAATGTTTTTATAGGTGTAAATATAGGTTTGTTTGAGAAATATTACTTATTATAAGCTAAACTGTTAGATCGAGAAATTTGATATCTAGTAACAATGCCGATGCTGTCGTATTTTTTTTACGAGTCCTTTACTTTCTCGTTTTGATTGCATTTCTAGTAATAAAATTCACCCTTCGCAAAAATTTTGCGAGGCTCTATGTATATTTAGTACACCGAAAAAAAAACGATTAATTTAAAAATAGTCAATTAATTTCTTAAGAAAATGATTATTGTTTACTTTGAGAATCCTGTTGAAATCGTAAAGTATTTTCAAAAAGCCGTCTAGCACGGCGTCAATTTTCCTTTTTTACATACTTAGAGCACTATTGAATCGTAATTGGATCGCAATGACAACTTTTGACGTTTCTGGTATTCTGTTACTAATTTTAAGTCCAATCGTATTCCATTGGCATGCCATTGAACTGCAACTGGAAAATTTTGCTCATCAAATAATCCTCAAAATCATCAATTCTTTCAATAATCGGTACTCTGTTATTTTTTATTTAAATTTTTTCTACTATTACCATTCAAATACAATTCAATTAAATTGAGATTTAAAATTGTGTTAGCAGAATACTAATATTGAGCATATCAAAAATGCATCGTAATTGAATCGTAATTTAATATCAATTGCATGGTCTTTTAAAGTTTATTAGCGGAATTGACCCCCAGTTCACAGGAGTGAATGATCTTTGATAATTAATTTATAGTAAACACTATACACGTGATGACTTTATAGACGCTAGCCAAATTTTACAGTGTATACGTGAAGTCTGTTAGAGTCTGTTAGAATAAAAATCTTTGAAACTCTTGATAGGTTGTTATGAAGAGCAAAAGAGGATAAATATTTTTATTACAATTCCTCAAGTGCGCAAAATTCTAAGAGAAAAATTCAACATTAGAAAATATATCAAATAAAATCATACATCTCTGAACATTTATAGCTGTGAAATGTGGCGAAAAACCTCATCAATTCAGCGCAAATCATATCGCCGTCTGATAAACTAATTTGCATAGAAATTCCATTGAAATTGGAGCTCAGCCGTGACTGATTTCGTTTGGATTCACCGGTGTTTCGGGGGCTACGATCAAGGGATGATAAAAATGTCTGCAATCATAAAAGTCAGTGGTATTTTCAAAGACAAAATAAGTATATTTTATTCGTTGTGTAATTTTCTTTAACATGGTGTTGAATACTATTTATTAAGGTCACATCTAGGGTATGATCGATCGGTAAGTAAGTGTTTATTAATTTCTATGACTTTAAATATCTTAGAGGTTATGATATCGGAATAGGACATAAGTACTTATTGTTTCAGAAAATAATAGCACTGAAGAATGAAAGTATTGCATAATAGGGAATATGCATGATCTTTTAAAAAAAATTATACGTTTCTGCTTGTTATTACATTACCAAAAAAAATATTATACTTCCAAAATCTAAACTATCAAGCTAAAAAAATATGTTAAAATCGCTATCATTTACGAGCGATTTAAACGCGGCCATTTTGGCGGGCCTTGTCTGTGACGTCAGCCGGAAATTCATACTTAGGTTGATAAGATCGCATCAATCGCAGCCAGAAGTTAGCTTCAATCGATGTCAAGCAAATTTCAATGTGAACTTTTGAAAAGTTAACACAACACATGATACACAACATTGTTTGTGACAAAATTTTGGTTATTGTTGTATTAAAATCTACAAGAAAACATTACTAGTATTATTTTTGTATATTATTTTATTTAAAAACTCAGCAAACGTGACATCTGAATCCAAGGAATTTGGTAACCACATTAGTTTTTCCCGCATGTTTTACGGGCCTGGATAAAAATCGTTCAAGGCCACCTGAACCGAAATTGGCTAGTCAACTAAAAAATAAATTGTGTATTTTATATATTTTATTGATAGAATAGACTATTTCGGAGATACAATTTGAACGAAAATAATCTTAAAATTATATTTATTTTGTTATTTAATTTTAAAGATTTTATAGTGATGACGTCACGCAGCTATAATGGCCATTTCGAATTGCAAGAAAGCAAAAATTACTAAGGTATTAAAAAATATGTATGTCAGTGTCAAATGTCAAAGTCAGGATGGACCGTTATCCGCGAGTTGGTTTCTTGTTTGTTTACAATCGCCAAATAACCTACCCTATTATATATCTATATATTGGCCTGTTCATTGGACTTACTGTCGTCTTTTCATCCGTTGACATCTGATTTTTCATTAATTGGACACCGATTCTTCATTATAATGTATGAATGAATGTAATGAAGATGTAGTTAGGTTAATTAAGGGTTATGTTTACTTGAACAGAGATGACATTTGACATGGGTGACAAGTACGTGAAGTGCCTAATTACGCTCTAACAAACAAAAAATATTTATTCACAACCCTGTGCTGCCAACCTAAAAAATTTAATATGAACAGCCGGAAATTATCCGGCTACGTCATACGTTAACCTTGCTAAAAAATGAAAGTCATTGGGTTTTCTGCGATTTTCTTAAAAATACCCGCTTGACTAAAGATCTGATTAATGTCATCTGTTCCCTAAGCCTATTCCTGGAAATGGTTTACGAATTAGACATTTTTATGTTTGTTTGCCTTGTTTGGGGCAGCTAAGCCTCTCGAGGCTTAACTGTGGCACGTAGGTGACGTTTTATTCCTTATTATATTATTTTTTAACAATAATACAACGCAATCTGGGCTTAAACGCAAAATACATTAGCCGCAGTTTAAATTACTATTACCATACGACTCAAAACAGAACTAAGTAACATTTGTCCCAAGATTGGTTAGCCGACTTGCAAAAAAAAAAGACACAGACTACTAAAAATCTCAACGGATAAATCAATAAGTAGAGTTTTTGGCGGGAAGCTGTGAAAAGCAGTATCGGCGCTGTATTTTATTTTCCAAAATTTGTGTTTTTTTGAGTGTTTGTGCATAATAATGGTGGATTATTATTCGCAAAGTGTTCAAGAACAAGCGTGAGTGTTGGGAAGTGATACAGTGTTCGATTTATGTGATTTCCTTGCTTGTTGCCAAAAGCTCCTAGAAATCGCTAAGTGCAGTTTTTCTACCACTTCACTTAGCCCGACTCTTCTGACTCGACTTGATTATGACTTGACTTGATTATGACTTGACTTGACTTAACTACTGACTTGACTTTATATTTGTATAATTAAACAACTTTAATAAAAAACTGTTACTTGTTACTGGCTAAATACGAAAGTGAGAGCCAAATTGAAATGAAAAAAAAAATCAATAAGTACATGAATCACTATCGTGAAAGTTAATGAAATATGTATTTGGTGTATTATGTTCTGTGCTTGGGATCAACAATATTTCTCCGTCAATTTACTGCTCGTTGTTGGAACGGAGGCAATATTTCTGCGCTATCTTCGAAGGGCGCTGAGATTGCACTATTACACCAGTTTTATTAAGATAAACATAGTTACTACGCTTGCGGAATAAAAATATTTTCTATTTGCATAAGTCGCCACGGAATTAAAATTGCTGAGCAGACTGCGTATTTGCGCTGGCTACTGCTATATTTTAAGTTCATTCTCCATCTACTATTCATGCAAAAATGACGTAGTATGAATAAAATATTCACTCAAATTCTTTTGTTTGGAACAAACGTGACAAAATATTCTAGCTGGTGAATTAATATTATATGGATTTAAAAAGAAGATATATTATAAGTATTTCAGTTAACATTCTCGACGGCTTATAAAGTCTGTACAAGTTGCGTCTTTCTCCTGCGAATTCTTACTTGTGTGCAGACTTGAGTGACACCAATAAATTTCTGTAAAATTTTAATACCTTGTAAAAAATGTGCGCAGGGTGAGTGAACAGTACGACGACCTCTTGAATTTTTCACGAGTTATCAAAGGCTCGAGGCTAGCTACAACTTACACATTAAACCTTTGTCCTCACCCACAATGTTCATATAGAGCTTCTTAAGACTATCTAGTACTAAGTTACTATAAGTTGGACTAGACACTTGTGTTCATTCATTTGAAATTAAGAGAACTTCATTTGCTAAGCCTTTTGTTCGCACGTTTTTTAAGTAGTTGATAACTTCGTCTCTTATATAATAATAAGGTTTTATATCTATATATATTGGCCGGGTCGTAAAATTGATCATTTCATGATGTGGTCGATCATATGATGAAATGCGACTATTTCATGATATGGTCAAAACAGAATCGACAAGTTCATTGAGCTTCAAACATTTCATGATATTATCAACTGATACACGACCACATCATGATCTAGCCAAGAACCAAGTGATCATATCGTAAAATTGTTACATTTTTATCCAAAGAGGCTGATGTTGCTATTTTTTTGAGCATTATCATAGCGGTGGGCTATCAGCTGAAAAATATTATTGTGAAAATAAAAGTTATAGGATAAATTGATTATCGTCAAGCAACTATGCATATAAAATTTAACTTAAAACTTTCAGAATTTAAGTGTTATGTTTTAAGCAAAATATATGCATTATTAGAAATGATCTGGCCAAACGTGGACGACCATATCATTACAGGCTGACGTTTCAATGATATGGTCGATAATGTTTTGGCTATATCATGAAATGAGCAATTAAACGACCTGGCTACGACATATTCGTAGGTCAAACTAAAAGTTTTGCGTAACTTAAAAAACAACATGTTATAACCAAAATATTATGTTTATTGCTTTTCAAAATACTCTCCTTTAGAATTAAAACATTTTATCATGCGATCGAACCATTTTTTTAAACAGGAGGAACACAGATTTGAAGGCATGTTTTCTACGTGCTGATTGAACGCTATCACTGCCTCTTCGTAGTTCATGATGTAGGAGAACGCGGCTTTTTGGTCGTCTTTCGCGAACTTTTTCTAACACCCTGGATAAACAAATGATAGAATACCAGTCGGCATTAACACTCTTTTGATCTTCAAGTGGAATTGTGTAGATGGGACCCGTAGCTGAAAAAAAAACGCGATCATTTTTTTACCAACGTTTCTCGCCTGCCTCACTTTTGTTGGCATATTCCCATTTTCAAACACCCATTTACAAAATTGCTGTTTTTTTTTTGAGTTCATAACAATAAATCGACGTCTCCTGTGACAATGTTATAAACAGCATTAGAATGTCCGTGGTCGTAGTTCAGTAGCATCTGTGAGCACCATTCCACGCGAGCCCGCTTCTGCTCCGCTGTCAGTTCATGAGGGATCCAACGACAACAAAGTTTCCGAACTTTTAATTCTTCATGTAAAATTTTCTGAATTTGGCTCATACCAATCCCCAATAGTCCTCGAATTATCTAGGTAATCCGCGGGTTTTCTTCAATTAGCCGCTTAACAGTAGCCACATTATTTTCGATGACGGCAGTTGATTGGCGGCCGGCCTTCACGAAATTAGTCATGTAAAGAAACCCAACCTTTCTCAAATTTAGCAAACCATCGCCTCACGATGCTCAAACAAGGTGCTTCTCTTCCAAAAGATTTTGAAGACGAGCGGCACAGTCTTGCGGAGTGAAAAAACTTTTAAAATCATAAAAAATCATCGCTAAAATCTTTTTGACATAATTCAATTTTCGTTGAATTTGATGTGTGATAAAAAACAATTGACAAATGGTTTCCCGCTATTTTTTTTAAATACTAAGAAGGTTGCAATTCGTTTCAAAAAATAACATTCGAAATTCAAATAGTTCCGATTAGCTAGAAGTGTAAAACTTTTAGTGTGCCCCAAGTATAAAAGCTAAAATCACTCACTCGCTCATCACGAAATCTCAAAAACTGCTAAGCCAATAAAGATGAAATTTGGCAGGAAGGTAGATTATGATTAGGAGACGTCCGCTAAGAAATAATTTTAGGAAATTCCATCCCTAAGGGGGTGAAAAAGGGGTTGCAAATTCGTATGAAACTTCGTAATTTTTAAAGTAAGGCACATCAAATTTTTTATTTATTTTATTAATTAGTAGAAAATAATTATGCATGTATTATATTTTAAAAATTACATCCCTTAAGGATGAAATAGGGATCTAAAGTGTGTATCGGGGTTTGTCCGTTTCATTCGAAACTTTTTTGATAAATGATTAGATATGAGTTTCAGGATTTTCCGAATTCACCCCCTTAAAGGGGTAAGCGGGGGCAAACGCGAAAAATGCAAAACTAAACTATAATATATCTGTCATTGAATTTTAACAAGTGGGTTCCTTTTGTTATTTAGGGGGTGCACTAAGTAAGATTTTTCAAACTTCACCCCCACAAGAAAAAGTGATATCCAAAGTATGTACGGGGGAAGGAGGTTGTTAGTCCGTTGCAGTCGAAATTTCTCAAGATATATTTTGATAGATGATATGGTAAATTGGGTTGCTGACAACGAAATTAACAACAATTTTGAAATCCGACGTGCCTGATGTGATATACTGTCAATCCCTATTGGCATCTGATGGGGTAGTAATGTTCTAATACATATAAAACAACAACAACGGGGGTGGCGCGTTTCTAGAGTAACAAGTAACAAAATTTAGAAATTTTTGAGCTTTCGAAAGGAAAGAACAATAAGAATACATAAAAAAAAGATCCTGAGAGACCTGCAATATATCATCTAAGTGATTCTATTCCTGACCTCATTGGAAAAAGCTTTTGATCTGGCGGGCGAAGCCGCGGGCAACAGCTAGTTATTATATAAAATAGATAAGGATAGATTACTCAAAATACTCATACTCAAAATAAAATAATTACACATTTGTGAATTTATTTATAAGACCGTTTATGTATTTGTAACAAACATTAAATAAACATATTTACGCAAAACTAAAAGTCAATCAATTATAAATTTAAGTCCCTAAATTAAATTGAATATCATTAATTAAGTAGATTTAATAATATTTATGTAAGAATAAAGCACATAAATAAACTTAACTCCTTTATAAAACTGTAGTAATAATAACAAATTTTAAACGTCAACTGTGGATGGGAACGAAACCTGAAAGTCAAACATACAGCAGAAAAATTCCTATCAGTTTTATAACTATTTTCGCTCCCAATAGGGGGTGCCTACGCAACATATACACGAAATGTTTACACGTAAACGAATACACAAATGTGTATATGTGTATCTTCAGACACGTTCCTACAGCGACACTCCCTGGGGTCGTTGAACGAAAATGCTAGCCGTAAATATCATTGCTAGTACATTTTGTTTTTTTGCACAAGAATATTTTAGCATTTAAGAATGTGTCAAAAGAAACTTTTTCAAAAGTATTTCTGCTTAGAGATCTATTTAGTAATATATTATTGAGCAAATAAATATATTTATTTGTAATATAAGTATTATAAATTAAATAGAAAAAAAGATTGAATTAATTAAATAGATCACAGCAAAAAAGGCTCTAGATAGGTTTGAGGCAACTTAACTATGACAAAGAGGCCGAGAGACTAACAGCTGAGGTAAAGTAATACTACATATTACAGTTTAGTATCCCTTTATACTCGAAATAGGTTACACAAAAACAGTTAATTACGAAGCTTCGTTACTTTTATGATGGTGAAAAAGCTTATATGTGTGACGTCTTATTACAAATAGCTTAAAGTATTGATTATATACACATAAGTGTTATTATTTAAAGTAACATGTTATTAATATTAATGGACTATATGACTTCAACTATATACTCAATTCGTACGCGTAGTAAGCGCGGTTGCGCGGTCTCACAGGATTCAATTTCCCTCACGTAACTCCAACCATACATTTTCCTAATTTGTTCAAATTACTCCTCCTTTGGGTAGATATTTAAATTATCATTTGAGAAATGGGCGAGCCTTGCGTTGCTTGCTTTTACTGCGTAAGTTACATGTATAATAATGGATAATAATCTTCTAATGGAGGTATAAATTATATGTGGTTATTGTTTTCAGAAAATGGAAGGGTCATCTTTCATTTAAAAGAGAGACAGTGGAAATTATTGATCTTGACTACCTAAGATTGAGGAAAATGGCGGAGACTAAAGAAAGCTTACATAATCCTGTTATTTTTAACGCGTGGAAAATGCATTTGTCTACCACCAGCCAATAAAGAGAAAGGAAAGTGAAGGCAATGGTGGTATGTGGTCTATGAATCCACTAAAACGACCAAACCTACCAACAAACACAACCACCGCCTACCACATATTGCTTGGTTGTTCAACCCCACACTAACTTTAAATAAACATAGGTTGATTTTGCTGTACATACGAAAAAGCACGAACGTATATGATTTAATATTACAAACTCGTCTTACCCGCAGGCCAGGGCTCCCGTGAGGTTTTTTCGGGATAAAAGCAATGATCCAGATTGATTGAGTAGTATATCAAAACACAGAAACCTAAACCACAATTTTTGGATAGAAAAAGGCTGATTTATTTTTATGCCTTAAGTATCTTGGTCCCTGTAATAATGATGTCGTCATATCTAATAATATCTATCAAATTTATTTTCGTTTCATACTGCGGGTCTACGCTATGACTAATAAAAGACTGAAGAATGTATCGGAGGGAGTAAATATTAATATATATATATATATATATATTACTTAACCGCTTATAAAACGCTTGTAACGCCAACATGTTTTGATCTCATTGATATTTCCATTTTGGAAAATTGCTAGTTTAGAACTTCATTGAGACATTTTCTGTGACCTACGAGTATTATGTGAGTTCCAATTCGGATAGACTTACTAAATTAAAATACTCCTGTCCTTCAAAATTAGAATAATATAACAACTTATCTTTGACTTATTTGATTAGTAAAATTTTTACGCCTAAATTGAAAGAAGTTCACGGCCAGATTTTTATTTGATGAAACAACGAATATCAAAATCCATCGGTGGATTCTTCTTCTTTTCGTGTCAATTAGCTCAAAGTCAGACATTGTCTACTTGTTTAAAGGAAGTAAATTATTATTGTTTGTTTTTCCATCAGGAATTCTCAGGCCAAGCCTGGTTACTTTGTAAGGTTAGCACGGGCTTTTGACCAAGTGCTAACTCACATTTTTTATGGTGTAGTTAATAAGTTTTCAGGATCTAACTGTAAAAATTTTCGTACTATTCGGCAGGTATTTAGTATGGAAGCTTTTTGTAAAATCATATATGTGCATTTTGGTAGGCCTAACTGTGCTAATCTTTTGAAAATATCTGAGGGTATAACCCCAGTGGTAGAAATAACAATCGGAACTATCGTCACTACATTCATTTTCCACATTCTTTTAATTTCTTCTTGTAGTTCAGTGTATTTTCTAATTTTTTCTTCAATGATTGATTGAATATTATGGGTGTTAGGAACTGCGATGTCTATTATATACCTATGTGTGTTTGTTGTGTTTGTCCACAAGTGTGATATCCGGTCTATTATTGTGAATAGTGTGATCTGTAAGAATGGTTCGATCGTAATACAGCTTATGTGTATTGTTTTCTAATACAGAGTGCGGTGTATATTTATAATATGGAGTGGATCTGTCACTTAAAAGGTTATTTTTAGCAGCAAGTTTTTGATGAATTACGTTAACAAGTTGATTGTGTCTATGTGTGTAGTCATTTTTAGTGAGTGTGATACATGCCCGGGTTATATGCTGTATGGTCTCTGGTTTATTATGACATTTCCTACAAAGATCACTGGTGATGGTCCTATCTTTTATTATATATTCAATGTATTTTTTTGTCGTTATAACCTGGTCTTGAATAGCAATCAGAAAACCTTCAGTTTCCGGGAAAAGGTATCCAGTACTGAGCCACATGTTAGACGCTTCTTTATTAATGTGTGGTTGTCCTAAGTCCTTAACGTGTCTTCCGTGCAATTCTTTTTGTTGCCATCTATTAAATTTATCTTGCGTGTGTTTTCTTGTGTCTATTAGTTCGATCGTTTCATCAGCGAGATTAAAGGGTGTGAATTGCCTGTCTAAAGTAGGGCCATTTTAATAGGTCACATTTGACACTTCATTTAAATTCAACAATGTGTACTTGTAACGGCGGGTACTCAATTATTTGTTTTTGCAAAAGTGAGATTTAATTAATTTTTTAAGCATTTTCTGTTTAATTCATAAATTATTGTATAGTGATGACAGAAAACGGTATTATTACCATTTGTTTCGATTAAAGAGACATTCATTTTGAATGTATGTAAAATACAAAGCTATTTTTTTAATGAAATCTAAACGTCACTACAAAGTCAGCTCGATTAACGCTTTTTCTTTTTTATCACTAGAGATGTACCACAAAAAAAACCCGACAAAACCGAATTAGTTGTACGAAAAAATATAAAACCATAAATTGTTTATTTGTGAAATATGTTTAATTACAATTATACTGGAATACTTAAGCAATAACTTTATATTAAAATATTTAATAATATTTAGTATAAACTCATAGTATTTAGTATAACTTATTCCTGGCAACACTTAAACCTACAGTGACGCCACTGTAGTGCGAAGTGACTGTGCGATTTCCGTGTATCCCTTATTATCTTTTGAACTGGCTTTTCTTACTGATCGGATCTTCCGCAAACGTTTACCTGGCTATCATTTGGACTCCGATTGCTTATTATTTGGACTTTGTTCTGGTTTAACCATGTCTAAACGAGGAATAACCTTAAACAGCCAAGCTTGCGAACAAGTGGTAAAATTATACACTTATTTCGAACGTGAGTCGGCCAACGGTGGGCCTCTTTTGCCTGTGACACAATCGAGGGATCGCGTTGCTGATGCATTAGGAATAGGGAAGAAGACTGTAACGCAAATTCTCAACGAGAAATATGGACCCTCAGGTTTGGAAGAGAATAGATTACGAACACCGAAAAAAAGAAAGAGAGAGGAGAAAGTTGTCGGTATTGACAATTTTGATGCTGCTGCAATTCGCAACCACATTTATGGATATTACTCAAGAAAGGAATATCCTACAAGGAAGAAACTAATTATTTCATTAAATGAGGCAGGCTTATTTTCTGGCGGAAGAACTTCACTGTCAAAAGTTTTGAAATCAATTGGATTTAGATATAAAAAGGCAGACAAGCGGAAAATTCTCCTAGAACGCTATGATATTGTTCTGAAGAGACTGACATTCTTGCGGCAAGTAAATAAAATTACAGATTGGGACAATGTTGTATTTGTTGACGAAACATGGTTAAATGCAAACCATACAGTCTCACGGACGTGGACTGATGATACAGCAGCCTCAACATCAAAAGTACCATCAGGAAAAGGAGCCCGTCTTATTATATGTCATGCGGGTTCAGCTTCACAAGGATTTATTCCAGATTGCCTCCTAGTCTATCCTCCTATCCCTCCTCCTATCACGAAGAAATGAACTTTGATGTTTTTAAAGAATGGTTTGTAAAACTACTTCTTAGCCTAGAAAACCCCTCAAAAATTATAATGGACAATGCTCCTTACCATTCGGTACAGGTTGACAAACCACCAACTCAAGCCAATAAAAAGAATGAAATAGCTTCGTGGCTCAAAAGACATGGTGTGGAAGTTAATACAAATTTATTAAAAGTCGAGCTAATGAATTTAGTGCATACAACTATGTCATCCAAGCCACGCTATGTTATCGACGAACTAGCCCTAGAGCATGGACACGAAGTGATTCGATTGCCTCCTTACTACTGCCAGTATAATGCCATCGAGCTTATTTGGGCACAAATAAAGGGTCATGCAGCACGAAATAACACCGAGCCACCTTTCAGCACAGGAAAAATGCTTACGCTGTTAAAAAATGCATGTGACAGTGTCTCTGTAGAAGATTGGAAAAAGGTTGTTGAAAAAACAAAGAAAATCATCGAAAGTGATTTTGAACGCGATATTAAAATTGACAATATCATCGAAAATGAGTTGATTATATCTGTAAGTGCGGACAGTAGTGATGATGATGACACTGATAATAGCTGTAGTTCCACTGAATAAATGGATTTTTAAACTAAATTATGTCATTTCATTTAAAAAATAAATTATTACATATACACAGGGATTGATATTTGATTGAAGTATGTACAGTTATTTACTTGTATTAAATTAATATTACAACAGTTTGTTTTTTATTCATATTTCTTTAAAAGTATAATACCAAATCAGTATCGATTTCGAGTTTGTATCGATATTTCTCGGTATTCAATTAACAAGTCACTTCACTATGAGACTAAGATTGACAGATGTCAAATGGGACCTAATAAATTGACCTTACTTTAGGTAACATATAGCAGGGGTGCAGGGCAGGGAACCTCCTCGAGTGCCCGGTCCTTTGAAAGCTTTGCATTCTCACTTGATCCCAAGGATCCGGTGAGAGGGCGGGCTGACAACGGATTCGGGACGGTGCACCCTGGGTGACAGTTAACAACTCCCTGGTAGTCGGGGTCCCTTTGACTGTCGGCCAATTTCTGCCAACTGCCCACTCCACCGCCGTCTATGATGAGACGGCGAATGGATGTGGGTCTGGGGGACGGGCGTGGTCCATTTATGGGCCACGTCCGATTTGGGGAGGGGGCCGAAAGGCCATTTGAGGTGGCCGCAAGGCCATGGCTGGAGGGCGTCGTGGTAGAATGCTAACGCGACCCCATGGCGCCCTCAACAGCCGGTGCGGAAACGCCGGAGGGGTTTTAGTGGGTATTCCGGGCTGACTAGCAGCCCGGCGAGTCCCACACTTTGTGCGTAAGAATTTTTTCAAACTAGTAATCTGTTTTGTTTGTAAGTGACTTATGTCGATTAATCATCTTCCTCCTTCTTTTCTAGCCATCGTAATGCGTTCTATTGCAGATTTTGGATAGTGATATCTGTAGTGGGTTAATAAAGTTCTTATTTTGGTTTCTAATTTTTGCAGTTCAGTTTTTGACCATTTTATTATACCGAATGAATATGTAAGGATGGGTATTGCATATGTATTAAATGATTTGAAAAGATTCTTGCTATTTAGTTGCGCCTTACACAGCTTATCCTCTGGATGAAATCTTTTTTTAATTGTTCTTTCACCTGTCTTTGTTCTATTACTTTAGCCTGCATAAATCCTAAGTACTTATAAACTTCATTTTTATCCATTGCAGATATCTGTTCTACTTCATTTAGTCTGTAATTTCCGCCCAATATCTTACCCTTTTTTATATTAACTTTTCTGCATTTGTCTAGCCCGAATTCCATTTTTATAGCTACTGAGAAGTCTTGGGTGATGTCAAGTAATTTTGCGATATTTTCTTCTGTATTTGAATATAGTTTTAGATCGTCCATATATAACAGATGGGTTATTTGTACTGGTATATCAGTGTTGTTTGTTAATTCGAAACCAAGTTTTGAGTTGTTTAATTCTTTGGACAATGGGTTCAGGGCTAGACAGAACCAAAGAGGGCTCAAAGAGTCCCCCTGAAATATCCCTCTTTTAATTGGAATTTCGGATGATTTAATGGATGTTTCCGCTCCCCGAAGAACTAAGGACGTACACCAGTTTACCATTGACGCTTTGAGGAAATTTATGATATAAGGGTCTACTTTATAAATATTGTTACGAGCTCCGGGGTTCGCAATTTGGAGAAAAACACCTGATGATTTTTATTTATTTCTGATTTCGTAACACTGCCCCCTTCTTAGAGATGCTCGTCCCGAGCATCATCATTACTTCCGTGATATTTCGCCAAGCGGTCGATGTGAACAATCTTCATTGCTCCCCTTGGTTGACGCTGTATCCGATACGTCACATCATTTAGTCGCGTTACCACCTTATACGGGCCCTCCCAATTGGTTTGTAACTTTGGCGATTTCCCTTTGCGGCGAGTCGGGTTGTGAAGCCAGACTAGAGCGCCTTCCTCGAAGCCATTTGTATTCGACATTCTGTCATATTTGGTCTTCATGTTCTCACTTGACTGCAACCCGTTTTCTCGAACTGCGGCGTGTATTTCTCGCATTCGGTCACGCAGATCAGAAACGTAGTTTTGAACACTTTGAGGTTCATCTGGTGAGCCTCCTGTTAGGAGGTCCACTGGCAACCGCAGCTCACGACCGTAGTTGACATATGCCGGAATTGCCTTTATGCTTTCATGTTCTGCTGTTCTGTACGCTAGCAGGAACAGTGAAATGTACTTGTCCCAGTCCCTTTGATGGCTTTCCACTATTTTTGCCAGATGTCTCTCGATCGTCTGATTAAACCGTTCGACCATCCCGTCTGACTGAGGATGGTAAGCCGTGGTTCGGGTTTTGTTCATTCCCATAATCCTGCAAAGTTCTTGAAAAACCTGTGACTCAAAATTCCTGCCTTGGTCGGAATGGATTTCCAAGGGCACGCCAAAGCGACAAATCACTTCTTCCACTATCTTGGTTGCAACTGTCGTAGCTTCTTGATTTGGTATGGCGAACACTTCCGGCCACTTAGTGAAGTAGTCCATGACAACCATAAAATACTTGTTCCCTGAGTCAGTGACAGGAAATGGTCCAGCTACGTCGACTGCAATGCGTTCCCAAGGTGCACCGACGTTGTACAGTCGTAGATTCCCTCGGCTCCTGGTATGTGGCCCTTTTACGGCAGCACAAGTTGTACACTTGCGGCACCAGTCCTCCACATCCCCCCGACAATGGAGCCAGTAGAACCTTTCGCGGATTTTCGTTAGCGTCCTCTTGACTCCCAAATGTCCACTGGACACGCCGTCGTGTACTTCCCGAAGAACATCACGTATTTTTGTTCTTGGAACCACAATTTGCAGTTGAAACTCTCTGCCGTTAGGTTTATCCCATTTCCGGTAGAGTATTCCGTTTTGTACAACGAGGCTATCCCATTGCGCCCAGTACGCCTTGGAGACAGTGCCTGTCGGTGCAACTTTACTCCACTTTGGCTTATCATTACTTTGTGCCTTCCACCTGATGATGTGCCGTAGGTCATCATCATTCTCTTGCTCCTTTCTCATCGCATCGTTCTCCCAGGTCTCTAATGGTTCTTTCCGAGTTAGCTTTACTGTCATTTCTTTTAACTCCTGCCTGATACAGTGCTTACAATCTTCTGGGCAGGGTCTGCGCGACAGCGCATCCGCGTTTCCATGGGCCTGTCCTCGACGGTGTTCGATAATGAAGTCATATTCCTGAAGTTGTTCAATCCATCGAGCAACTTGACCTTCTGGGTTCTTGAATTGCAACAGCCATTTTAACGCTGCATGATCCGTGCGAAGTAAAAACTGCCTACCGATGAGGTATTTGCTGAAGTGTTGTAGCGTCTTCACTACTGCCAGGAGCTCCCTTCTTGTCACACAATAGTTCCTTTCCGGTTTAGACAGCGACTTACTGAAGTACGCTATAACAACTTCCCTGTCTTCCTGCTTTTGAGACAGTACCCCACCGATTGCGGTATTACTTGCATCCGTATCCACTATAAATTGACCTTCTGGTTGAGGGTATCCCAAAACTGGTGTTTCGCACAGATGTTTCTTCAGTTTTTCGAAGGCAATTTCGCAAGCTTCATCCCAACTAAATTGACGTTTGTCTTCAGTTAGTCCATTACTTCCAGTTCTATCCCACGAGAAGCTAGGGAAAAAATTGTCCACACTCTGCAGAGCCCCGCATGCAGAGGCAAGACCTTCTTACATCCCGAGGTCGCCTGGTATCGGGAGTCCACCGTTCACGACTAAGCTCCCCCTTAGCCACGCATCTCTCGGCACGGTTGGGTACACCTTAAATTGGTTTTGGATCCGTTGGTTGGGGAAGAGAAGATACCTTGATGGTCAGGTAAGTTTCAAGATTTTCCTATACTGGAAAATGTGCTTCTCTTCCCGTAAGCCCCCCCACCGCTACAAGGTGAACCCCTGGGGGGGTTATTATTATTATTGACTATATATTCTATTTTCTTTTTAAATACATTTTTAAATATTAATAAAAAAAAAACATTTAAAAATATATAAAAAAGGAGGCACCCATCAGCAGCGGAGTCAATACCCAAGCTGCCGGTGGTCAGGGCTCCAAAGTGATTTTATTGTTTGAGTTATTATTATTATTATTGTTTGTCCAAATGCCATCTTAATGCTGCTTTCGGTGGCTGACATTCGTGACATTTTGTAACACCTTTTGGTGCAGATATTCCGGTAAAATTAATCATTCTGATTTAGTCCAAAAGTCACATACCATCATGATATGCAACATATTACTTCAAGAAATAAAACTAATTTGAAAATTTGTGTAATTAAATGTGGTAGCATTTCATAGCGGCTACGACTACGAATGTGTGCTACGAAATCGTAGAGCCAATGTACTCAATGTTATTTCGATTATTTTCTCAAATTGATTTTTGAGAAAATAATCGATTAAATATTTAAAAAACCTTTGAGAGAGAGAGAGAAAACACCTGAAATAAAAATATGAAAATAAAATGGTGACTAGACAAATATTTTTACACACGAGTCCGCAGAGAAAACTTTAAGAAAAATCATTATTTGTGCAGAAAAGTTTGCTTCGGAGAAATGTGAGGTCGCTGAACGTTCTTTCAGCTCGACATTGAGAGCAACCTTGACCCTAAGAGACCCTTTATAGATGATTGTTGGCTCAGTGGCTTTTTGCGATGAATGGAGCTGGCTAAATATACTTAGGCTGAATAAAGACGAGCTAAGACTAGGTCAACCATATAACATGTATACGATGTATGAAAGAAAACTCATTGAAAGTCACCTAGTAGGGGTTTTGTTCAACAAAACGATACATTTAAACTTAATTTTCGTTATAGCATGACTACCATACTCATCTTAGCGACTTCCCGGTTGCATTCTTGGCTGCCACATTACTTTATCCTATATACAAAAAATGAGAACTTTCCAAAAAACCTAAACTGGAAGATAATGCAGCTTTGCATTGCTTTGCAAATTTCGAAAATGAAATCAAAACATCTGTTCGTATTAAGTAATATTATAAATTTTATTCTTTTTTTAGTAGATCGTTGCAATAATATTCATTATTTATCATAATAAATAAGAATAAAAAACGGAGCCAGACAAAGAATGCCATGATTATGCGAACGAACTCTGAGGGGTGGTTGTTAATTTCCTCCCTTCCTCACTTAACTTCTCTAGTATTTCTTTGTTTAATGTCTTTCAAGGTATTACAGAATAAACTGTCTTGGATTTGTAGTCAATTTATTCACATTAAAATTTAGTACCAACTGATTAATAATTTTTCGCAATTATATGGCTGAATTTCCCAAACGACTTATAATTTTGTTGTGGTTGAAATTCACATGTTAATACAAGATCAGCATCATTTTTTTTGTCTAGATTGAATAGTTATTGGGTTGTGCCAAAAATATAATTAGCTTAAGACTTTATTTCAATGTAGAAATAAATACCAAAAATCCATATTTTCTCACATCGGTGCTGTCTTTCTACTTTTTTAAGAGACAAAAATGCTCATTAGTCTATAAATATAAATAAATTAAGTCTTGCCATTGAGTCGTGGACGGAGAGATACGCTTCGGCCTCATCTCTGCCGTTATCGGAGTGCCTCCCTCCTGGACATGACCTGCCATGGCTTACATGGAAGTCTTTAAACAGACTCCGGACTCTCGTAGGCCGAAGCAAGGAAAATATGTTCAGGTGGGGCTACTGCTCGGAGGTGGCCTGCCGGTGCGGTATCTCTCCCAAAACCATGACGCATCTCCTGTCCTGTCCTGCGTGCCCGGCCACCTGCACGCTCAGGGACCTCTACGAAGCCACCGACAATGCCTTGTCGGTGGCGGAGTTTTGGTCCTCTGAAGTTTGATAACAGCCAGAGTCGACTCGCAAAGAACAAGAAGAATAAATTAAGTTTGCAACCTATTCTATCTCAAAGAATATTAGTTGTATTATTAATAAACATCTCATTTTAATATATAACTAAAGATATTTTTTGCAGAGAGGGTCAAACGTACTTGTCTTGCAAAATGTTCACGAATCACTAGTCACGCAGTACATGCGCAGTCAAGACAGACGTGTGCTAATCATATTTCCTAAACATATTTCCACAAAATAAAAAGTTTATCATCAAATTGGCTCTCTGACAATTTTTTTATAATATTCACTTTATCTAATCTTATGAGTAGGTATATAATTTACGTAAAGTTTTTTTATATATACTATATATATATTTAGTTGTTTTGCTATTTACAAACGCGGTTTGGGTAATAGTTTCGTTGGGTGATATTATGGGTTTTATGTAATAATCGAAAAAGTATATTTTTTGTCACGTCGGTGTTATCACATTGGTGAAATCGGTGGTCTCTTATTTCCACCGATATGATAATTTTCACCGATGTGATTCGGAAAAATTGAATCGGTTGCTTTATTCTCTAATCGGTGCTCAAATTATGTATTGGGTAATCATATCAGTAAAACATTTTATCACGTCGGTGAGTAGTCTTTTCATATTCGTGGTTAGAAAGTAAAATTAAAATAGGTGGGTATCTACTTTTAAATTCACAAAAGTGAAGCCCCCTAAAATTTATCAACATATTTTGAAACAGTTTATATTACGAAATGATTTATTTGAATATAAGCATTTATCTAGGGAAGGACAATATATTATTTTAAAAACAAGTAGGTTCTTATTTCTAAAGAACTTCTAAAG
Source organism: Euzophera pinguis (assembly GCA_947363495.1). Classification (NCBI taxonomy): domain Eukaryota; kingdom Metazoa; phylum Arthropoda; class Insecta; order Lepidoptera; family Pyralidae; genus Euzophera; species Euzophera pinguis. Next base: position 9,138,562 of record OX376155.1, read on the forward strand.
AAAAAGGCAAAGTGGCGTCTTCTTCTTCGTCCGTGCTTTTCTCCTTTGTTTGGGGTCGGTCCTCCTCGTACGTTTGCACCAGGACAGTTTGTCCTGGATTGTCTGCGTGCACTCCAAATCCTTGGCAACGATTGTCCTCCACGTTGCAGGCGGTCGTCCTCTGCCTTTTTGACCTCCGGAATAGCAAAGGCCGAACCATCTTAAAAGACTCTCCACCATTTTTCCGCTGTTGGGGCGACTTTAAAAGAATCTCTGACGTATTCGTTCCGTATTTTGGCGAGCCTCGTTACTCCTGCTGATCATCGCAACATTATCATTTCGTTGACGTGCATCTTCTGTTCGCGTGTTTTCTTGAAAGCCCAACACTCGGAACGATACATCATAGCGGGCCTTACTGCTGTTTTATAGATTTGACCTTTCAGATGTATTGGCATTCTACTATCACAGACAACTTCCGCTAGTGATTTTCATTTCAGCTTGGTGGTGTTGATTGCATTGAGCCAAGGTATTTAAACTGGTCAACTTTAGTAACTTTTAAACCTACGCACTGCATATTTAAAACATAAAATTACAGGATTAAACGCGTAAAATACCTTCATACTTCCGACTTTTCAACTGTGGTCAACTTTAGGCAGTGGTTCTCCTTCAATACCATGTGATGGTTGGTCGCCAAAGCAGCACATTAAATAGGTACTCCGTCTTGGTTCGGCTAATGCGGAGACCATTATTTTCAAGTTAAGAGTTTCATTTCATTTTTTAAGGGTCAAGTTCAGGTTATCGGCGCATTTGTCGATAAGCACAATATCATCGGCATAGAACATGTTCCAAGGTAGAGGGTACTGAATGTCTTTGGTTAGATAGTACATAGCCAAATTAAAGAGAAATGGACTAAGTGTCTCCCTGGTGTACTCCAACTCTAACTTCAAAGGATTGGCTTAATCCAGCCAAATTTCTCACTTGTGTTCTGATGTCATTGTAAATATCCTGCACAAGTATGATATAGTATTCAGGGATATGTTGCGCCCTCATGGCTTGCCATACTAGTTCTCGCGGTACTTTGTCAAAAGCCTTCTGTAGATCTATGAACGCCAGATGCAAATCTTCCCTATTGGTACAGTGTTTTTCCATGAGAATTCTCAGAGTTTGGATGGCGTCCGTCGTAGACTTTCCTGGCGTAAATCCAAATTGGTTTTCAGATAAATAAAGAAGTTCACCGATATGATAAAAAACGCCATTTGTTGAAATTCAGCCATATAGGGAATTTAGATTTTAAAAATTAGTATTTTCATTATTCGAATGGATGGATGGTAAGATATATATTTTTTTATTGAAAATATTTAGCCGTTCCTCCTTCAACCTTTTCCAACTACATATACAAAATTAACATACGAAGTGTCACCATGTGTTTCGATCTAGCAGGGCCACGTGACCTAGATGAAAAAACCTTATGGTCATCGTCGAGCGAAATAAAAATAATTTCGAATGATATGTAAAAATTTGGAGATTTACAAATTCAGTAAAACAATATTGGTAAGAAATAAATAAGAGCTGTAAAGTGTTTCAAATGCTATTGGATTTTTCTAGATTGATTCTTTGTTTTTAAGAACTAGGATGACTCCTATACACAGAAACATTGACAGTTACATATCTTGAAATCTACGTTATCTTGAACAACGCTGGATTTCCACTCGCAATAAACCACCACATTGGAATTGAATTGGCGTAAAAATGGCAGGCTTATACCTAAATACCTACGTAAAGTAGTTCATGTAGAGTAAATCCGCAGTGAGACTGACGTAATTAACTTAAGTCGGAACTGCAATTAATATGGGCACGTTTGCTCAAATTGAATGGGAGTGTGCAAGAAAAAGTTGCTTAGAGTTAATTTCGTTAGTGAACAAAAACACGCAAACTGAAAGTTGCCTATTTGCGTCGAGTTCACGTGTGTTCTGAATGTTTTTTGTTTAAATTATTTTGGTGTGCTATCGTTTGAATTCAGAATGTTTTTTTTTTAAATTATATTACTTAGTTTGAGTTAGTTAGTTACCACCAGTTCCCTTCGCTTGCTGCAAACTAGATAACAATAAAAATTCCATTGATAAGAACCAAATATGGTTTCCTCGCTGGTGAAGGTTAAGGCTAAGATTTTGTGTAAAAAGTGAAGGGAGAGTATATCCGGACGAAAACTATTTATTGGTAAGTAAACCTAAGTAAAAAACGAAGAACATTACTTTCGCACTACTGAGAATAAAAAAAAAACATGCTCAAAACTATTGACTTTATACTTACATTTTAATGACTGGTAGAGAATTTTATAAGCATTTTTATTTGTGGTACAAAAAGGTACCAAAATATATATTTTATATTGAATGTTTTTGGTCATTATGTTAGTAAGTATATACTCGTACATATGGTAAGTTTATTGCAAGGTGGAGCCACAGGGTACCCGAACCGTCGTATATTTGCGACCAGGCTATAAATTTAATGAGACTTCAGAGCCCAGATTGAACGCCCAGTCTATTGCAATTGCAAATAACAGCTTCGAAAGGGAGAGCGAATTGACAACTTTTGTTTATTTATTTATTTTATACAAACACTGACAGCAATTACAGTTTCCCAATGCGTGCTGAGAGTTAGGACAGGACAAATTACACAGGTTTATGAGACGCACACATTATACATGAATGAACAAAGGATTTCAGCTTGTAGGGTTCCGTAGTAACCCAAATAATAAAGAAACCCAAAAAACTTTCAGCAGGAACACCGCTTTGGTTAACACGAATGTATGGAAACCCGAAATCGAACCAAATCCAGGATACTAGAGTTCAGAGTGCACGTAATGCTGTTGGCCCTGGTTGTTATAATTGATAGCAGTCGTTAGGCTGAGTAAGATGCCTTTAGGTAGCCTGAAACATCTGACAGTGTTGGCCACTGACACACTTCAGTCATACAGCGCACTGTATTCAGTAAAGCGCGAGCTGTGGACGAGTATAGAAAACACGCAGGGTCAAGGAAGAATTTCACAATGAAAAACTACAGTTTTTTTTTTTGGTCAAACTGGACTAAATGTTACCGAAACAGATAAAAAATCCCAGAAAAAAAATCATTTAAAAATTAAATATCTCGTAAACGAAACCTCTAATCGAATAACATTTTAATAGTGCTAAGAATGTTTTTCGAATATCTATCGAATGATCCACACAATAGGAAAGTCGAAAAAAAATACAGAGGAGGTACCCGAAAACAAATTGTTTTTCGTAATTCAATGTTATACTTCGCTCCGCGTAAGTGATATACATAGTAGGCATACCAAATTTTAGCTTTCTAGGTCTCTGAGAAAAACACAGGACAGACAGACGGACAGACATGACGAAACTATAAGAATTCCTTGTGTTTACTACGGAACCCTAAAAAGTATGAAGGTAACAAGGAGCCAGTGAGGTAAGCCAAAAAGTGACCGCAGCCGCCGCACATTTCCGATTGGCCTGCAGACAATTTCCAGCGCTGGCGATGAATGGAGCAAAGGAGCTTAGTGTGGATTCAATTCTGTAGCAATAGAAGGATATTATCGACAGTACAACTACACGGCATAAGTTCTTAGCTCGTGCCCGCTCTCCCCTATAAGTTCTCATAGCTGCACAGACGTTAATGATAATGTAAATTATTCAAACAAAATAACTATCAGAGGGAAAATTTTCAAATCTATAGTCATTAGTGTTAGTCTCGAACTTTGGAAGTAAAACTCAATCTGTGAGATTTGTCCCTATGTTTAGAATTAGGCAACTCTTTGGTATAGATTTAAAAGTAGTCTTTGTGACGGAGAACTCTTGTTAAGTTTGAAAAGAGTCTCAGTGCGGCTGTTAAATAGTCACTTATTTAGATATGGGTCTGCAATTAATGTAGATACTGTCATTCATTACTATTTGTATCTGGCTGGTTTTGGTATCATTAAAAGTTTAAATTTTAAAGAAGATAATTTCAAATTCAAATCAGGAAAATGTGTGATTTTCATTTGTTTTTCTTACTGTCAAGATGAGTGAATCTAATAAAGAAATTCGATACATTTCAAAAATTTTACTACAAAAAAGGTAAAAATGCAACGCAAGCCGCGAAAAAAATTTGCAATGTTTATAGACCTAGTGCAGTGTCTGTGAGAGTAGAACAAATTTGGTTTAAGCGTTTTTAATTTGGAAATGTAGATGTCAAAGATGAACGTCGCTCTAGTCGCCCTATAACGGATAAAATGGATGCCATTTTTGAAAAAGTGAAGCAAGATCGGCATATCAGTAGTTACGACGTAACTGAAGAGCTGGGAATTTACCACATAACGGTTTTGGCGCATTTGAAAAAAACTGGGTACACAAAAAAAGCTCGATATTTGGGTACCTCAAGAGCTCACTGAAAGAAACCTAATGAACCGTGTACTCATTTGTGATTATTTATAACGACGTAATGCAACCAAACCATTTTTGAACAGCTGATAATTGGTGATGAAAAGTGGATCACGGACGACAAGAACGTCCGAAAAAGGTCGTGGTCAAAGGCCGGTCAGGCTTCTCAGACTGTGGCGAAACCCGGGTTAACTCGCAACAAGGTGATGCTGTGTGTGTGGTGGGATTGGAAGGGCATTATTCATTATGAGCTGTTACCACCAAGCAGGACCATCGATTCTGAACTCTACTGCGAACAACTAATGAGAATAAAGCAGGAAGTTGAAAGAAAGCGGCCGGAATTAATCAACAGAAAGGGTGTGGTTTTTTCATCATGATAACGCTAGACCTCACACATCCTTAGCCACTCAGCAAAAATTTTAGTACCCTTGCGAAGCCATGGGCAAAAGCCAGTTTACCGATAAAATATCTATGTAAGTATTATAAACTGTATAGTCTAGACGATAGTCGCGGCCCTTGGATTGCTTTCAATGTAGCACATTACATTGATTTGTGCGACCGACCGTCTCGAACACTAGCTTTCATTATATGGGATCTTTAAGGTACCTCCATACTTAATGGACGTAGCTATATTAGTATTTTTTTCAAACGCAATGAAAGTAACTGATTTTTTCTTAGTAATATGTACCATTTCTAGAACAATGGATCATATGGTGTCATCATTTGATCATTTAATTTTATTTTTGGTGTGATCGTTTTTATGGTAAATATTGGTACTTTTTCCATGTATCCTATTACATTAGTACATTTGCTTTAATGTTAAAATCACATGTTTATACTTCACTAACTAGGTTGGCATAGCGACCCAAAGCATGCCTTGGCCTAAGACCGCATAGTGGCTATTTAATTTGTTTTAAGGATTTCCATTTCGACTTCTACGCCACCTCTTGCCAGTCATCAGCGTGCAGCTCACTACGTACCTAACTGGGGCATAAGAGTCGTACCTACCTAAAATTTAAAATAAAGTAAATAAGTACCTATAACTAGGAATAAAATATCGCTGTTATTTCAAATAGGTAGAGACATGTTGGAAATAGAAACATCTTCCTGAAAATACCAAATGGGTATTTAGGTAAGTACATAAATCGTACTTTGATTTAAATACTACTTGAATAGTAAGCCTTAGACGGTACCAATATTTGTATTGACTGAAGCTCTTAGGTACGGAGCTGTATCGTAGAATTGAATTTGATTTAAGTCGGACATATGCGACGATATCGGCGGAAACCATATTCCACTCGATAATATTGCGCGGAAGCCTTTTGTGATACAAGCACATTTATGTGGGAGCTGAAAGGTTTAGCTGGAACGTAGTTTAGAACTTTAAAGAAATGGAATATTTTACTAAAAATGATGGAAACCATGCTGTAGGTAAGTATTATTAAGTCCCTTAAAACATGGTATTAAACATAGAGATCGATCTAAGGGGTACTAAACACCTGGTTAAGACCGTTATTTTTGAGTAAGTACCGAAAAGAATCTCTATAAAAATGTATAGGCAGAAAAATCAACTGTTTAATGATATCTTTTGTTTACTAGGTTTCTGAAGTCAAAGCAATGTTGAAACTGATGCTTGAACTGTTGCTTTAAAACTTAACGATTTTACTAATGTTCATGATTGGACCAATGATCTGTTGTAATATTTTACTACATACACAAAAATAATACAGATGACGACTGAATTTCAATCTCACTATTTCTGCTGCGAATGAAACATTAATGATGATATAGATGTTCGAAACGTGCGAGTGACACTCTCAGGTGTGACGAACCTTTTACTAACTGAACGCTACGATGACGGCGCAATCAAGCGGACCAACGGGCATGCTTGATTGCTAGCCTTTTTTCTTTTTAAGAGCCACACCCTGTTCTATGATACTCGTAAGTACTTATATAAAGAGAATCTATAGACTAGAAATCTATCAGAAGATACCGATTTTGGTTCGGAGACAGAGCCGAACTACCATGCATGAAAGTAGTAATATTTGTCCTCTGACTTCTTGATAGGATCTTTTCTACTTACATGTAAAGAAAAGTTATTCTTATTTAAGTAGTATATGTACATACGATGTCTCGAACTAACGATGAAATTAAATTATAGAAGTAAGTCAGAATTCAAACAAAGACGCTTCTCACGCTTTCTTTACGACTCGTAATAATTATGAGTTCATCCCTTTTTCATCCATAGAATTATTTGCTTATGACTTTAAAAATCTATTGTGTACTCATTTGTATTGGAGTAACCTCAGAGATTCGCTCAACTTGAACTCGCTACACCTATATTAAACTGGGGATGACGACCTCAGGGTCAGACAGTGAGCCGAGAGGGGCGCGTTGCTATGCAACCGCCAGCCGGTCCTTAGCCCTCCCTCATTCATAAACGGCGCACGCACCAAATTACAACACAAACAAAATAATTGAACATGCTGTATATTATTATTTTATTGATATGACTATATTAAAGTTTGCATTCCTTATTCTTCCGGAAGATTTATAAAATTACAGATTTAAGATTTACATATTTACAATTTGCTTATCTATGTTAGGTCAACGATTTTTCAAACATTGAAACATGCTGTAGATAATTTTATCCGAGTCCGAGTGATTTATAAATATTTTACTTACTTACTTATGGCTCAGCGACCCACAGAGGATCTTAGCCTCCGACACAAAAAAATAAAAAAATATATTTTATACTTTGTATACTATATATTATACATATTATTTTATATCTACTGGCCAAATTTTTACAGTGTGTTTGTTACACGTACATTTAACTAAACCATTTTAAATAAAAATAGTATGTTAAAACCGAAAACTTGTTTGTCTTATATAATACTAGCTTTTTCCCGTAGCTCCGCCTGCGTCAAAAAGTAGCCTATGTTTGACCCCAGGTCTCCAACTATATTCATATCAAATTTCATCAAAATCCGTTCAGCGGTTTGGCCGTGAAAGCGTAACAGACAGACAGACAGAAAGACAGACTTTCGCATTTATAATATTATATTAGTATAATAAGTATATTATTAGTATTAGTATAGTATATTAGTATGGATACACAGACGAAGGAGGCGATACTATTCTAGTATCTACTATACAAAACTATGTCTTAAAATTATTTTTTTATTAGTAACTTATTTTTATTTTTATAATATTTATTATTAGAAACTAGAAACAGAAACTGTTCACAGCGCCATCTGCTATCACTGTTCTTAACTAGGTTACACCGCCATCTCTGATACTTGGTTGAACTTAAATAAGCCATTAAAATATTATGTATCTCTTCTCCACTAACGTTTATTGGCATTAATGAATTAAGAAGTTAATTTAAATACAGGAAATTATTTCCTAATATAGAAATTGACATGATAAAGCTTATAAATTACAGGAGGAGAAAACAATATTTAGTTTAAAAATCTAGCGATAGATGTCGGTAGTAGTAAAAACCAATTGAATGCATTCTCCTCTTAAGATTATAGGTTTTTAGTCGTTTTTACAAATACTTTAAAATACTATTTTAATTAAATAAAAAAATATGTAATTAAAATTAAATTATATTAAAATTTGGTGTCTTATGGATAGTAATCATAAAATTTAACACGCTTCTCATACGACGAGGTGGCCGAGTGGTTAAGGCGTTGGACTGCTAATCCAATGTGCTCTGCACGCGTGGGTTCGAATCCCATCCTCGTCGATAGTTTTTGTTGCTAAAGTTATTTTTTATTTAAATTGTCTCAAAAGAGGAATTTTATTAATTGGACCACTATGTGAGTCAGTGACAAATAGATTCACTATTTTAAGAAAATGAATACCTGTATCTATTTTGGATGCAGTTTTTTTTTATTCAAATAAGCAGATTTTGATTTTAGGGTTTCATATTCAAAGGGTACAACGGGACCCCATACTAAGACTCCGCTGTCCGTCTGTCCGTCGGTCGGTCTGTCACCAGGTTGTATGTAGATAAAAAAATTATGTAAAGGTAATCAGAATCAGATAATTGATGGCGGACAACGTACTAATGGACTCTCTGTTAAAGATGCTGAAGACCGGGCGAAGTGGAGACGTAAAAGCAGGAAAGCGGACCCTGGGTTTCGAAGCAAATAGCGAAGGATGCAACCGGGAACGCGCTAGAATAATAATGATGATGTATCAGAATCAGACAGATACGACTTGTGTTCTTAAAACAAATATTCCTAATTTTATAAATATAAAGAAGTTTCAAACAGGCAAAGTCGAGTGCAATCTGTAGATCTTATTAATATCGTTTTTATAGCACAATAGCATTGGTTTCGCCGTAATCGGGTACTATCTCGCCTAATCACTAGCAAAAACAGATAACATTCCGCCTGGTATGAATATCACTCGTTACAAATTTATCTAGACCTGTTTCTTTTATCTTATCACAGTACCGGCAGGTACCCTGTATTTCACGATGGGTGCGCCCTATACTGAAATAGTCTGACCATTGTGTAGGCAGTATTATAGAAGATTGCCACTTTCTGAGGTCTGTCTTGAAATAACTGGACTTTTCTAGTGGATAACAATATGAAGTGATTGTGATTGACAGTGCTAATTGAAGTGAATATATTTTGTACACTTTGGAACTTTACAAATTTAAGAGTAAGTACTTTTCTAAGATTTCTATTGGTGATGATGAAAGGGTGATGGTGGTAATTACCGGGTAACATATCTCTTCGAATATGAAGTAGACAAGCTACAGGCGTATTAGGTCAGGAAAACCTATTAAAATGTAATAGATGAGTCACCCTTTTGAAGCACGCACGCTCATGTACTTATACATAGACTATACCTACCTAAAGTACATTTATGTTTTCACTGTCTTTCAATTAAATGAAAGTGAAAATTCAAAGAGCCTTGTTTCATTTTCTTATGATATGGATATAAGCTTTGCAGTTACCTACCTAATCTAATTCGGCACTGAGTTAACTAACTACTTACTTGAACTACTTAAGTATGTACCATTGACAAATAGGCTTCAAACACACCTAGGATTTAGTAAATTATCGTTCACATGACAAAATTCTAGAGCCAAATACTTATCAAAAGTAGAACGAGCAAACAATATTGGGCAACCTTCATTCTAAACCTAATTCCGACTTGATAACGAAGTATGCTACTAATCAGTATTCAATGTTTCCTACACAAATAGGAAATTGCTTGATTGCGAAATATCTACTTATTATTTATTGAGGTAAATGTACCTAGCGGAAGGCTTTTCACACGCATGGTCTTTATGTTTTTGAGATCTATGAGTCACTCAAAACATGTGGTTTTCGTTTGATTTCGAATGACTTCCATTCGACATAACCGATGAGTCGAACGTTTTTAAAATTCGATTTCGTATTTTAGATTCGTTAGGTACTTAGGTGATACATGTTATAGGCACTCTTTAGTATCTGTATTTACCGAGTTTTTATTGATGAGTTTATATAAAAATAAAGTGACCAACGAAGGCTTTCTTTGTGTAGCATGTTAAAATGTTAATAAGCGTAGATTCCACATAAGATGAGATATAAAGCGTAGACGCTTATAAACTTAAATATCAATTAATCCATGCTTCTCCAAAACAGTGAAAACATTCCGTTTCTCCCAATGGTTGACTGGTAGAGAATGCTCTTAGCATTAAGTCCGCCAATTGTTATAAGTATATGTGTACTTTGTGGAACAATAAAGTTTTAATAAATAAATAAAACATCTACAGATCAAATTACATACATATTTTCACGTGGTTTAAGTAGATGACGAAGTAGTAAGAGAAACAAATTTTCTGTTTCTCCATATGTTGACTGATAGAGAATGCTTTTAGCATTAAGTCCGCCTATTGTATAAGTATGTTTACTTGCGGTACAATAAAGTTTTAATCTACACTTCTACACTATAATATTATAAAGAGGAAAGATTTATATTTTTGTGTGTATGTTTGTAATGAATAAACTCAAACACTACTGTGCCGATTTCAAAAATTCTTTCACCATTGGAAACCTACATTCACCCTGAGTAACATAGGCTATATACCGCAGGCGGAGCTGCGGGAAACAGCTAGTAAATGAATAAAGAAGAGCCTCAGTTTCATAACCGACTTCGAAAACTTCTTTTTGTCTAGAAGCCAGTATAACTATATTAATTTAGTCATAGAGAAAAAAAAATCACTCTGTTCGATGCTTTTTGCATTAAGTAGATACTAAATTGAAAAATAGTGACTTATGTCATTATCCTAAATTCGTCATCAAAGAGAGCTTATCGTTAACAAAACTGATATTATTTGATTCTTAGTATATTCTTACACATATCTGAAAAGGAGCGGTAGTCAGGTATTGTAACAATTTGTATCGAGTGATATGTACCTGTCGATTAAATTTTTCTTTATCACTTAAGTATACTTAAAATTAGTCATTAAATATAACATAGTATATTTTAAATGTTTGATGTAGGTGGGTACATAATATATTCTTCTAAAATCCACTCTGAATGAGGTAGTTCAGAGCAGATTTAAGATGATGCTGAGTACTTATTATTACTTACGACCTTAATTGCCCCGACTTTATAAAAGAGTTAGTTAAAAGTTTATAAAAAAACTTTAAACTAATTTTATCAATTTCGTTGTTGAAAAAATGCTACAAAACATCGAATAATTATCTTAGCATTCAGTCTCCAATTTTTATATTTGTACTTGTGGAACAATAAAGTTTTAATTAATTAATAAATAAACATCCAAATAAAGATGATAAGTCTTTAATTTTTAAAAGACTATACTAAAGAAATAAATTTAACAGGAAATGTTATGATATGTACCTTCTTTTGATTTTTTTAAAACATGCCCTTTTTACTGCGATTTTAACAGTGTAACATTACAATTAAATATTAAAGTTCACTAAATATAAAACTATCTTGCTTTACAAGTAAATCAAACTTGTGCAATAATGCCACAACATTTCTCTGGCAATCAACCAATAAAAGAAACAAAAACAAAAAGTTTAATGAAAATAACACACTTATTTACCACGGAATTAATAAACACCCACTGTTACCTGTTACAACTTTTTATTACAGATTATCAACATGTATCAATACATTGCCCTGGCAGTACTCGCCATGCTGGGCGGTGCTCACGCCCAAGTCACAGCTCAAGCCAACGTAGCTCCCGAACTTCGAGAATGCTACACCAACCCTGTCCTGATGGACAGAAACAACCTACCACCTCCCTCCGTGCAGATTCTCATAGATATTATACAGAAGATTGAAGACAATCCTAATGTTAACGTGGATTTAAGGATGATGGCAGTTCTGTTACTGCATACGTAAGTGTTATAAAATAACAAATGACCGATGTACTTGGCTATTATTGACGAGACTTGTATTACAGTAACTTGATTGGCTATTTAATTATTAAATCAATTGACGATTCAGGAGGCTCTGCGCAAATATCATTTCCGTGAGTCTTTTTCATCTAAGTATATGTCACGTGTGATCCATGGGAAATAAGAGCATTAACATTTATTGGCCTAAATAACTGCTTATCTCTCTCATGAAAATACCCATAACCAGTACTTGTTTATAAAAAAATTCGGTCATCGTATGACGACATTTACCTATTTGATAATATGTACTTTCTTTTTCTACATTACAGTATAATCCAATCACTAAAGAACTTCATAGTAAAGTAATTTTTAATATTATTAGCCTTTTGTTTACCTAAATAATGTTTCAGGTACCGGCAAGATGGTATAGAATACCATGCACCAGAATCCGGGACCACGTCGTCTTCGGTGCTGCCTTTCGCGCCAACCTTCCACTCCTTCTACCGCCACAGGCTGCTGCTCACCAAACTGATTCCTAGCAATCTTCAAGCTCTGGCCAATAATACTTTGTCTTCGCCTTTGAAAGTACGTAGCTGGTGTGATGCCAAAGCCATATACTAATATCACCACTACTTGGCTAGAAGTTTTTGCAATGATTGTACTCGCTATATCTAGTAACCGGATGCTCTAATTATTATTTGAAATTTCGGTTCACATGTTTAGTTGTTCAAAAGTTGTTTTATCTCATGAAGGCGGAAGGAAATAAATATTGCGTTTTCGGACCCTGGTCTTTAGTGCTTAACGATTTGGGAAGCAGTTAGTAAAATGATATCTGAAAAATTCTCCCCTTTGAATCCTTAAATCTTCGGACAGAATAATAAATATCAAACTTCATACTCGGAGCTAGGGGTGGTTGTTAGACTTGGAACTTTGAGAGGTTTATGGTAGGTGGTACTGAGGTACCTAATTATGAATTTATTTTCAGTGTGCTCTCCACCACATGATGTCGACGACGATCGACGCCAGGGTCCGCGGAGACGAAAATACTTGTGGCCAGTTGGCGGAGTACCGCGCTTTGAGGACCCCGCGCGCCGCTGGAGTGTCTGACGATGTCGAAGTATTTGTGCCAGTCCCGGCCGTAGAGTATGTATTTACAGTTTATTGCATCGTAATCACTGAATATACGTATATAGCTACTACTTAATCGCAATCACGGTCTCATGAACTATTGTGCAATTAGGTTAGGTATAATAATGTATTCCTCTTCGAATATGTATACCAGTTTTACATACACGAAGACAGACGACGTAGGACAGTGCTACAAGGTTGATGTGTAGGCCACACGCACCATTTGAGTAGGACGATAGAGCCGCAACCCTTTATTTTATGTCCTTGTCATCCCAGAATTTTTCGCTGAGTTCCGTCGTTCCACTTAATTTCTACCGATCCTGGTGATGTGTGTGTCCCACTGCCTGCCAACGGTCTCCCCCTTTTATCTCCACTCTTTTCTATCTTGAGAAATATGTGAGATAGTTATTTTTCTATAGGTAGTTGTTAAACTTACACACTCTTACTGATATTTCTTCATTGTTTTAGGGACACAGAATACGGCCAAATGCGACAATTCAACCCTGATGCTGAAGTCGAATTTAATTTTAACTCTGGCTCATTGCGGTCTGCCCGCCAACTGCTGGGAGGGAGTACTTGTCCAATACTCGACGGAGCCATACACACGCCTTGGGGAGCCACGTCTGCAGGAAACGTGATAGCAGGGATTGCTGCTGGAGCAGAGCTACAGACGGTCTCCTTGTCGGAGCTGACGAAGGGAACTGTACAGACATATGATAATGTTCAACAGAATGTTATCAACCTCTATCCAGCTACACTCTCAGGTAAAAACTCTCTCTAAAATGTGCCTTTCTTGATGAGCTCACTTTATTACTGTGCTTTGTAAATTTTAATGCATATTCCAACTGAGTTGACACACATTATTGATCTAAATAGTAAAAACAATGTGAAGGCTTGGTCATAGCAAAGAAGCCACTATGAACAAGGGCGTCTTCCATACTTTTTCTTGTGAAACACGTCACGCTTCTCACACAAGTAAGAACAAAACAATTGACTGCTTAAATTTACAGGTGATTTGGCGGAAGCAGTTCTGATTCAAGGGACAAGAGCTAGGACTGATATTTCTATTGGTACTGGTGGTAATTTTAATACCTCACAAGCGCGACGATATTTCATGCTGAGCAATCGTCAGAATGTCGAGATGACTGACCCCGAGATCCGGGGTGACCTCGATGGATTCATCCTCGGAAACCGAATGACGAATATTCTTCAAACATTCTCTACACTGAAATTATCGCAACTACTTGACATGTATTACTCGCCCAGGGTATGCATTTTTTCACTTAATTAGTTATGTATTTTAATTTTTAAGCTACCGTGTTGGCTAAGACAGTTTGTCACATAGTGTTCACATTTTACAGACAGACAATCAGACTTATATTCAAATTAGTTTATTTACACCATGTACAGCAAGAACAGCAGAAAATTATATAATCCAGTAACATATCCGACCTTCCTTTGTTTTTTTAGAATGGAGTATTTGACTCAACCGTACGGGCTTGCAACCGTCGCGATCAGACCACCTCAATACTCAGCAACAACGCTCTGGTGGCACAGACCGAGTCCTTCGCAGCTGCTCTGAACGCCAACATGCTCCTGTCAGGAACTATCATAACTGGCCTGACACAACTCGTCACCAGTGCCATCGCTAACTTCCAAACTTACACGCGTAGGTATATTTTTGACACTTGCAGTGGGAGCAAATTTTTGACCTTTGTATGGAAGGTCGAACATTTTTTGTCAGTTTTCACTTACCTATTTTCTTTTGTTTCACTTACTTAACACACTGTAAATTTGGCCAGTAGATTCCAAGTAACCTTGTTTAATTATCATAATGAAAATTTACCACTGGATGAAGAAGAAGTAGAAGCGTTTTGGTGATAATTTTCCATTTGAAGCTCTAATTGCTAAAGTTTTAAAGTTGCAATTAAATTAACATTTATTTTTAGAGAATAACATGAACGACTTGAGCTGCAGCATATCAGAATCCGCATCTGATGTTCGGCTGCGGACAAATTTGTACATAGTGCTTGACGCAACATGGCCCTACGCCACTATTTACCCAGCAATTTCTTACATTTTGGAGTCCATTGATGTTGGCAAATTTGGATCCAGTGTGACATTGCTCAGTGCCTTCGATGGAAGTGTTGTGGTCAACCAGACTTACAGCCCTTCGGATTTCCACTCGGAGTACACTTTACTGAAGCATCAAAGCAGTAAGTTTTCAATTATTCTTTAATGATTTAATTAAGGTACATTAGATTTTTTATTTACATCAAATACTCAGCCAGGAGCCCTATTTTTGAAATGAATTCATATGTCTAATGATGATACTTCGACTAGCTGATTATAACAAATGAAAATCATTCGATATCGAGCGAATTTCATTAGTCACCTCTTCAAAAATAGCTGTCCAGATCATGCTGGGTTTTTGTTTAAAGTTAGTTCTTGGGTATCTATTGATACTATAAATTGTTAATAAACAACCTAATAATGAATTAATTGTATCTCGGCACAGTGATGACCGGAGTGAACTTAGAGACAGCATATAGAAACATCCGGACTATGATGCAGTGGTCTCTCCAAAACGAGACTGCCTCGAACTACGTTGGCGGCAACTCCTCCGTTCTTCTCTTCCTACTCAACTCAGGCTCTGTACAAAATAATGACGCGACCTTTGAGCAAGCTCGCTTGTTAAACGAAACTATCCCTGGTAAGTGTTTCTTTAATAGAAAAGAAAATAGTACTTTATGTATTTATACTAAACGTTCAACTTGTCTAATATGTGATTCTGCATTTATTCTTGATGCAATACTGAGAATTAAGGCATTTTTTAAGTTACATAAGTTAGGAGTGAATTAAATCGTAGGAATTAAATCATAATTCTTAGTAAAATAATTGGTTACATTGTAGAGAAGAACACATTCTTTTGTTTCAGATTTACGAGTATTATATGCGACTTCGACGAATCAATTTGATAACTTATGGAACTTGGTACGAGACATGCATAACGATATCTATGTCATTTCTCTTACATCCAATGGAGTTGGCATTGCAGGCAGAGTAGCTGAGGTCTCAAACAGAATCCAAATAAGTAAGAATTTTCAACCATTTAACTTTTCATCATCAATATTGCATACTGTTCTGGTCAAATAGATACCTAACCGACGCCAGTGACAATAGTTGATAAAAATGTAATTTTTTTAATACCTAGGTACTGAAGATATATTTTTTAATCGTTCGATTCACCGATACGTCGAAAAAATAATTTGGTTTCGAAGGAAATACATTCGATTTACGGGTTTTGAGTGTGTCACAGATTTCAAAAATTTTAGATGTAGTAAATTGGTCTACTGAGAATTGTTATTTTGTTTTAATTCCAGCCAACAGAAGAATCATTAACCCTTTATGTAATTTTGAGTTCACCGCCGGGTCCTCTGGCACTAGACAATTCGACGATTTCATAGAACCAGGATACACCCAGTTTTACGCAGTAAGCCCCAACTATTTCTATGGAAACAATGAAAACTCTAAAGTCCGCATATCTCGCACGACGGCGGGCACTGGAACCCTTACTGTTTGCTATTCAAGAACAATTGTGCATCCAAGGTAAGTTCTAGACAAATTTAAGATAGTTACAGAGCGACAAGATTAAGAAATAGCTTTTTTGCTACCAGTGCTATAAAATTATATACTTGTTTGTTTGTAATTTCTTTATTATATATCAACATTTAAATGCACAAAAAACACAAGAAATATTTACTAACAAACTTATTCCTTTAAGGAACATAAGTAATATCTTTCATCTACGCGGAAACCATATTTGGTTCTTAACAATGGATTTTTATTGGTATCTAGTTTGCAGCAAGCAAAGGGTTAAAGTAATATCGTTTATATAATACCGTTTATTTATCTTCTCACAAAATACACTAACAATACAATTCGATGAAATCATATGACAAATGATGAATCAGACTACAAACAAACTTGGTATCAAGCTACGTTGATAAATAAGTTGCACACAAAATGCTATCATAAAATGCTTACCTATATTTTCATATACAGTCTTATGATTTCTCTGAGACTAAATATCAGTATAATTTGTGGCATATAGAGACAGGGAGTCTTTATAAATTTCCCCTTTTTTAAGTTAATTATCCAGTAGCATCATAACAATCAATGAGAATAGATACTCCAATTTATTTGGACCTTTATCAGGTTCTCTACAATAAGATTTTATTAACACAATCGCAAACATCTGCGTCAACAATGTAGGCAAATCTGTAAGTGCCCATGGCGAATAAGTACGAATAGGTCCAAGATAAGTAAGAATTTCCATACGAAATCTTAACGTAGACGCTAGCGACTACGTTAAGATTTTGTAAATTGTTTTGGTACAGGCTCCTCCGATCGTAGTTACTGAAATATTATTTGGTAGATGCACGCACGATAAGAGTAACTGGAATTTTATTTTATTCTTGTGACACAGTGTGACAATTTCACAATATAAACACTTATTTTTCAGACGAAATAGTACAATCATCGGTCTTGACGATAACCTGATAACTTGTGAAGATTTAGCGAGTTCCGGCAATGTAGAGATAAGTCTGCGTGACGCGTGTGGCGGTTACCCCAACATCGGCTCGTGTCCACCCATGTACATCTCTGTGCAGGCAGTCGCTGCTTCCACCACTTTTACTGCTGTTTGCACAGGTGAGTGTGTCGTTGGTAAATTAAGTACCTATTTTTCCCCAAACAACAAAGACTTACTTGTGGCAAAAATGAATATTGATAGAATATTTTGTATTTTAATTTTGTATTTTTGTGATTATTATTCCGTTAGCCAATAAGGTTGTCTGTAAGAAATTAATTACTGCGATTAGGCCGCCTTTGTACATATCAATAGATGATATTGCCATTAACAGGTCTAGGCAGGAGGAGGAATTATTGCTAATGAGTGAAAAGAATAAAATGGGTTATGGTTATGAAGTTATTATAATATATTTCTATAACAATAGCCCAGTTTAAATCCATCTAGGATTTAAACTGGGCTATTGTTATAGAAATGGGACACCTGCCATAATCATGATTACTGACTATTAGTGTCAGGCGGTGACTCGCCACTTAATGAATGGGCCCCCCAAATAGTCGCCGCGTTCGGCAACAGAGGTGCGGCTCCGGTTTCGCCATCGCGAGTTTAATCGTGAGCGGGTTTCCCCGTTATAACCCCATTACGTGCAATACAATTCCACCCTCGAGTATATAGCTCTTGCGACTCCACTCTGGCCGGCCGGCTAAGGCAAGCCAGAGGTAGGGGTCCTGTCCCTCATCGGCGTCCACTCAAGGTCGGAAGTATGGGACGGAGGCCTCCCCTGGAAGCACTCAGGTCCGCGGTGTCGCCACTCACCAACTGGTCGCCACTAGCTGCCCTGCGGAGACTGACTGCACTGGGAAGGGAACCCG
Organism: Euzophera pinguis; assembly: GCA_947363495.1. Taxonomy (NCBI): domain Eukaryota; kingdom Metazoa; phylum Arthropoda; class Insecta; order Lepidoptera; family Pyralidae; genus Euzophera; species Euzophera pinguis. Next base: position 9,156,923 of record OX376155.1, read on the forward strand.
GTGGGCGATGGAGTCGTCACATCCCTACGCCTTTTATTATTATGTATCAGTGGTGGTCCTTGAGTTTTGATTTAACGTCACAATCCGAGAAATAATTTATAATTAACAAGACGTGCAGGGTCATTTTATCTTACAGTATAAAATGCAATGGCAGTTGAATTTAGTGATACTATAATTGTCCAGACAGTCCAATTATAACAAGGACACATACGTATAATCTACACATATAAATAGAGCGCCAAAAGTTCATAATACATTAAAAGGGCACATATAAATAGAGCACTATAATTTGGAATATTTTGTATAAGTCATGACATTTTAGGTCTAACGTATCAATCGTGACTAACTGACATACTTACTTACTTATAACATTTTCAACAATAAAACAAGGCAAAGTTAATTTAATGACAAGATAATCTTTCGTTAAACGGTAGCTACGCTAAATCATCCATGGATACATCGGTAAGTATCATACGCGGTCGGCCGTACGGTGGCCTGGTAAAATTATGTGGCGTAAATCTGTTTTTACTAAAGTATCCCTTGTTGAATGTAAGTGTGACAGAATAATGTGTGTCGAGGTACAATATAATAACAAATCTTTTCTGGTTTTTTGTGTATATTTGCCGTATGATAATAAGACAGATGATAATTTTATTGAATTTAGTAATTGTTTGGGCACAATTAGTGCTATTATAAGCGATTGTGACTCGGAGGCGGCCTACATACTAGGCGATTACAATGCGAATTTAGGTACGAAGTTTTGGAACGAACTGATAAATTTTAGTCATGACGAACTATGGACGTGCGTTGACGTCGAGTGTTTAGGTGAGAACTCCGATACCTATACTTTTCAATGCGAGGCCACGGGCGACCGCAGGTGGTTAGACCACTGTTTGGCGACGAGCGCGGCTCGACAAACAATATCAAATATACGGGTTGGACAAGACGTTTATTGGTCAGACCACAGGCCACTTATTGTGGAATTAAACATTAATGCTGTGATATCTAAATGTAGTCAGGATTTATATAATCTAGAGTTAAGTAATCATACGAAAGTTTTATGGAATAACAGAAATTCAAATAAAATTAATAAATATCGTAATTTTTGTAGTAATAATTTAAAATTTGTTAGCGATTTGACAGAATGAATAGAATGTAAAAATGGTAAATGTGATAATATTGGCAAGCATAGGCATAAAATTCGTAACCAGTATGACAGAATAATTAATGTATTGCAGAAAGCTGCTTCTAGTTGTCACCATTCTTACACCGATAGGAAGCACAAACGTCATGTACCTGGATGGAACTTTCACGTCAAAGAAAGTCACACAGTTGCTCGATATAATTATAACTGGTGGATAAACTGTGGTAAACCTAAACACGGCTATATATATGAAAAAATGTGTGACTCACGTAAAGAATTTAAAAAGAAATTAAAATGGTGTCAGGCTAATGAAGAAATGATAAAAATTAATATATTAGCACAAAGTAGGTCGACCTCTAATTTTGGTAAATTTTGGAAAACCACCAAATCTTTCAACCAAAAAGAAGCTATTCCACTTTCTGTTAATGGTGAAACTGATGGTAAGCGTATTTCAGACATGTTTGCACAGCATTTTAAAGTCGAACCGAGGCGCATAGAGGAGGTGTGCGGGAGTGAGCCCGTCGTGTCTTCGCACAGGCACTCGGCATCCGCAGTCGTAGAACCTGCGTTGCGGTTCTCGACTGAGGATGTACTGAGAGTAGTAAGGTCTATGACCAAAGGCAAGTCACCGGGACATGACGGTCTCAGTCTTGATCATTTACTTAATGGTAGTGGTGAATTATTTAGATTGTTAGCAAATCTTTTTACCGCGTGCTTGAAATATGCTTATTTACCACCAGCGATGATAAAAACAATCGTAGTACCCATTACCAAGAATGGATCTGGTGACCTGTCAAATGTAAATAATTATAGACCAATCTCCTTAGGTACGGTCTTTAGCAAGGTTTTGGAGAGACTTCTGCAGCCTGAGTTGGCGAAACATCTTCAGATAGATGATGCTCAGTTTGGCTTCCGTGCCGGACTTTCAACGGATTCTGCTATTTTTAGCTTGAAGTATATTGCGAACTATTATGTTGATAGGGATACGTCAGTATACGGATGTTTTCTCGATCTTACTCGTGCCTTCGATTTAGTCAACTATGATAGGCTCTGGATAAAGCTGGAGAAAACTGATACGCCGACTGAAATAGTGAATCTGTTGAGGTTCTGGTACGGAAGCCAAACTAACTGTGTGAGATGGGGCGGTGCACATTCTAGCGAATATATGCTAGAGTGTGGTGTTCGTCAAGGAGGGTTGACGTCTCCGGACCTGTTTAACTTATATGTTAATGAATTGATAGAGGAACTGAGAAGTGCCAATACTGGGTGCCACATTGGTAACCTGTGTGTTAACAATTTGAGCTATGCGGATGATATGGTACTTCTCAGCCCCTCGATTAATGGTTTGCGGAAATTACTGGCTATATGTGAGAGATATTCAAAGCAACACGGTTTAAAGTACAATATCTTGAAGACAGAGCTATTTAGTGTTCCGATCAGGTAAAGGTCCGGTGACGGTTCCGCCTGTATATTTAGATGGTGAGCCGATTCAGGTTGTAACTAAATTCAAGTACTTGGGGCATATACTAACTGACAGTTTGGGAGATGACGCGGACCTAGAGAGGGAGCGCAGGTCTCTTGCCGTAAGATGCAACATGCTAGCTCGCCGCTTTGCGCGGTGTACGAAGGCAGTAAAGGTGACCTTGTTCAGAGCATTTTGTCAATGTTTTTATACATGTCAGCTATGGACAAGGTTTACCAGGAAATCGTGCTACGTGCTTCGTGTGCAGTATAATGATGCATTTCGCATCATAATGAAGCTACCCCGATACTGCAGTGCTAAGGCCATGTTTGCTGATGCAGGAGTACCTGACTTCTTTGCCATTCTGAGAATGAGGACCGCGTCATTTATGGAAAGACTCTGCGATAGTGCCAACAATATTTTGCGAGAAATTGCTGAAGACCCCACCAATCATTTTTTCAAATATTGGTCTAGACTGCATCGGTGTGAGAATGGTAAAATATAAGAAATATATTAGCGTAGGTACGTAAACGTACTTTTAAGATGTTATTTTATTGTATATTGTATATTGTAATTTTTATTTATTTTTTCTATGTATTAACATGGTTCTGAAATAAATGTTTTTATTATTATTATTATGTTGTCTCTATACCTTGGTATTCACGGGCCGTAGCCCGGTCCTTTGCGGCTTGCATGGGGACACAGGTCCAACATGTAGGGGCCTTGTGAGACGTTTACTATAATTGGGGTGGAGCACAATCCAAGGCATGGCCTCAAGCAAATCAAAGAGATGTACTAGAGGTCAATTCCCAGAAGGTGCAAGTCTATGAGAAGAAATGGACACTCTACTTAATACCGGTCTATTACGTTGATAGGTTTAGTGATTTAGTTTTTAGGGCTATGGAAAGGACTATGACACCTGCTTGACCAATGTATTTTACACGGATAAAATAAGCAGGCGGTGACTCGCCATCTCAGTCAATGGGCCCCCGAAAACTGCTGCACGACATAATGTGCAGCAAAGAGGGCAACACTAGTTGAGCGGCTAAAGGTGAAGAGGTGTCGCTGGACTTTAAACAACGATCATTTGCTCCCTTAGGGTCCCATCACGTACGCCCACTCGCCACTTACGTTCCACATCCACCTTTCGAGCATAAGCTCTGGCGACTCCACTCTGGCCGGCCGGCTAAGGCAAGCCAGAGGTAGGGGTCCTGTCCCTCATCGGTGACCACTCCGACCGACCAACAAAGGCAAGTCGGAGGCGAGAGACTGAAGCCTCCCCTGGGAGCACTTAGGTCCGCGGGGTCGCTACTCCCCAACAGCTCGCCACAAGCTGCCTTGCGGAGACTAACTGCACTGGGAAGGGAACCCAGTGGGCGATGGGGTCGTCACATCCCTACGCCTTTTTATTATTATTATTATTAAATGTTACATTACCAATTCTCACGCTAAGAGATCACAGAGAAATCGCACAGAGAGATAAAGTATCTGATAAAATCATAGAGATGAAAAAAGAAATGATGTGGTCTCTCTCTAGATTTTTTTCTTGTTTTTCCCACAGACATATAAGACGTACACAGACGGAACATAAGTTAATAGTTATACTTATGTAGCAAGTAATTGTTGTTATCCTTTTCTCACGTATTCGGATCTATATGGCGATATCTCTTTTTTACACCTGTAGCAACATTCACTCACACATAGATATTAAGCTACGCGTGGCAATTTTTGGCCGTGACGCCATTTTGTAATCTACGTTGTTGGATCGGTGAACACTAAAAATAATAGAGTAGAATAGCGTATAAATGATCTCAGATCATGCACTCCACACAACATTCATACATTCTTTGAAATCATGGGAAGCATTATCGTAAACAACTTACCCTAGACTAGATACAGCCCAGGCTGCATAGTTTTGCATGTGTGTGTTTGTGCTACGCTGAGTAATAGCATACCTTCCGTCTGTTTACGTCTTATATGTCTGTGGTTTTTCCCCCTTTTTTCAATATGGCTCTTACTTTCGTATTTAGCCAGTAACAAATATTTTTTATAATTGAGTTGTTTAGTTAAGCAAGTCTAAAGTCACGTCAGTAGTTAAGTGAAGTCAAGAAGAGTCAGGCTAAGTGAATTGATAGAAAAACTGCACAGCTTTTGGCAACAAGCAAGGAAATCACATAAATCGAACACTGTATAACTGGAAGAATTGTCAAGGCAATTAAAGGAACAAATACAAATAGGAAAGACGTATGCTAGTGTCACAGCTGGACAAACAATGAAACAGACAAAAGAAATGCACTCTATAGTCATTTCATCCACTAGTGAAAAAGATACGGGTGAGGAAGTCCTCAACAAAATAAGGAAAACTATCAATGCCACGGAAGATGGCGGAAGGGTAGATAGAATCAGGAAAGCCAGAGATCAAAAGATCATAGTGGGATGTCAATCGAAAGAACAAATAAGAGAAATAAAGAAAAAATTGGAGAGAGCAAGGGATGATCTTAAAGTGGAAGACATAAAAAACAAAAATCCACTTGTTATACTGAGGGATGTCTTTGAGTACAACATGGATGACATAGTCCTGAAGGCGCTAAAAAATCAAAATAAAAAGCTTTTCCAGGGACTGACGAGGAGGATCAGCGCATTGAAAAAAGGTATAATAAACCCACAAGGAACCCACATAAAACTCACAGGGTATATCGCGTTGCTCCCAAATTGTGGAAAAGACTGACTGATGCGGGGGTTGTGCACGTCGACCTTCAACAGATCCGAGTGGCCGACCAGTGTTGTGCTCATACAGTTTTCACGCTGTCTTGGGTATGGACATGGTCGGCGATTCTGTCGGGAGGAGGTGGACGTGTGCAGCCACTGTGGGGGTCCCCACATGAGGGCGGAGTGCACCGACTGGGTCGCTGGCACTCTGCCCTCATGCAGGAATTGCCAAAAAGCAAAAATTAATGTGGTCGAACACAGCGCCTTTAGTGCAGATTGCCAGGTCAGACAACGATGGGAGGCCTTGGCCCGGGCAAACATAGCGTATTGCTAAAGATGCCCAGGGCAAGAATAGAACAGCAATCAAAATGATGCAGGTTAATCAACAACGGAAAGAGTTGGCGACACAGGAGCTGCTACTCGAAGCGGAGAAGAAAGAAATTGCCGTCGCCCTCGTCCAGGAGCCCTACGTAGGAGCCGGGGTCATGATGAAGAATTTCCGAGGAGTAAGAGTACTACAAAATGATAAAATAACTGGGAAGGTAAATAAAGCGGCGGTGGTAGTATTTGATGATGAATTGGACATCGTGAAATGCTCAAACCTAACGACAGAGAATATGGTGGTGGTGAAATTAAAGAAAGGATCTCGGGAATTCTTCATCGTCTCAATGTACCTGGAGGGTAATAAACCAATAGAGCCCAATTTGAACCATTTGAGGAAAATTATAAAACACGCGGGCAAAACGGAAATCCTGATCGGAGGAGACGGCAATGCTTGGAGTACGTGGTGGGGAAGCAAGAGAGTGGATCATAGAGGCGTGGCATTGGCGGGAGCATTTGAGGAGCACGGATTTGAACATGGGAGACGAGCCTACTTTTGATACGATCAGAGGGACGGAGAGGTTCAGAAGTAGCATTGACGTCACCGTGTGTTCTAGAGATCTGATAGCAAACATAGATGGATGGCGCGTGAACACAGATATGATAAGCTCAGACCATAACACGATTACCTTTAACTTCAATCTGGATAGCGCTCAGGAAATTAAAATGATTCGGACCACCAGGACATACAATACGAAAAAGGCCAACTGGGGTAATTTTCGCGAGAAAATGAACCAGCTGCTCAGCAAATATAAATTAAACAAAACTTAAGTTGAAGAAATAAGACACAGACACGAATTAGAAATAATCACAAATAAATATACAGACATTATAAAAGAAGCATGCAATTCCGCGATACCTAAAATTGAAAATAAAACTAAAATAAACTTACCATGGTGGAATGATGAGCTCGCCGAAATGAAACGGGAAATGACCACAAAAAAAAGGAGAATTTCATGCGCAGCTCCTACACGAAGAAAATAAGTCGTCGAGGAGTACTTAGAGGCAAAAGCTAAATATGAGAAGGAAGCCAAGAACGCCCAAGTGCAGAGCTGGAAGCAATTTTGTGAGAGACAGGATCGGGAGGGAATGTGGGAAGGGATATATCGGGTGATAGGTAGGACAAGTAGAAGGCAGGAAGATATTATGATGGTGAAGGATGGAAAGGAGTTTGACAGAACAGAATCAGCTGGGTTTCTGGCTGAATCATTTTATCCAGTTGATGATCCATCCCGGGACAGAGACATCCATACACAGCTTCGGAAAAAAGCACTACAAGTAAATGAGAGCAAACATGACGAGTCATGCGACCCCCCATTTACCGCAGAAGAAATGACGAATGCAGTGGATGGTTTCAAAATCAAGTGGGCCCCGGGATGGGGCGGACGGTCTGACGGTGGACATTTGCAAAAATGCCATCATGGTCCAGCCAGAACTATTTCTGGCCATTACAAACAAGTGTCTACAGCTCTCTCACTTCGCAAAATGCTGGAAAGGTGGCTACGATTATAGCACTGCGGAAAGCGGGCAAATCGGACTTCACAACGCCGAAAGCCTATAGACCGATTGGTCTACTTTCGGTGTTGGGAAAGATCTTCGAAAAAATGCTAATACGCAGAATAAAGTGGCACGTGCTACCGAAAATGAGTGACAAGCAGTACGGGTTTACCCCACAGCGCAGTACCGAATGCGCTCTCTATGACTTGGTAAAAGACATCCGCAATAAAATAGGCAACCAAAAACAGGTATTAATCATCTCCTTAGACATAGAGGGCGCATTCGATAATGCGTGGTGGCCAGCCATGAAATGTCAACTGGCAGCGAAAGAATGTCCGGTAAATTTGACACGAGTGGTCGATAGCTACCTGGAAGACAGAAAAGTGGTGGTGAGATACGCGGGGGTGGAAGTGGAAAGGGAGACTACGAAAGGATGCGTACAGGGTTCAATAGGAGGACCCCTATTTTGGAACCTCTTATTGGATCCTCTACTGCAAAGATTGGAAGATAAAGGGATTAGGTGCCAGGCGTTTGCGGATGATGTGGTTCTCACTATGTCCGGCGACACTGCTATAGAAATAGAGAGACAGGTCAATGTCGCACTGACCTGTGTTCGGGAGTGGGGTGTCGAAAACAAACTCAACTTTGCGCCACAGAAAACAAAGGCAATGCATTTAACAAACAAGTTAAAATTCGACACACCACGCCTGAGCATGGGCGGGGCGGCTATCGGAATGTCTGACGAAATTAAAATCTTAGGACTAATTATAGACAAAAAATTAACCTTTAATGAACACATTAGAACTATATGTCAAAAATCACTTTCAATTTACAAACAGTTAGCAAGAGCGGCAAAAATTTCATGGGGACTAGGTCCGGAGATAGTGAGAACCATATATACAGCAGTCATAGAGCCAATCATTACTTATGCGGCTGGAGCCTGGGCCTCAGCCGCAAAAAAGTTAAAATGTAGACAGCACCTGAACGCAATCCAGAGGGGTTTCGCCCAAAAGATAATTCGCTCATACCGCACGACCTCACTCCACGCGTCCCTACTGCTGGCTGGTCTGCTTCCATTGGACCTTAGGGTCCAGGAAGCAGCCTCTCTCTACGAGGTAAAGAGAGGAGAATGCCAGCCAGTAGTGGGAGATCGCGAGATGGAGGAGCGGGTACCGTTCAGGGAGACACCGCATCCCGTAAATGACATTGGCGTGGGATTCAAAAGCCTGGAAGACCAAAACGCAATAGATGCTAACAACAACCAGGACATCCAGATTTATACAGACGGGAGCAAACAAAATAACAAAGTTGGCGCGGCAATATCATGCTGGAAAGGCGGAACTGAGATCTGCTCTCGTAAGTATAAATTGGAATCCGCATGCACTGTCTTCCAGGCAGAATTGTATGCCATATCTGAAGCCACTAAGTGGATAAAAAGGGACAAAGCATCGACAAGCGGTGTCTTCAGTGACTCAAGATCTGCCCTTGAAACTATAAAAAAACCAAATACTAGCAATCCCTTGGCTGCAGAGATCCGAAGAAACCTAATGGAAATAAAAACAAAGAATAAAAGGACGGATCTCTTTTGGGTCAAAGCTCACGCGGGTATAGTCGGAAATGAGCGTGCCGATAAGCTGGCAAAGGAAGCCACGGAAAAGAAGACGAGACCGGATTATGACAAATGCCCGATTTCATTCGCAAAGCGACAGATCCGTGAGGACACGCTTTGCGAATGGAATCGGAGATACACAAGCGGAAGCACTGCGTCCACCACGGAACTATTTTTCCCCGATGCCATAAAGGCCCACAAAATAATAAAAAGTGTCCAATTAAACCCCATAACCACCCAAATAATGACAGGACACGGTGGGTTCTCTGAGTATTTGAATAGATTTAAATGCAAGGAGAGCCCATCGTGTGCCTGCGATCCTGATAAAAACGAAAATGTACTGCACCTACTAACGGAATGTGTAATCCACGAAAAGAAGAGATATGAGCTAGAATGCCAAATAAATGTTAAATTAGATAAAGATAACCTGCATAAATTAATAGAAAGTAAAGATATGAGATATAATTTTTTTAAATATTGTCAAGAAATTGCAAGAACAGTCTTAGATAGAAATAATAGTAAAATTTAATATATAGAATAAATGAAATAAATACACAGATATAATAAATATAATAGATGAAATAAATTGCTAAAATAAAAATAACAATAAAATAAAGTAAGAGAAATATAAATTAGTATTAACAGTCTCCGAGTTGTCTCAGAGGAACCCTGCAGGTAACGCTTCTAGACACAGCCGTGTCTAGAAGTTTTGAAAAAAAAAAAAAAAAAAAAAAAACCTTAACTCTTGTTCTTGAATACTTTGCGAATAATAATCCGCCGCACAAATACTTAAAGAACACAAATTTTGGAAAATAAAATACAGCGCCGATAATGCTCTTCACAGCTTCCCGCCAAAACTCCTAGATTTAAAATAAATAATTACGACTTAAAATCATACAGATGGAAAAGAAATGTTTGGTCTCTAGACTTTGAATAAACTTTTTTTTTTATTACAGATAACCGATTATGCCGGTTCCCCTACAACATCCGCTACACCGTGCAAATCGAAGAGCTGCAATGTTTCAGCAGCGCGGTCAGCTTCGGAGCCAGCATTTTCTTCGTTATTCTCGCTGTTATTTTTAATTTGTAAATCCCGCCAATTACTTAGGATACTACATATATTAAGTACTATTTAAAATTTAAACTCTACTTATTTTAAATACTGGATGACAAATACATTGTATTGTGATTTGTGCTATTCTTAGATTATATCTAGATTTTATTAAAAATTATTAAGAAGATTAAACATGAATTTTATAAAATTACCGCAGCTTAAAAAAACATGTGTTAATATAAATTTTTTTGATGTAAGCAATTTAAATAGTTATAAATACAATGTTTGTACTCAGGTATCAATTGAGATTTTGTTTACAGGGTAGTTAAAAGTTACCAAATATTATAATCAAATATTTAAAACGCTTTATTTCATAATGTTAATTAAATATTTTACACGTTAAGATTCCCGGTTATGTGTATTAAATGTGCCTATTTAATACTTTTTTACAAATAAACCAAACAAAAATAGCATTTTTTCTGTATTTTTTTTTTGTAAAAACCCAATTCAACTTTATGTAAGTTACATGCCACATGTGGCCTAAAAAAGTATGTATACTTTTTTCACCAGATTAACTATTAAACGAATAAATTATGTATACTTATTGATTAACAGCATAGTAGAAAAATATATTTAGAGCAATCATATAATTATGTAAGAGAGCAAGAGCAAATCGATGTTTCCTCAAACGCGTTGATGTCTTTTTCATCAAACAAAATACTAATTTTTCTTTCAATATAATCTGTACCTTTAAAAAAAGAAAAGTTCTATAAGTATGACGTATCGGAGTATCTGTCCAAACGGATAAGATATTTGAAACGTTTTTTTTTTATTTGAAGTGCAAAATTAAAAACTAGTTTGTAGGTATCCAAAATGAACGTTTGCTTTCATTATTTAACTCTGCTTAGTACATCTACGTTCTTCAATTCAATCTATTAATAATGATTGGGTTACATAGTCAATCGACTTTGTACATCCTGGTGTCAGAGTTAATCGGAACCGCCTTTCTGCCTCTGACGTTTCCTTTAACGACAATCAAATGACAGCCGGAAACAACGGCATAACGTGCCTTCCAATGCACGGAATCCTCAATAATATCAGACAATCAGATAATTCACGCCGCTGCAATGCCATCATAATCAATATCTATTTGATAGTACGGCTACTTTTACGGAAACCTGCAAGTTACACCTACGTTTTAGGTAAAACATTTACGAATACAATGCATGGCAGGCAAAAATCCCATACATAAACAAAATAATTTGCATTTATACAGGCTATACTTGGCCCATGATTTTTTTTTTTTTTTACTTTTTAGGCTCTGAGGCAATCAGCCGAGAATGCAACCGGGAAGGCGCTAAGTTGAGTAGTAGTATTTTTATCGCCTTAAAGTATGGTGGACTCTGAGTTTTATATTTAATTTAACAGGTTTCTCGTGCTGTATTTTCTTCTATCAGTTTTTTTTTTCATCTATAAAATCTAAATTAATTACGGCGTGGTTATGGTAAGAGGGTCTATTTGTCTTTGACTGTACCAGTAAAATTTAACTTAAATATTCGAATCCAAAAATATAAAGCGAATACATAATACATAAATGTTTTTCTATTTTGGCCACCTAATTAATAGCTACAAAAGTAAAGTGGGAGAGGTCTTCAAACTTTCTCGAACAAATAAACCTTCATAGATTAAAGTTTGAAATAAATAAATAAATAATAAAAAGTTCATGATTCTCGTGTAGGTCGAAAATATTCCCACCGTCCAAGGAGAAGCGAATAAAGAAAGATACGCCTGCCAGATAAAGAGCTACACATTTTTATAGATCTTATAAATCATAAATCTTTCATTATTAATATTCTGTGGCGCACACACAAATCCGATTTGGTACAAAATAAGGGCCATACATAATGGGCGTCAGCTGCTTCTATGTGCCACAGTTAAGCCTCGCTATATTAAGTTAAGACTCGAAAGGCTTAACTGGCCCTAGGCCCCGACATGGGGCTTCAACCTAATCTTTTTCTTTGATGACGCAGATGCTAGTCTTAATATTTTTGTGAGATGGAAGATATACCTATTTATACTAAATAACTTGTATTCAGGCCCATGCCTAATCATTTAAAAAAATGTGTCATTTTTATGTTGGTGTTTCTGCCTATCTGTCAATGTCATTTCTCGTTCTGCTGTCACGTCACATTTGTTTGTTGTTGACATATGTTCTCTTTGGTGTGTACATTAATTTTGTCAGATTTAATTTTGATATTTTAAGCATAGACTAACTTAATTAAATCATGTCTGGAGAGGATTGTGACTTAGATCGTGGTGATAATGATGGGCCAAAGTCCGACAAAATGTTCACATTGAAGAAATGGAATGCTGTGGCTATGTGGAGCTGGGATGTTGAATGCGATACCTGCGCTATTTGTAGAGTCCAAGTTATGGGTAAGTGGTCTTCCTCTGTAATATTAACGTTTAAACATTCGAGCAGCAGCCTGCTGCCGCAATTGGTGTTGTAAAACTTGTTTGCCAAAATCTTCAGGTAGTTAAAAAACTTTGTCTTTTAATATGAAGTTTCCTCTCACTTTTTCACGTTTACTTTATGTGTCATGCAGTGCCATATATATTTTATACAAACCAATTATATTCTTACTACCTACTAACCAAAGTTATAAAATGCGCGTCGCAAACTTAATTTACATATATACCATTATCAATTATCGTAAGGCGTAAAGACACTAACAAGTACCTTTTTAAATATCAATGTTCATTATGAGTGGGTTACATCAATTGATCCTGTGCAGCCTGGTGTCGGGAGTTTTTCGTAACCTCCTTTCGATCTCTGACGTGGTTCTGTTAACAACTACCTAATGGCAACTGGAACCACCGGCTTAGCATGCCTTCCAAAGTACTGAATTATCATATCAGACATTCAGGTAATTCAAGTCTACAATGTTCTAAGCAAACTAGATAAATATATACATATACTCTTTATTGTACCATTCACAAAAATAATATAAAATAATTTTATTTTCATCTTGGTACTAATTTGAACAATGTGTACAATGGCAACAACAAACTAAAAACAATTAAACTAAGTATGCTTCGTGTGGGAATCGAACCCACAACCTCCAGATTCATTAGCCACTGTACCACAGAGGCACTCAAAATTTGTACATGAAAGGGATACTCGCATAATGAGATTAGGAAATAGGAATGCACTTAAACAATAATTGAATTTTATTATAACTATTCACTTTTTCCTTTTAACAAAATATATTAAATATTTAACATAATTGATCTTGCATCATGGTATTATTTGGCACTAGTTAATAAATTTTCCTCACTTTAAATAACTTTTTAGGAGGTGCCAGTATCATCACTGCTTTTTTTTATTTAGTTTATATCTCAATAATCTACAGGCTGTATTTTCTTTCAGCCTGTTGATAATTGAGTGTTTTAAACATAAGAAATATCATAACATTTTGCTGATGACAATTACCCTCAGATAACCAGTGAATTACAATACAATACAAAACTCTTTATTGCACAATAAGGATACATTGTCAAATACAAGCAATTACAAGAAAAAACCTTGCACAAAATCTTTATCGCAAAGCAATTTCCAACTACTATTGAGGTTGCTTGCTGGTTATGTTAATTTCATATATTAAGCTTAAAGTTTATTAAATAAAACTAAGTATTAAATAAAACTATATAAATACAGTTTTTATCATGTTTATTACTTAAATATTTACACCTAATCTTTCAAATACTTTTAGCGTTTATGATCACAGGTAGATTATGTGAGTAAAAAAGTAATATAAGTTAACATTTAGCTTTATTAATGTCCTGTATGGAGAAGAAGTGTTTGATAATATCTAATAAAAATGTTGCAATTAATATAATGTGTATTTTTCAAAATTAAAGTTAAACAGAACACGGTTCACTTATCAATGGCTTGTACAAAATATTGTAATAAAATTTTGAGTCATTGGCAAACTAGGTAATTATGTATTCATATTGAAGTAAATAAATAATTAAAATGTCCTATTTATAAATAAACAATCCTAAAAAAACAAATTTATGCAACATTCCCATCGAAAATAGTTACCCATTTTATTAACAGCATTTTGCTGGATACTGACTGTAATATTACAGACGACACTTACACTTTTATTATTGTATTTGTATTTTATTATTATACCTCCGCTTGGGATTCACGGGTTGCCCCCGTCCTTTGAGAGGCTTGCGTGGGGATATGGATCCAACACATAGAGGCCCTTTGGAGAAGTTGATGTCATGTGGTGCTCCTGCCAAAACCTGTCTTCGGCGATATCAATAGATGACATGTCCATGAACAGGTCTTGGCAGGAGTAGGAACTATTTCTAATGTATGAAAAGGATATATGGGATATAGTGATGAAGTTAGGGTGGAGACGAAACTGGGCTATTGTAATAGAGATTCGGACACCTGCCATAATCATGATTACTGACTATTAGTGGCAGGCGGTGACTCGCCACTCAGTGAATGGGCCCCCCAAATAGTCGCCGCGTTCGGCAACAGATGGGCAACATTGGAATGAGCGCCTAAGGGTGCAGAGAGGTGCGGCTCCGGTTTCGCCATCGCGAGTTGCCTCGTGAGCGGGTTTCCCCGTTATTACGCCATTACGTGCAATACACTTCCACTCTCGAGCATATAGCTCTTGCGACTCCACTCTGGCCGGCCGGCTAAGGCAAGCCAGAGGTAGGGGTCCTGTCCCTCATAGGCGTCAACTCCGACCTTGGCCGGAGGCTATTGCATAAGGTCGGAGGCGAGGGACGGGGGCCTCTCCTGGGAGCACTCAGGTCCGCGGTGTCGCCACTTACCAACAGCTCGCCACAAGCTGTCCTGCGGAGACTGACTGCACTGGAAGGGAACCCAGTGGGCGGTGGGGTCCTTACATCCCTACGTCTTTTTATTATTGCCTCTTTATTTATCCTAATTTCTTTGTGAATACATTTTTAAATATTAATATAAAACAAACATTTAAAAATATATAAAAAAGCGGGCACCCATCGGCAGCGGAGTCACGACCCAAGCTGCCGGTGGTCAGGACTCCAAAGTGAGGAACCTCCTCACAATCCGTGCCGTGTCAAGGATGACTGCCTTCTGTATCCGACCCTTGATCCAACCACCTAGCGAGAGCCTAACTAGGTGTTGATTTAGACTCTTCGCTATTAGGCCGTTCGCAGATACTACTATCGGCACAATGCTAGTCGAATCAACATCCCACATGGCGGTAACCTCGTGGGCCAAGTTTAGATATTTTGACAGTTTATCTTTCTCGGCCTTAACGAGATTCTCGATATGCGGGATGGTAATATCAACGAACACTGCACGGCGCTGTGATCGATCGACCAACACGATATCAGGCTTATTGGCTACAATAGTTCTATCCGTGATGAATGTATTTCCGGTAGTTCCTAGTTTTGATAACCTCATCTGCAATTATTATTATTGAGGCTGTTGAATATTCAACAGCCTCAATGGGACAAAATGCCTATCTTATAAAATCAAGCAAGTCCTTAAATAGACAAAGGGCAACAAATACGATTCTATTTTCATATTATTTTTTTAAAATTGCTTTCTGTATTATCGTGGATTAGCTCTCTAAGACTGTGCTTGACGGTTTTAACCTTTATTTACGAAATGTTGATGAAGGGGTATTTTTTTTATTAATTAGAAAAAAATGTAGGTATGCCTTGTCTTCCTGTCTGCCCTCCCCCAACATTTTTTTTATATGCCTACCAAGATATGTTACATGTTTTTTGATACATCTTTCAAAAATATATTTAATTACTGATCTTGTTTGTGAATTAAGCAGTATAAAATTATTAATTTAATGAGAGCAAATTCGTATTTTGATATATATATATATATATATATATATATATATATATATATACATACGTTACCCACTCTCAAAACATACAACAACATATTTGATCATAAATTCATAACTATTCCTTTTGTTACAATAAATTACTCCTATTTTATTAATTATTGCTGTAAATACATAACACAAAGTGTGAAATTGAGAAATTGCGAATCATTTTACACATTTTCTGATTATGGCATGCTTTACTATGAGTACTATATTACTTATATAATCTGTGATTTCGCACCAATACCTTTTCTATGTATTCTTGGGAGTTAGAATTAATTCTTCAATTGAGATCATCACAGTATAGGGTAACTATATTTATATTTATTCACTTGCTCCTTTTCTACTACCACAAATATTATCTTAAATTTAGAACTTAGTTATACCTAATACTACTTGAGTGTGATGTCGACCAATGTGTATTGGTTTATATGTCTAAGATTTAGTTGTACCCTTATATTGTAGACGGAAGTTTCAAAGAATTTCGTAATGTAGAAAATGTTTCAAATATTTTAATACAGTTTTTATTTTTTTATTTCTAATATTATTATTTCAACTACTATTTACATGAATGAAACATATTTTACATAAACACAATAAATGAATATTATTTTTAATAAAATAACAAACTTATCAAAGAGTAGATTATTTTTTAACGAATATTGTTTGTTTGGTCTATTCTTCGACAGCATTTTTATTTAATGAAAATGTAAATATAGACTTTTTTGAATTCAGAAAGAAACGGCCGAGTGTCAAAGGACGACTTTATGACGGAAAGTAGGTTGCGTTATGGTTATACAATGACCATTGTAACGGGTGGCAACGTCAATCAAAGACAAGGTTCAATCGATGACTGATTTATTACTAGTATTAAGTCTACCGACATTATAAAAACAAGTACATAAGTTCCTACCCAACACTTTTCCCCTCTTAATAAAGAAAAACCCAAAATTACAAGATAAGAAAATAAATAAAAATAAATGTTAAAAAGAACATATCATCCAAAATTTACTTTTTGTTTTGGTCTCGCATCATTGCGCGCAGCGCACGTGCGGATACCTCAGGCACGGGCGGCGGTGGGCAGCGCTCCTCGGGCTGCACATCGGCCGCCGCGGCGCCCGTCCGAGATACCCTCCTGCTGCCCGCCTCCGCACCGTGCTCTTCAGACACCTCGGAAGCGTCTTCGAAATTATCTTCAAAATCACTGACCTTCTCTTCCACCTCAGTTCCAATACTCGCCCGCGTCAAAGAGAATTTAGACTTATCCCCGACTGGCAAAATTTGATCTTGGTGTCTACGCCATTGTACACCGTTGCCCATGTCAAGGCGGTAAGAAACTGGCCCTGTTCTCTGGGTAACCGTGCCCGCAGACCATTTCTTTGAACGTGAAGAATAGTCACGGGCGAGTACCGGATCTCCTACGTTCAGGTGGGGTCGGGGCGTGCCTCCCGCATTTGCTACTTGACGCTCCTGTGCTGACCTCACAACAACAGCCACGTCTGGGCGCAAGGCGTCTAAACGGGTTCGTAGCCGCCGCCCTGTTAATAGTACTGCCGGCGGCACGCCCGTCGACGCATGATCACAATTTCTATAGTGTAACAAGAAAGTGTTCAGCGATTGTGATATGTTTTCTTTAGCGAGTACAGCTCTCTTAATGGCCTTCTTTACCGTTTTTACGGCGTTTTCGGCTGCACCATTAGCCTGGGGTCTATATGGTGCCGCCGTGGTATGTCTAATACAATTGTTTAAACAATAATTATGGAATTCATGTGAGGAAAATGGTGGACCATTATCTGTGACAAGTTGTGAAGGCAAACCAAACCTACTGAAAATTGAACTAAAAGCCGCAATAGTCGCAGGTGCATCAGTTCGAGTCATCGAAAGTACCTCAATCCATTTTGAGTGGGCATCCACCACAATGAGGTACTTTTTTCCGTCACACTCCGCGAAGTCCGCGTGTAACCGGTGCCACGGCGCCGTGGGAAACTCCCAGGGGTGAAGCACGGCGCGTGGGCCTACGTCCCGGACCGCGCGGCATGGCTCGCAATTGCGGCACAAGGTTTCTATATCTGTATCCAATGTGGGCCAATACACATAGTTGCGTGTTATATTTTTCATTTTATTCACTCCTAAATGGCCTTGATGAATTTCCTGTAAGACCCTACTCCGTAAGGTAGGAGGAATTATAACACGATATTTGTAAATCAAACAACCAAAATCTACACATATATCATTCTTACGCGAAAAGTATGGTTTTTCCTCATCACAACCTGCCACAGCTGGCCACCCAAACTTTACGTATCCTACAAGTTTACACAGTAAGCTATCCTTATTTGTTTCCTTACAGACTTCATGAAAATCAACTGGCATACAGTCTAGTACTAAATTTACGTAACTAATGACCTCCGAAGGGGAGCGACATTCATGTGATAACGGTAAACGGGACAACGCGTCAGCCGGCCCGTTCTGTTTCGAATTAATAAATTTTATAGAAAAATCATAAGCAGCTAATCGTGCGGCCCAACGTTGGAGCCGACTGGCCGCTGTCTGTGGTATTCCTCCTTTTTTACCAAAAATAAAGCTTAAAGGCTGATGATCGGTGCGTAATTCAAACTTTCTACCGTACAGATATTGATGATGCCTAGTGACCCCATAAAATATAGCTAATGCTTCCTTATCTATTTGGCTATAATTTCGTTCCGCGTCATTCAGCGTGCGCGACACGCAACTGACGGGCCGCTCGCTGCCGTCGGCGTACTTGTGTGCGAGTACAGCCCCCAGCCCATACGCGCTGCTGTCCACCGATAAAACCAAAGGTCGCCCCTCTTCGTAATGGGCCAGTACCTTATCACAACAAAGAGCTTGTTTGGCATCCCCAAATGCTTTATCACAATCTTTACCCCAGTTCCAACTAACCCCTTTTTTTAATAACTCGTGTAATGGGTGTAGCAATATACTTAAATTAGGGATAAATTTTCCGTAATAATTAAGCAACCCTAAAAAACTTCTCAACTGGGTTACATCTGTTGGGGTTGGTGCCTCTATAATCGATTTAACTTTCTCTTTATCCGGATGTAAACCGTACTGATCAATAACAAAGCCAAGGTATTTGACCCTTTTTTCTAAAAATTTACATTTAGTAAGTTTTACAGTTAGTCCCATATCTCTTAACCTAGTGAGGACTTGCCTCAAATTATGTATATGATTATCTCTAGTGGGTCCCGTGACACAGATATCGTCCAAAAATACTACCGTGGCTGGCACTCCGCGCAGCGTCTCCTCCATCAACTTTTGGAATTTTTCCGGTACGCAAGACAATCCGAATGGCGTGCGGCTATATACGAATGTACCAAGGTGTGTTGTGATTGCCGTACATGGTTGTGACTCATCTGTTAGTCTCGTTTGCTGGTAAGCATTAGTTAAATCAATTTTACTATACTCGATTCCTCCACTAAGATTGGCAAACAATTCTTCAATTCTAGGTAAAGGATATGGTTCGCGCTTCAACTTAGGGTTGATAGTCACTTTGTAATCACCACAAATTCGTATATCGCCGTTAGCTTTTATGACCGGCACGATCGGTGTGCCATAATCGGAGTGTTCCACCCGGTAGATAGTGCCCTCGGCCTCGAGCCGTTCCAACTCGCGCTCAACGCGTGCGCGCAGTGCCAGCGGCACCGGCCGTGCCCGTACGTACACGGGTTCATGATCGGTTAGTTGTAATTCGAGTAATTTCTTACAGTGGCCCAACTTATCCGTAAAAACCTCCGGAAACTCCATTGCTAATCGATTAATACAAGGATCGGCGGCGATTTCATTAATGTTAATTTGTTTAATATTTAAAGCTCTCATCCAATCGCGTCCCAATAACGGGCGACCCCCATTTTTAATTACATAACAAGCTAAATCCTTTGCTATAACATCACCCAATCTAACATCAACTTTTATAAAGCCCAGTGACTCGATCTTGCTACCCGAATAGCAACGAAGAATCAAGTTATCAGATTGTATGTTCTTATGCGGAAAAATCTGTTTATACAATTTATCACTAATAGCTGAAATACGACTACCCGTGTCTACTTCGCACGGGATTAGGTCACTGTCCAAAAACACTTTAATAAGGAAAGGTTTGTTACCTTTAGAATCCAGTTCGATGTTAAAAAAGTCTTCGTCTTCCGAAGAAACACTTACGTAATGCTGCCTGCCACTATATCGACCATTACCACGCACTTCCTTGCACATTACTTTTAAATGACCACGTTGATTACACTCGTCACAATTATAATTAACAAAACGACACTTGTCTGGGCGGTGGTCCCTGCCGCACCGCCAGCATCGCTGAGGAGCCCCGGCGGCGCCCGCGCCCCGTATGCGCGCCGCTGCTGCCGCCGGCCCGCGCGCCGCTCGTGACCCGGCCGCCGCCGCCGCGGGTCCCGGCCGCGCCGAGCTCGTCCTGTGCAGGCCTTCGCCCGCCTCGCCGCTCGAGCCCGAGGTCTTGGCTGCGACGCTCAACGTCGCGCTCACCTCCGCGTGTCTCTCGGCAGCCTCTAACGCCAGAGCCAGCTCGATTGCTTCCTTGTATTTAATATTTTTCTCGGCGAAAATCCTCGATCTCATAGCTATGTTAGCGAGTCCCGAGACAAATTGATCCCGGAGATTCTCCTCTAACATAATACCGAAATTACAAGTTGTCGCGAGGTGTTTCAAATCTTGTAGGTATTCCGTCATGGATTCTCCTGTGCGTTGTCGTCTTAAACGAAAAACGTGACGCTCGGCGATTTCAGACCTCTGAGGTTCTAAATGATTTGTCACCAGCCGCACTAAATCGTCGAAACTTTTCACCTCGGGATTATCGGGAGCACACAGATCGCACATCAACGAATACGTCGTTTCACCCACTACCGTAATTAACAACGGAACCTTCAACTCATCTTTAATTTGATTTAACAAAATATACTGTTCTACTCGCCTAACGTAAGTCGGCCATTGTTTAGAATTAATATCAAACGGTTCTAAATTACCGATCGGCATAGTAACTTATTTAACGAACACGCGGTTTCGAAAGTTCTCGGTTTAACTCGTCGCCAATGTAACGGGTGGCAACGTCAATCAAAGACAAGGTTCAATCGATGACTGATTTATTACTAGTATTAAGTCTACCGACATTATAAAAACAAGTACATAAGTTCCTACCCAACAACCATAACAGTGAGTATAATTAGTCTAATAAATAATAATAAAATAAACAAAAATCAATATTTAAAAATTATATTAAATGTATATTCATTGTCATGGATATGTGTTTGTTTGTTGCTTTTAGCATTAAGTCCGCCTATTGTGCTTTACAAATTGAAATTTGTACAATGTAATTTGTACATAATAGTAATTCATGAATAAAATATGTTCTATGAATTAATATTATGTTTTTTTTTATAATGACTTTGTTTACACTAAACAGCTAGTATTAAAATAGGTTAAACATTAATTCATCCCCAACACGCATCGTCAAAATTGGTACAAATTTCAAAAACGTACATATACGTACGTCCTCTGTATTTCGTATTATGAAATTATTTAAAAATGTTGTCTACAAAATAACGCACAACCCAAAGATCTACATGCAGTTTGCTTTCATAATTTCTTCCATTTGATAAGCTTTTTTGATCTTATACAAAGCGGCGAAATGATTTCCACGCTTATTACTTTGATCTCAACTTTAAAACTAACATGATATCCTGAGTCTTAGCCTCTTTCATCAGCATCCACTGGGCAATGGTTTAATATTTGCTATCGAACTCATTCTACGGGTTCTAGTACATTTCCTGCCCATCATTTTATTTTCTATTTGCTCAAGACTCTTTCCTCGAGTTTCCGGTACACATATCACTACAAAAAATAAACTCACAAAGCTTATACAGCCAAATAGCCAAAAAGTTCCGGCGGGTCCAATTCCACTGATGATGTTTAGGAAGGTCTTTGTGACGGTAAATGTACATAGCCAGTTAAACGCTGTACAGATTGATGCAGCCGCACCTCTTATTTTCGCGGGCAGAATTTCCCCCATCATTAGCCACGGAATCGGACCAAAGCCTAAAGAAAATCCAACTAAGTACACCATGAGACAAGTCAGAGGCAGCCAACCTAAAGAGGCGACATCTAATTTTAAGTCATTCTGAACATAAAAGAATGTACCGAGTATTATCAACGTAATTGTAATAGTTACTGATGAAATATAGAGTAACACCTTTCTGCCCGCCCTGTCGATGAGAGCTGTAGCAACAAATGTAGATAGAAAATTTACAACTCCCACGATAACTGTGGATAAATTTTCGTCTAATGCGCTTCCGGACATTTGGAAAATCGTTACAGTATAAAATATAACGGCGTTTATTCCTGATAATTGTTGAAAAGTCATTAAGCCAAGAGAAATTACTATTGATTTTAAATATTTTACGTTAAATAATTCTTTGATTCTGGAATCACTATCCTCATTTTCGGCGTTAATCATAGCAATGTCTCTCATTTCATCGTCTATTTTTGCGTATTTTCCACGAAGCCATTGAAGTGATTTACGCGCCTCTTCTGGGCGATCACGTGATATGTACCATTGCGGAGTTTCTGGAATCATGGACATTAAAAGAAAAAATGGTACCGGTAACGCAGCGCCAAAATACGCAAGTTGAGACCAGTCAAGGTACTTTCCAGCAAGGTAGCTTATTAGAATTCCAACATTACCGATAGCCGTAGGGAATAATCCTAGTGTACCTCTGACTTCAGGTTGAATGGTTTCTCCGAGGTATACAGGAAATGCTAGCGACCCCACTCCTACACATAGCCCACATATTATACGTCCGGCCAAGATCATAGGCACTGTTGATGCAGCACCTATAAGTATCCAGCCAAGAAAAAACGGTGGCGCTGTGTATAATATTGTTCTTCTTCTTCCAATGTAATCGACTAGAGGACCGCCAATAACACCACCCGCTAGCGCTGCTAGGGGCATCAAACTGCCTACCCAGCTCACCTGTAAAATTCAGACACATTTGTCAGTTTTGCCTTGACATCTCATTATAGAAAAAATATACATTCTTAAATAGATGCCGAATAAATTTCTCAACTAAAATATTTATTGAGAAGTTTCTCTGAAATTTATACTGCCAATAAAAGGACAATATTCCATAAATGGCGACATTCAAAAGATGCATGAAGCCGATCATGAGGTTTGTATGATTCGTGACCACACACCGAAGATGCTATGATGATGAGTACCGCGATGACGTAAATGATAAGTAAGACGATGTTAATAAAAAATAACAAAAAAAAAATCAACAAAATAAAATAAAACACGGTTGTCAAATGTCAGCCTGGCAGGTTTGACTTTCTGTGTCTATAACTTTGCTGTTATATAGATATCATGGTGCAAATACAAAGAGGAGACGGCGTATCGACTGGTGCACCGTTATGGTCATTAGCGCAGTGACGTCGGAAGTGGGTGTGGTTTACGTTATTTTTCGTTCAACTGTGAAAGATGCGTGACGTGAAGCGAGCTTTAATGTTTTTCTTATTATTCTAATTTACATTTCGTTTTAGCTTGGAATATTTTGTAAAATATTTTAAACCATTTAACGCGATAAAACCGTATTAAAATAGTTTAATTTAATGAATAACAATCGCGAAAACATGAGAAATCATTATATTTTTTATGTTGAAATCTTCGATTTTCTGGCGACATCTATTGGTAAGTAGAGGGGACCGTCAATAGGGGCGGAGCCACGGGCAAACTTAGCTACCCTCACGTCTGCCTTCCGCCCTTCATAGCCTCACACAATTTTTGTAAGCAAGCTCTCGATACGCCATCTCCTCTTTGTTATTACTCCATGATAGATACCATCCATTAGATACCATGCTCACCATGAGCAAACTTCAGCAAAAACTGATTTCTGAAACTTTCTCTAATTCATAATAATTTAAAAGAAGATTACCTGTTCTTCTGTTATCGACAACGCTGTGCTGTTTCTCATACTAACTATAGCTGGCGAAGTGTACCCAGATGAAAAGCCTATTATCATAGAACCCATTGATACTGCAACGGCCGCCAGTACCTATATAACGATATCGTCTTAGTATATTTGATAGTTTATTTATTGACTTTTATTATTTAATTTCACAATTGGTGGGCTTAATTCTGAGAGCATTCTCTACTCTACTGGCTACTGGTCTACTCTAATTGCCGACTCATTGGGAGAAACAGAAATATTCGTTTCTGCATATTATTTCATTCGAATTATAAAATGTAATGACTATAGTAAACGTAGATTATATCTTTAATTACAATTTGCATACTGTTTTCAACAGTTAGTTAGGTTAGTTCTATAAATTGTATATTTTTAATACAAGGTGGGCCAAAAGAAATCACCCTATTGGAAGATGCTCTCATTTTTGCAAATGACCGCCAATGTCAAATCTGTTTTGACATTTGTAGACTAGATAGATGCAGAATACAAGTGAACAAGCCATGGAGCGATATACTCCCCAAGAACGCGGAATAATCGTGTCTATTTTTTTGCGTAATAATTCGTCTGTGGTGTTGGCGCAACGCGAATTCCGTCGCCGATTGGGGGCCGTCCGACGCCGACTGCGCAAACTCTGCGTCGTTTGGACACCAACCTTGAAGAGGATGGGACCACACGAGTCGTTGCCAAGAGTGGCCGGCCTCGGAGCGCCCGTTCTGCCGAGAATATCGCCGCTGTTGCCGAGGATGTCGAGCTGTCGCCGGAACCATCGACCAGACGCTGTGCCACGCAATGAGCCATCAGTCGGACGTCCCTAAGGCGAATTTTGGTCAAAGACCTGCGCATGTTCCCGTACAAAGTCCAGCTGCTGCCTGCCGACCGCCAAAAGCGCCTGTATCTCCTCTACAATTGCAAATGAAACGATTTGTATGTGTCGCATTTAAGTCCCCCGAAGGTCCGAAGCAACAAATTGTTAAAATTTAAACCTGTTCCAATCCATATACTTAATTTATAAGTGCGAAAGTCTGTTTCGCTTTTACGGCTATACCGCTGAATAAATTTGATGACATTTGGTATGAATTTAGATGAAGACCCGTGGTCAAACATAGATTACTTTATGACGCAGGCGGAGCTGCGGAAAACAGCTAGTTTTAAAAATAAATACATAAAAACTGATGAAGACAACCGGGAAGGCGATACGATGAGAGAGTATGTGTGTGTGATGTGACGTTTTTGTTAGGAGGTGTGTCGCCGAGCCGCGATTGCACACATTGCGCAGGCGGGTGCCTGCGATTAATTTAAGCAATCATGACTTTGATTGTCTTCACAACTCGTAAAAGGCAAATAATAAATCATAAACATACATATAACTATGTACCTACAGTGGACTAAGGAACTGGAGAAAATGTAATTGCTAAAAAATTATTGTAATTCTATAGTAATGTTTATATGTTTAGTTTAACTATCGTACGAAGTTAAAATATTAATAAAATATTAATGATAAAAAGTTAAGTTTACTTGTTAAAGTTTAGCTATTCTTAGCTATTCATAACAAACAAACGAAAACCGGAGTTTTTGCAATGGTCTTTGAAATCATAGATTTATTAATGATTTTAAATAAGTTTTAATATCAAACCACGAGACATAAGGCTTGCAAGTTTGAGATACTTAACAAACAAAAACTAATTAATTGAATATTCTTAACATAAATGTTCACTTGAAAATTTGTTAAACAAAAAGGATAAAACATTTTGTTTCCTGTTCTGGCCAATTATTTATTCTTGCTAAATTGATCAATTGGTAGGTATACGAAGCGTACACAAACTATGTTAAGAGTCTGCTGGATATAATTGGGAGATACCCATGTTTTATTTTATTTTAAAATTGTTGAATTTATAAAAAAGAAAAATTTTAACCGCTTAAAAAATAAAAATTTCACGAATAAATTATGTTCTAATCTAATCATTATTTTGTTTTACTGTAATTGCTTTTTCTGTGTGTCCTGTACATTTTCATTGTCAATGCCTTATCATGTTTATTGCATCCAGGATATTATATGCTAAAATGCCTAAAACTAAAAATTGCACATAAATGTCGCACCTGTGAAAACGTGTATTTGGGATCTTCATATTCACTACTCCTCACGCCTATGCTGTAGTGCGTATCAGCTCTCATCAAGATCTTCATGGTGAGAGCCTAAGGAACCACTGTCCATACAATAATACACTGCACTGATTAAATGCCACCAAACGATCTGTGTGCGCTGCGTTACTCGAGAAATGTGCGTCTGATGGCACGACAACTCCAATTTATATACTACGTCAAATTGATTGACAAAACCGATTGGCTCTTTCTACGCAAATGATTCAAAACTGTATGTATCGGATATGGTCATGATCTTTAATATTTACACTTAGTTTATTTCCAATTTACCACGGAATGATTTACCCTAGACTTTATTTTCTTAATTTCAAAACTACTCCCAGTAGTATTATCTATTTGCTTATCCTCTTTTCAGCAACAGCAGTTTCAGCCAAAGATTGAGCAATAAATTTTACAAGTGTGTTTTTGCTACATAAGTACAAAAAACTTCTGTAGATATACTGAACCAAGACAAATCCATGTATTTTTCAAACTATTATCTTCGTTATTGAATTACAGATTTATTCGTTCTTCTGTATTTGTATAACATTTTTCAAGTCATAAAAATACTTTCGTCCCTGTTACGTTTAACTTTAAGCTCTTAACATGATTTAGATACCTAGGAAATAACCTCAGGAAATAAAAACCATTGATACAGCACATGTATGTATACGGCAATAATCTGTGTTTTTAAACAAGCTACCGTCACGTGTGATGTTACGATGTTAGGTTTTGCTGATATATGCATGTGTTTCAGTCAATAAACAGTAAGATTTAGAATAATGGACATTGCTAAAACAGCTATTATTAAAGATTGTATTAGGAATAGATAGCATCAGGAACTTCTTGAAATTAAACGTTGGTTTCGAAAGATTTATCCAAAATAATACCTAGAAAGAAGATGCTTAGTACGAACGCTCCGTGGGTCGTGCCTGTCCCTGTAATATGTGTTTAAATATAATACAAGAAAATCAGAATCTAAGCGCACGGTAGTGCGCAGGCCAAGTTCCGCGCGCATGCCGTGCACTATTTACACGAACCGTTTCGACCCACTTTTGACCCCCCTGTAGCTCAGTGCCTATTGCAAGTACAGAGATATAATTGTACCCACGTAATCATATCCTAGTACTAAAGCAGTATGCCAAATTTCATAGATAAAGCTTCAGTAGATCCTGAAATATGACCCTGTGAAAATATCTCATTTTGACACTGACTGACTCACTGACCGGTAATCAAAACCACTAGGCCACTTCCAATTGTCCTAGCGTTATGAAATTTGGCACACAGGTCGAGTGTTATATGTAGATTTACAAAAAAATTAAGAAATTTAAGAAATCGGTCAAGCGTGATTTGGCTTAATCGAATATCGAATTTTAATAAAAATATTTATGAACCAGTGATACAATGAGAATACGATGAGGAGGGGGGAGGGGGTATAAAATATTGTCATGTATACATAATGCACACTGTATAGCTTAGGCTAAGGGAACTGTTTCGACCTGATTTACTCAAATTATCGTATAATCGTATAAAAAACGTAGGGTCAAAAAAGTTCCCGACCGGGAGTGGGCTCTGCGGCCCAATTTAGCTCGAGCTCAAATTTCAGATGATATGCCTACAAAAAAAGTTGTTCTGAAACGCAAAATTACTTCTAAGGTTAACAATGAACGCGGGCGTGGCACAAAAAGAAGAAAAATAGGTACGATTTTTGAAAAAAAGTATTGAAATCCCACCAAAAACATACATGTTAAACAGGGGGTCAAGTTCCTATCGGCTAATTGTTCGCCTATAAAAGGGTTGAAATCCAATCCAATGCCAAGTTTAGATGCACTTTAAAATCGATCATAATCAACTTCATCAACAGCATGATTCACTGGTAAACATTTGCCATTCCCAAGACTCGCCACCACACCCAGTCCTCCACCGCATCCAGCCACTACCCGCCTCCTTATTCACGTCAACGGTCCATCTGGCCGAAATTAACTTTACCATACACCCAACTTAAAATATGGTATAGTTGTGAAAATACGTAGATACTTGCTTAAAAATATCTAAAATTATAATACTTCTAAATTTGAACTTGGCAGGTTTTCGTGCTGTACGTAACACTTGATTAATTATATAATTAAATGTATTATTTATATAATTAAATTAACCTGTTTGTCCGGTCAAAGACCGCACAATGTAGGTTTTTGCTAACGCGGCACTTTACGTCAGCTGCGCCGCGTTTATAATTATTTTGTATTAATTTAGTCACTTCTTTTCAACTTCTCATTCATAACTTAACTAACTAGCTTTTTAACTTTAACTGTAATAAACTTCAACTTATTTAACTGTGCGTTTAACTGAACGTCCAGAACTACAAACCTCAAGAACCTCTCACAACACAACTATCTCAAACTCTCCTCGACGTACGCATCTTATACAACTATAAGCTCCAACGTGTTATTTTGTTAATCCTTTGGTTTCGGTCTTTTCCCTTTGTTCTCAGTAGTTGCTTTGGAGGAACTACTGAGACAACGAAGTCTCAGTAGTTCCATCAGTGGGACTAAACGAACAACAGAAAACTCAGTAGGTATTCTCAGTAGCTGCTTCATAAGTCTAGTAGTTTTTGATTTTTTTGATTAATACGTGAGTGAACTTTCGCCTTTATATTAGGCTTTTATATTTTTTTCAAACATTTAATTTCTGTTATTCATAGTAGTTTCGAAGGCGAACGCCTTAACCACTGGACCACGGAGGCAGTTATTACTGATGATTACTTTGTGTGAATAACTACTTTGAATAACAGAAATTAAATGCTAGAAAAGTTAGTTAAGAAAATATAAAAGCGAAAGTTCACTCACGTATTAATCACAAATAATAAAAAACTCATATATTAATCCCAATAAAATCAAAAACTACTAGACTTGTGAAGCAACTACTGAGATAACTATAAAGGAACTACTGAGAATACCTACTGAGTTTTCCGTAGTTCGTTTAGTCCCTCTGATGGAACTACTGAGACAACGAAATCTTAGTAATTCCTACAAAGCAACTACGAAAGGAACTACTGAGAACAAAGGGAAAAAGACCGTAACCCAAAAGTAATACCGAATTTTATACCTTTAGTAAAAATTTTGTAAAGCTTATTTATCTCATTAAGATAATAAACACAAAATTTTAAAAACAATAGAACTTGTAGTTTTCTGAGATTTGGCAAATAGTTAGGTTTATAGATAGGTAACAACCCCCCAGAAGGGAATAGAATACATAAATTAGAAACATAAACAAGACAGTCGATAAATAAAAATAAATAAACCTAAAAATATTATATTATAATAAACCTAAAATATAAATAGTATACACAGATACTTTTCATACAAACAGAGTAACAATTTATAGATAATAATAACATCAAAAACCAAATACAATCATATATGAACTTAAAATAAAAACTGTAAATTGCAGAACCGACACATCTAGATAAAACATTCTTAATCCGTGTTGCCGGGCGGGATCGTAGTGCGCGTCGATGACGAGAGGACGGCACAATAGCAACCATTC
Source organism: Euzophera pinguis (assembly GCA_947363495.1). Lineage (NCBI taxonomy): Eukaryota > Metazoa > Arthropoda > Insecta > Lepidoptera > Pyralidae > Euzophera > Euzophera pinguis. The sequence goes on from OX376155.1 coordinate 9,186,397, forward strand.
GATTTATTGCTACCCACTAAATTGTATTGCAATTTTTATCGAAGTTATTTAGTTTGTATTGTATATAAAAGCATGCTCATTGTATTATTTTGTAAAAACATTGTTTTTTTTTTTTTCTCAGTAAGTGAATTATTTATGTAATTCTTATGAGAAATAAAGTTATTCTAAACCAGAAGGGTAAAAAGAGGGTGCTAATCCATATCCATACTAATATTATAAATGAGAAAGTCTGTCTGTCTGTTACGCTTTCACGGCCAAACCGCTGAACGGATTAAGATGAAATTTGGTATGACTATAGTTGAAGACCCGGGGTCAAACAATAGCTACCTTTTGACGCAGGCAGAGCTGCGGGAAAAAGCTAGTTTTGTATAAATAGATTTCGGTGAAAAAAATCTTGTGAATTTTGGAAATGAAATGAAATGAAATGAAATGAAATTGTTTATTCTCAATGTAGGATATAAATATCACTTATTGACGTCAATTTACTTATATTAAGTTTACCACCACTTCCAAAGCGCAAGTGGAGAAGAAGCGGCGCCACAAACTCCACTGCAGCATTTTCTTCAAAACGTCAATTTACAAATAAGAAAAAAAACTTTCCTTAATTACCTAGTTAAATGAACGAATTCACATGTTTGTCAACATTTAGCACAATGGTTATATCAGATTATTTAAATTAAATAAAAAATGATTAAAAAATTTAAATAATAATTTAAAAAAAAATGACAAAAGAACAGAAATGTCAGAACATATTATATATGTCAATTTGCCGAGGACTCCGCACCAAGCTTTTATTTATCTTTATTGCGCAAGGGTCTATCAGATAAATCCGAGTTCTTTCTAAAAGTAGTAATATTTTTCCTCGTATACATGATAACTTCAAATATATATTGAGAAGCTACTGTTAATATATTTATTTCTTTAAACAACTCCCTAAGAGATTCCCTTGGGGCTAAACCATAGATGGCACACATGTATTACCAAATTTTTAACGATAAGTACATACTTATCGTTAAAAATTTGGTAATAGCTTTGACGCGCTCCTGAAACCGAACAATACTAAAAAGCATGCATAAAAAATCGAACCATTTATTCCCGGGAATTGTTAAAAATTTTGGGAGTAAATGGAAAAATTTCCGGGAAGGCGCCCATCTTTCACCACAATATTACCCCCTTATTCATAGAAATTGATAAACGTTCGTTAACCCCAGTTTAACTAACTGTCTTGTGCTTTCACGTCAAATTATTGATTGAAAGGGACTAAAGTAATAATGTTGTAGTTAAACTAGCTATAACGAACGTTCATTATTTTTTACAAATTTATATTGATACAGATTTATTGCTTCATAAAACGGTCTAACTAATCTCCCCCCCCCCCCCCCCCCTACTCTGGACTCCATTACACCCTTAGGTGGGTGGCGTTTTGAAAACTCCTTGCAATCGCTGAAGAAAAGGCTGTTGTTTGAAAAAATAACGGTCTATGTCTTGTGAGATTGGGTCGATGGGACTAGTAGGAGAGACACGCCGCGAAAACACAGGCATCTTCTGTTTATTTATCTTTCTTTATTTTATAGGGTGGTTGGTTAGGGATTGAAAAAATTAATACGGTTGTTACTATATAGTATATTCTGTATTAATAAAAATAATAACAAATTAAATAAATATGACTCCGTAATATACGGAATTGATTTAACCTATAACTAATTTACAGTTTGAAGCTAAAATTACTTAACAAAACATTTGGTAAAACAAAACATTTGGTCATAAATTATTTTAATTAATTTATTAAGTTTGTCATGGTAACTAATATAAATTATAATTTATGATTCCTTTCAGATTTCAACAAATTAATTTGTAGCTTTTTGGCTCTAAAACCAAACACAATTGCCAAATAATTTGAAAGAGGCCTAGCTGAGCCTGGGCGGAATGCTTAATTCGATATTATTACTAAAGGAACTAGTTATTTGAGAATTATAATTAAGTTGCTATTTTTTCATATTTACAAAGGATTACAGAGAATTCTTGGCTACAATCCAAATCAGTCTTCTGCATACACACTGATCACAGTGTTTTGCCATTTCACCTCCTTCTTATAAAACTAAATTTTACATAATGCAGCATATTTTAGCCTCTGCATTTTGGAATGTACAATAGTATTTACAAGACGCCTTTCCATTGCTATCTTAGCATCCATTTTGAGTGGCCTTACTGCTTTTGATATTGCGTACCCTTCTAGAACCTCCGGTTAATTTCAGTTCAATCTCTTCTAGAGTTTTACCACGAGTTTCTGGTACGAAGAAAATTACGAAAAATAGTCCTATTAGGCATATAACACCAAATAGCCACAATGTGCCGTGCATTTGTATAGCTTCACTTAGGTTATGGAATGTCTTGGTCACAATGAAGGCGCACGTCCAGTTCAGTCCAGTTGCCATTGCTGCAGCGTTGCCACGAATCTTCGCTGGTAATATTTCGCCTAGCATTAGCCATGGAATAGGTCCAAAACCGACTGAAAATCCCAAAACGTATATCACAAGACAGGCCAAAGGTAGCCATCCATAGGCCGACACGTCCACTTTAGCTACTTTCAAGTAGCAGTAGGCTCCTAACGCCATTAATGTTATAGTCATGGATGTGGATGAGATGTACAAAAGAATTTTTCTTCCAAGTCGGTCTATGAGCGCAGTTGCAATAAAAGTGGACACAAAATTAACTAGTCCGATGATGATACTGGACAAGTTTTTATCAATACTACTTCCAGACATTTCAAATATAGATTCAGCATAAAATATGACTGCATTAATACCACTGAATTGTTGGAAAATCATCAACCCCAGTGCTATGAGCAAAGCGGGCATATTTCTTCTACTGAATAGCTGTCCTAGCGCGCTACCACCCATTAGATTAGAATCAGCCTGAAGTCTTGTAAGATCCCGCATTTCTTTATCCACGTTCACATTCTTGCCTCTGAGCCATTGTAGAGATATGCGAGCTTCTTCAACGCGGCCTTTCGAGACATACCAATACGGAGTTTCCGGTGTCAACAACATTAACAAGAAAAACGGCACGGGGAGAGCAGCACCTAAAAAGGCAAGATTTGACCAATTCAGATGACTTCCGACAAAATACGCCAAAAGAATGCCAGTGTTACCAAATGCCGTAGGTAGCAATCCAAGTGCGCCTCTTATTTCGGGTTGCATTGTTTCGCCAAGGTAGACAGGAAAAGCGAGAGATACAACTCCCACGCAGACTCCACAAAGAGCTCTTCCAGCGAATACCATAGGTACATTGTATGCATTCGCTATAAGCATCCATCCCACGAAGAAGGGAATAGCTGTTCCGCTTATAGCCATTTTCCTGCCCAAATATTCTATCAGCGGCCCTCCAGATAATCCTCCTACCAATGCTGCTAAAGGCATCAGTCCACCGACCCAGGTTTTCTGCAAAACACAAAACAATCATATTAGTTATCAATTTTAAAATTATTTCAAACTATTGGGTTGATAATTGTAATCTAAACTGAATTGCTACAATTAATCTTCAATAGGTGAAGGTCTTTCGAGTATCATAAATTTAAATTTAACAAGCTAAACATTTTACCTAATTTTGAAATATGCTAAGTGTACTAGCTGCCCACCCCGGCTTTACACGTCAAAGTGGTGCCAACATCGCGTTGGTTAAAAATTAATAAAGTTTCCAATTTGCCAGTAGAAGACGGCACAATAGAAGAAATTTAAAGAAGATGAATGAAATCGGTTATTGCACTATATCATTAAACGGTAGATCACATGAATCTAATAATAAAAGTATTTTCCTTCTAATAAAACTTACCTCTTCAGTGTTAATATCCAATGTTTTATTCATATTGGTAAGAGCTGGAGAAGTATAACCCGAAGAGAATCCCACGATTAATGATCCCATCGAAACTGCAAATGCAGCTAATATCTGCAACAAATAAGAACATGCCTATAGAAGTTATTAATTCTATATTTGCATACGTCTTCTTGTAATGATTAATGAGAGACGAAGAAACCTGATGTGAAACTAATTCCATTTCTTTATTTATGAATATCCTGAACTTTTTACTAGACGTTGTCACGCAAACCCTCCATGATGAACTATGGGCTTCGTGGGGTGTATGAGCTTTCCTATGTACCTTTATTTCACTGGACAGACGTAAGAAAATGTGTACGTATGTTTGTAGGAAACGATTTCAATGTTTGCGCCGTGAATGAAGATGGGGTTTAGTACTATGCAAACTTGGGTAAGTGACTAGAAATAGAACTACTTACACAGTGGATGTATTGTTTGAAAAGCAAAAATGTTTTAGAAATTCCGAAAATCATTATGATTTGCTTTTGGACTAATCGTCGATTGCCTACGTTGCCGCGTCGATTGACTCTCGATTCGACTTTAAACAATCTCGAAATTCAATTTCGATTTTTGTTATTTTGCCTTTTTATTGCTGTTATCGGCGTCCATATTTCACTTTTATTTCCTGATTTGGTTAATCTTTAGCCAATAACTTTTCAATTAAAGAAGGTAAACTTGGAAATCTCAGAATTAACACTTTTATTTTAAACTAGCGGTTTCCCGCAGCTTCGCCTGCGTTAAAAAGTAGCCTATATTTGATCCCGGGTGTTCAACTATATTCATACCGATTTTCATTAAAATCCGTTTAGCAGTTTGGCCGTGAAAGCGTAACAGACAGACAGACTTTCGCATTTATAATATTAGTATAGATGAATAATAACTCACCTGAGTCCAGAGAAACAGTCGCTGGGTAGTAGGCCTGTACGGTTGAGTGTCACCATTGATCGTGTAGTCACTTTTTACTTTGTTACTATCCGTACTCAACTGTTTCACAAAAGGAATAGAGTTCCTTAAGTTCTCGTCTTTAGCACTCTTGATTTCCATCTCCATTTTGTATTTGAACTCGTTTCCCAAACTGATTTGGCGTAGCTGTTGAAAATGTCGACGGGTTTTCTCAAAAGAGTCCTGTTCGTCTTCACTGCTGCTCTCTGTGGTAACGTTCTCGGGTATGGCAGCGTAATGGGGTGCGAGTGTTCCCTGAGATCCACAGGACGTCGCCAAGGATGTACAGGTTGTCGAAGCGGAAAGGGTCGGTTTTGAAGGAACTCTTGCGTATTTTGGTCCCCGGGACCTGTACAGGCGCTCCTCGTCGCTTTGCCCCCGTCGGGCCTGCTCGTTTCCACCCTGTAAACAATAATCACCAACGTTATTGCCAAAACTAGTATGAACGTTCAATTAACATTAAAATGATATTACGTAGTACCTATAGAATTGGTCACTCAATAACACTGGAGAGGCGATACTGGACTAGGTGCCAGTTAATTACCCCATTTATTATATCCGCTATCTAATATGCGTAAGCCAGAGAAGTGATAACAGTGGTGACCCAAGGGTGTGGGTCAGTTCGAGAACGTCCAGCGCTTATTGATCAAAATATCATTTGGTCACAGCATGTTCCTGATAAACTAATGATAGAATAGACCTTGACCTGATCGGCAACTTATCTCCTGTCTAAGATGCGGCATGGGAATGTGACGGAACTAAATAATAAATCAAAACAATACTTATAGAAGTGGAGCTTTTGTTGGAAGCCGCTGACAGGTAAATAATGAGCACATGGTCGGCAGCGATGTCTATACTTGACGTTATCATGCCATCGTCTGTTGCATGTAAATGTAACTGTGTTTATAAAACATTCAGTATAAACACTTTCTTCGCAGTCATCACACATTTAACCGAAGGCTATTGAATGGTATGACAATAATTATTGTTTAGAACCTTTAGAATGATAACTGAAACAATTCAATTGTGTACCTTGATCGACTGGGGATTAATACAAAAGGTATTATAATTTTTAAAAAAGGGCTTATTGTTTTTTTCCATGTGCAAAAAAGGGATAAATCTTTCAGAGTACACATGAATTTAATTTTGAGACTGTATCTCTGTTTATGTCATTCAAAATGACTTGATGATTTTTAATTTTGTCACATTGACGGAGACGGTAAATAACCAAACCTAAGAGTGACACTCACACATCACTCACACTGACGCACGTGCGAACGCGACCGAGTCGTAGTAGTTGTAATCTCGGCGCTGTTGTATGGAGTGTCTGGTTGTGGTATAACTTTAAATATGTAACCATTGGAATGCGTCTTGAGCTGACTGTCAAAATATGCTTAATGTTTATTGTCATATTTATCTTAACATTAATTGTTTGTTTATTGATACAAAACAAATGATCATATTGTGGATCATATCAAAATAAAGATAGATAAATAACATACACAGCATCTTTACACCTAAACTCAGTTGATGAAGTTTATTTTAATCACAGCGATTCGGGTCATAGTTTTAGTTGTGAACAATAATCTGATTTTCCATGTCTTTACTAATTATGGGTTCTAAAAATTATGAGAGATAAGCTTTCTCGTCACGCATTTCGCATCAGCCTGTTTATATTGTAATGACGCCAATGAAACTCGGGGGTCATGTAACTCACGTGTATATTCACATGGATGTAGATATGTATATATTGAAGCAAGATAAAACTAGCAACTATATCTACTTATAATATACTAGCTTCTTCCCGCAGCTCCGCCTGCGTCAAAAAGTAGCCTATGTTTGACCCCGGGTCTTCAACTATATTCATACCAAATTTCATCAAAATGCGTTCAGCGGTTTGGCCGTGAAAGCGTAACAGACAGACAGACAGACTTTCGCATTTATAATATTAGTATGGAGTATGACTTTGACTTTAAAATGTAGATATTTTTATTTATTGCAATGAATGTCAGATGTTACTACACATGAATATTTTCATTCTTTACTTGTTATGAAATTAAACATCACTCTATATTAGTCTTGAGTATCCTTAGTCTTCCTATTTTTTGCCGCCCAACTTTTGGTATGGCCTCCATAATTATCACCATATTTTATGTTAGCGCCATCTCTCGCTAGTGATATGAACTATCAATGTCGAAATAAACCTGCTCTATCTAACTTTTACTGTGTATTAAAGAGGGCGCTAGCTGCATGTTTTACATATTATAATAGTAGTAATAAAATAAACTAGATTAATTTTCTTTTCTCTTAGTTACTATCTTCAAATTTTCAATGCCCGTTCATCCCTATTCTACTATAACTACTATCCAGTACATATAGAATGTGCCATTTTATTATTTATCTCCAAATTATCCATATTTACTTTAAAAAAATGTCTACGTAAGAATCATGCAAGTTTTCTATGTTACAGAGTACTTATGTCCTAATTTTTCAACAAAACGGAAATCCGTTCGTAACCTAGCCGTCGACCTTGCAAAGCCGGTTTCTGTCTACAAAGTCTAATATGTACCTAAATATAAACCTAAGAGACTTCGATCCTTGCGAACATTTACATGCTGTGATTTTCAGTCTTGTCTCATATTTTATTGATGATACTGTAATACATGTGTAATGTAATGTACCTATAACTGATATTTGAGTTATAAACAAACATTCGTGTTTGAAAACAGCTGATAGGTTAGTAGTTGCCAGGCAACCGGCTACATTGACCGCTTGGCATTGCCGGCCGAAGGAATGTTGCGGCGCGCGTCTAGTCTACCTAGAGCTTTCAGAACTTAGAAAATTCCAGAAGCCGCGCAAGTTTCTCTGTAATTACAATCACTATATTATCGATAGCTTTGACAAATATAATGTGTTTTTTTATTCTTTTTACATAATTATACCGGAACTTTACTCTGACCAAACATTCGATAAAAGAGAAAACTAGAGCCTAGACAGGTAAATTTTATGCAAGAATGTCGCTGTTTCTAGTAGTGTAGTTAATAAATTATTAACCTGTATTAAATAAATTTACATAAAAACATTGATAAGTATTAAATAATACTTTAGTATTGGTCAATCCACAGAAGTACCTACATAAAACAGCGATATCTCACATAAATTATAATATTACTTAAAACTTTTTATAATATCATACCATTTCGGTGGACAGCTGCTTCAGGTATCCCATAATCTTCCCCATTGCATTGGGGTTGTTCTTGTTAAAGCTCATTTTTATGTCTTCTTTTTTCACTATTATATCAAATAGTCCTTTATTTCACTGAAACCTATTTCAGGGGACGTCGAAATGATAATGTCTGTAGTAAATAGCACTTTCAGCAGGATGTAATCTAAAGTTATAATGTTTATAATCCAGGTTCCCGAATTACCGGCGAACTTATTACATCACGACGAACGTTTCAGTTTTCAGCACAATCCGGGTAACCTCTATAGAGACACTTGGTCGTCACGCAATGAGACGAAGTTATTTCTTTTAAGATTCACTATGTAATTTTACGATTTCATTAACAAACTTAAAACTCGCGCCGCAGACCTGCAAGGTTGCACAACATTCAACTTTATCATGCACAACAAATGAAAATATTGGCAGCGCGTACCGGGTTGCTTAGAGTTCAAGTTGTTTATTGTAACTCCAGATGGCAGCGCAGTCTTTTATATAGGAAAGGTTGGTCGCCGCACGGCGCAGCGGCGCCACGGCGTCACCGCGGGGTGCTGCGGGGAGCCCGCCGCGCTACCTGCGCGCACCGGCGACTCTACATTAGTGTGCGCGCCCGCACACACACACACAAGCCCATATCGCTGTCAGGCTGCCACCGGTCGCCGCCGCTGCGCTGTGGCCGTGCCCCCTGCAATTTGATTATTTCTGACAGGGGTTCCAATACAAATCAAACATTACAATTTTTGGTAATTTAATAGTTTTGTAATCTTGCAATATTTTTCAATGCTCATTAATTTCTAGTCTTTGCTTTTTCCAGAAATACTTTTAAATTTATATTATATGAATAATCTGCCCTAAAATAATCCTGTCTTAAAATGTATTGAATACATAGAAAACAATGCATAAGTTATTTCCTGTTACATACTGTTAGCAAAATCGGGACTCTATGATGAATAATGATAGAGTAGAAATAAATTTAAAACATTTTTTGGGCAGAATGATGTTAATGAAATAAGTTCACACACGCGTACATAAATCTCTACTACACATATAGATTGCACTCGAATCTTTTTGTCATTTATTTTAATTTCGTCGTAAATTGTAGAAGAATAAACATAACATTCCAATAAATCTCATGTCGTCTCATCCTCAAGTCCTTGCAACGAAAACCAGTTCATTAGCAAATAAAATTACTTATAACAAAGTGGTCTCGATAGAGATAAAACTTGAATCTGTAATTACAGAAATGTTTTATTACCTTTTTTTCTTACACTAACTTCAATAACACTTATTTTACTGCATGATTTTTTCATTTCATAAAAAAACTGACACTTGGTTTCTGTGGAACACAAATTAGATCAAATTAAAATACAGAATAAATAAATGTGCTAAACTGGGTACGTTACGTTACGTACTTACCTAGATCCTATTATTTTAGGATTCATTCATTTCGAATGGATTACATGGTAAATCTGTACTTACATCCTGGTGTCAGAGTTATTCGGAACCGCCTTTCGGCCTCGTGTTATGTTATTTTAGGAAAGGTTAGCCTTTAATGAGCTAAGACTACGACGGACCCATGTTTATTATTTCTAATTACAAGTTTTATGTTGTCTTAATACAGAACTCTATAAAAGATGGCTTGATTGGTTTAGATATTTTTAATTAGTCCCATCCCCTACCGAACATCAGAATATTTCTTGGGAGTTTTTCTCTTCTACCTTAAGGTTTGACTGGAAGAGATCGCCCCAGAGAGCTTAGTCCAGCTTTGTATTTCATTTTCGTATAGATATATTTGTTGTTGTAATTTTTTTATTTTGGTGCAACAAAGAGTATTTGTATTGTTTTGCTATTTTTGAACTAGGTACTGTATCAGTACTGTAGTTAGTGTAGTTATTGTTTATAATAACAGCGGCCCTGCCACCATGTGGTTTGGTTGAGGTCGATCTACATGCATGCTGTTTCTGTGTAGTGGGCGGGTCGCGGACGTCATTCATTACACGCACAAACGCTAGATTGATTAAATGAAATGAGGGTGCTTTAATATGACTACAATAACTTCAAATCGCATGTTGATTCGAATACTCTCATATCAACATCTTAAAACTGTTTTATTTTTTATTTTATTTAAATTATTGGTAAACACTAAAAAGTGTTGAAATTGCAAGTGAAGTCGTAGTAAAATTAAAAAAAATTGTTTCCACTTTTTACTACTACTACTTCTTTTTTATAACAACTATTTAGTAGTCAAACGAGTATTTGCCACCTTGTTGGAAAGCCGTTACCCTAACCTGTGGACGCCTACAATATCGAAGGTAACAGGGCGCGTTGATGATTGAAGATATTTTCTCGCCCTTTTTGATAGCCATAGCAGGGAGTTAATTTCACAATCCTATCGCGGAAAAAATATTTACTTTGACTTTACTTTCGAGTCTTCGGTACCCATGAGCTATGAGATTTACTATCGATGGTGAGAGTTACGGGCAACTTTATTATCCCATGCAATCAAGTGGCGGCGTTACGAAGTTCGTCGGGACAGATAGTAAAACAGAAATTATTAATGTAAAATGGTAGTTATTTTTTTTTTACTTGGCAGAAGACCTTCCGTACGCCCAGATAAAATTTTGTATTATTAATAATTTTGATTTAATACAATCTTTAATTGAAATCGAGTCGCAGGAGGTGCTTTTAACTTTAATTTAGATTTTTATACTTAGGTAAAAGTTAACATCTTTAAAATAAATTATTCATTATTTAATGAATAACTAAACGCATTATGGGAAATACAAAAGGAAATAAACATGTATAAGGTAATGTCAGATTGCACATATTTTTATGTAAAATTACTTAATGAATTATTATTATGTAATCATCTTAATTTTTTCTACCCGAACATTATTCTACAACATCCCGCCCGCCCCAGTGCGCACACACACACACACACACCCTGATATACAGACAGCTAGAACTTTCAATCGAAAGTCCCCCCGAAAGTCCGGGTTAAAAACTATCATTCATCCCATAAGTTTGTTTTGGATGAGAACGTGCACTACGTCACGTTGGAGGTGTGGTGTATTCAAATAGAATCACGTGCCGCGCGCGCCTTCTCGTTTCGACACCTTCCCGAAAGCTCGATGGACGGTTGTGTGCCGCACTTACACTCAGACAGTGAATCAGCCGAAATATTGCTCAAAATAAATCATGTGTATTGTGGACGTGCCCACATTTCGTTGCGTTTAGGTTGCGTCATTAAATAATTTATAAACGTATAACAAGTCAAAGTCAACCAAAACTGACTATAAGATGTAATGAATATACGAGTATTTATAAAAAAATATAAATACCTACCTATTTTTGGACAAGCTTAGTAATCAAAATAAATAGATTGAATTGAGTCCATACACAACGGGGTTGCGCCATTTTTAGCAGACTACGGCAAAGCCAAAAGGAAAGCAAGACTATATAGTTTTCCTACATATCCAATTGACTTTTAAAATCCAGGTCAAACAGAAATTAAATATTTTCTGTCTTGATTAACCTGAGGGAATCCATTCGTTGGCGATATGACGATATCAACAGTATCTCACAAGTCGTTGATGTTTTTTGTATGATGATTTCGATTATTAGTTGAAACTGTTATTTCATTCTTGTAGTTCCATGGCAATTTTTTGAAACTTTCGTTCTAGTAGGTACTAAAATAATTCTTTGATTATTAAAAACATATTTTAAATCGATAGATGGATGTCAAATTAAAATTTGTTCATACGTATGAACAAATAGCACAGAGGAACAAAAATATTATTATGTAACAGGTGTATTTTTCGTCGGTTATTAAATTGTACATCATACATATCTAATATTCATTCATACATATGTAATAATCATCATCATAGCTAATATTCATTGGTTAAGCATTTGGGTCTGTGGGCAAAGTATATATGCTTTATAGAGCCGCGATATCATTATCATACTTATAACACAGACGCACTAGAGAACACTCCGATGTACACACAAGTTCACACAACCGTACATCACACAAACGTACTAGAAGGTTCCTTAAAGTATGTTAGGTAACCAAACCAATCGATCAGACTGCAATCGATGCAATGAAGATTCCATATTCTCGAATGTGCACAATCAGATTCGTTTAGCATTGCCTCGGCATGTTCATTTGCATTGTCATTGTTCGTCTTAAAAGACTGATTGATTGAGCCATACTTCATTGCATACATTAAAATAACATTCATCTTTACACTCAATATGATATTGATAATCTTCAATCTTTATCATATTACAGATTGAACCGCTATTACCTCTTTACATATCGGATTTGCACTTGTGAAATTATTAACGTCGGAATTGTACTGGCTGTTATAAGTCTGTCATACTTTCTTTTGCTATCGCTTTCTGATATCTTGATGTTAGGAAGTAACTGGTAAAACTTACTGTAATCCAAAATTACTTAATGCGCCCTCTTATACATATTAATTTCCATAATATGCGTACATATGAAATTAATATGGATATAAAAGTTGTTATGACAATAAAAAAAACAAATCCGCATTACTCTAAATTCCAAATCCTTCAATAAAGGTTGACCTTTGAAACGCACCTTTATCGAGGTTAGCGGTATTGTTTCGCCCAAGAAACTTTGACCATCGACGCCATCGAAGAATCCGCGATATCGTATCGTCCTGCAATATAACATTTTCTTTCGGATTACTGCTATTAGTACTGACACCGGATTCGAGCTGGATTACAGTACCGGCCGCGTAAAGGTCTGACGTACGGGATCTCGAAGAATTATTTTTTTGACAATTTGTTGTAGTGCAGACTGATAAATACCATATTTAGCCTGAGTTTGCGTCAGATATTTACTGACATAATTCTGTGCTTACTGAACAAAGATCTATTTGGCACTTGTTTTGTGTCTTCAGAGGTAGAATCTAGATAGATGTTCTTTGCCATATATTATTATTTATTAGGAAGACCAACAGCTTCTTTTGTATAAAAGTAGTACGGTAAAAATTATATAAAGCAAGTGAGCCACTACATGTCCTCACATGGTAATACATGGTTTATACATGGTAATGCCGTTCGATTTATCTGCATTCTGAGAAAGAGAGAAGGAAACGTAATTTTACCCCTTGCAGTTTACAAGAAAAAGGTACCCGATAAAATTTTTCAAAACTTCTTCATATTCGACACGATTTCACGGCTATAATTAAACAAATGTTAGTTATAAAGAGGTAGATGTGATTCGCTCGAATGTTTTCATTTGTCAGTCGTAAAATAAATGTATGAAGTGCACACGTGTGTTTCTATTAATTCCCGGGTTCTTTAAATATGTATAATATAATTTTATACAGACGACAGACACAAATGTGTCACGCGTCTAGTTGCCCCTGCGTCACGTAGTTGTCTTATCTTATCACCTGTGTTATCACCTTTTTATTTTAGTTTAGATGCTTCATGATTAAGTATATGATTAAAATTTTCCAACTTAGTTACATATAACGTATGTCGTCGGTCGCAGTTGCTCAATTTTCGTAAATAACGTAACGGAAAATTTAATCGGTTATGTATTATTGAATTATTAAATTCATTAATTGACTTCTATCAAAGCGCCTTTAATGTAAACTGTAGTCACAAAATTATTAATAGTACTAACACTATAGTAGATGCGAAAGCCGTTATAGAGTTTCATGGTATTCTCCATCTATGTGAAGAAGAGAAGAGACCAGCTAAGATATAAGTAAAATATCTTATCTATTCGTGTTAATGAAACCCATGAGTGGTTTGAGTGTATGAATTCGAAGACGAACGACAAGACTAAATATTCGTAGTAATTGAGCTTTTTAAAATTATATTATTATTACGTATTTTTTTTTATTTATTTTGATTATTACTCTATATGTGTTACTATCAACAGATCTGTCATCTCTCTGCATATTACAGCACTAATTATCTGCGTACAAATCCATTAAAAACAGATTGTTGCGCCACCAGGCGGCTAGAAGAAAGTTAGCGATCACCTGGGATGGGGAACGACAACTGTCGCAACTTAAAGTTTAAACTTAACGCCGGTAACAACATCTCACGCCGTCTAACCACAACACATTGGGGAGCTTCGCCTAATGTACTCCGAACAAGTGGCCTGGCTTTGTGCTATTCAGCAGATGAGTTTGCAGGACCATTATGGTAATACAAACGGGAAGAGGACAGTAGCCACCCAGCCGAAACTCTCCCTCCCGGTGATGAATCCCCCCTGGGTAGTTTAGAAGTCCTTAAATAGACTCCGGGCTGGTGTTGGAAATCTCCCAATTTTGTTCTCTTGGCATCTGCCAAGAGAACAAAGTTAGGTGGGGGTTCTCGACTTACAGCCTGTGTGAGTGCGGGGATGTTCAGTCCTTGGCGCATCAGTTGGAGTGTCCCAAATGCCCGGACTCCTGCACATATGAGTATCTGTTAGCGGCTAACGATAGGGCGGTAACCGTGCAGTGGCGAAGCCTCCTTAGAACACGATTCCTACCGGCTTCCCTTGGCAGATACTAATATAAAACTACTATTCTACGTAGTCTAATTATCGCAAGTGACATAATTACATTGCGCGCGTTGTATAATATTCTTCAATATGCCTGTTACAAAATACGCAATGTATTTGAATCGCGCAACAAGATTTTATAATCGTCAGACGCGTGCCGCGCCGCTTGGGAACTCGCTAATAAAATTAGGAATTTATATATTACAATGTATGTAATTCACGCACACATACACACTATGTCTACATGCAAATACTCGTCCATATAAAGCCGAGTATAAGCCGAACTCAGATAGCTTACAATCTTTATTTGTCATGTGTTAAGGTTTAGTTTCGCTTGAAAAGTTTTCGTCCAAAGTTTCTCCGCTATTGTGGCGGCGGCGCCAGTGGTCTCACCTTGTGTCCTTGACCTAGGTGCCCAATAATGGCCCCATTATTTATTTTAAACGCGACATTTTGCACGGATTCGTATGTGCTAATAATTTATCTATTGTGTTATGTAATTAGCTTGATTGTGGTATATAGTTTAAAAGAATCGAAAGTAGTGAAATTTAACTTGCCAAGTGTTGTGCGTGTATATTGTATAGAGTTTTTTTTTTGTTCTATCGTAAAGGTTTGTTTGTTTTTCATCACATAGGTGGTTAGGTGAGAAATGGCGGCTTTTGTACAAAATACAAATAGCCTTAGCCTTACAGATTACCTATTATTGCATATTTTTTTTTACAAGTTAAGACATAAAGTTTTGATTATTCACGCGTTAGTTAGGTTCTTTTGGCCCGGGTTAACTTTTCATTTTTTTCACCCCACGCCACTGTAACCGTGGCCACTTATTGGTCTAAACGAATCTGAAGACTCAGCCATTTTGACTAGACAAGAAGATATGTTACTACAGTTACATAATTATGTGTTAATATTATTTATGGTGCAAATTAGTACAAGTACACAAATAAATTGTAAAGAATAACCGGGGCAACATTATTTAGTATGAGTGAGACTCATTTATTTCCTTAACATTCTCACCTAACAGTGCAAGTGCGAGCAAGTCTCTGTTTGTTTGGTATTCGGAAGTTACCCTTGACTGGAAGGAAACTTGTTTGACTAAGTTAATAAGTCTTAACGGGATTTCTTCGTACGTTATATAAGGACGCTGGCATATAAATCCATAAATGTAAAATTTTAACAAGCAACAGTGTGATTCACTACGTAATAATGGACAAATTACAATCATCTCAATTGACGTAGATAAAATTATTAACTTAAAAAGACAGTCATTCGCGGCACAGAGGTGAACCAGTTCAACAACAAAGCTTCTGAGTAGCTTACAAATTTGATTTTCCAAGACTGGAATGTTTATGGAAGTATTTGTTTACGGTCAAAGTTCAGGGGTAAAAGTGTCGTCAAATAATTTATAGGAAATCGATGAGTCGCGTCCTCGCTGGATTACTCACATCTATTCCAGTTTCAGGTCACTACACTATCTAGGCCAATCGATATTTCAGTGCAGGTGTTATAAAGAATTTACTCCATATTTGTACTTTGGTTAGGTCAAAAACATTTTATTAAAAAAAATTAAAGAGATAAATTTCTAGAGAATTATACTGATTTGATGCGGAATTTAGCCTACTAACTACATAACTTCACCTGTGTTGCCTATATCTATGTTTCAAAAGTAGAGTATTGATTGAATTTTTTGATAGAGAAAATTAGTATGATGTAATTTCTAGTTTCGACGCTACGATTTTTAAAAAGTCTGCATTGATCGAATAGACGACAAATCTTTGATGTCTTCGACCGTCCTTGCTTACATAAGGAAAGTCAAGGTCAATTCTGAACCAAGTTTTTACTTGTATACTGATATGTAGAGTAGGTAAACAAAATCTAATCCACATTAGTAATTAATCATTTGATTAGACACCACGAAACTTTCAGGTTTTTGACTTTTTATCCCTAAGTTATCCTAAATTTATCGTTAATATTACTATTTTGGTTTGTTTTTTGTTTTTATTGATACCAATAAAATTAAATAATTTAAAACGTTTACGGTTTTGTCGCTTTTATTACATATTCATTTTTCACCTAATATTACAAACACTTTGCAGCGTTGATGTTCTCGGGCCTCGGGTAGATAATAATCACACTAAAACCATAGTAAGTTATTTTTTTTTTTAATATGTTTTACTTAACAAATGTGATCCCTTTTTTAAACTATCCATTAAAATAAGTTTGCACGTTGAATTTAATGTAGAGTTTAGCTTCTTCTCCATGCCTTAACTCACACATTCTAAACCTTAGTCGAAATTGTGACTTCATCGTTTGTTCAAATTAACTACATTACATTAGAAGTTATCGCTACTATTGTATACTAAAAAATATAACTTTTTCTTCGCCCACCCATGTGGCATTAGCGAAACGGCCAATAGCTATATATTTTAACAAAGTGTAAGAGTTTTGTTTATGTAGTTAAATCCAAACTCAAGTTATGATAGCTCAAATTTGTAAATGTTAACTTTACCAGTCGATATGTAAACAATACAACACAACTATAAAAAGTAAAATGAAATTCGTTGAACCATTACATTTTGATGATGCGTTGTTACAACAATGACTTGCGCTAATTAATAAGCGTCGTTCTAATGTCGCATGCCTCGAGACAGGAGCACGCGCACACTGTAACGACATGAAGTTTATTTATAGACTATAGACAAGATTTAGTTTTTAAATATTTAGGTATCTTCGAGACCTAACTAGAACATGTTATTCGCCATATTGCATAATCCGCCCACGCGTAGCTTCCCCAGTATGAGATGTTGAATTTATGTATGAATAAATGCAATCATTTATATTGCACTTGTTTTCTTATTAAATAAATCAAAATAAATTATTACTGGTTGAAAACTTGCAATAAAATAGTGGTAATTAATGAACGCTTAATAATATGAAATTAAGGGGATTAGATTATATATAGGATACTGCAATATTTGACCCTATCTGAAAAATATTTAGATATTTTTTTCAGAATGCCGACACGTGTCTGTCCTAGATTAAACTGAAACACAATCTTTGGTAAACCAAACCGTGCTTAGTCGCTCCTGAACCAACCGACCTTCAACTGGCGAAAGCATCACTGCCGCATTCACTAACAAATTTGTTCACTAGTAATTTTATTAACCATTTTCAGTACTAAATATTCTCATAATTATGTTGTTGATACAACAATTCTCCTAAATTTCTCATAAGCCTCTTGGGTAGCACTGCAACAACCAATTCAGCTTTAAATGTGTTAAATCAGCCAATTCTTTTTTTTTTTTGCCTATAAATAATAATTTAATATTTGAAAATATATCGCACTGATATGATTTCTGTTTTTCCTAAAAGTTGGCTAGTAGATAGTGCTTTAGCATTATGTCCACTCATTGTACAATTTTAGGTAGGTAATAAAATTAGAAATAAAGAAATAAATTATGTTACATATCCGTAATGCATGTCTATAATGATTGATTGATCAAATTTAATTAAACAATAATATATTATTTTCTTAAAATCCGTTAGGACAGTTTTATTTCTTGGCAGACAGTCTGAATAAATTTTGTTTTGCTTTTTGTTTCATCTTGTGTACACTTAGTACAAGTCTATTAGTATTGTAAAAATTTGCTGCACAGAGAAAACAATTCCGTGTAACTATTATATATTTAAAGCGTATAAAATAAATCTTTCAATTTAACTCATTGCTCATGCATGTTCGATATAAAGTTACGTTTATTCATGCGAACAGAAAGAAAGAGACAAATATATTTTATTCGCTTCTGTTTAAAACATGAGTCGTAGTTCGATGGAAAAGTACTGGAAAAAAAGTGCACAAACCAGTCCAGCGGTGTTCAACCTTTTATTTGAGTAAATATGTCTGGTATCACGTGAAATAGCATCTTGCTACATGAAGTGAGCATGTTTTGTTCACGTTCATATTTGCATAACACATAATAGTAAGAACTTAGTATTCTGATCAAACAATAATTGTTATTCGATGTATGGAATATTTCCCACACACACACAAGAAATGTTTGCAACGCAATATGGGATAACAATTTAGTCACCTACTGTTTTATCATTATCTTGACCTTGGTTTATACTCGTATTATTGTAAAACTAAATTTGGCTTATCCCCGTAAGCACAGATCATAGTTGTCCACAGCCTGTGGTACAAGACAATTATGTATGTGCTATTTTGTAATATTGAGAATAGAGTATGTTATATATATTGTGTTATTAGATATTATCAAATTAATCTAAAAAGAATCAATCAATTCGATATTAATTTCCTGTGGGTTTCAAAGCGACGTTAAACTATAGGCTAAATTTCTATTTTAGTGTTCAGAAGTTTACAAAAATATTAGATAGCATTTTAAAATAAGTATTTTCTTTGTCCTATTTAAATACAATATTATTAAATAGACATATTAATTAGTATTACTATATTAAGACATAATTGTATGAAATTCATCATCACAAAATATCTACAATTAGACATTATTTTATTTTTCATTTTTGGAAGACTATCGACTATTTATACATGGTTGCTACAATATAGTTCTAAAAACATGACCTGACATGTGCGCATCACAAATTAACTTCTTCATCCTAGCGTTTTCTCGATTACATCCTCAGCTTTTTGCTTGGGTGCCCAGAGTCCGTTTTCCTACTTTTCTTTTACGTCTACACTTCGCCCAGTTTTCAAAACTACGTTATACATTATTGCGTTTATTTTCAAATGTTTCGTACCGCTGACAAACTTGGTCCGCCAACCAACACAAACATGAAGCGTTCACACTCTTTTATGATTTCGAAACATTTACACGGCACGCACACTTACTTCTGATATTTGTATATGACATTTTGTGTGTCTGTGAAGAACCCGAAGCGCCGTTCACGCATTTTAGTAAACCAAGCTTGCGCTCGCGAACCTCGTCGAAGTAAAGACGAGAAAACCAAATGCCTTCGTGACAAATGTGACAACAATACCCGTGTATCTATATGTGTTAAGTTATAATTACTTTTCAATCATGTTAATAAATTATATTCGTCTTGTCGAGGGCATGGAACGCACTTTTATTTGAGTTAAACACAGAAGTTTAATCTCGTAATTGTAGAGCATATTAATTTAATATGCTATTGGTCCGGTTTTCGTGTAAGAAGGGTTACGGACGTCCGACGGTAGTCGCTTCATTGTAATAACTCACTAGCGCTATCAAATCTAGACCATGATTGAAGCGTCCATTGTGATCTGAAGCGTAACCCTGAAAAACGCGCTCGAATAAAAATGAAACCATTCGGAAAAATATTTAAAAAAATCTGCGACTTAAAAGACGAAGTAACGTAGATAAAAATTATGCAAAAGATTACGATATCAATAGATAACATGGCACACACCTACATTCAGCTAAATAAACGTACTTAATCCTGCAAACACACACTTTACAAGTATACTACTGATTGCCGCAGCTCCGCCTGCGTAAAAAAGTAGCCTATGTTGGACCCCGAATCTTAAACTATATTCATACCAAATTTCATCCAAATCCGTTCAACGGTTTGGCCGTGAAAGCGTAATAGACAGACAGACAGACTTTCGCATTTCTAATATTAGTATGGATGGATTAGTATGGATAAGTAAAAGACATATTAAAAAACTTTTAAACTTCGCTGAAATAATTATAAAATACAGGTCAATGATGTCATCGGCTAATTGATGGCTCCTATTTTATTAACAGTTCACAAATTGCAAAAACTTCAACATAAAAGTTCAGTGAACTTTCAGGGACTGTTGGGAAAATGATGATTATGTATGACATTTTTTGTAAGTTGACGTTTTGTAGAAATGCTACAATGGAGTTGCGCTTTTTGCGGTGGTAAACTCATATAAGTAAATTGACGTTAATAAGTGAGATTTATGTCCTATATTGAAAATAAATGATTTCATTTCGATTACTTTTCACAAGAATTTTACACATATTTTTGCGAGTTGACTTTATATTTCTTTACAGTACAAAATAATTAATTTTCTTTTTAGGGTTCCGTAGTAAACACAAGGAACCCTTATAGTTTCGTCATGTCTGTCCGTCTGTTTGTTCGTCTGTTTGTCCGTCTGTCTGTCCTACGTGACATTACACCTAAAAACCTAAAATTTGGTATGCCTACTTATATCACTTACGTGGTGTGAACTGTAAAATAAAATTATGATTTTTTTTTCCGGGTTCCTCCCCTAAGTGTAAAGAGGGGGTTGAAAATTTTTTTTCGACTTTCCTATGTTATGGTGTATCATTCAATAGGTATTTGAAAAACGTTCTGAGTACTCTTTAAATGTTTTTTGATTAGAGGTTTCGTTTACGAGATATTTAATTTTTAAATGAATTTTTTCAGGCCCACCTGGAAAACGGTAGCATTTGAAAACCTGAAAAAATTCAGTAGGAAATATAATGAATTTTAAAGGAAAAATATCACTATCGTAAAATTACACGAGTTTACGAGTAATTTTTGATAAATTAAAAAAATCATGTTAATTTTTAATTTTTTATTAAAATCCATTGAATAAGCGGCTTGCGTCACGCGTCAAAGCATATTGTTTGACATTTGCCTATTGATAGATGACATTGCAGGTGTCTAGATGGCGCTATCTAGATTTGATACGCGCTATGGTAACCATAGCCTAGCCTCCGGGCGAAAATTCCGATGATTCGATATAACGATGGCACCGCTGCCTCTTTCTTTCCCTTTCTCTCTGCTCACCGGAGCTCACCATCTCCGGAGACCGGAGACGAGGATTCTCAATATAAATAACATTTTGTAATTATTAAAGCTAATGTAGCTATAATATGGCATCCCTTTCGTTGACATAATGTATTTATTCCTAAAATGTTTTGGCACAACGAATTTGGCATCCTTTTTTTGGCATAATATTACTTGGGCATAATTGATTTTTAGCAGTATATGTACTGTTGCATAATTATATTTATACAAAATTATAATTTGCACAATGTTTTTAGGCATAGTGTATAGCTAAACAAAGGAAAGTTAGAAAAGACTTGCTACCAGAAAAGTAGGTTAGGTTAGGTTATTATGCCTTTATAAAGTTATGCTTGTAATTTTATGCTTAAATATGATTATGCTGATTTTATTTATGATAAAGACAATTATGCTAAATTTGTTGTGGTTAAAAAAATTATGCGTAAATATCATTAGTTTAAATTACCATATGCCAACATATTTTATGGTTAATTTTTTTAAGCAAATGGATAGTGAACCCTATAATATTTAGTCAAGTTTGACCAAAAAACTACTGTAGTTTTTCATTGTGAAATTCTTCTTTGACCCTGCGTGTTTTCCAGACTCGTCCACAGCTCGCGTTTCTGCGAATACGGTACGCTGTTAATCATGGTCATCATCATTTTACAGGAAATAGACCTACATGATATTATCCGACGAGTGTTAATAGCCAACACTATCAGATTTTTCAGGCTGCCTAAAAGCATCTTACTTTATTATTTGGATTACTACGGAACCCTACATTGTGCATGACGTGGTCCGACACGCACTTGACCACTTATATAAAATTAGAGTAGAAAATTATCGTCTTTACCTAAGTTTCGGTTTGCATCATTTGATATGCAGTTTATAATACATTTAATTACACGGTATAACAAATGTAATTAAAATGAACTATATTTAGCCTTCTAGAGAGCGGTTGTAGAGTTACGTAGTAATTATGAAGTTATCTTGAAACGTGTATTATTTAATTTTCTTTTTCATTGTTTAGCTAAAATAAGAGAGAAGTGTTTTGTTAGATAAAGGACATTCTTTTTTTAAATAAATATGAACATTTAATTCATTGATATTTATTTATTTGATATTAATGATAAGTTTATTTATACATTAAATTAAACTATTTAGTATGTTTTTATCGCGTTTATTACTTATTTTTTTACACCTAACGTTTCGAACACTTTGTAGCGTTCATGGTCGCAGGTACACTTTAAATAACATTTGTCTGTGACGTTATAAAAATACAAAACTGTCGCAAAAACATAAGATATTAAAAAGATGTTTTAGTTGTTGGTGACTGTTTCTCTCAGAACCAACTAAAACATTTTTTTTGTTTGTGTTAATTTCGGGTACATTTCACTAGAATATGCTGCGCAGTGGCCCGCTATCGTCATAGTAGTGCCTGTTACACTCTCAAAAAGTACAAATTTGCACTGGGTGCCGTAGAAACACTTCCTACAATACATATTTGCAAAGATGGCATCATCATTGTTAGCACGCACTCTGTTCAATAGTATGTGCAAATTAAAACTCGTTTATCGGGAAATTCAATTACCATCATACCAAAAATATGTACCTACTTTATTTCATCTCAAATAATAAATACGAAGAACTTGAAACTTACAGGCGCACATGCCTGATATTATTTTAGGGTTTACCTTGTTGCGCATTGTGCATAAAATAATAAAAACTTTTCTTCCGAAGATTCAAGAATCTAACCAATTCAATTACTTTTCAATTGGTACAGTTTAAGATAGCAGACTTGCAGTCATTAATATAGTATTTTGTTTTGATTAGCTACACTGTTAATATAGATATTTATTTACTAATGGAATAATCTATTTTTATGATTTATATTAGAAAAAATATAAATCAACTATGCCCATAAATAATGGACTTTATAATCCTGGCGGTGTGGTGATTAACCGGAAACAAGAAAAACACAAAAAAAACCATAATTTTCTGGTTATAATAATATAATTAATTAACTACATGTTTCTCGAAGCTACACCTGTAGCATATGTTTGACTCCGGGTCTTCTATATCCATAGCAAATTAAGAGATTATTCCGCATTCCTATATCAATATACAGCTTTATTTAAGGATATAAACATGTTTAGTTAGTTTTTATCTAAACTTGTCCATAATTATCGTTTATTCCTTGTAAACGTAGTAAATAAGCGAATGTGAAGCCTAATGTTTCATGGTATGGTGCCTTGGCTAGCTTAGCATGATAATTAAGAAAAACATGCCTAATAATATCTGGTTGAGTAAGTTTTAGTGCTCGGGTAATTTAAAATTCAAACGTAAACATATTATCCCAATAAATATGCTAATACGATATAACCGTGAGCAAGTACCCAAGTACTCGTTGCCGCCAGGTCAACTCGAGGACTTCACAAGTCCGGCTATCACATAATGATCGGATAAGTGAGAGTACTTAGTTGTCACTTAGAAAGCGTTGTTTTTAATGTGTTGAAAGTCAAATGTTCCGAATTGGCGAATTCTGTTTGCACAGTTTCACACTCTTCTATTTCTTATTTACTTGCATCTCATTATGAATTATTTAATAACTGCGGTATTTTCTGTGAGGCTCCTAATTTATTTCTTTCATGTTAACACTGTAATGTACATTGGAAGTTAATTCTCTCTCTTTTTGCAAATTTTGTCAATTTAATTATTATCTATAAAGTCACGCGTAGTCGTGCACGACTTAGTGTTGTCCTTTGTTTTATAAAAGCATTATAAAATAATAACATATAGTTCCCTGAAACATATAAATTTAAGTAAAAGTATACAATAACTCGGTAATAATAAGCAGTCGGTTGCGACACTTTATCTCGAAGTGGAAAATCTAAACGGGCATTTAATTTGTCATACAATGTTATTTTCATCATGATTTGTTTGTTTTGTTATGATCGATTTATCTAGTTTGCTGGCGATAGCGATCAGTTACCCCATGTTGACAGAAAGTGGCTCATCATCATTAAATCAAAGTGATTAACGACTTTTTAGTATTCATGGTGACAGTTTTGTCTAGCTGGTGGATCAGACATGACTAATTTCGTTCCATAACACATAATAATTTGAGAACTATGACACCGACTATAATTTTTTGACAGATTTGGTGGTCGATAAAGGAACCAAGTCAGAGACCGAAAGGCGGTTCCGACAAACTCTGACATGTAGGGTGTACGGGTCGGTTGACCATGTAATCCACTCGATATGAATTAATGAATATAAAATTATAAATAAATAAATATTCAGTTTCGTAATTTTTTGATGCTGATTTTTTACTCCGTTTTACTTTAATCTGTGATACAATATAACGTGGTAAACTAAAGCCATTGGACCATTTACATTTTCAGCTGTATGATGGTTAAAAAGGCCCAGGTTGCGTAGGTAGAGTTTGAAGAAAATGTTATTATTTCAAGTTATTTCGAAATAAAAGCTGAATAACTCATGATCACAGATCACATTGTCTGTCTACATTTTAAAAGATATGATATTCTAAACTAGGCCTCATTGATGATTTGTTTTGAGAATTTATTATTTATTTATTTTATACATTCGGATGACAAACAGCAAAAACTCTTCATTATGTTCCTCATGTTTTATTAAACAATAAAATGTATTTTTCCTGCTTACTGAAAACGCAATTACCTACCGTTTGCAAATGCACTGTTCAAAATACTGACTTTTTTGTGATTATTATTACCTCACTTATCTCTGAAAACATTGTACACATTTGAAAAATATTTCGGGTTGTTTGTGGTATTGTTTGTGAAATCCTTCACAATTCGAATAGAAGTAAATGAAGACCTGTTTAATTATGTAAATTAAGTTGTTCAGTTCGGCGCTTACGATACCTTCGGATATTGTATGTATTAAAATTGATATTATTTGTCCACAGACGCGTGTCTACGATGCCAGGGTGAAAGCAAGAAGGACTCCTACGGCAAACAGGACTGCGTAGTGGTGTGGGGCGAGTGTAACCACAGCTTCCACTTCTGCTGCATGTCCTTGTGGGTTAAACAGAACAACCGTTGTCCTCTATGCCAACAAGAGTGGTCCATACAACGCATGGGGAAGTAGGCGTCGACTTGGATCTGGCAGGTTCCAATCTCCAATTTTACTGTTCATTTTGTTGGATGATGACGGGAGTATGAGATCATATGAAATCGAATCGAGAAATTCTTAAAATAGTATAAAGATTAAATGTTAGTAGGTACTGTATTTTTTGGTTAGTAAATATAATTATCTATCTTTTTTATTTTTGTTTTATTTATTTTTCTAAACTTTACGCAAAAATTACTTAATTCTGACCGAGATCATTTACCGAAATTCCTATAGAAACGAAGCTCCGGGCAAAAGCTAATATTGACACAATTCTCAGATGGAACTGCAAGCAACCCACAGAATCATACCGAGTCAGACCGCAAGTACACGATCTCAAGTTGGTGTTCTGTTCGTATCTAATTATAAATCGGTTTAATATTACCTGTGAGCGGCACGTGGCATTTAACAGTTTAATTTTGTTCATAGAATAGAGTTTTTAACAGTTTAATTTTGTTCATAGAATAGAGTTTAACGCGTAATTATTTTAACAAATAATTTTTTAACGCTTGAACGTTTAAGTCTAAACGTTCATACCGCAAGACAGAAGACACAAGTCTGTCTTTTATGTCACAACTTAAGTAATAGGTATAAAAATAATGAGATTTGTTATGTTATGTGTAATAAATTCTGCATATTTCTGAACTTTTGTTCTTGTAATATGTGTAAAACCCAGCTAAAAGTGTTTATTTTACAATAAATAAGCTGTAGCACTTCAAATAGGTATCCTTATGACTCAAAACTAACAGACAAATATTTTTGCCAAAGTATTAAGTATGTAATGTACTTATATATGGAATTGTTGAAAATATTAAATAGGTATTCAATTAGCCTATTTAATAATTGATTCCCCCGATGTTAATAAGAGTTCGCAAAGTTTATTTCGTCGCAAGTCAATTAACATAAAAACAAATCAGAAAAGTCGCCAGAATCCTTCACGTCATAGTGCAAATAAATGCGAATATTATCACATGATCGCGTGCGTCAAATTCAGTAAACTTGTAGGAAAATCGTGTTTACAAGTTGGCTCTAGAGAAGTTTCAGTTAATGCGAATTTGATGTCATGATATAGGTATAGATATACACATAATCTATATTGTGTGGAGAAATTTTTAGTGAAAAATCTACTCATTCAATTAAAAAACTTCCTTGTTAATTGAAATTATGTGATAAATGTTTTTTTTATATACAACTAAGTAGGCGAACAGGCATACGGCCCACCTGATGGTAAGTGGTTACCGTAGCCTATGAACGCCTGCAACACCAGAGATGTCACGAGCGCGTTGCCGATCTGTCCGCTGTCAGCACAGCGACCCCTCTGGAGCCTGGCGACCCTACTCACCAGCAGGAACACAACACTGCATCACAGTGTTATTTAGCTGCGGTCTTCTGTAGGGTGGAGGTACTTCCCCAGACGGACTACTCCTTACAAAAGTCCTACCTCTCTTATGATAAATCTAAACATTTTACCACAATATTTCGCTACGCAGTTCTGCGCAATACAAACTAATTTGGCTACGATATTAATTTTCTAGGGCCTTGAAGTCACACAAAATATCTTATGTAAAACACATGTGCTTTGAAGTTACTTTGTATTTTAACTTTTCCTTCTCAAATTGCAACTTTAACAAATAAGCTGGTAAATGCCTGTATGCGGTTGGTTTGTTTTACAGATGTAATAAATGCGCATCAATCATCAATATCGACAGGCCCAATGTCAAATCAATGGAAACAGTTGAAACATTGAATTGCTGCGAATGACGCACAACACAAACGACAGTCCCGTGACCCGAGGTGAGCAAGCCTCCAATCAAAGTACAGTCAGATACCTAAGTAGAAATTCCAGTTATGAAAGCGGTGAAAACAACTCAAAACCCCAAAAGCAAAACAAACCAAACTGTAATGATTGAGGTAGATGAATTTATGTACAATCAAATGCTAGATACCATACTTCACCCCTCTTTTACTCGTATGTAGATTTGGTTTAGTTCAAAGTCTGATCGTATTGCGTTTTGATCAAGACTTTCATTGGCACTCAAATTACATAGATCATACATTATTATAGAGATACACGTTTGCATATTCTTCCGTGTTTTTCTTTTAAAAGGTTTTACACACAGTATTCAGAGTATAGAGGTTGTGATGCAAGATTGACTACAATAAAATATATATTTCAGGGGTAATGAGAGTCGATCAGTGGGTTACACTGTCGTAGAGCTCGTCGATGCCGGGTTTAATTAAACCCCTAGTTTAATTAAATCTACGAGATTTGTTTTTTAAATACATGGCAAATATAATGCATGCAATATTTGGTTTGGGTTACTGAGGTAAGGCAATTGCTCCAATGTAATAACCAGTACTGCCAAATCTTGGGCCATGATTAAAGCGTACCCTGGGCTCCGAAGCGTAAGCTGACCACGCAACTAGGAATACACGCTAGAATTGATACAAATAGCATATATAATGCACATAGAGCCTATGAATCAGCTCGATAAAATGTCGAAAATCCAATTTGCATATAATATGGACATCGCTACTAAACTATTGTTTATTCCACTGGTTGTGGAAAGTCACTAATCTATCTACGTGATGCACAATGCTTACGAAGCGTACATTATTATTAGATTGTTTATATTCTATTGGAATATGCCAAATAAATAAAAAAAAAATAATAGAGTTTTTTTGATCAGAAGTGTTTACTGCGTATTTGAATACTTATTGCGTTTGCAAAATATATTTTCTAATTACAATTAGTCCTGTGAAATTTAATGAAATCTTGGACGGTAATTTGTCTTTAAATTTAAGTTTTGCTTTAACGTAAAGTTACATTATGTCTACGTTGTACTGGATAGATCTTTATTTAATTCACACATAAGTGTAATTTATATTGATTAATAATTTGTAGTATGTAACACATCGCTCGTCCCATCTCAATATCGTCCATATCTAAAGTGTTTGTGTACCTACATAAACCAAATTCGAAATTCGTGTCGTGTCGTGACTGTCTTATCGAATTCTATATTTTTTTCATATTTCACATTCACATTAATATTTTTAGGCATTTGATAAGCTGTAAACAAATGCCAGTTTATTTATTAAACACTAGTTTTACATAATATCAGATACTTTTGTCATAGTGTTACATACCTACTCTGCGTTCTCGTTCTAACTCTACCCCTGCAGAGTTTATTTAAGAGAGATCGTCCAATAATTACTTGCACTAATGGCGACTCAGTGGAAAAGAATCGGACTATTATTTATTCTGTGGTGTTAGATACATTTAATATAGTGCAGTCAATAGCCATTTTGACTTGACAGGAAGAAGAAAGAGTGATAGGTGTCAGTAGACGATCTAAGGTTAAAGGAAAATACATGCATAAGTATTTATATTAGTTATCGAGGCCCTCTTTCTTTTCCAGGTTCAAATTTTAGATTTCCCCACCTAACCAACTTAAATATAAAATTTACAATGAAATCATCAAGTTACAATATTTGCCAATGAAACAATTATGTAACGATTCAATTACGGATAAAAACGAGCTTCGTTCTGCAGTGCGGCGGGAAAATTGAGGTCGCATCACAATGCTGCTCCAACAAACAAATTACTTGCACTGGTCCTAATTATTCAAGCAAAATGTACAAGCGATATAAAAATTAACTATCTACTTAGTAGATAAGCTAATAATATCTATCCCATACTTAAAACAAGATTGACCAGTCTTATAATAAACTTTAGCCTGGAGTAGGAATGCTAAAAAAACTGGTAACTCTCAGATAAGTCTTGAATCCAGATAATTATCTATAGTCCACATTTATCCCAGTCTGGAGATACGTGGCCTGGGAAGTTACGGGCAACATTTTTGAATAAATTATTTATATGAATATGTACTCGTACATTTTTCCTTATTAAAAGCCCGCATACGTAATTATTACACTTCCTTGTATGTATATACCTGCACTTACATTGAAATGACCTTGATTATAAATCAAAAATATAATTTTGTGCTGTTTATTTAGAGCCGATTCAGCCAGTTTAAATTGCATGATGTTATTGCGGTTGTCATTGCCGCATGCCGCTAGCGAGATAGTTTATCCTAAATAATAGTGAATGACAAAGCAACACATTGAATATGGTTCCTGGTAGCCTATATTTTTTGCTTGATCGGCACCTTGGAGAACCGGTACATGGCATTTCCAACGAACAACAAGAACACGTTTCGTTTCGCCACACCAGGCCAGGCCTCCGCCACCAGCCAATCGCAGGCCTCCAACGCAAACTCTACAAGTACTTTAGATGCATCGGCAGCCTTGCCTTGAGTGGAAACAAACATTGCGTCAGCCCGATGTTAGGCATATCTAACTTTATACATACATTGTGATATAATAGGACGATATTAACTTATATTATGCTGATTAACTGGTCGATCGTAGCATTTATTCGAATAATCGAAACAGGTAAATCATAGCTTTTCGGCAAGATTATGTAAGTGAGATTAAAATAAAATATTTTTACATATTACATTCCGTATTTTTACTGCAAAATTTTACTTTTTATTTATTGTTGAATTTATTAATTAAATTTCAGTTGCGACTTACAATTACGCTATGAGATATTGCAGTTACCGACATAGTCTAAATTGGAGTAATCAGATTAGAACTAGGTATATTACTTACTCATAAAATTAAATAAAAATATAATTTTAATATAGCACGTATGACCCGTACGGAATTAAAACGATGTAAGTACTAATATTATATCAGTGTGCTAAAATGATATAAAACGAGCTAATTTAACATTATTATTATTATATTATTTCATCGGATGGTAATATGCTGAGTTAGAACCTTTTTGGGAACATACATCCTTTTTTTAATGTTTTTTTCTTTTATGTTTCTTTTTTCTTTTTTTGTGTTTCTAAAATAAATTATTTTCTTACTTTCTTTCTTTATAAGCAGGTATGGCATTCCATTTATATTGCAGTAATGATACTGGAAAGACTTGAACGATAACTTTCCAAAGACATATGAATCTTGTTTCTACAATTATTCTTGCATAGAATATTGTAGAATTTCATATTTTCACATAAATATTTACCTACAGGAATAGAAGAATTTAAAAAAACCGGCTATAGGTAATAAATAAATAAATAACCGGTAGGCTTCACTATAGCAATATTCCATAACGTTTTAGAATTTTGTATCGGAAAATAGATTTTTTTATAATAAGAAAAAAATAACACCAGATGTCTGAAACGTTGAGTCGAGTCATCGGTAGGTACTATCAACTCTTCCCCAGTTATGTTCTGTAATTTATAGTAAAATATAAATCTCATAAATTTGAAAAGGTGTTTGTGATTTCAGTGTTCTTTACCTTTTATACATTAATTAAACTTCTAATTATTAAATTCAGAATCAGTTCTTACTAATAAAATAGTTTTATTGTATCATCATCTAACCGAACTATCCACACAACAAAGTCTCTTAAACAAATGATAACCAAATAAACCAGAATCCTACTTAGTGATAGTAAAATCTGTACTAAATATTTAATATTTTACTCATAGCTTTAAAAATACGAAAATATAGCTATTTAGTATAGCCAAGTATGAACACATAAAAAACTTTCCTACTCTAACATCGTACACGAATGAATGCATGGCACGTTTCATCAGTAAAAATAGCTGACAGACAGAATGCGAAGAAATGCAAAAATTCAGATGCATGAATAAGTCGATGACGTCAGTATGGTCTGTTCCTGCTACTGTGTGTTCAGCACTTTCGAATCAGACCTAGACTAGAATGTAATAGATTTTTATAGACGAAAGTGTGCTTGTTTTTTGGCACTTATCGGATTTTCCTTCTCTTACTCTACATTTTTCACACACTCAATATCATCAATAATGAGGTAACAAATGCACTTCATGACCTTAACGACGGAAACTCGCTATAGCTCTTTCTATCTCGCCAAATGACTAGAACTATAAACTATAAGTAGGTAGTCTCGTCTATGGACCATAGAGCCAACATGCCCAGACTAAAATAATTGTCTTATTATCTTGAAAATTCCAAAGCCTACTTTGTTTGTAAAACGTGAACATAATTCATTATGTAAATCTATTAATAGCTGGGCATTACATGCATAAACTACCTCCGAATTGCCCTGACTTCATAACGTCGCCGTCGTCATCATAAAGATGAATATAGCTTCTACTATGAATTATTTTCCATCTCAATAAAGCCAAACTTAAAATTTGACTCATGTGTTTAATTTTATTTCATTTGCTGAAACTGATTTGAGTATTAGTTTGATCGAGTATCTTACATTTATCTTTCTACTGCATAATACATTGAGAAAGGAACGAATGACTTTAATTATAATATAATATAATTATAGATACAACTTATTTTTTTTCAAAGAATGTCATACATGTAAATATAGCCCGTCCAGGAAAATAAAAATCCTGCATTGGCATCGCTACGTACTGATCGCCTTTAGGTGGCAACATGTTGTATGTGTCATGTCAACAACAAAATTGACAATGTCATTTAATGAAATAGAAATCAATCCTTCATTTTCATTCGCATCTAATCTAATCTAATCTTTTATATCACTTTTCTCGCATTACTATATATTATTTTTACCATTTTGATAAATATTTTTATTTGGTAATCACAAAATACACAACGTCCACTCCTGTCTCTTTTTGGCAGACGACATTGAGATGACGGAATGTTACTTGAATACCTAGTTGCCAGTAATAGAAATTAGTTCTAATATTTTCCGCAATATGGCCATGGCTGCTATTTTCGTCTATACGTATCTATATATTCTAGTTGATAATTTGAATAAATAAAATATACCTACACTTAAGAAAAATCTTTAAAATAATGTTTTGTTACATATTATTAAATTAGTTTTAGTTGTTATATACATAATTAGTTTTATTAAAGAGCTCAGTTACCAAAAAACATTTTGGGTGTAACTGTAATTGTTTTTTTTTCTAAAGTATGTACGAGAACAATGTTATACGCACACTACATCCTTGTCATCCATGTTAAAACAATGGAGTCGAAAGTTGCCAAATAGTCAGTTCTCATAATTCTAACATATCTCGCGCATTACTTTAGCGAGTTGGTCACACTACTCATTGCAGTAATTTTCCATTCGCCCGCTGAATAATGAAGCTGTTTATGAAACAAAACGCCTCACAGATGCCATTATGGATACGCTCTCTGTACACACCTCGGAAGGCTGCAATATGAGAAGGCACCAGAAATTTCGAGTGTTCACTGGGGAATGTACTCGTTTGAATACACATAATTGAATACAGGATGCGCTTTGTAAATGCTCTACATTATTTATGTTTTTGTGAAATTCCGTGATGATCGTGACTTCATGCAATCTTTTTATTTCCAATATGAGCAATTTGTTTTTAATGATCTCGTGGGTGATAAAATTAATGTAAGTAGCTCATATTATAGTAGTATCCTTACCGTTGGTTCTATAAAAACTCTACTCAGCTCGACCTTTTATCTTAAGACTCGATATCAGTCGTAAAATGAAAAGACTTTAGCATCTGATCAACTGATTGCCATCAGAAAACTATGCAGAGAAGACGTAAAAGATTTACGCAGGGCAGGCGGCAGCATCGACAGCTGTATTTACGCAAGTGTGCTAACTAATACTTTTAGCAAGCTCGGTCTACTAAATAAACCTCTTATTCGTTTATAAAGTATAAACGAATAGGGGTTTTACTTGTAAAAGGATGATTAATTTATTTAGCCAGGAATTTAGATAATGGTAGGTAGATATGCTTTATATTTAAAGGATCCTAATAAGGGAACTAGCAAGCGCAGGATTGTTTTCCTTCGCATATACTTAACGTGACCATACGTCTCGTTTTGAACGGGACCGTCCCTTTTTGCGGCTTACCGTCCCGGTGTCCGGGACGCGAATTGTCCCGTTTTCCGAAACTGGGCTAAAACTACGACAGATAGTTAGGCCAATCGCAGAAGAGCGTCGACAGAGGATAGTAAAATATTTTTGCATGCTGTTTTGATATAGCAAAATAGGCTGTACTTGTTTAGCCTCATTAATTGACCCTCCTGATCTCGATTTTGCCCGGTGTCAGGCCGATTTCTGCCCCTTCCAACTTTTTGTTGAAATCCCCTTATTACTCATCATGTCATGACAAAATTAATCCATAAATAATAATTTATAAATGATATTACTTTTAAGATTTATAGGTCTTCTTTTAAGATTTTTTTAAATACAAAATTTTGACTACCTATATTTTTAATAAAAAAAAGTAAAAACCGAGAAAAAAATTTCGACCTTCCTACCTACATGTATATTTTTCTCGGTATTCACGTAGTCAAAAACCTACCAGTTGACAAAAATAAAGATTAATTCGATTTAGAATTTAAAAAATTTCGACATTGGTCGATTTAAATATAAGAGATGCGTCGATCATCTCCCTCGTTATTAATTTTGGTCTTGTTATATTGGAAGTAATGAGTTCTGTGTCAATGAGTTTAGATTACTTTCACTCTTCAGTTATTTCAAAACAGTTATTCCATGGCTAGACGTAGATGCTGATAAATACTGTGAATAGAATTCTCATAACCATAACACAGTGCCACATCGGATCTCTAAATAACCTCAATTAAAACTACAACACGACAACGCTGGATTAATCCAAATCTTAGTTAATTGTTCCTTGGAAGAGATTACTGGACTGAACTTGTAAACCATGCTCAGCGCATTGGTTAAATCAGCTGTCTCTACTTGGATTTTAACTGCTTAGGTATATCAAAAATAGAGTTAAAAAGATACTTCAGGCTTTAACTTAAGTCTACAAGTTATCACAAACCGTCAGGAGGAAACCGACAATTTTTTTTTTTTTTTGTGATACTTAAGTGAAATCTGGGTCTTTCAATCTACTTAGTGTCATATCAGCTTACGTACGTAAGCAGTTGTTTACATACGTTAATTAACAGAATATAAGATCAGAAGCAAATAAAACGTCAAGTGTGTTCCACTTTAGACTGTCAGAAAATTCCGCTCTTGATCGCCAGCAATTATATCAATCTAGCTAGTCAATCTAACGGCAGTGTGGCGCCTGGTTCAGCTCGAAGGAACCAACGGAACAACCTTGACTGGGTACCGCCAACAAACCTAACAGAAATGCAAAGAATTCAAAAATACTTATATTATCCATACTAATATTATAAATGCTAAAGTCTGTCAGTCTGTCTGTTACGCTTTCACGGCCAAACCGCTTTGACGCAGGTGGAGCTGCGGGAAAATGCTAGTTCAGAAATAAAAACTTAATACAATAAGTCAATGTGTAATGTTAAAATTATTATTATGAAAGGTTACGAAGGTCAGACGACTGTCGCTCCATTAAAAGTACCAGTACCGCCAAGTCTAGGACCATGATCAAAAGCGTACCCTAGGCTTTGAAGCGTAATCTGAGGAAGCAACTGGTAAACACGCTTTGACGAAGAAGAGTATTATTAACCTGTTCTGGGATTTGACGTAATATAATAATGCATAATTTTTTTTGCATGTTCATGTTAATAAATGACGTTCACATTTGGTTGTCGACTAATTGCGAGGCGAAGAATCTACTGTAACAAAAAGGAGGAAATCCCATCTGTAAATTGGATGAGTCTGTACTTATAGATATTCTGAAATACTGCAAATCCTTTTGTTGACTGTACCTACCTAGTTAGGTACCAATGTGAATCTTCGTTGCCATTAATTGAACTATCGCACAAAAAGTTCATCCACCCGCTCAGCCTTCGGTTTATGGGTAATACATAGTTGACAAAGTAGTGGTAATATATAAGTACTTAGTATTATTTATTAATTTGAATTTCATTGCACAAATTTAGATAATTAAAATTAAAAAAAAAATACGCTTATTTCAGGTAATAAAAAATAGTAATAAATCCATACTAATGTTATAAAAGCGATAGTCTGTCTGTCTGTTACTCTTTTACGGCCAAACCGCTAAACTGATTTTGATGAAATTTGGTATGAATATACTTGAAGACCCTAGGTCAAACTACTACTATATAGACTACTTTTTGACGCAGACGGGGCTGCGGGAAAAGCTAGTTAATTTATAGTTTATAAATATAATATAATTTCATAAAATCGAACCATTGAATAGTACCTACAAAACAGAAATAAATTTTGTACCTACTTTGGTTTTTATTATCTTGCCCGACTCGCACTTGGCTGATTTTGTTTAAGACGTTTTTCATATATCAAACGGGTGTGTATTTTTAGTGATTCTCACGCCCGTTTTGGAATAACGACTGGATAAAAACTGTCTTTATACGAGTCGCATTCGCTCATCAAAGGGTTCTGTATACTATACAAGAACACAGACTAAATTAGTTTCATCTCTTTATCTTCCCTGTAGCTTCCTCTTCTTATTTCACTTTATGTAGAGTCGACACAGCTTGTAATTTTTCTTTAGTTTATGTATATTTTTAATTATATGTATCATGCAGTAGATATTCAGGGCTAATGCATTAATTACCGCAGAAAGAGTAAACTACTAATGTTAGGTAGGCACATAAATGGTTAGACAGCGGCAGCTAGGCTAAAACCAAAAGTAATTTATTGAAACTAGGCCTGCGGTCAGGTAGAGATAGTACAATATGAATTAGTAGCCTTGATCCGATCCAGTTGGGCAAGGAACTCTAAAAACGAGCTGTCTGTTTATGGCGCCACTGCTCCTGGTTCTGGCTGCAGAAATAGCTGCTTCGTTTTTTACTCCAATAACAGCAATGTTGGTGCCAGGTACATAGTTAATAATGTCGAGTTGGTTCTCATCATCGCTGAATTGCTTACGAAAATAAAAATATATCTAGTGATAATCAAGTCAGGATTTTTTTTATTTACATCCTTTACTGCACTAAAACAATCTGTATTGTATAAGCGGACTCACGTTTATAGAAGAAATATGAGAAAGTGGCGGTTTAGGAACTCTTGTGTTAAGTATAAGGATTAAGTAGTAATTATGCTTGTAGATGCCTAGGTTGACGGCCTCATAGAAAAGACAAATTTCTTGATTTTTTTTTCAAGATGTTCAATTTATTCCACGTGCTTACATGCTGTCACACTCACAATAGCAATTAGGATAAGACATCACAGGTACCAATGCATTTGTTTCATTGTGTAAAATGAAGCCGGGCAGTGCCGGGCACATTTGACACAGGAGGTCATTGACGTCAAGCAAATGTAGAAAGTTGTCTAGTTATGTAGGCAGGTAGCGCGGAGGTGTGGTGCCGCATGTGACTGCAAGCTGTTGCCAGACTGATCTGGGACCTTCACCTGCGCACGCGCGCCATAGCACGTAGGCGACTGAAGATGCAGTTCTCTATTGTAACTTGCATTCTGCGCATTAATCGATAGCGGCATTCGCTAAACATCCATGAAGCCCTCCATGAGGTTGTAGAATGGATTGACATCCTCCCTTTTGTTTTTGACTTTATTGTAATACAACTTTCGCAAATATCAAAAGACAGCTCAATTTTATCACTTTTGCTGTAGATACATAATCTACATATTACTTGCTAACACATAGCTGTGTAAAATAGTTTTTTTTTAAATGTACTCAATGCGATCTTTGTTCCTAACATAAGAAGCAAAACTCAGCTAAACCCCAGGCAAAAATACCTACGCAAAAAACAATGTACTTGGTAGCCCGACCCCATAACACTCACTACGTAGGTATATACGCCAATTCACTGACGCTACCTACAGTCAAATATTAAGCTTGATAATACATACAAACAGAGGTACTTTGCAAAATCACTGAAGCGATTGCGTCATCCACTAAATAATTTCACACAA
Organism: Euzophera pinguis; assembly: GCA_947363495.1. Lineage (NCBI taxonomy): Eukaryota > Metazoa > Arthropoda > Insecta > Lepidoptera > Pyralidae > Euzophera > Euzophera pinguis. Next base: position 9,223,771 of record OX376155.1, read on the forward strand.
AGTTCATTCGCGTTGTAACATTTTCTAGCTAAACTAGCTCGTCCACTTTCAGCAGGTACTTAATTGTTTTCCAATTAAACCGAATTATGCATTTAACCAATTTCAGTAACTCTACTATAGATTTCTGATTTTTTATGATGACCTGATGACATACCTTCTTTAAAACAGGTAGGCTTTTGTTTCTGTTTTATGAGTAATAATCTATAAATAAAAGTACAATTGCACGCGAAATCTATATCCAGTATATTTTTAAAAACGTTAGTCAGACTTCTTCCAAAAATATTCAGCCTACTCAATATGATCTCTATGATGAAATACCTGCAATCAGAACAGCTGATTCTACAGTAGAAGAACACTGCAATAATAACATTTCGCTGATCGGGACAATTATTTAAGACCTTGCAAAAAGTTTATACCTACCAATTAATTGAATATTTTTTCACCATGATTTCTGATACTGATTGGCAATGATGACGTAAGTTTCATTGCGGTTGGCTCCTGATTGGCTGCTCCAAGCAAGCCCCCGCACGTCATGCGCTTGCCCACCAAGGCCATCGACGTGACTGAAACCGCGACTCATTGCTACACATTTGCACTGATAACTGAAACACACCTATTATAATCCAAAGTGTACTGATTAAATACAATGAGTCGCCGCGTTCAGAGATTATGGGTGGTCATACTGTAAGAACAGAAAGTTTATGGCAACGTAAATAATGTTAATTGCGATTGTCATCAGCTTGTTTTGTACTGATAATTTGGGTAATAAAACGTAACTTCCAAAAGTTGCAGAAATATTATAGTAATGTGAAATGTGAACTTCATCATTACAATGTCCTGCTAACAAAAAGGCAGACTAATTTCTTCCAGACAGATAGACAAATCCGTACTTATAGTATATAGAAATATATTAATAAATAACATCTACACTGAAAACAATAAGTAAAACATAGCTAAATGTTCAGAAATGAAACTGTTGAACAGTTTATTGCATCTTAATAATAAGCACGCCCGAATAGAATATTACTGAAAAATGTTGTTTAAGCACGAGAATTAAAGGAAATTTGTGCTAGGCGTGAAACCGTGTGATCAGGCACGTGTCTTCTATACTGAATCTTTATCCGTCACGGACGTATAATACAAAACTCGTGTGACTTGACGTGTCCGGTAAGCCTTATCGTGGGTGTGTCGCGTATTGTGAACACTAATTGAACACCGCCTGAAACGAATCATAATGTTTCGTCATCCAATTGGCACAAACAAAAACGCTTACTTGAAACAGCTGTTTTTAATTAATGGAAAATTTGTACATGTTCTGTGTTAGGATGGCCTGTTATTCGTCTAGGCATGTAATGTACATATTATTATAGAACTTTGTGATCTGGATTACGAGATTAGTAGCAATAATCAGATCTCCTGGCTAAAATAATTAATGACTTTGTATTGTATGGCTTTGATTAATTTAAAATGTAATTTATATAAGTTGTAGGCTCTACATTGTAGATAATTGTTGTTGAATATTTATTCAGAAGCTAAAACTATTATTCGCGAATACTAAACGATTTGTGAGGATGTGACATAGCTCACGCGCGCACCAGAACGAGGGTCAATTGGTCCGAGGAGTTCACAAAAAACTTAATAGGCCATAATGAAGATTCATTACCAGACATCAGGCGTTGTTCGTCAAAATCACACGAAGTTCGTCATAAAATCTGTTTATGCCTGTATGCATTACCATCAAGGCCGAAATAAATTAGAAAGTTGTCATGAAAAATGCCAAAAAACAAGTAAGTAGATAATGTGGCACGTGATTCTGTACGAATCAAGTGGAGAAAAAAATCCAGGGAAACTTAGGTAATTCTTGGTAAAGAGTTAATGATGCTGTTGTTGTGTGAACGAAAATTAGCAATAGGGACGCAAGAAAATAGAAAATTGTTAGAGATACCTTCGATTAAGATATGGAATTAATTAATAAGTAGATTAAGACAATATAATTAAGTATATTATTATTTATGCAAATTGAATGCTGCATTATCTTCTTCTGCACTTAGAGTATTATTTGAATAATGATGCTGGTAGAGTATAGGTAAGTATATATAGTGATAAAGATATTTCCTCGTCGATGGCTTGTCGTAGTTTACTAATCCTACTTCTTATTCTGAAACTACTGAAATAGATCGGGATCAATGACCTCGATAGGGTATGGATTCTGGCATTGTAGCCAATTAATCGAATTTAATGTTTTTCTACTTTGTAATAGTTTAATATTATGTTTTTTTTAAATGTTGCGTAATTCTAATTACCAAAAATAGTACAATAGTTCTAAGTTAATTTGAATAATTATCCAGTCAGTTTTCTTACGAAAATACCTTGTTCACATAAAACTAAACACGGCTTTTGAACAATTCCACTTAATGAGTACCTAATTGGAATAGTATTGTACCAAAATGACTTCATGGCATCATGGCTGAAAATAAACCGCTCTGACGCGCAGTTACCGAAACTGGACTGTAATAAGTGTTAACAGAACGTACCTACAATGAATCGATAATAAAAACACTGCGCTTCGTTTTCCAGTCACTTGATGACCTCCAAGTAGAATACGAATAAACCTCCAAACACACACATACGGGTTTTAATGTAGGTGTGTCGTGTGCATACGACTGTAAGACTGTAAGATGTTTTATGCAGGAGCAATGCTACACCAGCACCATAAGTATGTGTGCACAGACGACACTAAACTTTTTGATGTTAGTCAGCAGACTGGTGGGTAGTGGCGAGAAACTGAAGGCTAGAATGTAGGCACTTATTTCAAAATAAACCTACTTAAGAACACTGTATCTAAGCTGAGAGTACCTACCTAGGTATACGAATATTATTGAATGTCATTTTCCGGTATCAACTAAGTTTTCAATAAAAAAATATTAAAGAAGAGTGCTATTCGTCCATGACGGAGCGGAACTAATATTATTATAATATCTACTAATAAACAACGGATTCATTTCAGGAGCCTTATTTTTGAAATGTATGGCTCGTATTTCGAATGAGAATCTTTCGACTCACCGATTTTGCGTGAGTCACATCGTCGTTTATCTCCACATGAAATATACTTACAATTGTAGATACGAAAAATATAATTATAGATATCCATACTAATATTATAAATGCGAAAGTCTGTCTGTCTTTCTGTCTGTTACGCTTTCACGGCCAAACCGCTGAACGGATTTTGATGAAATTTGGTATGAATATAGTTGAAGACCCATAGGCTACTTTTAGACGCAGGCGGAACTGCGGGCAACAGCTAGTACCTTATAATTAGTGTTATTAGTCTGTCAGACCGGTTCCTATAATTCTTTGGGAACATAAAATTGCATTGTCATTGAACTCAGCCACTCATGTAAATTTGGTATTTTTTTACTTAATTTAATGAAATATTTAATGAAATATCCACTAAAAAGTCATGGCATCAACTATAAGTGTGGTTTTATGTGACTTCAACTGTTTGCAATTTGGTTAGTACCTAGTGTGACTGAGTATAAATTTGCTATTTGCTCATGCTCAATCAATCGAACCCAATGTTAACGAATAATAATCACTTACTTCAATTTCTTGCAAACTGAATGTACTTAAATCTAATAAAGATTGCAAAACAGGCGCTTGGTCTCGGTCGTACATAACCCCTAAACAAGGTAAATTGACTCTGCACACCTTCGTGTCAAACTCTTTGCTAAAGAAATCAGTGTTCATATAAATTAACATTTAAAATAGAAATTGTTTCTTTTTATTTATACCAAGAAAGGTAAATTCAGTGTGCATTCATAGATAAAAATCGTATTTTTTTTATTCAAGCCAAGATAGGTGCACAAAATTGCACGTCACTCTTCTCAGTACGAGCTAACAAAATGATAAAAAACCAAAATATTTTGACCCCGACGTGATTTGAACACGCAACCTTCTGATCTGGAGTCAGACGCGCTACCGTTGCGCCACGGAGTCGATATCTCTCATGTTGAAATATTAGTTTATAAATAAGTATTTAAAATATTAAAAGTAACTTTTTCATACATCTTATTATTTATTACGAAAGAGACACAATTTATTAACAACAATATGTATTCGTAATGTCGCACTAAAACAAGCGAAAGAGATACAATTAAGTATTTTTTCTAACACGTAACCTTATGCACTCAGCGCCATCTACAATGACATTACCAATACAGTAGTTACCTTATTTTGTTACTAGATGGCGTTATAATTTAATAATCTACTAAAAATTCTAAATATTATTGTGACTGTGGTTTGAAATATTTTCAGTAATGCCAGCCAGTATTATTATTATATGTACTTAGTTTACTAATAAATGGCATACTTAATTAAAATTACATAAATCAATATCATGAAAATAAACGTACCTACTTAAGTATAAATAATATTTGTTTTCATATTATGTAAGTTGTTACTTTTTTAAATGAAGACAGAAATTAAAAGACAAAAAATGAACTGAAGAAAATGAACAAGTTCTCTGTCCATCGAATCAACTTAGTAAATTCAGCATTAATACGCAAGCCCCTGTGGCCTAATGGATAAGGCATCGGCCTCCTAAGCCGGGGATTGTGGGTTCGAGTCCCACCAGGGGTACAATGAGGCACTGTTTTTTTATTGATTACTAGCTTTTGCCGCAGGACAGATAACTTTGGCACACGCTGTGGCACTTCTACTGAATCTTATTTCTGAGGCCGTTCCGCGTCTCGCGTGAAATTCGCATCAGTTTGAATAGAGTTCAACAGACCCACGTGACCACGTCTAAACGTGACTAACGTGACACGAAAAAACTCTAACCCGGGGTGTGCAGGGTCCATTGATCTGACCATGTAACCCTCTCGATATTAATGCCTGAAACTCATAGGTAGGTACCTACCTAGTTCAAAATAGCATTTACTATTGCTTATGTGACCTAACTGAAAATAAACACGACTATCAGTTACCTACTCAAATTACAAAGCAATAGCAAAATTTTCGTAAAAAATATTTAGGTACATAAAATTGCAAAAAATTAAACCAGCCAGTGTAGGTTGATCTTTCTTATAGCATGCACGCCATACATTTCAATTAAGTTGGTCGACTGTCCTACGGGAACTGGTGAAAAATTAGGGATAAATTGTAGGTTAATTTCCAAGTTGGACCTCTAGTTGATGATTGTGACCTAATTTTTCACTTATTCTACTACTATGACTACAACAACTTCCACAAATAACAATATTTTACCGATGACAGGAGCTTATGAATGTATAATATACTGATTTTGCGAAGATTTACAAGCTCAAACAACTTCGGTACATTAAAGTCTGCAGGCAGGGGTACACCTATCAGTAATAATTAATTATTGCATAAGTTAGTTACCTATGTATAAATATATAAGCTGTTGGTCTTCCTTATAATAAATAAAATAAATACAACCTCGGGTAATGGTAAATAATTAGTTGATTTTTTATGTAAGATGGGTTACGGAGGTCGGACAGATAATACCGATCAATATAAGAACATGATTAAAAACGTACCCTACGCTCGGAAACGTAAGCTGAGGAGGCAAATGGTACACACGCTTGGCCGAAGAGGTAAGTAAGTACGTACATACCTCTACAACATACGAGTATTACCCTATTTGTAACCGCTCAATGAGTAATTAATTACAAAGAGTTATGTAAGTTAATTACGTTATGTAATTAATTACCTATTCTGTGCTAGTGCGTGAGATGTCTCATATGTGTTGTGCTCGCCGCCTCGTTTTCCATAAACGTGTGGATTTTTTAAATAAAATTCAGAGATAAATATAAGATAGGTACATTTATGTGTATTCTATTTAATTAAAAATTAATAATGAGATTATTATTGTCAATGACAAGTGGAATTTCCAGTGATTCTTGTAGGCAGATCCTCGTAAAGGCAAGCAAGTCATGCCGGAATGTTGGATGTAGTATCCCACTTGGTTTGGGAGGCGACAATCTGTATCTGAAGATAAATAAATGTTGCAAATAAGCCATATCATACAAAATAATGTACCTAAAAATATTTAAAATTTAATTATACAATAAATGCAAAAATAATTATTCCCAGAGATACGGAACCCTGCGTTGCGTTGCAGAGATATGCTTGACATAATTTTTCCTTTTTCGTCCTAATCATAACTTCATCTTAAATCAAAAACCATTACGAAAAGTTAGTTATTTTCGCCGTCACGAGCAACGGCGCCGTGGCTTAGTTGGTTAAAGCGCCTGTCTAGTAAACAGGAGATCGGGGGTTCGAATCCCCCCGGGGCCTAGCTCATAAGACGATGAGTTAAATTTTTTATTTTACATATTTTTTATTTTCACTTACTTGCACAAAAATTTGACGAAGATCGAGCGCTTACTGTAAATCGCGCTGGCACACAAAAATCAGGTGACTGACATGGAGTAGTCAAATTAAATCGATAAGTTTCTCGTTCTGCTAACGTCTGACAGGTGTGAGATGTTTCAACGCCGCGGTAAGTGCACACCAACAATTGTCCTTGTCCATCATTACGAAACTGGAAGAAATTAGGTGCATTTAATTATTTAGAATAACAAAATACACATAACCAGTGTAACTATAGCAAACTTAAAACTGTAGAGGGCGTTGTTTTTTCGAGTAGTATCTACTTCCTTAAATATCTGCTAGATGGCAATACACCGAAGAGTTATGTTAATCACTAGCTGTGCTCCGCGGTTTTATCCACTCTAGGTTCCATTATGTCCAAATTGGCCGTTTTCTGCAACGTGCTCATAAATTACCTGTTTATGGTCTTTTACATACCTGTACAGAAACAAGCTGTTGTTGTCTCAAATAGAATGGATGTATTCTGTAACCTTTAGTACGACTCGGCAGCACAAAATCCTCGTATTCGACTTGTTCGAACGTGGTCCCGTTGAACGGACAGTGCATTCCCATCAAAACGGTCGGAATTTCATTCTGCACTATATATAAATCCACTGATTCAATTATGTCGTGCACGTTCGCTGAAGGCAACTGTGACAAAAACATCGAATTATTCCTCAATAATTAATTCGTTTGGATTAGTCAAAATAAAAAATACTTAATATGATGGGTAGTAAATTTGACAACCACTGTATTCCCAAGGAGTATGGTCGTCAAAAAGCACAAATAGCACCTAAGACTCATGCATTTATAACTTACTTCCATGCACCCAAGTCATACTTGTACATTACGTACTGTGTCTTGCTCGGCTCATTCAAACAATTTTGGCTTTGGCTCTTCACTATTCTAGTCTACTGTTGTAATAAACTTTACTTTTATCAAAAGATTCATAAAATAGATATCTACCTGCAAAAATAGCTCAGAATAGTCCAGATTCATGTAATTAATGTTCTGAAAATCAGACAAATCCGTAGACGCATACACGAAGTAGACATCGAAGTAGGTAGCTCTCAGGGATGCCATGAGAGACTGGGATCTTTCTAGATCGGCCGAGGAAGGCCGGTCGCTGGGACTCACGATAAGGACCACGGTGGCCGGCACCGCACTAGTCTTGGTGTCCACAGCGGCTAGTGTCTTGTTGCGTTCGTGTTGGAGTATTGCTGATATTATGTTTGGTATATTTATGCGGTTGGGCCCTGGGAACAACATTTTATCAATTAAGCTTGTCATTTTCGGTTAAATCGACGGTTTAATCGGCTTAAGTTTATTCTCTCGCACTTGGCACTATGTCTTTAGCATTTTAATGCAATTTGCAGGTTTGACTACAACGACCACCCAGCATTTTCAATAACATTAATTGTTAATAAATTGTAATTAGTGAGTGTAAATAAAAAAATACATGCATACATAACAAAAGCGGGTTAACAAAACGATTCATTCAAGGATATTTCCTTGAATATTTATCGAAACAAAATATAGTCTAAAACGGCAGAGAAAAAAATTGATCTTTTTAATCATCCCTTACTTACACTCGCCAGTGAAATTATGAATGTGTGAAAAAACGGTAGTGAGATTATCAGCAGGGGGCACAATCCATTGTGCTGTGTTCCCGTGTAACAAGCTTAGGGTACTCCGCTGCATGTTTATCTCGAGGGCGGCTCCCATCCATCTATAACAAAAATGAATTTATTGTAATAATAGATCCTGTCGCGGGTCTGCTGGAAAAAAATCTTTAGAAATAAGTGAACCCTTGTACCAAGTTTTTCTAATGTTAAGTTTCCAATGCATAGGTATTTAAAGTGTGTATATGAAATAAATACTTAAATAAAATAAACCTAAGCAAAAAATTTTGTGTATAAATTAAAATGAATTTAGTAAATATAATGAATCGTGGCAATGTCATGTAGGTATTTCTTTATTAAAACTTTATTGTACCAGAAATAAACATCCTTATACAATAGGCGGACTTAATGCTAAAATCATATAGGTAGGTGTTCTAAATATATTTCATAATCATCAGAGGTTTATTTCTCCTCAACTATTCTGCTTAAATTTATAGATTTATGGATAAAATCAAAAATAATAAATGTAAGTTTCCGTAGAAACGAAAGTCACACGTTATTTTTTTAAATGGCATGCCACTCTTGTCATCGGAATCTATTTATTGCACCCGGTATCATGGGAGTGTCCCATCTCCGACACCAGTGCCCTAGTAGCATGCATACTGAATAACTAATCAAACAGCAAACACATGTAACCTTTGTTTGATACGACATAATAATGTTAACACATAACAGTTTTACGATCGCGTACACAAGCGTTCGAGTATAAACCTTGAGTTATGACTCACACATGGAAAATTGACCAAAATTTCCACGAGTCTCCATTAAAATAGTCGCTTACCATGACCGACTATGCATCGTAAACTCGTTGACATTCCAATCATTCGGCCATAAACGGAACTGCTTTTAGCTATACGCTTTGTTTTTCCTCGTAATCAAATAATTACTTAAGTATTTATATATATATATATATATATATAGAAAAAAACATTGATCTATAAATGTTCATAATTGTTTCAAGGAAAGATAATTGCGGAGCCTCGCGAAATCCCCTATTGTATAATCACTAAGTAATTATAATTATGTAAATGAACATAGGATCGTGGCTTATGTTATAACTATAATGTACCTAGTTACATGTATGTAATGTCATCGCCATGGCATACGAGTAGGGGACTTATATTCTGTGACCATGTACTCTACTATGATATTTTTAAGTATTGTTTTGTTATTACAAAAACAGATTTTTGTTTAGTCTATTGGTTTTCGCTCCCTCAACGTGTGTTGTCCGTAACATTCTCAACTATTATCATAACTTTACAAAAGTGCACAGGGCCTTAAAATTACTAATCGAATAACTACTTGAAAATTAGATTTGGCCAAGATTTCACGGAAAATTAAAATGAAAATTAAAGAAATCTGTCATCCAAATACATATAATACTTTACTGGGGAATTATTATCAGCCAATCCCTGGTCGATCCCATGGAAGGATAAATAAAAAAAATATATCATGAATGTAAATAAATGATGGTTGGCTGCTCTCTTGTAAAGTTGTTTTAAAAATCAGCGAAATATTAGGGTAAGATATGAATGAGCATGACCTGGAACCTAGAACACAATGACTCCACGGACTCTAAATTGATTTCGACCAGTTAGTTGGTCACATCTACTGCCTGATCGTCAGATTTCTTGTAGTGAAAAAACCGGGCAAGATAAAAGAGAACTTTTCATACGAAATTTATTCACAAGAGAATTCCACGACAAAAACTAATAACCTATCTGATAGGGGGCCTAGTGATAAGGTACTAGAGTTCAATATAACTAATGCACGATTTATGGTAGGTAATAACAACATAAGTAGGCAATAAACATTTGGACTCACGACATGAACTGCTCGACGTCGTAGCCTTTCCACGAGCCATCGGTAGCTACCACGAGGTCCATCACGGGAATGCTATGACTTGGTTGACAGGCTTTATGGTATTTGCTCAATACGCTATCTGTAACACATGGGTATACATAGTACCATACGTTTTATCCCTCCGTCTGTCAATTATGTTAGGTGTTAGTGAATTACCGAAATTCTATGTTAGATCATACTTAACATTATGATCATAGTTATGTAGATTATAACAGAATAATTTAAACTCTCCCTAAGAATGAAAAAAAAAATAGTCATAAGGAAGCAGTATATTTATTTGACCCTTGACAACTTTTAAGACCAATACTGAACAAAAGTAGTGAGTGTTGGCTTTCAATATAACAGACTACCCGATTTTTCTCCAGTAAACGGTAAACGATGCCATTAGATTTCTTCCAGTCATAAGAGGAATAACTTTAAAAATATAATAGTGATGCTAAACGCCATTTGTACGGCTGTACGGAACCATAAAAAAGAGAACGTCTCGCAATTGATAATTTTTATTACGTTTGGTACTTTGTGCCGCATTATTCTTTACAGATAGGTATAACGTTTCTTTTTTATGACGTCCGTGTATTGTATTTCAGTTGTCAAGCCAATTTCTATATGCATGTAGTGGTAGATTATCATATGAACACATACCTACTCTCTTAACAATGGATCGAAAGGTTCCATATAACCAATAATAATGCAAACATTCTTATTATGGAGAAGATCATTATAGTTTCTACATTGCAAAAGTACTTTGGAGGTAGGAACTCTGTATTGGTATCACAATCAAATGGCTTACAGACACTGTAGAGTAGAACAAAGTATCAATGAGTTTATAACTGCTTCATACAGTATGAGATTGATTACTTTAGTTTTAGCAACTTCCTCATTCATTCTTCGAAAGATGAATAGCTACATTGAGAACTTCACTAGTAGAGATGCACTTGTATATGCCTACAATTGGTGGCGAGCTTGCTGGGACATGTAACTAACACAACATCGAGACTTTTTTGTCTCTGTAGGTCTTACAAGTCCGTAATTTTTTTAAAAGCGTTTGTAACATTTTAGCACTAGTTCAGAAATTTATTTTTGAAAATTTTAATACTTACTGAGATAATTATCAAAAACAGTGACCGCTGCCGCGCTGATTCTGTCCATTTCTTCAAACGGGATGTAAGCTGTGATCTGCCATAGAGATAATATATGGGCCAACCTGAAAAAAATATTACATTATTCTTCAAGAATTCGACAACTAACTCGTCAGTCTTTAATAGGTATTGTGTGCGAGTAGTAATTATAAAATACGAGGGGAGACAATTTAAATATTTATTTATTGAATTACACATACAAAATACAATATATGTTGAATTTAAAGTAATAGAGGTGGATGTCAGTTGGATGATCCCGAGCATCAGATCGTGGCAAAGGATTGTAATAGTTAAATCACATTACATTAACACATTCTTAATATCATGGTCATGCGAGGGCGTCTTTTTCTCGTCAAAAGGATAGCATCCCAAATCACGTCTAAGGCCGGTACCCCGTACATGGCAATAACCTTACTACTTACTATCCTGTCGATTTCCTCCATGCTAACTTATCCGAAAATTAACAGCAATTGTTAAAATCAAGTTCTCTGGAAGAAATTGCATTTACCGAACGAATGTTACATTTAATGCAATGAAAGAGATGTGTAATAGTAGTACCTTGAAGTCTGAGAGGCGAGGTGAGAAGCGTCGAATATATTTTGGAACAGCGTCTGCCGGTCACACGCCCTCACACTGCTGTTGAAGGAAACGCCTTCGTTGGAATAGTACATCTCTATTATCTGAGAAAGCCGTAATGAACGTCTCTCTTCCAACCATTTTGGTACGTAGTTTGAAAGGATTAACCCTGAAAGGAAATAGTGCTTGTTATATCCCAGTCATAGTTATCTACTCAAAGGTTTTATTCCCGTAGCTTCTCAATCTTTATAAGCTCTATGGCTACAAGGCTCGTGCGCGGAAAAATGTTTTTTATTATTTTTTATCCAATCATCCTCATGACGGGATAAAAAATAAGAAAGCACGTTTTCTGGGTACCATGTACTTCAGACAAAGATTTGGCATGCATGACTATGACTGACTAAATAAACCCTACTTAGGATGGCTTTTGTTGGTAGACTTCGCCTTCTGTGACCTCTGTTATTCTATTAGTAGCCTCTATAGAAATCTAGCTGGAAATCACACGGCATTCTTTCGTTATTTATAATGATTAATGTCTGTAAACATTTCACGGCTGTAATTATAGAATAACCTACATAAAAGTACCTACCTATACTAATCTAAACAGACTTTGAAAAAATTCGCTACAGAAACTATAAAGGACCTTGAAGAAAAGTATAATGACAAAGCAGACATAGTCGCAGGCGACAGTTTATGAACGTCGCTGTTGTTTCTAATGTACCTATTTCATTTGCTTACGTATTTGAAACGGTAATTAGCTTTGTACTAACTAGGTTTTGAATACATTTGTTGATGCCTACGCAGTTTAGAACGCTATTCCTTAGAGAAAAAAAAACATGTTAAGAGATAAGTACGTCATAATAATCGTGATGCGTAGTTGCTACGTGAATGCGTCCCCGTGTCCAAGTCTTTACATAAAATGCAAATTAGACAAAAAAATATTTTTTGGTTGTGATTCCGTCATGAATACCTATACAATTTATTTCACACTGTCTCTTCTTTCGCGCGTAAAAAGCCCCACTTTCTTTTTCATAGCTACGAAAATTGACATAGATTAATAAAAAATATGAACATTTGTTAAGCCTAAGTAGTCTAACTAAAATATATTTTGCCTCATTATTTTACATCAAATTATTGTTAAGTGTGAGACTAAACATACTTTACTAGAGATGTGCAGAGTGGCAATTTTGTGACAACTCTGCGGTAATTTACTGGGAATATTACCGGAAATATTCCCGGCAGCGTTGGCAGTTTATATGAAGGACAAATATTCTCTTAGAATATCCTATATAATATGGTGAGGTACATTTATGAAATTAGTTTTATATATCAATCTATCCAATATTGGTCATATGTAAACAATATTCCTCAAAATTAACACTTCGGGCAATATTTCCGGCTTTTGGCAATATCGCTGAAACGGGCGCATCACTAGTAGGACCACAGCCTAATAACCACATCTAATAACCAAGAAACAGGCTATTTTATGCAAATGTACAATTATATTACTCATATTATTATACCATCAATTCCGGCTAAGATCTCCGCGTCCGTGAATTGCCAGTCTACAAAAGATGCGTTTTGTGGCAAAATGTAATGGTCCCTGGGCAATAATGTATCGTTCCATCTATTGTTCGTGCCAATCACAAGAAGAGATGAAGCTCCGAAACGTGGCCCCTGGTTGATTACTACTTCAGATAAATCTCCTGAAAACAAATGAAAAATAATTTAAAATACTTCCCATCTTGCACATTTATTTTTATTGAGGAGCTGAGCGCGGCGGATTTGTAACGATTGCTTATGTCAAGCGACGACGAAACGCGTCCCGTTTAAGATTGGTCGCCATTGAGGCATTAACTATCTCAGGCCGTGTTCGGAAGGCTCGTTAAGCTGCTAGTCTCGGCTGTTATGGCTAGATGGCAGTCATTAGGTTGTGTCCAATATGCCTTTTGACAGCCTGAAATATGAGTGTTGGTTGCTACATTTATGCAAACTAAATAAATGAACCAGCACACCTTAGGTAATGTTAGGAACATGTTTGTTTTCTTCGCGTAAATATCGTTAAAGGTGGCAAGCAAAGGACTAACACCTCTCTTTCCACAGCAATATCAGTCGTAATTAGGAAATCAGACAGAAAGGTTAAAGTTGACTTTGCCGAATCTCACTTGACCCAACACGTTTCATCGACGTATTGTTTGCTGTATGTATTGTTTGGTATTTAATTATGTTTAACTTTTTGCTAAACTTTAAATAAAACCGTAGCTTAGTTCGGTTAGGTTGGGTTACCCATACTTCAAACTGCTGCTCTATAAAATTACACGGCTATTGATTAAAAATTCATGTACTTATCTATATCAGTATATTGAATTGAATATATCTCTATTATCTTACTATAATGTACTATATTTAGAACAAAAGTTACTCGGCCGAGCATCACTACGGTAAAAAGTTTTGGGATCCAATGTCATGTTGGAGTGGTCAACTGATATGGTGACAAATGATATGACGAAGTAAAAAAAAAGAAACGAAAAAGGTTGAAACGTTCTTTGTAAAATCTAAAAAGCAAAAATCGACTTTATAATAGGTAACCATAAATAAATTGGCTAGTAAACTTTTTCATGAAAATGTCTAATTCGTAAACCATTTCGAGGAATAGGCTTAGGGAACAGATTACATTAATCAGATCTTTAGATAAGCAAGTATTTTTAAGTAAATCGCAGAAAACCTAATGACTTTCATTTTTAGCAAGGTTAAGGTATGACGTAGCCGGATAACTTCCGGCTATTCACATTAAATTTTTTAGGTTGGTAGCACACAGGGTAGTGAATAAATATTTTTTGTTTGGTAGCGCATAAAACATTTACCTGCAAGGGTAGCAACCCAAATATTATTAATTTCTGCTTCGGTGGTTGTTGTCTGTTCATTGCCCGGGAGCGTCTCTGAAATGAAATTAGGTAATATTTATCATCAGTGTAGGTAGGTACATAAAAGTTAAGCCCCGTGGTTCTACATCATGTATGAATATTTTGGAATACAGTAAAAATATCATTGAAATTTGTGAATTGCGAAAAAGTAAAGGTCATTAGAATCATCTTTAGAATTTTTTTTCGTGAAAAAAAAAATGTGTGTAAAGCATAGCTGGTAATATAATGGAATTTTACACTATACTGTTATATTGCATTTCGTTGGATTATTACAGGAGCTGTACCTAACCATTTACCATCAGGTGGTCGTTGGCTGTATTATGATTGTGGCTTTATAATGCGGGGTTTACCTATGTCATCAAACCACTCCTGCTTCGCCGAGGTCATCAGAGGCTCCGCTATGCCCGCACTGAAGATATCTTGGTTCAGAATCTCCGTGACCGCTACATTTTGCATCTCGAGTGAGGCCGCGACACCGGCTACAATGGTCCCAATGGCGACGGGACCCCAATCAGTATGTATGACGCCATCTTCTACCGGGCAACGGCTATGTATTCTGAAATTAGTTAATTTCAATGGAATCACAAATTATTGTTGAGAATAATATTAAAGGCAGACTATTAACAAGTCATATTTTATTTGTTTCAACTTACTAATTAGATAAATTAATGAATGAACACTTTATTGCACCATTCATATACAGCACTGAACAAATAATATTTAAAGACATGAAATAAATAATAATAAGAAGAAATGAAATAAAAAGTATAAAGGCGAAGATAAAAGGTTTTGTACAATTTATTGCTGAGCAAATTGATTCATCATGTTTTTTATATTAGTCGGATTTAAATTCTACTCTAGACGTGTAGACCTGAATCCACGGATTCTATGATCATGCATGTGATGTGAATGCGTTTTCTATTAGACATTGGAACAACTAGAGGCTTGATTGAAACTGTTATCTTGGTCGTCATCAATAAAATCTGCCAAAAAATAAGGTTTCTTGGTACTGACATGGGGGTCTTAAGGAAAAGAATTAGTTCCCTTATCTGATGTTAGGTGGCGCTTCACAACAGAAAAAGTAAATTAAGAACTGTCGCTTATTCATGGTGATATTATGAAATCAAGTAACTGAATTTAATTAAGTAGTCATTAGAACAAGCTAATTAAGTGCTGTATTCAAAAAGGTATAAATTTAAATTTATGACTTCGCATGTTTTCTATAGATGTTGTAACAATGACTTTGTATGAAAGTTATCAAGAATTGGCGCGTTTCAATGTACCTATGTTGGTTGATATCTGTATAGAATAGGTATTATTATATTCTGTAATCTGTGGTACTAACCTACCAGAGCTCTGAGCTGCCGTTGTGTCTCGCATTTGGGCAGAGATCGGACAAACCACATTTTCATCTCCTCTCTCCCACCGCCTCACCGTAGAACTCAACATTTTATGCAGCATACATTTCTCATCCAACGGGAGAATCTCGTCAATTGTAAGAAGGTTTTGAGTCGGCAGAAATAGATCCATTAATATCTTATATTTGTGAAACTGGAACGCCGAAGCTCTGAATGGCAATAAGAAGTCCGTTTCAATAGCATTATTTGCTTCTTCTATGCCATCAAGACGTAGACTGTAATTAAATACATATCCATTAATAAATAAGTACTTATTCAATATACTCATTAAATATTAACATCATTATTGCAGCCGCATAAAATCCGCTGCTGGACATATAAATAAAGTCCCTCCGGAGTGACCTGTGCCTTTAGTACGAGCTAACTAAATATGTCCTTGTTCCTAGGCTGTGAGCTTTTACATCTAAACTGTTAAGTGTTGGGATTTTTTTTTATTTTTATTTTTTTATTTTATTTATTTATTTTATAATAAAAACAAACATCTTATATAAACGTTACAGTACACTACAAACTTAAATTAAGTTTTTCCCGGCACTGAATATTCATCTCATTCTATGTGGGAGATTACAACAACACATATACATTTATATTTCATGTATGAAATCCTTTAGTTACCCGTCTATTTGGGTAACACAGGCGATGCCAAGTTTTCTCGAACTGAACAATTTGTCTGGAAACTATAAAATTATTTAAATCAGCTCAACGCCGGCAGTGGTAGAAGGTATGAACCATATGAACTCCGGATTGGATACATCAGATACATGTCAATATCTTTACTGAATTAACTCTTTTAAAACTTTACCGCACTTTCCGGTACATTTTCCAAATAAGTAGTCTATCTAAAATTTATATTATAATGACAGCTTACCTCCTAAGTAAAGACGTAGCCAATAACCGCGTGTCTAGTTTGGAATCAAGTTCCACTTTCGTCAGAAGAGACAGAAACACATCCAGGCGTTTTGGAGTGCTTAAGGGAGGGCCTCCTCCTCTGTAGCATGCCACCAAGTGCTCAGGGATACTCGGTGTAACAAAGCAGTATGTGACTAAAATAAGACAACAAAATATTTACGTACTGTAAAGTGAAAATTTAAAAATAACAATGTTTTGCATGTTGTTGAAAGGACCTGCAGTTGATAGCCCTTAAAACTTGACAGTAACATGTATTTAACATTTACTAAATACAAGTAATATTAGCTACACGTATTTTAGCAAAACTCTGCCTACCCCTACGGGAAAAAGGCATAATGGGTATGTATGCATTTTAGCAAAACCAGGAAAATCTAATATTATATACCAGCTTTTTAAAATTTTAATTTTTGAGACCCTTTTTAAGTTTCTCTTGGTTAACAAAAATACGAATCAATTCATATAACTTTACTCACGGCAAGCGTACGACAAAACCAATAGCAATTTCTTCATAGTTTTAATTCACATGATTAATCCGAGGTTATTGTCATGAAACACATCGCGTACTATCAACACAGAGCGCGTAATATCTAGGCTGATAAGATAGCGAACGGTGAGCCATTATGAGCACACAAAGCGTAAAACAAGTGTATAAACATCTTAAAATATTGGGATTGAAAATAATTACAATAAATATTTATTAAAATAAATTTATTGTACATACTATTTCAATTTTTTTCACTTTATTACAATGTTTTACAAAAACCTCCTCCTTCTCATGTTCCAAAGAACTATATTAAGAGCAAGAATTGTTAATTAAATAATTTGCTATTTAAGGGAAGCGGTGATAAGTTAATAGAGCATTATTTGCTGTTCACCGTCCATCTGACGGGTTACAAGGAAAATTAGATGTCCCGCTAGTTTAACAATCGGACTAGAACTTCAAAGAGTTCGATCACTATAAGCAGAGGAAATAAAAATTCCTCGACGTTCGACGATCGGACAAAGTATTCAGATATAAAATAAGAGTATCATTGGTCTATAACATTAAAGAAAGTTATTGCAACAAACATTTGGATGAACAATAAACAAGTATAAGATGAATCCTTAAATAGTTTGCAATAACATTCATTCATTAATATATTGTGGGATACAAAGATCGATTGATCCTACACACCATAGTAACAGAGTTTTTCGATGCCGCCTCTCTTCTAAGAAAAAGAATAATTTGGTATAGAATCATGAAATCTAAGAAAAGGATTTTACTGTAAAAACCCAAAACATTCACCCCCTTATTCATAAAAATATCCAAACGTCTGTTAAGCCCGCTTTAATTAAATTATATTCCGTCTCGTGCTTTCACGTCAAATTATTGTTAAGAGAGAAAGGGACTAAACATATTTTAGTTTAACTACGCTTAACGAACGTACATTATTTTTATGAATAGGCGGTCAGACACAACTTTACAGAAATTATATTATATTTAAATCCCTGCATTAATGACTACAAATTATATTCATCTAATTTACAAAATAGCATTTCATTTAAAATAACTAAATTAACTCTGGAAAAATAAACTGGTACTTACAAAATTAACACAACCAAGCATTTGTTAAAAATTGTAAATGCAAAATTAACCGCCACATTTTATATTTGTGGTCGTACTCCCGGAAAAAAACACGTTGTCATGTACCTAACTACCTAAATAACTAAATACGAACCATATTTGGCGAAATAGACACAACGATAATGCGTGTCGGATTAATCCGAAGTTGGCGGTTGAATAAATACCTAAAATTCTAAAATTGAAGTAGCTCGCACTGGCGTTGTCCCTCAAGTACCATTCCTGGCAATAATAAATGCACATTTGGAACAAGATATTATCTTGGGCAGTTTCGGCTTCGTAAAGTATCGAATCTGACGAACTAAGGAACCAACGCTTTATCTTGTCCGTTTGCATTGGCAGTACTTAACAGCCTTACTACGTGGGAATTCGCCACAGCGCATTTCGCGAAGTTACCAACGACTAAAACAAATACATAAAATTTTAATTTCATATAACTACACTAACACAAATGCATTTGCATGTATTTCTTTTAGTCGCCGGTAGCTTAGCGGCATAATTCGAATTCCCTCTGGGTCAGGCTGTGGGTTTTATATTAAATAAAATGCAATATTAATAATTCACTATAAGTTCCGAGAAAAAGAGCCGAAACCAGCCGAGTATCTATTTCTATCTAAATGATAGTAATGCTCTGACATAGTTTATACATAACTAAAACAGCTGATTGTTACAACTGCCTTCATCAATAAAGTAGTAATAGTTTATGTTAATTCTATAACATTAATTATATGGTATTATGATATATATGATACAAATTAAAGTAGGAGATACCATTCATAGTTAGACCCATGGAGTAATTACAAAGAGGAGATGCCGTTTCAAATGGCGCAGTGACGTGCTCATTGGCGCCTCGCCTACACTGCAGTGGGCGGAGCTTGTCATTGCTCGTGCTCTATGATTGGAGCCACGGCCGAAACCAAGCACCCCGCACGTCTGCCTTCCGCCCCGTGTAGCCTCACAAACGCTTTCTTACAAAACGCTTATTACGGCATCTCCTCTTTGTAATTACTCCATGGTTAGACCTTATTTAATCACCTTACTAAGTAAGTTGACTCCATAAATAAACTAAAACTTGAATGAATACCTACATGTATGTTATATGTTTAAGTGTTTGTGTAACAAAAAACCGTATTTGGCTAAGATTGTATGACACATGTTAGACTTTAATATAGGAATGTAGGCTACTACTAGGTAATACACTAAATCATATGAATGGGCCATCTGTGCATAACTAAATTAAAATTTTAAGTTAGAGATATATAAATTAGAGAGAAATATTTGTACACAACAAAGCTACCAACCTTTCCTCTCATTACTGACCTCCAGCTATCTGAAACAAGTCTCTTCACCATCCTCCCACTCTCTCGCACTATAGTAGGAGATGGCAAGAGATTAGGAAATCTCTTGCCATCTCCTACTTTGAGACAACAAAGCTACCAACGTTAAAGTAATAAAATAGTTATAAGTCTATCTTTTGTTCTTCTTTACAATAACATTTTTAATGTAAAAGTAATAATAAATTTAGAATGAATTGTGACAGTTCATGTTTAACTTTCTGTTGATATATCCCTTAGTATTTGTTCCAAAAAATTTATCGCAAAACCAATTTTGCGGGTTTACCATCCACTTGCCGTGAAGAGCCATGCTTCAATGTAAATTCTCTCTTTATGTATGCAAAGAGTAAATCAGTTATAAGAAAAATCTGAGATGTAGCAAAAGAAAGAGTAACTCCAAAAAAGAAGTTGGCGTTTGCTGATCCTGAGTATATCCAGAGGTGCCACACAGTAGGTCCAAGGGCAGAGTTGATAATAAATGCGCTGCCCACAATGAACTTCTGTTGCATGACTGAAAAGTAGAGGAAAAAGATCTTAATTGAGATACGAGGTTGCATATTTATTACAGTATTATTTTTCATCATTTGACCAGCATGACTTATTTTTAAAACACTTTTATTAACTATACCAGTAAATCTATCTTCCTCACTAAAGGAAACTTGTAAAGCTTTTCAACAACTTACGATTGTTCGACCATGTAATTCGAAACTATTAAACTTTTTATAACTGTGCTTCAAACCTGATAATCTAAGAACATAAACAAATAAAAATGTCATCAGTTATATATAGTTTCATCACAAAATAATAAATAACTCAACATCAACATTACAGCCCTATTTTTGCTCTTTGAGCTGGGTTCCCTTCCCATATTTGCCAAATTGGTATTTAATTTAAGATATTATTTGAAGATCTTAAAATGCCACATTGGTCAGTGCATGTGTTGGCTGTATAATAAAACTATGTCTAACTCTTCATCGTTAACCCAGCACTTTATTAGCCCCCAAGCCTTTTTGCTTTAGAACCAAACTTTGTTAAAAGAAGTAGTTATGATACAAAATGATGATATTATTTTTATGTTAGTGAAATCTGTCACACAGATGGAACTATACAATATGTAAGGTGTTGTTCTAATTGGCCATGTTGTAAGTTGGTACAATGCATTCTTATTGGAGTCCTAATTTCCTTTTGCATGCCATGCATATTAGAAGGGAAATCTAGTAAAGTGCCCTTGTTGCATAATTTCCATGCAGTATGAAAAATTGTGCCATCGTATGATGTGGTCAAATAGAATGACAGACAAATAAGGCCACATCTCAATTTCTGCCTCGTTTCTGCCCTACTATTAGAAATGATAGTAACCTCTCAGTCAGACTATTTTAGGCACCTAAGTGAACTTTAGCTGTCATACTAGGTTGGACAAAAAGTCTTCTCGCATATAGTATGTATGAACTTGTAATAAAATCTCTTTGGCTATACTATTTGTATCTGGCTGGTTTTGGTATCATTAAAAGTTTAAATTTTAAAGAAGATAATTTAAAACAAATTAAAATGAGGAAATTGTGTAATTTTCATTTGTTTTTCTTACTGTCAAGATGAGTGAATCTAATAAAGAAATAAGAGTATTTTTAAATTTTACTACAAAAAAGGTAAAAAGGTAATACAA
The DNA here is from genome assembly GCA_947363495.1 of Euzophera pinguis. Classification (NCBI taxonomy): domain Eukaryota; kingdom Metazoa; phylum Arthropoda; class Insecta; order Lepidoptera; family Pyralidae; genus Euzophera; species Euzophera pinguis. Next base: position 9,245,293 of record OX376155.1, read on the forward strand.
GCCGCGAAAAAATTTGCGATGTTTATGGACCTAGTGCAGTGTCTGTGAGAGTAGCACAAATTTGGTATAAGCGTTTTCAATCTGGAAATTTTGTTGTCAAAAATGCACGTCGCTCTGGTCGCCTTATTACGGATAAAATGGATGCCATTTTTGAAAAAGTGGAGCAAGATCGACATATCAGTAGTTACGACGTAGCTGAAGAACTGGGAACTGACCACTAAACAGTTTTGGCGCATTTGAAAATAAACTGGGTACATAAAAAAGCTTGATATTTGGGTACCTCATGAGCTCACTAAAAGAAAACTGAATGAATCGTGTACTCATTTGTGATTCTTTATTACGACGTAATAAAACCAAACCATTTTGGAAGAAGCTGATAACTGGTAATGAAAAGTGGATCACGTAAGACAAGAACGTGCGAAAAAGGTAGTGGTCAAAGGCTCGTCAGGCTATACAGACGGTTAACTTGCAACAAGGTGATGCTGTGTGTGTGTGGTGGGATTGGAAAGGCATTATTTATTATGTGCCGTTACCACCAGGTAGGACCATCGATTCTGAACTGATGAGATTAAAGCAAGAAGTTGAAAGAAAGCGGCCAGAATTAATCAACAGAAAGGGTGTGGTTTTTCATCATGACATTAGACCTCACACATCTTTAGCCACTCAGCAAAAATTAAGAGAGTTTGGTGGGGAGGTGTTGATGCATCCGCGGTATAGTGCTGACCTTGCACCTTCAGATTTCCACCTGTTTCGGTCTCTGCAGAACTCTTTAGGCAGTATTAGGTTAACACTGACTGCCAAAACCACATGTCACAATATTTTGATCAAAGCCTCAAAAAATCTATAGCAATGGGATCATGTCCCTAGCTACAAGATGGCAAAAAGTAATCGAACAAAATGGCACCTACATTCTTTAGTTAAATGTAAATACACTAAATTAAAAAATGTTTTGAATTTTCTTAAACAATGAGAAGAAACTTTTTTCCCAACCTATTATAATAATATACTCTCATACTTACAAGTGAACAAATGCTTCCACATAGGTAATAGGGCCAAATAAAACCCAACATCCCCAATGCAAGGATATGAGCGGAATATCGTAGAGAGGGCAATGAGAACTGTGGCCAATAATATGGGTTCCTTCTTAAACCTCAGGGTTAGAGGTACCACATACAATGCCAGTGCATTGATCTGGAATGCACAGACAAACAGCAAGCGGAAATGTTCAAACATCTCAGTGAAGAAATACCAGAAAAGTCCAATGTTGGGTTTCAGATCAGGCACCGTCAATCTGAAAAGACAATTTAAAAAATTTAAGTCATAGTTTATCAAACAATATGTTGGAAAGAGTACAAAACTTCAATTTATGTTTGATCTTTGATATTATATATGATTTAACATTAAGCTATGAATAAGCTCTTATAAAATGTATTAAAGGTGAAGAGTTTGTTTATATGAACACATAGCTACTGGTTCAATTTGAAAAATCTTTCTGCACATGTTAGCCCGACATCTTTCTGCACATGATAATTAATAGGGGATAGACATAATATATTTCCAACCAGTTTCTTACAAAATATAAAATAGAAATACAAAATAAAAAATATTTACTTACATAAACCCATATGTATTCCTGACATAGTTGTAGGAGCCATTCATTATGTAAGCAGAAATGTAAATCAAGAAACCCCAGAACAATACAAAAAAGAGAAGGGTTCTAATATAGGAACACTTCTTACATCCCTTATTGACATCTGCTAGTAATATAGATATTGGTACAATAAGCAGCACAGGGTACAATGCCTGGTGTGTGGCAAGCGCAATAAAAGCACAAGCCATAATTCTGTATCCACTGGTAGCACTCCATAATGATGCAGCTAACAACAAATTCTGTATAACGGTAGTAGTCATTCCAGCACAGTTCAGTACAGAATAAGGATTAAACAAATACACTGATAACACATATTCTGATGCTTCTCCCAGTTGCGGGTCAGTTAAAAGCATAGGCTTCGACTCATTGGCCACGTGAAGTAGGGTTTTCTCTTGTGATTCTTTAAACAGGCGGATAAAGGCTTTGGAAGTCCGGTACAAAAGATGAGCAGTAAGTAGATCCAGTACAGTGAACAGCGCAGGTAATATGAAAGGTGCTTTCTTCATTAGAAAGTGAAATAATAGCAGCATAATAGGCGATTCGTGAAATGAATCGCCTTCATATGGATTAATATCGCGATCGTAAAGGTAAACTCCCTCTATTAACCTCTTCCATGAGTTTAGCGGCGTCGCTATTTCCACTCTGTTTGCTATGGTCTGCCAGTAATCGATGTGAATGAGCCAATATCTAACTAAACCGGCAACTAAATATTTAAATATTACAGCCATTATTTTGGTAAATAATTGAAATTACAACTAGAAAAACATCAACTTTCAAATCACAACATTTTTCAATAAAATTATTCTTCCCTTTCCTTTGGATGAAATTATGACATTTTTATTGACATTATTGACAAATTGACAATGACAGTCGACTTTTTTTTATAAGCCTTTTTTTGTTTAGTAAATGGACGTCTGTTTTTTTTCAGTGCTCTGGAAAACAATCGCGTTATTTTAGGCAGTTCCCACACGGCGCTATCGGAATGAAACTTGAGTACACTACCCGTGTATTACCAGTCGCACGAGTTTCTTTCATTCAAATTCAGCGATGTCCGCAGACGACGCGTCTCGTGCGACGCTACCATTTCGTACACTTAAGTTGCATAGCAGTCCCATCGCAAATCGCGTCTCTCGAATCGCATAGTCCCGTGTGTGAACTGCCTTATATGACGCGAACGTTCAAAACTAAAACCAATTTCCGAACGTGAGGGCTATTTTTACTCACCAATTATGTCGATAACAGTAATTCGATCGAAATCGAGCTATTTTGAATCGACAAAACCATTTTGTCGATTGGTGGCTAAATAAGTCTAGTAAAATAAAGAATAACAAAGAAAATATAATCATTATTAATTTATCGTGATCTTTGTTGGCCGCATCATGTTTGGTGGAACTTTCTGTGTTGCAACCATAGATTTAGAATATTTGACTACGTTGCAATGGTATCGCGCTATTTTTTAACAAAAGGAACGTACGAGCCACTACCAAAATAACGTTTGGAAAAAAGTTATGTACTGTCGAGGAACTTTTTGGCATACCGTACGAGAAATTCGTGAGATAGTCAGAAAATATGCTTGAATTTCATTAATTTTTTTTAATTCGTTAAAACTCATTTAAATTCATTTTAATTCGTGAAAATTTCATTTCAATTAGTTCAAATTCATTCTTATTCATAATTTCGATTGATTTCGATTTATTTAATTTTTTTCGAATTTAGTATTATTGCAATATTAAATACTTTATATAAATAAGTTTTAAGTTTAGAAAAAATATTTTTTATAAAATTACCCATCTCTATTTGGAAAACGGCCACGATTTTGTCGTTTAAAAATAGTTCGACTCGCCTATTATGTCGAACGAGAATCAATCGACTCACTCACCGATATAACATACTCGAAAATAGTCCTAACGATCGTTCCTCACTTTTGGTAAATACGTTAATTCGGTGATACGGCAATTCGGGAGTAGTTCTAAAAAAATAGCTTGATTTTGCTCTTCTGCTTGTCTGTGCAGCGCACAGAAACAAGATGTAGGTAGAAGTGGCATGAGGCCATTTCCTGTATGGCAAAGTTAAGGGTCGCCATATAAAGTTAAGACTCCAGAGGCCTATCTGGCCGACAAATGGCATGGCTTTTCTATCTAATCTTATTTCTGTGATGCAGCGAATGTGCCGATTTTGGTGCGGAGGTTTCTTTTTTTAAATGCTGAATATGAGCCTTATTCTATTTTTAAAATGTATGACTCACATGTCGAATGAAAATGACTCGATGATTATTGCCAAAGAGCAAATTAACCTTTTACGGTTTCTCAATTATTAATACGAATGAAAATCATTCTATATCGAAAGTAAATGATACGACTCGCCTATATACGTTTAAAAAATAGGGCTTTTGGTTGAGAATCGACATAGTTCTTAGCAATTTATGGAGATCAATTCGGGAAAGATAATTTTATACAATATTAGCTCTTTCCCGCAGCTCAGCCTGCGTCAAAAAGTAGCCTATGTTTGACCTGGGGTCTTCAACTATATTCATATCAAATTTCATCAAAATCCGTTCAGCGGTTTAGCCGTGAAAGCGTAACAGACAACAGACAAAAAGACAGACGGATAGACTTTCGCATTTATAATATTAGTATGGATTTGAGGATTCGATTGATAAGCAATTTGGTCGATGTACAGTTACTTCGATGGTATAATATCTTAGTATATCTATGACTAGCTGTTTCCCGCAGTTCCCCCTGCGTCAAAAAGTAGCCTATGTTTGACCCCGTGGTCAAGACCCGGGTCTTCAACTATATTCATTCCAAATTTCATCAACATCCGTGCAAGGGGTTGGCCGTGAAAGCGTAACAGACAGACTTTCGCATTTTTAATAATAGTATGGAAGTATGGTTATATTAAGGGCAGTTTCATCATGGAACTGTTTGTGATAAAATAGCGGGACAGAGCCTTATATTTGAAAAGATTGGCTCATTTAAAATCGGGGAGTCAAATCAAAATCGTTCCTACTCGTTTTACGTGAGTCATAGTTTTCAAAAGTTTAGGTGTCAATGCAACCATTTGAATTCTATAAAATCGTTTCGATGATTTGTGACACTTGATCACACATCATGTTGCCCCGACAACAGAGAATCATAGAGCAACAAATCACTTTTCGTCAATTTCGGAAGTTCTCTTTGCGGTAGGATTAGGAACCTTATTATTGAAATATGTTACATACATACATAAATATCAAACTAAAATCCTTCGTTATCGAACAAAAACTATTCGACTCGCCGATTTCGTGTGAGTCACACTTTCAAAAATAGCACTCTAGGACGGTTTTAACTTTACAATTAAAACTACATTTTAGTTTGCTTTATAATTTATTCTGACCGGCGGGGCGGTCGGAAACCTGCCTAAAATTTAGGTATTTCCATTTAGCAATAGCTTATATTTCAAGCTTTAAAAGGAAGAGTTGGAGCCCTATTTTTGAAAGTGTAACTCACGCAAAATCGGCGAGACGAATAACTTTTGTTCGATAACGAAGGATTTTTGTTCGACATATATATCGAATGAAAATAGTTCTATATCGAACAAAAATCATACGAAATCGAACGAAAATCATTCGAGTCAGTCACACTTTCAAAAATAGTACTCCAGACGGACGTGATAATAACACACTTATAATCTGATCTCGGTTAAATTAAGGATTAACAAAATTATTAACTTATACAGTTGTAAACAAACTCCACGAATCTTAATTTCAATTTCTTTATACATAACGTTTCAATCTACACACTGTTTATAATAAGGACCTACATGATACTTATCACAGATAAATAGTTTTTTCAAGTTTAGCCTACTCCAGAATTTATAACTCTACCTTCACAACTGTCTATAATCATTTTAGTTTTTACTTAAAGTAATTAGAGCACAGCTTCATACATACTTCCAATTCCGTTGAAACACAGTGCATATTCGAATTATCATATACTTAATTGAATGTATACAATTTGCGTAAGAACATTGAAACTTCAAAAGTATTTGTATCCCTCCGACTGCATCGCAGATTAGTAACCAAGAATTCTATTTCTGAAAAGTGTGACTCATATGTAGAATATAAATCGTTCGACTCACCGCTTACGACGAATGATTATTCGATAACGAACGGAAATCGAATCGTAACCGATTTTGCGTTAGTCACACTTTTCAAAAATAGCACAAGTACACAACACTAAGTATTTATTTATTTACACCAAAATTCACTGCCTTTTCTTAGAATCTGTTATGTCATGACAAAATTATAAATGCGCCCTGAAATAATTGCAATTTGATCGAAGCGACTAGTCCTTGTGTTTGATAACATAATGAATCAGGAATTAGCAGGAAATAGTTGGTCGTAGGGCACTTTTAGGAATATTTTGTTAGCCACACGAATCCCTATTTTATTCCAGTTGTCTTGGGCGATGGGCAGGAACTCTCTATACAGTGCTCTCCAGTTGTTGTTTGAGAATCGATTGCCCAAGTTAGCTGAAAATTAGATATAAAGTTAATTACTGGAAGGTTTGGAAGCGTTTCATCCATACGTCCATACTAATATTATAAGTGTAAAAGTCTGTGTGTCTGACTGTTACGCTTTCACGCTGAACGGATTTTGATGAAATTTGGTATGAATGTAGTTGAACCAGGGTCAAACATAGGCTATTTTTTGACGCAGGCGGAGGTGCGGTCGTATGGTTTCTTTAGGATTATAAAAACAAGAATAGAATATAAAAACAAATAGATTTAAAAATAGCGTCAATGATACAGACAGAGCAGACCCTATACCTAGTCATTTTTTTAGCAATGGGTTAGTGCGATTATAATATAAACAACGTTTTGGCCATTAATGGCTTAATTACAATGAAATAAAACACACTTTATGAGCAAATGTGTTGAAAAGAAATTAACCCATTTGTTTATTAACCTTTCCCATTTATCAAAGGAGATGGGGAAACAGAATCTCAATCACGATATTATGAAAACCAAAACTCATAAATTGTAAGTAAGTATCTAGTATGTCACCAAGCCGTCTGACAATTAGCAGTTAAGTAACAGTGAACACACTAGTAATAAATAGATACCTACGTGCAATCTATGCATGATACACAAGAATCTTTAATAACAGACTTTGTTAAGGTTGACGTCATACGTTACATACTTCCTATATAATTAGACCTATATCAGTTTCAATGTTTACGTAACCGACAGGTTAAGCCCACTTAGTAGGTATTCCAAGTCCGAGTTGTGATTAAATTAATTAAGTCTAAACATTTTTGAGAAAGCCAAACTTATGATTTTGATGACAAGCGGTTCTCGTGGCTCATGGACGCCCGCAAACCGGAACTTGAAAGTCCAACTAATAAGAAGGGATATTGGAACATAAACCAGCTTATACTCAGCTTACAAGTAAGAAACGGAACAAGCATTCTAATCTTTAAGCTAACCAAACGAAACGCAACATCGATTTTCTGAGCGAGCTTGGTACTTCTAAGATTGAGTCAGTTCATTGATGAGCTCATTTTTTGTACTGCTCCGCGTGCCCAGCCATCTGCACGGTTATGGATCTATTGGAAGCCAATGGTGGCGAAATTTTGGTCATCACAAATATAGTTTCCCAAAGTCAACTTACTAAGAAGATTAACGAGATATCGTCCAGAATTCAATAACTAATGGCAATATATGCTATTTAATCAATTTTTATTGTACTTACTTAGTTCTCTTGTCTCAGGGTTGTCGTTCGAAAGGTAAGACATCAAATTTCCTACATCTGGTCGCATGTAGAATGAATTAATTCTAATATAGGTTTTATCGTCCCTCGTTTCTGGTATTCCGTCTAATTTCCAAGTAAATACTAAATCGGCTGAAAAAAATTGCAAAAAATGAATGATTTAGCGTAAGATAAGAAGATCACCTACCAGAATGTCCGACGACCTAGTTAAGGCTGCAGAAAGACGCTGAAGTGTTTAGGTGGTGTGAAATCATATGAAGGGCTCCATCCATCAGTGGATTTTTTTACTAAAGTGAAGTGCTAGTTAACGTGATTCTGAAAAGCTATACAGTACCCATGACATACAATAGCAGGAGCTCGTTAGTCAAACGCGACCCGCCTATCCGTAGCGAATGCGCGTGTCTAACGTCGGCGTGACGCGACCACTATGGGATTGGTCGCCATTTAGTGGCATTTTCTATATTGAGCTCCTCCGTGCTCCGGAAGGCACGTTAGGCCGTTGGTCCCTGTTGTTATCGATAGATAGCAGTCGTGAGGCTGTCAGATGCCTTAGGGCAGCTTGAAAAATTGTTGGCCACTAACACTCCTCGGGTCATGTTCCTGTTGGTCTGGTTTCCCTGTAAAAAGGGTTACGGAGGTCAGACGGCAGTCGCTCCATTGTTATAACCAGTTCCGCCAAATCTAGGACCATGACTTATACCATACCCTAGGCTCCGAAGCGTAAGCTGACGACGCAAATAGGAATACACGCTAGGATGATGATGATGACCCATGACATACAATACTTACATAAAAAAAACAATGACAGAAATATCAATGCATGCCTTTCACCATTCGTGTAATACTGTGCTTTTCTGCGTAATTATGTGTAATACTCATACGATTATTACCTACTGACGTACCGTGAGTGGTTTGTTTAGCATATCTGAGTTAAAAAATGGATGGTCCATTAAGGGTGCGACATTAACGCGACCAACGGGTGCCGCCCCTCTTTTAAATGTAATAATAAGGTGTAAATATCATTGAACTGTCTTACTCATAGTAGCATTGAATGCACCATGGGCGTTAATACGAAGCGAGTTGTAACGCCCTTCGCCTTCATACTGCCCAGTTACAAACACTTTCGGCGTCGTCATATCTAACTCGAGGTGAAAACGGTCTTCATCTGCTCGCAGTCTACAATTAAAACGCATTTAAGTTAAAAGATATTGATATGTTTATGACATCATCTTCGTCCTCTTATTAATCTCACAATTCTTAATCTAACATATTAAAATAGAATAAAAAATAGGATCTCGTAAGTGAAAAGGAAACTCTCATATCGCTCGAAAAGCGAAGACAAGAAAAATTATGTTAATTACTCAGCTTTAATAATTCCACATTCACTTTAGGTCAGATTAAAATCTTACTTAATTGGTTTAAGTTAACTACTATTTTACGTGGTAATTTCCTGCATAGAATGACATGAGTACATAATGACTTGCATGCACTATAATAAAAAAAAAAAACTAGAAGATAGGTGACATATGGACTGTAATCCTTGAACTTAGAACCGACTGCATCTAGTATACTTGCCACCATTTGTTCGACGATATTTTTCTTTGTATTTTCTTTATAAATATTTTTTACTACATAATACGTGAACGAATACACATCTTTATATACCTACTTACACCAAAATTTTGCGGTCTGTCTTGCTTCAACGCGTTATAGTAATAAAATATTAATGAGTCTTTTTAAAATTTTCTAATGATAAATTAATTATAATACCTAATTTTATTTTTGCTAAATAGTTTAGCATCGCACGCAAGGATGCTTTTGCCCCACTTTCCCTGGCCAGGCGGAACTATGGTTCTGTTTAGGATTCTCAAATATGCTCCCTTCAAAATGTCTAATAGCTCTCTGGTTATGGGAATACGTATTATGAGATACGTATTATATATATATATTACCTATGAAGCTACGTTATAATTTTAAGGTCTTGGTCAACATGTAATTTACATATTGTTTTAGCAAATTATAGAGGGGTAATGCTGCCTACCTTGTGGGAAACGGTTCTCTTTAGCATTGCTATGGCTCAGGAGACCTATTTTCTTGAAAAGTTTGACTCGGCGTGTCAAATAATTTTTATTCGAAATCAATTCATCCAGTAGATGCAATTTGAAGTATATCTTTGTTCTTTCAATGGAATTGTAATAATTAATCTTAAATAACGACGGCCACCTAAGTATGAGATGAATACTTGACATGAGCTTTACATGAACCCTGTTTTTGAAATGTATGACATATAGGTATGTCGAATTGAAATCGTTCGATATCCATACTAATCCATATTATAAATGCGAAAGTCTGTCTGTCTGTTATGCTTTCACATTTCTCTTAATGTTAATTGGTTTCAATGATGTGTCTTTTCTTAAATTCATTCATTTTTCATTCATTCAAACCGCTGAAATTTGGTATGAATATAGTTGAAGACCCGGGGGTCAAACATAGACTACTTTATGACGCAAGCGGAGCTGAGGAAAACAGCTAGTCAAACAATAATTATCTCTAGAATACGCACGGAAGAATAAAACTTTCCAGCTTATTATAATAAAATAAATTATATTAAACAAGACCTTACCTAGCATCATGTACTTTAGCTTCTTTCAAACCGTATACGAAAATATCTCTCAAAGACATCTTAGCTGCAATCTGAAAAATATAAGCACAAATTTTAATGCTATTCTTATCTTCAATTAATTCTACATTCATTCATAAGATTTTTACATTATATAGATAGAGTGAGACCCTCTCTTATTAAATACAAGTAAGGTTTTTCTGTTGCCTTTTTTTCTGTTACGAGGAGAAAAGATAATAAGCTCATGCTCACATATAGTTTCAAAATTTCGTTAAGATCGACATGACTACACTGTAATGTAATCTGGGTTTTCATACGATTTGTCCTCCAATTGTTTACTGTCACTGGAACGTTATGGTCATTTCACGTTATGAACATTTTGCTTTCAATATAAAATTACTCGTATGATTAAAAACATTTTTTTTTATAGACTAAAGAATAAACAAATCCTTACATCCACACTATCCATATCCATACTATAATGCGAAAGTCTGTCTGTCTGTCACGCTTTCACGGCCAAACCGCTGAACGGATTTTGATAAAATTTGGTATGAATATAGTTGAAGACCCAGGGTCAAATATAGGCTAATTTTTGACGCAAGCGGAGCTGCGGGAAACAGCTAATAAAGAATAATGAAAAACATATGAAATTACGAGGTCATCAAAAATGATTTTCGTGCAGTAAAATTTAAATTAACTACATAATTTATATGAAGTATAAGTAAATGGATATTAATAAATATCTTATCTGCGAATAAAGGTAGATAGTCTTTGTTGACTACAAGTCCCGAAAACACATTAACTATTAGAAAGAGACCATGACAGGAACGTGAAATTCCCGAGGCTGGAGCTTAAACTTATTGATTAGTCATATAATTGCACGTTTTTTTTACAAACGTTCTCTATATCTTTTTCCATTCATTTTGCCATTGAAAAAATAATAGTTCTCACATATTAGAACTATTTATTTATACTGAGCCAGTAAAGATGTCGTCTTCTGGATTTTGATTTCAGGGTTAACTAAGAGAAGACCACTTAGTGGTAAAATAAAAGTTTTGCATCCTATTATTTGAGTTCTTCTGTTTCTGTTCGGCGTTCTGGGGCCCCGCCAAAATCTTCGGGGCCCAAGCCAACCCCGCCTGCTAGCGGTGCGCCTGCTGAACAAAAGAAGTGGCTCTGGCGACGGCTTTCCTTGCGGGGTCAGACGGCAGTCGCTCCCGGAATAGCCAAACAGCCAAATCAAATAGTGGGAACAAAAATTTGAGTTCTTCTCTTAAGCACGTAATGTCCTAAGCCGGTCAAAACGTTGATATACTATGAACGACATACTTAACTATACGTCATAGATTTATTATAATCAATCGGTATAAAATATAAATACGATATTCCATAGTACAACATAAGGGCTTTCAAAACGGTCAAAAATATCTTGAAAGTCGGCAACGCACCCGTGACACTTCTGATCACTATCTGATATGACACAGGCTGAAGTAGCGCAGGCCGCATGCTTGCTTGCCTATTGTCGTATTAGAAATACATAACTATCGAACAAAGCAAGCAAATAAACACTACGGTGTTAATGTAAGTGCCTATGTCATGTCGATTGTCCATAAAAGTATTTAAAGGTAACCAGGTTTTCTCATTTTCCCTTAACCTAGTTAGGTGATATTTATCTATGCTATGACCTAGTTGTAGTATTATTTGCCTAGTAACATTTACATTCTACATCTACATTTTTAATTCAATTCATCTATTATCATCACTTTTTCTGTATGGGCAACGCAGTTCTCTACATTACAATATGATAAATTATTTTATTACTTAATAGGAAATATCCTCATTATTAAAGACATTTTGTATTACATTGATTTGTGGAGAAAAATAAATTTTATTTATTTTATTTTTATCTGTTACTAAAGTCTGATATTATATGAGACCAGCGACTGGGACATCAATCATTTTTGAAAAAAATATATATCCATGCGTGTTGCCGTATCTTGGATTCGTTGGTATGCCACTTTCAGCATTTATTTTCAAGTAGTTCCTCTGTGATGTGGAGAGTACGTTAAGCTGTTGCCTGTCGTTATTGTTATGTCAAATGTCTTTAGGCAGCATACAAAATTGATAGTGTTGGCCACTAACCCATCCGGGTCACGATCCTATTGGCAAAATTTCTCCATAAAAGTAATTTTACTAACCTGATTATTCTTGTACTCGACTCGCAATTCCTTTTGGTGATATGGGTCTACAGCAGGCACCCCCAAGTCCTCGATGCCGTTCGCTAGGGTTGCCAGTCCGTCTTGTACAGCATCAACAATACAATCGTTGACATCCACTGAGTTTCTATCGCACAACTTAAGATATTTCTCTGAAACATTATATAATGCTTGGTATTAACAGATATTTCATCATCATCATTTCAGCCGCAGTCAGACCACTGCTGGACGCAGGCCTCTCCCAATAAGCTTGTTTGTTTTCTTTGTTTGAACGACTTTCACTCCAGAACACCAATTTCTTTCTAATTCTTCCAGGAATTCATTTCATTTCTGAATTTTGATGTAAGACAATTGTTTTTACTCTTTCGAATTAGTACAAAATAACTAGCATCCCGTCGGTACGTAATATTTAAGCTATCAAACACTGAAAGAATTTTTCAAATCGGAGTAGTTCCTGAGATTAACGCGTTCATACAAACAAACTCTTTAGCTTTATTTATTATTTAATATATATATACCAAATTCATGTACACTATAACTAACTAACTAGCTAGCTTTATAATATCCATCCATATCCATACTATCCATACTAATATTATAAATGCGAAAGTCTGTGTTTCTGTCTGTCTGTTACGCTTTCACGGCCAAACCGCTGAACGGATTTTGATGAAATTTGATATGAATATAGTTGAATTGCTCAAAGATAGGCTATTTTTTGACGCAGGTGGAGCTGCGGGTAACAGCTAGTATAAAATAGATGGGCTAGCAATATCTCCTTGTTATTTAAAATAATATTTTATTCTTATTACTTGTTTGAACTGTTGGCCTGAAGACATGTACGGCAGTAAGTTACTTAATTAGTGCAAAAAATGTATACTATCTGTTGACGTTACTTAAGACAATGATGTATTTTGCCATTTTTATAATATTATCAAAGTTCGTTCTAATGAAAACAGACGAGTGAGAATTACATATTTTTTTTTTAAATTACGATTCTTAAGTTCATGAGATACTACAGCCTGCTGACAGAGACAGGACGGACAACTAAGGCGTAATAGGCGTCTTTGCCCCATTGTGCAAATTAAAATACAACTTGAAAACCTAAAAAAATATCTAAGCACTTACCTATATCCACTTGTCCTTTACAACCGGCGAGCACGATAAGTAAATATATTATTGTTTTTGGCTTCATCTTGTTCATTGTTGATTTTTTTAAAATTTTCAATCAGTAGACGAGTTATCTGTAGCAGTGAGCGAGGTGTTGTGTCAACGTGTAGACCGCGGGTCGAGAGAACTTGTGCTATTGCATAAACTCGAACCTCAATGTCGGCATCGTTGGTTGTCGTTGTCTTGCACTCCGATGGAATACATAATAGTTAGGGCTCAAAGAACCAGTTGATGTATTACGTATGTTATCTGTTCAAATAATTACTTGCGTTTTCGTAGATGCCGCCGCGCCGTGGACCTATTGCCATGTGGTGTTGTCCACTTTGCCAACAGTGACCAAACAAAAAAAATACATGCTCTTAATAAGCTTCACTGTATTTAAGAGTTTGGCTGGGAGGTGTTAATGCATCCGTCGTATAGTTCTGACCTTGCACCTTCAGATTTCCACCTGTTTCGGTCTCTTCAGAATTCTTTAGGCAGTGTCAGGTTAACATCACGAGGGGGCTGCCAAAACCACTTGCCGCAGTATTTTGATCAAAGCCTCAATGGGATCATGTCCCTACCTACAAGATGGCAGAAAGTAATCGAACAAAATGGTACCTAAGTACTTTAGTTAAATGTGAATAAACTATTGTTAGAAGTAAGAAGAAAGAACCATTGTTCCTGCCTGCGGGAACTGGTGCGCGGGAGGCGACTGGCTTCTCTACGTATCAGCAATTAGGGTCGGCATTCGGGATTCGTAGGACGTGTTGCGTTGCGCTCTTATTTTGTATTGTCGTGTCGGTTAAGGTGTCATTAAAAATATTTCACTTCTATTCTCCTAAAATCAGAAGTGGGATGAAGAAAAACTCACGGCCATAGTACGCTCTAAGCTATCCGTTTAAGTATTAGTTTCGGACATTCTAACACCGCTGCTGTGAATTTAGTTAAGTGACTGATTATAGTACGATTAAGTTGTAGTGTACCAATACGGTGACTTTAAAAAGTGATGTGTGTTAATGTTTTAACGTAGTAAGAGAACATTTAAGTCTCATAGTGTTGGTTACTATCCTGGATTGTGGACTCCGTCGGTCCCGTCAGGAATGTATAGACGTGATAGATCAGTTCAGTGTTTGTTAGATGTTGTGCCATTCTTTGTTCTTTGTTTTATCAGTACCGTGGACTTTTGTTTGCATTTCGAGCGTGAGAGCGCGAGACGCGATAACGTCATGCCGGGTAATCCGAGCTCGCGGGGAAGAACCCGACCGCAGGAGCGCCCCACTACTCGAGATCGGGAATGTACACGTAATAAGCTACGATCATCATCTACGTCTTGTAGCATTCGTAGATCTCGTAGCACAGACTCGGTATGTTAATACGTTAGAAGGTGACAGTCAAAAAAATATATCTAGTACGCCGCCTCTCAATGTTTCAAGCGTTGATACTGATATTCGTATGGGAAGGGTATGGTTTAACACGTCAACATCAGTATAGCCAATCAATCGATCGAGATAATGATAAAGTTGTTACGTACACTGCGGACCGGTCGTCACAAGTGCAACCCGCGAATAGTACATTATCTGAATAAACACTGACCGATGCTTCTGGTACCGCATTACGTTCGCTCAGCACTGCTGTACGATCTAATCAGCAATTTTATATTTCCAATTTTGACCCAAGTTTACACGACACAGATGTTTGGTGTCGCGAGGTAGATCGTGCGAAATAAATTGCCAATCGGAATGACAATGAATGTCTTTCCCGAATCGGTAATTGTTTAAAGGGGGATGCTCGGACATGGCTCAATGATCAATGGGTTACAAATGATCGTAGTTGGACCAACTTTAAGAAAGAATTTAAACCTCTTTGCCCAAAAGTTGTTGAAGGTTGACGTAGCTAATATATTGTTCGATGTGATGAAAACTAACTCTGATCATTATCCCACGTATGCTGATTATGCGCGTCAATCGTTACTTCGTTTACATATTGTAGCAGGTTTAAGTGATGAATTGATATCTGCAATAGTTATTCGCGGTATTACTGATCCTCAAATTCGAGCGGCTGCAACCAATGCAAACCTAATGCCAAATGATTTAGTTATTTTTTTTCAATTTATGTTAAGCTTGGTTCCAACAGTTTTAAAAGCAATACAAGCCAGTCATCCTGTAATCGACGTGATTGTTTTAAAGCTAAGCCTTCTGATATTATTAGGAAACGTCGATTTGAAGGAAAGAAATGTTTTTCTTGTGGATTACCGGGTCATGTACTTGCTAATTGTCACAAGAGACTTAAAGTCCGCTCGAATGCTAATAGTTCTTCCCCTACTACTCAGACATCTAACACCCAAGTTACTTCTACTCAAGTTAAAGCAGAATCGTGTTCTTTTTGTAAAAAGCCGGTAATAAATTGGAAACTTGTTTTGCTAAAATAAGATCTGAATTTCGAAACAAAAATAACTTATAGTGTTGCGGTCATACAGGGCGTACCTGTTGATGTTTTAATTGACAGTGGCTCAACTATTTCCCTTATTTCATCTGCATTGATGAAACATTTTGATTATCCTCGTAAACCGGCATTTCGTATCTTGAAAGGAATCGGAAGCCAAGTAGAGTCTACTTGCTATGTAACTTTGCCAATTGACTTCGATGATCTCACTTTAGAAGTCGATTTATTTGTGATATCAGCAGAATATATGAACACTCCAGTAATAATAGGCACAGACGTTCTTAACCGTAAGGATATTACGTATATTCGTACTAGAGAACAACAGCTTATCACACGTAACATTGAGGAACCTGTTTGTAAATGATTACAATAAATTGTTGGCTATTATTGATGAATTTTCTAATTATTTCATTACGGGCACAGCCAGTTCAACTGTTAAAACCGGGTGTATGCCCATCAAACTTAACAGCGATGTACCTATTATTTACAGACCATACCGACTTTCACAAGCTGAAATGTTACGTGTTCGTGAGATCGTAAAGGATAATCATGGTATTATACAAGAATCTGAGTCAGAGTATTCTAGCCCTATACTTTTAGTTAAGAAAAAAGACGGTAAGGATCGTATGTGTGTAAAAACTAATATTTAGGTCGTTAATATAGAATATTACTATAGTGGTCTAGATACTATGGTGGGTAATATTATTATAGTGGTCACTAAAATAGAATATTTGGGTCGTTCAATTAGTGAGGGTCAGGTACAGCCGAGCACTTTAAAAGTAAAAGCTCTTGCTGAAGCTCTTATACCTAAAAATGTGAAACAAGTACGTCAATTTCTGGGTTTAGCAGGGTATTTTCGAAAATATATAGCTGGTTTTGCTTCTAAGATAGCATGCATAGCACATCTTACAAAAAAGGGTGTCCCGTTTGAGTGGAGTACAGAGCAGGAGGCTGCCAGGAAAGATATATTAAAACACCTGATCAGTGAACCAGTTCTTGCAATGTATGCCCCCCAACTCTACCAATTGAAGTCCATACTGATGCTAGTGCGATCGGTTATGGCGCAGTCTTACTTCAAGTACATGAATCAGTTCATAAGCGTGTAGTAGCTTATTTCAGTAGGTTGACTCAGGGTACTGAACCAAAGTATCACTTATATGAACTGGAGACCTTGGCTGTGGTCAAGGCCTTGCAAAATTTTAGGCATTATCTAATTGGAGTGCCTTTTATTGTTGTAACTGATTGCAATGCCCTTAAGTTGACACAAAAAAAGAAAGATCTAATGCCGAGAGTAGCAAGATGGTGGATGTACTTACATGTCTCATGCTGATTATTAAAGTCGAAATCCAGTAAATGTGGTTTAGATATAAAAACCCCGAAGCTGGGCACAAATAGCACAAGCCGCAGATGAAGAAACACAAACTCTCATTGAACAACTAAAAGACGGCAAGCTAGATCCTAATCAATATGTTAGAAAGAATGACCTCCTTTATTACAACTATAAGCCAATTGGAGAACAGCCTCGTCTCCTATGCTTTATCCCTAAAGGTCATCGCCTTAGTTTACTTCATGTATTCCATGATGAGTATGATCACCATGGCGTTGCCAAAACCCTTGATCTTATAATGAAACACTTTTGGTTTCCCGGCTTAAGGCCACCTGTTCAAAAGTACACATTGCATTATTTGTAGGTCTCAAAAAAAGTTGCCACGTACACCTCTTCAGCCAATTCATTCTTGGCAGAAACCTGACCGTCCATTTGAAACCATACACGCGGACGCTTTAGGTCCTCTTCCAGAATCGAATGGACATCGTTATGTTCTTATCATTGTGGGCGCCTTTTCAAAGTTCTGTCTCCTGTATCCCATGATAAGGCAAGATGCGAGCGAGTTGAAGCGCCATTTTCTGAACGCCATTTCACTTTTTGGATCGCCTAAATTAATTGTGGCTGATCGTGGCCGAATGTTTCAAACTGCCGAATTTTTGACTTGGGAAAACGAGCTTGGCAGCAACGCCCCACCTTATTACAACTGAGATGCACCAGTCCAATGGACAAGTCGAACGTTATTGCCGGACATTGCTGAATATGATTCGTATTAACTCTAATTACCGACAGGAAGAGTGGTCCAGTGTAATGTGGAGATTACAGCTTGTGTTGAATATAACCAAACACAAGACTACACAATATTCGCCTCTAAATTTACTCATTGGTGTGGATACTGCAACACCGTTGATTCGCAATCTTGTCAGTGATGTGGCAATAGATGGTTCAAAACCAAATCGATAAGCTTTACGAGAAATGACCAAACAAAGAGTTTCAGAACGATTGAAGCAGAACCAAAAGCAACAGGACGCTTTTGTTAACGAGAAAAGGATAAAGGAGGCTATCTCACTTTATATTACTTTCGAATTGAATTCCCTGGTTTTTGTAATCAAAAAGGCACAATCCGTAGGCAAACTCGACTTTGGCATGCGCGGACCTTACCGCGTTATTAAAGCTTTGCCTCAGGGGAGGTACGAGTTCTGGTTACTTGCTCCTATGGGAAGACTACCCAGGCTGCGGCAGAGTTTATGGTGCTGTGGAAGGGAGAGTGGACTCCAGAAACATGTACTGCTTTCTTTGAAAGTGAGCTCCATGGTATTTTTTTTTTATTTGTCTAAAATTGATGACTATTTTTGAGTATTGCATTTCTGAGCAGACCTCAATATGATGTTTTTATTTTATTTTTGTGAGTAGACCTTGTTTATATGAGTAGATCTTGACATTTATATTTACGAACAGACCTCGTATGTGTGTAAGTAATACTTAATATTTCTTTTTATGTGATGAGCAGATCTCGTCTATTAATCTATACGAGAGACCTCGTCTATCTATACGAGCAGACCTCGTCTCTATAGGAGCAGACCTCATCTATACCAGCAGACCTCGTCTATACGAGCAGACCTCGTCCACACGAGAATACATGAGCAGACCTCACCTATGTAACGATTCATTTTATGATTGGATTTAAGATTACATATATTCTTGTGAGCAGACCTTACACAAAAATTAATAGATAGGTGTAGTTGTTACAGAGTTTTTCATTACGTAGACACGGATCAAGAAGATCGTGAGTCTGCAGAAGCTGAGCTGAGAAGATCAGAAGCTCATGATGACCAGATGCCTGGTACATCTGGGAATTGATTGATATTTGAGACTGTCTACGCACCACAACAGATCGAGAGAGAGAAGGAGAACGTTCTTCCGTCAGGAGAGGCCGTGTTAGAAGTAAGAAGAAAGAACCATTGTTCCTGCCTGCGGGGACTGGTGCGCGGGAGGCGACTGGTTTCTCTACGTATCAGCAATTAGGGTCGGCATTCGAGATTCGTAGGACATGTTGCGTTGCGCTCTTATTTTGTATTGTCATGTCGGTTATGGTGTCATTAAAGAATTTTTTTAGTAATTTCGCGTTTTTGTTTCATTTCACTTCTATTCTACTAAAACTATATTAAAAAATGATGATCCTAAAACTATATTGAATTTTCTTAAAAAATGCGAAGAAACTTTTTCCCCGACCTATTATTTTTTATTAATTAAGTTATATATATTCTGTTTTTTAGCATTTGTTGTTTGTTTTTAACATCTGTGAACAGAGCGAAAATTTCAACTGTCTAACTACCTATTACGGTTCATGAGATACAGCTTGGTGACAGACGGACGGACAGCGTAGTAGTACCTAAAGTGGTACAATGGGTGGACTTAATGCTAAAGCATTCTACCAGTCATCTCGAAAAACAGAAATCATATCAAAAAGTTATTTGGTTAGTTGGTGGTGTCCGAACTTATGATCAGCATTTTTAATACGTGGATCTTACCAAAGAGTGTTAATAGATTATAAGCTGACAACATTATGATTAAACTATCGTTAGACCGACTGATTTAGTTTAGTATCATCAGCTTGTAGATTCTTAATTAATTTAATTAAGTGCGTTGAAAAAAGTCAGTCTGATTCTTGGCGTTAGTGTGTCGTGGTTCAGTGAACTAAACGATCAATAGACCGGCTGATGATTCTAGTATAATATGATACTCTACACAGAAGACTAGCATGTATGCGACTAGTACAAAAACTGACATGATACGTTGGTGCGTTAAGAAGATATAGCGTATAGAATTCAAATATTTTCAGAGGTGACAACGAAGAGACTAAGTAAACTATCATGAGGATGGCTAATTTCGTATTAACAGCGTGTGGATCACTGGTCACAAGGTCGATGACTGCCATTCACTGCTCAAGAGCAAGGAGTGGATTATAAACCGCATTGCTTTCAATTGGAAAGAAAAAGCCAATCGACAATGGGTCATACCTTCATACATTTTCTATCAAAATTTATTATAAAACAAAGTCACTATGCAGCGTAGCTTCTTTTTTCGACAAATTTATAAAAATCTCACTTATTACTTCCATGCAATCTACAGATTAGCATGATAGAAAAACATCCTTTAAAAAACCCCTAATAACAAGAAATGAAGCGCATTTATAATTTTTAATGAAAAAAGTAGAGCTGATCATATATTGAAAATATATTTATTCTTGAAATTTAAAATAACTTTTTCTAAAGTAGATGAAGTTATTGATGAGTTTAAACTTTAACACAGAGCTTATAAAGTCCGCCTTACTTATAGGTAAAGCAATGTTGTTAAATTAGAATATTGCCATAAAATAAGTTTAGTAAATATAGCAAAGTAAGCTGCATTATCTATGTTTATTTACCTACAAAATACAAACAAATAAAACCATTATTTTTTTTATTTGAATTCCTGCTCCAAGAATATAAAATTATAACAAAGTGGATAGACTCGCAGGCACATAAAGTTATATTATACTAGCTTTTTCCCGCAGCTCCGCCTGCGTCAAAAAGTAGCCTATATTTGAGCCCGGGTCTTCAACTATATTCATACCAAATTCCATTAAGATCCGTTCAGCGGTTTGGCCGTGAAAGCGTAACAGACAGACAGACAGACAGATAGGCAGAATTTCGCATTTATAATATTAGTATGGATATACATTTTCAACAGATCATCAATTTTTTAAGGTCAAGCAAAAATCTTTTACAGCCTGTACGAGTAATAACATTTCTGGTCATTTCAGGTGCTCGTACTGTTTCATCCATACTCCATACTAATATTTTAAATGCGAAAGATTGACTGTCTGTTACGCTTTCACAGCCAAACCGCTAAACGGATTTTGATGAAATTTGAATTTGTATGAATATAGAAGATAGAAGACCCGGGGTCAAACATAGGCTAATTTTTGACGCAGGCGGAGCTGCGGGAAACAGCTAGTTTATAATAAAGTATGGGGTATTAAGTAGTAGACTTCTCGGTGTTTTTTATTGCTAAATCATAAATATGACGCCATGTAGCCAATCAATTTATAGGTAACATATAAACAGGCAGTTAAATTTAAGGACTGGTACGAATACGTTAAAATCTTATTAGGTAAGTTGCGTTTTCGTCAGAACTCAGAAATTCAACACTGAGCTCGTTGAAATCTTTTATTTGAGAAAATTTTTATGTAAGTAGAGTAAGGACGTTCATGCATGAACGTGAATTGATGGGACGACATATGTATTTTTTATATAAAAAGACGGCAGGGCCTACATGGACCGTATGGAGGACCATGGAAGAAGCTACGTCCAGCAGTGGACGTATGCACTGGGAAATGTAATGAGAAACTTTTTTGAGAAGAGAAAAGTAATTAGTATTGCGAAACTAGATTTAAAATAATTATCCTATTTTATCCTGTACCTATGCAAGATGCATGATTGACAATAAAATCTGTTTATATTCACCGACAACACGTCGTATATCGCATGAGCATGATCAATAGTCCCACAGTGTGACAGTTCGTTGTAAGACTTTTTGCTCTGCTCTAAATCCCGACCGTGTGTATAACGGCACTGGAGGAGATTAATGATGCTATTATCGTATTTGGAAGACGGTACTGTGCGTGACATCCGTTCAAATAAAAACATCATGTACTTAGTTCAAACTCAAAAAAAAGATTATCTCAAATGCCGAAGTTCAGGCAGAAACAAGTAGGTGTGATTTTTTTTTTTTTTTAAAACAAACAGTCCTAATTTTCTATTTTCACATCTAATAGAAAAAAAAAAACCATTTACATGTTTTCTCATGTGAGTATTTAAAGAACTTGTCTGTAGGGATTGCAATCCGAAATAATGAGAAACATCTTAGAAAAAGTTATTTAAGATGATGAACTCTAAAGAAAACATAGAAGAAATAGTAGAAGAGAACTTAGATTCACCATCACTAAATAAAGATTTGACATTACAAGAAGAATAATAATTACAAATCCAGCAAGAAACCACGTGTTTTAGCATACAAACTAAAAAAAAGAAAAAGTATGAGTTTTTACTATCATTACAACCCGATTTTAAGCATTGAGAAAGGAACGTCGTGCGGTTTCGATGAATTCAATGAAATGAACAATTCTCTTTGATTTTATATAATAATTATAAGAAAATATAAGTATTAAAAGAAAATCAATTTTGATTTTAAAAAAAGGATCCTAGAAATTAAATATTGTTAATTGTGTTATCTGCTAGACGACTTTTAAAATAGAGCAGTTGCAATAGCCGCCGAAAAGTTTATACAGGGTTCGTCACTCGAACTGTTACTAACTTCAAACTGCTTCTATTTTCAAAATATTAATGACAGGGCGCCAAATTTTGGTGAAACGTCAGATTGTTACATTGTTTTGAAGTGGGCGAAAAGAGCGGGACAAAATTTGAATTTAATATTATAATTTAGTATATTTATATTTATTTTTAGTTGATTTTTCTCTGAGTTTTCACTTATTGAAAGTGGTTTAGTTCAAAGTACTAAACACACTGTAAAAATCTGGCTGGTGTTTAAAAAGTCACCAAAAAGTATATGGGCACGCTGTTTTATGTCTATATGTATTCAGATTTCATCCGTCTTCCATCTAATTTTTTCTAATCTAGATTGTCCTGATGTGTTCATAGAGGTGTGCAATTTTAATACAGTACTAAATAACACAGTTACATTTGACATGCAAAATTTATCGCAGTCATCAACAGTCGAAGGATCGTTGACCTCAAAGTTTTACCTGCCACAGCCACAAAACTTAAGCAATATTCAGAACCAGAATCCCAATTACCTAACAGGAAAATCCAAGGAAAGTTATATGACTAAATATATATAGGTGTGTAGTGAACCGACCAATCTATATCAAATTAAAAAATGCAGAGTGACGTGACATTTCAAATTATACGCATACTGCATTAGTGTTCGATGGATTACTTACTGATAAGTCAAGCTGATGTATGTGTATGTTTACTAAAGGCCAGTTAGCTTAGCCTTAGACTACACGTTCAGAATCATTTATTTTCGGAATACATTATATGTCCGATTACACCCTTCAGCCATAACCGAAACTGAACGTAACTCATGTTCATGACTTTAATTAGGCACTGTTAGATTTTTGAGCACTCGAAAAATTTTATGTACTCTATTGTATATGTCTATATGTATGTATGTATGCTATTACTCTAATTTTGTAAACAAATGTTTTCTCTCGCTTTCGAGTTCGCTGAGGCCTACCTTCAGATGACAACTGAAAATCAGTATATTGTCCTCTAGTCAATATAAATACTGAGTTTGTGATTCTTTTGTATTGTTGCAACACATTCAATTTTTCATTGATTTTTTTTCTATTGCCAATGTATTACGTTCTTTTTACCGTTGATTGATATAATAGATGTCTTTGTTGTATTATTGATATACCTAAACATATCATCAAAGTATTACATTTTCAAAAATATTTAATAAGTACAGTATTTAAATTATAATTGTACTGTAAACAGTATACAGCGAATGATCGCAGTTGCAGTAAGAAAAGTTTCTGGGGAAAATAAATACATTTAAAAATGGTGCCAGAAATTCTTTTGGTAAAACAACGACTGCAAATTATAAATAGAATTTTATATTGCAATATACCTACTGTGCCAAAATTTACAGAACGTGGTCCGTTAATCGACTCAATTACACGAAGATCTGGCGTCGACTGCATGTGAAATTACATTTTAAAATCCCTAAATTACAGCACAGAGGATCAATTCTTAATCGCTGTTATAAACCGTACCTAATAAAGAAATTATGGGGTTCATTGCTCTCCGCGCATTCTTTGTTTTCTTTGAATACTTTTGTGATGCGTGTGAACATTGCAAAAATAAACACATCAATCGATGAAGCCTTTTCGGGCGCTCTAAACGTTGTCATATTTTACAAAGCTCGAAAAGCGAATGTCAGGCTGTACAAAAGGAGAAAAAGCTCTGTTATCTTTGGAACCTAATATCGAGCGGCAATGTTAACATATTATAAAGGCGCGGAGGATTGTAGGCGAAACATTTTGCGAGGAGACTCATTGCGGGACGCACATCCGTGCGAGGCATCCGTTTGGATCATCCCTTTCTTTCACGATTAGTTTAATTTTGTGAATGTAGTAAAAATGAATCTAAAATTTTCATCGATTGTTTTTTGGGTATGCCTGTCGGCGACAACCTGTGGGAGTGTTTGGGATGTTGAGAAAGGATTTTCAGCGAGCAATGGTGCTTTTTATACAGACGATGCAGTTATTCTCAACGGTGAGCAACAATTTAATATATTTTTTTACTTATATTGCCCCTTTGCTGGGCAGCGGTCACCCCCGTCTCCTTCCAAACTTCATTTTGTTCCGCCACCTCTGACCCGTAGTCCTGAATCTAATATAATTTAATAAATGTAAATTTGTTGTTATATTTTTAAAACAATATAAGAACATAGTTTTTAGTTTGGGCGATTATTTTATACAGAGTTAGTATTTTTATATTTAATGGTCAATGGCTCATCAATACAGATGGTACGTCAATCTATGAAACTATAGATAGTTACTATATTTCCGATACTACCTATTCCACGCACTACTCCGTTTTGCGCCACTTGCTAATGATTAATTATTTACATTTTTCTAATACTTCAGTAACAAATTTAATTAAAAAGTACAACATACAATTTTTGAATTCATTTCCATACGCTTACAGATAAAAAAAAATGCCAAAAACATTGTGTTTTGGTATGAACTTTACATTTAAAAAAAAATACATATCAAACGATATTATTACATTATCAAATTACAAAACTTTTACTATTTACTTAAATTATTTTTGTAAAATTTATACGTACATATTTGTACGTATAAAATTTAGTTCTCTTCGTTCCTAGTTTCAAGACGATATTGTAGAGTTAGGTACTAGTATCATAAGATTTTAAAGTTACCTAACTATAAAAATGCTAGAGTTTGAGGAAATATTATTTCACGTTTTATAAATTGTTCGTGGTTATATGTTGTGTATAGTCGATTGTCGAATAGTAATAGCGTTATGTATTCGTATGGTGTGGACTCAAACAATGCGCGCCACATGCCGTATGAGGTTTTGAGGCTAGAGAAAGTTAAAATTTGCAACCGAGATGTCCGGCCACGGCGAAAACACTATCGGAAATAAACATTTGCCAAAACAAGTAAATTGATCATTGGTATAATTAATTGATAACACTTAAATATTCGTAAATCAAAGTGAATGAAGATGACACTGAATCTCATGAGCTGGTCGTCAACCCGGTCGCTACTTCGCTCTGACACACGTGGGCTATATTTCGGAAAAATATCTGTAGAATCGATTCAATGCAAATGCTTAACGCCCACCGCCCCGAGCCGATCACATCAATCAAGGCATTGTCCACGCCACCATTTGACGCGTCTCTTTTTTTGCGGTGCTCTTCGAGGACATTAATTAGATCGGAGCCAGAAGATTGAGCCGCTGACATTTCCTTGCGTTGGATCGCTGAACCCGGAATCCTGGCTACAATTTAATGAACAATCTGACTTGTTTACGATCGGAACAAAGAAACGAGCTAGAACAGCCTAGAGCCACTTTAGGCCAAACAAGCTGTATTCATCTACAACATCGTCGCCCATTAATCTAGGTGTTCAACCCTGTGAGGTTTTGACACAAAACTGGGACCGGTTTAGTGTAGTTATTTTTATTAACAGAGTATTATATACCAGTGTGGTAATGTATACTTAATACAATTTAATTTAAAGAAGGTTAATATAATCATCAGAAATATTATATTGAATAATTTGACTCATTGATCAAAGTTACCAATAATAAAGCCTTGCCTATCTCGTACCTAAATAGGTCGGGTTAAACTAAGTAGACTTAAATGCGTAAGCTCGTGGGAACTAGAAACCTTTAAAGGCCGTACGTTACCCTTTTTATTTGCCAATGGAATCCCGCTTTAACCACTGGACAGGATTAAAAATGCGTTTCACATGAAATGTGTATACCTAGTTTTTATTATAGGTTTCCTTTTTGCTGTGAATTTTTTACATCTTCTAAAACAATTAATTAGTTGGCAGTACCTATATATCATCTTCACTATAAAAAAGAGCACTAACACTTCCACTCTTTATTCTATTAACTAAAGGTTAGATAGCTGCTTAGTTAAGTACTTACTCGTAAATCTAAACCAAATTTAGTATGCAATGGTCTACCTTTGTTATATAATATGTACCTAATAATAATTTAGGACAATCATATTATAGATCTCTGCATGTATGGTAGGGACACTTAAGTAATTTTTTACATATAACTACAAATTTTAGCTTTCATTAACACTAGGTCAGTTTGGGTGTGTAGAGTAAGAAATCTAGACGGGACTCCGAAAAACCATGTTTAGATAATCGTATGCATTGCACATACAACAGTTTTTACGAGTACATCGTGTTTACGAACTGACCGAAGGACGTGCCTGAATTTAGCATCATACAATCTTCGTTCCAATACCATTCGTTACTGTTGAAGATAACCGTTACGCAGGATTTAAGAAAATAACATGCAAACTGCTTGCAAGTTTATGGTGCATTCAACAGTTAATGACAAAGTACGGATCTTCGGAAATAAATATCTTACAACGAAGGAATTTCATCAAATAAAGCTTCCATGTGAAAATTAAAAAATGAATGTATAAGAATATCTCTCCCTATGATAATATAGATATAACATACGAAAACAAAATTGACCTTCATTCTTTTTTTTAGATTTTACGACTAAAAAAAGGGTCATTTGATAAAAATGGCATTCAGCCCGTTGTAATTATGTTTTTATTTATTATTGTGTTTATGGACAAGATATATATAGATACATACAAGCCCGTATTCGAATCAGAACATTTTGCAATACATAACACTGAATGTGGTATAATATTATGCCGCAATATGTTATGCCAAATGTTGTATTTATCAAAGATTCGTTACTCTTATTTTCGCATTTAAATAGCAAAACAAACTTCAATTGCGACCATTGTGTTTGACATATATTATCAAATTCTAAAATATATATTTGGCGTACGGTAAACACTAGGGCGCGGCTTTGACCTGAAGTGCATAAACATTTTCTCGCATATCCGAAATCGAAGATATAAAAATCAACCTAAATAAAATAAGAACAGTGGTCGAACCAGCTTTTGTGGGCGTCAACTGGTTTCGAGGAATCACTTATACCTACAATCTACATACCTTAATGTTATTACGGTACTTACTAAATGAATAAACCGTTAACAGTTAGACTTTTTATACATGATCATCTCTGATCAGTGTGCGGAAATGTAGAGAACTTTGTATGATGTAAATATTTAAACAGCGGTAAAACATGTAAGAAGGCAAGCGACCCTATATTCTAAACAGGCTGGCGAAACAGGAAAAAATCTAATAATAAGAAAAAACAAAGACTAATTAAAAAATCATTCTTCTTCGTCCAAGTGTGTTTGCTGATTGCGACTTCAGCTTGAGCTTCAGAGCCTAGGGTATGCTGTTGACACATCTGACACAGCCTAAAGACTGCCATCTATTGACAACAACCGGGACCAACGGCTTAACGTGCCTTCCGAAGCACGGAGTTCGGGATAGCAAATGCTACTAATGGCGACCAATCCAATAAGAGTCGCGTTTCACCGCTGCTTGACGCACGAAACTATCGAGCTCCTCTTACAAAAATCATTATAAATTGATTAATATTCCAGCTCCTGTCAGCCGTTCAAGGCGGGATGTGTCAAATAGCACTAGGGATGGAAAACAATTACTAATTATGCGACCCAGGCAGGTAAGTTAACATAATTATATATTTTTTTTACTATTATTACTACTTACTAACCGAGAAAACTGTGAACAACTGAAATAGGAATGATATATGTGTACCTATAACTTCTTCTGGAACAGCATTTTATTTTACCACTTTGCTGCTTGATTTGGAATCATGAATAAAATAACATTACGAGTTTATCTTCCAGTATCCACTTAAATCAATTACAAAAATCCATTGATTGATCTTTTTTGCACTTTTTTGTCCACTTTAATCCCTAATTCAAAATTCATTGCAAAGTTAATTTTTAGTACTAACAACATGTGTCTCAAAATCCATGAATGAAAGGATGACACCTATGGATATGCAATCCTCTTTTTAACAGACTTCAAAAAACGAGGTTCTATGTTCGTGTGTATGTTTTTTTACCCGACTAAGAAGGAGGGTTATGTTTTACGAAAGTATGATGTAAGTATAATTGTTTGCTTCGCTCTGCAGCCTGAACGGCTCGATGGATTTTAGCTTGAGAGGTGTATGAAAGTGAGGTCTGTTGGCGGAGTAATCGGTGAATATACATAAAAACAAGATAACGGTAATTTGAAAAAAAACTGAAAGCCCCCGACTAATCCACTATTATGTTTTTTTTATTTTGATATACCCAGTGTCACTCTCATAGTAAATACGAATCCAACGACACCTCTCAAGCTAAAATCCATCAAGCCGTTCAAGCTGCAGAGCGAGCCAAACAATTATATGTACATACACCATACTCTCGAAAAACATAACCCTCCTCCTCCTTCTACTTCTCGAGTCGAAATGGCTATGATATCTTATATAATGTTGGACCAATACATGGCAACGCTGACCGCTCTGTCCACGGCCGCCCCAAGATCCTCAACCGTGCAGAAATCTGGCAATTGGGACACTTCAAGAGATGAGCCATAGACTGGACAGCCCCGCAGTCGCAAAGGTTGTTAGAAGAAACCCCCCACCTAACTCTGTCTTCCTAGGATCTCCCAACAGGCTGTTGCAGCTATACAAATTCAAAACCTAGCAAGGGACACCTCATTGAAAAATCGGGTCTTTGCTTTTTACAGATGTATAGGCTACGACGCACAGATTCGCAATACTAAAATATCCAAAAGTAATTCGGAAGCTCGATTTTCAAAATCTAAAAACCTAGCAAGTACATATCCGTATCAGCAAAACATTAAAAGAACCTATTTAAAAACCTAGCAAGTCGCAATACAATTTTAAAATCCTAGTAAGGGACGCGACTTGCTATGTTTTGAAAGTTGTCAACAGTGGATAAAATTCGCGCGCAAACTTTAGTATGGAGACAGAACGAGTGTGGACGTGACGCGCTTAGTTTCCCACGTATATAATTATTTTGTTTTAGAAGATTAACTGAAGTCATGCAATTTTATCGATCAAAATAGTAGATTGTATCAAATAGGGATAAGGGGGCAAAATAATATATTTACGGCGAGGGTGCTTTTTTAAATCCAGAGCGAAGTGAGGGAATGTAGAGTATTAGTAGAGATTTAGTAGAAACCTGAACGTAGCGAGGGATTCAAAGTACGTCGCCCGAGCCAAAAATATATTTTGCACTCGAGTGATACACTCTACTTTTCATCACCCTCTATGAAAAATAAAAGGCCCTCATATTTTGATGTAATATTATTATTTAATAAAACATAGAGTAAAAACTATTTTGAAATTAAATAGTATCTAATAATTATAAAAATTAATTGTTACAGTTTTATTAGGAATAGAGATGCCGACTATGGGCCGTCGTACCAGCCAGTCTTTATTCAAACAATATTTGCGTTCGATTTCTTTGGCGCTGAACACTAAGATGTTCCAAAATCAAAAGGTGCGCGGCAAAGATAATTGAAGCGCACTTATTTATAAAGAGGATTATAAACTCATTACAGCCCGCTAAAAGTTTCTTAAAGAAAACTTAAACAACAACTTTAGCACATAAAGGAGAACCAAATCGTCCTTTTCGAATAGTAGGGATGAAAAGGATTTTAAGTGCGCTTAATACACGCCAAGATGCAACTGATTTGTAAGTTTACTTGTTTTGTTCACGTACAAATTCCGAAATATTTTTACATAACCTCTAAAATATGTGTAAGTGTGGTTTGGTAAGAATGGTAATGGTTATAGACGGTCCCAGAGGAATTAAACAGAGCAAGAAAAATAGAATTTTAACAAAACTTGTACCGCTTTATGCCTACAAACCGAAAACAATTTTGGTTTTATTTTTTAGTTTCTGATACTTCAGAAGATTTCGTTTCGGGAGGGCAAATGATAGGAGAATAAGATTTTTGTTTTTAAATAAATATTAGCTACATAAAAATAGTTTTATTAGAAAATATGCACAAAGAATAATTTATATAAGTAACGGAATATGCACTTTACTTGCATTAGTAAATG
The DNA here is from genome assembly GCA_947363495.1 of Euzophera pinguis. Taxonomy (NCBI): domain Eukaryota; kingdom Metazoa; phylum Arthropoda; class Insecta; order Lepidoptera; family Pyralidae; genus Euzophera; species Euzophera pinguis. Next base: position 9,275,766 of record OX376155.1, read on the forward strand.
ATCACTGTCGGTTAAATAAATTCATTTGACAAATTTAATAACATAGTAAGTGCACTTGCTAGGTCTAGAAATTGTGAAGCCTACAATTATTACTTTCAAATAAAAATACAATTACTTTATTAGTAAGTGCTATAAAGTTTGTTCCATAAAATTTACGCATTATTTTATACGAGGGCGACACTGAAAGTCTTTAGAACTGACCACTTGTAAACAGTAGTTTAAATTTTGAAAATTGATGTCTTTGCCAATATTATTGAGTATGTATTTTATTAATTTGTCATTTGTTTTACGATTTGGCGGCAAATTGAAAATTGTCTGTGTCACGTCAGCATGAATTTAACGCGAGAAAATTTTCGTGCAATGATTTTTTATGACTTTCGTTGTCATTTAAGTCAACAAGAAAGTTATGATAGACTTCGATTGGCCTTTCACGATGAAGCCCCATCTCATGCCACTGTTTACTGGTTTAATGAGTTCAAACGTGGTCGCACTAATCTCACCGATGATCTGCGTGAGGGACGGCCTTCTACGGCGACGACTGAAGATAACATCAGTGTTGTGCGGCGTATGATAGAGACTGACAAAAGAGTGACCTATCAGCAGATTCAGGCAAGTTTAGGCATCGGTATGAGACAAGTGCATACAAACTAAAAAAAAAAAATGAGTTTGTACTAACATTACAACTCGATTTTTAGCATTGATTCGTGAGGTTTCGATGCTCTTTGATTTTATATAATAATTATAAGAAAATATAAGTATTAAAAAAAAATCAAAGATTTAACGGAGGTGACTCAAATGCTGTGTTTGACATACTTACGTGTGACGAAAGCTGGATTTACTGTTATGATCCCGAAACCAAAAGACAGTCTGCTCAGTGGGTGTTTCCTGCCGAGGAGTTGCCAACTAAAGTGAAGAGAGGTCGAAGCGAGGGAAAAAAGATGGTGGCCCCGTTTTTCGGAAGGACCGGACATTACGCGACAATTGTTTTAGAGGATCGAAAAACAGTTACTGCAGAGTGGTATACTAACAATTGTTTGCCACTTGTCTTGGAAAAAGTTCGGGAGAAACGACATCGCAGTAGGATCCTCCTTCACCACGACAACGCCTCGTCGCACACCGCCAGACGAACGATCGACTATTTGGCGACATCAAACGTGGAATTACTAGGTCACCCGCCATATAGCCCCGACCTCGCACCTTGCGATTTTTATTTATTCCCGAAAATAAAAGAAAAACTTCGAGGAAAACGTTTTATGGACGCTGAGGTGGCTGCGTTTCAAAACGCCGTCGAAGAGACCCCTAAAGTCGAGTGGGCAAAGTGCTTTTCTCAGTGGTTCCATCGAATGTATTGACGTGAAAGGACTCTATTTTGAAAAGATATAATAAAAGAAAGAACTTGCTAGTGTGCTCAGTTTTTGATTTTCTAAGAACGTTCAGTTTGACCCTCGTATACTCGGTATCTAGCCGTGGATATAACGCATCTTTTGATCTAACTCTCGTCTTTATACCTTTTACAGTTTCGGAGCGGCAAGACTTCAACGTAACCAACTCGTTTTTTGTCTCTTGAAATGTTTACTACCTGGGTTCGCTATCTAATTCCTGTCTTCTATGAAATTTGAAAGAAAATAAGTACCAAAATTAAAATAAAAGAACAAATAACTTTTACAATATTTATTTGGAAACAGAAATTGAAAGCTAACACAAAAAATAAGCTAACACAAAAAAAACTCAATTAAAAGAAAATGAATTTCTGTTGAAAAGAAAAAAAAAATGAATAAATGAAATTAAATTGAGAAAAGAGAATTAGGGGCGCAGGAGATCGAATGGCCAATATTTAGATCCCTTCTTTAAAGTTTTAAATTAAAAAAAATAAGATAAAAGGTTAATAAAATAAAAAATGTAGAAAGCGCAGGCACCGGCTGACCGATAATGCTGGCTTCGGCTGTGTGGTTACCTCAGTTAAAGCAAAAATGTCTATCGCAGATTAAAATGGTAGTATAAGCAGTGTCCTCTTGCTTCAATAAAAGAAATGTGGTATGCACTCCTGACACCTCGGGAAGCTGGTAGAACTCCCAGTGTTCAGCGGAGGGAGTGTTGAGGGAAACTTCAGGTGTTCTTTTTAACCCTTTTCAGGGTTCTTTATGTATATCCAAGAAAAACACTTTTGTCATAAAACGACGTACGACAACCACGTCGGCGAAAATATTTGTTACGACGGTTGCACTATTAAACTCCAAAATAACAGTATTAAATGCGATTTAAGTCTTTAAATTATAAAAATAGCGAGTAAATATCGACCCGCTCCAAAAATCATCTGATTTCGTCTGGCGGTGGCGGCAAGTGTGCTAGCTGTCAGTTCAGTCGTAGTGATGGGGACATCGGGAGTCGACATTTGCTCGAATCGACTCGATGAACTATCTATCGACTTCGTGCCGAACCGTGTGAAAACAACAGGCATTTAGTATCGATTTTTGAGATCAGCCGGCGAACCATTCGACAATTAAACCAACTCGCACGGATTCAATGAGTGATTAAATAAATCCGGAACGAGTAAGGTATGATTCGATTATCGTTTACCGGCTCGTGGAGTTATTCGCACGGCCAGACCATACCAGTCGAAATCAAAAATTACCACCCGCGTACATTTCAAAAATACAGAATGTTGTTTCCACGAACGCAATCGATATATCTTACGGAGGAGTCAATTCTCTTATTTTAAATAGGTACCTAGTGCACAATTAAATCGCAATTGGATCGCAATGACTTGACTTTGACGCTTCTAATATTCCGTTACTCATTTTATTTACATTTCCCTACTAATATCATTAAAATACGCTCCAGTCGCAAACGAATAGAGATTCAAAACTGTTTAAGCAGAATACCACTATTGAGTATATCTAAAAAATTTCAACACAATTGAGTCGCGATTGAATATCCGTTGCGTGGCCTTTCAAAGTTCATTAGCGGAATCGATCACCTACTCAACAATCGAGCAATTAGGCAGTTAATCGACTTAATATTTATGGCATAGCAAAAATGGCATTACACTCTCCTGTAAATATTTTCCCATGTCCCTTACTAGGTTTTGAAATTGTATAAACCCGGAATGGTCCAGTCCGAAGTCTATTTAAAGACTTCCAGACTGTCCAAGGGAGTTCGCCACCAGGCGGGAGTGTTTCAGCCGAAGAGAGATTTGCTAATACCGGCAAGAACCGGTTTTTCCAACGTTCAAATCTAGCCCCGGCCGCTTATTTCACAGGTATGCTGGGTTGCCTCAGGAAACTTTTACGTCCTTCTATAGTCGGGTAAAAAAACATACACACGAACATGGAACCTCCTTCTTTTTTGAAGTCGGTTTAAAAGGAGATTGTATGTGCCATCATTTTCTTAATGGATTTTGAGACACATGTTAGTTCTAAAAAGTCCACTTTGCAATGAATTTTGAATTAAGGACATAAAAGTGCAAAAAGATCCATTAATGGATTTTTGTAATGGATTTAAGTGGATACAGGGGTTTATCTCTATATTTTTAGACAGACGAAGCATTTGGGTTGGACTGCGAAACCACAATCGGAAAGAAAGGAACCTGTAAGAGTTTCCACGACTGTTACCCACTATTTAAGGTAGCCAATTTACCTGGCCTCGACGGTTGGGTTATGGGACATTATGATACCTGCAGCTACATCAGCGGCGATAACATGGAGGTAAGAAATCTCATGAGTACCATAATTTATGAAAAGATGTTTAATCAAACACATTACCAAATCTCTTACGAACATAAGCAAACACTTTGCAAATCGCAAGTTTTCCATCAAACTAAGATCAAACTTTAGTAATTTGAATCGAAAATCAAATATTAAATATCCGGCCATGGATTTCAAAATACTTTAAAGCATAGAGTACGACATAGAACTACGACAACAAGAAAAAGAAATTAGTCTTGCATCACTAATAACAATGAAGGGGCTAACGCCTTCTTTATTTTTTTTCATTTTAGGTATTCGGCGTGTGTTGCACTGAGCCTGTAGGCACGCCACCTCAACAGGAGCCCGATGTCCAACGACTAGGAATTCTGCCGCCAGTGATGCCCATGCAGCTGCCACCAATCAATACATTGTGAGTTGATCTCTAAATATATCCTCGTAAATTTTAGTGCCCACATAAATTGAAGCCTGATATACTTAATATGGCATGCAAAATCCAAGATATTGCGCGGATATTTACAAACAAAATAAACTTTTTACACGGTCTTAAATACGCAGCTTCTTTCATGCTGATATCCTGAATTTAGTACGTACAGGTTATCATTATAATAATCATATCTGTTGCAGATTCCCTAACGTTTTGTCAGCGCTAGCGCCCCAATGGCCGCAGTTCCAGAATGTGAATATCAGACAAATTCCAGCGCAGTGGCCGCCGACGCTGCCTCCATTGCCGACGCACCCGCCAGATCACACTGCGCCTACTCATCCACCTTCTCTTGGTATTGTAGTACACTGATGCATAAATCAGTTAAAGTCCCTACATCGCTCGGCACGGCTCGGCGAGCCGTTAGCGACTCCCTTGGCATAAAGGTTGATCTGATCGGCGCCGATAGGTGTGGGAACTCCCTTATGTACCTAGTTGGGGTCTGGGACTCTATCTGTCACGTGGAATATTGAGGATGAGAATTTTGAGGTTTCATAGAAGCATATATTGCTGCAAGGATCCAGGATGTAAACAAATTTCTTTTTTTCTTGAGATCTAGCGTTCTCAACAAGACTGAGTTCCTAATGAAAAGTTCAGCAATTCTAGCAGAATTATTCTTCGCATTTGTGATATTTAACTAATGATGTACTTTTTGATCCGCTTTCTTTTTACAATAAAATAACCCAAAGATTTTTACAGTTGCAGGAGTGACCACTAAACCTCCGACTGCGGGTACCACGACCACGTGGGCAACCAAACCTTCAAGCACAACAAAGCAGGTTTTCTATCAACTCTTATTATGTACTAAAACGTTTCGATAAGTGATCAATTTTAATTTCTTGTAAACGTCTTTGTATATTTACAGACTTGGCCTCCTGCTTATCCAACACAGCCAGCCAAACCTCAGCCCGTGAAGCCTTCACCGCAACCATCGACCGAATGTGGCATTAAAAACGGCGCTCATCAGGTAATGCATATCCATACTATTATCTACTCTGTTCTTCTACTTCGTATCTGTCCACTTCTGGAATCAAAACACGAACATTTTCGTGTAAAGTTACTATGATCGTACTATAATTTCTGTTCTGTGCTATAGTGGTCATAAATGGAAGCGCAAAAATGGATTGACTAAAATAAATCTATATTTACCATGACCTAATTATGTGACGCACTACTACATGAATGCCGTTTCCAGTTTCTAGACCAGTTTAATAAAACAAGTATTACTTTTTTGCATTTTAATCAAATCCAGTCTGCATGTTTACTTTCACTACTATCTTATTTACGATTAGTGGCAATATTTGGACAAATAGAATACCTATCTAAATCGGCAAATGGGTTGTCACTAATCGCTTAGGCAAAACGTAATGGAAATATCGGATTTTTTTTTGTGCAAAAGGCCCTAATCTTTATTATTTTTAATCAGGCTTACGATCTCCAAGACGAGGAGCGTATTGTGGGTGGACACAATGCAGATTTGAATGAATGGCCCTGGATCGTAGCTCTTTTCAATAATGGACGCCAGTTTTGCGGGGGATCGCTCATTGACGACAGACATGTGTTGTCCGCTGCCCACTGCGTGGCACAGTAAGTATCTTTGGATTGATTGATTTTGAACAACAGCACACAATACGATGACCAATAGTAATAAGCAATATGGATTGATAAACGAGATCAAACTTGCGGAACGAAATCTTGCCTACACTTAGTATCTACGTAACCTAAAAAGTAAATAATAAAGGATTAGGTATTGATACACTTCATTAAAGACCGTGGTCGAAGAACTTGAACTATAAAAAGGGTTACGAAAGTCAGACGGCAGTCGCTCCGTTATAATAACTGGTACCGCCAAATCTGAGATCATGGTCAAAAAGCGTAGGCTGAAGAAGCAAATGGGAAACACGCTCGGACGATTAAGTTTATAGCGTGGTCATTCCACGTTTAAATCGTAGATATGTCATGGCCAGATCATTAAATTGATAATTTGTAATTGATTCATGATGTTGCCAACCAAACAATGATTTGTTTGGATGGTAAACTACTCTAATAAAATCCCACGTATGTTAATTACAAATATATTGCAGTATGACCTCTTGGGATGTTGCTCGCCTGACTGCAAGACTTGGGGACTACAACATACATTCTCACGTGGAGACACAACACATCGAGCGAAAGATCAAGAGGGTAGTAAGGCATAGAGGATTCGATATGCGCACCTTGGTGAGTACTCTAATACGAGTATACTTCTTTATAAATTAAAATGTAGCACTTTGGTGTCGAGTGCATAATAGCACAGAATATATAATGTACAAATTACAAATCAATGTAAAGGTTCCAAAATCAAACAATCCTGTAAACATGCCTGCCTGAATTTTCTAAAACCTTTTCTCCCCATCTGATGTGAAATTATGGACAGCATCAACCAATCCAAAGTCATCTTACTATTATTTTTAACAGACAATCAAGTGATTTAAATCAGAAAAATAGAGCATATTTTTGAACCAGACTCGATACAACAGAAATGTAAAGTAAAATATTAAAATTAAAAGTATTATTTAATTAATTAATTTTAATTTTAATTTTTAAGTTTTTTAATGAAATGCATCTAATGCGAATTTGTTTATAAATTTATGGAAAATGTTAAATGAATAACGGAGGAAATTTAACGCAATGAATGTAACATTCTTTTTGTGTGGTTTTTTAAAAAGGAAGAAAATTTTTTGACTACTTTTATTTTTTAAACTATTATTTCAGTATAACGACGTAGCCGTTTTAACATTGGATCAGCCAGTACCATTTACGAAGAAAGTACATCCTGTATGCTTACCGGGACCAGGGAAAGCCTACGCAGGGATAGTTGCTACGGTTATCGGTTGGGGCAGTCTGCGTGAAAGTAAGTTTAAAAGCGTTACACGAGTAGAAACAACATTCTTCACAATCGAGAGTATAGATTGTGATACGATCTATCGATATGTCTTATTTTGCTAATCTTCATCCATGGCATCTAACCTGTTTTTGAAACTACATAATTAAGCGATGGTGTATGTGGCAATTAACTTAGTGGAAGAAATAATGTACTATGCTGATATTAAAAAAATGGATTAAGGAAAAGAGCTTACACTGGCACTCAAAAAACTCTAAATCTATGGTTAAAGAATGACATTCACTGATTTAAAATAATGGTATTACATTACGTATGTTTTGTATACTAGGCGGTCCACAGCCTTCGATTCTGCAAGAAGTGTCTATCCCCATCTGGCAGAACGCAGAGTGCCGACAAAAGTATGGCGCGGCGGCACCGGGAGGCATTGTTGAGCACATGCTATGCGCTGGCAAAGCTAGTATGGACTCCTGCAGTGTAAGTTTTGTTTCTTCATTTTTTTTCGTTCGCATTATCTCGTCTATAAAAATATATTTGCAATTTCACACAAGTCTGTCAGAAATACGTTAAAACGATAAGTAAGGTTGTAAGAATAGCAATCCTAAATTATTCAATGGATTTTGCTGAAACTTTTATTTTTAAATCTAATTTGACATACTTAATTATTTCTTGTGTTTTCGCGTTTGTCAGCAATAGTTAAAGTAATAAGCGCAATAAAATAAAATATTAAAAGAGTTTAATTTGACTTCTTTTTGTAATTTATCTAAAGCTATTCCGTAGTCATCCCAAGTTATTGAAAATATGCAGAGAAACAGCCATTCCTACAACGTAGTGTCAACTAATATTATTACTTGTATTTTTGCAGGGTGACAGCGGTGGTCCATTAATGGTCAATGAAGGAGGTCGTTGGACACAAGTAGGAATAGTCTCTTGGGGCATCGGTTGTGGTAAAGGACAGTATCCTGGAGTATACACTAGAGTCACTGCCTTTCTACCTTGGATACAAAAGAACTCAAAATAAATATCAGTTCCAATAAAAAAATACTTCAAAAATTATTGAGATGAAGTTATTAAAAAATATTGAACATCAATTATTTTGAGAAAGATAACTGATATTAACCTTGCCTTTCTTAATTAATTGATAACTGGAAAAGGTGATTTTTGTATTTTTTCCACTTTTTATAATGGAACCTTTCCAATTTATTGCGAAAAATGTGCCAATATATAAATAAGATTTCGAAATAAAGCTATTTTTAGTATGTTCATAATTTTTATTTCTAAATCCCGTTACTAAAGCTATATTAACCCTCGTATTAAGAAATGTTAGTTAAGCACGTTTTAACTTCAATCTTTGAATCTTCGTTATGAGAGAGAGACATGCCATATTTTAGTTTAAAAGGGCTTAAAAATATTTCTAAATACGGTGGTAAATGACTTGTAGAATTATAAATTCAATATATTAAATTAGCCATTTACAATATCATAAAAACTTAAAATACTTATATAAAAGACTTAAATATGTAATAACAATAGTCCTCAAATCAGTCTTTTCCTATCGACACTTTAGGTGGTAGCTACATTATTTTCTTTAACAATAGCTCGCTTGAGTATATAAGCGCCACCATATAAAACGCCCTGTCCGACCTGTCCGTTTCTATTCAGCTAAATCAGCATACTAAGACATAAGTAGGTACTAAGGTTTTTACCTAATAGCAATGAAGAGACTGGAACAACCAGAGTACAATAACAATTAAAACTAATTACAGACACAATGTTTTGTGGGAACACTCAGTCGGTTAACATTGAGAAACTGTAAAAAAACTTGCAGAGACACAATTATTAAGTCAGCAAATTATTTTGAAGTTAAAAATTTGAGCATAATATGCAGGTATGCAGCAAAAAAACGGGATTTAGCTGGATAGGGAGAGCTTCATACGACTAGTGATGAAATGGGGTCTCTCGCCCAATGAGTATATGCGCTCTGGTAGATTTGAGATCAAGAAAGAAACAATAATAAGGTTTCTTAAGATGCACTTTGGACACAAGATATTATGAGATTCAAGACACACTGGAGCCTACAGAGACAAGATTTTATCAACCAGAAGACCATCATACTCTGGCTATTCTTAATCTGGTAACATGGCATTAACTATCATTTCATAGCTTAATTCATTATAATCACTAGTAATATAACTAACTACATTGTTACATCTACAAATGCTATTCTACATACGGTTTCGATGGTATCTACATGTCGAAGTTAGATACATGCAGTTGCTGCAGAATGTTGCGAGCTGTAAAAAAAAAAGAAATACTATGTAATGTTTACTATCATAATTCCGAAGTCAAAGGGAATGCGGTACATGTGTAAATTGGCTATTGTTCTAACAATAAGAGAGAAACAAGTAGGAGGATCGTAAGATGTGTTATTGGAGTAGACTGAAAAGAAGATATTGAAAATAGTTACTACGCCCAACAAAGCCTGCGTTGCGGTTTTCTATTTTGGTGCATTAAAGAGTATTTGTATTGTATTGTTGCTATTGATGCCACAGAAAATATTGATATGAAAAAAAAAGAGTACAAGATTCTTTGTCTTTGTCATGTTGTCACCATTAGCATTTCTTCCATTTCTCCCATGTAGCATAACATAGTTTAGTAGTACTATTGGATTCAGATACGTCACGCCCAAAGAAATACATTCTTTGATTAACTATTTTTATCACACAGTGCACTTAAGTAATCTTACCTTGGAAATATCCTGTGTCGTGCAAATCATCAGGGGTGGGCACAAACGGCGGTTCAGCATTTAGCTGATTTTCCCAGTCGATGTTTCTGAATAAAGGCATGCTTTTCAGCTGTTCGGCGGCCGGTCGGGCCTCGGGCTCCATCGTAAGGAGAGCTTCGATCGTGCCCACGGCCTCTGCTGAAAGCGCTTCATCTGCTTCAGGCCATTCGATATCTAGAGAAAATACCCAAACTATAAATAATATGTTCTAAACACCGACCAGATGATCAGATGACCTGAAAAGACAGATGCTGGATGCAGACTGCTACTGGTCATTTTGGAAATGATTAGAAGAGAGCTATATCGAGCAGTAGACTGACTGAAATGACGATGATGATGATGATAAATACTATATTTTGTCAAAGGAAAAGCGTTATTGAAGAATCTATTTGAATAAAATTTATTTATACAGGTACAAGTAAGATTTTCGTTGTGAAATTTGCATAATTAAAATAAAAATCTTTACATGTACTTGAAATCACCATATGAATAGATTGCGATGGTTTTCGCGCTCACGCGAGCCATAACATTGCTCCAAAAAGCGAATTATCGTCAAATATAAATATGACGTCACCAACTTTACATTTTGTGATTAAACAAACATACTCACTTCTTGATAATATATTTTTAAAGACAGCTTGAGGAGTTTCATCATTAAAAGGCGGCACTCCTGTCATGAATTCATAGAGACATACGCCCAGCGCCCACCAATCGACGGCTGGACCGTGTCCTTGTCTGTAAATGGGTTGTTTCTTTGGAAAAAGATAATCGTTTTATTCTTAGAATTAAAAACTAATTTGCACTGGCACCGTGTACGCACACATAACTACACGTTACGTGTATATACACGCAATGTATATTACTTCTACATACGTACACGTAAGCAGTCTCATACAACGAGGTGTTCAATAATAGGCTACTCGACTGTATTCGCACTTGGGAAATATTTGCATACGTAACAATATGTATGTAACCAATTCCAAAAACAACAACAAAATTGGTTGTTAATAAGGAAATAATTTGATTTTAAAGTTTCTCAAGAAGAAAAGATGGAGCTTGGTGGGGACGTCTTGCTATCTCTTTTGTACGCACGAAACCGAGTGGCAGTGACGTCACTGCACACACAGTGTATCCTTTTCTTGTTTTTAGGGTTCCGTTCCGTTCGAAAGGAAAAAACGGAACCCTCATAGGATCACTTTGTTGTCCGTCCGTCTGTCTGTCTGTCAAGGCCCTTTTTCTCAGGGACGCGTGGAGGCATCAAGCTGGAATTATATCAAATACTAGGCCTACTGTCCCTTGGAGCTGTGAAAAAATCAAACTTCTAAGCCAGCGCAATCAAAAGTACAGCTGTTTATGCAGCAAATTTTCGCAAATTTTCGACACTCGCAAGGAAATCCAAACCTACAGGGTACTTCCCGTGAACTCAGAATCTTGAAATTTGGTACAAAGTAACGTCTTATTGCACAGATAAAGGAAAAATTGTAAATTTTTAGTTAGATTATATAATAAAAATATTTTTAGTAATTTTAACCTTACTACCCCTTTCCTCGTGAACGCGTTGAGGTATTAAATTGAAATTCATATCAAATACTCAGGTCTATAATACCTTTAAGCAAGTAACAAAATCAAACTTCTATGTGAACCCAATCAAACGAAACAGCAATTTAAGCCGCATATTTAAAAACTCGCAACTACTCGCAAGGGAATCAAAACCTAAAGGGTACAGTCCAGTCAACCTAGAATCTTGAAATTTGGCATGAATGAAGTAGACGTTGAAATATTCAAAGAATATTTAGTTATCACTTTCAGTATAAATAATTCAATTAAAATAAAACAAATATTTCTATAATTATTTATATATAAAAAATGTCTGTTGTAGGGGGACCCATACAACAGAAATTTTTTTTTTTGCAGTTTTTTGCTACGGAACCCTTTGTGCATGAGTCTGACTCGCACTTGATTTTTTATTTATATCGTTGTTTTCAGTTTCTGGTAGTGAAATGTTTGATATAAAGGATGAAAATAAATTTAGTAGAAGACCCTACGTATTACCACCTCAAGTGACAGATTGAAAAAAGCTACAATTTAACAAGTAAATTGAAATTTCACAATGTTGTCCTATCACAACAATGAGCTTGCGCGTCGCGACGAATGTCGTGTGGTGTGTTTTATTGTAATAAATTAAAATACAAATATTTCAGAAGGTTCATCTCTATGTATGCCTAAGTGGTGTGAATTCTGTGGATTCTGACCATAGATTCTGATCATAATGAACTTACTTCAATAATAACTCGGGAGCCAAATAATCTGGTGTGCCCAAAATCCTTTGGTCTGATATTTGGTTGCCTCGCCTTACGCTCTTGGGTGTGCGATATGGCGTCTGAGCTGTGGCCAGTGGCGTTTTGCATAGGTCTGTTGGAGATCCCTCGCCCTGTAAACACAAATGAAACTTATAGATAGCAAAAAAGAAATAAAAAAATCCGCATTAAGAATCAATAGAAATGTTTTATCATTTTGAAAAGCCCAGAAATTAACTTTCAGCTTCATCGTGCCAATCACTTTAACCCTAAAATAACCCTATGGTTTGATAGCTCCAACTACTCGATATGGAATCATATTTTGGGGAACTCTACAGATGTTGAAAAGGTTTTTAAGCAACAAAAAAGAAAAGATCTATTAGGGCAATGTTCCATATGAAACCTAAAGAGAGTTGTAAGCCATTTTTTAGTAAATTTGAGATACTAATGGTTACATCATTGTACATTTTTCAATTAGCAATGTTAGTTAAACATAACCCAACGATTTTTAGAAAATTGGGAGTCGTCGCAGCTCGTAATCGGCGAGATGAACATAGAATTTGTGTTCGATCTCATAAAACAGCAATAATACGCAAAAGTGTCTTATGCATGGCATCAATCATCTACATCTACACTAATATTATAAAGAGGAAAGATTTGTATTTTTATGTGTATGTTATGAATAAACTCAAAAACTACTGTGCCGATTTCAAAAATTCTTTCACCATTGGAAAGCTTCATTCACCGTGAGTAACATAGGCAACAGCTAGTATTTAATAAATTGCCTATGGCTTTAAGAGAAATGTCGGATATAATGTTTAAGAACAAATTAAAATCTTTTTTGTCAATTAAGTGCTATTATACAATAAATTAATTTCTTAGTGATAAAACTCTAAATGACATTATGAATCAAGATGACTAATTTTTATTAATATTATGTGAATGCCTGTAATTGACATTTGAGGAAAGATAACAACAATCTTGCCTAATTTTTTATATACCTAATTACTTACAAAATTGTCAAATTGGCTAGTCAACTAAAAAATAAATTGTGTATTTTATATATTTTATTGATAGAATAGACTATTTGGGAGATACAATTTAAACGAAAAAATTCTCAAAATTATATTTATTTTGTTATTTAATTTTAAAGTTTTTATAGTGATGACGTCACGCAATGATAATGGCCATCTCGAACTGCAAGAAAGCAAAAATTACTACGGTATTAAAAATATGTATGTCGGTGTCAAATGTCAAAGTCAGGATGGACCGAAGGCCGCGAGTTGGTTTCTTGTTTGTTTACAATCGCCAAATATCTTGGTACCTACCCCATTTCTCGTATCTATTGCATAATTGGCCTGTTCATTGGACTTTACTGCCGTCTCTTCATCCGTTGACATCTGATTTTTCAATAATTGGACAGCGAGCTTCATTATAATGTTTATATGAATGTAATGAAGATGTAGTTAGGTTATGTATGGGTTATGTTTACTTGAACAGAGATGACATTTGACATGGGTGACAAGTTCGTGAACCGCCTAATTAGCGCTACCAAACAATAAATATTTATTCACTACCCTGTGCTACCAACCTAAAAAATTAAATGTGAATAGCCGGAAGTTATCCGGCTACGTCATACGTTAACTTTCCTAAAAAATGAAAGTCATTGGGTTTTCTGCGATTTTCTTAAAAAATACTTGCTTATCTAAAGATCTGATTAATGTAATCTGTTCCCTAAGCCTATTCCTCGAAAGGGTTTACGAATTAGACATTCATGAAAAAGTTTACTGTGCTGTGCACCTTAAAAGGCAGTGTGCATTGATACTGTAATCTGTATTTAACATCTTTTTTTACATGCATTACGAACAATAAACGATATTTGATTTGATTAAGAAGCCCAGTAGGTTGCCACTTGGATTGCACCTGTTGTTGTTGAATTGACCAAGAATTGTTATAAGAATCCCATTTATTTTCGCTAATTGATATTGTGCCCTCACCTTACTTGGCCTTCTAGTGGGAAATATTTCCAAACTAGTTGATATGTGTTTACTAAACATGATTGATTTCTCCTTGGCATTTGAAAGCTGTTCATCCTTTGGCAGATTAAAACGAGTTGATTTGTGCCTTTTCTTTGCATCTGCTTTGTTGTTCGAAACTGGCGTTGAAAAAATTACGCCCACATTGAAGTGATGGCTATCATTTTGTGATGCCCATCTGAAATAGAAAACAAAACATTAATTAAATTAATAGCACTCAATAAACTCGGTAAAAAAGTGTGATGTTTCAGTACAAGTTTTAAAAGAGCAATAGGTTTAAAGAATCTTTATTAACTCATAAAGAATAATTTGCTTGACTCTTTGTCATCTAAGTCACTCAGTTTACATATGACATTTTTCTCACGCTTGTGGTCGCCATTACAGAACCTTTTTGACACTTCAACTGATCTGCTGGTCGAAATAACTGATTTATGAATTAACAAACACCTGAAACATACCTCTTTTTCAATACTCCTTTTATGGGATTCTTATGTCTTTCTGGAGTGGGGTGCAATGCAATGCGTTTGGGAGTATTCTGACTGAGCTCCAAACACATTATTTCTTGTGTGAGCCCGCTATGGTTCTCCTTAGACTCGGCGAGACTAGTGACACCTGTTGGTGTATCTCCCTCACAATCCAAAATTCTTTTCCTTTTCTTTGCTCTAAAACTAAAGAGCACACAAGTGTTTAAGGCGCAAAATCAATGCAAAATTTTCCAAACAATAGGCTATTCTACTCAATTATTTTTTATTAGAATTATTCTATTCTATTCTATTATTTTTTATTATACATAACCCAAATTTAAATACCAGAATTCGAAAACAAAAAGATTTTTTCAATCTGTTTGAAAATAAATAAGTTATAAGCCTTTGAAATACTGTGGTAGGGAAAACTGTTAAGAAACAAAAAAAAGATGCACTTAGGGGTGGAGTAACGTCAATGCCACTTGGTTTTGTGCGTACAAAAGAGATAGCAAGACATCCTACTTTTCTTCATTAGAAAATTTTAAATTCTAATTACTGCTTTAATTAACAATCAATTTTCTTGTTATTTTTGGAATCTGCAGCTGAATGCATTTAACTCTGGGGGAGCGCTAGTTACTCGAAGAAATTGGGAAATTTACCACCAAATACAAGGCACGCATAGCAAATCACCCGAACGAACTGGCACAGAAGTTACTGGTTAACAATCCAGCAAAATGACTGAAGAGAGCTAATATACTGGAGTTGGACAAGCGATTTGTACCCAACTGAAATGTAGGGCTTTGTCACTGGATAAAGTTCTCTACAAGCCCATCCCTACACCTCACCTGCTTATAGTACTAGTACTGATTGCAGATAATGACAACTAAAAAAAATAGGAATCTGTTACTTTTTAGTGTATATTTCGTTTCATACAAAAATATTAAACAAGTTTGAACACAGTCAAGTAGCCTATTGTAAAAGTAGGTATAAAGATAAATAAATACCTACCTGGGTATCCTTTTCAACGAGTTGCCTCGACAAAGAGGTGAAGTAGAGTTATCTGTACTATGCTGTGAGTCTGAAAGTACTGCAGATTCCCCCAATGAGGAACTGTTTTGGCTTGTATTTGTCGACTTGCTTCTGGAGCTGCTGCTAGTTTTAGAACTTTCGCAAGTGTGGTACGAGCTTATAGACTCCGACCCTGAATCTTGAGACTGTAATAGAAGTTGTTACTTAAAAATTTTAACAGTTTCATTCATGCATAACTGATGGACATTACTCTTGTAAGTAAACCTAAGTCATATCTGTTTTTCATGTCTTTTAACTTACTGACTGATGCTTATATTTTTGATGTTATAATTGTACTCTGTTTGTGGTTCAAATAAATAAATAAAGGAATGGTTTAATTTACAATTTTGTTTTATAAAATGTCTAGTGCCCACCCACATTGTCGGAGATTTACTCTAAATTTAAAATCTGGGTCCTGATATTGAATTTGTTCCTCTAATCCAGTATTAAAGTTTAACACACCATTTCTATTACGTCAGAATATTTTAATAAAGAAAACTTTTTTTTTTTTTTAATCTCTTTTTTTTTGTGAGGCTTCAGTCACACATTGTGACTATGCCAGCCTCATGGGGAAAGTCAAAGGTGAAGCAAGCTTATCTTTTAGCTATGGCCGCTCTCCAGAAAGCGTAAATGGACTTGGCTCCACCCCACAAAGGCGAACTCAATGTAACATTGAGACCGCCATTGCCAAGAGGAACGCCATCCAGAATATGACCCCTGAGCTCGGCATACTGACCACATTCCAGCAAAATATGAATTAAATCAAAAATAAAAAAGAAAGACTTACAATTACATCATCCAATGTAATGCTATCAGCACTCATAAAAGGATGTATACCAGACAACTGGGAATGATCCATCATGTGGGAATTCCCCAGGCCAGTATCACCACCATCTTTTGCTTTACCTAAACAAAAATATACACTTAAAATTATATTCCAAATTTAAATATATAAACAAAATTTCTTTTTAATAAAATCATACTGGTCTCCCTAAGTTCATCAAGAAGGTTCTCACAGGCATCGACTGAAATAATAGATGTTTGTGTGCTCTCTCCACCACCAGATCCAAATGATATGTGAGATGTCAGAGACAGCAGTTGACCAGGTGTCCTTAAGTTTAAACTTGGGGTTCTATTTACAAAGTCGGATATTTCCAAATCTGCAAAAAAAAGTAATGATTGAAACATAGCTAGAACTACTATTCATATTGTTAGCATTTATTTCACAACATTATATTCATTTAATTATTTATTAACTGTTTATTTATTCATGCATATAGACACCATTTAAATACACTAAATAACTATATTAGCTCTCTAGGAATATTGGAACCTTAAACTGTAAGTAAATAAGAAACTCTATAAAGACATTACAGCAAACAAATAATTATTATCATCTCATTTCCGCAAGCGCAAGAGGAATCTACACTCATACCAGTCAGCTTACAATCAGAGACTAATCAAGTGAAGACACAAAAATTAGAAATTAATGATATTAATTAAGTCAAACTATTAAATAACTACCTCTTTGAACTCCAACTTTCGACAAACCAAAATCAGTCAACTTGACATGTCCACTCATTGCTATGAGCATGTTGTCAGGTTTTAGATCCCTGTGAACAATATTATGCTTGTGGAGATACTCAAGGGCAAGTGTAACCTCAGCCACATAAAACACAGCCATAGATTCTTCGAGAAAACCATAAACTCCTAACAAAGATTTTAAATCACCGCCAACCATATATTCCATAACCTGCAAAAACAATTTCATTATATCTTTTGTAGCCAGATAGAATTAATCACTTTAAAATGTGGGAGATTATTTAATGAAGCCAGTCATAGCCTGGCCATCTTTACGAAACACTCCCTATATTATCACATTATGATCATACATTAGGCCTAGAGTTCCCAACCATCCCGGATTGCCCGGGAGACTCCGGTAATAATGTTTAACCTCCCGGAGGCGTAAATACAAAACCGATTACAACCCAGACACCCATAATCTGTTCTGTGCCATCTTACGGATGGCTTAAAGTCTGTCCGAACCCAGCTGCAACACAGTGTCTTTAGCTGCTTTTGTTTTATTATATGCGAATGAAAAAATTAAAAGGCGACTACAACACAGACACCCCATAAATACATCAATACAAAATTAAATATCTTACCCATAATAACCCATTTAAAAAATTACTTTAGATAATTTAACAACTGACCTTCCAAAATCAATAAGGTTTTTTAAATAAGTATTTGTTTTTCTTTATTTGGCAACACATAAATCTGTCATTTATGAATAAAAATAAAACTAAATTAGATTGATTTTTAAAAATTATTTTTTTGCTCAAAACTATGTGCTTTTAATTCGGTCCCATTGAAATTTTATTAAAATCGGTACTATAAATATACTGCTAAAAATATAACCCTTCTGGTAAAAATGTTTTTTTCTTTATATAACTTAGTACGCAAAAAAAAGGGCATGCGGCCAAACTAATAAAAAGATAAAGATATCATCCAAATAAACACATTTCAATGTTTTTGATTATTCATGTCAAATCACATACCTACTTGAGTTTAAAATGGTTTCCTAAGGCCAATCGACCTCATATACCCTGTTGTCTACCCTAAAAGACTCTTCTTGTCTCTGTTCGAAATGACTAATGTATAAACAACTTGACTCATAATCAAGAAAGTAGTTATTTTTATTAAACTCATAAATATCAGTTTAATAAAAAGAAATACGTAAATATGCACGCACCTACCTGTCGCTAGATCAAGTACAAACTAAAATCAAAATTAGGTAATTAATTATTATCCACCAAGCTGCTGAATAATTGTGTGATGTTGCCTTACCACGCGTTTATAGTTAAAGATACATTAGTTAGCAAATAGGTAACGAGCTGCTATGTATTGCAGCTGCAATTGTGACAACAATATCATTCGAAATGTGTTCAAATCTGATCACCAATGTCTGTGGTGTTATTGCATTTGTATTTATTTACATATACGCACTTATACAGACCTGGCTGCACTACAGAGCAGCGCTTATCTGTGTTGTAATCCCATTTGTATTTATTTACGCCTCCCATAGAGCATTCATTTCTCTTGTTTTTTCTAAAAATTAAATGCATCCGTCGATTGCTCATCGCTATTTACTCGTTTTGCGGCCGCTCTGTTGCTGGTCTAAACTGTTGTTTGGCATTGTTGATTTGGCGGTTTCTGTCTCCGTCTCTGTCATGCACCCCGCATGCGCCTCGTGCATGTAAGAGATAGACACCTCCGACGCGTTACTTCCCCCCTGTGGCCCCGAGTATGTCAAGCGTTTGTCTCTAATGCTTCATGCGAGCGCGTATTCCGCATGATGGAGCAAGGAAAGAATTTATTTATTTATTTATATTTTTGAACATACTAGCATCTTATATTAGCTGAAGAATGAATATTTCTTTAGTAAAAGCAGACTTACAAGTAATATCAAACTTCGATTTTTCATGTTAAAACTTGTATGATTTTGTGGTGAAAAAACTGACAAATATTAGAAGTTGCTAGAAAACAAAATAAATATAAATTTAAAAATTAATCAGTCAGTCTAGGTGCAAAAATAATACTTACTAAGTAAACAGATGAGGCGGACTGTAGACAATAAAACAAGTGGACACAAAATGGACTCCTTGACAAAGCAAGTGCATTTCTTTCGGTAACAACTTGTGCTACCATGTTCTTGTTTATCATATCAGATTTTTCCATCACCTTTATGGCAAACATCTGTTCTTTGTTGTTATTCTTATGCGCCAAAAATACTTTACCAAAGGCGCCACGACTAATTGGCTTTATGATTGTGAAATCTTTAATATCGGGGGCCTGAAACAATTAAAGTAGGTAGGTAAACAAAGAATAGGTTTTATTGTGACTTGACTGAACGTGCTGGTTTATCTCTACCAACCTTACTGACCACACTCTCATTGATAGCATTAATTTTTCCCAATATGGTATGACTGGCACAACCATCTTCACTTATTGATTCATTGGAAGCCATATCATAGGCGAAAAGCTGGCCAAAAACAAGTAAAAACTTGACAAGAATCCTTTCCCACACGCGTTTGCTTCTTTTTAATTGATTAAGTCTGTGAATTCCATGGAAGAATTCCAATAAAAAATTTACTCAAAATAAGAAAAAAACAACTCAATCCTTGCTTGAATTGAATAGGCAATTGCGTAAATAGGTATTTAAAATTGAATTAAAAAGACACTGGTTGGTTTCACATTGGTTTTTCAACTTTTTCAACAAAAAACATTTTTTTTTAAAACATTTTACCGGTCGGAGGCATTGTTATGTCAATGTCATCTGTCATAAAGACATTAACTATAGATAAGTTTGAAAATATGCTTTACGGCTTTGGATAAAAGTTCAAAAAAAAGGCCAGTCCCATGTTTTATGGTACCCACAGCACAGAAATAATAGAAGTGCCATGTGAGCGTATCCTGTGTGGTAAAGTTAAGCTTCACCATGTAAAGTTATAACTCTTTGGCCACACTTGATCGGTTTAACGGACTAAATAATGCAGTCGGAGGTGTTTCGATCTAGCAGGGCCACATGACCTAGATGAAAAAACCTAGAGGCAATGCTTAGTTTGTTCAATGTACCTCACGAATTTACTAAAAAGATCCTATGTACCTCAACGGTTCTGACAGAAAAAAAAAAACAACTCGTCTATCCAGCGGGGCCCTCGGTTGTATTACGCTCGAAGTACATAAAATAATAGTGATCGTTACTTGTCGCTATGTACCTCTCGATTTATGTTTTAAGTTCGAGGAATCTATAACAGACAGGGAGAAATTCAGTAAAAAACAATTTGACTTCATATTCTCAAGAAAAACACACCATTGTTATGTAATACCAAAGTTCTTTTTTATTTAAACTATTTTACTAACTAGGTACTACTAATTTGTTTTTTCTAATTACTTGTATATTATGTAGTGACAAAGATAGAAAAAGGCATGTTAAGATGGTTTGGGCATATACGTGGGGCGCACTATAAGTTTCCGGAATGAATATGAAAAAATACTATTAAAGGTACAAAATTAATTTATTGTTTTTCAAAATAATCTCCCTTGGCGTCTATGCACTTTTTCATTCGATGAAACCAGTTTTGAAAACTTTTGTGCCACTCCTCTGTGGTGACCTCTGAAACGTCTTTTTCATACTCCTCGACAGCCTCTTCTGGTGATGAAAATCGTTGACCGCGTAATTGGTTCTTAATTTTTGGGAACAGAAAAAAGTCACAAGGTGCCAGGTCGGGACTGTATGCAGGATGACTCATGAGTTCTACATTTTTCGCCTTCAAAAAGTCGTTTGTCTGTCTGGCCGTGTGAGAATTAGCATTGTCGTGGTGCAGGATGATACGGCGTTTACGGTTATTTTTACGGAGTTCTTCAATAACTTCCGGCAAACAAATGGTCGTGTACCAGTCACTATTCACTGTACGACGATTCTCTAAAGCAACAGTAGCCACGTGTCCAGTTTTATTAAAAAAAGAAGCAATCATCCGCTTAGATGCACTTTTCACGCGCGCCACTTTGGTTGGTTTCGGCTCATCTTGAAAGACCCATACGCTCGATTGCTGCTTTGTTTTGGGATCTTAGCAATAAATCCATGTTTCGTCACCTTTTACTATGTCCCACACCAAATTTGACGCACCTTCGTTGAATCTGGTAAGCATGGCACTGCACCAAGTGACGCGGTCCGTTTTTTGAGCCTCGGTCAAGTTGTGTGGGATCCACTGCGAGCACAGCTTTCTCACACCCAAATGTTTGTGTAGGATTAATTGTATTTGACTCATGCCTATTTCTAAGGATGCGCGAATTTCATGGTAGGTCACATGCCTGTCTGTTTCAATCATACGGCGCACAGCATTGATGTTTTTGTTGGTCACAGCGGTGGACGGCCGACCATCGCGAGATTCGTCACTGAGATTGATACGACCACGCTTGAATTCTGTAAACCAGCTATAAACAGTTGTCTTGCATGGTGCTTCATTGCCAAAAGCTGTTTCAAGCCGAGCGATGCTCTGTTGAGCTGTCAAATTACACTTAAAATCGTAGAAAATCATACTACGAAAATTTTCCCGAGTTAAATCCATGTTGATGCAGACACACAATTTTTTAAATGGCGCCACAAGGTAAAAACAAAAGACAGTCAGATGAAACAAACTGCATTCTACAGCCAAAGAGTTCTATTTTCAAATGTTGCAATAAATTTTTAAATATTGTTTATGTAAGTGGCCAGTTCCGGAAACTTACAGTGCGCCCTATGTATAAAGGATGGATGAAAGGAGACTTACGAAAAGTATTTACAAATCAAAGGTGTCAGGAAAAGTCGGTAAGGGCCGGCCTTGGAGAACATACTGCGACCAAATCGCAGACATATTAAAAAAGGGAGATGTCAGGAGTACCCGTACGACGAGCGAGTATGAAGAGAGTGATGAGCGTAGAAAAAGCGAGGGAAGTCTGAAAAGATCATAGCAAATGGAAATCCGTGGTTTCTGCCTACCCTTACGGGAAAAAGACGTGATAGTATGTATGTATGTATGTATATTTTAGGTATAGATATATTATTATCATTCAAAATATATTTAAGGCGGATTTAAATTAAATACAAACACTTTCAGGGTTAAATAATTAAATAATATTATACTAATCCAATGGTATTGAACCTGTGGTACAACTCCAAGGACAGAACAAGGAAGACAAATGCGGGAAAAATAATTGACAGTCAGAAAAACAAATGAAAGTCGGAAAAACAAAAGAAAGTCGAAATATGGGTTTATTTAACGATAACATATTGAAAAACAGGTTCAGGTTTTATCGACCTACTGGGCAGACAATTTTTTTTCCGAATTTCTCCCTTTCTTTAAATTAAACTATTTTATTACGGTTTTATCGCGTTTATTACTTATTTATTTACAACTGACGTTTCAAACACTTTACAGCGTTCATGGTCGCAGGCAGACTAAGTTAACATTTGTCTTTGATGTCATAAGATTACAAACTACCGCCTGAAATTTTTATTGGGAACTATTCCGATTCACGCAGTATTGGCTCACAGTATCTACTAATAATACTGCGTGAATCGGAATAGTTCCCAATAAAAATTTCAGGCGGTAGTTTGTAATCTTATGACATCAAAGACAAATGTTAACATAATCTGCCTGCGACCATGAACGCTGTAAAGTGTTTGAAACGTCAGGTGTAAATAAATAAGTAATAAACGCGATAAAACCGTATTAAAATAGTTTAATTTAATGAATAACAATCGCGAAAACATAAGAAATCATTCTCCCTTTCTGTTAAAGAGTCTTTGAAGTCCGAAGAATCGAGAGGTGCATAGGGACAAGTAACGATCACTATTAATTTCAGTCAGGGGTGTCATCCAGTATTATCTGTCCGGTAATACTTTGGTATGACATCGGGTATGCGACCCCGGCTTCCCGAGCTGTTACGGACTCAATCCTTATGTCTTCCGAGTCTGTAACATCCCTTACCCTGATCCCTACCCATTTCCAAATAAATTCCTTGTATATATATATATTTATTTCCTTTATCTATTTCCCCTTCCTTCCTCTTTCCGCCAATCTAAGGTAAGCCGTGCCGAGAGATGCGTGGCTAGGGGCGAGCCTAGTCGTAAGCGTGCCAATTGCCCTGGGGTGAGGCGCCCCCGATAAAGGCTAGCCTTCACCTGGCACAGGGGGCTCTGCTGGGTGCGACAGTTTGTGTACCCCTACACTCGTGGGAATGCTATGATTTTAAGAAAAAACAAAAATCTAAATGGCGGCGATGCGGTTCGCAACTCATCACGTCCCATTTCTCGCGGGGGCGAAAAGCGGGCTACGGAGAGCCGTTTTGCTACGTTGAATGTGAGAGGAGGAATGGATGACAAAATGAATGAAGTATGTCAAGTGATGAATGAAATAAAGATTGATGTATTATGTGTGAATGAGACTAAAAGGAAAGGATCAGGAACTACAAACTGTGGTGCATACACGGCATATTGGTCCGGAGTACCGGAAACTGCCCGAGGCTGTCAAGGAGTCGGCCTTATCCTTTCTGAAAGAATGGCAAAATGTGTAAGTGAATACGAGTGCGTAAGCCCGAGACTTGTTTGGGTTAAAATGAAAGTAGAAATGATACGGGTATTTGTATTAGAAGTATATGCTCCGTCGGAAGAAAATAGTAAAATGAATAAAAAAGAAAAAGAGCAATTTTGGGATAGTGTAAGAGATGTACTATGGGATTGTAAGAGTAACGAGAAAATAGTGTTACTAGGTGATTTTAATGGATGGGTAGGCGTGAAACGTGATGGATACGGAAACGTATTAGGAGCATTTGGAGTCAAGGGAAAAGATAATGAAAATGGTACGAATTTGCTTGAGATATGTCTGGAAAACAATCTTTGTGTTACAAATACTTTATTTAAGCATAAAGAAATACATATGTTTACATGGGAAAACGACAAAGTAAAGAGTATGATCGATTTTGTGATTGTTGATGAAAGATTGAGGAAATATGTGATAGATACGAGAGCTTACCGGGGTGCGGGTGTAAGTACAGACCACCACTTAGTTATTTGTAGGGTAAAGGGGTTTTTCAAATCATGGCGGCATTACAATAAGGAACCTTCTAATAATTTGAAAAGGATAAAAGTAGAAAAACTTGAAGATAATAAAGCGCAAGAAGAGTACAAAAAATTGTTGGTAAGTAAGTTTGAAAGTATAGAGAGTAAAAGTGAAATTGAGAATATTTGGAAAATTATAAAGGAAGATATAATCGCTGCTGCAATAGAAATATGCGGAGTATCGAAGAGAAAGAAAGACATTGGTACGAAGAAAGTATGGTGGGATCGAGAGGTTCAAGAAATGGTTGATTCAAAAAGAAAAGCGTGGAAGGATCTTTTAGCTGTCAAAGCAGACTTTAAGAAGAAGAAAGCGACGGAAGTGGAAGTGAATTTAGCCAAATTGGAATACAAAAAGATGAATGTCAGTGTAAAAGAAGTTGTTAAGAACAAGAAAGATAAACAGAAAGATGATTTTGATGAAAGGCTGACCCGGGATTTCCGAAGTAATATAAAGTATTTTTGGAATTCGGTTAAAAGGGTTAGAGGAAAAATGTCAACTACTCAGGTCAATAATGTTAGAGATAAGAATGGAGATATACTGAAAGGTGAGCAGTGCATTTTGAACGGATGGAAGGAATATTTTGAAGGTCTGTTTGAAAGAGATGAAAATCGAGAAAGACGCGAAGAGAATGACAGGCAACCTTCGGATATAGAACAATGTGAGGATGACATAATGATAGACGAAGTTGTGGATGGATTGAATAAGATGAAGATGGGAAAGTCTCCGGGTTATGACAGAATTACTGTCGAAATGCTGAAGACTGGACAGGGCATCGTGGCCACTCAGCTGTGTCACCTCTTCAATCGGTGCTTGAAGGAAGGCGTTGTTCCAACAGATTGGTGCAAAGCCGTTATAGTACCACTTTATAAAGGAAAAGGGTCACAGCAGGAGTGAAAAAACTATCGAGGCATTAGTCTTCTCAGCGTGGTCGGCAAACTGTATGCAAAGATATTGAATGAAAGGATTGTGAAAGAGACGGAAAATAAGATCTGGGATGTACAGGCGGGATTTAGAAAGGGGATGGGATGTACGGACCAGATATTTTCCTTGCGAAACATAACGGAGAAATATTTTGCTAAAGGCCAAAAAGTATTTTGTGCTTTCGTGGATCTGGAAAAGGCCTATGATAGAGTGGACAGGAATGAATTGTGGTCTACGCTGTCTTTGTATGGGGTGAACAGCCAACTGATACAGGCGATGAAATCTCTTTACAAGGATTCCAGCGCCTGTGTCAGAATAAATGGGAGCTATACAGACTGGTTTAAGATCGAAAAAGGTGTTAGACAGGGATGTGTAGCGTCACCATGGCTGTTTAACCTATTCATGGACAGCTGTCTGAAAGATCTGAAAGATTCGGAATGGGGTTTAAAAATGAATGGGTTAAACGTCAATTGCCTTCTTTATGCCGATGATCAATTAATACTTGCGCAGTCGGAGCAAGAATTGCAAAAGATGATAACGATTATGAATGATGCTCTTGTTGGTAAAGGTCTGAAGATAAATGTAAGTAAAACGAAAGTAATGGTGTTTGAAAGAGATGAAAGTAGAACAGTTTGCAATGTAAGTATAAATGGAAAGAGTGTTGAACAAGTGAATGAATTTGTGTTGTGGGTTACGTAAAGACGAATATCTTAATGCATATTTTATTTGTAAAATCAATTGTTTATATACAGTTTTATATCATACAATAGTAAGAAAATAGAAATCTATAAACGACCAATCAGCGTCGAGATAGATGATGAACCGGGGCCGTCGCCTTTACGTAAATACTGCGAGAAATCGAGTGCGCGTCGCAGTGTTCCAGAGTCCGCGCGCCGATGCGGTGCAGTTGTATGCCATATATCTCCCCTTCAAGCGAAGCGTATAGTTTTCTTCACCGCTCGTCCCGATCGTGTGATATATTTATCTGGAGGCCTATTTTTCTCCATTTGCTGATCGCTGGAAGTCTTGAAAGTATCTACATTGGTAGGAACGTTCTCAATTTCCTTAAGAATGTAGGCTGGCTTCAGTCTGTCTAATGATACAATTGCAGTCCTCAATGGTAATTTGATTTTGTAGAACTTGTCGTGTCGTTCAAGTACTTCATATGGGCCGTCATAGGGAGGTATTAGCGGCGCTCGAACGGTGTCGTTTCGCAAGAATACGTGTGTACATGTGTGCAGCTCCTTATGTACAAACGGCTTTTCTACGTTATGGGCGCGTTCCGTAGTGGGGCGTAAGGATGCCATTGTAGATGAGAGATGACGAACGTAGTCTGCTTCATCTATGTCTGCCTTTGTAAATTGCACGAAATCAGACGGTAAGCGGAGTGTCGTACCACACGTCATTAAGGCTGGTGAAATGTTATTTTCTCTCAATGCGGTACGCAGGCCAAGCAAAACTGTTGGTAATTCTTCTGTCCAATTTGAAGTTGCGCCTCGGGCCATTAATGCAGCCTTGAATGTACGATGCCATCTCTCAATTAGCCCATTAGCTTTTGGGTTGTATGCAGTAGTGCGTATTTTTGTTACTCCAAATTTCTTCAGGATGGATTTGAAAAGAGCGGATTCAAATTGACGTCCTTGGTCTGTCGTGATGCGTAGTGGACATCCAAATCGTGAGATCCAATGTTGGTATAATGCCTTCGCGACGATGTCAGCTGTGATTTCACGTACAGGAACTACTTCCACCCATTTGGTACAGCGGTCGATCATGGTGATACAGTATCTGCAGTCGTTTGATATCTGCATGGGTCCAATAATATCCATGTTCAAATGGTCGAATCGCTCAGATGGCTGAATTTTGCTGAGTGGAGTGATTGTGTGACGGCTTATCTTCGCTTTTTGACAGCCAATACATGACCTTGTCCATTCCCCGACTTCCTTATTCATGTTAGGCCAAAAATATTTTGAGACCATTTGTTTTCTTGTAGCTCGTACTCCTGGATGACACATGTCGTGTTGTGCTTTAAAGGCGGCAAAACGATGAGCATTCGGTAGGTACGGGCGGGCGGTAGCAGTCGAGCACTCGCACGTGATTGGTTGGCTTATTCCCTGCATCTGCACGTTAATGAATTTCAGGTTGGGCATTTTTCTTAATTTTTGAAGTTCTTCGTCGTTAACTTGATCGCTGGCTATCTGTTCGTAGTCTACGGTTGATGGACAGTTTATTTCTTCTAGACGTGATAATGAATCGGCGATGACGTTCCTTTCTCCTCGGAGGTATTGTATACGCGTACAAAACTGGCTAATGTAGTGCAGCTGTCTTTCTCGTCGCGGCGTATCGCTGCTGCTAGGCGGCTTGTTCAATGCATAAACGAGTGGTTTGTGATCTGTGAATATTGTTACGTCACATCCTTCTATGAGTGGTCGAAAATGCTTTGTTGCTGCATACATAGCCAGTAGCTCTCGATCGTAAGTACTGTATCGCCGTTGCGT
Organism: Euzophera pinguis; assembly: GCA_947363495.1. Taxonomy (NCBI): domain Eukaryota; kingdom Metazoa; phylum Arthropoda; class Insecta; order Lepidoptera; family Pyralidae; genus Euzophera; species Euzophera pinguis. The sequence continues at coordinate 9,303,564 of OX376155.1, forward strand.
TTCACTCATTGTTCGAGAAAAGAATGCCAAAGGAATCCATTTTTTTTCCTGTTTTTGATGTAACGCCGCCCCAAGAGTATGGTTCGATGCATCCGACATAATACAGAGTTGAGCTCCATGAATTGGATGACTGAGAGTAGTGGCCTTCAAAATGCTTTCGCGGCAATTTTTGAAAGCTTGTATGGATTCGGGAGTCCATGTAATTAGTGACTTGTCGTTCTTCTTGGTGTTATGTAAATATTTGTTTAACTCTGATTGCATCTCGGCTTGGTGGGGTAGACAGCTTCGGTAAAAATTTAATATGCCCAAAAATCTTCGTAACTCCATGACAGTTTTTGGTTGAGGATAATCAGAAATTGCCTTCGTTCTTTCTTCAGTAGGTCTTATTCCTTCTGCCGATACTTCATAGCCAAGGTAATTTATCTTGCTCTTGCCAAATTCACATTTATTGATGTTTAGTGTCATCCCGTATTTTTCCAACCGTTCCAGAACTTGGTGTAAAAGGATCTTATGGCTTTCTTCGTCTTTTGTAAATAACAGCAAATCGTCAACAAAACAGTAGCAGTTGTCTTGGCCACGCAGAACTTCGTGCATAAATCTTTGAAATGTTTGGCTTGAGTTACGTAGTCCCATCGTCATACAGTTGAATTCATATAAACCAAACGGTGTTATAACTGCTGTCTTCGGTGAGTCTTCTTTAGAAATAGGTATGGAAAAAAATGCTTTTTGTAAATCGAGTTTGCTGAATACTCTCTTGTTATGTAATTGATGCGCGAAGTCTTGAATTCGAGGTATTGGGTATCTGTCTGGCAAAGTCACAGCGTTTAGTCGTCTATAGTCACCGCATATTCTTAATCCGCCATCCTTTTTCTTAACAATATGTAGAGGACTTGCCCATGGGCTTGAAGATGGTTTGCAAAGTCCCTTTTCCATCATGGATTCAAACTCCTCCTTAGCTGCTTTGAATTTTTCAGGAGGTAAGGGTCGAGCACGACTGTACAACGGGCGACCAGTGGTTTCGATATGGTGAACAACGTCATGTTTCGGCGGTGTTTTCAGTGACATGGGTCTTAACAGGTCCGGGAATTTCTTCAGAATGTCGTAGTACTCTTGATCGCTGCTTATCATGTGAACTGTCTCAGCCGTCGTTGTGACTTGCAAGGTGTCCACGCAAAGCTTGGTTACAGTGCCGATTAATTTTCTTTGATGTAAGTCGACCAGAAGTTTGTAGTGACGTAGGAAGTCAGCTCCAATAATTGATGTGTTGACGTCGGCAAGTATGAAGGTCCAGCGAAACGAGCGACGCAGCCCCAGATTAAGTTGCATAGTCTTTGTGCCATATGTAGTTATAGGCGTGTTGTTCGCTGCGTATAGTTGATAGTCGCTAATTGTAGGTTTCTTTCTAGATTTGCAGGCAAAGACGGATATTTCCGCCCCAGTGTCGACAAGGTACCTTTCTCGGGAGTCTAAGTCGAAAACACAAAGGCGGTTGCTTGTATTGGGTACACCGACGTCCGCCACGGTCGGTGTAGTAATTAGTTTTCCGATTTCTTAGCCCTCTTTGCGCAGGGTGATTCACATCGTCGCGCCTTATCTCCGAAGCGGTAAGGATATTTGCATTCCCATGTTGCATCACCGGGCTTTCTTTTGTTATCACGACTATGAGACATTGACCTCGAGCGGGCCCTGTTGCGAAAGTTGTGACGATATTGTTGTCCTCTTCCCGCACGCAATTCTGATATTTCCAGTGTTAATTTCTCCAGTTGTTTTGATAGCACTTCAAACTGCATCTCGGCGATAGTTGCGTCTTGGCCGCGAGGTTGAGCGGTCGTGTGCGTCGATGTGGTAGGTTCGGTCAGCGAAGCGATATTTGCCGATTGCGAATAGTCCAACATTTTATCGGCCATGACAGCTAGTGTGTCCAGTGATGATTCAGTATTGACGGACAGCACGACACGTACTTGTGATGGCATTTGTTTCATCCATTCGATTTTTAATCCTTCCTCTGTTATCATATTGCCAGCAAGCTCCCTCATTCTTCGTAGTAGCTGCGTAGGCTTTTGATCGCCGAGTTCTAGACCACTGACTAATTTCTGGAAGTTCTTGATTTCGGATTGTTCGTAAACCTATAGCAGGCGCTTTTTTAGAGTGATGTATTTATCCTTGGCAGGCGGATTGTACAGAATATCTGTAACTTGTTGCAGATCCGCTGGCTGTAGCTTTTGTAGTGCATAGTTATATTTCTGGTCATCGGATGTCTTTAAGAGTTCCACAACCGCTTCAAACTGAATGAACCAGGCACGGGGATATTCTCGCCAAAAGGGTAGTAGCCTTGATTGCACTGACACAGCTGCTAGATCCATACTGCTTGCTCCAAAATTTTCGGATTTGCTTGCTTCTTGATTTTCAGCTCCACTGCGATTATCTTCCATGACGATGTGTGTGTATGACCTTTTTCGTAAGTATATTTTTTTTCTCGGGGTCACCAATGTGGGGTGTCTTGTTGCAGAATGAAAGACGAATATCTTAATGCATATTTTATTTGTAAAATCAATTGTTTATATACAGTTTTATATCATACAATAGTAAGAAAATAGAAATCTATAAACGACCAATCAGCGTCGAGATAGATGATGAACCGGGGCCGTCGCCTTTACGTAAATACTGCGAGAAATCGAGTGCGCGTCGCAGTGTTCCAGAGTCCGCGCGCCGATGCGGTGCAGTTGTATGCCATAGTGTATTTGGGTTGTATGTTTATGAGAAATGGAAAGCATGAAGGTGATATTGAAAAAAGAATGGCTCCGGGTAATCTGATAAATGCATTGCATTTCTTTATGAGCAGTAGAGTTGTATCTAAAAATGCACGTCTGGCTGTTCATAGAGCAGTGTTAATGCCAACTCTTATGGTAGTGAAAGTTGGGTCTGGCAGGAAAATAATGAAAGCAGAGTGAATGCAGTTGAAATGAGAGCTTTACGGAGTATGTGTGGAGTACGTCTGAGTGATAAAATTAGAAATAGTGAGATAAGGAAAAGGTGTGGTGCGAATGAGGATGTAGTGACAAAAATAGAAAAAGGCATGTTAAGATGGTTTGGGCATGTAGAAAGGATGGATGAAAGGAGACTTACGAAAGGTATTTATAAATCAAAGGTGACAGGAAAAGTCGGTAAGGGCCGGCCTCGGAGAACATACTGTGACCAAATCGCAGACATATTAAAAAAGGGAGATGTCAGGAGTACTCGTAATCGACGAGCGTGTATGACGAGAGTGATGAGCGTAGAAAAAGCGAGGGAAGTCTGTAAGGATCGTAGCAAATGGAAATCCGTAGTCTCTGCCTACCCCTGCGGGAAAAAGGCGTGATGGTATGTATGTATGTAATTTAATGTATTTGGAGCTTATCACAACCGAGGACCCCGCTGGATAGATGAGTTGTTTTTTTTTTAATTCTGTCAGAACCGTTGAGGTACATTGGATCTTTCCAGTTAATACGTGAGGTACATTGCCACTAGGTTTTTTCATCTAGGTCACGTGGCCCCGCTAGATCGAAACACATTGCAGTCGGGCCAATAACTGTACATTTCCTAAAGAGGCAAATAGTGAGATTACTAAAAGTTTATGTGGACAAAAAAAACAATTCAAATTTCTTTTAGTTTATTATGTACATACATACTTAGTAAATTTAAAAATTCATGCAAATGAATTAAAATAAGTAAAAAAAATTTGAAATATTTTAATCTTCCATTCTGCAGGACTTAACACATTGGCTGAAAGCTTGGACAGCTGCTGAACATAATAAAGGTTGATGTGGATTATCTTCATAACATTTCATGATCTGTAAAATTATTCAAAATTATTGTTATTTTTGTCCACTTAACAAATGTAGGTATTACTTACTAATTTGAAATGTATATTTACTTTTGCCCGCCAGTCAAAACAAGGTTTAATTTTTTGCACTTTTTCATGTAAGTAACTGGGAGTGTCATAACTTTTAGTATTTTCAACAGTTCTTTCGTATTCTGTTTCAATAATCCTATTGATAGACTGATGTTCTTTTTTAAGGTTTTCTATTCTGCGAGCCCAATAATCGCCGTCATTACTCTCCTGAGATTCAAAAGAAATAGGATTCGGTTCTTTGAGGAGTAGATCTTCGTCTGCATCCTGTAACAAGAATATTAACGTAGTTGTATATTATTCCCACAAAACCTTCTACCGATGAATTCCAATATATTATTGACTGGTAGTTCTATGAGCAGGAGACTTTGTGAACTGGTTATTTGAAATCCAAAATTATAGCGCGGTTTACATATAAACACAGAATAATCATCTTCATCCAAGCGTGTATTCTTAGTTGCGTCGTCAGCTTATGCTTCGGAGCCTAGAGTACGCTGTAAGTCATGGTCCTAGACTTGGCGGCACTGGTTATTACAATGACGACTGCCGTCTGACCTCCGTAACCCTTTTTACAGGAAAACCAGACCAACAGGAACATGACCCGAGTTGTGTTAGTGGCCAACACTGTCAGAATTTTTAGGCTGCCTAAAGGCATCTGACATAGCTTCACGACTGCTATCTATCTATATCTATCTATGTAGTAGGTTGAAGCTAAACTCAATCGAAATAAATTGAAACAAATTGAAATAATAAATAAAAATTAATTTTAACGTATATAAATAAATTTCAACGAATTGAAATGAGTACGATCAATATAAACGTACATTCTGCGTTTCCAATGAAGATTGACGTTATGCAGGCGGCCAGTCGTAAACTAGCCAAAATAATAATAGGAATGGAAACACCCAGAAATGCTATTTTTTAAAAGTGTATTGTGTAGTGTAATAAATTCGTATTATTGCAATATAATAGATTTTAAGCTTTAAGTTTGAAAAAAGACATTTTTATAGAATTACCCTCTATCTAATTAATCTATTTGGAAAACGGCCACGATTTTGTGGTTTAAAATAGTTCGACTCGCCTATTATGTCGAACGAAAATCATCCGACTCACCGAACGAAATTCATCCGACTCACCGATATTACATACAACAATCGGAACTTGCTTTTGATAAATACGTTATTTAGTTATCGCGATTCGGGCCCTGGTTTTTTCCTAATCGTATTTGACGACACATAAGCGCTACGGGAAGAAAGCGTCTACTTAGTACCATTTGTGTTAGTACCGCTTCGTCCGAGTACTGCGGTCCGCGCCACGCAAATTCGTAATATATAATACTAGCTGTTTCCCGCAGCTCCGCCTGCGTCAAAAAGTTGCCTATGTTTGACCCCGGGTCTTCAACTATATTCATACCAAATTTCATCAAAATTTGTTCAGCGGTTTGGCCGTGAAAGCGTAACAGACAGACAGGCAGACAGACTTTCACATTTATAATATTAGTATGGAAGTATAGATTTGGAATGGATTGTCCGATTTCATTCATTCAAAAAGGTATTAAACCATTCTTGAATACGAAATGATTTATTTGGATACGAAATGATGAATATGGCCTAGTTTGTCCCGGCGTTACTATTGCAAATTTTAACATGAAAAAGTAGTTGTTGTAACGTAAGCTAGACATATGGTACCGCGAACTCTTTTGTAGATCTTTTTGACATGTACAATTTTGATCTATCTCATATGGTACAGCTAGCGTTTGCAATGTGAACGCCAAAAATGTGTTAATTTACGACCTCACATTAGAAACCTTGAAAATTATCAGTGTTTTTCTCTACTATATTATGCATGTATTATACATATAAACCTTCCTCTTGAAACACCCTATCTGCATCAAAATTGGTTGCATAGTTTTAAAGATTTAAGTATACATAGGAACAGACAGCGGAAAGCGACTTTGTTTCATACTATGTAATGATGATATCATTTTCGCCAGTACTTACAACCTATAGGTATTTGGTTTTATTATCAAAATACTTACAAAATTCAAATAGTTTCAATAAGATAACGGTAAGTAATTTTAAACAATCCGTCATTTTGTATTTCTTTTTATTTTGAAATAAATACCCAGTGTCACTCTCACAGTAAATCCTGAGTCGTTCAGGCTGCTGAGCCTGCCAAAGAATTAAACATTCATACCTACATCATACTCTCGAAAAACATTACCCCACTCTAGCGCAGTCAGGTAATAAAAGGAAGATATTTTGAAAGTAGGATACCACAGGGATTTATGTACTTTCAATTTGGTCATTCAATTCAAACTCTTCACTTTTGTTACATGGAAGGATAGATTAGTGATGTGGATATTTTGTGGCTGGCTACTATGATAATGATTTGTATGTGTACTTAAGAATATATATATTTTTTTAGGTGCTACTGGCATTACTTACTTTTGTCAAAGTTTCAAGTTCAAAAATATCATCACTTTCAATACATTTAGGAACGATAGCAGGAGACAAAACAAAATTATTCTCAAAACTAATGCGTCGTCTCGTATCTTTGCTTGCTATGGTCCCCATTTCATTTGAATTACTCATTAAAAATTTAGTTTAACACATTGTGTATTTTCGTTATTTCCTCAATATTTTACTTACTTCCCAGATTGACCAAAAAAGACAAAATGTCAAATCTTTTTTATAATGTCTTAAAAAGTCAAGGAAATTCCATGTTTTTCATAAAAACGTAAGTACTTCTTACTTTTTGAACCGACTTCAAAATAGTAGGAGGTTCTATGTTCGTGTGTATGTATTTTTTTTTATAAGTATATACTTATTCACTGATTAACATTGAGAAAGGAGTTTTTATTTGCGCTTTATATTTCATTTTATTTACTTAGTCAAATTCACAGAACATCACGGTGACGTTAACATATTTACCAAAACCAAACCACGAAACCGAGCGGACTATTATTTAGAATGCACAATGTATTATTTTGTGAAGAAGTCAAAGATCAAAAAGCATTGAAAAAACATTAGAAGTGCTATTTTTGAAAAGTGTGATATATATATATATCGAATACAAATCCATCGACGAAAAATTATTCGACTCGCCGATTTTGCGTGAGTCACACTTTTCAAAAGTAGCACTCCATGAACCATATTTTTATATCGAATGATTTTCGTTCGTTAACGAAGGATTTTTGTTCGACATAGGTGTATGTCATAAATTTCAAAAATAAGGCTCCAGTGATCAGACCGGTATCCACTTCAGCGGTTTTGAACTTATAAGTAAGAGTTTGCCTACCAAAGTCATTCGTGCAAAAACCCGTTCAATTTGCTTTTTTAGAGCTATCTGAAAAGAATATCCATTTGAATGAATATTATTAAAAATAATATCCATTTGAATGAATATTATCAAACCCATTCATTTATGGTAAGTCGTATAAAAATGGTTAGCCATTCAGATTTTGAGAGTAAGCGGGGTGATACTACCCCTCCCCCCTACATAGTTAAATAAAGGGCTAGCATTTAAAGGGTTAGCCAACCTGGGGAAGCCCTATAAATAATGAGTTATCCCATCGAATAGGACCATGGACTTAATATATTAAACAGGACTGAGCTCTTTGACCTAAAACCCGAACAGGAAAAGATTAATAATTATAATATTATTTTTTATAGGCGTAGTGGTGTGACGACCCCATGGAGTAATTACAAAGAGGAGATGCCGTTTGAAATGGCGCAGTGACGTGCTCATTGGCGCCTCGCCGACACTGCAGTGGGCGGAGCTTGTCATTGCTCATGCTCTATGATTGGAGCCACGGCCGAAACCGCTGAGTGCTCCCAGGGGAGGCATCCGTCCCTCACCTCCGGCCGTCCTTCGCCAAGGTCGGAGTGGACGCTGATGATGGACAGGACCTACCTCTGGCTTGCCTTAACCGGCCGGCCAGAGTGGAGTCGCAAGAGCTATATGCTCGAGGGTGGAAGTGTATTGCAAGTGGCGAGTCACCGCCTGCCACTAATAGTCAGTCATCATCATCATGATTATGGCAGGTGTCCGAATCTCTATTACAATTGCCCAGTTTAAATCCAACCAAAGTTCATAACCATAACCCATTTTATTCTTTTCACTCATTAACAATAATTCCTCCTCCTGCCAAGAGCTGTTCAGGGACATGTCATCTATTGATATAGCCGAGGACGGGTTTTGGCAGGAGCACCACATGACATCAACTTCTCCAAAGGGCCTCTACGCGTTAGATCCATATCCCAGCGCAAGCCTCTCAAAGGACCGGGGCAACCCGTGAATCCCAAGCGGAGACACTTACATAATAATTTATAAAGAAAGGAAAAGCTAGTGGAGGTTTCTAACTCTTTTGAATAGGCCAACCATGATAATGTTTTTAATTGGGACAAACTACCTATTTTAAACTTCGTAAATACTGCACATAAGTAGCTAGCCAGATAGCTTAGCGGCACGTGATTGTTGCTGACGATTACGCGAGTTAAGCAATAGCAGGTGCGACCTAACTTGGAGTGGACAAGACTTAGCGTATTACGTTCAGCTTTAGTCCTGCTTGTCTACTGGAGCCAAGACCACTAGTAAATTTTCCTTGTCTTCCCCGAGGGAGTCAATAGGCGAGACATGTCTAGGAAACGTTATTTTCAACTAGACTCCAACTTCCTTAAAGTCTGCACAGAACTACTTGGGAGGAGGTTAGGACCGCCTCACTCGCAACATTTAATTGCGTCTGAAAAAAATCTGCATAAAGTATGTAGGTACCACCTATTTTCCAAAGGAGCGTGGTCACCCTATTTTGCACAAGTACGAGGCCACTCTACTGGAATCACCATATCACCATAGAAATGCCACATGCAGTGTGCATGTGGCATTTCTATGTATTCTTCTAAAGATTCGCGTCTGTTTGAATAGAGCTTAATTTAGGAATATTCTTCAAAGGTTTAAGCTAACGAACGGCTTTTTCTGTCCCTGGAATTAATAAATCCTGTTTCAATGGTGGAGAAAGCCGGTAAAAATAATAAAACCACAAACACGTATCCGTAACCGTACACACACTACTTTTTATTTTTAACAGCATCTGTCATTGTCAAGTCAATCCTGAGAATCAGGAATTCAGGATCAGTCAAACGCAATATTATTTTATTTTCCATTACTCTGATGATGTTCTATATTATTTAATTTACTCTTTGGCGTTATTAAATTAAATATAAGTAAATGTCTAAGCTCTTCGTACCTATCTATTAATTTAATTTACTCCTTGGTCTAAGCTAAGGTAGGTACTTCAGGACTGTGTTCATGAGTTTACTACAAAAAAATAAATCATGGCACATCACAGACACATATTTCTAATTTGTTGGTTACTGAGAACGCTGGAAATAACTATACATGTTACAATCCAATACCTACTACCTACTCATTTCGTGTTTTTACTTTTACAGCTGCAAAATAAAACACATTTTAATTCAATAATAAAGCCGATTAAAACATATGAAATGTCTTTGTACGATGATCTCGATACAATTAAAGCACGGACCACAGAAAAAGTGGCTGGGTGGTCATCTGGTATAAAGCTATTGCAATCACAGCTGCAGCTTAAAAAGGCTGCTATAACACAACCAAAAAGAGAAGCTGCTCGGAGGACTGCTCAGGTATAACTGATTAAATATACTTATTGAAATGTTAATAGCACTCAAACAAAAATTCAAATCCAATTGTTACAAAAGAACTACAGGTGTGATGTCATTATTCATGCAATGTCATATTAAAATTTGGTATAAACTATCTCTGCATGAATACCTTAGTATTATACCTCCTTTCTGAAATCATTTTTTTTATTATGGCTTTCTGCTTTGATGACAGAAAAGCCTGGATATTGTCAGATTGACAAAGTACAGTAAAAGAACTAAAAAGAGCTGGTACAAAACAGACTGAAGTGCAGATCCTTATCATTAGAGGCCAAGGCTCCCTTTTAATAGCGGCCTGATTTTATGTAGTTAGTCACAAGGCTAAGGTCATGGTAACCATCTGTATAATGGTTCTAACTTGGCGATCATTTGATTGCCAACATGGTTGTAAAAAACAAAAAATTACACTATTAAACTTTGACAGGTGTTGACACCAGTAATAGATTTAAAGAGTAAACAAAAAGATGAGGAGGAATCCAATTCAAATAGTCCACAACAGCAACCCAAGACACTCACAGCATCATTAAATGTAAGGGACTTTGATTGGAATGTAGCTAACGAATATGATCCCATGTGGCCAAATGATTATGAAAAGGTTGCTAAAGGTAAGATATATGTATTTGCAGTAATATTGTAATTACTGGATCTTTAGCTAATATTATAATAGCAAAAGGGAGGTTGTATACTTGTTTGTTTGTTTGTTATCTCTTTTGCATTTTATCTACTGAACCTATCTCCCTGAAATTTTAAAACTCTTAGTCAAGGGGTACTGCAAAGAACATACAGACCTTTTCATTTCTTTAATTTTTATTTGTTTTAAGAAAAAAAAAAAATCATGAATTCCTATTTAATTAATTCCTATTTAAATATGATAAAAATCTGCTCTTCTCTCTGAGCCATTCTGTATGATTTACCCTTATTCATATAAAAATATGGTTATTCTTTTACAACTACCCATGTGTCCATGCTAGACTTTTACACTAGACAAATGTTTCTAGAATCATAATATTGCACTTATAGTCAAATTTTCATTGATAGATTTCACTATATTTGCCTTTTTTCACAGAAATGCAAGCTAAGAGGCTCCACTCTGATGGAAGTGACAGAGGTGACAGGTCTGACAGAAAGCGTAAAAGCAGATTTGGGGATGAAGAAGATACCATTCCTGAAAAAACTCTTATACCTATGGTAAGTTCTTTTTATGGCTCTCTTTTTTGCTTTAAATGTGATAGTTCTAGTCCAAAATAGCAGTTTGGTGAGTTATTTCCTTCAAACTCCAGTAGATTGTCACAATAGAACAGGAAAAGTTAAAAACAATTGTTGGATGGCATTTTAATTCAATAATATTAATAATAAATGGCATATGGAAACCTCAGAAAGTCAAAATTTGAACATCAGTATACTCACATTAGTGGTCTTCAAACAGAACACCAAACTATAGCTTTTATTCTTTCATATCGAGTGGGCTTTTAGGTCAATCAACCTCTGTTTACCCTGGTGTAGAGTCTTTCGGAACCAAGGACAGTGTCCTCACCATACTTGCAATAGTAATAGCCAAGTTTCTATGTAGCCTTTATTAGAGACTAGCTGTGCCCACGACTTCGTCCGCGTAATGTCCGATTATACCTACTTTTGTTACTTATTAATCTTATTATCCGTCATTGCAGAGCTTATCACAAAGCATAAATGCTGATCTTCAAATATACCTATTTTTGAGAAGTATTTATTTGACTCACCTCACTGGCCTACAACTATATATGGGGAGTCATACTTCTCAAAGATAGGAATATATCAAGGCGATTCTGACAGCAGGGTGTGCAGGGTTGATGTACCATGTAACTTATGATTGACTAAAGAGTCATAATAAAGAACCCACGTCAGAGGCCGAAAGGCGTCTCCGAAAAACTCTGACACCAGGATGTACAGGGTCGATTGACCATGTGTAACCCACTCGATAAGAATGACTGAAAAGTCATAATAAAGAACCCACGTCAGAGGCGAGGTTTTAATTACGTTAATGTCTTTCTATTTAGCGTGATTGCCCTCTAGTATTTTATGACCGAATTCTGAACACATGCTATAATGATTTCGTGATTCGGAAAGCACGTTTAGTCGTTAAAGGAACCATGTCAGAGGCCGTAAAGTAATTCCGAAAAAACTTTATCACCTGGATGTGCATGGTTGATTGACCATGTACCCCACTCGATGTGAATGAATGAAAAACATTTCAGTAACTATGTAATGACATACATTTAATAATAACTCACATTATGAACACTACCATAATTACTCTAATTACAAAGCAATAGCAAAAATAAATTCTATCGAAAAGGAAAAAAATACCGTTTCATTGTTTCCAAAAATTGAATTGTCCAGTGTTGTTTGACCTCTCATATAGTATGCGCTCTATACATTTTAGGAGTCAATTTAAGTTGGTTGGTAGTCCTTCGAGAACTGGTAAGATAGGCTAATTAGCCTATCTATATTTTGCCGAGGTCTATCAACTATTTAATAAAAAAGTTTCCTTCCAGTAGTTTTTGCGTGAAGGATGCACAACAGGCAGACCAAAATTCTAAAAATCATATTTTTGGCTTCTGTTATAAAAATCCCACGGACCAATTACAAAGAGGAGATGGCGTTTAAAATGGTGTAGTGTTCAGATGTGAAAGAGCCCTAGTAATATTTTTTCAATTTATATAAAAGCTCGGAGTTCTCAATAGGGCAAAGCGATTTGTCACGCCGCAGCATAGGCTGCTCCTATATAAGGCGCAAGTGCGGCCACGTATGGAATAATAGCCTTTTCCTGCAGCTCCGCCTGCGTCAAAAAGTAGCCTTTGTTTGACCCCGGGTCTTCAACTATATTCATACCCAATTTCATCAAAATCCGTTAAGCGGTTTGGCCGTGAAAGCGTAACAGACAGACAGACAGACTTTCGCATTTATAATATTAGTATGGATATGGATTGTTGTCACCTGTGGGCGGGAGCACCTAAATGTCAAGGGACACGATGTCAGAATTGCCGAAGATCCCGCTATTACAAGCGGTATTGAGCCTTCGAGTCTCAGGAGAGACTTCGCTTCCTTATGCATGTTCTACCGCTTGTATAATGGGCTATGCTCGGAGGAATTGTTTGACATGATCCCAACAGCCACTTTTTACCATCGCACCTCTCGCCATCGTCAGGGATTTTATCCCCATACCTTGGATCCCATGTTATCGCGAACAGTACGCTTCAAACGGAATTTCCTCCCTCGTACACTGCGATTTTGGAATGAACTCCCTGCTATGGTTTTCCCTTCCTCCAGGGTCGGCAACGCGCTCGTGACATCTCCGGTGTTGCAGGCGTACATAGGCTACGGTAACCACTTACCACTAGGTGAGCCGTACGCCTGTTTGCCTTCTTAGTTGTATAAAAAAAATGTTCAGAATTGACCTTTCTACAGTTTTCATTAGGTACATTCATAGATAGATGTACAGAATTAACCTTACAGTTTTATAATAGGTAGATGTAGATTATAGAATATTGACAGTGAGGCAAAGCAGAAACAGTGATACGAAGGCATACAGGGTCGAATGACCCTTTGACACCAATGCAAGGTGCATTTGACGTCTAAAGGGAAGGGATTTTAAAACAATAACACCAGGGCTTACAGGGTCGATTGACCGAGACAACTTCGTCATGATCTAGCAAACAACTCGTAGGAAAATGCTGAAATTATGTGATTTTGACGACTTACCACTTACTCCGCTTATTACTTTGCTATGAAAATTTTATCAGGGGAAATTGAAAAAAACCTTAAATGATAATGACTTTCTTTCATGATGTCCGATATGATGAAACAAAGATTAGATGTTGCCCTTAGCTAATGCCAATCACTTTGTGAAAACTAAATTCAAACCTGTCTAGTAGTTCCTGTTTATCAGGAGAAATTGAAAAAATCTTTAATTGATGATAATATTATTTTCTGATGTCCGATTTTGATGAATCAAAGATTAGATGTTGCCCTGAGCTAAGGCCAATCACTTTGTGAAAACTAAATTCAAACCTGTCTAGTAGTTCCTGAGATTAGCGTGTTAAGACAAACAGACAGACAAGATGGATATAAAATATTTTTTTTGTAATCTGTATATTTTTAATTATTCATCTGTAGTCGTTTCCTCTCATTTTCTAGCTAAAATAATAAATGTACAGACACGTCGATTCTACTCTTTTATTATAGTATAGATAACAAAAGGTAAATCATTATGAGTAAATTAATTATTTTTTTATTAAAACTTTTTACAATTCACAGACTTAATGCTAGAGCATTCTTTACCAGTACACCATTGGGAGAAACATAAATATTCATCACTGTTAATTTTGTTAAGTGATGATTGCCTTTCTGTTTCTTGCTATTATTAATGCACTGTTTCCGTTTCTGTTTCACAATAATGTTCCACTCACATTTTACTTTTAAACGTGGAAAGCAAAGTAAAAAAAAATATTTTTTGCCTCAATATTTTGCAAGTATTTTTATCAAAATAATTTTAATCATTCCGTGTACGTTAAATTGTCTATCATTAACATTGTCATTGTCAGAGTTGTGCGGAACCGCCTCTCGGCCTCTGACGTGGTTCCTTTAACGACTACCAAATGTTTTCATGATACCAAATGATGAAATGATATAAAAGAAATAAATAAAAAAAATAATAAAAAAAGTGAAAAAACAGTATTAAAATATTTTAATTTAAAGTGCATCAAACAAGACATGAAATGCATATCGTTTTATTTTTCCAGCAACCTGAGGAGGAGGAGGCGGAGGAGATAACCAAACGCACTGCGGGTGCGGCCATAGCTCCGCCACCATCACTCACAGCCGAATCTGCGTCGCCCCCGCCGCCCGTAGCCCCGGTCGTTCCCACACCGTCCCCTAGTTTCTCATTAGGAGGATACGGAGCTAGTTCAGTTGCAGCGAAAATAATGGCCAAATATGGCTTCAAGGTTGGTTCACTCAAATGATATTAATGATGATAAAACTGTTCTCATGTTCGCAATGTGTGAGAATGACCAACAAGATTGGCTACATAAGTCACAGAGCTCACAATAGAGCTATAAATTTCAGACAATTAGGTGTGTAGAAAATGAAGTGGGCGTCATTACCAAAATAGGTCAGATGTCATCATCAACATAATTGTAAACGGCGGACTTTAACTGGTTGACTGATAGCTCTTGTCCCACAGTGGGAGTGAGACTTACGACCAAGAAAAAATTGCAGGTGTATAATTCATTTGTTAGTTAATTTGTAACCCATTCTAGCTCTGCATAAGGAACATTACAAAAAAATATTTTTATATTACAATATCCACACATTAATTGAATTAATAACAAAACATAAGATTTTTTTTCAATAAATGATTTGATTTAAAAAAAATCAATGTTATTATATTATGTGCCAAAAAATAATAATTGAGAATTGCAAGAATCAATTGATTTTTTTATTACTTACTACTTTACAGGAAGGCCAAGGCTTGGGTAAAAAAGAACAGGGCATGTCAGTCGCTCTACAAGTAGAAAAGACGTCAAAACGTGGGGGTCGAATTATACATGAAAAGGATGCTAACGTCATGCCGCCCCCTGCGTTTGCTTTACCAGCTCTGCCTGGTCCAGGTAAACTCTAGTTCATGTTGATTGATTAAAAAGAGAAAATGAATTTGTGTATATTTGTTAGTTTTTTACCTCTATTGCACCAATCTTCCTAGAATTTCATATACACATTGGTAGGAATAAAGTACTTTTTCCAAGGTAAATCCTTCGAGAAGAGCACTTTACTCATCATACAGACTCATATGATTTAAGTACGCTTGTGAAGCCGTGGGCGAAAAGCAAGTAGTTGATATAGACACAAACTTTTTTTTTTTAATTACAGATTCACCTAATTCATCAAGTCAAGCCAAACAGGAGCCATCTATTACAGAGATCATGAAATCTCCCAGTAAAGTGGTCTTATTGAGAGTAAGTTTTCATTTTCTTTTTATATCCAAATAGATCCCTTGTCTTGCTCTGAATTCTGCTGACAATGATTTGTCAGTGCGGATTGTTATTGGCACTCACAAATATTAGGTCCTTACATATGAAATTGGCGTTTTGTATAGGAGGAAAAAAATGTCGAAATTTTTTTAATTTAATATCTTTATTTAATCAAAGTATGAACCATTGTTATCTATGCACTTTTGCCATCTCATAGGTAGTTCATTGATCCCTTTTCTAAAAAAACTATTCGGACGGGAATCAATAAAATCTTTGAAGGCGGTTGAGACTGCCCAATCGGAGTTGAATTTTTTCCCTTGCTGCTTACATATATAAGAAGTTATCCAAATTTCGAAAAAAATGGTAATCTGTTGGAGCAAGGTCCGGGGAGTACGGTGGGTGTCTTACACATTCCAATTGTAGCTCTTCTAATTTGGTAGCCGTCTGTTGTACAATGTGTAGTCTAGCGTTGTCGTGAAGCAGCAGTGGCGTTGAGCGATTGACCAGCTTCGGTTGTTTAGCAGCTAGCTTATCCATCATGGTTTGCAATTGCTGACAATAGACGTCTGCCATAATCGTCTGGCCAGATTTGAGAAAACTGTAAAGAACGACACCGGCACTAGTCTTTTCACTTTTGGGTCAATTTTCGCTTGATATGGCTGGCTTGCCGGGGTCCAGCCATTGCGATAAGCGCTTCCGATTATCATAGAGAATCTAGTTTTCATCACAGGTAATGATTCGATTTAGAAACCCTTCATTATTGTGCCGGTCAAGTAATGTAACGCAGCAGTCGACGCGTGTTTGCTGGTTTGCTTCACTTAATTCGTGAGGAACCCACCTTTCAAGCTTTTTAATCTTCCCAATTTGTTTTAAGTGGATTAAAACAGTTTTATCACTAACACCGCAGCCTGTAGCTAACTCGGACGTGGTTTGCGTTGGATCCGCTTCCACAATAGCCTTAATTTCTTTATTGTCAACTTGGGTCTCCAGCCGTCCACGGGGCTTGTTCTGCAGGTCGAAATTTCCGGAACGAAAACGTTGGAACCAAAAACGCACTGTGTTTTCTTTTGCGATACGACCTCCATACACATCATTAACCCTTCGAGCCGTTTCCGCAGCACTGGTGCCACGGTGGAACTCATACTCGTAAATAACGCGATATTTCAAGTTTTCCATTTTGTAAACTGAGCGCCGCAAACAGAAAAAAACAGAACAAAAATAAATGAATAATGGTTTACGAAACATAAAAACATGTGGAAATAGCTGTATAAATTTGAATTTGGAATTCCTAACCAAAGAGGAGAAATTTGTGATTAAAGTGGCCAGTACGACAAAACGCCAATTTCATATGTAAGGACCTAATACAATTTCCCAGAGTAAAACTCGGATACGTACACTTCAATTTATAAATAAAGCTCCGCTCATAATATTAATAATATATTTGGGATGTGACGACCCCATCGCCCACTGGGTTCCCTTCCCAGTGCAGTCTGTCCCCGCAGGGCAGCTTGTGGCGAGCTGTTGGTGAGTACCGCGGACCTGAGAGCTCCCGGAGGAGGCCCCCGTCCCTCGCATTCGGCCTTCTTTCGGCAAGGTCGGAGTGGACGCCTATGAGGGACAGGACCCCTACCTCTGGCTTGCCTTAGCCGGCCGGCCAGAGTGGAGTCGCAAGAGCTATATGCTTGAGGGTGGAAGTGTATTGCACGTAATGGCGTAATAACGGGGAAACCCGCTCACGAGGAAACTCGCGATGGCGAAACCGGAGACGCACCTCTCGGCACCCTTAGCCGCTCATTCCAATGTTGCCAAACGCGGCGACTATTTGGGGGGGCCCATTCACTGAGTGGCGAGTCACCGCCTGCCACTAATAGTCAGTAATCATGATTATGGCAGGTGTCCGAATCTCTATTACAATAGCCCAGTTTCATTTCCATCCAAACTTTATCACTATATCCCATATATCCTTTTCATACATTAAAAATAGTTTCTACTACTGCCAAGACCTGTTCATGGACATGTCATCTATTGATATAGCCGAGGACGGGTTTTGGCAGGAGCACCCATGGAGCAATTACAAAGAGGAGATGCCGTTTGAAATGGCGCAGTGATGTGATCACCGACACTAAAGTGGGTGGAGCTTGTCATTGCTCGTGATCCATGGTTGGAGCAACGGCCGAAACCAAGCACTCTGCACGTCTGCCTACCGCCCCGTGTAGCCTCACAAATACTTTCTTACAAAACGCTTATTACGGCATCTCCTCTTTGTAATTGCTCCATGGCAGCACCACATGACATCAACTTCTCTAAAGGGCTTCTACGCGTTGGATCCATATCCCCGTGCAAGCCTGTCAAAGAACCGGGACAACCCGTGAATTCCAAGCGGAGATAATAATGTAACTATTGCACCAATAAATTAAAATTACAAAATTACATAAGAGATTTGCAATGTACAATGGCGGCCTTATCGCTATAGCAATTTCTTACAGGCAACCAACGTGTAGGATTTAATAACTATTATTAGTTTAAAAAAATATGTTGCTTGTAAAGTACATTTGATTCTAATACTTTTTGTTTTTTTTAGAATATGGTCGGACCAGGAGATGTGGATGAAGAGCTAGAGCCAGAAGTTAAAGATGAATGTAATACAAAATATGGTGATGTAATCAAAGTGATTATATTTGAACTGCCAAATGCCCCTGCAGATGAGGCAGTTAGAATATTTGTAGAGTTCAAGCGCATTGAGAGCGCAATAAAAGCAGTAGTGGACCTGAATGGAAGATTCTTTGGCGGCAGACAAGTTAAAGCTGGTTTTTATGATGTAGAAAAATTTAATACTTTGCAGTTGACTGAATAAACTTTTGTAATCAAATTGGTTTTTGTGCATTTTCAATCAAATGCTGATAAAACCACAATTTATCTTAGTTTCAGATTGTGTTTTATTGACTGAGCGAGCGTAAGTCTACATTTCGAGATTGGTCTAAGGCGATGTTTGTGTGTGCAACCCAAAAAAATAAAATCTAAATCTAATAATTCTGTGTCTTTGGTGCCACCAACGTTTGTTCCTGGTGCCTGACTATTGAAACGAGTGAGCAAGCGAGATGTCGCCTTACACCTTGTATTGCGCCATCTCATTCACTCGTTTCTACCCTGCGTTTAGAAGTGATAGAAAGGGTGTGTGTTGCACCAGCGGAAAGTTGCGCCCCAGAAAAGTGAGAGTATTGCATATAATATAAATCTGACGTGTGCGCTACGGTGACCACTTACCATCAGGTGAGATGTATGCCTTTTTGCTTAATTCTATAAAAAAAAATGCAGAAGTTATCACTAGGTCAAGTGCGATTTTCATTGACAAACACCTTATTGAGGTTTCGTGGAAGAGAAGACGATTAGGTAGTATGAATTGCCTGACGCTCAGGCCAGGGCCTCAATTTTCTTATTTTACATCACAATTGAACAGTAATTGGACCACAATGACAACTTTTGATGTTTCTGGTATTCTGTTACTAATTTTACGACCATTGGCATGTTATTAAACTGCAACTTGAAAATTTTGCCAATCAAAATATCATCAAAATGTACTTTTGTGTTATTTATTATATTCACATTTTTCTACTATTATCATTTAAAGACGTTTTAGTTGCAATTAAATTGAATATTGAGCATATCCAAAATGCATCGTACTTAATTGTCTTCTAGTGAGTAAATGAGATGTCGCCTTACAGCTTGTATTGCGCCATCTCGTTCACTCGCTCCTTTCTGCCCTGCTATTAGAGGTGATGGTAAGTGCCCAGGTTAAAGGCGTTAATTATATACTTATGTCAGACATAAGCTACAATTTGCGCAATGATTATGAGTAAGATACTAACCACTTTAAATTAATGATGTTAGTCGTAAAATGTTTGTAGCTCTACATTCATTACGACGTCTGCAAAATTTTCTCCCTTTTCAAACCAAAATATTATTAGCGCAGTCTTTGTTGATACCTATCTTAGATTATGCTGACGTTGCTTACTTGGATCCAACGGAAGAACTTTTAAATAAATTGGAGAGGCTGCAGAATCAGTGCATTAGATTTATATTTGGATTGCGTAAATTTGACCATATTTCGGAATTCCGTAATAAGCTAAAGTGGTTGCCTATTAGATTACGTAGAAACGTTCATATCTTGTATCTTCTTTTTAAAGTTCTCTTTATCCCTTCTTCTCCTATCTATTTAAATGAAAAAATTTCCTTTCGTCGGATTGATGACCGGTTACGCTCTGCCGGTAACCCAACCCTTGACGTGCCGCCTTGTTCATCACATTCGTACTCAAAGTCGTTTGCTGTTGTGGCAGCTAAGCTTTGGAATTCGCTTCCTGTAGAAGTAAGGTTGTCACAAAGTTTAAACGCTTTTAAAATAAATCTTTCAAATTCTCCTTTGCTGAACTCAGACATTTAAAGTATAAGCTAGTTACATGGATGTATGTATGTTTATTATATATAGGTATGTGGGTTTATTTGATGTATGTGTATATCTATATATTATTTATAATAATATTATATTGTACACACTTCTACCCTTCTGGTAAGCATATCTTCTCCTGTCACTCGCTTGTTGACTGTAAGAGATCCCTAAGTGGGATAAGTCCGCCATTGTACTTATTGTTATTTCATGCTTGTGTATGTAATTATTTGTTTTATTCTGTACAATAAAGATATTACAAACAAACAAACAAACTTTAGTACTTTCGTTTTGTCGATTGGCTGAAAGTCATTTTATTCCTCCTAAATTAAATAAACCTAAATTTTTACTTTCTTTGAAATGAAATCTTTAAAGCAAAAGAATCTGAAGCGGAATCATTTTTTTCGATTAACTTCGAAAATAGATTTTTTTTTATATGTGTACTAATTTTTGACTAATTACTTGCAATACTCTCATTTCTATGGGGCGCAAGTTTCCGCTGGGGTTACACACACTTAGAAATATACATACACATATTTAAAACGTTAGTGATTATATCCACTTTGGTCACAATATTCCTATAGATACGGATCCTTACGAAAATTAGCACGGATCTTCTAAGATTTAATAGATTTTTTTGTTAAGAGTTTGTTTATGCTTGGGGGAAAAATAAAGTCGAAATAGGTTTTTGATTACGAGCATTTTACCTGCCGAAACTCGTCCGTCTGGTGGTGATCTTCTCTGATAGTTTGGAAGTTCTTGGTCTAGACGAATCTTGAGTCAGCCATTTCGACTCAATAAGAAGAAGAAAGGGTTTTATAACTCTCCTTTCTGGCTTCACGCATTCGGGTAAATATCAAGATATACCTAAATAACTCGTATCCAGGGCCGTAAAGGACATCACAGGAATTATTCTCAAAAAAATACTTAAAATTATGTGCTGTGCTGTAATGTATGTCAATGTCATCGATCAGGAAAATATAAAATAAATATTTTTTTTACTAGTAAAATGTACAGACAGTTCCATAATAATCAGTTTTATTTTTATATTTTTTTATAATAATATATTCATTAACAAATTCTATTCCCATAGAAATAAATTAATAATAAACAAGATATGAGCCAAAGAACCAATTAAAAATGTTTCTCCAATAGACAAATAATTACTGTATTGTTGAATACCAAGTATTGATTTTAAACTACGATTTTAATTAATTAAAATGGCATTTTATTCTTGTAATCGATATAGGTTATTAGTTTTAGTGCTATCGGCACTGATTATGTGGCAGTTATTCCATTTATTGCCACAGAAGACTGCTGATATTGCTGAGGTAAGCCGATGTGTTATCTATACTTGCATTTTTACTGAAATAATAATATTCATGAGATTTAAAGCAATTCGATCGATAATTTAGGTTACATAATACCTATCTTAGGTGACGACTTTTCAAAGACCACCACCACTGCTTTTTTATGGAAATACATGAATCTGCACTTGGTACACCTATGTACAAGTCTGGCAAAGTGTATTAATAGGTACTATTTCGCCAAAATATTCAAAAATTGCATAATAATAATCCAACTACAATATGTATCTACTAGATGCAAAAGATAATCTGTAGTTACTATTAAAAGTGCTCTGGAATTTCAGACTGATTTAGAGAAGCTGGAAGATGACAAGTATAATAAGCATAAAAAAGATAAGGTGAAAGTAAGAGTTTATTACGAGGCACTATGCCCTGACTCCAAACATTTCTTCTTCCGCCATCTGAGACCTGTGACAGAGAAGCTTTCGGATTTTTTGGATATAACCTTAGTCCCATATGGTAAAGCCACAGTAAGTATTGTTCTTATCATCTCATTGATTAAATTCTTCTAACTAGCGAAAGAACCTTCACATTTTTTAAATCTATATTTTTTAGTATAGATTTACGTTATATTACATTATTTTTTTTAACGTCTTTTTTTTTGAGGCTTCAGTCACATATTGTGATTATGCTAGCCTCATGGGGAAAGTCAAAGGTGGAGCAAGCTCATCGTTTAGCCATGGCTGCTCTCCAGAAAGTGTAAATGGACTTGGCTCCACCCGACAAAGGTGAACTCAATGTAACATTGAGGCCGCCATTGTCAAGAGGAACACTATCCAGAATACAACTTCTGAGTTGGTATACTGACCACATTCTAACAAAATATGAATTACATAAACAATAACTTAGTTAATATTTAAAAATTCCCTATGATGGACAATTTAATTTTTTTTTTAAAGAATTTGCTTATGTAAACATACAACAAGTAACATGTTCATACGTCTCGGAGTGCTACTGTAAAATTAATAAATGTATTCGGAGGTAGTTTGTGAAGTCTACTTTTTCACAGTAGAACTAGTAGTTCACAGAAGTACTACTACTATATAATAGTAAATCCCATAATATAAAACTTATCAGTGGTGATTGGCCATTGAATAAGTGTTTTTTTATTCTGATAGTAATGAGAAGAAAAATACAAACTACTACTAGGCCGGTCTGCTGGAAGAAATTTCTTTAGAAATAAGAGAACCCTTGTACCAAGTTTTCCTAATGTTAAGTTTCCAATTGTATGTTCATGAAATAAATATTACACATTTGAGGTTTATCTTAACATCCATGATTTAAAAAGAAATAGGTAACAGTTTAAGTAATAATAAATAGTTGAAAACCTTCAGCTGCCTGAGGGAACTATAAAATTTTGTTACTAAAAATATACTATTGAAAACAAGTTATTAATAAAGTCTAATTTATTAATTTTAATTTTGTGGTTGCGAAAATCTCTGACACCAAGGTGTACATACATGGTCAATTGACAATGCAACCTACAGGAAATGATGATGATGAATTCTAATTACCATACATAGATAAAAAAAATATATTTATGGATGTTAATGCACTTTCCTGTATTTTCATATTTACTTTCAGACACTAGAAAAAAATGGTCAGTACATTTTCCAATGTCAACATGGGGAGGCAGAATGTTACGCAAACAAAATTCATGCTTGTGCCATCGAGGCTGTGAACAATATGACAACAGCAGTTCAGATCACAGAGTGTATGATATTCGATAATATGGATGCTGATGCTGCACTTATCAGAGTGAGTATATTTATTATTACTAGTGATGGGAACGAAAATGGGTTTTACCGAATATAAACATTCGGCCGAATGTTCGGTAAACATTTTATTGAACCGAATATTCGGCCGAATAATTCGGCATTATTAAATCAGCCGAGGCAACAAATACTGGTTGAAACCTGTTTACGGGAAGTGTTTATCTATACTTCTATACTAATATTATAAAGAGGAAAGATTTAATTGTTTGTTTGTTTGTCTGAATTGAATAGGCTCCGAAAATACTAGACCGATTTAAAAAATTCTTTCACCGCTGGAAAGCTACATTATTCCCGGTTAACATAGGCTATATTTTATTTTCAAAAACATTAGGGATCCTTAAAAAAACTGCAATAATGTAACCCAAGGTGCAAAAAAAAAGACCTAAAAATTAGAACAAAATAATGTACTACAACTTTGCAGAACACATTATTATCTACAAAAAATGTCGCGACAGCATATGTCTGACTATTATATTTATGTCACAATAAGTGTTTTTTTATTTTAAAAATTTAATTTGATTGCCGCCGTTAGAAAAGGTTCTTTATTTCTACCTCCCTATTAATCCTTATCAAAATAAATAACTTCATATTCAAGATTGCTTCAATACCTTTATATAACTTTTTGAATTATTTAATTCGGACTTTCCATTCGAAAGATATCACGAGTTCAAAAAAACTATTACAAAAAAGTCGCGTGGTCGCCGCGCGGTCGCCTCCCTACGCAGCGGTCGTGTGTGGAATCGAATAATTTTCGCTTGAAAATATTTTGGATTCGTTTAGTAGGTAATTAAATATAACAAAAAAGTTTTTTTAAAACTAAACAAAAGTTCTTTTCAGATCTAAACCCATTTTTTCAGTAAATACTAGCTGATAATAAATATATATTGTACATTTAACTTACAACTTAACAGCAGTTTAATTTTTTTTATCATTTTAAAATGCCCAAAAGATCATAGGAGTATGGTATAACTTTGTCAAGCAAAAAGTTATATAACGTTTTTTTGTCAAAATAATTGTTTTTTATCAACGCGTAAGTGTCGTTAAATGTATGATTATATCTAACTGTACATTCTGTGTTCCCAAGGAAGGTTAACGTAGGCAGGCGGCCGATCGTAAAACATGCCAAAATAACAATAGGAATGGAAACACCAAGAAGAGAAAGCGTCATGGAAGCGGAAGCTGAGGGCGAAACTGGGAAAATGCTAAGAATTTTTGTAGTAAATTATAGATTAGTATTTCAAGAGTTTAATTTTACGTACAATATACACTCCTTTTACCCCTTGGAATGAAACCCCAAATGAAAATTATTGATACTGTTAAGCTCAAAACCGCTATTTGTATATAGGTACATACGCATCACCGCAGACAAGCCTTTAAAATCCAATGCATGTTAGCAAGTTACTCAGTTCGCATTAAAGATCGCACAAGAAGGACGTATTTTCATTTATAAAATCACCCTGGAGCTAGACAGACCAATTTAGACCTAGTGGCGTCAACAGATACCTTGATTATTTTTCTGGTGTAAGAATAAGGTTTCTTTTTACGTGGGGCGCACTATAAGTTTCCGGAATGAATATGAAAAAATACTATTAAAGGTACATAATTAATTTATTGTTTTTCAAAATAACCTCCCTTGGCGTCTATGCACTTTTACACTCGATGAAACCAGTTTTGAAAACTTTTGTGCCACTCCTCTGTGGTGACCTCTGAAACGTGTTTTTCATACTCCTCGACAGCCTCTTCTGGTGATGAAAATCGTTGACCGCGTAATTGGTTCTTAATTTTTGGGAACATAAAAAAGTCACAAGGTGCCAGGTCGGGACTGTATGCAGAATGACTCATGAGTTCTACATTTTTCGCCTTCAAAAAGTCGTTTGTCTGTCTGGCCGTGAGAGAACTAGCATTGTCGTGGTGCAGGATGATACGGCGTTTACGGTTATTTTTACGGAGTTCGTCAATAACTTCCGGCAAACAAATGGTCTTGTACCAGTCACTATTCACTGTACGACGATTCTCTAAAGCAACAGTAGCCACGTGTCCAGTTTTATTAAAAAAAGAAGCAATCATCCGCTTAGATGCACTTTTCACGCGCGCCACTTTGGTTGGTTTCGGCTCATCTTGAAAGACCCATACGCTCGATTGCTGCTTTGTTTTGGGATCGTAGCAATAAATCCATGTTTCGTCACCTGTTACTATGTCCCACACCAAATTTGACGCACCTTCGTTGAATCTGGTAAGCATGGCACCGCACCAAGTGACGCGGACCGTTTTTTGAGCCTCGGTCAAGTTGTGTGGGATCCACCGCGAGCACAGCTTTCTCACACCCAAATGTTTGTGTAGGATTAATTGTATTTGACTCATGCCTATTTCTAAGGATGCGCGAATTTCATGGTAGGTCACATGCCTGTCTGTTTCAATCATACGGCGCACAGCATTGATGTTTTTGTTGGTCACAGCGGTGGACGGCCGACCATCGCGAGATTCGTCACTGAGATTGATACGACCACGCTTGAATTCTGCAAACCAGCTATAAACAGTTGTCTTGCATGGTGCTTCATTGCCAAAAGCTGTTTCAAGCCGAGCGATGCTCTGTTGAGCTGTCAAATTACACTTAAAATCGTAGAAAATCATACTACGAAAATTTTCCCGAGTTAAATCCATGTTGATGCAGACACACAATTTTTTAAATGGCGCCACAAGGTAAAAACAAAAGACAGTCAGATGAAACAAACTGCATTCTACAGCCAAAGAGTTCTATTTTCAAATGTTGCAATAAATTTTTAAATATTGTTTATGTAAGTGGCCAGTTCCGGAAACTTACAGTGCGCCCTATGTATTCGAAAAGATAACAGATTTTTAGGATCAGCCAATTAATTTTTAAAAATAATCACATTTAATTACCCTGAAAAATTGATCTTGATGGCTCTATGGGCATATGCCTATGCTTTCGATCTTCCTTGGAAATACATTCGTACATTATTTATAGGTTACTAGCTTTTTCCTGCAGCTCCGCCTGCGTCTTTAAGTAGCCTATGTTTGACCCCGGGTCTTCAACTATATTCATACCAAATTTCATCAAAATCCGTTCAGCGGTTTGGCGGTGAAAGCGACAGACAGACAGACTTTCGCATTTATAATATGGATAAGTATGGGTTAGGAACTACTCGGCGTTAGAAAGATCTATGTAGCCGGTTTTGAAAGAGATGGATAATGAAGTGTTTATCTTTAACTTACTACATACTTTGTATAACCCGGACGAAGTCGGGGCGGGCTGCAAGTTTTAATATAATTTGAAACAATAACTATAAAGAAATGTAAATTATTCAAGTTATGTTCCTAATAAAAACAAAAACTCCTGCGTTACAGTATTACATTTGATTGTCTCATATAAGATCTCTTTTTATCTTTGTTTGTCACTAGTATAATTGAGTAGCTAACTTTATTAGAAAGTTTATTAGTAAAGAAAGTAAAAACCTTTTATTTTTGTTAAAAATCTGAAAAGTTTAAGGCTGTTTGTTTACCTATACGTCGTAATTTAGTATTGAAACTGTTTCTTACAATAATACTAAATTCTAAACTAATTAACTTTCTCAATTATATTTTTAGAAAAAGTTCGTTGCAACTGAATCTTTATTAGCCCACTTTGCCCGCCTTTATTATGTTTTTATGACCATATTCTTTGTATGCTGTGACTGAAACTTAAACATCGATTACAAATAGAAAATTATAAAGACAAAATCATTAAGTTACACTTTAAAAACACTCAAAAACTTTGAGTATCGCTTTACCCAGTGACTTAGATGAGTGGAAAGAAAGAGAGGAGGCCTTTACCCAGCAGTGGGACATAAACAGCTGGAAAAAAAACTTTGTCGAACATTCGGCGATTTAGCCGATTCTTCGGCCGAATACGAATATTCGGTAAACCTGCCGAATATGCCAAATATAAAACGAATATTCAGCCCATCACTAATTATTACCCCCTTATTCACAAAGAAATAGGAAAAATTATTATGCACTTTGCTTTTTATTACACTTTTTTAAAAAAACTTGTAGATAACCATAATAGTAGGATGTAAACTAAAGTGAATCAATACTTTCTGATATTATAACTTTTTCAAAGAACATCGACACCACTCCTACAAATGACGTTCGAATCTCATCCTTATCCACAAATAGTTGATAATAGAAGACGGGACAAACTTAATTAGAGCTTGTAACCATGTCTTTTTGTTTCAGTGCGCAAATCAATTTAAAATTGATCCAGACCCCATCAGTGAGTGTGCTACCAGTGAACACGGATCAGCATTGCTGAAGAAACATGGAGATGACACCCATATGATTAATCCTACATTCATACCAACTATTACATTAAACGGATCAAAAGATAATCAAGCAGCCATACTTAAAAATTTCCTCCTGGAAGTATGTAAGTTGATTGACATGCCTTTACCTCCACCCTGCTTGTGACAAATTATAATTGGGCAGTCAATCAAACATTCATATGTTTTGTAAGAATAACCAAGTAGTAAATCATCCATTTTTGACAGCATTGGGTTTAACATTTAAAAGGCTCTAATTGCTCAAATTTAGCTCTTAAGCAATTTTCCTGTTTCACAAACTTTAAAAGTAAGTTTTTTTATCGATAAGTACTTCTGTACATGTAGGTATACAAAAGTAACATTTGAGAATGCTTATGCAAAATTTATATTTTGAAATATCCAAATTTTTACTAAAATTGTCACAAAAGTTTCAGCCATATAATATGATTTAGTAGGTAGTACTTAAAAATAAACCTAATTTAACGTCGTCACAAAATAATTTATTTATTAATAATATTAGCTTACTGAATCAATTTTAGGACTTTTTTGCTCTATGAGGCCGTCATTTGAGGCTGCATATTGTACAAAAATTTTCAGGATTTTTTTATTTTTATTTATGTTTAAAAAAAGTACATATAGATATTTTCTACAAATATATTATATTTATACTATTTTATTGAGTTGTCTCAAAATAAAATAAGTATTAAAAATAGTAAATTGATAAATTATTGTGTTTAAAAAGACTAAAAAAGAACATTTATGTTGGTTGTGTTAATTTAATAATTCTCTGCTTTAATTTTGACAATGTGTGTATAGTTGTAGAAGTTAATTATACCTACAGTATTAAACATACAGTTAATTTTTATTGGCTTATCTAATTGTCATATGGCATACATTTTGTTATTAAAATAAATCTAAGTCTATGTGTGAATAAGATGTTATAATTTCTGTAAAAAGTCAATTTGTAATGTAGTAATAATAATAACACTAATATACAAAGCATATTCGACAAAAATGCATTTAATATTAACTAGAAATATAACGGAATTTTGGCAGAGAAAGTATTGTACTGTAAACAAAGTTTCATTAAAAATCATTTATATTACGACGTCATAATACAATTTTATTTATTTTATTCCCCATAATAAGAAATATGTTTACCCTTGTAACCCATGTAGAGTATCTAACCTTAAAAATTGCAACCCACATCTGTAATGATAGATTTATTATTTTAGATGTATATATTACATCTATGTCTGTAACCAAAATGAAACTGATGATCAATTTCAGATTTTCTTTTGACATAATGATAGATGGCGTTAGTAGTAATTTAGTTGAAGAAAAGGTAGGAATTTTCTTTATGAATTGTAGTTGTATATTCAATACCAGAATTCATATAAAGAGGTAAACCTTTTTATTTTTTAATACCGCACTTCATATTATAGCGTGACAAACAATGAGATTTATATTTTATATAAATAACTAACAAAACGTTCCATGTTTTAAGCGCGTTATCTACGTACGTTCGAAATCCGCTGTCGCACGCGGTTGCGAACATTTTTGGGACTGCTTCATAGTTTCGAAAGCAGAGGTCGCGAAAGCAACTGTTGCGAAAGCTTGTGACTGCGAAAGATGTACCTAGTGAAAGTATTCATGTTTCTATTTAAACACTAGTTAATATATCACTAGTTATTATTTATTTATTTATTTATACACATAACAAACTGTCACCTTAAGTTAATAATATTTCTATGACTAAATATAAATCTAGGCAACAACTCAACACATGTACAGCTAGTTCAAATTATGAAAACGGTTAAATGAGAGCTAAATAGTGTACTAATCTGTATAATATAGAACAGTTTAATAGCTGTCAAATATCCTCAAAACTAGAGAGGATATTAAATTTAACATTTACAATTTAAAAAAAAAAATGACTAACAAGGACAATCGAGAGATTAAAAATAATATTAGTTCAGATATCTAATATTTTCCGAATTTTATTTTTGAAACAGGACAAAGTGTCTCCAAGAATATCAGTGGATTTGTGGTTGATAACTAGACTATTGTAAGCTATGCACATTCGATTATTTTAACCGACCTCGGCTTTCGCAGCCGTAAGCTTCCGAAACTATGCAGCAGTCCCAGTGGATTTCGAACGTACGTAGGTTACCCGTTTTAAGCAGCGTTCAGCTGTACCTCTACCACGAGATTTTATTAACGCAGACGCTAGCGACCGCGTTAAAATTTAATAACGAATTTCTTAAGCTTCGCCAGAGTCACTGTACAGTATTGCCATATCAAAATTGTTAACGCAGTCGTTAGCGTCTGCGTTAATAAAATGGTTGATGTACTGCTTCCCATTACCGTACACAGCTGTAAGTCAACAGATGGTAAATTCATTAACATACGCATTTGTATATAATATAAAGTATACTTAAGCGCTGTATAGTCAATAATTCTTATATAATGGTTGGGTCGATGTTTATTGACTGAGCGACTGAAGCGAGCAAAAGTCTACAATTCGTAACTGGCCAATTTTTTTTTTTAAATATTTGTGAGGAAATATGTTTGTTCCGGGCGAGAGTTCACATTTATGAACGATCATTACGAAATTTGGCACACGTGTTCCTTGATTATTATTTTTTTAGAGCTTTTTTGATTCGGGGAAAATGAGGACAAAAAGGGGTGGATTTCAATCATATTTGGCGGCAACATAGTATGCCGGGTTCCGAATAGGCGTTCAAATAAAAAGGAGAAAGTTCCAAGTAGCGTTTTGTGAATAAATTTTCGCTGTTTCCTCGTGGTCATACTAGTTTGTCATACCGGTATGACTACGAGAACATGCATGTCCCCGTAGTCATACTAATATTTTTACACCTCCTATATATAAAATTATAAGAAAAAAAATTAAACGAAAATAAGAAGTTCTTTATTGCAACAAGTGATGTCGAAAAAACAAGTGAATGTTCGTACTTACGACAACGTAAATTTCGTACTTATTTAGAGGATGTTCGCGAAGTCTACTATTCACCGAACTACTAGTTTAATTAACTTTAATTTTAATCATCTTATTAAACTTGTTGGTAATATATTATGTTATGCAAATTTACTTATTTTACATGAACATCAAATTATTGTATTGTCACACTTTTAGCTTTGTTATAATTTTGTACATCTTGTATGCCTTTATCTTGCCAATAAAAACTTAGAATAACGAATAAGTATGTTTTTTTAAATTCTTAACTCTATATACAAAATCTTACGCTAGCGTCGTCATCATCTCATTAAATGATTTATTTGTTGCTTGTCGTATGGTTTCCAAAACCGCGGCACGGTCCGATATTACCATTGAGAAACGAACGTTTCCTGTGCGGTTTCGATGCTCTTTGTTTTGTTTTACAACGGGAACAACACCTTCCCCTGTCTGTCCGTCCCTCTGTCAGCGAGCACTACCTCATGAACCGTAATAATTTAGATTTGATATTTTTACATCTATATCCTTAGTAATATTTATAGGTGCGAAAGTCTGCCTGTCCGCTAAAAATATATTTTACTAGCTTTTTCCCGCAGCTTCGCCTGCGTCTAAAAGTAGCCTATGTTTGACCCCGACAGAAAGACAGACAGACTTTCGCATTTATAATATTAGTATGGATGTAAGGCACATAAAATATATATTAGCGCAGGCAGAACCTCGGGAAATAGTGTTTTAAGTCTTTGGGAATGCTCTTGTTAGTTGTAACTGCCACTTAGGTATATACGTACTTAAGTAAGTCTGAAAAAATATAACACCTTATGATGATGATTAGATTTAAGTGTGTTCCATCGATTGAATTCATACTTCCATCCAACTTAATATTATAAGTGCGAAAGTCTGTCTGTCTGTTACACTTTCACGGCCAAAACGCTGAACAGATTTTGATGGTATGAAGATAGTTGAAGACCCGGAGTCAAACATACGCTTCTTTTCGACGCAGGCGGAACTGCGGATAACCGCTAGTACCTATATAGTAACCCCCGTATTCTTGAACATAACCTTATGAACGTCCTTCACTCAAACTCATTCAAGGGCGCCTTAAGGAAGTCCTCGAACTTTCCTTGAAAACGACATTCTTAGTTGGTTGCTTGAGCAAACTCCAATGAGGTTATAACAAGAATTTTAAACACAAAAATTGAAAATTACAAGAGAATAGAGTAAAAAATAAAATAAAGTAAGTAAATACCTCGGCCAAAAGTGGCAAACACCCGTTTTTTAACCACTTTATTTCATTTCAAGGACGCCTCAAGGTACCTCTCGACCAACCTTATATTTGGCAGTACGATACTCACCTCCAATGAGATGATTTCTCATTGGAGGTGAGTATCGTACTGACGACTAATCATACCAATGAGGTGGAGTAAGGTTGAGTCGAGTTTGAGTGAAGGTGAATACGGGTGTAAGTCTTTCTATAGTCATATCATCTTAGCCTTCATTACCTGAAGCTTAACCATGTTCAATAAAAAAAAGTTAAAACAGACAAAATTTTGACATCCCATATCAAATCCTAGCAGTGATCTCTAGATTTGTATGAGAGGTCGAAATCTCAGTGTTTGAAGAAGTGGTCTCATTTCACGTACTGAACACACAGTACACATTTGGCTGGTGCTTATAAAGTCACTTGTATGCATGCATATACATAAAGTAGGTAGTGTAGTGTACAGTATATGACACATTCTATACTTTCTTTGTCAGAGCGTGTTTCCCAGTTGCGTCCTAAGTATTACGCTTTAGAGCCCATTGATTACGACGAAATAAATTAACTGCCATCTAGTAGTTAAAGCAAGGACCAATGGCTTAAGGTGCCTTTCGATTTGTGAATCTCAAGTTAGAAATGCCACTAATGGCGACCAATCCAAAAGACAGGCTGCGCTCGCTTTCACTTTACACGCTCAATCGTCACAAAAACGCAATCTCGCTCGGCTGCTCCTCCAGCTATCTAGCACCACACCACTGAGAAAGGAACGTTTTACTTTGCAGGTTTTGATTCTTTTTGTCTAACACCTATGTATATGTCCATGTTAATACATTTTCATTTTGAATGTATTAATCATTTCGTTAACCCGCCCCTTTCACTACAAATAATTTCCCTACAATTTAAACCACCTTTTCCGTGACTCACTGACCAAAACAAACAAGCGCTCAGTCAATTCAATTTAAACTCCACTTTGACAACACCAATTTGCCTCCCGACTAAATGGCTACCTTTGCTCCGAAAACCATTTGAAACACAACAATAAATCTTCACTGAAATCACGGTCTAATTTCGTAAAAGCTCCGTCTCGCTTTGCTAATTAATATGAATGGCATTTGCATCCGGCTTTTTCTCGCGTACGAACCATTTCCAACTATTGTTTTGCAAGATCCTCACAATTTATTCCAATTTTTATCCGACTACACTCGGTGAAAGAGGGTTATAGGAATAGCAAGTTGTTTTTGTTGAAACTGGAAGAAAGATGTTATCACTTGAAATTAACGTTTGCACGTTTTACTTATGTGTATTTGCTAGATAAGTGATATCTTCTCGCAGTAGCAGCTTTGTGTAGGTACTGTACTAAGTAGGTATGGTTTGAGCGACAGTATCTAATTTAATCATTAAACACAAAATCTAACAGAAGGTTGTATTCTTGCATCAGACGACAAATGCACTCAGTCACATCGTACCTACATCGCAGTAAAATGCTGCTATTTTAATCATCATACATTTTGTTAAGTTAGCAAAGTTAAAAAAAGATTTTCGGATCTATAAAAATTACAATCACTAAGCAAAATTTGAGATAGATACATTCAGCAATATAATTTATATCGGGCGGACAGTTTAAAAGAATACTATTGTTAAGAAGTAAGTATGACTCACTCAAAACCGGTAAGTATAATGAAATCGTTCAACTCATCGATTAAGTATATTGAATGAAAATAATTCGAAATCGAGCGAATATGATTTGTCTCACTGGTTTTTAGCGTGTCGTAGATTGGAACTCCAGAAACTGTTGTTGTTGTGTTGAAAAGAGGCAAAAACAAACTTCCAATATTTATGTAAACTATAGACATAGGATCTATAAACGTCAGATATGATAGAGTTAAAGCCGCTTTACACACGGTCAGCCGGCAGTGGATGCCGGATCTCGTGCGCCCTGCGCCGCGCCGCCTCCTACCCGCCCGATGCCGATGCACAAATCTAATGGATTTTTTATGTTACCAGAAAAAGTGCTCGTATGAATAAATTGAAAACGCATCTTCTGATTCTGATACGGTTTGTTTGAGCGTTATGAGGATAGCCGTGCTCCAGGGTTTCACCCGGCAAACTGCTTTGTTGTACAATAGATTGTTGCAGACTTTCTAACATCTTACATTATATAAATCGGTTTACAGAGCCGACTTGATTGAGAGGTTCCTTAGCTTTACATTTATGGAGACCTTTGACCAGCAGAGGGACAATATAGGTTAATAAAAATAAATTGGCCCTTTTAAGATAATTAGCTCATTTCCTACTTGAAGAAAGGATTTCACAAACTTTCAAGATCTAAGATCAATATAAATTTTTCTGAAGTACTTATCAGTTAGTATTTCGAAGGTACCTTTGCCTAAGATATCTTATCTTTGGTGAAATTTTCGGTTAGCATGGGTGTTGTCGTAGGATTACTTAGATAGTGATATTTTAATATGGTATATGACTATTTTCAGTTTGCGTCTCTATGCTTTATCTTTATTGAGCTGGATTAATTTCCAGATAAGTAAATAACAATAAATTATTTTACAGATAAAAAGATTACAAACGTTATGGATAAAACGATATGGGAGTGAATTTATTTCCTATCCATGATGCAACTAAAACACAATAAATAATAAAGAGATTCAAATTTAAAGGAAATCTGTAAATATTTAATATTTTAAACATACTTCTCCCAGTAATTCCTAGACGACAACAAGTCTGACCACTCTGAAAAGATTTCGATTTGGGCACTCTAAACAAATCTCTAACATTGTTATTTTAACGAGCAACTTCGTTGTTTACTAATTCCGAAATATCCAGGTGGATGTATTCGTCTGAAGTGCGTGTTCATGTACGTAGAACAGTTATATCTGCTGGAGAGCGGCCGTGTACTCTCATTAAAACTTTCCTCAGGCTTGCACGTGTTTTTAATTTTTATCGAGAGCACTCGACGCTGCGGGGGCATGCTGCGGCTCCGGAATGCTTTGATTGCGGTAATGACGTCTCTCTGCCCTTCTCCACTCCTCTTTTTACTATCTTTTTGATTTTCTTTACGAATTAATGACAGTGTATTTTTTAATTACTCACCTCGACTTCACATGTTCGTTAGGGTTTTAAGTTGGAAGTTACAGGTAAAATAAAAATAAAACTTTTCTGTGTATGATGTGAAGAGGTACAGGAGTGAATGTTTACTAAAATAATTCTCTATAAACCCATACTTATATCATTTTGGTCAGGAAAGAATTGCTGGTTTAAACCCTGGGCTTGTATAGAAAACGCAAGCTGATGACCCAACTGGGAAACACTGGGATCTGATGATAATAAACAATTTTTACGGATCTTATTGAATTTATCTCTGAATTTGAACAAATACAAAAATAGAATTGAAATAAAAGGCATCCGTTGTATTCGCCGATGCGAATGCGCACGCACATATGCATAAAGGATGCAACCGACAGAGAAGCAACAAATCCGCTTAGGCACGGTCACTGATGCCGCCGCCTCCCAGCCTATTGCCGACGCAAACAACTCTAATGGATTTTTCATGTCGATTGAACAAGCCAAGCCTATGGGTATAATAATCGAATGTTTCAAAATATATATCTTTATTTTCTGACTTGATTGACGAGACGTATTGACCTGATAGTATGCCGGATGGAGCGGTTATTTCGTTTCATTTATGATGCCAAATTTAATTATTCAGCAAGACATGCTCTATGGTCCATATTTGATCCACATGTACAGGTTAAGGACCAAAAGGCTAGGAAATTAAAATATTTGCCTGCGTTTTGGAGGTAGAGACTTAGAGACTGAGTCTACTGTGCTTTCTTTAGATTTCTTACCAGTTCTTTATAAGTATAATAGTATTACTGTACCATGCCTTTTTTAATAGCAAATATGTTTTGCCTCAAGACCGTGTATGGTTATCCAATTTAAAAAAAAAAGCAAATCCGATAATAATAATAATAATATCTTTATTCACGAAAAACATGGTATGTATATTGGTGTTACAATTTTCACATATTGGATCACATGTTTTGTCACATTTAATGACATGCGAATAATTAGGCTATTCATAATTAAATTAAATCAAGCATAATTGAATTGAATTAATTAAACTTATAACACAAAATGTCCTTGAATCCTTGAAATACATGCAATGTCAAAGAAATAAATTAAAAAATTAAAAATAATTACTTATCATGGTCAAAAAATTCATTAATGTCATAAAATGTGTTTTTACATAGCCATTCGCTCAGTTTGTCTTTAAATTCATATGTATTTAAATGTATCATATTATCCGGTAAAGAATTGTAGATACGAATACACATATTAAGTGGGCTGTGAGAACATTTTTTAGATGTTGATACATTCTCTAATATTAGTCTATGTGGGTTTCGTTGTAGTCTATTACTTACATCACCAGCCTTTTTAAATAATTTTATGTTCTTATGTACGAACAAGCATATTTCATAAATATAGAGTGATGGTAATGTCAAAATACCCAATTTTTCAAATAACGGTCTACATGTGGTGCGTGGAGGTACTTCACATATAGCCCTTATGCATTTTTTCTGAGCTACGAATGTCTTATGCCAGTCTGTACTATAGCCCCACATCATTATACCGTAGCGCAGTACCGACCCTACATATGCATGGTAACATTTAATAGCCGTTTTAGTATCTGTTGCCTTTTTGACCTGCCTGAGCGCATATACAAACTGATTAGTTCGCTTACAGATGGCATCAATTTGGTCCTTCCAATTTAAGTCATGACTAATTATGACTCCTAAGAATTTAGTATTTGTTACTCTATTTATTTTATATACATTTAACGTAAAATTACAGCGTGGGTGTTTAGAATTATTAAATTGTATATAATTTGATTTATTTAGATTAATGTTTAGATTGTTATCATGTAGCCATTTAATAATTTTGTCAACCGTGTTATTAATGTCATTTTCATGTTTAATAATTTCACTATTATTACGTTTTTTCACATCAGTTGTTACAATTATAGAAATGTCATCAGCATATAAAATACAATTATGATTTGTTATACTGAAAATGTCATTAATATATATTAAGAATAACAACGGACCCAATACACTGCCCTGAGGTACACCACTGTTTACTTTTTTATAGGATGATGTACAAGAATACATTTCATTGTTTGATATATTACTGACCATAACACCTTGATACCGATCATTTAAGTATGACGATATCCACTGCAAAGCAGTCCCCCTTATACCAATCCTTTCACACTTATTTAAAAGCTTATCGTGTGAAACATAATCATACGCTTTAGACAAATCAAAGAAAAGTCCGGTAGTTAAGTGCTTACTATTTAAACTACTAAGGATTGCGTTTACTAGTGTGTATATTGCCAGATTGGTGGACTTGTTTTTTTGAAATCCAAACTGATTTTCGTTTATTATGTCATATTTGTTACAAAAATTCATTAACCGTTTAAACATACTTTTTTCAAATATTTTTGAAAATATTGATAATAGGGTAATTGGTCGATAGTTGTTCATATCATTTCGTAATCCTTTCTTATATAATGGTTTCACCAAAGAAAGTTTAAGTGCATTCGGGAAGGTGCCAGAAGAGAAGGACAAATTTATAAGGTGAGTAAGCACCGTGATTATTTCAGGACAGCAATATTTTATTATTTTTGTGTTAACTCCATCATATCCTTCTGAATTAGTATTTTTAAGGGAAGAGATTTCTACTATCACCTCCTTCTCCGACATTAGTTCTAAAAAGAAGGAATTAGGTAACGTTTTATTTGAGCATGTTTGGGTACTTCCATTTAATGTCAAATTATTATTTGTCATATTTTTAGTAGTCATATTATTATTAGTCAGATTAATGAAAAAGTTATTAAATGCATTTGCGATGTCATTAGGTTCATTTAATTGTTGATTATTAACTTTAATTTCAGTTATATTGTCCGGTGTATTTTTATTTGAAATTTCGTTTTTTATTACAGCCCATGTAGCCTTAGTTTTGTTTTTACTTTTCTCGATGAAAGCGATATTTGTGTTCTTTTTTGCTTTAACGATACACTTTTTCAATAAATGTGAGTACGTTAGATAGCGTTTCTTATTTATTTCAGTTTTATTCTTATAGTAACGGTATCTTAATAATCTTTTACTTTTACAACTAATTTTCAAACCTAGACTAATCCATTTTCTTTTGTTATTTTTATTGTCATTAATTTTTATCCTTATTTTAGGGAAACAAAGATTATAGAATAGACAGAAAAGTTCATGAAAGCGGTTGAATGCGTTATCTATGTTTGATTCCTCATAGATCTCCGCCCAGGAGATACCACGGAGGCATTCACGAAATTTGCAAATATTATCAAAACTATAATCTCTTCTATAGATCATATATGATTTAGGCCTGGTACAGTTCGTTTCTATGTTAAAACTAATCATCTGTGCTGTTTCGTGATCAGAGAGATGGAGGGGTAAAACATCAGTTGATGCATTTTCTATGTTACTAAGTATATGATCTAAGCATGAGTTTTTTCGTGTGGGGACATTAATGTGGAGTTTAAAAGAGTAATTATTACATAGGTCATTTAGATAATTACTTTCTTTACTTGGTTGGAGTGTGTTGATATTTATATCACCCATTATAACTACTTTGGACTTAAGTTTATTTTTCTTAGACAGTTCGTGTAATAATTCATTAAGTTTGTCCAAGAATATGATAGCGTTTGAGTCTGGAGTTCTGTAGACACATATAATAATCAATTTAATAAGAGGTATTTCTATTCCACAAACTTCGAAAGTAGATTGTGCTTTGTATTTATTTGGTAAAGTAAATTTATTGTAAATTAACCCCTTTTTAACTAAAATACATGTACCTCCTCTACATTTATCTCTATTGTATGATGTAGCAAATTCGTAGTCATTCATAGTTACGAATTTTTCACGCCCGTCCTTTAGAAATGATTCTGAAAAACACATTACATCCGGGTGTTTATTTTGTTGTTTAAGTTCCTCAAGCGTTACTTCTAATATGTCTTTTTTATCTAGAATACTTGCTATATTTTGGTGAAAAATTTTGAACTCATTATTTTTATCTCTCTTCATTTTTGACCTTAACGTTTATGATGCAAATTACTTTGCACTCCTTTCTCTAAATTTGATATCGCATTGGAAAATAATAATTTATAGTTGTCTCAAAAGCTACATTACAGCCTAGTAGCGTATTCTCATGAATATTGTATAAATTATTTTATAATAGAGATATATCCAAAAAGCTTTACGTTCGCCGCACCTTTCGCATGATTTTCAAGCTGTCTTCCAGCCATTAATAATCATTAGTCTGCTATCGCCGGTTTATTGTGGCTGCGGCCACAGAACATCGCAAATTATGACATTAATTTTATAATTATTATTGTGTCGAGCACAAAAGACGGGCGTACAAAAACACGTAAGCTCCTAGTCATTGTTCAGCCCGAAAACAATGAATGATTGTTCGAAACTGGTTGGAAAATGACTTGGGGGAAAACTGTCGCTCTGTTTCAAGTAGACTACTAAAATGCCTCTGGTTTTTAAATTGGCACAATTTTTTGTTTTACTTTATTCTAAATTTGAGTTGTGGTGTAGTTATTATATTAATGGATTTTAGAACATAGTTTACTGGTTGGTGTATAATTTAACTAAGTATTATAGCATTTGTATGTGATTGTATAACTACACTGGTATTTCAGTTCGTACTATAGAAAATGTTACGAGAAAAACATCAAATCCTTTTCGTAATCAATTAGTGCTTACGGTACAAATTGTTAGAAAAGATAACGCTAACTACAAGGTAGTTGACTAACTGCCACCGGCAGTTACCTGCTTACTCATTCATGTTCCTAAAGTTTCCGCCTCATGATTACAGCTTGCATTTATGAAACACTTATAGGTCAGAAACAAAGTTATACTAAATTTAATTTCAAATTATTTCTTTTGTCATTATCCATTAGCAGATTTTTTCTTTGGCCAGTTTGAAGTTTCTACATTGTCGTATATATCATGTTAAAATGGGTTATAAACCTAATGCCCTTCGCTTCCTGCAAACAAGATAACAATAAAAATTCCATTGTTATGAACCAATTATGGTTTCCGCGCAGGTGAAGGGATGTACTTACTATAATTATGAACATGCAAGTGAAGAGTTGGTCACACATAAAACAAATCCAATGTAAAGCTAGAAAATGCTAGCTGTACAATACAGTCTTTGTTGCATATAAAATTACTAAAGAATTACTTCGCCTCTACCATGAGATTTTATTTATGATGCTAGGCTAGCGTCTGCGTAAAACAATATTATGTTAATATGGAATGGAAGATGTAGACGAAATAGTAAATTTTTTTAATAGTAAAATTACTAACAGTTTTGATGAGTATGTGCCCAAAAAAAAATAAACAGACTTAGAAATAAGTATGTTTACCCACAATGGTACACAACAGTTATTATAAGTGCTTTAAAATCAAAAAGTAGTCTGCACAAGAAATATAAGCAAACGAAAGATGTCAAATATTATCAGGAGTTTGCTAGTTGTAGGGCAAAAATTAAAAAGGATATTGAAGTAGCACATCGCCAACATATGGAAAAAATACAGTCACAGTTTTGTACAGATCCTAAGTCTTTTTGGGATTATTTGAGATCACTGAGAGGAACTTCGGGTGGATCTACTATTACTAAAGACGGTAGGCAACTTAAAGAAGAGGAATGTACTAAGGAGTTTGCCGCATATTTCGAGTCAGTATACAGTAAGGAACCTGCAACGCTGGATGTCGCCGAGGCAGTGGCGGCCAGCTCGGCAACAAATGCTAGAGTACACTTGGTCGATTTTAGTCTGGAAGACGTAAACAGGGCTCTCACGAGATTGAAGCCAAAACGATCAGCTGGGCCTGACGGTATACCAGCATTTGTTTTAAGGGATTGTCGTGGTGTTTTGGCTAGACCTCTTCAGCACATTTATAACTTGTGTCTGGGTCAAGCCAAATTTCCAGATTTATGGAAAATAAGTCGTGTAATACCAGTACCTAAAGGTAGAGCGCGCCAGGATGTTAACAATTTCAGACCAGTGGCGGTCTTATCGGCTCCTGCTAAAGTGTTTGAGTCAGCTACTCATTGCCAGGTTTATGGGCAGGTGAAGGGACTACTTACTGAGGCGCAACATGGATTTCGACCGGAACGTAGTACAGCAACAAATTTGTTGAATTTTATAAAGGATGTAATACCCGCCGTGGATTCAGGCTCGCAGGTGGACGTTGGGTATTTTGATTTCCAGAAGGCTTTCGATACCGTGGATAATGATGTTTTGCTCATAAAATTAGCTGAGTTAGGTTGTACACCCAAAGTGCTCCAGTTTTTTGCTAGTTACATGCGGAACCGACGGCAGTATGTTGATTATAGAGGATGCGAATCGGAGCCGTACTACACTAGGTCTGGCGTGAATCAGGGAAGTACACTGGGTCCTCTAAATTTCCTCATATTTGTCAATGATTTGCCAAATGTTGTGGAACATAGTACGTGTCTTTTATTTGCTGATGATCTAAAGGTTTTCATTGAGGTAAAATCTTCTTTTGACTGTGATCGTTTGCAGGAGGATATAGGGAGATTGGTTCGTTGGAGTGAGCAAAATAAACTTTCCTTCAATGCATCCAAATGCTCGGTGGTGTCTTTTAGTAAGTCGCGATCACCCATAACCTATCAATATAAAGTAAATGATGTGCCAATGCAACGGGTAACACAGGTGCGAGATCTGGGAGTTTCGATTACATCACAAGTAAACTTCAGCAATCATATCATGGATGTATGCAAAAAGGCGTTCAGAAATTTGGGGTTCTTACTCCGACAAACCAAGGACTTTTCTAGCATTACAGCCATTCGAGCACTATATAACGCACTAGTAAGGAGTCAACTTGAAAATAACTCTGTAGTATGGGCGCCCTATGAAGACAAATACATCACTATGTTGGAGCGTATTCAAAATAAATTTGTAAGGCACCTATACAGGAAACTATATGGAGTTTATCATTTTTACCCACTCATGTACCCTACACTATTTGTGTTGGGAATGGTTGGGTATAATGAGTTGAGAGTTAGGAGAGAATTAGCACTAGCTGTTTATGTGTTTAAGTTACTCAGAGGGATAGTACAGCAGCCCGGTCTTCTTCAGCTTATATTTTTTAATGTTCCAAAGGGATATGCACAACGGCGAAGGCGACCTCCACTTCTGGCGGTACCAACAGCCAGAACTAACTTATTAAAAAAAGTTCTGTATGTGCGCACTATTCACGTTTTGAACGAAGTGCATGGTCGTATTGACATATTTTCGTGTTCATTGAGTGAATTCGCCAGAGCTACTTTATACAGTTTAAGTTATTTGACACGTTAGTTTATTAAATTCATATTTATTTGACATGTCATTTTATTTATAGTTCTAAGTAGAAAAAAAAAAAAAAAAATAATATATACTAATTCAAAGTTTACCCATTAAGGTGGATGTGTTAAATTAAATTATTTGTGATATTTTGTTTATTGTTGAATAATGCATGTTTTATTTAAATGGTATTAAGAAATAAGTAATTAATTGGCAATATTATATTATTATTTTAAATTATGTCTGCTGTATCGCATTGGGTGTGTACCTGTAAGGATATTGCATGTATGTATATGAAATAAATAAATAAAAATAAATAAATAAATGTTTTTAGTTACAACCCTCTAAGGCCTAGGGACGCTCTACATATTTTGCATACAAAATTGTTAACGCGGTCGCTAGCGGCTGCGTTAATCGAAATCTCGTGGTAGTGGAACACTAAACCAAAGAGAACTAGAAAGATAAATGCGTAAGAAGCGGTATTTCTGTCTTCCAGAAGGCAATATGGTTAATACATCTGACTTTGCTTTTGCACTATCTGTATTCCATGATGTAGAGCAGTGCAACAAGAGCACAGTTAATACGATAATTGTAGCTTGAGACAACTGCCGCTTCTAGCTATATTATTTAAAGTTGTCCAGGTGAAGCATTGTTGCAATATAAGCCGCGTGTAGGTGGGCATGTCTACTGCGTCCACCTGCAGATGGGCAGCGAGGCGCCATGTCCACGGGGACGCTGCCCGTGTTCCTCGTATTACTGGCTGTTGGATATGGACTAAAACATAAACCTGTAAGTCTTTGTCCATGAGACAAACATTTTTGACGTCGACTTTTACTTAATTTAATTGAGCTAGCAGATAACTAGGATAGGTAATCACAGCATACCTAGCTACAGAAAACAAATACAAATCAAAATACAAATGTAAATCTAGACGCATCATCAACATAGGGAGGACACAGTGTAACGATTCCTTTAGTTGACTTAGCTCAAGGGCTCGTATTGAAGCACTTAACAAATGTAATAAATACAGTCACCCCATAACCATTTAGATGCGACCGTGGCACCTTGACACAGCACATCAATTTTTCGCGACACGCAAGTTTATGAAATGCCTAAACATGGAGGTGATGGATGAATGTCGGAAGGAAGATCTCGAGACGCGTTTCTCACAACTATTGCTCAAAGTCTTCGTCTGAGAATTTCAAATGCTTATGCTACTTAACAATTTGTTTCCATTTTCACACGATTCGGGGTTTATACGTAACTTGTGCATAAAGTACGTGTACAAAACTTATAGGTATTCGTATGTAATATTCAGAAAGTATTTTTCGTGTGTTCTTTATTAGGTAACTAAAATAATATACGTACCGACACACTATTAGCTTCTTGGTGCATTGTCTGATCAAACAATTTGTACTTCACTTTTACTTTGAACAAACGACTTTCACGCTTAATAAATAGTAAAACATCTCTACTTACTTGTTCATTGGTCAGAACATATCCTAAAACATAACGTAGGCTTATTCCCTTCTAAAGATACTAATATTTTTTTCGTCATTAAAATGTTTATTCATAATTGACACATAAATATTACACAGAAATAAAATACAAATATCTATGATACTAAATAAAATACCTATTCATTGAATGAATTTAAATAAGAATTAAAGAAATGGCTAATTGATAAAGCTTTCTATACAGTTAGTGAATATTTTGACTCTTTCAGAATTGAATGATATTTTGTTGTTGGTAAGTTCCTAAATTGTTGACATTTTTCTGACTTTTACTTAAATTTGAATTTATAAGTTTAAATGGATTATTAATTACATTAACTGTTTTCCATACCAGTGTCTGGTGAAATGTGAGAAACCTGACATTTTTTTTTGATATCTATATGTGTACCACATTTTTAGCAAAATAAATATATTTGTATTTTTCAAACTAGACTCGTGACATGA
Source organism: Euzophera pinguis (assembly GCA_947363495.1). Classification (NCBI taxonomy): domain Eukaryota; kingdom Metazoa; phylum Arthropoda; class Insecta; order Lepidoptera; family Pyralidae; genus Euzophera; species Euzophera pinguis. The sequence continues at coordinate 9,347,675 of OX376155.1, forward strand.
ATCGCATAGGTTCATCCAAACTGACGCGAATCCCGCGCGACGTGCGGGACGCACATAGAAATAAGAATATATAGAAGTGTCATTAGCAGGCCAGTTAACTTTGGCATACGCTACGGCACTTCTACCGATTCTTATTTCTGTGGGAGTCCCGCCAGTCGCGCGGGATTCGCGTCAGTATGAAGTCCTTTAGGTTTTTTCTTAATATTTTTTTTAAATATGCTTACTTTGATAATAAAGAAGTGAAATAGTTTCATCTCTAACTTCAAAAACTAGCTACCATTCCTTTAAAACCCACTAATTGTAAAAGTCAGTAAGTCAGGCCATGAAAAAAAATATAACAACAAGCAATATAATTTCCAAAAAAAGAAGTAAGTAAAATATCGGTGTGGGGTTTGTTGGAAACGAACCAATTCCATTTAAATTAATATTTAACATTATGATACAAGTTGATGCGCAATGGGTGAGTCCCGATGGAATCACGACTTAATATTTTCTTTGAGAACGTTATCCTATTTTTAATATTGAAACGACTTATTTTCCCTACGGTGCTCACAAAGGTAACGCGCGTAGATCAAGAGACAGAGGCACAGTAGTGACTGAATAATAATGATCTAATGCAGCCTATATGAATACATAAAATCTTGAAAAGGTACTTCTTAGTATCTTCAATAATTTTCTTCCTATAAAAAAAAAAAAACCAACTATCTAATGCAGAATTTCGCACACTATATCGTCAGCGATTTTATTTTCAGTACTTTTTTTCAAATATCTTATTTAACGCTTTCTAGGACATGGATACACATATATTTTTTATATTTTTCATTTTACAGTTTCTGTAATAAGTAAAATTTATGCCATTTTGTACATTTATAACACGTTTACCATTTAACGTTACTAATAGCTGCGTAATAATCGACTTTTTCCTTCGTATAGATTAGAGATCACAGAGAATATCTGCAAATTGATTTTGACTGTACCAGTTTTGTATATTTGCAGGTTTTTAGTGAAGAAATCAAAGAAATAATCCAGCATGTACACAACGAGTGCGTCGGCAAGACCGGGGTCGCCGAGGGTGGGTTTACATCACAAACATTTTATTTGCCCTTTGAATGCGTATGCGAATGACGGAAACAATCGTTGTAGCTTAGCTGATGCCATAGCCACTGTCAGATTTAGAAGTGGCTTTATTAGGGTTATTAGAATGAATTTGTCTATGGGAAAAAAGCCTCAATGTTTGTACCTTTCTAATGCTGATCTGGTAAGTATCGGTTTACGTTAAAGAGAAAGTTCAAAGTCTTGCAGTTAGCTTTGGTAATCGCGGAATACAACCAGGAAAATTTTGAGATCATTATTAAGTTCTATTAGGTATTCATTTTAGAAATATTTTTAAGTAATCCGTAGTCTCTGCCTACCCCTACGGGGAAAAGGCGTGATATGAGAGAGTTAAAAACATAATTTTATTTTTTTCCAAATCTTTCAAAACAGAATTAAATTTTTCTGTGTTAGTCAGCTCGGAAAAGGTTTTAATCTGTATGTGCATTTTTACTGAATACAATTGCTGCAATGCTTATCAGTATAGGTTGCGTCTATCTGAAAAAAATATTTGAAAGCATAAGAAAGAAAGTTTATTTTGTACAAATAATACCATAATGGTTGAAAATTAGCTAGTGTGTACAAAAATAGGCTCGTTTGCCCATCTCTAACGTTTATTGTTGTCTCTCCTCAGAGGATATAGCGAATTGCGAAAACGGCATATTTAAAGACGACGTGAAATTGAAGTGCTATATGTTTTGCTTGTTGGAGGAAGCAAACCTCGTGAGTCTCTTTTGTTTATTTGTTTCACTTCAGCTACCGAATTATTAATAGTACTAATGCTTCAGCTGATGCTAGTGAAATTAAAAACAAACATGGATGCCATTTATTTTAATTCAATTTATCTTTGAATACAAAAGTCCTGTTATTAAGACATTATGTAATTCTGCAAACAAGTTATCGGCGTTTTAATGATCTATTCTATTTGCACTTACAATTTTGTGAGATTTTGCATTTTTTTGACGTCAACTTTCAACTTACTATAAAAACATATAAAAAAAGGATTTCTAAAACACACATTTTCGATGATATTAAGGAAATGTATATTTTTTTCTGAAATGTGTGCCAAATATAAACTTATTCTAGGTACTAGCTGTTTCCCGCGGCTCTACCCGCATCTAAAAAAGTATCTTATGTTTGACCCCGGGGCTTCAATTATATACATAACTATACAAAGCTTCATCAAAATCGGTACAGAGGTTTAGCCGTGAAATCGTAACAGACATACATAGTTTGCATTTTTAATATTAGTATTGAAGTATTATGGCACATTTAATAGAAACTGCATGAAATGACGGATTTAATTATAAATATTTTTTCTGTTTTATAGGTGGACGAAGAAGATGCCGTAGATTACGACATGTTAGTCAGTCTTATACCAGAGGAGTACTCCGAAAGAGCCTCGAAAATGATATTCGGGTGCAAACATTTAGGTTAGTAGTAAATTATATAAGGTGTCTTTTAGTGACGTATTCAGTATGCGAAACTTAATTACTGTGTATAGAACGTAAAAAAAGGATTCCTCCTCCATTAAAAAATCTTGTCTGCTGATCTGTGCAATGTTGCTTTTTCGTATTTTTCAAGCATTTTTTATAGAAAGTAGTCTTTTTTCACGTACGGAATACACTTTTTATTGAATTGTTGGCTTTTTATCGTGTTTAAATGACCAAACTTAGAGCATAGAGATGATAACCTCGACAAATAAAATATAGTAAATTACAAGAACTTTATTTAAAAAAAAAATCAGCAATTATTAATATCAGTATTCATGTTTCAGATACCAACGATAAAGATAAATGTCAAAGAGCATTCGATGTTCACAAATGTTCGTACGACAAGGACCCTGATGTAAGTGTTATTGCTTTTTTAAATAATCTGAAGTACATATTTTACAACTGAAATAAATTGTCAAATAAAAAAGTTATTGGCTGATCTTAACAATAAAATTTACAATGTTCTTACATAGTTTCTAAAATGACTTATTTCAACACTAGCTTTTTCCCGCAGCTCCGCCTGCGTCTTCAACTATATTCATACCAAATTTCATCAAAATTTGTTCAGCGGTTTGGCCGTGAAAGCGTAACAGACAGACAGGCAGACAGACTTTCGCATTTATAATATTAGTATGGAAGTATGGATAACAATAAGGTAGCTAAAATGTATTCAAAAAGAAATAAAATGAATAAAGGTAGGTAACAAAATTTTTACAATCATCATCATGTCGTGTTGGTTACATTTTCAAACGACCATGTACACCCTGGTGTGAGAGTTGTGCGGAACCGCCTTTCGGCCTCTGACGTGGTTCCGTCAACGTTTAATTTTAACAATGAAGTAAATACAAAATAATTTTTGTATTTCTTTGTTACAGTTCTACTTTTTATTCTAAGGCGCTCATTGAGATTTCATAATTGGGGAGATTTTGGTACAATAATTAAACAGTTTGAAAGCAAAGTATGACTTTTTATTATAGGTTTAAGTTTATATGTAAATACTTTGGTATTCGAAAATGACTTCACAGCAGCAAACTGTCAGAAAGTAGGGAAATACACGTCCGGAATAACCGAGTGCGGTTACTATTAGTCGTCGTGTCCATAACACATCTTTACCTTTTACAAGATTGACATTGATTGGGGCATTAGGATGCCCCATAGCACTACAAACTTCTAAGTAATTATCATTTTTGTTTTATTGATTAGACAATAACCCGTCTTTGATAAAAGTAGAGTTTATTATTTTAATATGAAAGTACAAAATACAGCAGCACAAAATTATAAAAAAAAGGAATCGTAATGGCATCGCAGGAAAAAATATGATACCTAAGTATTTAATTTTACAGTTAGATGAAATGTTTTGGTACTTGTAAATAAAGACGTAATTTGGAGTTAGCCGCGGGCCCTCAGCTCGTCTATTTTTTATGAAATCTCGCTCAAATTTATTCAGATCTTGAAAGAAGTATAATGCTGGGGAATTAATTTGCTTCACGAGAAATAATTTGTTCGAGGAAAATAAATGAGTTCGAATCTTGTAAAACGTGTAATTGTGATCTTTAGTAAAATTAAATTCAAAGGAACTCATTCCAAGTAGACGTTTTTAAAATCGAGTTTACCGAGGAACCGCTTAGCGCGAATGTTTGTTTATGCGAATGTTTATGAAATTTATTATTTAGGAGATTTTTTTTGATTTTGTGAATTTGACTGTTTTATCTTTTTGCGTAAAATTATACCGAATTGAGTTAATGCAGTTAGTGAAAAATATTAGCATCGTATTATTTGTGTACTTCTAAAATTCATGAAGGTATACGAATGAAAAAGTACACAATTATTCTTGCAGTATAAAAACGGTTAAAAGAATGAATTGCCTAGTAAGATAACGACTTATCATAGTGTTACGAAATCAAAAATAAATAAAAATAAAATGCGGCCCGCGGAAGTTTGAGTAGCGCTGTCCGCGGAAAATTCTCGTACAATCGTCGCGTGTTTCCATACGGGAATAATATCGCGAACGATCTAGTACATCGATTATCTCGCTCTGACATATTGCTTTGTCTCGCTCTCGCACTTCTAGTATGTACTAAGGGAACGAGACAGAGAGTATCCCTCTCTCTCTATTCCGGAGTAGTTGTGATCTTTCTAGAAACTTATGGAGCGGGTTTCCCGGGCCATATAAATATCGGAAGGTGCCTCAGGAGGGCAGTTCTAATTTAACTGAGCTACAAGTGCGATCAAGAAGCGATATCCGGAGCGAATAACAAGTGATACAAGCGACCTCGGCAAGTTATAGTGACTGTGATTAGCAAGTGTTTTGGACATTGTTAGTGATAAGTGAAGTGAAGTGACGTCGGCGACCATCCTTGTGGGAATAAACGTTTTTAAGAGTCATCAGGTCTTTTTCTCCAAATTGCGAACCCCGAGCTCGTAACAATAGGTTTATTTTATTTATAGGTAGAATAACCAATATCAAATTGCAGGTGAAGTAATGGTTATTTTAACTCTCCCATTCTCTCCTTTTGTGCGTTTTCTCGAAAACGGCAAGATTATAAGATCATTTAGCTATTTCTAAATATTATTACAAATTATGCGGTGCTTCAAATTTGTAATTACAGTTTAATAAGTTGTAATCTCGAAAAATTCGAGTACATAAGGCGAAAGGAAGAGATACCTGTACAGCCGTTTTAATAATCTCAAATTAATTTTGATATTCATTAGTAAACAGACTTATTTAGAAAATGAAATGGCTGCCGAAGCTGTCATAAATAGTGGTTAAATGTGGTTCGCGTTAAAGTGTGCGTTTAAGTGTGTTAAGGCATACTTAAAAAAATGCCGAAGTGTTTCTACACAGCGATATTTTTTAAAATAATTTTATTAGATTTACAGATGTTGTTTTTGTCGTCTGTAAGTACTGCCAAATTATTTGGGGAGTCGTCGCATCGATAAAGTCCTAGTAGTATCGTAATAAAATAATAATGAAGTGTCCCTCTCAGACAAGTGAACTGAAAGGTTTGTAACCTCAATTATAATAAAAGAGCACGTTATTTAACAGCAAAACGACATTCAAAAGACGGAAAAACCGAGGGTCGGAACATCTGCACATAAAGAGGCAATTTGGAGATTGCCGGGGGCGCGCCACCACCGCGCAGAATTGTACTCAAATGTATTCAAAATTAAAAAAAAAACGAGCATATTGCGAAGAAATTCATTGCGGTAAAATACTAGTATATAAAAACAGTAGTAACTTATTAATGTGGATAGCAGAGTATTCGCGGTTGGACCCTAACTGCAGTGCTTTGACGACGTAAAGCCAAGTAACGACGGTTTCTTGAGCGCGAGATGTCATCGCGTGAATTCAGTAAGTCTTTTATTGGCGGTGTTCTGTGTGTAATTATAAAACCAGATTCTCGTTGTAGTGTTATACACAGAGTATCAATAAAAAAAAAATGAAATCGATTTATTTGTTTTTTAGGTTTAGTAGTTTCTGTTGTACCTACATAATTATTTTATAATACAATTACGAAACCCCAAAAATAAATCATATACCTAGTAAATGAAAAGCCGGAATCAGAGCCGGCAGCCGGTCCGGCGGATATCGCAATTTGGCGCCGGACTGCGGTAATGACGACGCCGGGTGGCCGCCGCGACGTACGTGCCTCTTATTGCTGATCACCAGTATTATAATCACCTGCTATTTTGCTCGCCTATGTATCTGTTTACTTTGTAAAACAGACAGTTCAGTTACAGATTGAAAATACAATAGGCAACTCGTGTAGAATAGCACTATGACGCTCTCTCGTTTCGGAGGCCAATATCCACTTCGGGTCGCTAAGCCAACGGAGTAAGTAAGGTATCATTGATTAAAAACAATAAAAATACATCGAATCGCTAAGAAAAATAATAACTTCATCATCATCATTTGGCCTATGTCCAGCAGTGGACTGACAGCCCGTCAGTCCACTGCTGGACATAGGCCTCTCCTAATGATTTCTAAAATTACCGGTTGTAAGTTGTAAACAGTAACATTGATTTGGTAATAATCTTACTTTTTTATTCATCCACTGGTAGAAAGTTAGTGATACATAAACAGCAAAAGAAGCAAGCTGTTTTAGTAAGAGCTATAGAAAATATCATAATTTGGCGCCAGACCGCTATAATGATAATGACGGTCTTGTACTACGCTTTCCTTATAGGTGATCATCTCTTTATGAATTTTGAGAATATATTTATTTACACTTAATGACGATGATGATGTAGGATATGAATTACTCATGAACGACTAAAAAAAGTATGTTGATTATTCGACTTGTGATTTCAATGCTGGTGGCTGCTGATGTCCGTCTTATACACTACGTAGAGAAAAGTAAACGCTATTCGGCGCAGACATGCAACTGGGGTTCTTGTCTTGGTACTAATTTATTCTTTAACTTTTAAAAGAATACCATATTTAAAACTTGTTCCAAACGCCCTTTTACAACGTTTGATCACGCACACAACGGTAATAAAGGTGAAGCTAAATCTAACATGCAGATTTATTAAACATGTTAAAAAAACATCAAAGGAGGAGGAGGAGCTCGTTAGTCGAGCGCGACCCGCGTATCCGTAGCGTATGCGCGTGTCAAGTGACGGCGTGACGCGACCACTATTGGATTGGTCGCGGTTTAGTGGCATATTCTATCTTGAGCTCCTCCGTGCTTCAGAAGGCACGTTAAGCTGTTGGTCCCGGCAGTCGTTAGGCTGTGTCAGAAGCCTTGAGGCAGCCTGAAATTTCTGACAGTGTTGGCCACTAACACACCTCGGGTCATGTTCCTGTTGGTCTGGTTTCCCTGTAAAAAGGGTTACGGAGGTCAGACGGCAGTCGCTCTATTGTAATAACCAGTGCCGCCAAATCTAGGACCATGATTTACAGCGTACCCTAGGCTCCGAAGCGTAAGCTGACGACGCAACTAGGAATACACGCTAGGATGATGATGTTAAAAAACATCAAAGCAATAACATCAAGTATATTGCTTCATTTTTTACCAATATTTGTGACATAATTTATATGATAATACAGCCGTCCACTAGGAAAGTTGCCCGAGGGACCCGCGGCCACCGGTCTTGCTTTAATTATTCCACTATGCCCTCATTCTGAATATTAATACGTGTCCACAATTGTGAACTGATTTGATAATCACAAACGTGACATCAAAATACAGTCCTTTAAGTTTAAATAGTCTACATTAATACATATTTTTATAAAACTTGGCATGTCACCGGAAAATACAAGAATCGTAAGTTGATCAATTTACGAGTTAGTTGATTGACTTTCGGAAAATAATAAACTGCAGTTGAAATGTATTATTTAACGCATGTAAATCAGTGAATTGATTAATTTACGGCGTCTTGTCGTTAAATGATCCTACGAAAGCGAGGTGTACGTTGATTGGTTGAACGACTCACGAAAATGTGTAATTTTCCGGTGACAGATATATACATAACAATAATTTAAAATTCAGTAATATGTATAACATAAGCACATATGTATATGCAGCAGAACATTTTCATCTTCTGATAAGTAAGGCGTAGAATTTATAATAGTAGTAGACAAGAACAGGTACTAACAACTGACTTGACAAACAATTGTTATAAGTATTTTTCTCCTGTAATATAAAAGTTTAATAAATAAACAGTGGTGACAACATTTATTAAGTGTAAGCTGGGGATGCAACATGGAAACACGCCAAAATTAAGAAACTAAATGTGCAATGGTAAGTATTTTCATAATGTTATTGCTGTTTCAAAACATCATACGTTTTGAATTTGATACATTTTATTGACGTGATGCGGGGACGTTAGTGAAACAAACCAATTATCCAAATAAATTGAGTTAGCCCCCACGGGCAGCCCCCACGTCATAGTTCCCTCAAAGGAAGCGAGTTATGCTCCTTCGGAAAGGTGTTTGTTTTGGAGGCGCGCCGCAAAATGAATATTGATGACTTCATGGGGCCCGGAGATGATTTGCTGAAAAATTAGCTTCTTTTCATCGTTTTATTGCCGCGCATCGTTTGGGAAGTGAGAGTGATGAAGACTAATATTACCGTTAATTTTGCTTAGTAACGGTAAATACAGATTTATTTTTTGGCATTTCATTTTCAATATTTTACTTTAATGGATGTGAATATTCGAATTTACTTCTCAGTTTGGATGAATATGGAATAATGTGTATCTCCATTCCAGCGATTTTCCAATTGCATACTAAACTCGCTTGCATTTGCATTACTTGGTTTCAAAACGCACTTAGACTTTGAAGAGAAGAGATTGTTGAATTAGATAAGAACAAGAAAAGTTTGGATACGATAAAGTCCACCTGCGACCATGAACGCTGTAAAGTGTGTAAATAAATAAGTATTTAATAAATGCGATAAAAACCATATTAAGACTGTTTAATATACGATTTATGTAGTTTATGTGTTTTATTTAATAAAAACTATGTACTTCAACTCCCAGAATATAATCTGTAGCAAGCTGTGAACCTTTTGATTGTGGACGTGCGTCATCTTGGCTAGCTTTCTGACCGGAAGACACAATTTATATGCAAATTGAGCACAAGATACAAGCCACTGATGTCGCCGGGTGTCGGTCCTCACCGCGCACGCCCACTGTGATACGCATACGCCTTCTGTTTATCATTTCTGAAGTTACTTTGTACGGAGAATCTTATTATGAAGATGCTGAGATAACTATTTGAAACAATTTTTTTTTTATTTGGAAATTATTTTGATTCGAGAATATTAAAAGACCTCAATAAAAAATATACTAGATGCAAAATAAGATATATTCATACTTAATACTAACTGTTTCTCACAGCTCCGCCTGCCCCAAAAAGTAGCCTGTTGGACCCCGGGTCTTCAACTTTCATCAAAATCCGTTCAGCTATTTGGCTGTGAAAGCGTAACAGACAGACAGATAGACAGACATACCTTTCCAATTTATACTATAATTAAATAGGTATTTATATGCAAAAGCATTGCCCAACGAAGTAGTGTGTTACTGGCTACTTTTGGAGTCTCTCTATTTTGGCTGAAAATTCCCTCCAGTGGTTTCTATCACTGTGTAATGTAAATTTTTGTCCGTATACGTATTGATGCAATTTGGTTAATGCAAAGACAATACCAAGAGCTTCTTTATCAATCGTCGATTAACGACGTTCAGTTTCTGATAGTGTTCTAGATGCATATATGTAATTTTTATTTATAAAGCTTTTCCTATGACAGAAAGTACAACACCTGGATTATATAACATTTCTACAGATATGATATTCAGTTTTAGAGGAATCATTACTTTAGTGACAGAGTGTAGTAAATTTATTAGAAATGTATGCACGCTGTTATTTTTAGCTGGTAAGTGATCTCGACTACTGAATATAAACCTTGTTTTAAAGTCCCTCATATTTGCTTTTCCCGTTGTAATATATACTTTTTCGAAATGATTTTCTTTTCCGCATGCTTTGCACGTTTGACCCTTTGCGTGACACAAAATATGCATCTTTTGTTTTGATTTCTATTAAAATCTTTTTGTGAGAAGTTTTTTAGACGTGGTTGTTTACGTAACTTGTTTACATTAGTGCCTAATTCAGGCTGATAATTTATATTTGATAATTTTCTGACTTTGCGTGACAGCCTGTTCGAGTTTTACAGCTACTTAGAACATCAGATAGTTTCGTTTCGATGTTCTGTCTGTATCGTGTTCCGAATGAGTTTATGTTCATTAGGTTAGGTTAGGTTAGGTCATATGTTTTCTTTCCATAATACTCGGTCAAAACCGACACAAGTTCATTGTATGATTTTGTTGTAACATTCGCGGGACGAAAATAACCAACAAGTACCTTGAATCCTTTTGGTCCGAGTCTTGAAAATAATAAATTCTTATATTTTGTTTCTGTTTTAACCGTAAGAAGACCGTGTAAGTCGAGCTCAATAGCAAACCTTTGTATGTAATAGTCTCATTCATCCGTTGACATCCTCGTCGCCAGAAATTATATCCATACTAATATTATGAATGCGAAAGTCTGTCTGTCTTTCTGTCTGTCTGTCTGTTAAGCTTTCACGGCCAAACCGCTGAACGGATTTTGATGAAATTTGGTATGAATATGGTTGAAGACCCGGGGTCAAACATAGGCTACTTTTGGATGCAGGTGGAGCTGCGGGAAACAGCTAGTGTAGTATAATTATTAAATAAACAATGTTGAGAAAAATTCCATGTTTATTATTTATTCGTGTCGAGATGACAATGTCAAAACAAAGAGAAACAGATTTGAAAAGAGTATATATACTTACAGACAGCAAAAATTTCCTAAACATTATTGTATTGGTGTAAACCAGAAAGACATTGCAATTATTTCTTGTCAATACTGGCACTCAATAATTGATGCATGACATAATGTAAATGGGCCTTTAAACGCTTAATTAAAATGTAAACTGGATGCAAAATAAGATACATTCATATTTAACATGACCGGCAACCGGCGACATCAGTGGCTTGCATCTTGTGTTCAATTTGCATAATTATATATATATATACTTACTAGCTTTTCTCGCAGCTCTACCTGCGTCAAAAAGAAGCCTATGTTTGACCCCGGGTCTTCAACTATATTCATACCAAATTTCATCAAAATCCGTTCAGCGGTTTGGCCGTGAAACCTTAACAGACAGGCAGACAGAAAGACAGACAGACTTTCGCATTTATAATATTAAGTATGGATATAGTATGGATAGTATGGAAGTATGGATATACTAACTAGCTGTTTCTCGCAGCTCCGCCTGCCCCAAAAAGTAGCCTATGTTTGACCCCGGGTCTCCAACTATTTTCATATCAAATTTCATGTGAAAGCGTAACAGACAGATATACAGACAAACCTTTCAAATTATACTATAATAAAAGTATTTATATGCAAACTGAACGCAAGTTACAAGCCACTGGTGTCGCCGGGTGTCGGTCCTCACCGCGCGCGCCCACTGTTTAACGCATACGCCTACTCTTTATCATTTCTGAAGTTACTTTGAAGGAGAATTACATTATGGTAATGTTGAGATTGATTAGTTTTGAAAACTATTTTGAGTAGAGAATTTTAAACGCCTAATTAAAAAATATACTAGATGCAAAATAAAATATATTCTTATGTACTTAATATGTCAATGTTATTGTAAATATTAAGGAGATCTAGAATGAGAATTGATAACTATAATATTATTAATAGAAAATGGTTATTTTTCCTATCAATCCTTTCAAAAAATATAAAAATTGTATCATCAAGTCTTGTCTAGTTAGATAGTTAACTATAAAATAACCTATAACCATATAATATTATTTATGTGCGAACGTCTGTTAGTTACACTTACCCGGCCAAACCGTTGAATAGTTTTTGATGCAATTTGGTACGGACATAGTTGAAAACCCAGGGTCAAACATAGGCTTTTTAATACCGTCGAAGCCGCGGGAGCTAGTTATATAATAAAAAAAATATATTCTAAACTGCTTTGTTTTCAAAATAAAATAATCTTTCTTTTCCTCGCTATCCTTAGAGAAGCAAATGATAAGCTGAGCCTCCGGCACTGCGTTTGCGGTAACATTTACAGTAGGTATACCATATCCCATCGGGAGGATAAATATAAAAAATTGAAGATTTTATCTCGAAGTCAGGATATACCTTAACAAACTTGAAAAATGGGCGTTCGTAGCGCATTGTTAAGCTCGCCAGTAGAATCGTAGCAGCTGTGGACATTTGTTACGAAGTTAAGATAAGAAGATATCAACGGGTTGAATCAACTACAACAATTTACATTTTTCATATTACAACAAAACTTAATAAGTATTTATTATTCCCACAGAAAATCAGCCCGCAAATACCTACCACAAAATAATGGCAATATTTTCTTCTACTGTTTAATTTCTTTGTAAAATTTTTTCATGAAAAATACTAATGTAATGCGATGATGGAGTTTCCCAGCTTAAAAAAAAAAATATTTTAGAATTAGATATCTTTTAGTTGATGTTCCACTCTATTCGAATAGCGGCTGCTATCGCCAAAAGTACTGAGTATTGATATATCAAGCAGGTAGTCTGTCATTCTTCATCTACAAAACTGAGTTCTTATTAATGTACTTAACATTATCTTTTTGGAATTCCTCGCTGGAAGCTCCGAGATTTTCTAAATTGAGTTAGCTTTCTTCGCGTTATTTAGTCAATTATCTTACAAGGTCAGGCGGCATGGCACGACGTCACGTGCCTGCGTCTAGTTACAGTGATTGCATCTTCATTCAGAAGTCAACTAGACCAAATGCTGCCCAACTGCCGAACCAAGATGTCTTACAATTATGGATGTGACATTTTTACAGAAAATTATAAAAGTTGATGATTCGTACATCGTGTACACACAAGCGGTATACATAGTCGAGATAGTCTCATCGCGAGTGTTTAGAAAGATCTGAGTTAGAAAGATTCAAACCTGCTAAAATGGAAATGCTCAGGAGGCTTACACTCAACAGTGAGTTGAAAATGGTTGAAGAAGAAGAATTTGTATATATTACTTATCATGAGGTGTTTTGCCTGTCAAATATTCATTCGGTTGCTTTGAAACTCGGGATTCCAATATACTTGATATTTTTTGAAGTTACGAATAAATTTAATTCTACTGCTATTACATTTTGTTGGTCCAAACAAACTTTCGAGTCACTGAAAAAATATTACTCCCTTAATAATTATTGTAATAAGAAATCCTCTAATATCAATTTAAAGATTTAACTAGAATAGAAGAGATCAATCACACGTGTAATTTCAAAGTGTCAAAAATTACTTTAATCTTTTGCAACGGATATTCTCGAAGCCACCTCTTTTGACTTGGTTTCAAAGACCACCAAATGGCAGAAGACTTCCAAAGCATGTGGTCAACTTTTTGAATTTAGGAAACCTATTTACGGAAGTTCGATACGAAGTCATTCCGTAAGGGCCAAACGGAAGATCAAGATTTTTAAATTGTATGACTCATATGTCGAATGAAAATCTTTCAATATCGAACAATAATTAAATTATTCGACTCACACACATTTCAAAAATAGCACTCCAGCTCTGGCGGTTTGCTTTAAACTGCCAGCTTATGCCGAGGTGGGTAATTTTTTCTTCTTCGAAAAACGCTATGTGCTTTGTTAACTATGTTTTTTGAAAAATAAAATTCTTATTCTTAATACCACATCCGAATCGCGTGGTTCTTATTGTTAGTTCCGAGTTGACAGCGGCGCGCGGCGACCGTTGGCTAAGCCAATTAGTGTCCACTTGGGCAAACAGCGGCTCGTTAGCGGACTTGTGTGTTTTATTCAATTCAATTTGCCAGCTCCACTGCCACTTATTGATACGACATAGTTTCTTCGTCTCTCCTTAATTTGTTGCCGTCGCCGAAGCGCTGGACGCGAATCGAATGTAATTTCTTTTCTGTGGTTTCTTTTTGCCATGTTGCCGCCACGGTTTTAATTTAAAAAAAAAAACCTAGTTATATATTGTTATGATATAAAATACAAGATATTTGTGATTTTTCGGGAAACAAAACAATTAAAAACTATTCTTTAAGAAAATACTCGGATTAATCTTAACAAATAATTGACCAAATATATAACCGAAATTATTTATGTACACTGAATGCAAATATGTTAAAATATCTTGCTTATCATTCAAACTCATGGTTAATATTATTATCAACATCGTTTATTTATGTAACTATTCTGTACTCTTCTTTCTGTAACTTTCAAGTTTTAATAAAAATTTAACCTATTCGAAACCCAAATCGTTCGGTTTTAACATAACTTTAAAAGATTATAAAATTCATAATGTGCTAATTATTTTAATGTAATTCAAGTCAGGGGCGTCAATTAGGGACGTTCACGGCCCTTTTTAACCCTTCAAGGGATTTCGGTTACCCGCAAGTAACGCTGCGGTGTGGTTTGCTGGTGAAATCTACCATTCAAAGGTTAATGTGAGTTCTTGTAAGGGTAGCTTCCCACTTAATTAAGATTAAGCGTTTGATTACACGGGATTTGGTGATTATTATAAAGTTGCTTGAAGATTGTGTTACGGACAGATTTTTGTTGTCATAATTATTTTTATAGCTAATTGCATTATAATCTTTACTTTTAAACATTATAAGGATTAAAGATTCTTTATTTCTCAAAACAAGACCTGTGAGTCACTTACATGAGAAAACGAATATTACTTAATTTAAAAAATATATACAGTAGTTATTCACTTCCATCATAGAACGGTAATACAATGAAGAAAATAAGAATAAGTATCAACAAAACATATTGGTATGTAACTTACAAATTCCAGAATCAAGTCATGTCGGTATCCAAACTGGGTTTATCAAAATTATAAAATAGGTACAATCGGTATTATGCTTCCATACCTAATAGTTTTTTCCCAGTGTTTATGAGGATACGCGGCACTCAAATTAACTTAACTACACCTTATTGTTGCAAGTATTTCAATGTAGGTAGGTACGTAACCTATTATGAAAATAGTTTGGTTAAAATTAAACTTTCTAGTTACTTATAAATTGAGCCAATCTTATCTTAAATTCACTAAGTGTTTTGATATTTTTTATCATTGAGGGTAGACCGTTAAAAAGCTGTGCTCCCTCAAAGGTGAACATTTTCTTACCATAGTTTGTTCTAGTTTTAGGTAGAACCAAATAACTTGCGCGCCGTGTGCTGCGCTTGTGCGTCTGATGTAAATGAGTAAATGTGATTGAAGTATGGATGGCTTTATGTAATACTTTCCAAACGAGCAAGCAAGTATGATATTTATGTAACTGATTTAAGTTCATAAGTTTTGTTTCTTCATAAATCTTAGAAGTCGGAGTATGATAAGGGTAATTAAATAGTAACTTGATTATTTTATTTTGGGTCACTTGGATTTCAGATAATTTTGTTTTAGAGGCACTGCCCCATATTTCGATTAAATTAATTAAATGTGTCTTAATAAGGGAATTGTAAATATTGTAACGTAACTTACGCGGAATACAATGAATAATAGGACGCAAAGAACCTATTATAGAAGATAATCTTTTTTTTATTTGTTGCATATGTATGTTCCAATTCAATTGGTTGTCCATTAGAAGTCCTAGATATTTTTCATGTTTTTTTTCTTTTATGGGAATGTCATCAATTGTTAGTGGTCTATACGGAAGGATAGGTTTATTTTTTGCTCTAAATATAATGTAAGACGTTTTGGACGTATTTATTGTCAAAATATTATTTTTTAGCCAGATAGAAAGAGTATCGAGGTCTTGTTGTGCTGACGCTATGATATCTTTAATAGATGACCCAAAGTAAAACAAACATGTGTCATCTGCATATAAAGTTATATGATTTTTTAGCCCTATTTTGTTTATGTTATTTATATATACTAAAAACAATAGCGGGCCCAATATAGAGCCTTGCGGAATTCCATAAGTTATTGAAAGAGCCGTACTTTGATATTTATCTATTTTAACTATTTGTTGCCTGTTCCTCAGGTATGATTGAAACATTTTGAGCACATTACCAGTGATTCCAATTTTCGTCAACTTTTTAAGCAGACGTTTGTGACTTACTGTGTCGAATGTTTTTTTCAGGTCGATAAATACACCCAATGCTATGTTTCTGCTATCTATGTTTTGTCTGATTTTAGTCACTAAGTCAAGTGTTGCAGCCAAAGTATTACTTTTGGGTCTAAAACCAAATTGTCTGTCAGAAAGAAAATTAATGGACTATAAGTATGATTCTAGGCGATCTCGAAGCACTTTTTCTAGTATTTTAGCAAGAACAGGTAAGACGGAAATTGGACGATAATTACCCGGGTCTGTTTTCGTTCCCGATTTGTATATTGGACTTACTTTAGTAATTTTTAATGACTCGGGGAAGACACCTTCACTTAACAGGTTATTGATGCATTTTGTTAAATTATCCACTATTAAATTTTTAATGCACTTCATCGCCTTAGTGCTCATCCCGTCTAAACCCGTACTGGAGTTGGAATCTAGACCATCTATTATTTCTAAAATATGATCAGTAGAACATAGTTCAAATTTAGAGAATTCATGATTTCCAAGTGAATTTTTCCCTGGCCTAAGATCTCCATCGTCATTATTAGTATGAGAATGTATTTGTTTAGCTAACTGGGATCCTATAGTAGCAAAATATTCGTTAAATTTATTGCATATACCAAGAGGGTCGGTTATAGTCTCGTCACCTATTTCTAGTTTTGGGGGAACACAGCTTGATTTTACCTTATTATTCGACAGATAATTGATAATGTTCCAGGTCTTTTTGGAGTTATTTTTACATTTCACAAATTTTTCATGATAGTAATTTTTCTTAGCAGTCTTAATCATCTTTGCTACAGTTTGTCTTAACTTTATACACGAGTTCTTCAGAGTGTCATTCTCCGGATCAGCTTTGTGTGCAGCCCATAGCTTGTTACGTTGTTGAATGGCCTGTAGTATATCTTTTTGTATCCAATCCTTCTCTAGTAGGTTCAAGACTTTCGTTTTAACAGTTTTGCATTTTTCTATATGTTCTTTAATTTTAGATTCCAAGTCCACAAAATTTAATTCACTTTCTTCCAATTTCGTATTTTTTATTGTGTTGTATAAGTTTTCGTAGTTTAAGGCTTTGTAAGTCATGCATTGTTTTTGTGGGGGTTTCTGCCTTTTGAGCGATACATGTATCTGTCTGTGGTCGGACATTTGTGATTCTATTATCGCAAAGTGGTATTGTTCATTTTTTAAATTGGTGCTAACATGATCTAAAATGGACATTTTTTTGTCAGTTTTTCTTGTACAATATTCTTTCGTTTTTTTGTTGAGTAATTTGTAACCGGCTTCATTCAAGGTATTTGTGTATATCTTTTTTCTCTTATACTTTTCTAGTAAGTTGACATTAAAATCACCAAACACCAAGGCGCGCTTTCGTTGGTGCAGTTGAGAATCTAAGGTATCAATAAAATAATTAAAGTCTGTATCTCCTGGATAGTAGACTACACCAACATCCAGCCCATACTTTTCTAATTTAATCCATAGGAAGTTATTTTCTCCTGCGTAAACCGAGTCTAACATAGAATGCTGCAGGTCGTTATGCACATATGCAGATACCCCTCCACCTTTTTTATCAGTTCTGTAATTAAAGTAATGTGAGTAGTTAGGTAGATGTAGTCTGAGCCCTTGTTCATCCGATGTTATCCAGTTTTCAGTTATCAATATCACGTGGGTAAGGGTTGGTAAGGAGCGCAGAATACATTTGAGTTCATCTATTTTTCCTTCACTGCATGTACTTCGTGCATTTAGGTAAAGAAAATTCAATCGAGGTTTTGTAGTATGGAGATCTGCATAGTTATCTATAAACTGATATGTTATTTCATCTGCGATTTGTTTAGGGGCATAGAGTTTTTTGGGGTAGTTTTGATGATTTTAGGTGTGCCTCTTATGTATTTTATAGTGATGTCGGTCTCCCCACTCTTCTGTCGGCTAGCTAATTCGTTTTTTAGGTTGAGCATCAATTTTTGCTGAGACGGGGTTTGGTCGGAAAACATTTTGACATCATTGGGAAGGCTAGCTTTATTTCGTAATAATTCATATGCTGTGTCTTGATTATCGAAACATACTTTGACTCCTCGGATTTTGTTTTGGTTATATCTTCCCAAGTGAAAAATTTTTCTTGGGCAAGGCAAATCCTTGTCTTTTATCAATTTAGATATTGTATTCATAACAGCAAATGTATCATTAGATAGTCGTTCTTTCGCATCTATACATGTCGGTTCAGCTATACCAGTCAGGATGATATTTTTTTGTCTATTATTCCTCTCTTGCATCTCCCTGATCACAATTTCACTCGTCAACAGATTATCGTTTGCAGCGGAAGACAAGGTTGGTGAAGAGGTTTTGCAGTTATTAAGGTCAGTTTCCAGAGATTTTATCTTTTCTGCTCCCAGCGATATTTTATTTTCCAGTTGGGCTATTTGCGACTTAATCGTATTTTGTTCAGACGTGAGAGTAGAAATTGACTGCTGAATGTCACTTACATGTTTTGTAATTTCTTGTACACTGCTGCTAATAGTTGAAATACTTTGGACATTAGATGATTGGATTTCTGCGAGTTGATTTTTCATATCTGTTACACTACCCAAAGTTTCTTTGTTTACACCGATAACTCCTTCTACCATTTTGAATAGACGTGACATTTCCCTACGCATTTCTTTAATGTCATCTCGGCTGCATTGGCAGTCGGGGGGTTGTTTTCTTTTCCGGAATGTAATAAGAGGTTCCTCTGGTGGTATGACAATGGATGATAAATCAGGGAATGAGCGAGATTCCCCACCTCCTGGTTTAATAGGTGATCGAAATGTGCTCATTGTTTTTTATTTTTTTTTATTTATTTAATCAAAACTTAATTCTATCATCACAGAAAAAAACCAATTCGATAGAATAGCCATAATATTATACATATCAAAATCAATCTTGACATAACACATTTAGCGTCATTCTTGTGAACTCGCTCATAGAACAAGAAAAGATATCAATTTTTTTAGCAATCTGATTTAGTGCGCGAAGTGCTCGTGTCAGCGGCGCGTGACGTAGCAGCTGGGTGCGAGAACGCGGTATTTCTAGAAGCGGGGGTCGGCGACGTCGGCCCACGTACCTGTCAGGAAGGCACAACTTAACGATGCTAAGAATTTCTGGATTAGACGCACTACCGCGAATAAGTTTAAATATATATGACATTAAAGCCATGTCTCTGCGTACACGCAATTCCGTATATCCAACCATTCCCAGAACGAACAAGGTGGGATATTTAAGGGGGTAAAATGGATATACTCCATATTGTCTCATATATAAATATCTAATAAATTTATTCTGAATGCGCTCCAACATGAGACTATATTTAATATCATGCGGAGCCCAAACAACTGCATTCGATTCAAGGTAGCTTCTTACTAACGCGTTATATAACAAAGTGATGGCTTTAATGTTAGTGAAGCCATGTACTCGACGCAGTACTAAGCCTAAATTTCTGTATGCTTTTTTGGCTATCATATAAATGTGATTTTTAAATGATAGGTCGCTTGTAAATATCACACCTAAGTCCTTCACCTCTTTTACTCTTTGCATGCTTACATCTTCTATGGCATAGTCATATTCTATAGGAAGCCGCTTCTTAGTATATGTGACTATCCTACATTTTGAAGGATTAAACTGCAGTTGACTTGCCCGAGTCCACAAAACTACTCGGTTAATGTCCTCCTGTAAGCGCTCACAGTCTTCATTTGTGTTGACGCTCATTGACAGCTTAAGATCGTCGGCAAAGAGTAGACAATTCGAATATTGTAAGACTTTGGGCAATTCATTGATCATAATGGTGAATTCTAAAGGACCAATATTGGTTCCCTGATTTACTCCAGATCGAGCAAAATACGGCAATGACCGATACCCTGCATACTCTACGTACTGCTGCCTATCCCTCATATAATTGGCAAAGAAACCTAACAAGTGGGGCGTGCATCCTACGCCTGCCAACCTCTCCAGCAACACATCGTTATCCACCAAGTCAAAGGCTTTTCGGAAGTCAAAGTATCCTACGTCCACCTGTCCCCCGGCATCCACAGCTGGTACTATTCGAGCCATGTGATTCAGTAGGTTGGTTGTGGTGCTGCGCCCCGGTCGAAAACCATGCTGCTCATCACAAAGTTGAGACCTAACCTGCTCAAAAATACTCTTTTGAATTGCTGAATCGAATACTTTGGCCGGAGTAGACAATACTGCCACTGGTCTGAATTTGTCTATGTTCCTATTCGAACCTTCTTTGGGAACAGGTACCACACGTGTTAATTTCCAAGTTTCGGGAAAAGTTTCCAGCTGTAAACATTTATTAAATATATATAATAATGGTTCTGACAACACCGCCCGGCAATCCCTAAACAGGAAAGCTGGTATCCCATCAGGCCCAGCAGAGCGCTTGGGTTTCAGTCTAACCATGGCACGGACTACATCATTTAACTGCAGCTCATTTAGGTGTATACGAGCCGAATTATTGGTACATCCTGCCTTGGCGACCGCTGCACTTACGCTAAGTACTGGTTGGTTTGTATTGTATACCGATTGAAAAAAATTTGCAAACTCAGTGCAACATTGGTGATCTCTTAGTTCATAATTGTATGAACTCGTCCCTGCATCAACCGGTTATTTTAGAGATGCGCATGCGCTGCAGATGTACAGCGAGGTATATAGTGGTCTCTTTCAGTGTAGTGACGAATTGTATCCTCTCTCGAGTAAAGAAGTGTGCGTACTCACTTGATGATCCGTTAAGGGAAAATCACAAGTCAATATCACATGTTACACTTATATGAGTTTTACTGATTGATATTATAAGGTGCAATTTTATATAGAAACTAGAATATATTTGTTGATTATAACAAAATACGCGTCTGTCCTCGATGGAAGCGAAAGACGAATTATCATTAAAACATGTCCAAATAATTTAATATTTGGTATAATTAACAAAACTCCAGGTAAATAAAACACAGTCATGGGACGAAATAGAAAAAATAAAATATATCAATGTCTCTTACCTATTTTCACATTACCATCTATTGATATGAAATAAAAAAAGAAGTAAAATATTTATTTGCATTGTAAGAGATGGTTACCGTTACATTATGGGTTATCACAAAATATTCTTTGGGCAAGAAAACGGTAATAGGATTGAAACACCATATGCATTACTAGCGCGAAGCTTACCTTGAAATAACTGAACTTGAAGGGCTTTTTGATTTGAATCCATACTAATATTTTAAATGCGAAAGTCTGTCTGTCTGTCTGTTACGCTTTCACAGCCAAACCGCTGAACGGATTTTGGTGAAATTTGGTATAAATATAGTTGAAGACTCGGGGTCAAACATAGGCTACTTTTTGAGGCAGGCGGAGCTGCGGGAAACAGCTAGTCTACTAACTCAACTTATAAAGGTGAAAATTGATAATTTATGAAGGGTGAAAATCTATGACACTAAGAACCCGTAGTGTACATTCGATCGATTGGCACCAAAAGGACGTCGCGGCGTCCGCGGTAATCTAGTCCGTGACTTGCAAGTGGAATGCGTGGTTTTATTACCTACAGCTCCCTGTCACGGCACTAGGGCTGGCTGTTACGTGAATTAGGGATATTATTAATTCTTGTTGTCAATTATACTTGACTAGCTTTCGCCCGTGGCTACAAAGTTCCACGGAACAGTTTTTTTCCCAGGTGAAAGGTTTGCCATATACTTTTTAATACTTTCAACATTCACTACGTTTATGCGGAATTTCAGTAAAATTGTTTCAGTAGAAAAAGCGTGTAGAAGTTAGTAGGAAGAAACGTAAGAACAAACAAATGAAAACAATATACAAACTCACTATTACTTTTATAAAATTAGTTAGGATTAGGATTTATGTCAAATCTTCTTCGTCCAATCGTGTTTTTCCTAGTTCTTGGGGTACGCTGTAAGTTATGGTTCTAGATTTAGCGGCACTGGTTATAACAATGAAGAGACTGCCGCCTGACCTCAGTTTCTCTTAAAATTTCAAACAAACAAACTCTCCTTAGTACATCATTTCAAGGTATTCAGTTCTCTTCTAATGATAACCAAGCATCCCTGATTTGGAACTAGTGTCGCATTGTGTCGGTTATTGCCCGAACGAACTGACACGACAATTATTAGCAATCGTAGTTACCATGCATCTATTGCGCAGTGACGTAGATGCCTGATTTCAACTGTTGTTTGAGTTTTAAATTGCATTGCCGACGTGTAATAACTTACTACGTGTATTTGATACTAACGTATTGTGAATATTTACGATCCTTTATTTGTACCAAAAAATAATAATTTTGTTATTTTATATGTTTTAGGTTATTTTGTTGCTATGCTTAAAATTGAATACTGGGCACTAAAAAGTGTGTTTCCGGTTTGAGAAAACAATCACTTCCTATCTTCCAGAGGATATTGTAAAGTTCGGCTAAAGGACAAACAGAAAGTTGTAAAATAATAACAGATTAAATACTATGAAATAAAATATCTTATGGTGGGAATATTTTCACGTATTATCATTAAAATTTGCATCAACGCAGACCCCAGACTCAGGATCCGATTTGGGGGCGCAACGAAGAAAAATGCTAGGATGATATGACATTTAGACGGTAATTATGGTATCAATACGAAATATAAATAGTTAGCATTTATAGGTATATACCTATATTTCGTTTCGTTGTTAATGTAATAATAAATTTCCTATTTGTATAATATTATTTTTCATCCGAAAATTGTTTTCATCGGACGGGACAAGATTATAGAAGTTTTATTTCTATTTTTCGTATTTTTAATTTAGGTCGAGTGTATAATATTGTAGTAGGGGATTAATTTGGAGCGAGCTGTACGGTATCCAAAGCCGTTTTAAAAACGTGGCGCGTCCATAATGATTGGTTGATGAGAGTCGCGTCAGTGGCTGCACTTCCCTCCCCCTCTACATACCCTGGGCCTTAGCTTAAACTACGTGAGGGGAATTTCGGATTAGGCAATAATAAAATTCCTAAATGTATTTAAAAGTTTGGTAAACATAGTAATTTGGTAAATTATAAACATGATATATAACTGAATAATAGGTGAAGATAACTTCACTTCAACTAGGGAGAGTTTGATATTCAAAAACTGTTTTGTTGTATAGCTGTACAATACGCAATTGAATAAGCAACCAAAGATATTTTTATAATTTATATTTTATTATGTTTTTTTCTAGTTTGTAAGTAAATAGACTGTATTAAAATAATTCGGCAAAAACCTTACAAAAGGAGTAAAAACATTGTTAAAATGCCTAATAGATTGTTTAGACGTGTATTAAAGTATGGTGTACACGGCATAATAAAATGTTGCGAACGGGTTCCGTGAAATGATAAATACAAACATGCATATTTTATTTCGTTTTCCTTGGAAATTTACACATATAACGCAAGTTGCGCCGAGTTTTTTGAAACTTCTTTCCAACACTTATTTTGGAGACGCTCGGCGTGAGCGACAAACTTCTAACTCGAGTTATTGAATTTAATGTATCTTTATGTTTGTTATAGTTTTATATTGTGACGACTCGAGATAACATCACTTAAAATTCCCTACGAAATTCGAGGTACGTACGTCCTATCTAAGTATTGTATAAAATTCCCTTTTCGCCATCTCTGTTTTTGACGTGAAAGAACGAGATGGAACATAAATTAGTTAATTTGGTCTTATTGAACGTTTATTTTTATGAATAACTAAAGACACAATTTTACTATGCACACAGTAACTATCTTTAGCAGTTTTTCATGTGTCATAAATAGTAAGTACCCTATATAGCATAATCCTCCTAAAAGATAAGGATGTTAAAAATACAACATATGAAAGGACAGAAGCAAACAAAATAAAATATGTATTGAGGTAAGTGCTTTATTTTAGTATAAATTTATGAGACGTTAGAAATTTGTGATTTCACCATCGCCAAAGCTGAATCCATTTATTTGAACTAGAAAATCATGTTTGATGTTCTTTGAACACGGTCTTTTGGAAAACATGCAAATGGCGTTCAAACTAAGCAGCTAACGTGTAAATGTTTCTTCGGGTTGCCGCAAAAGGTTTCTATGTGTCAACATTTGCCGGCTTCTCGTCTGAGTCAACGTTTCAGGAAATCAGAATAACGCGAACAAAAAATGCAAATGCTTGAAGCGACCAGCAATTTTATAGGTTTTTATACGAATTCAGACTCAATTTTTCATCGTTTATTGTAAATGATTAATCAATCAGCAATCACTTTTAAGCTTGAAACATAATACAAAGGAGGTTCTCAATTCGACTGATATTTTTTTAACTTGTTTCTGAACTGATTTAAAATTTATTTCACTGCTTCTGTAATCGTTAATGTTTAGTCCGTCAGATTAAAAGGGACATCTCGGGTTCAGAATATATATTTAAGTTTGTCACAGAAAAGGAATGGAAGTTTATAAAGTTTAAATTAACACCTACAGATTATACAAAAATGTAAAAACGAATTAGATGGGAAACGAGTATAACTTATTGCCTACAATCATACATCTGGCAATTTTCTACAATACCTAGTCATTAAAAAAAATAGCGAGTTTATGGTTCAAACAAAGGCTTTGCTTGTGGCGAAAAAGTATAAATGTGGTTCAAATAAAAATCAAACAATCGAGACAAAACGGCTAAAACAAAATATATGTATTCTTAAAATTGTATAAGGATATTTATACGAGAAAGTGACGTAAGTGATAAAATAACTCGATGAAAATGTAATAATTCACTGTAGCCAACTAGTGGAAGGTCGGAATGACTGTGAATACTTGCACGTATTCAATTTTCCCGACAATATTTCACCCTACTGACATTCTATGCTATTTGAAAGGTCTCCGCAAGAATGACTCAAAATGTACTTATTTTGAATAGCAATGCTAGTCCAGTAACTTTATACATCACAGTATGCGTCAAATCTGGTAGTTCTGATTTTTTTTGCAGACTTGTTTATGATGTTAGCCCAATGAATAATCCAAGTTTGTGACTTCGAGCGCCGAACGCAACTTTGTCAAAAATCGAAAAAAACAGGGAAAATATTTTTTTTTTCAAATTTTGCCCTAAAGGACTAGATTTTGAATAAACTTTCTTAGGACGTTTTTAAAGTAGACTAAATTTGCTACAATATGATACTAGAATTATCTCTGTAGACTGAATAGTTTCCGAGATAAAGCCTTTCAGTGTGAACGATGATGTTAAAGCCTAAGCTACGAATAAAGAAGTAAAAAAGAAAAGTACAACAAAAGTTAATAAGTTTATTTGTTAGGAAAATAAATTAATCTAGCCCTCTTGTAAGGTCCCGGTTGAGGTTCGTCCGTATCTGGATCGACGTATTGGGATGGCATATCCCCATCAGGGGATGGTAATGAATCGTCGACGTCTTGTGCCTTCAAGTCATCCTCCATTTCGATATCGGACAGATCGTCGCCTTCAGGGATATCTACTATTGCAACATCAGGTATATTGTCACAAGAAGCCCCGCTGCAGTGCCTGCAGAATGATGAGCATTTTAATCCTGCCTTCCTGCAGCTGCACGCGTTTCCACAATCCTTCGTGCAGCCGCAAGAAACCATCTGCAAGAGGTGTTGTGGGGCTGCATCTCTGGTCATCATTTTGGGGTTGAGGCCTTGTGGCGTGGATATCCGCCCCCAGGAGAGAGGGTTCAGTATGACTTCCAACCACGCCTGTACCTGTAAGAAGATTGTACAGGAGAATAGAAAATGATGAATGATATGTCATGTGTATTACTGATGCAAAGACAAATTTTGATGGTATGTCCGCAAGGAGTGAAATCGAGCAGTCTCGTGTAGGAGGTAACCTGGTGGCTAGATTGAAGCTGGTTTTCGACGCAGCCCTGGCGAATAGTTGGTACCGCAGCTCGTCAAGGTTATGGGTGTTGGGGTTGCCTCCGTATAAAGCAATTATGACTAGATCTCCTGCTGCTGTTATCTCGTCAGGTGTAGAGTTGGTGTCGAGAAAAATCGCAGCTTGCTTTTCAACGTCCGGATTTTTTTCGACTATGGACATCATTTGCTTCTTCCCTAAGCCAAAGAAGCCGGATGACGAGTCACAACCACTAAAGGCATGGATGAAGAGGAAAAGCTCTGATTTCAAAGAGGATTTTGAAGAAGCGATGCTGGAATACATGACATCTGATGCTTTGCCTCTTCCACATTTATTGTAAAAAAATTCACAGTTTGAGATCGCAGTAAGAACGATTAGCAAGTCAATGCCTTCAACAACGACTACCACTATATCATAGATAGAGGCAGCAGTTACAGCTGTAGTGATGATGAGCCTATCAGCATCTTCCTCTGCTTGGAGTACTTGAATTTTGTGATTTCCTCTTTTTGTTGTCAGCAGCTTTATGAAACGAATCTTGTTTTTGTCATTTGACAAGAATTTCTGTTGAGGAACCTGTGCCATGGTTTTCTCATCAAAGATCATCTCTCGCGATGAGTGTGACTTGGCTCTTCGAAGACGCTCAGAACTCTTTGTGTTTTTCTGTAAAGCATCTACGGGGTATTCTGCTGGAGTTGTTCGAGTGACGTCTAGAATATTGCAAAAATTTGCGAAGTTCGAAAAAAATGATAGACTTTGAAAGGCTTTAATCTCGGAAACTATTGGATCTACAGAGATAATTCTAGTATCATATTGTAGCAAATTTAGTCTTTTTTAAAAACTTCCTAAGAAAGTTTTTTCAAAAACTAGTCTTTTAGAGTTATAATCGCCAAAATTTGAAAAACAAACTATTTTTTCGCGGTTTTTTCGATTTTTGACAATGTTGCGTTCGGCGCTCGAGGTCACAAACTTGGATTATTCATTAGGCCAACATCACAAAACAAGTCTGCAAAAAATCAGAACTACCGGATTTGACGCATACTGCCTCATACTTTCAGGCGACAAAGTTACTGGATTATTTATTTATTTATTTTATTTACTTTTATTCATGTACACAATAAAAATGTAAAGGATTATACATAAGAGGAAAAGAAAGTACAAGGGAGCTGCTTATTTCTAAAGAAATTTCTTCCAGCAGACCCAAGAGAGGAAAAGACAAGAAAAGGGTAATTAGCGTGTACAAAAAAGAAAGGAAAAGTATACCTAATTACCTAGGTAAAACTTTTATAAAATCCTTATAATGTAAACATACATAAACATACATACACAAATACTATTACAAATAATACATACATAATAAACTTACATATAAAATACATACATAAATATCTACTGTGCTAAGGACAGATAATACTCTTTAACTAGTTTCTTAAATATTAAGATAGTTTTAGAGTCACGTATATCAGCTAGCAATGAATTCCACAATCTTACCGCTTGGACTGAAAAGGAGTGAGTGTAGGAATCGGAATGATGGATGGGAATATTGAGGAGGGTTCTAAGGTGGGAACGGCAAGGTGCATCAATCGGATGGGAGAAGGAGAAACGATCCTTTAGATAAGAAGGATAGGAGGGATTGTACAGGACATTGAATAGGAGACAAAGGATTCTCATATTTCTGCGAAGTCGGATAGGGAGCCACTTGAGTTGGCTGCGGAAGTCGGAGACATGGTCGAATTTTTTCAAACCATAGATAAATCTGTTAAATAAGTTTTGCAGGCGTTCAAGTTTGTTCAGCAGCTCCTCTGTAGCGTCCAGATAACAGGCATCGGCGTAATCAAGAAGTGGCAATATAAGGGACTGACATAAGTAAATTTTAGTTTCCAGAGGAAGGAAAGTCTGAAGGCATCTTAGATTGTGAAAGGTAAAGTGAACCCTACGACTAACTGCAGAAACGTGCGCATTCCAGTTTAGACCCGAGTCAATAACAACGCCCAAGTTCTTAGTGGTCTCAGCAAAATTGATAACGGTACCATCCAGGAGAAGTGATGAAATAGCGCTTAGATCAAGTGAATTCCTCCAGTAACTACTACCTATGATCATTGCTTGGGATTTATTTGGATTTACTAGTAAACCGTATGACTCAGCCCATACACTCAATCTCTGTAGATCATCATTCATACAGTTAATGGCTGAATCTATTTCCCCTGGTAAAAACTGGCAATAGAGCTGCAGATCGTCTGCATAGAAATGGAAACTGGAAGATAGAATTTTAGTAACAGTAATAATGAAGATAGAAAAGAGGAGAGGTGAAAGTACGCCACCCTGAGGCACACCAGCCGTGAGCTCACACCAATCAGAGGTCACCTCCCCAAGGCGGACACACTGCGAGCGACCCCGAAGATACGACTCAAACCAAGAAAGAGTTGATGAAGTTACCTTTAGAGATCGGATAATTTCCAGCAGAACATCTAAATCGATAGAGTTAAAAGCACTACAGAAATCGAGAAGAACAAGTAAAGTAAGAGATTTATTTTCCATAGCCCAGCGGATGTCATCAGTAATATTAACTAGTGCAGTCACTGTGCTATGGCCTGCACGGAAGCCTGATTGGAATTGACTAATAATGTTATTGCGCAAGAGAAAGGCAGATAATTGACTGTGGACAATTAGCTCAAGAACTTTTGAAAGAAAAGATAAAATAGAAATAGGCCTGAGCTGGGAAAGAGAAGTAGGATTAGAGACTTTAGGCAACGGAATAATATAAGCCGATTTTCAGGCCGAAGGAAATAATCCTGACGAAATGGAGAAGTTAAGAATATGAGTGAGTATTGGAAGAACTACAGGAAGAAGTAGAGTAATCATTTTTGCAGAAATTTGATCATTACCCGCCGCATTAGAGGACACATGGAGAACCCATTTCTTAACTTCATCCTCTGTAACTGAAGATAGTTCAAGTGGAGAATATGGTGGAGTAGGTAGATTGGACAGTTGTGCCAGAGTATCCAATTTAATATTAGGAGATAGTGAGACAGGAGGAAGAGAGAAATGTCTATTGATGTCATTTGGGTCTAAATTATTGTGATTAAGTGGAGAGGATTTACCGATACCAACCGACTTAAGGAATTTCCACATTTCCGCGGGGCTTTTACAAACAAGAGAGTTATGAAAGTACTGTCGCTTGGCATCTCTACACAGACGATTACAGCGATTGCGGAGTGTCTTAAATATGGTGCCATTGTGTTCTGTGGGGCATCGCTTGAATCTATGTTTAGCTCTGTCTCTTCGCCTCATGGCCTCTTTGATCTCAGTTGTAAGCCATGGTGCAGGCATGTTACGTTTTGCCTTAATGAGTTTCAAGGGAGCATGTTTGTTAAATAATTTCAGGACATTACTATTAAATTGTTCAACCTTAGTGTCCACGTAGTCACTAGCGTATATTGCTGTCCAGTCAATGTGTTTCGCATCAGTATAAAATTTCTCCAAGTCTATGGCATTAAAGTTACGGCGAAAAATATACTCAGGTTCACGCTCGGGGGAATAATAGAGTAAGAAAGATAGAGAAGATCGTGATATGAGAAAGGAGCAGTTAGTTGACGATGCATAGAAACAAAGTCGAGAGAGGACACTATAATCAAATCTAGGAGAGAAGGGGTACGGTTAGGTACATGGTGAGTTGCTGAGAGAGGCAGGACATTAAGATTATAGGAAGTTAAAAGATGTAAGAGTTTGTGAGTGCGCCAATCATTTTTGATAAGGCATGTATTGAAGTCACCCATAACAATAATATGTTTATAATTTGGACAGAATTCGTTAAGAAGAAGATCAAAAGAATGAAAGTAGTCGATGCGAAGGCTGGGGCTATAATACACTGCCAGTAGAACTTTAGTGTGCTTAACAATAATCTCAATAAAGAGGTGTTCCGCAGAAGCAGAGTAGTATTATGCGTAAAAGATTCAGTTTTCGTCCTAAAGATGAAAAGATACGATGTTTATGTCATTAAAATATTCGTCTGCGATATTTGTTTCGTATCAATATCCGGATTAGGTCGAATCAAATTTGGTTTGTAGGATCAGGATTTATGCAGCGCTCTCAATTTCCTGCGACGACAGCGGAACATCCGGCATGCAGCGCCCCCCGCCATACCGGGCTCGGGGACAAAATAAAATTAGTATAGGAATCATACCCTTACCAATGTCATGAAGGTCAAATAAATACATCTTTTAATATGAGCTAGTCCATCTCCAAATTTGTTCAAACAAAACATATATGTTCTGTAATAACAAAAAAAAACCTGACTATAATTTTTTGCTCCGGGCTTTGTGGTCCAGTGTATGTTTTGAAGGCCCAACAGGTGTCGTGAGTTCAATTCTCCCTAGTTTGAATCACCTGATTCTATATAAGATTATAAAGATGTTTCCGAGTTTCGGAAGACACGTTAAGCCGATGTACCGATTGCCATCTAGTGGTCACACATCAAGATCCTGATGGTGTGCAATGGCTACCCTGTAAAAAGGGTTACGGAGGTAAGACGGCAGTTGCTCGATTGAATTCACCTTGAACCATGATTTAAGCGTACTCTAAGCTCTTAAGAGCAAGCTGAAGATACAACTAGGTAACCCGTTCGGACGTAGACCTAACTGATTTTAGTATATTTAGAAAATATTATGTTTTTTTGATAAAATAATCCCATATAACATGTATATAGATATGGATGCTAGAATTCATTTATCTCTGATTTGTAAATATTTGTTCAAAATGTAAAGGACTTCGTACACTCTATATTTTGCTACCTAGCGCCCACCGCGCCCCAGCCACCGACGGCCCGAGCGTAAAATGGAGCGCGCATTTGCATAGCGACACTCGAGCCGAGCGGACCGGCAAATTGTTGTCGCATCGATGATTCGATCAATACGCTATAATATACATCTTCCTTCTAGATCTAATTCAGAATGCATGCGGTATTGCCGAGCAGCGACACCGGACTAACCCGAAGTTTTGCTTGAGTGATTTCTTTAGGGGTTGTTCGTATTATTTTACGAACTATGTTTCTTTTAATATCAATAACTATTGTGTATGTTAACCGTATTTGTGTCATAAATCAAATAAGTTTCGAGATTCCATAATCTTATGAAGATTGAGATAGGTATAGGGCACAAGTAACAATTTAATTAGCCATAAATACGTCACATTTGCTGAAGAGTTGGGTATCCCGCAGGCTTCCTCTAGTTGCAGTATCAGTAAAAATTTGCTAAATATAGAAATAACACTATTAATTTGTCGGTTTTCTTTTCTTTTTTTTTTGTTTGTAATAGTTTAGTTTCATGTTGTTAGCATACTGTAAAAATTTTTCATGATCCTATGGTGACATCATGTGGAAAAGTTTATTATAATAAGCAAAGTATATCTTCAAATAGCTGAATCGATCTCGATTAATTATAGCTAATATCAGTCTAGATTCTAAAATAATAAAAAAACACATCAACAACTTCTCTTTCGATTAGGCGCTACAATGATACAGACACACAGACGTTTTTTGCCAAGCGTAAAAAATAAGTCGAAACTTACGCCTTTTAAATCAAATCATTTATTTGCCAAAATACAGTACAGGAAGTTCTTTGAAACAGTTATGTCGCTCAATGTAGATATTTGACCTCATATTAAGGCATGCAAATGTCAACTAAATATCTAACACTAACAACTAATTCATGAGTCGAACAGTTATCAAATATACTCTAAGTGCAATCAATTACTAAGACATTGAAAGATTGATGAAAATATATGTAGTACCTACTTAGTCATTACTTTTGTGCAATTTACAATAGCCAATATATTATTAAATAAAACAAATCTACCTAAATTATCTAGAACAGTTTCACGAATAACATTAAACGTATACTTGGTTCGTTACGGCACTTCGGATCAACAGGATCGGAATACTTAGCAAGTATTCCGATCCTGTATCAATCAATCAGTATCCTGTACGCTGCTAGCATACACTTGCTATTTACTGTATCTTGCCAGAATATGAAAGACGAAAAATGTTTTCTAAATTCAATTCTTCGCTTTTCGACGTTTTGGGGTCGATTTCGGTTCGTTTAAGTTTGACATCCATAACGCTGCTGTTTGTGTACAGAACCCCTACGGTGCACGAAGTCGGAATTTGCAATGAAAATTTACTGTGTCAACGTGCGCTGCAATTGCGATCTGACATCTGCGTTGTTCTCTAACTGCATGCATGCATTATTCACATAATTATAGGAATGTCTTGTTTATCAATTTCGCAAGATTCGTCATTGCCCTCTGGAATTTTAGAATATATTGCTGCATAAAAATAAATATGTATGTGTTCCTTTCTGATGATTTTGATAAAAAGTTCAAGTAGTTACCACTTTAGCGTTATGCCTGAATTCATATAGATCGTTTACAACTTCTTTTTGGTTCATATTTTCATTTGAACGTAACTTCAATAGTAGTTTTGAAAAATTTACAGATTGATTAAAACCCTATAAAAATCTAAAGATTACCAGAAGCCAGTTTATACTAAAGGTTGTATTGTATTTCCCAGTTTGCCAATTCAAATGAATATTATATTCGCACTAATTCAAAATAACTGTCTCTTTGATAGCGTAAAAAGCAAATGGTTCGTTTTTGCAAACTCGGTAAAGTATAATTGCGGTCTAAATATTTTAAATCGTAAAATCCGTTATTCCTGCGGGATGTCCGCATGTTTGCGCGTCCTGAACAAACAGCGGGATTTAATGAGGCCAGCCGCGGCGTTCTGGCGGACTTTGAGGGATGCCACGGGACCATTCTCAGTTGTGCCGCGGTTGCGGTGGGACACTCTGTTTGTTTCATGTATTTTTAATGTAATTGACAAAGATATATTTTTGTAACAGCTGCACAACCTGAATCGAATTCTACAGGATGTTTTTCTAAACATCACCCAAATTTATAACGTGTTTAGTACGTGAAACTGGGAACCAAGAAATTATTTTTCGCAGTTTTAATTTTTTAAAGTAGAGTAGTATTTAGAAAGTCTTCCCGTAATACATCATTAAGTAAAGTAGACTAGGGTTAGGTATATTGATAATTTAATGGTTGTGTTTCATTTAAGCGTAGTTGCTATACGAATAAGTAAATTACTGTACATTAAAATGCTCATACTATAGTTTGGAAACTGGTTCGCAATTTATTATTATTTTACGTTTTTATTCAGTTTACCAGGGGTTACAAGACATGTTTGTATCTTCATCATCTAAAGTATAGAGTATATAGCATTATAATAATGCTTTGAGCAGCATGCTACTGAGATTTCCTTCATTCATTTCGTAGTAGGCATCTCAATTAAACTTTTTGCGCCGTAACCTTCTCCTCATGTCAGCCAACAAGACATGTTGTATGTCAATTTTACTTTTTTCGTCTACCCCACATAAA
Source organism: Euzophera pinguis (assembly GCA_947363495.1). NCBI lineage: Eukaryota > Metazoa > Arthropoda > Insecta > Lepidoptera > Pyralidae > Euzophera > Euzophera pinguis. Next base: position 9,381,175 of record OX376155.1, read on the forward strand.
ACTGCCCAGTATATATTTATATAAGCATTTTCCCAAAAGGTTGCTCGGAAGGAATTGATTATTGTGATAAAGGCCACGTGTGACACGTGTTTCTATTAAAGTGTTTTGTATCTATATATATATAAAAATCAATGTCACTTTTCGTTGTAATTTTATAACTCAAGAACGGGCTCACCTATCCAAACCAAATGTTTACGCTTTGTTCGGACTATTTAGTAGATGGTTTATGTGAAGTTTGCACAAAATCGGTCGAGCGGTTCTTCATTTATCACTTTATACGTAGCGAAGCACGTACCGGGCCGCTATCGTATTATCTAAATGATTGCGGTATATTTTTTATATGAAACAATAAAGGACAATAAACTTAGAAAATACTAGCCGTTTCCTGCAGCTCCGCCTACGTCAAAAAGTAGCCTATGTTTTGATTCTGGGTCTTAAACTATTTTCATATCAAATTTCATCAAAATCTGTTCAGTGGTGTTATTAATATTAGGGTGGAAGTATGGATATATATATATATTTATATATTAATTAATATAATAACTATATTATATAATAGTATACTATATATACTGTAATACTATCCATACTAATATTATAAATGCGAAAGTCTGTCTGTCTGTCGCTTTTACGGTCAAACCGCTGAACGGATTTTGATGAAATTTGGTATGAATATAGTTGAAGATCCGGGGTCATATATAGGCTATTTTTTTTTACTTACTTTTAACAACTAATTACGATATAATTTAAGAGTACCAATAATAATGGACGGCGAAGAAGGTCCGCCGCAGAAATGGAAGTACTTTTGAAGCAGCTGTGGTCCTGGATCGGGTCTAGACTGAATCTTCATAGAGATATTAAAACCATAAGGCAAAATATTATTTTTTTATAACACTTTATTGTACCACAAGTAAACATACTTATACAAAAGGCTGACTTAATGCTAAAAGCATTCTATACCAGTCAACCAAATGGAGAAACAGATATTTATAATAACAATTAAAAAACTGAGAGAAACTTATGGTATTGCTTCGAGTACTGTATCACTCCGTGATATCACTGTATGCTAAAATGAAAACGTTGCGTTGTGATTATTTGTTTGAAGAGGGCCTACAATATAGCACGTCTATGATAAATTTTATGTTAAAGATTTAAGATTTAATGAGTCAGTTGTATTACAGTAGTTTTATATAAGTCGTAATTATATTCATATAAAGTACACCTATCTACTGTGTGTTACGATATATTCTAAACTAGCTGTTTCCCGCAGCTCTGCCTGCGTCTAAAAGTAGCCTATGTTTGAACCCGGGTCTTCAACTATATTCATACCAAATTTCATCAAAATCCGTTCAGCGGTTTGGCCGTGAAAGCGTAACAGACAGACAGACTTTCGCATTCATAATATTAGTATGGATAGAGTGTAAAACGTTCACTGTTAATAGTATTATTTTCAAAAATCATGTGACAATTTTTGAATAGTTTTCTGGCACAAAATTTACTAACACATATTACTTTAAAAATGTAAACTACCTATGTGTACCTATGTATATCAAATAAAATAAATAAATAAAGAACTATGACTATCCATAATGCTCTCCATTAACACAAAAAGAAGAAGAATAATTTAATAAAACATATTTTTTTCTTGACAACAGTCCAAATAATTTATTATTTATTTATTAAACATTTTCCAAAAATTGATACAAACAAATTAACATAAGATGCATTTCACAAACCCACTGAGGTTTGTTTATAAATAGCAGGTACATTCAAATCAAGCTAATTTAAAATTGGGACTATATTAAAACTATTCAATCTTATGTTTTAATTTTGAAAGACGTCTATACTCCTTTTTTTAAAAAAACCTTAATTAATGACTCATTTTAATTATTGAAATAATGTATTACAAGTAGTGTTAGTCAATCAGGTATCGCAGTAACATGAACTCTATACAGATCCCTCAACGGCAGGCTTTCATTAAAATCTTTCGTTTCCGCGTTATATGAACGTAGACTCTGAATACTAATGCACGTAGGTATAAAATAATGAGGACATAGAAGGACGACTTGTGTATTTATTTATATTTTTGAACATGCTAGCAAATTATAAAGTTGATGCGTGCATTTTTAAATTCTCAATCGGTGATTTTTGTAATTTTTTGTTAAGACTGCTTTGATTTAATTTAAGCAAAAATAATTTGAAAGAAGTTTAGTTTTCGCCAGTAGATTGTGTTGTAGGTAGAGTCTGTTCTATGTTGTAATTACTTTGTGCCACAGAATTGCACAACTTTATATTAATTTACTTGGGGAGTTTGCGATTGGTCTCTGTGATTTATTATTACTTATTACCGATCGCATTATTTAGTTTTAATGAAAGTCAAATGAGATTGAATCTAATTTTTGATCTTTTTGTCTGGCATCCATTTATTTTCATCTTACTTATTATTTCAGCCTAAATTGGTTATTTCAACAAATAAAAGAAAGAATTAAATGTTAGTCTCATAGATATAAATATGATATATAAATATATAAAATATATAAGATAAATTTATAAGATATTTATATAATAGAATTTTAAGTAAATGCTCATTGTTGCTTATCTATTATACAATAGATCTGCCAGGAGCTTTGTATGTATGTACTATAAATTTAAGAGCTGGGCTCTTGTCGGTGGAGTTTTTTCCATTCTGTCCTATCCCTTAGTAGCTTTGAATGAATGAATAATTTTATTTCAGGAAACTTGGTCTCATAAAACCAAACTTTCTCAGTCTCCATTATTGACAAAAGTTAGTTTTCAGCTAAATTCAACAAAATGTTTCAGCTTTTGTAACTATTTAGAAATACATTTAAAAATTAATTTGTGTCAATATTGTGTAACACGTAATGTTGTTTATAAATGAAATAATATTGAAATACTGTTTTAAATAAACTGAACATTCAAAAAGCATATATTAATATGGTTTAACAATATATTGTAACCTGTAGGATAAATATGCAATGTAACTCGATAAAAATGCCAATAGACAATAATAATTATTCACAATGCTGTGAGTTATAAACGAAACGTGGTAAAATAATTTAATATAATTTCTTATCCTTTCATCCGAGAGCTAATTAGTGGTTTAAAGTGCAAATGCAAATGAACATTAATTAGCAACGACAGTTTGGCAGAAATTGTTAATTTTTTAGGTGACACCAGGTTAACTTAGGTAGTCGTTGAACACTGACAACGAGAAGTTAAATCATAGAATAGAACCCCCAATATTAAATTGACGTTTACAAAGTGAGCAGTAGTCATCTTGGTTTCTTGATACATATTTTCATTTGTTTTTGTATAAGTATGCATCCTTTTCACTTAAAAACTTTAGGACTGCCTTTTTACCGAATTCATAACTAATTACCTATTATTAAAGATTTGTATCTACGTTTTATTGGACTTTCTGCTTATACTAACATTTTTGTATACAAAGTGTAGTTTTTAAGTCACTTGAACCATAAAAACAAATTGTTTGACATACTGAAATATCGGACAAAATTTTAGTGACGGCTTCTTAGATCGCTATAATTACGTAATTTAAAATTAATCATAAACAAAACATTCAACGAGAGTGTACATACGGCATAAAAAATCAGTGCGAATCCAATGAAAAGCAAAGCTTCGATGTTGTAGCAGCTTGTAAAGCAGCTCAGTACCGTGCGCGGCTACATGGGTTAGGGTTAGCTAAATTTATTTGAGGATTCTCACTACATTTACAGACCTACTTATAAATGTCTAACTGATTTGATTATTTTAAGTATTTTACTTTGAAGTTTGCTTAGCAGCGCCACCTCCAAGTTTTATAAAGATCTCAGGAATCGAGCACTCCACAAGGTATTGATTGTCCTTACAAAGCATAGTTGCTAAAACACTTGAGCATGAGCATCTGTGTGTGTTATTCAGTTAGGTACTTGTTCAGTTATTTAGTTATTAGAAATAGCAAAGCCGAACCTGGGTTCCGAAACATTAGTTAATTATTTGTTTTCCTCATATCACTTCTAGTAATTTGAATATTACTACATTTTCATGTATACCTACTCGTAACTAGTAGGTACTATGCAAAGTCTACTTCTCGTGGGTTAATGATTATTCAATAAACTTTTTTTAGGATAAATCTATACTATAATAAAAGAGTAGAATCGACGTGTCTGTACATTTATTATTTTGGCTAGAAAATGAGAGGGAACGACTAAAGATGAATAATAGATTACAGAAAACTGTTTTATATCAATCTTGTCTGTCTGTCTGTCTGATTACGCTAATCTCAGGAACTACTGGACAGATTTTTATTTAGTTTTCACAAACTGATCGGTCTTAACTCAGAGCAACCTTTAATCTTTATTTCATCAAAAACGGACATCAGAAAATAAAGTTACCATCAATTAAAGATTTTTTCAATTTCTCCTGTTAAACAGGAACTACTCGACAGATTTGAATTCAGCTTTTACAAACTGATTGGCCTTAGCAAAGGGCAACATCTAATCTTTGTTTCATCAAAATCGGACATCAGGAAAGAAAGTTATCATCATTTAAAGATTTTTTCAAAGTCCCCTAAGAAATTTTTTTATAGCAAAGTAATAAGCGGAGTAAAAGGTAAGTCGTCAAAAAATCACATAATTTCAGCATTTTCCTTGGAGTTGTTTGCTAGATCATGAAGAAGTTGTCTCGGTCAATCGACCCTGTATGCCTTGGTATGACTGTTTCAGCTTTGCCTCACTGTCAATATTCTATAATCTACATCTACATGTAATAAAACTGTACTGTAAGATTAATTCTCACAACCTGGTGTCAGAGTTTTTTTTGGAGACATCTTTCGGCATCTGACGTGGGATCTTTATTATGACTCTTCAGTCATTCGTATCGAGTGGGTTACCCTGCACACCCTGCTCTCAGAAATGCCTTTTTTCGGAAACGCGTTGAAATATACCCATCTTTGAGAAGTATGACTCACCATATAATAAATAATAATAATAAATAACTCTTTATTGCACCAAATTGTAGAAAGTACATGAATATTATTATTATCTATGGTACAAAGGCGGCCTTATCGCTAGAGCAATTTCTTCCAGGCAACCAACAGGTAGAACTTCATGATATGAAACAGGAAGGTAGGCGCAAATTAACAATTGGAAAAAGTGAAACATAAAAGCATAACGTATGCTGCATAGGAGCACATACAAAAAATATACCAATGTAAATATATGTGGTGCACATATACGCATGCATTACACAACGTAAATAAATATACATACTTATTTTAAAGCGTATCAGAGTATAAATGAACAATTTAATGAGTGAAAATTACAACTATGGCGGGTAATATTCGAACAGCAGACAAAATGATTTTCTCGGGAATAGGTTTAGGTGATAGAATGATAATGGTCTTTCACTTGTGTCTTGAAGCTGGAGAGTATTTGGGCAAGTCTAATAGATACCGGCAAGGAGTTCCACAAACGTACAGCTTGAACAGTAAACGAGTTGGTGTAAAATTCGGAAGAATGTACGGGTGTATCCAATCGGAGATTATGTGCACTGCGAAGCCGATCATGGTCTTGATTGTGAAACACAAACCGTTCTTTCAGATATTGTGGATAAGTGGGAATAAAAAGAATAGAATAAAGCATGGAAAGAATATGCCAATCACGGCGACGTCGGATTGGGAGCCACTTGAGTTGGTTGCGAAATTCGGAGACATGATCATATTTACGAAGACCGTAAATAAATCTGATACAAAGGTTTTGGAGACGCTCAAGTTTGTTTAATTGCTCCTGAATTAGGTCCAAATAACAGGTATCCGCGTAATCAAGGATGGACAATAGTAGTGACTGTACAAGCGTAAATTTCGTTTGGAACGGCAAAAATTTTTAGACGTTTTAGTGATCCTACAGCTGCAAACATTTTTCTACTGACTTCGGCAACTTGCGGAGTCCAAGTAAGGGAGTTGTCCATTAGGACACCAAGATTTTTTACGCAAGCACTAACATGGATCACCGTACCATCGAACGAAACTTTCGGGAGGTCTGTTACATTAATTTTGCAGATTAGTCGAGAGCTACCGATAATGCAAACTTGTGTTTTATGGGGATTTATGATAAAGCCATACGATCTGCTCCAAACCGATATTGCACTTAGATCATCATTAGTAGTGTGAACGGCTGTTGCGAAGTTGTCTACATCAGCTTGCGTGTATATTTGTAAATCGTCTGCGTAAAGGTGGTAGGAACATTGAAGATTTAAGGTGATGGAATTAATGAAAAGAGCAAACAGCAATGGAGATAAGACGCCACCTTGCGGAACGCCAGCAGCGATATCACACCAGGAAGAGAATGAATCCTCAATATGTACCCGCTGCTGTCGTCCATACAGGTAAGAATGAAACCAGTCGATTGCCGTCGGAGATATGTTGAAGTATATATATGGAAGTCGAAGGCAAGTGAGGTGAGTCAAACAAATACTTCTCAAAAATAGGTATATTTCAAGATCAACATTTATGCTTGCTACCAACTGGTGGTTATCAAAGAAACTTTCACACCCAAATCATGATTTTATAGGTCTGAAAAGAGTTTGTAGGATAATGTTCATATAAAAATCACGATTGTTTAACTTTTTCTTACATGCCAAACAGTATCCGTCGCAATACATTACATAGCGACCTCCTGAACATTTTAAATATTAATTACATCAAATATTTTGTGTAAAACTCTACAATGACGGATAATAAGATTAAGAAGTAACGAAAGTAGGTATAATCGAACATTACGCGGACGAAGTCGCGGGCTCAGCTAGTTATAAATAAATAGTAAGTTTTAAGAAGAATTAAGCATCAGTAGTGCAAAATTTATTTTGGAGAGAAAGCTAGTTAAATACAACCCTAGCCAGCACCGCTGTACGTCGTATTCATTTTTAATTTAATGTACTCGTACTCGAAGTTGGCACAAAGCACTACTTACGATGTGTTTCGCATATTCAGGATTGGTTATTTCGGTAAATTCGATACTAGTAAATTCGAAGTTAGTTAACTATGCTTTTACTAGGTCTTATGAGGTTGATAAGTACTACATTTTTAAGTAATTTCCTTTATTTAATCCACAACTACTAGAATAATGATAATGCCTGAAGTTTGCGCCACTGTTTTATTACGCCAAATTAAATATATATGTACCTACACATATTTTTGTTAATTAATATATTTAAAATACTTTTAAATCTTGTAAGAAAGCTGTCATCAAGGATCACCTAGGGAGTTGTTAATACTTCGTTATAACTAAATAAAGTGTCGAAGGAGCCGAAAATGCTTGTAAATTTTCCTTTGGCAGTATTTCCCCGGAGTGTAGGTTTCCAATCGGCGCGGGCGGGTCAGTCGGGAGTCAATGAAAAGCGGTAAAGTGGTGCCGCGGCGCTGATTAAAGCCTGGAGCAATCGCCCCGGAAAGTATTTATAGGTACACCTGTTCGTTAGCGGCGCGAGTCCCGGCCAACTCCTTGATTAGGCGCCGTCGGGCTTCTCTTCTACAACAAAATAAAAGAATTTCCCCTTTGCGGCCAACTAAGAAATCTATTGTGGCTTAAAGATGCGCAAATGTTTTCAACGGCGTTCTTAAAATCTTCTCAGTTTAATTGAAATATTGACCGAAGAAGCAATATGAACCATAGTCTCGCCAAAAAGGTGTCAACTTTTATATGAAAAATGTTATACTTTTTCCATAAACTGGTAATTGTATTACGGGAGTAAATTTACATGAATCTTATTTATTATCAATTTACATTAAATATTAACAAAATAACATGAGACTGAAGAAATATTATACTGAACTAGCTGTGCCCTCGACTTCGTCCGCGTAACGTTCGATTGCATACCTACTTTTTACACAATATCAGGAGGTATTCCTCGAAGCGCAGTTTTCAAGCGCACCTAACAACACATCTTTATTATTCTTTGAAGCGCTCTTAAAAGGTGCGCTACAAAAATTGAAAAAAATATTATGATTTTATTCCTCGAAGCGCACCCACATTAAAAGTTAGTGCAATGCATGTAGGTCAAGTAATTAATGCTATCGATAGATGTATCAACACTCGTTTTTGCTCAATAAAATCAACTATCATCTGAAGTACTAGGATAAATGAAATTATGAGGAGGATAAGATACCTTTTCATCTCAAAAAATACCACCCTAAACTGCGTGATTTTTTATATCGGTGACCTCCTCATAATTTCTTTAATCCTAGTACTTCAGCTAATGGTTAATGAATGATACATGAAGAGACCAAGTTCTTTTGAAAAAAAGATCACGTAGATCTTCCAAAAATGCTACAACACTCGTACTAATCTGTAAGTGTTTAGAAATAAATGTTTGAGGAACTTTTTTTATGTCATCCTAGTACTTCGGCTAATTACTGAAAAACAAGAATTTTAAACAAACCTCCCTTCAAAATAAAAATAAAAGGCGTCCACATGTCCCGGCTTTCTATTCTAGTTCCAATAGGAAGGACTAAAACATTGAAATAAAATGCAATATTTGTTATCGATATTTTTCGTTAATACACATCTCTATTAAAAAATTTATAAGCGCTTCGAGGATTAAAATAAAATAAATTTATTTTCATTTTTAAAGCGCATCTTTTAGGAGCGTTGCAAAAATGAAACCAGACAGAAAGACAAACAAGATTTATAATAAACATTTTTTCGTAATTTATTAATCTTTAGTCGTTCACTCTCATTTTCTACCCAAAATAATAAATATACAGACACGTTGATTCTACTCTGTTATTCTAGTATAGATAGATTGTTATCGAGCATAAAAAATCTCTGGCATGTTATTTGTATGTAGAACTATATCAGAAATGCGTAAATTGTAAGAAGTAATATTTTTTTTGTAATTCAGGTGACGGAGTACGATTTATTCATTATAAGGTCTTCCTTATACCAACAGCGTATATCTATACAATAGGTTTTTACCTATAACTAACTTAAGCAATTTAGAAGCCAATTATAGGTCCTCACAGATAGAACTAGAATAGTACAACTAACAAACAAACCAAACATAGTACACTGCATTTTGAAAAAAAAAAATTTTTTTAGTTTAGTAAAGGAAAACAATTTAACGCCAAAAATTATCAAACTTAAAATCAACGAACTACCCTAAACATTACCCTGCTGGAACAAATGGTCATATAGAAGTAACTTAGCCCTCGCTATGCTTGTAGTGAACAAATCAATATACACCGTTCGAGAAATAATATTGAAATTCTTACCTGCGCGCAAAATAAACGAATTCTGTCGATAATTAGTGGATGTGTTATTGCAGGTTACTTTCAGTTGTCACCGGGAGTTCGGAAAGTATTTTATTTTGCATGTGAAAGGGTGCGTACTACGTATTCGGCGCACGACCGTGCGTGCGCGCCGCGCCGGCTCCCCGCGCGCTTGCTACGAGTTGCTACGAGTTGCTACGCCATCGCTACGCCGGTCACGGAAACCCTTAATAACATCACGTTTGATGCGCCTCTATTATTATATTTTCATCTCCGACCGGTCCCATGACAGGGAATTGGCGCAGTTCTATAAATTTTTGGTCACATTTAAAATTTAGATTTATTTTTGAGCTTGTTTCTTTACCAAATTTTAATGCAAATGTTTGTCATTATTGATGTTAAAAATGTAACAAACGATTAAGAAATAACCAAGATTATTAGATAATTAGATACGTGCGTGTAGAAACAATATTCAGCTCACTATATTGGTACAATTTCAGTGACAATAGTGACAGTTATTTTTTATATGCGACGTAAACGGACTTGGGTCGATTTCACCAAAATCATTTCTATTCAAGAGTAAATCTAATAATAATTTTATTATCAGCATATATTCTCGTTTAACCTACTGTTTATTTCGCCACACTATCTATCAACTATCGTGTAACTAATCTTGGTAGAACTATTCTTCGATTTATAGTCGGTTATCTGTTTAATATGCAGCTGCCATGCAGCTGCATGTGGTACTTTTTAACTCAACAAAATTATACATGTCAATTCAAAAGTCCCGTCAATGTCTCTTTTGAACCTGGCTTCCTTTTTTGGATTTTTGTGGGGCGCTGGGTGTGTTTCTAATTTTGTTGATTGCCAGGATGTGTGTTTTTTTTTTCAATATGGCTTTTACTTTCGTATTTAGCCAGTAACAAGTAAAAAACAGTCAGGTAAGTCTGAAATGAAGTCAGTAGTTAGGTCAAGTCGAGTCAGGAGAATTAGGCTAAGTGGTAGAAAAACTGCTCTTAGCGAATTCTAGGAGTTTTTGGCAACAAGCAAGAAAATCACATAAATCGAACACCGTTTCACACACACGCTCAACACTCACGCTTATTCTCGAACACTTTGCGAATAATAATCGACCATTATTATGCACAAACACTCAATAATTTTTTTTACCAATTCATTCGACTTACGGATATTACGTGAGTCATATATTTCTAAAGTATTTTTCAAATCGGACCAGTAGTTCCTGAGAACAGCATGTTCAAACAAACACACTCTTCAGCTTTATAATAAAAAGCTTTATAGGTAAATAAGTATAAGTATAAATAATACCACAGTACCATGTAGTACACAATATTGTAGTGATATAAGATACCTTTAACCTTATATTTTACCTACAATTTTTATTTTATTTAACCTAAGACAGTTTTATAATTAAAAATGAAAGACAAAACAAATAAATAAATAATCTTATTTCTTTAAAAAATCCAAAAAACAACACGGAGTTTTTGATCAATGAATGCCACGCTTTTTTGCTGATGGCATCAGTGACAGCCATTGTTATCCTAGGGATAGAGTTCTTATTCTCATTTTATCGTCATAATAGGTGGTATGAAAATTATCTGAAATTATCGTTATATTCTTAGTTTATAGGAATGGTGAAATGTAAACTTTCTTATACGGGAGTAAATTGCATTGATATCCTTGGAATAAAACTTATCTGACTTTGGTGAAATCGGCCCTTAGTCGACGTATGAAGGCGGCATGTAGGCCAGTCACGTTTTGCAAAAGAAGACGCTTACCTGAAACTTTTGCTACCCCTTAGCACATTAACAAACCGCTCTGACTTTAACCGTCTTGCTCAACTCAGCCTAATATTAACTCTGCGCTGCCGTCTGTCGTTTATGTTATCATATGATTTGCTTCTTTCTGACAAAGAATTCCTAATGTGTTACATTTATTCATGTAGCTGCACGTGATGGTTAATTAATGCGTATGGCGTAGGACCGACTTTATTTATTCGATTTACCATTATCGTGCGCATTCGATGAATCGATTTAATGGAACAATATTTGATTTTGCAACCATGTTCTGTTCATTTTACGTTAACACGCCAGTTTTTAATGATAAAATAATGATGAACTTCTTCTACAAATATGAGTCGATTAAACTTTGTATGCGTCGGTTCATGGTAATGACAATACACACATACAATACGAATTATTCCGATCATGACCATAAATGGCAACCCGGTAGGTACAAATGTTAGAAATTTAAAAATCTAGTGTAACTATATCATTCTAGTAGTATGTATTTAGTAAAATCTGAAATATTTATAATGGTTAATTTGACTAAAGTCCATTACATGAGTAAATCATGCAAAATAGGAACCGAAACAGACAAATAAACTTATATCAACATTTTCCAACGGAAGAACTTCACATTATGTCTATTGTGTTCTAGTATAGGAATCTCGTATTTTCATCCGAGCGCAGATATGAACGAAAGGAAGGCCAAACAACGTAAGTACGTACGGGTTGACGAAAAGTAATATTTCATAAGCATTAAGCTGATTTTCGTCAGAGGTCGAAAGACAGTTTCGAAAAGTCGGACTCACCAGGGTGTTAAAGGTCGATTGCCTACGAAGCCGATATGAATGAATAACAAAACTAACAGCAGTACGAAGCAAACAAGCGGCGAAAATTGATATTGCTGATAGGAATTCCATGAAATAAAAAGTTGAACGAGTAATTGGGATATAAGATTTTATTATGGTCAAATGAGCCAGTAACCCCATATACTCCAGGTAACACCGCACGTGTCATCAAATTATTTATTTCACGTTAAAAGTAGTTTTGGACTTTGATCAATCACTAATAAGCTTCATATTGTGTAGAATTACGTAAACAATGAATCTGTTTATTCCACTTGAGACACCTGTTTGATGCCAACTGGTTAAATTATCAAATTCGTTCTGAAATCACCTGCTGGGATCTCAAATTCTACAATTTCCGATTGGATTGAAACTATGACTGTGTAGAATTACCTACGAATTTAGTAAACTGCAATTGCGTGGAAGCTATATTGTGTAGATCGCTTAATTCATTTTTCATTTCATATTGAGTATAGTGTTAGTAGTTCCAGAAGTGAAACGCAATCTTTCAATTTCATTGATATTTATTAATTGCAACACAAAATATTACCAAGTTTACTTTCAATTTTATGATTAAACTTAAAAGTTTAACAATATAAATTTAATAAACAGTTAATTTACATTCAACTATTTCCCTAAATTTGTTAGAGCCTATTTTTATACAATGCAACTAATATAATTATTGTGAAGTCGACCACTCAAAGTCGATGCCAAGAATAGAATAGAATGCTTCGATAGTCAACCCCTTCTCGTGACGTGAGCCATGAAGACGGGTTGACTGTTAATGAATTATTTAAATTGAATGCCGTTATACTGAGAAGCCAAAACAAGTACACAAGTTATATAAATAGTTAACTTTTGGAGTTACATATGCTTGTTAAAAATATTTATTTATAAAAATGCCGCTAACAATAGATTAGAAGCAAGTGATTGATAGGTTTGACATTATTATAAATATATACATACAAATAAGAAGACGTTTTCTATCTGCCAGCGGCCATAAAACCAACGGCGACCACATTTCTGAGTAGAGCAACTAAATTTGTTTCAAAGATAGAATAACAATTTTTATTGGACAGGTAGCTAAAACTAAGTAAGAATTACATTTTTGTAATTTTTGTAAGGTTTGCCATGCCAGCTGCATTGGGTGCCCCAATCAAGTTATGCCATAATCAGATTCTTTTATCTCTTCATCAAAATAAAAATTATAATATGTGTAGATATATTTATAAATTGTGAAAATTACACGTGAATATTGAGATGAAGATGTTGCGCTGGATGTGCGGAGTGTCGCGGAAGGACCGCATAAGAAACTCCCGCATTCGGGGTAGCCTTCATGTCCGTGACATAGCGGATAAGATTCAAGAAAATCGCCTGCGATGGCACGGTCACGTCTTACGAAAACCGGCTACATACATTGGGAACAAGTGTCTTGCCATACCGCCTCCGCCAGGGCCTGGTAGAAGGGGCGCGCCCAAGAAGAGCTGGCTTGACGTCGCAAAGCAGGATATGCGTGGTCTCCAAAGCAAACAGCTGAGGATGCAACCGGGAAGACGCTAAGATGATGATGAATACAAGCATAATATTTATTTTCGTAATTAGTAATCGCAAAATGTAAATATATACCATACAATTTACAGAAAAATTAAGTGCGACGTTTTGCTTCTTTATATTATATTTGCTCCCTGTGACGTGCAATAGCCAGGTACTGTTAAGTGTGATATAGGATATAGTATTATAACGAGTAAATATTAAAGACTAATTATTAAGCAATCTTTAATCGCTGATTTCGTGGGCCCGATGGCTCTTAGGTTGAACGAGAGCACAGACGGCGCGCCGCGAGTTCGTTATGTGCGGTTCGCTGAGCCCGCGAGTGACACCGGCGAGTCTCTCAACAACCCACAAAAAATGTAAGAACTAAAACACCTTTTCAACTTTTTCAACAACCCCGAAGGGACAAAAGCCGTGGGCCTTAAGTAAGTTTTGAAGAGAATTTCATGTGTCCATTGCAAAAGCGTCAACAAGCCAAACCAGCTTTGTTCGGGACGCTTCGAGAATATTATTTATTTGATGAAGATATTTCAAATATTACAAATGATGGTATTATTTTTAGAACTATTTTCATATAGTATGTTGGGTCAAATACTACTAATCTCATAAAGAATAATCCTCACATTTTTTGCGACAGATTTTTCTTAGCGCAAGTTGCGATACAAGTTGACAGGTGAATATCGAGTAGAACCTTTTGGTAATAAATAGGTCTTTTTGCAGGTAGGTATTTCGCGTTTAAGATATTGGCTGATAATGACATGCGTAGGATGAAATTTGAAACAGCTATGGTGGATTATCTTATTATCTCGAAACCTGTATTCGTAACGGGCGGCGAGCTATGATACGATCGACATTGATATTTAGCCTTCCGTCCCGTCACGTCAGCTAATTCTCATTTCCAACAAAAACGGCCGGAAATTGGATATAAGGATCTGCGCGCTCGGATCCGGCTACGTGACGTTTGTCGAACACGTCACTACACTATGTGGTAATTTCCGCTCTGTGCTCGCGGAAAATTACTTTAGCCGCATGAAATTTCCGATGCCATAAAAATAAAACCTTTAAAAATATTAAGATGATTTGTTTTGGAATTTTTCGATTATAAAGCTTGTTGGACAATTTGTATTCATAACGTCTTAGTTCTACGGTTGATTGCTTTTTCATAAGAATACAAATCCTTTGTTATTTATAATTTTAATAATAAATATTGTCGCAAAATACACGACTGAAAAAGATAAGGTTTATATTTTACGATCAATTTAATTCTAGGCACGCATTATTATGTATTTAGTAATATAAAAATACTTTGTTGTACAACTAAAATCGCGGTTAAGTATACGGCCCACTTAATTCTCGGATAAGAAATAAACTAAATAAAAAATCCTTAACAACAACCTAGATGTAACTATGCGCTTGCATCGTATCTCATTTCTCCATTCTTTTTCATTTCATAACCACCCGTCACCACATTTTCATTTAAAAACTCAGTTATTGTACTTATAATAATTGATTAATGTGTGGAAATCAGTAATAAAAAAAATATATTTCTGTGAAGTTTTGGATTTGTGCATTTTCACTAAAGATACCACCACAACACTCCTATTCATCTACTTCGTGCGGCAGGGTTCCAATATATTAGGTCCTTACCGGTCCTTACATATGAAATTGGCGTTTTGTATGGGAGGAACAAAATGTCGAATATTTTTTAATTTAATATATTTATTTAATCAAAGTATGACCCATTGTTATCTATGCACATTTGCCATCTCATAGGTAGTTCATTGATCCCTTAACTAAAAAAACACATTCGGACGGGAATCAATAAAATTTTGAAGGCGGTTTGGACTGCCCCATCGGAGTTAAATTTTTTCCCTTGCAAGAAGTAATCCAAATGTGGAAAAAAAGGTAATCGTTGGAGCAAGGTCCGGGGAGTACGGTGGGTGTCTTAGACATTCCAATTGAAGCTCTTCTAATTTGGTAGACGTCTGTTGTGCAGTGTGTGGTCTAGCGTTGCCATGAAGCAGCAGTGGCGTAGAGCGATTGACCACCCGCGGTTGTTTAGCAGCTAGCTTATTATCCATCATGGATTGCAATTGCTGACAATAGACATCTGCCGTAATCGTCTGAACAGATTTGAGAAAACTGTAATGAACGACACCGGCACTAGACCACCAACTCGACGCGCGTTTGCCGGTTTGCTTTGATCAATTCGTCAGAAACAAACCTTACAAGCTTTTTAATGTTCCCAATTTGCTTTAAGTGGATAAAAACAGTTTTATCACTAACACCGCAGTCTGCAGCTAACTCGGACGTGGTTTGCGATGGATACCCAATTCGCTTCCACAATAGCCTTCAATTCCTCATTGTCAACTTGTGTCTCCGGCCGTCCACGGGGCTTGTTCTGCAGGTCGACATTTTCAAAACGAAAACGTTGGAACCAAAACGCACTGTGTTTTCTTTTGCGACACGACCGCCATACACATCATTAACCCTTCGAGCCGTTTCCGCAGCATTGGTGCCACGGTGGAACTCGTACTCGTAAATAACGCGATATTTCAAGTTTTCCATTTTGTAAACTGAGCGCCGCAAACAGAAAAACTCAGAAGAAAATAAACAAATGAATAACCGTTTACGAAACATAAAAACATGTGGAAATAGCTGTATAAATTTGAATTTGGAATTCCTAACCAAAGAGGAGAAATTTGTGATTTTGTGATTCAAGTGGCCATTACGACAAAATGCCAATTTCATTTGTAAGAACCTAATATTAGTTTCATGCCGAGATAGCCGAGCTGGAGAGCCCGCCACAGGCTCAAACAACAAACCTACTAGTTACTCGTATGAAAAACATTATTCGTCCTAGAATGGCATGTAACGTAAAGTCGCAATAGTGCAACATCTCGGTGTCACGGTGTCAGTTTTGTAACGTGACATTCTGCCGGGACGCGGCGTGACGCGAACGTGACGCGCCGGGAACACGCGTAGTGCTCTGTTCCTGTCGATGAACACGTTACGTCACCACGGCTCGCGACAGTAGGAAATAACATTGCTTTATTTAATTTTAGTTCTGAGTACTGCCATATTTTAGTGAAAATTATTTTTAGTTTTTTAGGCTATATTTTTGTATCAAAATTTTAATATTTAATACCTTTTATACGCTTTGTTATATCTATAATTCTTTTAACTACATTGATTATATTTAAAAAGGAAACCCTTTTTAGATATCATAGAGGTTGCAATACGCTACAAAACTGATAATTCTGTGTCCTATTAGAACAAAGGGAAATTCTAAAATGAAATATTTATTTATGTATATGCATTACAGCAGGTCTCTTAATTCATATAAAGATTTAATTATAATCTTTTTAATATTTAACTTTGTTAGAAAAAGACATTGCACAAATTGTATGGAGGCTTGGCTCAGCGCGTACAGGCTGATTAGAGATAGATTACTATTTGAATATTACAATACGACATATTTTTTGTATCAATTAATGCTGATAAATAGTTATACGTGCTGATAAAGTATAATAAATAATAGTTGATTTTGAGGTTAGGTTCACTTTATTTATTGTTCAATGCAAAAATGCAAATTACGTGAAAATAAACTTATAGAAGTATAGAACAATATTAACATGCCTAATCTCATCCCATCGGTTATAAAGGGCGAGTGTGGCTTGACTTGGATTGGTTGGTAATCTCATCGGTGCTTCGGAAGGCATGTTAAGCCGTTTATCCCGGCTTTTATTGCTAAATGACAGTCGTTAGGCTATGTCAGATGCCTTAGGTAGCCCAAAAAATCTGACATCTGTGTAGGTCACTAATGCATGATCTCATTGGCATATTTTAACCATGCTACTTGATTCAGCTCGAGTTTAATTAGACTTCTCTGTTCGAATGGTAATATAACTTCATTATTGATGTAGTTAAACTGCACTTTGGCACAGGTTATATAAAACTACTAGCTGTCCTGCGCGGTTTCATCCGCTTCCTGAGGCCCGGCCCGTAAGGGGATGTCAAATAGCCTTGTAGAAAAAATAAAGTTTAAATTTTGTGTGTTATTTACAGATGAGAATAAAACTATATTAAAATTTGACATAGATAGTGATTCAGTTTTCAAATACAACATACAAAATCATTCGGCTCAATGACGAATGAAAATCATTTGACTCATCGTTTATGATAAACGAAAATTATTCGATACCGAATGAAAATAATTTGGTATCAAACGAAAATTATTCGACTCACTGTTTATGGTGAATGCAATTCATTCGACACAGCGAATTTGCGCGAGTTATTTATTTTGAAAATAAGGCGCCTGGCCCCCAGCCCTTTTTTTTAAATGTGGCACTTACGCAAAATCGGCGAGTTGAATAATTTGTGTTCGATAATGAATGATTTTCTTTCGATATTAGAATTTTTCGATATGGAACAATTTTGATTCGACATATATGTCACACTTTTTAAAAAATAGCACTCCTAGGCTTCTAAACGCTAGCAGCTAGTTCTAAACAATAGAAAACCCCTAACATATGTGTATTGTGTAGTAGGTAGGAATATACGTATACTGTTATATACTTTTTTCCCACACAAACATACAAAACCTTATCGCAGTCGCTAGATTAATTTTATAAAATAGAATGAATGACAAACCAAATAAATTTAACATTAAAGAAATACGAAAATTAAACACGAATTTTTCGAAACAATTGTAATTTTTTGACATTGTAATACTGGCAACACATACCCATATAATCGACGCGCCAAATTTTAAGTCAAATTATGAGGTTTGAATTCAAATTATTTTATTAATTAAAAGACTTGTGAATGTTTTGTTCCTAACATGTTTTGTGACTTGTTCAGTAAATTTTTTGCATGTGAAAAATATACAAGAAGACGTATTGGATTTTTTTATAGCAAGTCACAACAAATGATTACTGTATGCGAGTCGGCAGCAGACTGACCAAAGATTTCAGGTACTATGCTAGTTTGTATTACTAGTTTATGTCTCACTTTCATACTAAAGTACTACTTCTAGATATTTCATTTTCTATGTGTAGAGTAGAGACGTCCGCTCCTCAATGAGGAGAGTTTCGACTGAACCGAGCAGTTACGCATAGACCGATGTTTGTGTATTAATATTTGTGAAACAGAATAGGTTACCCAGATTACCATAATTTGCTTCGATGCATTTGAATAATGAGAACGTGTTTCACTCTGCTACTGCCTTCGAATATCCCTGAAAATTACTCGGTTGTGAAACGTATTATTATCACTCTTAGTATTAAGGTTTAATACCTTAAAACCGATTTCCTCTTATAATTTGATTTGTAGGATTTATAACTTACTCTATTTGATTCTTGTAAAATGATTTTTTGAGTTAATTAATAAATTAATCATGACAATATTAGAAGAATCGATAAGTTGATAAAAATAAACCAAGTATAATGATGTTGAAGAACACTTCGTAATGTAATCTCATTCAAAATTCCGGTTTTTTATCATTACTGAGTTTTAAATTAAAATTGTGAAGAAATCAGCTGCAAGTTAGTCATTTGCCAGGTAAAATTATCACGTGTAATAAACCTATAATTATTTAAAAAAAAAAAATTATACTGTCGACGTAAGCGGTCATACATACACACGTACAACAAGCTGTGTTCCCCCAAAACTAGAATAGGTGACGAGACTATAACCGACCCTCTTGGTATATGCAATAAATTCAACGAACATTTTGCTACTATAGGATCCCAGTTAGCTAAACAAATACCTTCTCATACTAATAAATGACGATGGAGATCTTAGGCCAAGGAAAAAATCACTTGGAAATCATGAATTCTCTAAATTTGAACTATGTTCTACTGATAAAATTTTAGAAATAATAGATGGTCTCGATTCCAACTCCAGTACGGGTCTAGACGGGATTAGCACTAAGGCGATGAAGTGAATTAAAAATTTAATAGTGGGTAATTTAACAAATGCATCAATAACCTGTTAATTGAAGGTGTCTTTCTTGAATCATTAAAAATTACTAAAGTAAATCCAATAATGATTTCTTATGTTTTCGCGATTGTTATTCATTAAATTAAACTATTTTAATACGGTTTTATCGCGTTTATTACTTATTTATTTACACCTGACGTTTCAAACACTTTACAGCGTTCATGGTCGCAGGCAGACTGCCTGCGACCGATATCGATAATAAACGCGATAAAACCGTATTAAAATAGTTTAATTTAATGTAAGTCCAATATACAAATCGGGGATACTTACATACCAGTATGTTATGTTGAAATTCTTATTTTCTCCATTGTCTTACCGTTCTATGATGGAAGTGAATAACTACTGTAAGTATATATTTTTTTAAATTAAGTTATATTAGTGTTCTCATTTAAGTGACTCACAGGTCTTGTTTTGAGAAATAAAGAATCTTTAAACCTAACATCATGGACGCTGGCAGGGCACTACAGTTTTACCATCTCATGACCTATCTTTTCTATTATCTAATTCTATAAAGAATTGATACGTCCAAACTAATCCAATTATGTTCAGATACCTTGTAATATTAATTCCAATTTCCGTCGGCAGTAAGGCGATGGCATCGCTGCGGGACGGGTTATTGTGATATTACGGGCGTTTCATATTGCCAGCGAGATTTATGGGCGGCCAGCATGTGGCAGTCGCTGCCGACAGCCGCAACGCATGAAGATATTCAAGTCGATCGCTACGGAGTTATACTTAAAACAGCTTTATGTTATCAATAACCTATTTTTATACAATTACGACCAGTCAATTAGATGACCCGAGAAACATGGACACGCGGTTATCACTACACTTGGTAACAGTGTGCGTAACTCGTGACAGAATGGTCACAGTACCATCAATAATTCGGTCTGCATCCAGCGTTAGTCTGCGATATTTTCCAGGAATTGAAAATCTTAATGGATAATTTAAAATTTAATTTATTATCAGAGTTAGTAATTGTGAGTATGATTTTAAAGGATAAAAATTCTTCGAGGAAATACTGAAGGAATCTTACTTACTTGATAATAAAATTAAATTAATTCGATTTCATAAAAACGAATAGCCAAGTTACATCTCTAACGGTGCTCATTACTTAGGTGGCTATTCTCGTAGCAAATTCATAGCAGCGCGTAGCCGATCGTAGACTTTCTGAATAATGACTAATTTTCTGTAGCCATCCAAACCATAAGTTCAAATCATGTAAACCTATTTACATTTCTGTGTTTTGGTATTTATTTACTTGTGTTTTTATAAATGTGGTTTTATGAACTTGTCATGAAGCAAAATTTACATTAATATGATAAAGCGGATGTTTTTTTTATTTATTTAAAACTAGATCTAGGAGTGGAATAAAGAAAGTTATATAAAATACTCTTAAGAGTTGTTTTGAGCCTATCCTATTCAAATTTTTATCATATTCTGTTGTAAAACTAAACAAATAATGCATTAAGTGCAAAAGCAAATCCCAAAGTATCTACATAAGTACTAACACCATGTTACTGCATTTGGCAGTAGCCGCGACTGCATAATTCAAGCTAAAAACTCTATTTGAATTCGATGTAAACAAGTTTGTGGCTTTGTAGAACATATTCTCATGGAATCGTAATAAGGAAACTTTATCAATAACATTTGAATTTGCGCTCATAAAAACCGATTGCTGCAATAAAAACAGACTTAATTATAAACTTTGTTATTTTATTACAATACATGATTTTTCGATATGTAATGTTATCCTAATATACAGAGTTATTTTGAAACCATTAGCTAATTGGATATTCTACTCAATTTATTTTTATAATTCATATCGAATTTTTTTTATAATCCGTTCTTAAATAAATAAGTTATAAGCCTTTGAAATTCCGTGAAGGGGGGAACTGTCAAAAAACAAGAAAAGGATGCACTGTGTGTGCAGTGACGTTTCGTGCGTACAAAAGAAATAGCATATACGTCTCCACCACGCTCCCACTTCTTGAGAAACAAATTTTGTTGTTATTTTCAGAATCGGTTACTTTTTAGTGTACATATTGTTTCGTATGCAAATATTAGCCAAGTATGAATACAGTCAAGTAGCCTATTATTTTTACAGTGTGTACATGACAATAAGTGAAAACTAAGAAGAAGTTTTCAAATTTTTCTTAGAAGTAGCTAGATACATTTAGATTAAGATATAAAAGCGATGTTAGAAATTTCAGTTTTTTAGCTTAGTTAGTTTGCAAATAATAAGATATAAACACATAGTAATATCAAAGACACAAAAGAGGATACTAGATTATTTTAATACTTTAGACAAAAGTGCAATAAGCCTAGAAAACCAAAATAATTCAAAATCAAATGACAATGATACTTTTTTTCGAGTCTAAATGCCATGAAAATTTAATTACAATTTGACTGTTTCATCACAATATGCAAGGCTTATTAAACAAATTAAATACGTTAGAAGTCAGCTTAAACGACTTTGCCGAAAAAAATTGTGAGATTGATATATTGTGCTTATCAGAGACTTTTGTGAAAAAGATTGGAATGCATTACCGGTAGTCATTCGTAAGGCACAAACTATTACTTCGTTCAAAGATCAGGTTAAGTCTCTCACTACCTTTTCGAGGTAGAATAATCCTCTCTTATATTGTGATAAGGCTGTCACTAACTTCTTACACTTATTGACAGTATTTATTTATGTATGTTATTTGTAAGTTTATTCTTATTATTTATTTATGTTAGTATATTATATGTGTCTTAATGTAGTTGTATTGGATTTAACTATTTGTTTGTTTTGTTTGTAAATGGTGCAATAAAGTGTTCATTCACTCATTCACAATCTCGCTAAACATAATAAGAAAAGAAAGTTCATTCTAGCAGGGGATTTAAACGTTAATACTCGTACTTTTATAAACAATGAAAATACGAACAAGTTGAAATCATTGCTGGCATCATATAACTTAATACTACATATTAATGCACCTACAAGCAATTTCATGAAAACTTATACTACTATACTTTAATCTTTGTTTCTCAGAAATAAAGTTTAAAATTAAAACTAATAATTGTACGGCAAAGTGGATAACAAAAGGTATCAAAAAATGCTACGAAGAGAGACCTTAGACCGTAGAGTTCCAAAAGGTAAGTATGTTTCCAGATTGGGCATGCTCTTATAATATATGTGAATTTAGGGTCAAATAAGCAGTATTTCAAAATATTCGATATGGGAATTTAGAAGGCCCAATCTGCTGACGTTATAAGAAAATGTTTTGGATTTATTTTCTAAAAGAGGCCTAATACTTTCAATAATACAAAATCTGTCGGTTATGACTCTTTGCCAACAATTGTCTTTAAAGCATGTGCTCAAGTTCTTGCTCCCGTTTTATTTTCTTGATTAACCGCTATCATTTACTGAGGAAACATACCCGAATGCCTTAAAGGTCTCAATTGTAAAACCTGTACATGCAAAAATTTAAACCTATCACCTTAGTATCTATTATATCAAAAATATCCAAGTGGCTATGGCGCGTTGGATTATAGAATTCTTTAAAGTACACAATATTGTAGCTGAAGAGTAAAATGGCTTTCAAATGAACAAATCAACAACATTTGCTGCCTATTCTTTAATTAAAACATAACGGAAAACATAGACAAGAAAGTTCCTGTAATATCGGTCTTTTTCGACATGACTAAGGCTTTCGACTTTGTGGATCACCCAATATTACTGTACAAGTGTGAGAGTTATGGCATTAGAGGACCAGCTTTTAAATTGGATCACAAGTTACTTGTCGAACAGAAAGCAATGTGTAGAAATTAGCAGTATAGATAAAAAAAAAAAACTCATAAGATCGAACTACTCGGTTAGCAAACAAGGCGATCCTCAAGGGCGTGTTTTGGGTCCACTCTTGTTTCTGGCCTATATAAATGACCTGCCAAACTTGACAGAATAAGACGATACTATTTGCTGATGACACTCTTTAATTATACCAAAAATAAGAATATTAAAAATTATGAACAGACCATTAATAAAACTATTAGGGATGTGGAACAATGGATGATGCAAAATAGATTCTATGTAAACGTAAGAAAAATGACATTTATTTAGTTTTCAAACTATAACGCAAATCGTATGAACCTTGCTCTAACTTTCCAGGATAAAACTATACAAGAGGTACAGACAACAAAATTCTTGGGTATCATTCTCGACCAGCACTGCAACTGGAAATTGCATATTCGGAGTGCATGACTGAGTGGTCTTGTATTTGCTCTTAAACGGCTTAGGGACAGTGCAAGAGTATCTATAGCTAAAACTGCCTACCAAGGATTTGTAAAGTATACTTTGGGGAAATTCTCCAAATATTGAAAAAGTTTTTATCATGCAGAAAAAATGTATTAGAGTTTAGAGCCATATGCGGAGCAGGCTCTTTAGACTCATATAACCCTTTTTTTTCAGAAGTCTTTAAAACTCAACTAAATTCGTTAATAAGTAATTATGATACTAACCGGTTATAATGCATTTAAATTCGTTACAATTCATTTTTATTGGGTAAAATTCATTAAAATTAATTATTTTGCTATATTTCGATTTTAATATTATTACAATATAATATAATAGATGAGCTTTACGTTTGAAAAAAAAAAATTTTTTTTTATAGAATTACCCATCTCTATTTGGGAAATGGCCACAATTTTTTGTCGGTTAAAAATAGTTCGACTCTCCTTTTATGTCGAACTGTCACTGATATTACATACTCGAAAATTGTTTTAACGATCGGAACTTGCTTTTGTTATACGTTATTTAGTTACCGCGATTCGGGCCCAGATCGCTGGAGCCAATATCGATGTTTTGAATAAAAGTTTAATTGGTAAAGTTGTTTACTATGCGCAGACGGTGCAGCTCACCCGTTGGTCCCAACTCTGTCAGATAACCAGGATAGTTGCCTTGTTAAGCAGTTTGACAACTTGCGTAGTCAAAAACAAAACTTAATAAGACAAGACTGTGTTTAATTTGTTTGGCAACTTAGTTCACAGGTAGTGTATTGTTGACAATGTCTTTAATATAACTAATTGATGTATTAATCTTAAACTAATTCTACAAGATTTAGGTAGTCATGGTTCTATTTTTCTGAAAGTGACCAAGCATTATTGGTGTACTAGCACTGATTTTATATTTAAAGTAAAAAGTATCAGGCTTCTAGTTTTGTTCACAACGAAGATTTAGGGGTTTTCTTATGTTTTCGCGATTGTTATTCATTAAATTAAACTATTTTAATACGGTTTTATCGCGTTTATTACTTATTTATTTACACCTGACGTTTCAAACACTTTACAGCGTTCATGGTCGCAGGCAGAAACGTCAGGTGTAAATAAATAAGTAATAAACGCGATAAAACCGTATTAAAATAGTTTAATTTAATGAAGTTATAGGGGGTCGAAAATGGCCTGAATTGCTTCGAGAAAAGCATTATACGGCCGTGCTGTTTTTTTGCTCGACTTGGCGAGGGCACTGCCATGCCCCCAAATTATTTGTTTATTTTTATAAGTATTTTTCTTATCAAATTAGTTGAGTGATACATTTCTTAGAGGTTTCTATTCTCATAGTAAAATTTCGTAGCAAATTCGTAGCAGCGCGTAGCCGATCGTAGACTTTCTGAAAAATTACTAATTTCTGTAGCCATCAAAATCAAAAGTTTCAATCCGACCGATTTTCATATTCCGTATTTACTTGGGTTATTATAAAGTTCCTTTCATGAAGTAAAACGAGGAGTTGATTTATCTATATCGTTCAATATCAATAAAGTGATACATGTTAGTACTCTAGTCATTAAGGTTTTGTCTTTAAATTCTTCCTGGCATATTCTAAATGCTAGTGACAAGCGATTAGCTTTCTCCATTGATCTGTATCGAGTGGATTACATGGTCAACCGAAATTACATTACATGATTCATTTTAGCGTAATTAACCTACTTCAGTTGACATGGCCGACATTAACTCCTCCGTCGCTTGTTCTATGTTATTTTTACTAATAACGATTTATTTTAAACATAAAATTACCGGATTAAGTGCGTATAATATCTTTATATTTTCCACGTTTCAAGTGTGTTTCCGTGATAATTCCGTGCCTCGGAAGGCATGTTAAGCCGTTGATCTCGGCTGCCATTTGGTGGACGTTAAAGGGAACACGCCATAGGCCGAGAGGCGGTTCTGAACAACTCTGACACCAGGGTGTACGGCCGTTGTAACACGGTTGAAACGTCGGAAGTATAAAGGTATTAACGCACTCAATCCTATAATTTTTATATTTTAAATATGTAGTGCGTTAGTTTATAAGTTAACGATTTATTTATTTACCGTATACGAGTGAAGGACAAATGCTGACATAATAAAACAACCAGTATTTAAGAAGCAGATACGTTGTGATCATGGATCAAGTGGGTTTGGATAATGAAATCTACTAGGATTTATGTGTCGTTCCGCACGTCGCCATACACCTGCTTGTAAAATAAGGAAATTTCAGAATGATACTTGAGACAGTAGCACAGAAGTATTAGTACAAATAGTAGTTTATTTGTTTGATAGCTGTCTCTAAAAATATATGCAGTATTGCGTTACTTACATTTGCATGTGACTTTGTTCAAAAAGATACTTAGGCAACGCATTGTTGTTTCCTACACTTGTAAAACTTAAGAATAGACAATTTTCCGAGTGGTTCGTTTATCATTGACTCGTCGACTGCCTGCCCATCGTTTTTGTCTTGCAGAGAGATCTACCTAAGCTGCTTCGGAGTTAGGGGTTCGGCATACAAAACACAAAAGTTTCTCCTGATTAGCTGCACGAGGAAAAATAAATAAATTTAAACAATATTTTCTGCTTTAATACATTAAAATAATCATCATCATTTCAGCCACATGCGAAGTCTACTGTTGGATAAAGGCCTCCCTCAAAGATTTTAATAATGACGAGTTGGAAGCGGCCTGCATTTAGTGCTTGCCTGCGACCTTCTTCAGATCGTCTTGCCATCTGAAGATCCTAATTTCCGAACGGATTATGCCTGCTGGTAGAATCCACTACAGAATGAGTGTTTACTAACAAACAGCTACTAATCATCATTTCGTGTAGGTTACATTGTCTATAGACCATGTACCCCTGGTGTCAGAGTTGTTCGGAATCGTCTCTCGGCCTCTGATGTGATTCCTTTTACGGCTACCAAATGGCAGCCGGGACCAACGGCTTCACGTGCCTTCCGAAGCACGGAATCATCTTTATTATCAGACCATCAGGTGATTCAAGCCTGCAAAGTCCTAACCAAACTGGAGTCATCTAAACAAAGTATGCTTCCGTGGAAATTAAACCCACCACCCCCTCTACACAGCTAATAACTATTTAAATATATATATATATATATATTTATTTAATTTGACGTTATTTCTGTAGTATTGCCATTTTATGAGGTTGGCTTTATCTTGTTTACAGGTCCAGATTAGCAGGCGTGGCGATGGTGTTGGCGTCGACGAGTCTGCGCCCGTGTCTGGACCTGCAATAAAGTGCCTAATGCAAAAATATTGTTTTCACGCACTAGGTTTCTCCTGTTTCTTATTAAATAAAATGGGCTTGAATATGATACATAAGTAGTAGAGGTAGATTATAGAAAAACAGCTATCTTGTTTTGGTATGGCCGTTAAACAGCGATAGAAAATCATTTCTTTTACACATTTAACAAGTAAGCATCAAGTCAATAAAGATCCTAGATGCGTTAAACATAATCATAATGACTATGTCAACTCTCATTGCACATATTCAGTGGTTATTTTCCTTTCTGCGAAAACAATTCCCAATGAACAAATATGTTGTCTAATAATAATTGTGTTAGCAGGAGCGTTACGCTAATGTTCATTTGGTCATGAAGCTTATCTAGCTTTCTCAAGCGGCACTAAAATTGTTGGTTGCAAGGTAGTTAACCCTTGCGCGACCAAGTGTGCGAGGGAGCGGGTCGCGGGTAAGCCCCGCAATAGATAAAACAGTGATAGAACATGCACCGCGCCGCCGCTATGAATAATTCATTAGTTTCAGTTGCCACTTTTGTTGGTATCGGTGGATTTTCAGCGCTTCACACCGTCAAAAATATGCGTTGAGGGGCTGGTTATTGTTACACTGTGCTCTTTGCCATCTCGTTCGTTTTAAATGCCTCGTGAAGAGGCATAATTTTATGAAATATTTATGGATAATTTAGTGGTTGTGATCCTAAAGGGTCCTTAAGTTGTCAATTTTTGTAAAATACCTATAGCGAAGAATACTTTGTGGTGCGTTATATTTCGTAAAAAGATACATTTACAACTTTCTTCTAAGATTTTTTTTATAAAAATGGCTTGGAAGAAGCCAAGTCTCGTGTAAAAGCCGTTAGCTACGCAGCGGGCCTCCTCCGGCCACCCCTCTGAATCCCGTTATAATTTACGATCATCCCGAAAAATCCTTGGATTATTTTTATTCGATAACAATAAAGGTGCCGCAGAGGGTTACCTTTATTATCACTCAGTGTGGAACGACTCTTTTACAACTTTACACATGTTATACGACCACGGGAATGGGATGCTTGTGCTATTTTAAGTTTCCTGTGATTCCTCTTTTTGGGTACTTTCTTAACATTATAGTCTGTAGGTATAAATTTTACTTTTCGTTAATATATATTTTATCTCCCTGTATAAAAAAACTGTATGCAATATTGTTTTTTTTTATATATATATATTTTTTTGTATTATAAATAGCGATATATAGAATGGGAATTTTAATTTTTATAACATTAAAGACTAACACACAAATACAACAATTGATGCCACTCTCTTTACGTCTGAGCTTATCAGGGTGCTATATTTGTCTATGAGACGTGAATTTGGAGTTATCTACATTCACTTTGACTTGTTAGTTCTTGTCTTGAGCTTTAACTTCAACATAGTAACGTCTGAATCGATATGCGCTAAGTATATCTTATGTACTCTATCTCTAGACGAGTCATAAGTATTTACCTACGCCTTTTGCTCTGGATACCTTGGGTCCTTGTGGTGTGGTTGCAAAACCCTTTTTTTTCAGGGTTCATTTGGCAATTTTCCTTGATCACGTGAGCAAAGCTGCTGGTAACAGCTTGTAGTCTATAAAGTAAAACCTCACTCGAATACTTGTATATGATACAATTTTAATTGGTTGTTTAAATTTCCACGTCATATACGATGTGCCTATACAATATATGATAAATGGACAGCAAACAGCTGCAGAGTCCGTACTCCAGGCACGTTCTGGTTGATCGAGGCGCCGGCGGCGGATTAGCTGCGACCGAAAGTGATCCGTTATAATTTCGAGGGAGGACAGTGACGGCTGCTACGCACAGATTAGCCCCTTCGATAAACAATAGCATTAGTATGCGAGGACGCGCTGACCGCCGCCGATCAGCCGCCCGTGTTCGGATTAATTTGCCTTCTGGAAATTATGGAGGACGGAGGCTCTATATGAACCATAACGATCTCTGGCCGCACAATGCCGGTTTATTTTCACTTGTACTGCGGTTGCTTTTTCGTCGATATTGGACAATAACATCGAGTTGTTGCTTTGGATATTGAAGGAAAATACGAGACCTCGGCTCTTTTGCGCAGTCCTGAATAATATTTTATATATGTTTTACAAATAAAACACCTTCTTTTCAGATATGACTTTACAGAAATATATATTTCGTTCGAATGTACATGCGACAAATTATAAATATCTAGCAGCCAGTATCATCTGCTCAACAGATCGACTCTACCACTTTTTCAGCTAAAATATTTATGTGTTATTTCAGTAGACAAGTCTTATTATAAAATAAGAGAATGTTTATTTATCTATTTTGTAATTATTAGATGATTATTTTTATTAATATTTTTTATTATCTCTTTAAGTAAACTCTCCAATCAATGTACGACATTATGTCGTCTAGATTATGAATAATACTTGCTCTCTTTTCGCAAAATACCATTAAGGGTTAAACCGGTTTTTTTGTACTTCTTGTTAATTTAAGGCAGATTCCAGAAAAAATACTTCTATACTAAATATTATAAAGCTGAACACTTTGTTTGTTTGAATGCGCTAATTTTAGAAAACACTGGTACGATTTGAAAAGTTCAGTGTTGGATAGCCTATTTAAGGACGAAGTCGAGACGGTGGGCTACTAGTATTATTAGGTCCTTACATATGAAATTGGCGTTTTGTCGTACTGGCCACTTTAATCACAAATTTCTCCTCTTTATTTAGGAATCCCAAATTCAAATTTATACAACTATTTCCACATGTATTTCTGTTTAGTAAACCGTTATTCATTTGTTTTTGTTCTTCGGTTTTTTTCCTGTTTGCGGCGCTCAATTTACAAAATGGAAAACTTGAAATATCGCGTTATTTACGAGTACGAGTTCCACCGTGGCACCAGTGCAGCGGAAACGGCTCGAAGGGCTAATTATGTGTATGGCGGTCGTGTCGCAAAAGAAAACACAGTGCGTTTTTGGTTGCAACGTTTTCGTTCTTGAAATTTCGACCTGCAGAACAAGACCCGTGGATGGCCGGAGACCCAAGTTGACAATGAAGAATTGAAGGCTATTGTAGAAGCGGATCCATCGCAAACCACGCCTGAGTTAGCTGTAGGCTGCGGTGTTAGTGATAAAATTGTTTTAATCCACTTGAAGCAAATTGGGAAGATTAAAAAGCTTGAAAGGTGGGTTCCTCACGAATTGAGTGAAGCAAACCAGCAAATGCGCGTCGACTGCTGCGTTACATTACTTGACCGGCACAATAATGAAAGATTTCTTAATCGAGTCATTACCTGTGATGAAAAGTGGTTTCTCTAGGATAATCAGGAGCGCTCATCACAATACGAGGGCGACACTGAAAGTCTTTAGAACTGACCACTTGTAAACAGTATAATAACAAAATAAGTTTAAATTTTGAAAATGGAACTCCTTGCCAATATTATTGAGTAAGTATTTTATTAATTTGTCATTTGTTTTACGATTTGGCGTCAAATTGAAAATTGTCTGTGTCACGTCAGCATGAATTTAACGGGAAAAAATTTTCGTGCAATGATTTTTTATGACTTTCGTTGACATTTAAGTCAACAAGAAAGTTATGATAGACTTCAATTATATAGTTCAAACGTGGTCGCACTAATCTCACTGATGATCTGCGTGAGGGACGGCCTACGGCGACGACTGAAGATAACATCAGTGTTGCGCGGTGTATGATAGAGACTGACAAAAGAGTGGCCTATCAGCAGATTCGGGCAAGTTTAGGCATCGGTATGAGCCAAGTGCACAAAATCCTGCATGAACAGTTAGCGGTCAGGAAGCTTTGTGCCCGGTGGATACCTCAAGATTTGACCGAGGCCCAAAAAATCCGTCGTGTTGATTGGCGCCGTGAAATGGTTCGAAGATTTAACGAAGGTGACTCAAATGCTGTGTTTGACATAGTTACGGGTGACGAAACCTGGATTTACTGTTATGATCCCGAAACCAAAAGACAGTCTGCTCAGTGGGTGTTTCCTTCCGAGGAGTTGCCAACTAAAGTGAAGAGAGGTCGAAGTGTGGGGAAAAAGATGGTGGCTTCGTTCTTCGGAAGGACCGGACATTACGCGACAATTGTTTTAGAGGATTGCCACTTGTCTTGGAAAAAGTTCGGAAGAAACGACCTCGCAGTAGGATCCTCCTTCACCACGACAACGCCTCGTCGCACACCGCCAGGCGAACGATCCACTATTTGGCGACATCAAACGTGGAATTACTAGGTCACCCGCCATATAGCCCCAACCTCGCACCTTGCGATTTTTATTTATTCTCGAAAATAAAAGAAAAACTTCGAGGAAAACGTTTTATGGACGCCGAGGAAGCAGTGGCTGAGTTTCAAAACGCCGTCGAAGAGACCTCTAAAGACGAGTGGGCAAAGTGCTTTTCTCAGTGGTTCCATCGGATGCAGAGATGTATTGACGTGAAAGGACACTATTTTGAAAAAATGTATTAAAAGGAATAACTTGCTAGTGTGCTCAGTTTTTGATTTTCTAAGAACTTTCAGTTTGACCTTCGTAGCTGGACTCTGGCAAGCCAACCAAATCCTGCCCCAAGCGAAAATTGACTCAAAAAAGTGACTTAAGCGTTTGGTGGACTAGTGCCGGTGTCGTTCATTACAGTTTTCTCAAATCTGGCCAGACGATTACGGTAGACGTCTATTGTCAGCAATTGCAAACCATGATGGATAAGCTAGCTGCTAAACAACCAAGGCTGGTCAATCGCTCTACGCCACTGCTGCTTCACGACAACGCTAGACCTCACACTGCACAACAGACGGCTATCAAATAATAAAAAAAAAAACTATACTCCCCGGACCTTGCTCCAACAGATTACCATTTTTTTCGAAATTTGGATTTCTTGCAAGGGAAAAAATTGAACTCCGATGGGGCAGTCCAAACCGCCTTCAAAGATTTTATTGATTCCCGTCCGAATGGTTTTTTTAATAAAGGGATCAATGAACTACCTACGAGATGGCAAAAGTGCATAGATAACAATGGTTCATACTTTAATTAAATAAATATATTAAACTAGCTTTTTCCCGCAGCTCCGCATGCGTCAAGAAGTAGCCTATGTTTGAGCCCGGGTCTTCAACTATATTCATATCAAATTTCATCAAAATCCGTTCAGCGGTTTGGCCGTGAAAGCATAACGGACAGACAGACAGACAGACAGACTTTCGCATTTATAATATTAGTATGGATTTAAAATTTGTTCCTCCCATACTAAACGCCAATTTCATATATTAGGACCATATATATCCATACTAATATTATAAATACGAAAGTCTGTCTGTCTGTCTGTTTTGCTTTCACTGCCAAACCGCTGAACTGATTTTGATGAAATTTGGTATGAATGTAGTTCACTATAGGTTACTTCTTGACGCATGCGGAGCTGCGGTAAAAAGCTAGTTTATCATAAATCAAGAGAGTTAACAGAGAGAAACATCTTTTTATCATACGTTTATACTTTTTCTTGACACAATATCAATCATTAATTACAAACTTTACTAATTGATTATTATCAATAGAAAGCTTTATTTTCAAACAGCGAAATATTTTTTTATCTATTTATACCTATTGTTCTTATATTGTGAGTATAAATTATACAGTCTCCTTACTTTACAAATGTTTATTTGCAATTGCTATCACTACCATTTTATGTCACGAATTTTGTCATAATTTTAGCTGAATTTTTGGCACCGCTAGGCGATTTTGGCATAAAACTTTAAGAACTTGAGGGTACAATAAAACTGATCGGTTTATAACCTTATTTTAAGTTGGAATCTGCATTTTTATGATGGATGATGGAACTATAATAGTCGCTATATTGCAGTTATCTACGTTATCTAAATTTACGTTGTTATAATTTTATCATATATACCTAAGTATATTTTCCATTCCTACATTTTCATTTGGGTTGCGATTAATGCGGTTCTTGTTTGGTTTAAAAGGGACATTTATTTCCCATGGGTTCCCTAAAACAGGAGTTTGATTATTTTTATACCAACTATGTCAACCTCCTTGAAAATGCAGTTGTTGTTGAAATCTGTCAACAATTGATAAGCAAAATATTTAATCTGTATTTGTTCTCTAGTCGCATCTACAGAATAAAGCGGAGTGGTCAATATGAAAACCACACGCCTTGTTGCCTTACCATTCCAACATTTTACTCTATCCTCTTTAACATCTCGACACACACAGTTTGTTATATTTAAAATAACACGTGAACCTCCCTTTACCCGTAATGAGGTTCAATGAAAACCGAACCGCTAATTTAGGGTCATTCTACTAGATGGCAATAAGCGTTAATTTTATTTGTACGCTCGACGATATCCGGTTCCGACGGAAGTTCACGCCTACCGCGCCACCGCTAAGTAATGAGGCTACTGTTACAAGTACTACCTTCATTGTAAAACGCAGTAAATCGGCATAGGTCACTCGATCAATTCGCAACTCTCACTGCTTGATATAAGGTATAATATTATTAAA
Source organism: Euzophera pinguis (assembly GCA_947363495.1). Classification (NCBI taxonomy): domain Eukaryota; kingdom Metazoa; phylum Arthropoda; class Insecta; order Lepidoptera; family Pyralidae; genus Euzophera; species Euzophera pinguis. The sequence goes on from OX376155.1 coordinate 9,414,721, forward strand.
TCCTAAGCTCAAAGTCCTGTGCGAGAATTTTTTGAATTATTTCTCTCATCGAGTGACGGCGTGTGGCGACGAGGTTAATTCGTTGAGTAACAGTTTTCATTCTTGACAATGAATTATGGTATGAAAACTATGAAAAGAATCGTGATCAATTTGTTTGTGCGAAGGTATGAGAGTTAAAACTTTTGAAGTTAATCCAATGAAATATGTACCTATAATAAGTACTCCAACTACAGAAACTTGAAGCCAATATAAATCAAAAGCTAATTTAGTTCCCGATTCCGGACTTGGGAAGTAATGCGTACCGTAATGTGTTCTTTACATCAAAAACACATTTAAAAGAAGTTAGATTGGCTTACTGGAGTTGGCGTGCGGCCATACGTAGTTGGAGCCTTTTCGCCGCCCCAAAGCCAGCCCTAATCTTCAAAGATTCGCCCCAGATTGTTTGCAAGCATTTCGGCCCATCAAAATATGACAGAACAAAACTTTCCACGGATAAATTATTTCGTACTTAAAAAATAAATTCTGGAAATGAGTAGGTACATTCTATAAGAATAACACAAACATTAGTCTTTGCTAGCAAGTAATTTTGTTGAACTTAGTTGAAACCAGCACAGAAAGTATATGGGAACTAATTAAGGCCTTAAAAAATATCAAATTAAGATACAAATAGATTGTTAAACGATTGTGTAATATAATATATCCACAAGAATAATATAAAGCGCGTAATTACTTGCTTAATTTAAATGACATGACTTTTAGAATAAAACATCGTTATTTAAAACAAGCTTTATTTAATTTATATTCTAATCATTCTTAAAGTTTTAATGTGTAGTTACGGTATACACTCATCCAAATTTCACACAGTGTTCTCACGATTAAATCAATAAGTTCTCTTTTATCAAAAACACTCCATTGCTTTGGCTTACGGATATATTTACAATATTTCTATCTATGTAGCATTATCTTATAATTAGCAATTTGGCAACATGTATAACGGTAACATTTACATACAGTACTATATATATATAAACTATAATTGACAGAAGAAACATGTATTCCTGGTAAAATATTATACCTCACATACTAAATTTCGTAAAGGACAAAGTAAATGGTAATTGTTATATTTCTTAAAATAATTGTTAGAATTACGTTACGAACATAATGAAGAAGGCTGCTTCTAATTTTTTTTGTGTAAATAAATGAGAATGACAAAAGAAGTTAAAAATATAAGTACCTATGCCTCCTTCACGCAATTTTGAAAGTGTATATGTGATGATTTAAAAAAAATATTCACTTGATAAATTTAGGGATTTATAAACATTTAAAACCGAGTATGTTGGTTTGAGTATAGTGATTGTTCCAACGACCTGTGTATCTAAATATGTATTCATTTGAATGTTTTGACTTTACGTCTCATCGTAAAATACTTATAATATTTCGCTGATGACTATTTTTTCCAATATGAATTATTTTTGTCATCAATCAAAAGCTTTATCACAGCGAATATGAGGTCAAAATAAGCGAACATAATTTTCAATGACTAAAAACATGGTTACATAACTATTAAATTTTTTTCAGTCTTACTCTATATATATGTATATTGATCATATGATATAATAGTGCACTTTATATTTTAAGTAATTCATGTGCAGTGATTTACTATTTCAATTAGTTTAACGTATCGGCAGATTTTAGTATAAATAAAATTTAATTATATATAATCGAATCGAAAATAAATGGAAAATCTGCCAAATCGTTATTTTTGATTAATAAGTTTAAGGAACTGTGTTCAGCATTTATTTATATTATATGCAATCAACAACAACGTTTTTACATATAATAAATATAGTTTGATTTAAAAAAAATGTTTAAACTATTGTATTTAATAATACAACGTCGGTGTAGCCTCTATATTAGATATATTATTCTACTTCACCTGTTTTCAAGGACTTTCTTAAACTTTTAATACTTTCTTCTAAAATAGTGTGCTCATTACAATCGATAACAATGCATTTATAAAAAACTGCTGTCTTCAGATGAAGACGACAGGTACATAAGATTTTTGAATAAAGGTTTATAACTTTGTAAGCTCATTTCATACAAAGGAGAATTTACCACTGGAGTAAGTATGTCATAAATTTATAGAAATAAAATTTTCTACATTGATTTTACAAACTAATTAAAAAATCAAATAAATAAATGGCTATTTGATTCTGTAATTTAATTTAAATCTAAATAATTTCATAGTTCTTTCACTAAATGTTTTAAGCTAGATTCCATAATATATCATATACAAAATGGACAGTGTGGATTAAAATGAGTCTAGTAATAAATAATTAAAAATCTTAATCATAATCTTAATTAAAAGTATATCATTGGTGCAGTTGATAAAAATAATATCCATAGAGGGCATCTAATGAAATTCGCCGTCCCTGGAAATAAATTTGGACGATTAAGTTATATCTATAATAATGTTACATATAAAATATATGCCTATCTCGGAACTTTCCTACCTTAATATTTAATATATATAAAAAAATCTTAATCTTTATCAAATTTCTAACCTGTAAAATATTTGACTATGTTTTTGGCTCTACAATCATTTCAAAGTGTTCGGAAGTCTTTATAATGTAGATATTCAAAATATTTAATTATTAACTAAAAGCAATATACTAATACGAATGAAACAGAAATGAAATTCGAACGATTGCGCTAAAAAATGATACGTCGACCGGCTCTATAAGTTAGCTGGTGGGAAAAGATTGATTTATTTATTCATTTATAGGAAGATTAACAGCATATGATATCATATTAAGAGACTTATATATACCACTGATTGCCAATAAGATGATAGTTAGATAGCTTAAGAATATTAATAAGGAGTAAAAATATAAAGTATGAGAAAAATATAGTTTACCTGTAACCTGTGAAGCGCCTCCCACCCAGTTGAGGTGCGTCTTCCCACCACCCTCGTCTGTCTTCTGCTTCCCCTTATCGATCTCATTTAGGTTCGACTGATATTTGGTTCCTGGGGAAAAATGCATCAATGTTAATTAAATACCTAATTATTAGTTACCTTTAAAATTTTAAATTATTAGTAAAAAAAAATACATACTAAGGAGATTGAAAGTACAAAGAAATTAAGAGAACGAAAATAAAAAAATATGATAAAGATAAATAAGTGCAGTCGTTTCCAAAAGTATTCAACGATAGAAGGGATAGTGGCCGGTCACCAAACAGTTATTGAAAAGTTGTGCAATATTGTCGCTTAGCCGGCTGGCCGTAAATTCGTAATGGGCACAAAAAATAAAACGACGCCCGGCGCGGCTGGCGGCCAGTGTCGACGCTCGCGCAAAAACATCCCCCAGTAAAACTTACGCTTACGAGACCGCTAAATGGATTTTTCAAGTTCATCGATACACGCTTAAATGATATCCTGCACTCGCAAAATCAATAAACCGTGTATTCCAAAAGCTCCGCTTGAATACGGATGTACCCATATAACAAATCCTTGCGCCCTGAACTATAATGCTGTTGAAGTCATAACTTTTCCTATTTGCAAAACTTGCGGAGAGATATAAGCCGGTAAGTTTGTAACGAGGGAGTCAGAATCAACACTTGGCAGTAATAGGATGTCGCGCAAGATGTCGTCGCCTGTCGTCCGGCGGCTTGCCCGGGGAAATGGCCGGTTCCCAATAACTAAGGCGTAATGACGCGCACCAAACTTATGACTTCGGTTTATTGGTTGTTAAAACTAGCGTTTACATATTTAAGTTATAATTGAATGGTTTAATTTAAATATATTTAAAAATTTGATTTAGCCCAGCCTTTTATCCCACCCATTACATACTTTGAATGGTTCATTGAAAAATAACCTTAATTACTACTAATTGAAATAAAATGCTTTCACTTTGTCGACTAGTAAAAGCTTATTTAAATCAATAGTAACGGATATTTTTTTATAAACTCTTCTCGTTTATTGCCATTTAGTAAAAATAAAAATAATTTTACGGTTTCCAAACTCTACAGCGCCACTTCATAAACGTTTCTATGTTACGATTTGTTTACGTTTTACGATCGGCCATAATATTCGAAGCCGGTTAACAAACTGCGGCTGGCGACAAGCAGATCGTCCTAACACAACGTTTATGATCTATAAACAAATATAACGACTACTAATAATAACTGAAATAGCAAACAATCAAACCATGCTGCTCTTGCCGAGATACAACTCGTAAAGGTAATATTATCTCTTAATAAACGAAATCGTCGACGTAAAAATGTTGTTCCCGGCATTTTATCGATGGTATCAGAAATTGATGAACCCATTCGACCACACAATGTGTTGTAAGCGTTTTAATTTTATTTTACTATTTTGTGTTATTTATTTATGTTCGTTGGTTGTATGGTTGCGGTTGGTACTTTTAAACACTCGATATTACTGACCTTTATCGATTGTCTTTATTGGTTGGTTGACATTATTATTGTGTCTGAGTTTATGTAATATGCAACCAAATACTATTATGTGCTAAAGAAAATTACTCCTTGTTTGCAAAGTACTACATACAGTACCTAGGAAACAATGTACAGCCTTACTATTAAGTCTTCAGCTTTGTAGATAATGAATGATTTAAGAAACCTAAATAAATAAATAAAAAGATTTTACTGATAAGTTACAACCTGTATATCTTATTTTACATCCTACATCTGTACATGAAGTACATCCTAATTTTAGATGAACTAAATAAAAACATACCTTTCTCCGAAAGTGGATTCTCTCTACGTGGAGGTCTGGAAGGCGGGGGGACCGTCACTGCTCGTGGATCAGGAGTCGTTGTTGGTGGAGAAGAAGCTGGGGTGACATCACAATAGGTTTTTAATGATAGATAGTTTATATTATTTACTGTAAACTTTACTTAAATACACTCGTCACCTCTAAATAGGGGTCTTTAGACAAACGATTCCAAAAAAATGTTATTAGTATAACTGCTCTACTTATTGCTGTTACCAAATACGAGTACTTACACATCATATTCGATAGATTTGAGATAGGAAAATCGATTCCTAATACATTAATTACTTACACCTTCTGCTCCTGTTGTGATTTTTTTTAATTAAAATTAATTATTTATTCTTACACTTAAGTTAAGCATTGTCTATTATCATTAAATATGAAAAGAGAAAAATACTTACTGTAGAGTCTTATAGTGCCATCAGATTCTCCTCTAGGATTTTTGGCAACACATTTGTAAGTTCCATAATCCTCATTATCAATGTGTCTTATTAGGAGCCTCATATGAGTTTTATATGCCGGTATCCCGACTGTATTTTCCATATGATATTTATGGCTCTCATGAATCATATGTCCATCATCACGAGTCCAGTAGTTCAAAGATGTAGGGTGAGCTTCCGTAAAACATTCTAACGTCACATTATAAAAAAGAGGAGCGCCGACCAATTGATGAGGTATCCAGAGCATCGGCGGAACTAAAAAACAAAAAGCAATTACAAAAATGGCATTTATAAAATCAATAAAATCCTTCGTATAAACTACTCACAGTCAACGCTAACTTTGACTCGCTTCGAAACCGTCGGAGGCACGCCATTACTAGCGATGCATAAGTAAGCTCCCATGTCCAATCGGGAAATGCGAGCCATCTCCAAAACCTCGCCTTCCCATTCGGATACTGAAATTTCGAGATCGTTATCGAGTGACCGAAAAAGGCAGAGATATTTATCAGTAATTATTGCGAGATAGCTTACCGGTATGTCCTTTGCTGATGGAGATTTTTGAGTTGTCGTCTCGTTTCCACTTGATGGTGGGCTTAGGAGAGCCATTAGCGCGGCACGTCAACGTGACGTTGGCGCCCTCTCGCACGATAACGTCGCTGGAGCTCAGCGAGTCGTCGATCGTCGGCGGCACTGTCGACAGCCGATAAGTCCACTTTATTGTGCATCCGACTAACAGCTAATGTACACATTTTAGCTCGTTGCAGTTAGCTTAGTGAGATAAATATTTGCGTAATTGTGATACACTAATACATTGACCGATTGACATTTCGTATTTTTTTTTAAATAAACATTTCTTTCACAAATTTCAGATCAAATATTAATATAGCTTTTCGTAGAATAATGACTGGCTTAAAAGAGTATTGAATTAAAAATAATTTAGAATGCAAACACACTGACAATGCATTGTTTGTGACGGATTGATAATAATAGTTCCCTAAAAAAAGAATACGTGAAGATATTTAATTCTTACCGACTACATGAAGATAGCCAAATTGAGTCTTAGCAGTAACAGTGTTGATCTGACACATGTAGCGCCCCCTGTCTTCCTCTCGTACGTCGGAAATGTGCAGAAACCACGTCCGATGCTTATCGTGGGTGACGCTAACCCGAGGGTTTCTCGTGATCACGTGGTTGTGGACTGTGAGGATAGCTGATTGTTCGAAGTGCATCCACGCTACCTAGTATAAAAAATAAATAAAAATTAATTACTTATTTGTTTTACTATCAAACTGTTATTATAAAATCTTAAATTACATTTATTAAGTAATAACCAATTCAATACACGCTGATTAAATAGTTCTATGTCGTAGTCTCGTACATAGGGCGCACTGTAAGTTTCCGGAACTGGCCACTTACATAAACAATATTTAAAAATTTATTGCAACATTTGAAAATAGAACTCTTTGGCTGTAGAATGCAGTTTGTTTCATCTGACTGTCTTTTGTTTTTACCTTGTGGCGCCATTTAAAAAATTGTGTGTCTGCATCAACATGGATTTAACTCGGGAAAATTTTCGTAGTATGATTTTCTACGATTTTAAGTGTAATTTGACAGCTCAACAGAGCATCGCTCGGCTTGAAACAGCTTTTGGCAATGAAGCACCATGCAAGACAACTGTTTATAGCTGGTTTGCAGAATTCAAGCGTGGTCGTATCAATCTCAGTGACGAATCTCGCGATGGTCGGCCGTCCACCGCTGTGACCAACAAAAACATCAATGCTGTGCGCCGTATGATTGATACAGACAGGCATGTGACCTACCATGAAATTCGCGCATCCTTAGAAATAGGCATGAGTCAAATACAATTAATCCTACACAAACATTTGGGTGTGAGAAAGCTGTGCTCGCGGTGGATCCCACACAACTTGACCGAGGCTCAAAAAACGGACCGCGTCACTTGGTGCAGTGCCATGCTTACCAGATTCAACGAAGGTGCGTCAAATTTGGTGTGGGACATAGTAACAGGTGACGAAATATGGATTTATTGCTACGATCCCAAAACAAAGCAGCAATCGAGCGTATGGGTCTTTCAAGATGAGCCGAAACCAACCAAAGTGGAGCGCGTGAAAAGTGCATCTAAGCGGATGATTGCTTCTTTTTTTAATAAACCTGGACACGTGGCTACTGTTGCTTTAGAGAATCGTCGTACAGTGAATAGTGACTGGTACACGACCATTTGTTTGCCGGAAGTTATTGACGAACTCCGTAAAAATAACCGTAAACGCCGTATCATCCTGCACCACGACAATGCTAGTTCTCACACGGCCAGACAGACAAACGACTTTTTGAAGGCGAAAAATGTAGAACTCATGAGTCATCCTGCATACAGTCCCGACCTGGCACCTTGTGACTTTTTTCTGTTCCCAAAAATTAAGAACCAATTACGCGGTCAACGATTTTCATCACCAGAAGAGGCTGTCGAGGAGTATGAAAAACACGTTTCAGAGGTCACCACAGAGGAGTGGCACAAAAGTTTTCAAAACTGGTTTCATCGAATGAAAAAGTGCATAGACGCCAAGGGAGATTATTTAGAAAAACAATAAATTAATTTTGTACCTTTAATAGTATTTTTTCATATTCATTCCGGAAACTTATAGTGCGCCCCACGTATCAACATGAAAAAATAATGTTTTCCCTGACGTGATGTCACAACTATTTCTACTCGGATCGATGCCTTACGAAAACGTGGATCAAAATATTCTAACATGAAAGAAAGTCCTTCCAGCTAAAAACAACGTAATATTGGTAAAATAATAAAAATACTTATCGCAAAATCAACGTTTTTGTGGAAATAAATGATAAGAAATATCCAAACCAGAAATTACATTATTGTCGAGTACGTTACTTTTTGAGTTACGAAACATTAATAAAGCGAGTAAAAAGTAGGGTGGAGAATGTCGCTTCAGTGATTTCCAATCGTTCTTCCAATTGGAGCAGTGACGTAACGGAAATTAAGGAACGTGGCGTTTCTTATACGACTTTTTTACAAAATAAATACTCTAAAAATATTGTCAAAAAAAAGTGTTCACATATTCTTTGGTGAATGATAGAATCACAAAAAATATTTTCAGGATTTACCCGTTCTCATATGTACGTACTATGAAAAGATGATTCCCATGTGTCTAATTGAACCGCTAACTTTTAATAAACCGTTGCAAAGCTCTTAATGCGATGTATAGGAATTATATTTCAAGAAGTATTTTCGATTTTAATTTTTACCAAATCACATTGCTAAATTTACATTGTGATATATATTTTATATATGCGGGATGGGCTTGCATGTCAATATTGATCTATTTGAAATCTAAAACTATCCATTTGTCATACTACTCGTACTCACTGGTTACCGACAAAGCTACAACCACTTTTCTAGAGCGAAATCTCTACACGATAAAGAGTGAGTGTAAATGTTTATGTGTGTGACAATAATAATAGCGAACTTGAACCTTAATAAACAGCCATTAGAGCGGAGGTCGCATGACACGACATCTGTAATTGCAAGGAGCTGCCATCGCGTCGCTGCTTCACACCAAATTTCCGCGGCATTAAGCGCTTAAAATGCATTTTATAGAGATTGTTATACTTATTTCAAGCAATCTCTACTTTTAATATTCGTGACGGAATGGTTCAATCTCATTAAAACGAACCTGTGGAATGTTGCTTGGCTTAGTTGCGTTAAATGGTGAATTATTTGATAGATGATGTACTATCTAAATTTTTCACTAACTTCTTCATTCTTCGTAATTCTTTTGCACCAGTATTACACTGAAATAAAAGACACCGGATGTGTGGACACTTAATATTGAATAAAGATTTGGCTTGCTTGGTGTTAAGCGGTAAGTAAATGTTAGCAGTCTTTGAACCATGAGGTACATAGGTATTAAAAAAAAATCACAATTCTCACAAATTATGAAACATTGCGCCATTAAAAAAGAATCCAATATTTGCGATTAAATTTAAAGTAAATCTAATAACTTTTGACAACTCAATATGGGAGGGCGAAATTAAAAGTTGTAAGATATCGAAGTCGTAAAGTTCGACGTGCATCCTTTATCTCTTAATCCAGCTTTAAGTTTGAATCATGGCTGCCGGGTAGTTCTTTTTATCAAGATTGGGAAGGCAATAAGAGGAAGTTTGGTGGCCCAGCCCGTGCCGGGTCACATCTTACCTATCTTAAGTGATGCGGCTCTCAGCCACTGTCTAATTTATAATGGACTTGAGGAAACTTCGCCCATTTTATTATGCAATGGGACGGTAACCCCTCTAATGACGACGACCTGACTTGTCGCCGTAACCTGGGGCTCAGAGATATTAAACAAGGCTTAATATTACAAGTGATTTATGTTAATATAATTTCATGTAAATTTCAAGAGCGCGTTTGTAAATTCTAATTTGTAAAAGTTGTAGAAAGGTGAAAGTTTTATACTGAGAATTTTTGACAGGACACGATTAAGAAAAGCATTGCATTTTTCGCATGGGAACAGTTTTCTTTTTCGAATAAACCCGCGAATTGGACAGAAAAAAGGAAAAATTGGAACCTATAAGGCTCCGACGAAATGAAGAAAAGTACATGAAAAAATTCTTCTTCCATAGCTATTTCATTCTTCTTTCTTAGCAAACCGTTCACAAGATATAGAAAGGCGTGTTATTTGACAGCGAAATCTTAGTAATATAACGTTAGTACTGTTATCTGTTCTATGATAATAGGCTTTATTTTCAAACTATATAAGAAACATAGATTAATAATTGGTCTCGCGCGCTCGACTAGATACCGCGCTGTAAAGAAAAATCAGTTTCCAGAATGCGGCCACTTAATAGGAAAGTGTGTGTAAAACAATGTGCAAAGACGCACACTAGCGTCGATTATGGTGTTGCCAGCTACTTGACTGGTGCCCGACCAATGGGAAAATTATTAATTGCTGCGGTCTTGTTACGTATTATAAAAAGTAGCTCAGAAAAACCTTTAAAATGAAATTAAAATAAAACTGGCCAAGTGTGAGTCGGCTCGCGTGTTCCCCGTGGAGGGTTCTGTACTATTTTTTATTTTTCTCTATTTGGTCCCCCTAAACAAATTTAAAATTATCTCATAGGTTTTCCTGTAATTTATGAATCGAAATTCTGGAATCGATAGTTTCGGAGATAAGGTAGGGGAAATGGTTAGTTTTTGTCTATTTTATTTTATAATTCTAATATTGAATCCTAAAATTGCAGAAAAACTTTCTTTTGATTTATTATTACACAGTACAGTATGTTAAACGTTACTTTAATTTTCTATTTAGCTTGAAGCTAATTGATTACTGACCTCTTTTTAGTTGTAACCCGGGTTTAATAAATAAATAAATAGAAATACACATCCTATTAATATTATAAACGCGAAAGTTTATAAGTATTAATGGATGTTTGTTACTCTTTCACAACTAAACCGCTGAATTGATTTTCATGAAATTTGGTACGGATATAGTTCAAGACCCGGAGTCAAACATAGGCTACCTTTTGACGCAGGCGGAGCTGCGGTAAACATCTTGTACATACGAGTAGATATTATCATGGCCTTTTTCCATACAGTAGTGTTGCCGGAAAATACATTACACATCGAATAATAATCAATTCTTTGATAGTTGAAAATATAATCTAAGGTATCGATAGTGATCATATATCGATAGTTTCGATATTGATACTATTGATAATATATTTCTGTAATTTTTTTCTGTATGAGTTGAATGACGATGATTTGTGTTATGCCCACTGTACATCTCGCCGCCGAGTTCCGGTATATCTGTATAGTATCGGTGCCTAAAATGCTTGGTATTGTTGTTAATCCATTAATCGATTATTTTTCATAAATTCTCAAAAATCAATACTACAGATTAGATTATATCGATACTACAGATACATAATCGATTAATAACCATTGATATGAACGATTACCTTTGTTGATTAAATCGATATAATTTATATCAACCCATTTCAATTATCGACTAATTGTTTGATATTGCAGTTAATAATCGATTAATTGTCAAAATTCGATTAAATTAATTATATCAATACTTTCGATATCAAAAAATTAAAAAAAAATTTTTTCGAATTATCAATTATCCGGCAACAATACCCTACGGGGTACCAACTACCTAAAGGCCATATTTAGAATGTTGGTCGGCGTAAAGTGGAAATGGAATCAAAATAGTGATAGGTTGCTAGTCGCATCGCCTACTGATAGGTATGGTTCTTCGATTTTCGCCCACTTCCTCGGCCGGCTTATATGGTCTGCGCGGGAAGAGAAGCAGTAGTACATTCCACGTATTTACTTTTCTCCCAGATCAGCATTAAAGAAATAAGATGTATGTGGCGTGCGTCCACGTCTTTTAATTAAAAAGGAAGCTATAGTTTTATTAAGTTGTATAGTATTAGTATTATAAGTTTTTTATTTTGATAATTACTTGTAAATATTTTAAATAAACTGCAATACTAAAACTTGTTAATTTTAGATAATTTAACTTAAAATTTTGTATATTTTTAATGTCAACGAACAAGCGGACAAGTGTTGTTGTTTTATATAGATAGCGAATGCGATGCGCGCGCATGCATGCCAGCCGCTGCGATCGGCTCGGACGATGCGCGCGCAGCCCACGCCACGGCGATCCGTGCGTCTCGCCGGCTCGCCAGTCCGAATACCATCTTGAGACTGAACGCACGTTGCTTGCGCTCGCATTGGCGCGCTTACGTTAACTTATTTCCCGCTTGATCCGTTCCTTCACTTTTCTCACCTGTATTTTGTGCTTATCATAACCTTCTGTTAATCTTTAAGTTGTCGGTGTGCTTGTATTGTATTTGTTCTATTTAATTGTGCTGAACTTTTAATTATAGTGTTAAATTACATATTGACTTTATTGAATTATCCCGCCTCATAGCACAATAGCCTAACACTTATCATACACATTACGCACGCACCCCGCTTTATGTTAAAGACAGACAAAATTGTCAGAAAAAGTCAAAATTACAACATCTCTCTTTTGGAGTCGGGAGTTAAAAAACAAAATATCTAAATAATAAAAATCGAAACCTCGGGGAATTTGGGATTATTTAATACACGGCAACATTGAGCACCGAGCGGTATTCGCGCCATATTTTAGGGTTATATTATTTTTGTGAGTAATTTATGTCCATATTTCGAAATACTACAATACTTATTGATGGTATGTAATACCAGTATCTTCCTTATTTTTTTTAGTATTATTCTTACACAGTTTGACTACGCAAACTGCACATTTTGCGTCTACTTTTACATTAAATTTTATATTTATCTAGACATCCAACTCACTCATCGGTCGCGGCATGACTGACGCGGGTATGCCGCAACCATGCCGGTTTCGGCATGGTTTTAGTTGCGAATTTATGCAGTATGCCGACGGTATCTAGTCGTAGCGCAGCGGAGACCAATTATTAATCTATGATAAGAAATCATAAAAACAACAAATTCACACTTTTTTTTGTCAAAAGAATAGAAGACGGCTCGTTCATTTACGCTCAAAATTATATAAAACTGATTTTTAATAAATTTAATATTTCAGCAGCTATGATTTTAAATTTCGTATATTGCAGTTATAGTAAATCGAAATCTACTTAAATATTTCAAAATTCAATTCCTTGTGCAAACACCGCAATAGCTAACGAACGTAAATCCGAGCTGTGAACAATATGAAATGCGGTCGCAACGCTTCATAATAAAGAGAGCACAGAAAAGTTACTTTTCGTTATTGAATAAATGAGTTTTCCTACAAAAAACATACAACTATCGTGTTGATTGCACAATAAATAGGAAAGCATGCTAAATTTATTCCTACATATAGAAATTTTGAAAATTTTGATGTAAACTGTACTACTTGAAATGCGTTCTCGTACAAGATTTGAGTTTGTCTGTTCTACAAATTATTTCACGAAGTGTGCTTTTATTATGCTGAAGTTTGATTCGTCCATTAGGTACAATAGTTTCAAAAATAGGATTGTTTAATTACTTTAGATCTACCTAATTAAAAAATATAATTAAAACTCGGGTTAAAATCGGATGCAAATAAAAATGTATTTAAGTACGGATTTTTTAAATAGTTTTTAGGCAATTCTATCTCTTAATATACAAAAGGATGAAATAACTTTATTAGAAATAAGTACTATAACTCGACTCGTTGGAAATTACTAATTATCCTTCTGTAGATTAAATTAAATTATATTAATACGGTTTTAATCCCATTTAAAACTTATTTATTTACATCTAATGTTAGAAACGTTAGTTACACATAACAGCGTTCATAGTGCCGGTAGACTAACTTAGTCTACCTGTTTTATTTTTTTTATTATGCATGCCTCTAGATGTTGTGTCCCACTGCTGGTAAGGGCAAAGGCCCCAAGGCTCCCCCTTTCGTCTCCATCCGTTTCTCCTTAGAGCTGCCTGCACCCAATCTGGTTGAAAACTGTCTAAATCGTCCCGTCATCTTTTCCTTGGTCTTCCTCTACCTCGGCGACCGTTCGGTATCCAGAAGGTAACCAATCTCGCCTACCATTTTGGTCGCATACGATAAACATGTCCTGCCCAGTCCCACTTCAGCCTAGCAGTTTTTGAACCGACATCCTGTATTTGCGTTAGGGAGCGCGGCTTGGTGTTTTTTCGATTTTCGAGCACTGTAGGTTAAGATAGGCAGGATGCACATGTCGAGGAGTTTTCATTTGAGTGAAAGTGGAAGAGTGCCTTTCATTAAGTCTTTCATGGACATGAAGCCCTTCCAGGCATGCCCGGTGCGGCGGCCGATTTCTCGAACTTGCCTGTTATCTAAAGATGCTATCTGACCCAGGTATATATTTTATATAGAATCATATGCTAGATGCAGACCAGCGTCAAGGCTTTCTGCACTTAGGCTTTGAAGCATTTTCTCCAAATCAGATGCTGATTGTGAGAACAAGACGAAGAAGGTTAGCCTTTTGTAGTCGACGACGATGCCCACATTCTCCCACAGAACTGCCCGCTTCTAAAAGACCTCTTCAAGACAGCTTGTAAAGAGTTGCGTAAATAACGGGTCGCCCTGTTTCACGCCTCGCTCTAAGTCCTGGTTTTTAGGTTTAAACGGAAGCTGTACTATTAGAATATATGTATTTTAAGAGCTGTATATTTACATTTGGATTTTGTAATGATGTAAAAAGAGAGGAATGTTTAACATTTTCGAAAGCTTTGGAGTAATCTAAAAATATTATGCATAGAGGTTTTTTAAATTCAATAAGTTTTTCAATAATTTGATTCAATGTATGGAGGTGATCGGTAGTAGAGTAGTTAGGACGGAAACCTGCCTGTTCAGGGGGTTGGTATTTGTCCAGCTGTGGGGCTATGCGGTTTTGAATTGTTTTAATATATAGTTTATATATTTGAGACACTAGATTAATGGGCCTGTAATTACTAACTAACTTTATTAATACAAATACCTATTCCTCTCATAATGTTGGACGTGAGGGATCAGAGTATAGATTCTTAAAGAAATTGGTGCATATTGATGAAATTTGATGTTGGTTGGTTTGGTTTTTTATTTTTATTTTTTTTTTAATTATTTAGTTAATTTTATTTTTACTTTGTTTAATTTAATGTGTAACAATCGCGAAAGCATTTGTTAGTAGTGTATTTTGCTGTAGTTTTGTTATTTTGCTGCCATCAAGTCTAGGTGGCGCCGACCGGCGACACGAGCGGAGACGATGTAAATCTGATCTACGTAATTGTGGCCGGCATCTAATCTAATCTTGCTGCGGTGTGCCTCTGCACCGCTCATTCAATTACATTGCCTCTCCGTCTGGCACTTATTGCGCGTCTCTCATGGACTACCTTCCTAACGATAGCTGTAACTCCATGTCAATCATTATCATTTGGTTCTTCAAGTACAAGAAAATCATCATCCTCATCATCAGCTGAGCATATGGTAAGAGCGAAAGGGCCCGTCTGGTAGACCAGAGAACTTTGGAAGTTTTTACTTTAAGTAAAACGGATTTCGCCTTTATGAATACAAAACTATAATTTAAATCGATCACCAACTACAAATTTAAATCAAATGAAGTATACACAGAAAATTTTATTCTCTTAAAAACCGGTATGCTTGATATAGGTATAGCTGCTATATAATTAAAAATAAACTTAAATACTAAATCGCATTTAAATAAGGAATAGCTAATATAGAAAACGAGGGTCAAACTGAAAGTTCTTAGAAAATCAAAAACTGAGCACATTAGCAAGTTATTCCTTTTATTACATCTTTTCAAAATAGTGTCCTTTCACGTCAATACATCTCTGCGTCCGATGAAACCACTGAGAAAAGCACTTTGCCCACTCGTCTTTAGGGGTCTCTTCGACGGCGTTTTGAAACGCAGCCACTGCTTCCTCGGCGTCCATAAAACGTTTTCCTCGAAGTTTTTCTTTTATTTTCGGGAATAAATAAAAATCGCAAGGTACGAGGTCGGGGCTATATGGCGGTTAACCTAGTAATTCCACGTTTGATGTCGCCAAATAGTCGATCGTTCGCCTGGCGGTGTGCGACGTGACGTTGTCGTGATGAAGGAGGATCCTACTGCGAGGTCGTTTCCCCCGAACTTTTTCCAAGACAAGTGGCAAACAATTGTTAGTATACCACTCTGCAGTAACTGTTTTCCGATCCTCTAAAACAATTGTCACGTAATGTCCGGTCCTTCCGAAGAACGAGGCCACCATCTTTTTTCTCACGCTTCGACCTCTCTTCACTTTAGTTGGCAACTCCTCGGAAGGAAACACCCACTGAGCAGACTGCCTTTTTGTTTCGGGATCATAACAGTAAATCCAGCTTTCGTCACCCGTAAGTATGTCAAACACAGCATTTGAGTCACCTCCGTTAAATCTTTGAACCATTTCACGGCACCTGATTGACACGACGAATTTTTTGGGCCTCGGTCAAATCGTGAGGTATCCACCGGGCACAAAGCTTCCTGACCGCTAAATGTTCATGCAGGATTTTGTGCACTTGGCTCATACCGATGCCTAAACTTGCCCGAATCTGCTGATAGGTCACTCTTTTGTCAGTCTCTATCATACGCCGCACAACACTGATGTTATCTTCAGTCGTCGCCGTAGAAGGCCGTCCCGCACGCAGATCATTGGTGAGATTAGTGCGACCACGTTTGAACTCATTAAACCAGTAAACAGTGGCACGAGATGGGGCTTCATCGTAAAAGGCCAATCGAAGTCTATCATAACTTTCTTGTTGACTTAAATGACAACGAAAGTCTTAAAAAATCATTGCACGAAAATTTTCTCGCGTTAAATTCATGCTGACGTGACACAGACAATTTTCAATTTGCCGCCAAATCGTTAAACAAATGACAAATTAATAAAATACATACTCAATAATATTGGCAAAGAGTTCCATATTCAAAATTTAAACTTATTTTTTTATTATATTGTTTACAAGTGGTCAGTTCTAAAGACTTTCAGTGTCGCCCTCGTAATATGCTTTTTTCATTATTTCTCAAAATTTTCTTAAAATGAAATCGTAAAGATTTAACTACAATTTAAGAACATCGAATCCGCAGGGTTATCTCGGATCCTTGTATAACATAAAAGGTATTTCCTGAAAGTTCTCTTTTATTGTTCCTACAGTTAAGATAAAATTAAGAAGGAATCAAAATTGTAAGCGGTTAGGAGATAAGCGTTGAGTGTTGAACTTGACGAAGTTTGGCATCGCGTGGCGGGTCGGGGTCGGTACGAAATATTTTGTAACGTCCCAAGTTTCTCGGAATTAGGATTATAAAATTGCTTATTGAGGGAAGTTATAGAATGAACGAAATTAAAATGGGTTTTCAGAAATGAATTGCTGACTTTGCGAATTAAGATTTCTATGAAATGGAACATTACTGGTTTAGCGTTCTCTACTATAAGAATAATTTTGAATCATAAATGAAAGTGTAGACAACCGTCTTATATAAACTACGTCGCACTAATTATCAATATCAGCTTCAGTTTAAAAACTTGATATCTGGTCAATCGAGGAAATTTTAACACTCAAAAATAGCACATTTTTTGTTGTCTTTGATATCGCAATGGTCACGAAAGCACCGCTCTGTGTTATTCCTTCGCGAGACATTCCTAGTCTCGTGATGTTTTAAATTCCTGATTTACCTTGCACTTTTTAAACTGCTTTAACAGGTGTCTGTAACAAAAAAATAGGAGCGGGCCCTATTAACTCGTTATCTTTTAAAAACCTTTAATTTTAACCCTTCTTTCTTTTTATCTTAATTGTTGAGGCATTAAGGAGGCAAAGTTGAAGTTTGGAGGCACTCCGGGAGACGGTAGCGTCCCTCAGGACATGCCTCGGAGGCGTCGTTTGATTTATAATGGACTCGTTGCAAACTTTGGCCATTCTACCGCGCACCGCACCGACCTCTTTAACGACGGGACCCTATCGCCGCAGGAGATGATTCGTAGACGTGTTTAATAATATTACGACAGATTTAATTATGAAACGTTTAAGAGCTTCATGTTACACTGTTATCGTACTTTGTTTGTTAGATGTTGTTCGCCTGTTCGGAACACGCTTTATAGTTTGGAATGTGATTTTTTTAATTGAATTATTTTTTTGTTTTCAAAATGAAAATCGAGTAAATTTTATTATATGTATCATAAATTAGCCAAGTAGCCAGTAAATTGGGGCCAATTGGATACAAAGTTGAGAATATCATATACTTGATCAACGCTTGGCGCTTTTAACACTGAAAGCTCTTTCATATGCTGCGTGAATTAGATGTGTTACTAAACAAAATACGATTTTAATTCCGTATAGCTATAGGTCTAACAACAAAATTGTAAGCGGTTAGGAGATAAGCGTTGAGTGTTGAACTTGACGAAGTTTGGCATCGCGTGGCGGGTCGGGGTCGGTACGAAATATTTTGTAACGTCCCAAGTTTCTCGGAATTAGGATTATAAAATTGCTTATTGAGGGAAGTTATAGAATGAACGAAATTAAAATGGGTTTTCAGAAATGAATTGCTGACTTTGCGAATTAAGATTTCTATGAAATGGAACATTACTGGTTTAGCGTTCTCTACTATAAGAATAATTTTGAATCATAAATGAAAGTGTAGACAACCGTCTTATATAAACTACGTCGCACTAATTATCAATATCAGCTTCAGTTTAAAAACTTGATATCTGGTCAATCGAGGAAATTTTAACACTCAAAAATAGCACATTTTTTGTTGTCTTTGATATCGCAATGGTCACGAAAGCACCGCTCTGTGTTATTCCTTCGCGAGACATTCCTAGTCTCGTGATGTTTTAAATTCCTGATTTACCTTGCACTTTTTAAACTGCTTTAACAGGTGTCTGTAACAAAAAAATAGGAGCGGGCCCTATTAACTCGTTATCTTTTAAAAACCTTTAATTTTAACCCTTCTTTCTTTTTATCTTAATTGTTGAGGCATTAAGGAGGCAAAGTTGAAGTTTGGAGGCACTCCGGGAGACGGTAGCGTCCCTCAGGACATGCCTCGGAGGCGTCGTTTGATTTATAATGGACTCGTTGCAAACTTTGGCCATTCTACCGCGCACCGCACCGACCTCTTTAACGACGGGACCCTATCGCCGCAGGAGATGATTCGTAGACGTGTTTAATAATATTACGACAGATTTAATTATGAAACGTTTAAGAGCTTCATGTTACACTGTTATCGTACTTTGTTTGTTAGATGTTGTTCGCCTGTTCGGAACACGCTTTATAGTTTGGAATGTGATTTTTTTAATTGAATTATTTTTTTGTTTTCAAAATGAAAATCGAGTAAATTTTATTATATGTATCATAAATTAGCCAAGTAGCCAGTAAATTGGGGCCAATTGGATACAAAGTTGAGAATATCATATACTTGATCAACGCTTGGCGCTTTTAACACTGAAAGCTCTTTCATATGCTGCGTGAATTAGATGTGTTACTAAACAAAATACGATTTTAATTCCGTATAGCTATAGGTCTCCGGCTCGGAGCCGAAGTGTGCGTGGATCACAGCTGCGCTGCTTGTGGAGCCCCCGTGGATCGGTTCGGTCACCATGGAATCGCTTGTTCGTCGGGCGCCGGTCGCCAAACAAGCCATGCAGCCATCAATGAAATCCTGCGAAGGGCGCTCGTTAGTGCCAAAGTACCCGCAGTTCTGGAGCCACAAATTGTGCGGGATCATGGCAAGCGCCCTGACGGGATGTCATTGATACCTTTGAGGATGGGACAAGCCCTTGTTTTGGATGCCACGTGCTCCGATATCTTGGCAGCTACGTACCTCCCAGCCACCAGCAAGCAGGCCGGTGCGGCGGCGGACGCCCGCGAACGGTTCGAGGCCAATAAATATAGTTGTCTCGGCACACAGTACGAGTTCAGAACCTTTGGTGTCGAGACACTAGGCCCGTGGGGCGCCGGTGCGCGGGGTCGCTACCTCGCTCAGCGAATAGCAATCGCTATTCAACGCCGGGATGCTGCCTGTGTGATGGAAACTCTGCTCCGGGGACTTAGGCCTGCGTCAAAAAGTAGCCTATGTTTGACCCCAGGTCTTCAACCATATTCATACCAAATTTCATCAAAATCCATTCAGCGGTTTGGCCGTGAAAGCGTAACAGACAGACAGAAAGACAGACAGACTTTCGCATTTATAATATTATTAATAGTATGGATTTAGTTTTTTTTGTATTTATTATTTTTAAATAAGATAGTTTTAATTTGTATATGTTTACATATGATATATCAATAAAATTATTAAAATTAAAAAAAAAATTAAAGCTCTCTGAAGGTTTTTTTAGCATAGCACAAAGCTCAATCACATAATATGAATCTATAGACTCTTCTCGTGACAAAAACATGCGGAATATAATTTACAAAAAAACATGTTCACTCAGAAAGCCATCAACTGATAAATAAATCTGTAAAAAGAGATGATCTGTCAAAGAGAGTATTATTTTATGAAGAGAGCACTTCAAAGCTGTAGATATAAAAGGTCGCAAACTTGGCTGTTTCGTAAAACTTCGGGATCGTCGGGAACGAGTTTTTTCAATACTTCGCCACGTTTTCTCTATAGTTAGTAGTTGTATTTTGTTTCAATTTTTCAAAGTAAATATTATTTTTAACTTCTGATTTTTTTATTCTGCTCCTTTATTTATTTATATCGAGGCGTCCTGTCAACCCTTGTGTCAGATCTATATAATAATACATGTTCTTTGTAAAAAACTCTCATTTCGTAATGGTTTACTGTTTAAGTTTCCTTACCATTTACTGTCTAATTTTCCTTATTTGTTGCTCCAGTGCATCCATAGTCTACCTCTATTTCGCAACCATCCCTTAGTGGCTTAACTGACATAATGATAAAAAAACTCACAGCTGCACAATCTGTCAGTTGATCAATAGATTTGTTGTAGATTTCTCGGTCTCACAAAATTTTATTTTTATAGTGGTTTAGTTTGACTTACCTCCATGAGCTGCAGCTGCACCCACAAAATCTCAACATCTTAAATCGCACACGCTTTAGATTTCTAAGCTGGAAGTGTTAAAATAAGACTTTACTACATAGCATAAAATAAACTTCAGCTAAAATCAGAAGTCGGGACGAGCGTAACCGAACTAATGCAATGGCAATGACACAGAATGAGCTAACACCGTGCGCGAGGCGGCTTAGCTTACTTTAACTAAAAGCCCACTTAGAGGTCTCTTCACTTGCGGATTTGCCGAGGGCACTTGGAAGTTTTTGCAGGATCTCCGGCCAATAAGTTATTTCGAAGATTGATAGTTGCTTGCTATTGGAAATGTTTAGAAAGTTGAAGTAGGTATTTAGAATCAATTGTAGAACATTATTTTAATCATTTTTAGTCAGGGGTGTTCCTTTTCAGCTATCTTTCCGATGGCTTGAAATATGGTATACGGGCACGCGAGCTCGACTTACCCGAGCTGCTACTCACTCAACCAAAATCCATCCAGGTCAATAGCATCCCAATACCTATTTCCTATTCCCAAATCCAACAAAATCCTATCCTTCCCCTGCTTTAAATACTTTCGATGGGCAGCAGCGTCGGAAGTACAATAAGCCGCAAAAACTGCGCTCGCCAACCCACCTGCGAGTATGGCAACAATCTTCAGGATAAACAATACAAAGATCAGGCCCGTTCCTGGCTCCGGTAGCGGTCACGGCGGTGGCGGGGCAGGGGGTGCGAAGACGACCTGGCTACCACCCCCGACGACACTTGGCTCTGGTAACACACAATATCCGCACGATGAGGTTGGACGACAAGGTGGAGGAAGTGGAAGAGGAGATGAGTATGTTACGATGGGACATAGTGGGCTTGTCTGAACCGAAGAGAGGGAGAGGGTACGACAACTCCTAAGTCTATATCACCGGGTGGGAGACTTGAGGAAGTCATAAACAACGACGAAACCATCGAGAGTGTTTCCTATAATTATATAATAAGGTATAAAAAAATAATAAAAAACCAGGTAGAGTTATGCTTAACAATGAGGAACTGGAATATGTGGAGTACTACGTGTATTTGGGAAAACAAGCATCCTTCCGGCAATCTAACAACGAAGACGAAGTGAACAGACGAATATCATCAAGCTGGAACAAATTTTGGGCGCATAAAGATATACTGAAGGGTGATTACGACCTTAATATGAAGAAAACTATCATGGACACCTGTATCTTGCCTTGCCTAACTTATGGCTCCCGGACTTGGACCTTCACAGAAAAAATTAAAAATAAAGTTTCAAGTTCTCAACGGGCAATGGAAAGAAGCATCCTAAAGTTAAGAAAAATCCAAAAAGTTAAAAGCCAAGAAATTCGGAATAACACTATAAACTTACAGATGCATTACATCAAGCTCTGAAGTTGAAATGGAACTGGGCCGGACACGTAGCGAGGTATACCGATCAACGGTGGTCTATCAGAGTCGCCAAATAGGATGGGCCACACGGTAAGAGAAAAGTTGGGAAACCACGCAAAAGATGGGCAGACGATATAAAAAAGGAAATAGGATGGAACTGGATGGAGAAAGCAAAAGATAGGAAGAAATGGAAGAAATTGGAGGAGGCCTATACCCGAAAGGGGTTCCTATGAATTTAGTTTAAAATTTGTATCTGTTTTGTATATATTGTGATCCAAACCTATAGGAAATAAAGAGGCTTTATTATTATTATTATTTTATACCTGATACTCAGAGTATCAAAGAGATACTCCTTGAAGGTTATACAGGTATATATGCCAACTGGGGAATACTCAGATGAAGAGGTGGAAGCGGTGTATGATGACATTAGTAGAGCCATACACGCTTCCAATACCTACTTAATGAGGGATTTTAACGCAAGACCGGCGGTCAAAGCGATAGGGGGTCAGGGTGGGACAATTTGGATATGGGCAGCGTGTAATGCTATTTTTACTATGCCATAAACATTAAGTCTATTAACTGCCTAATTGCTCGATTGTTAAGTAAAGGGTTAATTCTGTTAGATATATCACAATATGGTCAACTTTAACGTACCTGTTTATAAACATTTTAGGTGTTTAGCAAGGTCAAGCGCCCACTTCACGCGCTTCACAATATACCTTAATCTTATGTTGGTATTCTTCCGTAATTACGGCTCGCTAATTATTATTAATATTAATATTAACTACAGTTCACTCTAAATAGTTATTGGGTGGCACTTTTGTACACATTAACCCAATTTACATTTGCACAATAAATATCAAAGTTAACTTTACCAATTAGCGATTAACTATAAAAAAATACTAGTCTTGGCCTTCTCCTTAGTTAATTTTACTGAATACAAATACACGTCTGCACTGCATGACGTTCCCAATGTTCCATCTTAAAGCTAAGCGAACCGAAAAGAGAGCCCGAGTTATATTGATACTACCATTACAAACAATTTCATCTTTCAAAAATCAAGTGAAAAAACTTATCTCTCTGCAATTGAAGCTGATCTTGCTCATCGTTAGTCATTTTCTTCTCTTCTTTTATTTTTTATTATTGTATGTTGTATGTAGGTAGGATGGATTGAAAAGTTCGCGGCCTCAGCAAGAAAACAATATAAAATATAAACAAAAGTAATTTTATTTTTCCACGTAATCTCCACTTAGCTCAATGCACTTCTTCCATCTGGTTTCCAACGCCTGTATGCCAGTCATAAAAAAAGTTTCTTCAAGGCCTTCAAAAAAGTCACCCACCGCAGCTTCGACCTCCTCATTTGATGAAAATTTTTGACCTTTAAGGTGTTTTTTTAGGTTTGGGAATAAATGAAAGTCGAAAGGTGCCAAATCACGGGAATAGGCGGGATGGGGCAGTAATTCAAAGCCACAATCACGAACTTGAGCCATAGATTCAACAGACGTGTGAACGCGTGCATTATCCTGATGGAACAACACTTTCTTGCTGAGTAATCCTGGCCTTTTCTCTTTGATTGTTTCACGCAAACGACGTAAAAGGGTGCAGTAATAAGCCGAGTTTATAGTTTGACCTTTTGCAAGGTAGTCCACCATGATGACACCCTTAGCATCCCAAAAAACTGACGCCATCACTTTGCCAGCTGACAAAATTGCTTTGGCTTTTTTTGGAGTCGGTTCATCAGGTTTTTTCCACTGCTTGGATTGCTGTTTTGACTCTGGGGTGTAGTGGTGTACCCAGGTTTTATCCATTGTTACAAATCTGGCCAAAAAATCTTGTGGATCAGCATCAAACATTTCCAAACAGTCGCGAGAAATCGTGAGCCGTATTCGTTTAAAGCAATCTGGGTACCCACCGCGCAGAAACCTTAGAAAATCCAAGTTCATTGACTATGATGTTTTGTTCATACGAGATGCCAATAGTGTCTGCAATCTCCCTGATGGTCAATCTCCGATCTGCCAATATCAGATCACAGTTTTACCCGATGTTTTCTTCAGTCGTAGACGTCGTAGGCCGGCCACAACAACTCTACACTTCAGTAGCCAAATCCGTAGAGAGCAAGCTCCAAAAATTAGGATTGCCCTCAAACAGCTCAAGAACAACAAGTCGCCGGGCAAAGACGGAATCACAGCAAAGCTTTTGAAAGCTGGCGGAACGGCGGTACTGAAAATCCTTCAGAAGCGTTTTAATTCCGTTTTGCTTGAGGGCGTGACGCCAGAGGCGTGGAACAGGGGCGTGGTAGTTTTGCACAGAAACTCAGTTTTGAACTACAGACCCATCACGCTCCTGAGCCAAATCTATAAGCTGTTTTCGAGGGTAATCACGAATCGTCTCGCGAACAGCCTGCCTATCGTTTATGCCTAGCGTTTGTGGACTATGAGAAGGCCTTCGATTCGATCGAAACGTGAGCGGTGCTTCAGTCTCTCCAGCAGTGCCGCATTGACCATCGGTACAGCGAACGTTGCAGTATTTATACAGCAGCGCCACCATGTCAGTCCGAGTACAGAAGCAGAGCACGGGGGCTATTCCATTGCAGAGAGGAGTAAAACAGGGAGACGTCATTACTCCGAAACTGTTTACTGCTGCTCTGGAAGATGCCTTCAAACTCCTAGAATGGGAAGGACTTGGCATCAACATCAATATCTTCGTTTTGCCGACGATATCGTGATCATAGCACAGTCGCTAGAGTATTTAAGTACCATGATCAGCAACCTCAACGTGGTCTTCCAACGGGTGGGCCTTAAAAAGAACATGGACAAAACGTAGGCAATTTATAATGTCCATGTTACGCCAGTTTCTGTCGGGAGCCACACCCTTGAAGTTGTAGACCAGTATGTCTACCTGGGTCAAATGATCCAGGCTAGCTGGTTTCAAGGACGAGGTCTTTCGTCGAATCCGACTCGGCGTTCGGGAAGCTAGCGTCTTCTCGTCCAAAAATACCTTAGTCCCTTAAAACTAAGGTCTTCGATCAGTGTGTGTTACCAGTGATGACATACGGGTCCGAAACGTGGTCTTTGACTATGGGCCTCATAGGAAAGCTCAAGGTCGCCCAGAGAGCTATGGAGAGGGCGATGCTCGGTGTTCCCTACGAGATCGAATCAGAAATGAAGAGATCCGTAGGAGAACAAAAATCACCGACATAGCCCAGCGGATTAGTTCTTTGAAGTGGCAGGAAAGCGCGGGGCACATAGCGCGGAGAACCGATGGCTGATGAGGCAGAAAGGTTCTCGAATGGCGACCGCGTACCGGTAAGCGCAGCGTTGGAGATCCACCGACCAGATGGTCAGATGACCTGATGCAGACTGCCGCCAACCGATCATTTTGGAAATCATTAGCACTGACAGCGGTTAAATGATTTAAATTTTTTACGCGATTTTTTTTCATAGGCAGGATCATTGACTGTCATCATTGTACGTACAAAATTCAAATCTTAGATATAAATATATTTTTTTTCTGTATGTAATGACATTATTTATTTCTTTATCATTATTATTAAAGATAAAGTTCACATTGATTTGAACGCACAAACTGAAAGTATACATGTCATTTAGTGTAAATTAGTCTAAAACTAGATATCACTTCTATAAGAGGTTGATGCTAGATCATTAAAAAGACCTGGTATTCACTTCTCAGCAATTTTAATTAAAATGTTTCCGGGTTTATGTTAATATTCGTGATTGCGATCATTCCATACATTCCAGTTGCAGAGGGGTCGAGACATGTCCTGCACCCCTCGGTTTTCGAAGCGGCAATATTAAGGCGATGAGACACTGTGGTTTTAAAACAAAGAGCAACGCAGACTGCAATGACAGAAAGGCCGTGTTGGCCTATCTTTTGAAAACTCATATTTTTCTTGACTTTCGAAATGGTAATATACGATCAGTGCCTCCGTGGTCCAGTGGTTAAGGCGTTCGCCTTTGACCCGGAGGTCGTGGGTTCGATTCCCACTTTGTTAGTTGTTGACGGTCTTTTAATTTTTTTTTTTTTGGTATTTGATATTTGTCTATTGTGTTGTGTTATTTACATAGAGCTTAGAAATTCTTCCAAACTCAGAATCGAAAGTTGAAGAAACAGAAATGGTTATTTATAATGAAAGACATGCTTATCTACATAAAAACTTATAAACATAAGAACTGAACAAATGGGACAGACAAAACTTTGTTGGACATTAATTTATATTTAAATTACCGTCGTTTTATTTTATTTCATTTTTATTTATCTCACATGAGTTTTAAAATAAAAAAAATATCTGTTTTGAAAAGCACAGTACAAGTAAAAAATGAAGTAAGAAAATTCTGTTTTTCCTTTTGAGAATTACAAAAATGCAAGATTTTCAAATATTATATTTCGTTACAGATTTGATGGTCGTCATGTTAGAATTGGAATGCTTGAATTTGTGTTGCGAAAGCTCAAGTATAATTTCCTCTTAAGGTCGAGGAATATGCCAGAATTGGAACAGCCGGCGCTCGTATGCGGCGCGAGTGTAACATTGCTGCGACTCGCTGCGGCATGTTATTGCAAACCCACATACGTGCCCCAGCCGACTATCTGACATTTCATGCCGATGAACCGGCTACGTGCGTGCATACTTTCAAATGTTTGTATAAATAGCAAATCTATTTGCATTGCTGTTTGAATAGACGAGGTAAGCGAGATGTTGAGATATTGTAAATTGTTTTGAAAATAACATGTTGCCAATTTGAGCACTATGTATCTTCTTCATCTTCTGTGCCTCCCTTTATTTGGAGTCGGCCCTTCTCGTACGTTTGAGCTCTTTGTAACAGTTATATAGAAATAACAGCACGAAGGTTCTCGAAAGGAACCAGCAAGCGCATCGTTAGACACCAATCGACCAGAAGGTCAGATGACCTGAAACAGGTCGCAAGTAAGCGTTGGATGCAGGCTGTTTCCAACCGGTCATTCTGGAAAACTTTAGATGAAGCCTATGTCTAGCAGTGCACTGACTGCTATTAAACTTAAACTTTAACTTATTAAGTTTACTGTTATATTATGAATTGATGAAGGTATATATGTATTATTGAGTGTTCAGTCAGATAAGGTCGAAGTAAGACAACAATCGATTAATGAGTTTTAGTGGAATCTTCCGGTCTCGGAAAAATAATTATAAAATATATTCGTGGGGTCGTTATGAATGACATGACAATATTTCTTGGCGTATGTACCTACACGTGATACCTCTGCAAGCGTCTATAGTTGATGGTAACCACATTCAGGATGGTCTTATAATAATACGCCAACTAACAAACATGAAAGTACTACTACAAAAATACAGGTAAAACCTTTCAATAAATATATTTTGCTCCTAGCAGCAATATTTGGCATAACGCGATATTTCTAAAAAAATACGAGTCGAAGAAGCAAATCTTTTTAACCGATGCGGAAAACTAATGGCGGAGGCGAGGCTTTCGGGAAAATCCGCTTCTTGTTGTCAATACAGGGCAACGGTGATGGCTCCCTCAGTTAAGCCTTTATTTCAGAAGAACACTATCTCGGCTTTTATTGCGCTCTCACCGCTGACAGCTCCTAACGTAAGTAAATGCAATAAAATGAACGGAAAAAGTACTTCAGTTCGAGTTGATGGAATATACTTCTAGTGCTAATGTCGAAAAGCTAGATTTTGTTCATATTGCTACATTAGTATATATAGTTAATACGAGCTATTGCTAGTTATAAGAGAGGCGGTTCCGAACAACTAAGACACCACAGTTTACATGGTCGATTGACAGTGTAACCACACAATATGATGATGATGAGTACCTACAGTTAAATTGATTAATAATGAAGTACACGATACTACGAATTAGAATTGACTAAAATTAGATGAATAAAAAGCACAATATTATTGTATGACCTAAAGTAATAAACTTATTATTATAATTATAACTATTGAATGACTCAAAATGTAAGTTTTATAGGAGTTTATGTACTTAGACAATATTTTGTGATTCATAGGTATAGAAACAACCTGTGAGTACAAACAATTGTGTAATTAACGCGATAAGTAATGTTTGCGAGCCATGCCTCTGCATTAATTTACAACATAGCGTTCAAAAGTATTTTAGGACTTTAATAGTTTACTGTTATAAAAGTAATAAAGTATGCTGGATAAGTACTAATGTGATTCACGAGCCGTATCTTTTACAGATACGTGGCAATCAATTTATAAAAAAAAAAACTATATTTTCATAAATGAGGCAACTGAGGGTGAGTAAGGTAGGTACGGTAATCTAACTCTAAGTATTACTATAAATCCTAAAGCTAGTCTGTATATTTATTTGTATGTCAATTGAACCATTCCTCTTGAAATTTCGCATACACGTTAAGGAACTGTTTTCTTGGTACGTTAATAACAATAGTGAAGTTGCGACTGAAATCTGGTTACAAACAAATATAATCTCATAAAAGATTAAATAAAGATATTTAATCTTTTAATTTCTTCATCTCAATAACGATATAAGTCATTACAAGGGTCTAGCTCTAACGATCAGAGTATCCAATAAACTCGCAACACTTTAGCGATAAGCGACTACTAATACTAATCATAGGAGGGTGCAGCTGCAGTCAAATGAAGCGCGTACCCCTTCCCCCTCGAGCGAGCGGTCTGGGCAGTTAGCCCAAAACGGCACCTTGTGGCTTATCGCGCGTCCGGAGACTAGTCTCGGTCTGCGAGCTCGCCGTCGCTCCACTTCGATGGAACTTCCATTTATACCAACCGCACTGATCGTACGTGACTAGGATTGACAGATAACAAAATTCAAGGCAACTTCAAGATATTTGGCGATATTCCTAGAGTACTCATTTCAAATTTTGGCTTCTAAATTGCTTTGTAAGTTACTTAGGCTGTTGGTCTTCCATAAATTAATAATATTTATAATTAATAATATTATTAATTATAAATATTTATTATTATATATATAACATATAAATAATATATTTATTATTATATATATAAATGAATTGTAAATGTTAGGCACGTTAAATCTCGAGTTTTGAAATATTTGTAGAAGCTAAGAGAAGGTTTAAGTGAGTATCAAGAAATTGTAAGGAAATTAGTAAAAACAACTGGAAAAGAGTCTTAAAAAGGCCATTGAACAACGGTTTTTTCATTTTTCGAGTAAGAAAAATGTTTGATTGTCAAATTGTTTTTTGTAAGGATCGTAGCAAATGGAAATCCGTAGTCTCTGCCTACCCCTATGGAAAACAGGCGTGATGATATGTATGTATGATTGTGGGTCAAACATAGGCTACTTTTTGACGCAGGCGGAGCTGCGGGAAACAGCTAGTAAGTAATAAATGCGATAGAACCATATTAAAATAGTTTAATTGTGTAATAATCGCGAAAATATAAGAAATTATTAGAGCTATAATTTATTTCAAATCGCTATAATATATTTCAAATGGTGGCGGACCGTACGCTTAGTCATCAAATTTGATTATGAAAATTAATCTTCCTAGAATAAACATAAAATGAGCTTTTGCAATATTCTTTACCTATTTTAATCTGTATAAAGTAGTTGTTACTTTTCCGTTGCTTGCTACGAACATGTTACGATACGACTACGATCTAGCTAAGAACATGCTACGATTATACTACGATCTTGCTACGAACATTGCTACAACGTAAATACTATTTTATTTTATTTTTTATTAATTGTGACCCTAATCTACTTACTTTTGATATTTCATATACGTCCCTGGTTTGATTTTAATGCGACCTATCTGTAAATACTAATTCCAAGGTCTGTTCTAAAAGCGGAAGTTTGAATGCATGGACGATTTGCAATTCAATAGGTTACATAGGGATTCGAGATTAGTTACGTGAACTCATTACAATAATTTTACAATGTAAACATAATCGCCGGCATTACTATGCCATTTCATTTTTTAAGTTTTCATAACATTTTTCGCCATTCGAAGAGGTGCAAACTCGGCGTAGGGGTTGTAAATCATATCTTCCTCCATTTATATGGACACTTTATTACGACGGCGCCTTCTAAATCAAATGATAAAATGCTTCTTATTTTATGTTTCCTTTCGCTCCTCTACGCATATTGTCGTATTCCCAAGCCAAGACTTAGCTGTTGTCTGCTATGACGTCGTGAGTGTATTTTTATCCACTACTATAAAGTATTACATTGAAAAGTATAGTACAATTAAATAGTATGTAACGCATTTGGTACCTTATTTCATCTGATTATATAAAATGAGTCCCTACTTTACTAATTGCCTCACTGCCTCCGTGGTCCAGTGGTTAAGGCTTTCGCCTTCGGCCCGGGGGTCGTGGGTTAGATTTCCACGGGAAACATGTTTTGTTGTTTCCAGTTTGGTTATGACATTACCTGATTTTCTGAGCGCGTTAAGCCGTGGGTCCCGGCCGCCATCTGGTGGTCGTTAAAGGAACCACGTCAGAGGCCGAGAGGCGGTTCCGTACAACTCTGACACCAGGGTGTAAATGGTCGATTGATAATGTAACCTACACGAAATGATGACGATGATGATGACTAATTGTACTATTCCACGACCTAACATTGAACGTTAACTAAAGTTGACTTCTTAAGGCTATTACTTTGTGATAACATCTCTAAGATTCTGTAAGCAATGCACCTATCATTTATTGAATAAAAAGTTAGTTAACTATTTTCAAAAATGTGATAAGTAAGATTTGAAGGTTTTAATAAAGTTTGTATTTTCGTTTACTGCTGATAAAAGCAGGAAACAACCAGTTTGTTATCTGCTTATTTCTCTACGCTGCGTGTAAAACAGAGGATGCCACAGAGAGAAACAGTGCAACGGGCATAGTAAGCTTAGGTTTAGGTCACGTACCTTATAAGATCCGAGGTTCTTCACAGAACACGCGAGGCGGACACTGCGACCTGCCGGCACCGTCACGTTCTGGATAACGTCCGTAAATTCTGGCTCCTCCACAACTGAAATCAAATAAAAATAAATGTAATTTCAATTAATTACCATTGGCTTTGTCTGTATTAAAATCTTCTAGTGGTTGTTGGATAAACCGACTTTAATTTAATTTTAAAGAAATGAACTGATTAGTTAAGTTTTTTTACCCTCAGCTTCGAATTCCAAGGAGGTGGCTATCTATGCAACTGAGGAAACATTTATGGTTTACTAGCTATTTCCCGCAGCTCCGCCTGCGTCAAAAAGTAGCCTATGTTTGACCCCGGGTCTTCAACTATATTCATATCAAATTTCATCAAAATCCGTTCAGCGGTTTGGCCGTGAAAGCGTAACAGACAAACAGACTTTCGCATTTATAATATTCGTATGGATAGTATATGGATATGTACCGGGCCAGACAAATATATAAGACAACATACATAATGTTGAAATTAAAAATATGATGAAACTAAATTTAACTTCTTACAGCCTCTTACATGGAATTCTACGCCAAATTTGTTACTGTAGCCGCAGAGTATTCGAAAGATATAAATTTAGATAAATTGGACCGATCTCTCTCCCCTTTGTCTTATCAAAAATCTGGCAAGACTTTGCAGTTATGAGGACATTTTTGTCAAAATACGATTTGTAATTTTCAAATTATCAAAGCAGAACGCTTTTAAACAAATTGAGTAGACGATAAGGAATAATGTCGTCGTTTATCAAGCTCAAAGATAGATGGCTGCTGCTCTGCTCTGCCCATTTTAAATGCGTTTGTCTTCGACTTGCCAAATTGGCGCTCTTTGTTTTCTTTTCAAGTTCTTACTTTATGTACCGCGGCGTCGAACAGTTAAGCTTATCGATTTGGTAGAAAGGATAATGTGCACCCGCGTAGTCACCGTCAACTTTGTAAGTTATCGGGAGGTTGTCGAGAATAGAGTAAATATTTGTCATTCAGTGAGCAAAGCCGGTCGGAAGAGAGCCGCAAGGAATACCGAGTACCGCGGCGGCGCGGCGTCGTTAGCGCGACACGGCACGGCACGGCATGCATGCATATGCTTCACACCGCTTTTTGAGAATAAACTTGCTCCGTGGACCGTCTGGTTTGCACTTGTTTACGTATCACAGTCTCGCTCAAACTGACAACAATAGATTTATTTATCCCGCTTTCGGACAATGGATTTTATATGGAAAAACATTTTCGTCTTTGCATAGTCAGAAAGTTTCCAACACGTTTATTTTCGTGCTGTAACAGGAATGAAGTTATATTTAGAAAAGTTTGGCACGGAGTTATGAACGCGACAGTTTTATTTTATATTTTCGTAACGTGGCTAAATTATCTAGATATTTATTGACTAAACCGTATGTAGTAAAAGGTAATGTGGACACTAACAACTAAACCTAACCAACTAACTAACCTAAGGGCGATAATTTCATCTTACATTAGAATCTCATGATGGGTAGAAGCCATACATATTGAGTTATTATTTATTATTAGAGTATATTTTTATTGAAATCATGTACATCTTTTGTAGAGATTTGTAATACGTGTATAATTGTAGGATGTCTACATGAGATACTCGGGTGAAGATGAAAGTGTCGCGTTGCGTGTTTGTTCAGCTGATCGCATTAGCCCTGAACACGTCGCTCCATTTTCTACTCGGGTGCTCCTTACTCGTCCTGAGCAAATCGCGCATTACCGACCATAACGCACCCTATTAGCTGTGCATGCGTTCTCTATTAACATAATGAATACGGTATTTTATATTTGATTAATGAATT
This sequence comes from Euzophera pinguis, assembly GCA_947363495.1. Classification (NCBI taxonomy): domain Eukaryota; kingdom Metazoa; phylum Arthropoda; class Insecta; order Lepidoptera; family Pyralidae; genus Euzophera; species Euzophera pinguis. Next base: position 9,447,662 of record OX376155.1, read on the forward strand.
ATCGAATCGAATAATGTAATATTTCATCAAATAATTAAATCAATGATGACATAATCGATTAACCATATCCAGAGTTTTCGTCATATCTAAAACATTGAGGGATTATTTGGGCGGTGTTTGAGTGATAAAATAAAAACTAGAGTACGGAACTCTTAAACAAAAGACGTTTCCCATATCGAGACTTTTAACAAAAAGAAAATAGATCTAACTGCCACGTGAATATTTTGAAAATAACTGTAACGAACATCTTTTTCTTATGATTAAACATTAAGTGAGTTTCTCTTTTCATTAAATGAAGCTCTCATATTCAAATGTGTGAATTCCAAGAACAACACGTGTAAGTTAATAAGGCGCTCGTCGTCAAGACGTTCTATTTGTTTCAATAATACCGTACATTAAAATTAACAAGGGTACGTTCGCAATAATCTTACACACCGCATAAGGCGTGCGGGGTATTTAGGGGTTAATTAAGGAACCGCAGACGACGCGGGCGGGGGTAATCCCTTTGTCACCGAAGGAAGACGCGGCTTGCCATGACTACTGTGCGATATGTAATGTAACATTATTGTATGTACGACAGATAATTAGAGACAAGGATTATTTCGGATTGGACATTTTTTGTGTAACATTTTCTTTAGAAGCTCATTATTTAATTTCTTGAAAATTAGAAGAGAGCGTACAGTGAAAATGTTGTTATTCATAATACTAATGTATTCAGTAATTAAAATATTTTATAGTAATATTATTTATTTCCTATTACTTATTATAGTCAGACACAGACACACCAGGGTGACTAGCGATCGATTGGGGCTTTTTTGACTGTACAAATCTAACGTATTTTCGGTATTGCATAGAAATATGTATCGATTTATACCTGGGATAGATTTTAACCTAGTAACTGTAAAATAATATTTTTCATAAATATATTGCAAAACTAATAAAAAAAATTGGTAATTAAAACCGGAATTGGGTCGACTAAATATTCCAAAACTATAATGGATGGGCCGTTTCGGACGGTCTAACTCGAGAATAATCTCATATTAAAGCTAGCCCTTATGCAAATTAGAAGCGGTCACTCGGAAGTCATCAGCCGGGCCCGCAAATTGACAAGCGCGCCAGATTGATTATGGCGGCCCGCGGACCTTGTTATAACAACGCCAATCGTACACGCTGACAAATAACCTATTGTTTTTCCACCCCTTGTTGTTTGGTGAGAACAGTCTGCCACAAACAAATAATATTTATTTCTCGAATTGTGTATTATCGAATTGTGTTGTGATGTATCTTTATTTTTAGTTAAGTATTAAGTTATTAATAATGTAATATTTTCGATCCAAAGAGTAGAACGCTCTCATTTTGGCTGAATTGCTTTTTAATGTTAGTTACCACAGAATTTTAAATGCCTTTAGATTACGATTATAAACGAATTAGTTATGTAAAATAAGAAAACGGTTTTGTCTTTAATATCTTTCATTGTTAAAGTGAGTTGCCTTTTATTCTTGATTAACCAGAGGATATTTTGCAGAATTCTTATTTTGGCTACTTTAAGAAGTCACATGTGATAAGTAGTAAGACAAAAGATAAGATAACACCCACAACCTGGAGTGTATTCATTTAATTTTTACTACTATTCTTAACCAATATATTGGCTAAATTAAACTATTTTAATGAACGCTGTAAAGTGTTTGAAACGTCAGGTGTAAATAAATAAGTAATAAACGCGATAAAACCGTATTAAAATAGTTTAATTTAATTAATAACAATCGCGAAAACATAAGAATACAATATATTGGCATCAACAAAGATAAACAAAGCCTCCGCTGACCAGATGATTTTCTTTATGGTAAGTACGACCCTTGTGTCCAAATATTTAAGTTTATACGTCCCTTGCCACAGATGTTGGCCGTAATATTCTCAAACATGATCAAATTCTTTTAAGAGATCCACAGATAAAGAACATGGCGTCGGGTGTTTGTCCGGTCTCGTACTTTTACTTATTTGTATGCTTTACCCTTCGCCGGGACGGGGACGTGACTATTCGAGATACATAAACCCTGAGTGAATACAGAAAATAGAAATAAAGTAACATATTATCTTTTAGTGGACGGATTGTGGAAAATAGGAATTTTGTTTTATTGCCTACACTACACGCCTTGGTTAGGGACAAATTGTGTTATTTATTTTAGGAAGTTTTATGCGAAACAGCTACAGGAAACATCGGTTTCCGTGAAATAAATTTAATATTTTGAGTAACTGTAACTAACTATAGCTAATTAAAAATTTTGGAATTAACAACTTTTTCAAACTAAGGTATGACTAATTATGAAAACTCGCTTTTGTCGAAACTCTACTATTTACGATTATTTTTTCAGTCTCTCTCAGATTCTCAGTCGGAGCAGATGAGTCAAAGCGCTAATCCCTGGTGCATAGGATAAAGTACTAGCTTAGAATCTAAATAGTTAATAAAAACTCAAAAAATACCATTCGCTTTTTCAATAAAGACACGGAATATTAGTTATTGTTCAATAATTATAATCAACAAAGAGCAATTTAAATAGCCGCCCGAACCGTATGTGTGGTAGCGCTTGTTGCTTTACGATAATCATTGACTCTAGCAAAACTTTTGCTCTTATTACGTGTTTGAAATTTCACTAACTGTAACATTATTTTATCTTTATATTGCTGTAGCTAATACAGTTTGAAGGACTTATGGCGGGTAGCTGAGAATAGCATTATCTGCGCTATATTTCATTTTCCAAAATTTTTGTGATTTTTTGACTGTTTGTGCATTAAATATTTGACTGACTGAACTTTGTTGAATATTTTTATTTGTTACTGGCTAAATACGTCTAGTAAAAGCCATATTGAAAAAAATTGAGCTTGAAGATGTCAATGACAGTTTAAGCGGAAGCGTAGAAACTCGTATCTGGCCGTCTGTCACCAGCGCTTAGGAACGCCGGAACTGCCCCAACGACACGTTCGATCTTTGTTCACTGCACAATAGAAATAAGTACCAACCATTTCTATTTCTAGTATAACTACAGCTTCTTTTAGAAGGGCAGGCTATTTGATGTAGACGTTTATTGAAAGATTTTTTCGAATTATATACCGTCGCATAGGTTCTTATTAAAATTTCTCTACTTCCTTATAATGTTCCTACGTTGTATTTGAAATAATGTATTCATAGATCTATGATTTTTTTCACTAATAGTACTTAGATCTTATTCCCACGCAATTAATATTAGTAGGACTAACATCGTACTAACTAAGGACGATGAAGACATTGAGAGGGAGCGGAGGGCGTTGTCAGTGAGAGCGAACATGCTGGCTCGCAGATTTGCGCGTTGTTCAGGGGAAGTCAAAATTACCCTTTTTAAAGCTTTCTGCTCTTCTTTTTACACGTGCAGTCTGTGGGCTAGTTATACTCAAAAAGCTTACAACGCCCTTCGCGTGCAGTACAACAACGCTTTCAGGATACTGTTGAGGTTGCCTCGCGTCTGTAGCGCATCAGGGATGTTCGCGGACGCACGATTGGATTGTTTTTACGCAACAATGCGAAAAAGGTGCGCGTTTCTGGTACGCCGGGTGCGGGAGAGCAACAACGGCATCCTGCAAATGATTGCAGGCAGGCTGGATTGCCACTTCGTAAACCATTGCTGCACTATAGCTGGGGGGATGGTGCAGGTATGGTCTACACAATAAATTAATGTGTTTGTGTAACATAGTACCTAGTTACTAACATAGTTTTATGTATACTAACCTATGTTATGAGTCCTGGTCACTCGAATAAATAATTTTTCATTCATTCATTCACTAACAAGTTAGCTGCTAAGAAAACTGGTATAAACAAAATTACATCCTCAAAGTAATCTAAAAACAAATATGCAATCTCCAACTGCATAATATGCAGTTCAAGACAAACAATGAAATGGCTCATCGCTGCTTGGGCGAATCAACGCTTATACAATAAAGTTTCTTAGGGCTGCTCGCTAATTGAACAAGTGTTTTGAAGCTGACGGGCGTAAGTCGAGAGATCTAATTAAAGCACCTACCGCGGTGCGCCGCGGAGCCCGAGCCCCAGTCGGAGCCTATTATCGCGCCTCCGCCTCCTATTAGCATTGTCTCCTGGAGGGCGATACTTATCATTATTTAAATTCACTTCTTGGTAATTGGGTTGACGAGTCGACAACGTGATTTGCATTGATGAAAATTGGCCGGTATACTCGACTCTCGTAACTTACTTGGCGCCTAATTTGTTTTTATTGCGTTTGTAAAACTGAATATATTTTATGACTGATTCTATCGCCAGCTTCTACTTCGTAGTGTCGACAACTCTTAAGTTTTGATAGCTCATGAGGCTGTACCTGTTGTTGCCCACATAAAGTCAGTAAGGATCCGCAGCTTATATGAACATTCTATCTCTTAATAAGTTATATAAGAACTTAAGACATATAATGATCATAATATCATCTGCGGAAAACTGATTGCAAGTACAAAAATAAATAAAAATAAACGTAAAACTGAATTCATAACATTTGATGTCAAAAATCATACACACAATTCTTAGCTTCCCACGCGCAACCTACTTATTTTGATGCACGCGATTATGTGTTTTTATTTGCACATTGAATACGAGCGAGTGCGACATGTTGCTGCAAAGGTGTCAGTTGTATCATTTTTGCTAGCTCCAAACGAGTGCAGTCAAAGAGGACGTGCTTGGTTATTTCTCATTACGGCACACGCGATAAAATCACACAGAGTCGTTGCCTCATTAAAATCTTCTGGTGCCCGGATCTGTAAGCCTTTTGTGAAGTCATGACGCGCCGCTCTTCACTTTGCCTTCACGTGTCATTTCGGGCACAATGCCGACGGGGACGCGCGCCGCCAATTTTTGCTCCGACGCGCCATCGCCGGCGTGTGCTTTTTATCAGTTTATCGAGGAATATTTCATGAGGACATGCCGTTATTATATTCGCCTCACGTTAAATTCGTATTCTACATGAATGACATACATATCTCGTGAAGTAATACGGTTTTCTTTTGTGATCTTATCAAAATATTGAAGGAACGAAAAAGCTTTCAGTTACGATGAGAATTTATTATTTTTATGTATCTAATCAATATAATACAAGAAAAGTGTACTTAGGTATGCTTATTACGTATTTAAATATGTTTGTAACCGTTTGTTTTATGCTATGGTAAAGAAAGATAAGTACATTATAAGAGGACTAAGTGACTTCACTTTTGTATTAGGGAAACCTGTGTCTAAACGAGCATCCGCCAGGCGAAGGCTTTTAGAAACATTGAAATCTTTTAAAACCCCGCGGCCCCTAAAATTCGTGTGTTAGAGTAACCGCATTTTGGTAATAAACCAAAACCTTCCTAGCATTTCAGAGGAACTTGATATACATAGTTCTTCCTATATTTGGGGACTCCCTTGAAATCAAAGCAAGGGTTTTTCTTTTTATATTTTTGCAACGTCTACGATTATGTAGATACATAAATATACACTATACAGGGTGACTTTATAAACAACAGCCAAACTTTTACAGTGTGTTTAGTAGGAAAGTGAAACTAAATCACTTTCAACTATAAAAAATCGAGGAAAATTGTATGATGATTCTATCAGCTGATAATTAGACTCAATAGATTGTAGAACGATAGATCACTTCACCTAGAATACTTTATAGTGGTTAGTTTCACGTACTAAACGGGATGTATCTTTGTATCTTACATACATATCAAAATCGTTAGCTCGTTATCTAAGTTTACAGTACAGTATTATAATGGGTTATTCCGTTCATCATCGGACTCTATTTTGTATTCACGATAATATAACTTCACGATTGCCTCAAGTCGCTGTGTTCAGCAGCGCTCCGCAAACTAGTTCCTCGTAAACTGCGAATGAACAACTAACTTACTGTTAAACAGCATTATACCTGCCAAGGAAAGTCCATTATTAGATCCTATCTCGGAAGCCGGACAAAGAAAATATTTCAATTTTCATTGTTTTTCCAAAGTTTTTTATTTTTATACAAAATGAGATTACAACTTGCATTTCAGGTATTGCTTACCCGGAGTTCGAGCCAATATTTAATATGCCCATGATCCTCATTCTATAAAAAAAAAGCACGTATATAAACATAGGTTATGTGATTACCTTTTTTCTTTCAAATACCAGCTTTATAAAACTTTACATATGGCTATTAATTCGATTTTTTTTTTAATTAATATTAGTGTAAACAAACAAATTAACCTAAAAACTTAAAAAACTAAAAATTAAAATCTAAGCAATATCCGTGTGGCATGGTGCCAAGAACACTGGCTGCATTCCCGCGTTGAATTGCAAATTCGAAAATGTATCGAGAATTAAAGCGTACGTTTGGACGCAATACGGCAGTTCAATATTTAGCATGGCTCGCTTTGCATATTCACAAGGCGGTCCGGCGGCGGTCACCGCTTGCCGCGCACCTACCGACTTGGAATGGTAATGCCGCCCATTAGCCCGCGGCAGCCGGCGGCGTGCATTGCGGTGTGCGACTAGAGTTGCCAGGGATGGAAACCAAAGCTGATATATCAGCCAGTTTATGGATATTTGGGAGAGAGGGCAGAGACTTTTAATTTTTTATACCCTAATCGCTAAGTGGTTTCACACGCTCGTATGTAACCCCTAAGTATAGTGCTAATGCTAGTAAATCTAAAATCCTGCTTTCAGCTTTACTAGTGCATTTTTTTTTAAGGAAGCACTTGCTTGTGCCGTATCTAAAACCAAAAAACATAACAATTAGAAAAACGCTTTTAAAAACAGGCGGAACTCCGCCTGCATTAAAAAGTAGTCTACTTATATTTGACCCCGGGTCTTTAACTATATTCATACCAAATTTCATCAAAATCAGTTTGGTAGTGAAAGCGTAACAGACAGACAGACTTTCGGATTTATAATATGAACACACTAAAATCATCTAAATTTGCTGAAGAGACCATTAAATGCCTGATTGTCCGACTTTTTCTGAACGCATGATAACGCTACGACGACGGTGCCTCCCGGCTTGTCGCGGTGCGGAGCGCGCTTGATTAGCTTCTGTACCGTTTTATGTGATGCAAATTTACTTTTTAATTATCCTTTGCACATTGGAAAAATGTCAATCATGTTCGTTTTTATTATTTTCTATCCCCACAGAAAATATCAGACTCTCCTCGACTAGAGATAGGCTAAAAAAACTTCCCATTTACTCCCAGATTTTTTAAAAGTTCAAGGGAATAAATGTATAATAACAAAAATATCTTTATATTTAATATATTTGTCTCTATGTAGAAGCTTATTATAATAGTAAAATCATTTGTTTGAATTATTAACTCTTAACATTTTATTTATTTTAATTTTATACGATGTATTCATCATTAATAGTATTTTCTATTTATATTACAACTAGCTGTTTCCCGCAGCTCCGCCTGCGTCAAAAAGTAGTCTATGTTTGACCCCGGGTCTTCAACTATATTCATACCAAATTCATTAAAATCCGTTCAGCGGTTTGGCCGTGAAAGCGTAACAGACAGACAGACAGACACCTACTTACGACTCTGCGGCAGCAACCTTCATTTTTATAATTATTATTCGACACTTTCAATAAACAATGCCTACAGGAACGGAAGCGGAATTACGGGCGTACCTAAATATAAAATTGTTTTTTTTATACAACTAAGTATGCAAACAGGCGTACGGCCCACCTGATGGTAAGTGGTTACCGTAGCCTATGAACGCCTGCAACGGAGACGTCACGAGCGCGTTGCCGACCTGTCCGCTATCAGCACAGCGACCCCTCTGGAGCCTGGCGACCCTACTCACTATCAGGAACACAACACTGCATCACAGTATGATTTGGCTGCGGTCTTCTGTACTAGGTAGTAGTACTTCTGTGTAGGTACATCCCCAGACGGACTACTCCTTACAAAATGTCCTACCTCTCTTTGTATTTCTCTATATGAATTGTAGCATTATTATGCCAAGTATGCATATACAAAATACATATTTTGTATAAAACGAAACATTTATTCGACAGTAAAAATTGTGCATTCAATTATCAAAACAATAGTAGGCACGCACGCGAGAATGCAGGTCACGAGCGCACGCCGGCGCCGCCGGACCTACTCGTACATAGACATGCACGCATTGCACGCATCGTAATAGTTGCCACACACTGCCAGTCTATTTATTCGTTCACTAGTTATCCCTACGGTTTTATCCGCATGTGGTAAATATACTAAGCCAATAACTTTCCTCGAGATTATTTATAAGCAAAAACTATTTTCGAAATCCGTATAGTAATTTAGTACCAGTTGTCAGGATGGAGTAATGAGGAAACATAATTAAAAATACGCATCCAAATTTAAAACTTCCTCTTTTGGGAAGCCGGTTTAAAATTGGTAGCAAGCAAGTTTAAAAGAGTTATAAGGAATCGAAAACATTGTTTAGTTAAATAAGTCTGTGCTAACCAGTTGTTAGCTCTGCATTGCCATGTCGCGCACGAATGCATGACGCGGCGCCGTCTCCTAGGAATCGAGCGCCTAGCTCGCATGGCGACTACGATTGTGTGTACTTTCCCTGATTAGATTCAGTCAGCGAATATAAAAATTGTTATCATAACTAATCAATTCCATTTGGACTCTACCCGTAAAATACGGCAGCAGCTTCGGAAAATAGGCAACGCGTAAGATAAATGAGCTAAAACACCGCCGGGACCACACTGACTGTGCATTTTTCCCCCTGTCTGATAAAGAAAATCTGTTGTGCTATGTACCTTTGATAGGCGAGCGTTCCGTTTGTATGTAGATGCTTAGTGAAGTTACGTATTCTGTCGTCGGCAGCGGATCGTTATCTGTTTCCACTAAAGGAAACTGGCTTTTCTACGAAAGAACCACCCCGACGGTTTCACCCCGTCTGCGCGACTTCTCCTTTTTGCGTTATTTCATTTTTCCTTGCTAACGTACACCTGCTAGTTAGTTGCCGCGGGCCCTCTTTGCTCCTGCAGTGTTAGACGGACGTTTCCGGCTATCGTAAAGGAGGTATAAGTGGTTTTGCTTTTCGATGTAGACAGTTTTATTAGTGAAGCGCTTTCTATAACACAATTAACACAGTTTTATACATTTACTATATATGAGAAAAGTTGGTTTGCTACTCGAACCCTATTTATATCTCAAAAGCTCGTTTTTATAAATTCCAAAAGCAAGAGGACAAGTACTAGTCAAATAACAGAGTATTTTTCCCTAGAACCCAAGTAGATTATAATATTATTCCCTAAGAACATTTCTCTTGTACATTTTTTTTTTTAAATGAAAAATATGAAATTACGGTGTTGTCGGAAATTAAGTAACAGATTTCTTGCCTCTCTTGTCTGATCACTGAGCAAGCAAAAACTACACACGAGAATATAATATTTATTTCATTCATAAATACCAAGTACATCCATGTAATAACAGTCATCAAAAACTTATAGGCAGAGATAAATTGTAACAAGAAGCTATCGAGGGTTGTAACCCAAAACACGAGCTCGACTATGAAGTTTAATGTTAGATGTCGGTACAAAGGATGGCTCTCAGGAACCGGAGTTTCCTGATACATTTGTATTCCTTACAGACAAGTAATCAATATCCGTTCGAGCGCCCGCCGCCGGCAGCGATGTCCTCTATTCGACAATTTTTCTCAACTACGTGCGCGAGCGCATTTTTCCATCTTACTTTATAAATAAAGTCTGTAAATTTTATTCATGAGGATCGCTTTGGTTTCGTGTCTACGATTCATTTATTTATTTATTCACAACGTCTGACTGAAATTACAGTTTCCCAAGACGTGTATTTAGTAAGTACTATTAATTGTGAAAATAGTGTAAGTGGCGTTAACAGCATAAATTAGTATTTTGAATAAAGAATGATATATTTTTAGACATTAAGTGAAATAATAATTCTTCAAACATACGCACAAGTGGCTAGACAGCAACGGCCGTCTACGAAATTTAGCCAAAATCAGTTAAAAATGTTTGCCATTAAACCACTTGTTTCCTAAAATATTAATTGCACGAAAGTATGTATAGTCGTAAATCTCGATAAGACCGCCATAGTCATTTACTTATAATATCAGATGAGTATAGATAGAGTATAGACACTTTCTTCTGCGACAGCTAATTCTTCGTAGCAGCCCGTAGCACCGGTTCGTAGCGCGCCTACGTCAAACTCATTTCAATTTTTTTTATTCATAGACGATAACTTTTATTTATCTAAACGCCAAGCTAGTAACTGCAGCAAAAAGTACTGTTACAACAATATGATATACTTATTTCGCAAAAAATAAGCTGGTGCGACGGCACGCGTGCGAAATAAAATAACAACGACAACATGTGCGGATGGGGCTTGATACATATTTGAATACATTACCGAACACGCAGATAATATGCCGGCGACGCGAAATAGGTATTCATAACGTTCCTCAAACTGGCCATGAATAGCAGATTTTGCAATATATGTGTGTACAACATACACGTATACAATACTGATTAAAATTTCAAATTTGAGCAAACACATATCTATTTCTATTGTTAACTAAGTTTTACTTTAATTCCATGAAACATAATTAAGATACATCATATTTTTACGATTTTATCTTATTAAACCCAGTAGAAACTACATGATGCATTTATTGAATAAAACAAATAGATTGAAAATATAAATTACTAGCTGTTTCATATATATATTCATACGAAATTTCATCAAAATCCGTTCAGCGGTTTGGCCGTGAAAGCGTAACAGACAGACAGATAGACTTTCGCATTTATAATATTAGTATGGATTATATAATGACATGGTATGGTCAAGAAAATAATTTACAGTCGATTTTACGTCTTACATGCTTACATTTCACATTTATGCATAACTAGCTGTTTCCCGCAGCTCCGTCTGCGTCAAAAAGTAGCCTATGTTTGACCCCGGGTCTTCAACTATATTCATACCAAATTTCATCAAAATCCGTTCAGCGGTTAGGCCGTAAAAGCGTAACAGACAGACAGACAGACAGAAAGACTGACGGACAGACAGACTTTCACATTAATAATATTAGTATGGAAGTATGGATTAAAGGTTAAACCAATGTTTAATTAAATTACGAGTGTTTTTTAAGCGTTTACATGTTACTACGAGTACAAAACTTAAATCTGTACGACAATGTAAGTTGTTGTAATTGCATAATGGAGGATTTATTGTGTATATGTGAGTACATGTAGACGAAATGCTTGTGTGTGTAGCTGGCGGCCCGGCCGAGAGGTGTTCGCTCAGATTTCCTATAAACACATCCATTGTCTCCGACGTGTCAACAAGCCTTCCAGCGAGACAATATTGTAAGTAATTATATTTGTTAGATAAAGATAAAAAGCCTTTATTGTATGAATTAAGGCTAACATAAATATCTCCAAATTCTGCCTTTCCAGGCGTACAATATTTTTACCAAATGAATGGGACTAAGCTCCTTTTTTATTTTAATTATTTTTAAAAGATGGTCACTTATTGGTAATTACTTAAGAATGGTCGATAAGCATTGTAAAGAAGAAGTGGAATAAGGATAGCTATCATATAAATTAAGAAAGGATGACTTCTTAAAATAGCTAAAGCAGTAAAATCAAATAGCTAATTTAATCAACAGTTTTACTGGCAATTGAATAAACTGTATCTTTTCAAACGGTTCAATTTTTACTTTTTTTTTAAAATTTTGATATTGAAAATCACCAATCGAAATAAAACATTTGGAAATTTAGTTTACCCTGATTTTTAAAAGATTACTCTGTATTGTTTAGACAACCATTTGTGTATAACAATTAGAACTAAATGGATCTTTACCATTTTTAATTTTCTAAATCTTAAACATGAGTTCGGTATCCCATTAGATTAAACTTCTACGGAAAAAGAAAAAGTAAATGAGGTAGCTTCTAGGTTGACCAAGCCGAGGCTCTGTTCGTTATAATGTTTGCATATAATAAATAGCATTAAATATTCAAGAGCGTATATAATTTCATGTGCCGCAATTATGAATTTAATTAATGGTCGTATAAGTAATTTGTAATTAAAATTTTCCGAACCAATGAATTGTCCCGAACAATTTTATTAACTTACATTTTAATTAGTTAATATATTTTGTATGGTATTTTAGTGACTTCGACTGATGGGTTTTCCTTTTTCCAACAGGTGGCGGATTTCATCAACAACAGAATTTAGAAGGATTGCGTTAGGCAGACGAGCGGGCATAAATCTTTTATTTTAAAAAATTAAATATGTTACATAAAATGTGAACACAGTATGTATACAAAAGGCGGCCTTATCGCTCAAGCAATCTCTTCCAGACAACCTTAGGGTAGTTTGAAATATAAAAGAAAGGAGAGATACGGATATGGTGCATAAAGAACAGAACAATGCTAGGTAGAATAACAGAAGTACACGATACATAAACTACTTAAAATAAATACTAATTTACATAAATAAAAATAAACAACTATATATAAATATATATCAAAAAGCCTGCCAAGTATGAAAAATTAACATTATACCAAATAAGTGAAAGTGTACAACAAGAGTGGATCAGTGAGAAAGGCTTAAAGCCGCGGAGATTAGACAGGGCTGTCACCTCGGAAGAGGATGCTCGTCGAAGTGAAGCACCTCTTGAGACGAACAGCGGGACCATGCTTCGACATTTTGTGAGCAAACAAGCCTCTCACAAAATATGCTGAGTGTCCTTAAATTAAGCTTTGATGACTTAACTGCATACAATACTACTTTGAGCTGATGGTGAGGTTAAAGTATTTTGTTCGATTTTATTTATTTATATATTTACCTGACGGTATTAGAATGAATATCATAACTCATAATGACCCTAAAAGTATTTATATTTAAAAGAAAATTGCTAGGGTGTTCTCAAAGTTCTATTACATTCAGAGATAAGGAATTGAAAACGTTATTACAGAAAGCCAAAAAAATAACATGACAAGAAAACGTGATCAATCGCTTTATATTCTAACATAACGATATCTGTTTAACCCAAAGGTTGACTGTTAGATAATGCTTTTAGCATTAAGTTCGCCTATTATTCTAAACATGTAAAATAAAGTTTAAATAAATAAAAATATTAATAACTTCTTCTTCTTGTCGTGTCAAAATGAGAGAATAGATTCAACACTGATTGCCCAGGGTGAGCGCCTACTTATATCCTTTATCACAAAATACTGAAAAAGCATTTCCACTTTTTGCTATCCTTCATCCATTAATATTATAGAATTAAATGATATACGGTTTTATTGCGAAAACATAAATCATTAACATCTTGTTGATCACAAGATCTATGAATGATCCTTCACGTTCTGATGAAAGATATTTTTCGGATTCGCCTCTAAAATGGTCTGTAATATTGCACCAAACAAAACCATGGGAATAATAGATACTTGAATTGTTCGGCGCAGGCCAAATAATTAGAAATGTTCAGGCATAGCCTCAGCGAGTGATTGATGTAGTGGAAGCCGTTGCTGCGAACCTCACCACCCCGTCCCGCTCTCCTCACCCCGCCAGTGCCCAGATAGCGACAACTTGGAGACATTAAGAATATTTAAATTGTAAATTGCTCTCCTGAACTGAATACCTATTTGCCGAAAGTTTGCTTCCACTGCCGAGCTACAAGCCGACCGATGTTTAACCAATGAAAATTTTATGAGTTATTTATTTTCAATGAGAAATTATGAATATATTAAAAAAATATGACAAGTAATAGCTATTTGTACTAACTTAATAACTAGAAGAATCAAAAATTATTACAAACAGATTACAATAAAACATTTAATTTACACACGAAAATGTAGAAACTACTCAGTAGAGGTCCGTGACAACTACAGTATCTAATGAGGTACTTTAAGTGACAAATTTTTGAGGTTTTTAAATTAAGCATTCTAATTTTTTTTACAGATTTTAGGATTTAAATTCCACAATATGCAATTATTAGTAAACAAGGTGGACGTCACAAAACTATAAAGGCACAGAATTATTAATAGTCGTAAAACGTATAAAATGGAGCAAAAAGGATGAAGACTGACAACAATAAGACTCGTAGATGGCGACTGAAACATGAATATAACAAACTAAAGAACCAGTCTGATTGAATCATCCGCTGTTCTTTGTCATAAATCCGACAACGGCCGGCGTCCAACAATACGTACTGAAATCGTCCCATTTCTCATTTTGTTACTCGCCCCTTTAATCTCGCATCCGTAGAAAAGTGGATCAGCATTGCAAAAGGGCATTGCAATACAGACGCGCTTCTGATTAATCTATTGTGTGCGTATTAGCCGTCGTTAGCTTGTTGCTCCTAATTACCCTTAGACGGAGAAAGTTGTGGATTAATTGTTTCTTTGCTAATAATACACAAATGCGAAGAATTAAACGTATATTCGCATAGTAGGTTAGTAAAGTCTTTGATTTGCATTCTTATTGATATAATGATATATATGGAGGTATTTATTCTTCTACTTAATTTAAAAAACAACGCATGATTTTAGATTAAAAATATACAAAAACACCCAAGGGTTTGAAGTGTTTCCTGAATATAGGACTCCATACGTAAGATTTACAAGATTGATTTACCAAATACCATCACACAGCAGAATAGAACACTCTAGCGTTCTCTCGTTTCGGAGTCCAAGATCCACTTCAAAACGCTGAGCCAGCGGAGTAAGTAATACGTAAGATAAGATTAATTTACCAAATATGACTTTTACCACGAAATTGGCAAAAACACCCTAAAAGCCAATAAGTAACAACATTCCTTACTTCGAAAATTTACCGAACCCCTCGAAACTCCAAAAGACACATAGATAAAGATCTACACCCATAAAAATCCGAGCAAGTGTTTCACAACATAATGAGAGCAGATGGGCGGTCATTGGCGGAAGCGATAACATTAGGGTGATTCCACAGTAGGCGGCTAGGGCTAAGTCGGACAAGAATAGGGTATTCTACTCAATTTATTTTTATCTTTCATAACAAACATTTCACTACCAGAAACAGGAAACAGAAAGATTTTTGAAAATCCATTAAAAAATAAATAAGTCATAAGCCTTTGAAATTCGGTGGAAGGGGAAACTGTCAACAAACAAGAAAAGGGTGCACTGGTTAACTGTAACTGCCACTTGGTTTCATACATACAAAAGAGATAGCAAAACGTCCCCACCACGCACTCACTTTTCTTCTTGCGAAAACTTTAAAATTCAATTACTGCCTTAATTAACAACAAATTTTAATGTTTTCTTATGTTTTCGCGATTGTTATTCATTAAATTAAACTATTTTAATACGGTTTTATCGCGTTTATTACTTATTTATTTACACCTGACGTTTCAAACACTTTACAGCGTTCATGGTCGCAGGCAGACTAAGTTAACATTTGTCTTTGATGTCATAAGATTACAAAACTACCGCCTGAAATTTTTATTGGGAACTATTCCGATTCACCCAGTATTGGCTCACAGTATCTAAGGGTCTTGCAGTCTGCTTCCGAGTTTGCGATTTTATTAAGTTAATGACTGGGTCCCAAGCTGGCGGTACCTGCCATCCATCCTCTCTATTGAAATTAGGATGTTTTTTAATTTCAATAGCTTCACGTAACATCCTTGGAATGAATCTCTCCTTTGGTTTGTCTAGAGCATATTCACAGACTGCAGACTTGGTTGAGCGTCTATTTTTCATGTCAGCAATATGTTCTTTTATACGAGTATTAATGCTTCTCTTTGTTTGCCCAATGTATGATAAACCACAGTCACAGTCAATTTTATAAACTCCAGCATCTTGCAATGGGATATTGGATTTTACAGGTCTTAAAAATTGGGTTATTGTCTTATGCGGCTTGTAATAGGTCTTGATTGAAGCTCGCCTAAGTATGTTACCAATCTTGTCCGTGACTCCCTTTATGTATGGTAAGATGGCAGGAAAACGATCAACTGTGTGCGGCTTGGGTCGACTTCTGTGACATATGTGTGGGAGGCTGAGATTGTTGCTTCTTAAGACAGACTTGACTCGGTGAAGCTCCTCCTTAAGATGGTGGGTGTCACAGATGCCGTGTGCTCTCTGTAACAAAGATTTGCCTACGGTAGCTAACTGACATGGATGATGGTGAGATTTACCGTTGAGATATTTGTCTGTGTGGGTGGGCTTTCTGTACACAGTGTGACAAATGTTAACTTAGTCTGCCTGCGACCATGAACGCTGTAAAGTGTTTGAAACGTCAGGTGTAAATAAATAAGTAATAAACGCGATAAATCCGTATTAAAATAGTTTAATTTAATGAACAACAAATTTTGTTGTTGTTTTCGGAATCGGTTACTTTTTAGTGTATAGCCCGGCCAGGAAAATAAAAAAACCTGCATTGGCGTCGCTACTGATCTCCTTTATGTGGCAACATGTTGTATGTGTCATGTCAACAACAAAATTGGCAATGTCATTTAGTGAAATAGATATCAATCCTTCTTTTTCATTTGCATCAAATGTGATAACATCTTTTATATCACTTTTCTCTCATTACTATATATTATTTATTGCCATTTTGATTATCACAAAATACACAACGTCCACTCCTGTCCCTATCGGCAGATGACATTGAGATGACGGAATGTTACTTGAATATCTAGTTGCCAGTAAAAGAAATTAGTTCCAATATTTTTCCACAATATGGCCATATACATACTGTTTCGTATGCAAATATTGCCCAAGTATGAAAACAGTCAACTAGCCTATTGTGGAAAACTAAAGCCTTAATTAATATTACGCTGATCAAAAAAGAACGTCGATATTGATAAATATGCGTGCTATGCAATCAACGTGCTTACTGTAACAATAAAATAATAATGAATGTTCTTTAAAATAACGGCTAGTAATTTTTTCGTAATTCTTGCTTCCGTTGGTTTGAGCGATAAGGTGCTAAAGGCTATCTTACACAGAAGACGGCCCGTGCAAGAGCGCAACAAATAGTATCATCCTGTCATGCTAAGAACAATATCTACCAGTTAACTTTGGAGAACTTGTGGAGAAACAGAAATAAATTAAAAATACCTGCTCGTAATAGTTTTTAACTGTTTTTTAAGTCATGCAAACAAGCTACCTGGTAGTGAGACTGATTTCACACTTTAGAATATTTTCAATATGGAATTTTATTATTTCTAAGAAAATAAAACGGTAAGCTGCATGAGGCTTCAGTTCAGTTCTTCGGAATCAGAAGTCAATCAAAAAAAAAACGCGCATTGTGATCGAGACCTGAACAAGCCATAGAGCCACTCCACACGCGCCCCTGTCAGTTGTCGGGACCGTGGAAAACACAAGTTTTATTTTTCCGAGCTAATTTGAGGTTACTTCTGAAGTTATGTCGTAGGAATCACGAGGTCATAGTGTAAGTACTTTACTGGTTAAATGGAATGTTTGAGTATTTAAGTTTCCCACAATATAGGATAATGACCATACAGGACCTTTGCATTTATTTTGTGTTACAAGATGCAATGATTTTTTTACGTGTGTAATTAATTACGTAATAAATTGTTCATTAATTTATCTTTATTCAAATAATGGTTTGTATTGATACACCACTGTAATACAAGTAAAATCTGACTTCAGACTACATTTGCTGCTATTACTAAAAATCAGAATAATGGATGGACTATTAGAACTTATCTTCAAAAAAGAATGATGATTTGTGACGAGCACCTACAAAACTCTACAAACTGTAGACTGTATCGCGGATTTGTAATCTTGTTTTTGATCGATTTTAAGATTCATGATAAATTTTTTTACATGCATAATGAATTATGTAGTATAAAGAACCTGAAATATTCTCATAAACCAAATGAGCGGAAAGAAAAGAACATAAAAATGCCACATAATTGTATAATTCCTGTTTGCAAGGAGCAGGAAATCCGAGACATCCGAGATTACAACCGTTAACCAACTGATCCCGGAGCGGAAGAACAGAATGTCTCGCGAGTTGGATAATGTTAAATTTATTGCAGCGCTAAAATGTTTACGGATATCGTGCGGGAGCGTATCTGAGGAAACGCCCCTGAACGGCGAGCTCTACTCACCCTTGTAAACACGTTTTATTGGCTTTATAATATGTTTTACGCGTGACGTTTTACAAACGATCCCAGAGGAGCGTCGAATTATTTTTACGGCACGTACTCGCACGCCGCGCGAAAACACTGGAAAATTCGGTACACGAGGGATTTTGTAATTACACCTCTTGAACAAACACTTTTTGTTACTTGATATGAAATGAAAAGGGATTTTCGAATTTTCGGCGTCTACTCGTTGTCACAGTAATTTATTAGCATTGGTCGGTTGTATAATAATAAGGTTTAAATTAAAATATTACTTAATAGAGATATTCTACATCACAATTAAATTATCCCTGGTCACAAAATGATGAATCAGTTCAATGTGCTAATGTGATGATCAGGTGTTTCAATAATATATTTTTCTATTTCCATCAAATTGGCTCAGGCAAGGTACATAAAATGAAATTTCGTATTTTTCATGAAATGCAACTTTTTGCAAAATAAGTTAGTGATTAAGTACGTCTAAGTTTAATTATTGTTTATAAACACAACTTTTCTAAAAAAAAATTGACCACCTAATTCGAATTAGTTTAAACTAACTTTACCCGACTCATCATCAATCAACATAAAATATTTAAAATTGGAGAATTCAATAACCGTGATAAATATATATTGTGATATATAATTTAAGCCAAGCGAAAAGCTAAAAGAGAGAAGCAGGAAAATGTTTTCTATGTTGTCCCTTAAAGTCACTTATGCTCTATCAGTAGTAAGTAGAGTTAAGAATTAAAAAAAGAAAACGGCAGGCATTATGTAGTACTAGCTGTTTCCCGCAGCTCCGCATGCGTCAAAAAGTAGCCTATATTTGACCCCGGGTCTGCAACTATATTCGTACCAAATTTCATCAAAATCCGTTCAGCGGTTTGCCCGTGAAAGCGTAACAGACAGACAGACAGACAGACAGACAGAAAGACAGACAGACTTTCGCATTTATAATATTAGTATGGATATATATGTCTGGAAATTAAAAACTACAATTCTAATCCAATCAGGAGTATATAATGTATGAGTTCTCAGGTGTGACAACTTTAACGTTGGAGCTTTATCGACAAAAGGCAACCAAGGATGAACCTCCGGCGAAATAAATTTGGTCAAAATAGTATAAAAATTTATAAAATTAATGTAATTTTTAAATTTTCTTCTCAATAATTGTACTCACACAAAACTTCTAATATATTAAACATAGATACAAGCTTCAAATTTTAAACACTTTGAGCAATGCAAACTCGCCGAGTGGTACAAACGCTCGATGCCATAGGGCTGACAGTATGGTGCTTGAAGGACCTGCTAAGAGTGTGAATGGTCGTGAATGGTCCCAAACGGTCTTCGTCATAAAACCTACTATAAAATGTTGAATCAAATCTGAAACGAAATCACGGCAAGTTTCAAAAATAGCGCCATTTTGATATCGGAAATGACAAATATCAAAATATGTCAAGCTATCGGCTTACGTGAAATGCTTATTTCAATGGATTGGAATTTTACATGATTTTTAATTAATGCCTTACTTACTACATTACTCGTAAACTATTATAAACCTTACGGCAGTGATAATTTTCCTTTAAAATTTTCTTTGAAAAAAATGCATGACAAATCATTATATTTACTACTGCCATGAAATTTTTCAGGTGTCCAAATGCAACGGTTTACCCACTGAGAGTACTAATAATGTTTTTGAGAGAACTATTTAATGATACCCACACAAATAGAAAGTAAAAAATAAATAAATTTCAACCCCCACTTTACATGTAGGGGAGGTACCCTAAAAAAATACTTTTCATATTTTTATCTCACAGTTCGCTCCGCGTGAGTAATATGCATAGGCATATCAAATTTTACCTCACTAGGTCTAATAGTCTCTGAGAAAAACGTAGGACAGACAGACTGACAGATAGACATGACGAAACTATAAGGGTTCCTTGTGTTTACTGCGGAACCCTAAAAAGGCATTTCCAAAGTAATTCTTGAACAGCAAGGTTTAATAGAATAATACTAAGGTACGATCTTAAAAACTTTTACAATTATAAACCCTTTCGAGACGAGGGTGCTAATTTGGGAAATCACAGAGTGAAATATGTGTTGTGTAGAGTGTGGAATGCACAGCGGAACAATTGCAGGGCCTAATACCAGTCAACCGCTTGATGAAGGTCCAGTCACCTCCCCCCTCCGACCATCTCCATGCTGGCTCAGTCATGGCTAACCGTGTTTTGTTTCTTTAAAACCAAAGTAACAACACGATAGATTAGAGAACTAAAACGTTTTGTTAATTTGAAATTAGTGTATTCGAGTAGACTTTTATTCATATCGGGTAGGTTACCAGGTCAATCGTCCTGTATACCCTGGTGTTAGAGTTTTTCGGAACCGCCTTTCGGCATCTGCAGTGGTTCCTAATATAATTTGCCTTTCGAAATACTATAGTATGTAGTAGACTGAAGTCGCCGTCACTAGAAGGTATACATTTTGTAAACAAACTAATCTCTACTCAAGTGGGTTCTAGTGGGTGGTTACCTAGCGACAATATAATGAGTTACCAAATACAATTGACTTT
The DNA here is from genome assembly GCA_947363495.1 of Euzophera pinguis. Taxonomy (NCBI): domain Eukaryota; kingdom Metazoa; phylum Arthropoda; class Insecta; order Lepidoptera; family Pyralidae; genus Euzophera; species Euzophera pinguis. The sequence goes on from OX376155.1 coordinate 9,468,382, forward strand.
AATTACTATACGGGTAATATGAAACTAACGATCAATTCCATTAGCCGGGTTATATTTTTACGAGATGTCAATGGTGCATGGTACAGGAACGAGTCCGGCACAGTGAATGTAAACATTCGGTTCGCCATTTTAATTTGGTGACGGTTTATCTTTTCACTTTTTAAACATATAAATGAGAGAATACAACTAATCAATTATGAAATACACGCGGGTGGTTGCGGCGATCAATAGAATCATCTAAAAGCAATTTTAAATTTAAATTTTCTCTAAACATTAAAATATGTCACAAAAATACTATTTTTTCTTTTATTCAAATGTCGCGAACCCCTGGGCATTTGTTTACGTAATTTATATCCTCTCGTGACGGGGACTATAAGTCACATCAAAATTTTAATAAAATCATAATCATCATTTCAGCCGCAGTGCAGTTAGTCTACTGCAGGTCTTCTCCGTATGTTTTTCAGAATAACCAGTTGGAAACGATTAAATAAAATGATTATTAGATACATAAAGGCGTGTTTCTTTTTCACACATAACATTAAAGACTGACTTTTTATTTCTACAAAAAATAGAATAGTAGTTAAAATTTTAGATTTAAAAATATCGAATAAATCATTTTATATAAGTAATAATACTAATAATACCTGGGGTCTGTACTCAACGCGTCCGGGGACATCGATAGCGACGTTAAGTCTCGTATTACGGCGGCATGGGCAAAGTGACGTGAGTGGACTGGTATCACTTGTGACCCCAGAATGCCGGTTAGGCTTAAGGGCCAGGTCTATAAATCCATCATTAGACCTGCCCTACTGCATGGTAAGGAGGCGTGGCCCGTGTTTGTGAGGCACAAGAAAGAGCTGCGTGTCACGGAGATGAAGATGCTGCGTTGAAGTGACCCGGAAGGACCGCATAAGAAACTCCCGCATTCGGGGTAGCCTTCATAGCCGTGACATAGCAGATAAGATTCAGGAAAATCGCCTGCGATGGTACAGTCACGTCTTGAGGAAACCGGCAAAATACGTTGGGAACAAGTGTCTGGCCAAGCCGCCTCCGCCGGCACCTAAAAAGAGCTGGCTTGACGTCGCAAAGCAGGATATGCGTGCTAATGGATTCTCTATTAAGGATGCCGAAGACCGGGCGAAGTGGAGACGTAAATGCAGGAAAGCGGACCCTGGGCACCGAAGTGAACGACTAAGGATGCAACCGGGAAGACGCTAGGATGATGATGATGATGATGATTTTATATAAGTACTTATTCAAAAAGTTTCCCAATGAACCCTTTAATGTCAAAACATGTCTCTCGCCCTTAGACGTAAGGTAAGGTAAGAGCTGTTTATATAAATGCAAAACAGATCGGCAGCTTGTCAGATCGGCTCAGTGCATATCCTACTGATCGAATATGGATTTAGAGACTTCCCCATTTCATTCGCCTGACGACTCACCCTCGTGCCCTATCGACGTAGTTGGACAACCGAAAAATAATCTTTACTTACGTCAGTCAATATTAAACTGGTTTGAAATTCTTATTTTTACGTGAGATATTGAGATTTGGACGATATTTTATGATACTAGTAAAGTACATGTTTGATCGCGCGTTGTATAGAGTTACGTAGTATATTTTTTTCCAAATAAATCAATAAATTATTTCAGTAAAAACTACTTAAAAATCTAATAAGTTCACATAAGGATGAATATCAAAGCAGATTATTATACTTAACTTTATTTACGCCTGTACAACATAATAGTAGACTATGATACAAGAGTGCCAATTTTGCTCACGAGTTGTCATACGACGATTTTCAATACATTTGCGAGGAAAAACACACTTATATTATTAACTTTTTATTATTTATACAATAAAGAAAAGTTCTCAAGCGATATCAAAACATTTCTTCACATTAACTTTTGTTGGTATACTTTGAACACTTTTTTCATTTAAAAACACCATTAGAGCAAAATTGGGCTTGTGTGTTTGTTTATGCATTGCTAGATATCTCTAAATACATCACAAAGTAGTTATTGATTCTGTTTTAAAGCTTTGTCCTTATTTTTTTCCTTTGAAGATTTTAGTTAAGTAGCTATACATATATAAGCCTACTTAGTCAGTTATCAACATTCGATTTTCGCCTGGATTAGTATATCTGGCGGAGACAAATTTAGGTATTCTTCCCTATATTAAACCGATATTTGTTAATAATAGTAAATTAAATACTAAAACAAATAGATTTAAAACTGGCGCCACTAATACAGACAGAGTAGACCCTGATAGTCATTTTTTAGCAATGTTTTCTACACAAATTGGTACTTCAATGCGGCTAATGTTCAGTAAAATAAATATAAATATGGAATTTAGAATTGATTTGTCATTTGGAAGCTAAAATAGTTTATATTTTTTGCAAAAACAATGAATTGGTTTGAGACTGAAATCCTCTTGGCGTATATTAAAAAAAAAATATTACCGAAACCATAGAAACCATTACTATACAAGTGTGATTATAATATAAACAACGTGTTGTTTACAATCCTCATTAAAGGCCTAATTACAATGAAATAATAGACACTTTATGAGTTTTATGATAAAAAAGGTTATACCTAATGATTTCTTATGTTTTCGCGATTGTTATTTATTAAATTAAACTATTTTAATACGGTTTTATCGCGTTTATTACTTAGTCTGTCTGCGACCATGAATGCTGTAAAGTGTTTGAAACGTCAGGTGTAAATAAATAAGTAATAAACGCGATAAAACCGTATTAAAATAGTTTAATTTAATGAAGTTTATACCTATTTTAAATGTAAGGTAATAAAATATTTTTCATGATTGTACTTAAATTATGATTATAGATATACCATAGATGACGCAAATACATCTACTTCGCACCATGTGGTAGCTAAGTATCACTTTGTCGTTATGATTAATCCCCCAGTGTGATGTATTCTTATCAATCTACATAAATGTGAATCGGCTGGTCACAGCCTGGTTTGATTCTGTTACACAAGCGCTCTGTAGATATTGGCACAGTTGCTGAAATGGAAACGATAGTATTTCGACCAAGTTTATATTTCCACGTAGGCACTTGATAAACTAAGAGAGAACCAACCACTGAGCGTCTAAGCAAATTTCCTTTTCGTTGAGAATTCGTATTCGTGTTCAACGGAGAAACATTTCCCTCAATCTATCGGTGTACCTTCGTCCTTGCGATTATAATTTATTGAGAGCACAGAAGTGATTTCAATTCTACTGTGCTAAAACTGATAGCGATAGCGATAGTGATCTGTCAAAATTTATGTATTACGTATTTTTTGGGTTGGTCGTGAAAAAGTATACAGATTTCCAAACAAAATATATTCAAAAAAAATAAGTGTAAACTTAACTCTGTTAGCTTTGAAGGTTACTGATGAGTGTTAATTAGAAATATTTCAAAACTGTCTTCTTTATTCCTTCTGTATTTTAGCTTCAAGAAATTTTTCGGGATTCCATTCTGCATTATTTTTATTTCATGCTGAGGCTGAATCCAATCGAAGGGATATTAAAACTTTCCGTCCGCTGCTCTAGCCCTTTGTGCTGCTGGAGAGCGCCCCCATTCCCGCCCCAAGCCTGATGTGCTATTTTAAAGATGCACGAAGCCAATTTGACTTTACAAATCAGGGAAATTAAAAAAATGAGATGTTGAGGAAATTAAATCTTCAATTATCATCTCATAAATGCGGCACATTTATTGTTAAGTTAAATCAAATATAACTTATATCTATGTTCACCTGAATTGCATGTTCTTTGTGCAAATCGGTGAGCCTACTTGGGATAACTTTTTCTGTTTTCCACTGTATTATTATTTTAATTTAATATCTATGAGCTATGTGGTCTGACAATAAACGATTTTTATGTCTACTGCGTCTGTTTTGAAAACCAATATAAATCTATTAAAATCATCCAAGAAGAAGTTAAATACCTTTCTACAAAAAATTTGCTGATCTGGCTATCATATCTTCCTGTATAATATTCTGCAAACACAACGTCAAGATTTGGCCTCGTAACTTATTCAACGAGCATACTTTCAACATTTTTCTTTTAATTTTGGCGCAGTGGAGCAAAGAGTGTTCCTTATTCAGCCTGCAGTGCATAAATAATTAAGGAACGGTTCGACGCAGCCAAGACTTGGCCCGAGTAAGTACTAATTAGAATTGCCTACGAGCTTCCTTTAGATAAATATTAGAATGTATAACAAAGAAACAATGCTAAAAATAGTCACTCTTTTTTTCTCTACTCTCCTCTCTTTACTTAAAAAAATTAAGTTATTATCTATTAAAAAAAAAGAAATATAGTTAAGACTTGTTTATTACCTGAACTATTAGCGTATTTTTATTCTGAATAACAACTTCTTTCATTATACATCGTTTAAACCTTTTAAATACTAAATACTTACACTAAACTTTTAAGTTATGACAGAGTTTTAAAAAACTAAAACCTATACGCATTTATACGTAAGATAAGTTCAGTTCGGAAACTAACTCAAATCTAGACAGTGCACACATTAACTAGTTTTGCGCGAACGAACTCTGCGTCTTAATTTGTATTCGGCTCTCGACTCGGGCCCGGGCGCAAATGTGTGCTCCTTCTTTTGTAGCTTCTGAAACCAATTTGTATACCAGTAAGAAAATTAAAAACTTTTCCGAGGCGTCTTCTTAGTTAGTTAACGTAATAAACGCTTAGTTCGACTTTGATCACTATCAGCAACAGCGAAGCTAACATTTTGTTGTAATAAGTAAGTTAAAGGAACCGTCTTTTTAAGTAATATTAATTAGCTAATAACTCTGACAATAAATTGTACTCGTATTACATTAACCTTTAATACTGTTAAAATCCCACAAGAATGCAACATTAGTGAAAGAATTTCTAAATTAAATCCAAAGTGACGTTAAGACAGATGTTAAGAGCCGGAACAATAATTAAGAGGATGTCGGTTTGAAATCGCGTCGTCGTCGGTGATATTTAATTAGTGAGCGAGCGAGCCACGGACACGGGCTGCGGCCGCCACCGACTGCCGCGTCTACATTTCGTTTATAACTCTTCAAATTAGATACATACGATTGTTTTTACTTTTATTTTGCATCTAAATATCCAGATGAGATAAATGTACATATAAAAATCGGTCGCGGTGAATTCCATATTGGTAGCTTGTCTTATTAAAATGTGATATGTTTCACAAAAAGAGTCCGATAATACGACACGTCTGGGACTACGGGCAAATCCGATTTCCCTATCTCCCCATATTTGTATTCGAAGCCCGATCCATCTAATATTTCCTTCCAACTCCGCCGACGCTATCTGCGTTCCTTCCTGACACTGAATCTAATCGGAATAGATATTAAAACTTTTCTTACCACTGAATCGTTCCCGCTCCGGCATTACTGAAATAATTTCCAACCAAGTTTATGTACCAAGTCGGCAAAGCAATTTTTTACATTCGCCTCTGTACAAAAGTCGGTGCAGTTGAAATTCCTATTGAATACAATTTGAATGCTTCGGTATACATAAAAATTGAAAAGAAATTGGAAAAGTCCTCAAATACTTTGGTTGAATAAACACTCAAAGGATGAGGTCTTGATTAAATGAAGCGTCCAAGTTTAGAAGGCGAGGCTGCAGACAGTATTTCGAATTTTCGCTGTACTCTGCGGTAGCTTGCTTTGTGGGACTTTCCGAGAGGAAACGATAAAAAGAGAAATGCTACTTTGATTTCCTGATTTGTATAAAAATGTCTCTGCATACCAAATATACGTTATTGCAGCTACATGTTTCATTAATGAGGAATACCAGATTTTAATCTGTGCGTTCTTTTTATTTTTTGCTCTTGTACAAGTACTTACAACACAACACTAGTAGTATAGATTTCTCTTATTTAGACAAACACGTGTCATAATTTATACCGTGATTCGCTAACAATAATTAACTTCTACGAACTATTTCATAACCTCTTCCCACGTCCATAGTACATGCTCCTTAGCTGATAGATTTATAGATAGTTGCTGCTAACAACAATGTTTACATATCGCAGAAAAACTGAATCAGTAAATTTTTTGCATACATTTACTACAATAATTCCATCCACAAATATTTAATTAAAATGTCTTACAATTACGAAACAATAATTACAATACTTAGCTCTGAATATAAAGTTGCGAATCGTCCTAATGTGTCCAAAACTTGCTTTTAGCCCCGTCAGCGTACATCCTGTCTTATCTAATTTATTTAACTGTTAGGGGTCGCTACGAAAACAAGCGTCCAGTGTAAGCCGTAAAGGATTTGTTGAAGTTATTTTTCCCGAGTTAAGTAATAGCTATACTGTTCAATATTAACAATGCATTACGATTTTTTATAATAGTTTGAGCGCATGAGTTATAAGTAAATATTATAATATTCCGTTTCTTAGTAAAGGACAAAATACTCGTAAATGAATATATTCTCCTTCACTTACAAATTATCAAAAAACTATTTCCGTGTATGTATATAATGTTGCTTTTAATTTTATCCTAGCTCTCCCGCGCGATTGATTTTAATAACACAGTAATATTTAAAAAAAAATCATTAGTAAGTTTTATGTCACTGTTATGTATGATTTTCTTAACTTTCGGGTAAAAGATGTAAGTGTAGATAGGTAATTGTGCAGGAATAAATTTCCCGCGTCAAGCAGGGCATGCCTACAAAACATAACATTCTCGCAAAAGAAACTATGATAAATATCAATGGTAGCATATAAAGTACGAAAGAAACTATTTTAATCTAAACTAGAAGAAATATTGCAAGTTATGTGTTGTGAGTCGTGAGGGGCATAAAATATTTATCAAAGAGTCCCGACTGTGTCGGGGTCCCTTGGGAGTACGTCGGCTACACTACACTTCTCTCCCTACTACTTAGCACCTCTGAATAACGATTTACCTTCTTTTTATGATCAAAAAGCAGTAATAATCTATCACCAAAAACTTTGGCTGAATCAATCGTTCGAAAAGGATTGGAAAAAATTGTTGTGGAAGAAAGAAGGACAGGCTTTTGCCCAGCAGTGGGCCACAGAGCAGCTACAAAAAAGTTACAGCGAGTGATTAAAACTACTAGTACATTGAACAAATAAAGGCTACAGTCAAATATGAAAGCCTTGTTCGCTTGTAACCCTGTTTATTATGACTATAAGCTTGTACAGAAATCATGGGAATTTGCACAGTGGGATATAAAAGGCCGGAGGGTATAACCAAATTGAATTTATCAATATTCGTTCGTAACAGGCCAAAGTACACGTGAGCAACCCGTTGTGGGTGGTGTGTACGATTTTGTTTCAATTTAAAGGTTGAGGGGCGGAAAAACTGTGCAGCGTTCCGGTGAATGCCGTCGGTGTTGCTTTGTGCTGCTGTTTGCCTGACTGAATCCTCATGTATTACTTTCTACATCACACTATTTGATTCATAGTCACATCAGATTATTGAACAATAAGCATAACTTATTAATAAATACAAAAAAATATGTAATAATGTAACCCTAATTTGTAGTAATTAATGTGCTAAATATAAAAATTAAAACTGAATACCTAAATTAAAAATAAACCTTCCTACCGAAAAAAACCTAATAAATAATATACTGACTGTAAACAGAAAAAAAAAGGAAAGGCTGTTTATAAAAAAAAATACCTAAAAAAAATCTTAAAAATGCTCCCTATGACATTGTGCCTATGATGGTGGCAGCATTTCCTCGTTTGATTGCCAAACTGATTCGTTGGCCGAGGAAAGCGCCAGCTCTTCGGTCTCCCGACGCATCAATAAGCCTCTTCGAAATATCTTTGAAGAGGCCTATTGCTGCGGGCCCCCACGGACCTAGAGTCTCAACACCGAATGGCATAAAAATGTATGCGGATACGAGAACGCTATATTTGCTAATTTCCCCTTTTTCGGCCGCTTCTGCGGCCGCTGCTGTCCTTACACAGGTTCCCTGGAGATGAGAAGGAGCTAATGTGTCCATACATGTGGCATCCCACACCAGCACCCTGCCCATACTCCAAGGAGTCAACGACTTCCCATCCGGCCTCTTGCCGTCGGTTCTTAATATACCTGTTGGTTCTAATATTGCCGGTACATTAGCCGAGGCAGGAGACCGGCGAAGGATGTCATTCAAAGCAGCGTGCCTCGAGAAGCGGCCGGCACTTCTCTGGCAAGATAGCCCGTAATGCCCCAGGTGGTCGACAGCACTGCCACAAGGACTAAAAATTAACAAATGTATATTTTGATTTTGAACATTTGAATTTGGGACCGCTTCGAGGAGCTCGATAGCCGTACGTGGCGTGCGTACCCAAATGGTAAAGTTTTGGCATTTTGTATCAGCTCCTTCAGTCCCGTTTATTTTCGATAAATGGCAGTGGCTAGGCTGTGTCAAATGCCTTTCTGCAGCATGACTATACTACTACACCGTTTCTATTAGTTAAGTTTTAATAAAAAAATATAACGGAGGTCCGATTCGGCGGTCAGGTGGCAGCATATGGAAACACGCTTAGACGAAAACTTGTGGGATCGCTTATTTTTTTCGTAAATCTTGGCATTGTTTTATACGCCGATTCATTTATATTTTAATCTTACAATAGTCACTTAAGAATACTCAGTCCATTTTTAATTAAAACTCAACGGCGGCAAACTAAAAATACAGTTTAATAAAGAACTATTTACATCTCCGCTCGTTTTCTTCCAATACTGTCCATTAGTTCAAAAAGTTCGCGTACCAATATAGTGATACTAATAATAAACGAAGTTTTCACTAGAAGGGGTTGTATCTCCGACTGGAGGAAGTTATTGTGCGATGTTTCAACGCTGCAGTTTGCGCTAAGTGCTCCCGCTCGCCCACTTCGCTCGTCCGCTCTTAGGCTGAGGTTATACCGAATGTCATTTCACATTTTAACACAAAATCATTAGTGCAATTTATTAAAAAAATGTTTTATGCCCATTTTAATCAATTTATTTAAATTTCTATCGTGCCTGCAGTTTGCGCTAAGTGCTCCCGCTCGCCCACTCCATTTCAAATTTCAACCACACAAAATCATTAGCGTAACTTATTAACGAAAATATTTATTATTTAACATTTTTATTTATTTATTTGTATGTTATCCCATTCTTTATATAAGCCAAACAAATCCTCATAGTATCTGTATTGTACCCCAGGCAAGCATCATCAATAATGAGTTACTAAGCATTGTTTTTATTTTGTATAAATTTTGGTAGGTACATGAAAAATTAAGGGAAATCAATATTTAAGGACTATACGTGGGGCGCACTATAAGTTTCCGGAATGAATATGAAAAAATACTATTAAAGGTACAAAATTAATTTATTGTTTTTCAAAATAATCTCCCTTGGCGTCTATGCACTTTTTCATTCGATGAAACCAGTTTTGAAAACTTTTGTGCCACTCCTCTGTGGTGACCTCTGAAACGTGTTTTTCATACTCCTCGACAGCCTCTTCTGGTGATGAAAATCGTTGACCGCGTAATTGGTTCTTAATTTTTGGGAACAGAAAAAAGTCACAAGGCGCCAGGTCGGGACTGTATGCAGGATGACTCATGAGTTCTACATTTTTCGCCTTCAAAAAGTCGTTTGTCTGTCTGGCCGTGTGAGAACTAGCATTGTCGTGGTGCAGGATGATACGGCGTTTACGGTTATTTTTACGGAGTTCGTCAATAACTTCCGGCAAACAAATGGTCGTGTACCAGTCACTATTCACTGAACGACGATTCTCTAAAGCAACAGTAGCCACGTGTCCAGTTTTATTAAAAAAAGAAGCAATCATCCGCTTAGATGCACTTTTCACGCGCGCCACTTTGGTTGGTTTCGGCTCATCTTGAAAGACCCATACGCTCGATTGCTGCTTTGTTTTGGGATCGTAGCAATAATTCCATGTTTCGTCACCTGTTACTATGTCCCACACCAAATTTGACGCACCTTCGTTGAATCTGGTAAGCATGGCACTGCACCAAGTGACGCGGTCCGTTTTTTGAGCCTCGGTCAAGTTGTGTGGGATCCACCGCGAGCACAGCTTTCTCACACCCAAATGTTTGTGTAGGATTAATTGTATTTGACTCATGCCTATTTCTAAGGATGCGCGAATTTCATGGTAGGTCACATGCCTGTCTGTTTCAATCATACGGCGCACAGCATTGATGTTTTTGTTGGTCACAGCGGTGGACGGCCGACCATCGCGAGATTCGTCACTGAGATTGATACGACCACGCTTGAATTCTGCAAACCAGCTATAAACAGTTGTCTTGCATGGTGCTTAATTGCCAAAAGCTGTTTCAAGCCGAGCGATGCTCTGTTGAGCTGTCAAATTACACTTAAAATCGTAGAAAATCATACTACGAAAATTTTCCCGAGTTAAATCCATGTTGATGCAGACACACAATTTTTTAAATGGCGCCACAAGGTAAAAACAAAAGACAGTCAGATGAAACAAACTGCATTCTACAGCCAAAGAGTTCTATTTTCAAATGTTGCAATAAATTTTTAAATATTGTTTATGTAAGTGGCCAGTTCCGGAAACTTACAGTGCGCCCTATGTATTAAAATATTTTTTATAATATCCGTTACAAACTCCCGAATACTGAAAATAAGTATTTCAGTATTTAAAGCAAAAAATGCTCTTTCTGTACAGAAATTTAATTCTAAAATAGATTCATCAAAAGTGCTATGTACCAGTACGATATGTTAATAATATACCATACACTAACACTCAAAATTTTACAATTTTCTCCATTAATTGAAGTCATCAGTTAAAGAAGTGCGAATAGCTTTCTTTCTGATCAGTTTGTACCATATATTTATTATTAACTTAAAATTAACTGCCTCCGTGGTCCAGTGGTTAAGGCGTTCGCCTTCGGGGTCGTGGGTTCGATTCCCACGGGAAGCATACTTTGTTTAGTTGCTTCCAGTTTGGTTAGGACATTGCAGGCTTGAATCACCTGATTGTCTGATAATAAAGATGGTTCCGTGCTTCGGAAGGCACGTTAAGCCGTTGGTCCCGGCTGCCATTAGGTGGTCGTTAAAGGAACCAAGTCAGAGGCTGAGAGGTGGTTCCGCACAACTCTGACACCAGGGTGTGCATGGTCGATTGACAATGTAACCTACACGAAATGATGATGATGATGATGACTTAAAATTAAAAGTAAATAAACAAAACACAACATATTATGAATAATAAAATAAACACAAAAATAAATTAAGTTACAATCTTATTCTTACATTGCAGCTGATTCGGGCAAGATCTCTTCTAAGTAGACTATTGAGTGTTGTCGACTTGTCCTACTAGTGCTTGTCAACGATCAACTTGAAACTTTTTAATTAGTTTAACGACAATAATCGAAGAGTGTCTCGTTACTCTGAATCTTCGCTCCCTGGGACGTTGTTGTGTAAAGGGAACCAATTGTGTCTTCATCGAATCGATCGAACTTGTTTATTAATTATTCACAATAAGATGAATATCTAAATAGATGATGGGTAATTTTAATAAGATATAAATGAAGCAATTGTATTTTTATACGTTATATTGTTATTTTTTCAATATTATCCAATTGACGTTCTCTCAATTCAAAAGAAAAGCGTTTAACGAAAGGCCATAGGGGTTATGTTGAATGTTTTACACATGGGCACACAAGCGATTTCATGAATTTATGTGTAGTGCTAAGGGCGTGCGGGCGACGACCGGCGGCCGTGTCCGCGAATGAATGGCCATTGGAAAGTCATCACTTATGTAGGGCGTATCGTCGCACCATGTGCTCGCCGCTCGCTTCTCTGCGTAATTTTTCCGCGGGCAATTTTCCACAATTTCCCGAACCATCAGCGTTTTACCCTCGCCCTTTATTTTAAAAAAACATACAAAAAAAAACCTACGTATTGTGTTATCATTCCATAAAATATGCATGTTGATTGTGTGACGCGATGAATAATGCAATCATAAGCAGGCTAAAAGTCAGCACGATTAAAAATCATTTATCGAACGTGGCTCATGAATAGAGTGTTATTCAAAGCGCAGAACAAATTCAGTTAAAAATGCTGATTTATTATGATTGTTATGTAGCAAAAAATATGAGAACGATACCGTTTTCGAGCTGTTCAGTCTTTGATGGATTAAAAAGCTAATTAAAAGCACTAGTCTCGCATCAGAAATGCGCTACGTGAGCGAGGCCGACCGCAGTAGTCAAATTGCCAGCAATAAAAAATGATAAAAACAAGCTCTCCGCATTGGACTAAAATTCATGCAAATTGATCCAAATGTATTGATAGCACTTTGGAAATATTTTCCAATTCAAAGAGGGAATACCACAGCATACTTATTATCTATATATATTGAAATGATTTGCGGGCTCGTTTTTGTATTTTGTACAAGAAACTTAATAAAATTGTTTTATATAAATTTACGACGAATATATGATACTTAACAAATACAGAAAAAAATAAATTACAGGTACATAAATTAAGTAGGTACTTAAATTTTTACATAGATGTCAGCTTTTCTCGGAAGTTATTTTTTACTCAGAAGTCTATTGTTTACTACTATTCTAGGATTTATTGTCACAGTTTTATTGTTGAGCTGTAAATCTACTATGGTATGAACACAACATATTTAAAAACTCAACTCTACAGTTGCCATGTGAAACTTTTATAACACCTCGCGTTTTTCATCGAAAACTAAAAAAACACTTTTGCGGTCTGCCTGGAGCATCCAAGTTATATTGGAAGTATGTACTCAAAACAAAAACCTCCATAAAAAGTTATGCTTCGTGTAGTATATCCCAGCGTGCTATAGTTTAGGAAACCGGTGCAACATATTGCCGAGCAAAATTAATAAAATAGGGGAATGAAAAGATGTTTTAGAGCCATAAATATTTTGTTAGTCGTTTGTGTTATGAATGTTTATGCATGAAAAAATTATTAAAAGTACTTAACCGAAAAGACAAAAACGGAATACACAAGCGGACGTATTTTTTTTTCGATCAATAATGATATGGAACAATAACTAAAACACACATAAATTTTTATATAGATGTTTTCGCTTTCCACAAGTCAAAACTCAAACATCGAAAGTACATTCCGCGACTCAGAAACTAATGTTATACTTAGCTATTGTCACGTAATTAATGTTAATAAATTAATCTCCAGTTACCGGAGACAAATTAGACACAGGCTGCTCGACTAACGACGGACTATTTGGATTAAATGGGGGTTGATGTTTATGATTTACGGAGGCTCGTGTAATTGCGGCGCCTGGCAGTCGCTGCGTGCATCGCACGACGACATCAGTGCCTCTACCATGAGATTTTTTGACGCTGATGCTAGCGACTACATATAGCAAACCTGTAAAGTTCCCCTGGGGATAGAAAGGCAACAAAGAATTTTCATATAAAATCTTAACGCGTCTACATTGATAAAATCTCATGGTAGGGGCACAGAACAGCAAGGGTTTCACTATATGTTTTTGTCCCATGACAGATTTAAAAGATTTTGCTTTTAATAAATTCGTAAATCTATGAGTTACATTTATATTACCTCTATATTTTTATGTGTTTTATGTTAATTAATCAACTTTCATCAAGGCGCTGTTCTAGTTGCATCTCAAGCAAAATAATGTGAATCAATTTAATTTAATATAGTTAAATTTCAATAATTTTCGAGTATATTGGTACTAGAGTTCTAAAATATTTCATCCCTAAAATATAACAATACACGACACTACGACCTCTACGGCGTAGCACGCGCTCGTAGCGCGTGGAAGTGCTACAAACACATCTCGGATTCTACTGCGGGCATTTCGTTAAAAGACAGATTTTCTTTAACAGGTCTTTTTTAAATATTTTTATTAAATCATTATGCTTCACATATTTTGATGATTTCATTTTAAACACTCATTATTTTAATTTAAAAAAATAAAAAAGCTAAATTATTAAAAACATTGTTTTAATTAACAGTTAATGTTTTCTGCTTAAAACGTCATTATACAAAATATTCAAATGATTCGCTCACGTTACTTTAGTTCATCACATTAGATGTTGCTTCACTTTAATATGCGGTAAACAAGGTTATAATAGCAGTATTAAAACAACGATGATCGAGTTCATAACGAGGATACAATGTGCCGTCGCCGGCATGTTGACTATTCATTACAGCATCTCACCGTAAGACAAACAACCCTGTTATGTTATTAGATTTCCAGCAGTCGGGCGATTCGGTAACACTACTTCTAATGAGGTTAATTAATCTACAACTTCGCCGTGTGTGCCTCAAACTTTGTTAATAAACTTAAAACGATTTCAAATACTCACAAACGGTTCGATAAATCAACGGAAATAACCAAGAGTTATTCTATTTCGAGGAAGCAAATAAGTACCTACGTATGTATCGAAACTAAGGAGACACAGCTTGTTTGTGCTGCAGACTAATTAAAAAGTTTGTTTCGCGAACTTCGGGGAAGTGGGCGGAAGTAGAGCAAGCTTTGATTAAATAGAGGCATTTTAGGTTCAGTTAAAAATTAGTTAATATCTAGAATAATTCGATCGGACAGTTTCGTGAGACTCGCCGTCCGTCGTATGAATATGTATGGCGGTAGACGCGATCCTACGGATAATGGAATCTGCACACGAAAGCGGATCCGATTAGTCTCCACCACAATTAGCAACGGACATGAAGCAAAAAGATTAAAACATGAGCTCGGTTTTTAAGCTGAATAATTTTTCGAAATATCTCCCGCAAAGATTTATGTGAAAATTCGCAAAGAATATCGACAAAATATTTGTGTGTAAAATTGAATAAAAGTAAATGATAGATTCATAAATTAATTAAAAACAGTGCAGAAATATTAACCACCAACTTTATAGTCAGTGAAGTTATCTATTAATTCAGGAATTTAAGTAGTTCTCTACGTAAATAAATAAATTAATACATGAGGATTCACGATATTAGCAACTGCAACAAACTATTGGTCCCGGCTGACATTTGTTGGTCGTTACAACCACCACCACAGAGGAATAGGCGCTTCCAAAAAACTCTTACACTAAGTTGTACAGGGTCCATGTAATCAACTCGATATGATGATGATGTAACACAATTGCTCTAGAATAAAGATGTTATGTTTTAACACAACTTATAGAATCAATCATCATATGATTAATAAAGAGTGATATTTGAGTCGGAACAAAATCCTCATCCCAGATAAGTGTTAGCAACCGGCGCTGGCGGCGACGACGGCGACGCCGGATCGCGCCGGCGCTAAGCCCGTTGGTACGCCCTAATAAATTGCGATTTAACTTGTCTCCCGGATAACGCCAACTTTTCCGCGTTTGTTCCGCACCCGACACTTTTTTCCGCCTCTTCATTTCCTATCTCTTACTTTTGTATTTTCCGTTCTTTCCTCGCCGAGATAAACAGGCGAGAAACGCTGAAAGGGGCTTTACAAATTCAAATTGAACTTATCACACAACTTTTTACATTTGTTTCTGGTCTCGAGTTCGAGGGAAAAGAGCGAAGAGGCATTTAATAGTACAATCTCGGGCAAGATTGATGATTTTGTATCACACCTCGCTTCGGGCGGCTTGTAACGAGTCGGATGGCTCGACGTGGGTCGTGCTGCGTCTTATCTAGAATGGGATACCGCTTTATCTCAAATTACATATTTTACTTGAGCTTCCGAAATCACACACTTTTTCTTCAAGAATTAGTAAGAGTTTTTTGTGTGTTTACCCATTAGACTTGGCAAAAAAAGGGTGTAAAAACAAAATGACCAAATTTATTCACACGTACGTCCGCGGGACTTGACGGTAACACATAACTTAAATCTATATAGATACTTTGTAGGTTGTTTGTAGTTTAATTTAATAAAATCTTAGTTTACTATTTTTAATTATAATTTTAGATCATTTCTTTAATTCACTTTAATCAACTGTGTTGACTAATATCACCAGCAGAAACATACCTCAAGATTTTCCAGATTTGACTTAACGACTTTATCTTTGTATAGAACTTAAACTCGTACGTCTTATGAAACGTGTCTTTCCACATTATTATAATGAGATGCAGACGACGAAGCATCGCCGCCGTGCTAACCGGGCGCGTCCCATGCAAACATCTTGCATTTAATAAGGCAAATGTAAAGGTAAACACAATCTAGTTAATCAAGCGGGCAAGCTAAGAAAGTTTCGCCGCCGCGTGCAGTAAATAGCGTACTTAATTCGAGGGCCATGTGTGGGCACATACCCGCAGCATATTTATCCCATTATGCACGGCACGGCGGGCAACCGCGGCGATGCGAGTCACGTCTTCTGAAACGAATCGCATGTGACATTATTTGTGAAGATCGTGCTCTATCTTCGTCGGTGACATCGCTGGGACGTGGAGGGATTACTCACAAAGAAGTACGATTTCAACGGTGCGATAAAGAAGCGAAAAGTTACACACTGGCTATATTCGCGTGAGATTAACGCATTTGTGTACTTTGTCGTTCGATTTCATTCCTATATTTTATTTCTTATCTTTTTATTCAGTAAGCTCGTATAGAACTTCTCTTTGTAAAGTTGCAGTGACGTCGGTCATTTATTTAGTTTTATCAGTATTAAGAGGAGATAAGAGTATTCTCGTACCCACTGGTGAATCATAGAGGTGTCAACTAAGTAGAAGGAGGATGTATTTTTAGTAAATTACAATAAATTACTTTAACCCTTTTATTTATTAGGGCTCTCTTGGCTACTATCGGACCAACGAAACAGAGGGGTATCTTCTTCGGCCTAAAAATAGACTACCTAATTTTTTTACTATAAGTGTTGCTTGAGGAGACTAAAGGAATAATCATGGTCTCAGTATTGATGTACCTCAGCCTAACTAATAGCAGATTCGACAACAATATTTCCAAAGAGGGTTAACGTCACACCAACAGTTTGGGGTAAAATTAAGACATCGTAAACGTAACTAATGACCCATAAATAAATAAATAAAAATAGTTCTATGCCATAGGTAATTGTCGTCATAACGTGCATTTCCCCACAACTAGGTACATCTAAGTAAATACGGTCGTTATTGCATGACCAAATTGCATTGCCCTATAATCACATAATTTGAATATCAAAACAAGTCATACTCAGTTGCTCAAACAACACATGGTCTGTAGATTCCTGTATGATTGATATGCATTTCATATCATACATTATTTATTCCAAGCAAATATTTAATAGACCAAATTGATATTTTTTTAATAAAATCCATCTCAAGTACTTATTTGCCTACTAAATTTTAAAATAGAAACGAAAATTAAAAATAATTTTATATTAAATAAATCTGGACCGATTTCTTATATTTTTTAAATTTTGTGATAGGTTCGAAATGAATGAAACAAAATTCATGTCGGCTAAACTGTTATAGCTGATGATATCAGAAGAATACCTGGTGTGAAGTAGATCGAGATTGCCCAAGACAGAGAGAAATGGCGTAGACTGAAGGACGCCTACACCCTAGCGGTCGAGAAAGGCTGAAGAGAGAGAGTGAGAGAGAAGCTGTTATAGAAACTACATACTATTTTGCATAATTCAAATAGTCAAGTTGTCAAAAGAAAAGAATGTTTCCTTTTTCCAGATATGCCAAAATTTCAAGAAACAACATCACATCAGCAACTTTCTGGTTGCCTTGAGATGCAACCGACAACCGCGAATAAGAATCCGCTTATCACTGTATTTACTAAAAACGAGGTGTCTTAATTTTTCCAATAGACATCTGCCTCCCTTTCAAAAAGCTAACAATGTTTAGCATTAGAAGATCTATTATTGTATTAGTCACATTTTACTTTATTTTATTCCTTAGGCAGATAGATAGGTGGTCTAAAATCATATGGTCCAATATATGTGTCTAATAAGATTTGAAAGTTCCTGATTTTCTAACAAGAATAACATTGAATAAATACAAAGAGCATAAAAAACCGATAAACGTTTGATTCTCAATGAATAATAATAGCTTTATAACGACAAAATTATAAAACTGCGGGCCTAGATACAGCTAATTTCAAATTCAAAACTTTTGACTTTTCTAAATAGCCAATTAGTTACTATATTACTTCAGTTATTAATCGAGTAACATTACCCACGTGTATTGATATATGGTGTGGAATGTTGATCTAACCGCATCTATTCTGAGGGTGCATACACGTAGTGAATCACGAGTTGCAATAACCCATGTTATTACAGGCTTGTCTCAATCAATACCTTACACTACAATACGCTGTCAGCTTCCTGCAAGCCGGTGAATTGTTTACCTGCAAAATTGAAACGATAGTTAGATTATTATCTAATTTAGCAATCAAAAATTAATGATTAATAAAAACTTAGAAACAGATTACAAAAATAAGACAATATTTATTTTAAACCATAAAATGACAAGCTAAAGTGCGTAATGTGCGTATCCTGTTATTTAATGTTTTAAATATACGTAAGTATAAAAGTCATTATTTAATTTGATTATATAGTTTAAAATTGTATAATGAGTAAAAGGGATTTCTATTCCAATCTGTCTTGGTTAGGACTCTAGGATTCACATTCAGACTCTAGGACAAACATTGTTCTAGTATGTTTGTTCATGAAACATCGCTCTTTTTGTAAAAGTAAAAGAAACAAGCTGATTTACCGAGGAGCGTATTAATTAAAAAAGTTTTAGCGATGTAAAGGAAATAAAGGAAAAAGGAGACCATTAGAAAGTAGGTATGTGAGTCAGCGCCAGCACAATATTAGCTAAGGCGCGACTGCTTGGTATTCCCGGCGCGTCGCCGCTGTCCGACCGGCGGCCCTGCCTCTACACCAACATTACCTATTACCTTGCTAAACATTGCACTGAAAGCATAAACATGTCTACGCCAAGGAAGATGTGAACATAAACGGTGTGTGGCAGATATTTTCATTTTATGATGAAAATGTTTGTAATGTGGACATGGATATATGTGAGCGCAATTTTCGGTATGAGAAACTTTTTCTATTTAGACTGAACGATTCCGAGATTTCGTCTGATTTATATATTTTTTATTATTTTGATTATATATTTAGCGAATTCATTATTTACTTTAAATGTTATTTATTAACTTTTGATACTAAAATATCATGCAGAAAAAATATTTGTCGGGGCAGAAAGATTTGAGAATAGCAAATAAGTACTTATCAGTGAACACAACGTGGGACCATTGAGAAAGGAAGTTCGGATGCTCTTTGCGTGGGACATTATTACTTCTAGAACACCAGTTCATCCAACAACCTAGACAAAAAGACGCTACTTACAAACTGGTCAAATTGGCAATCTGTAAGGGAGGATATTTCCATCACTTGACTTCTTGTTTCAGAAGTGATGATGATTTGCATTTCTAATTTGAGAATAAAACATTGAAATTATCATAAACATACGAGTTCATAAATGAACATCTCTCTATAGCCCCTTTAAAAAAAAACTGACCGTTTTTATCATTTGTAACAGTGTATTTCTGTAGAATCAGAATAAAGAGTACTTTGTTGAGTGAAATCGCAATAATTGCAAATAGTGATTCATTTTTCGGGCGGTCTCGCTCCGCGCTCAACCATGCGTGATTCTGTTTTTGTGTGTTTGTTCAGTGTCGGCGCTTTACCGTGGTTATATCCAAAACCATTTGTCCTGAAATAAAACCGCTGTCTGCTATTGATAAAATAATATGAATGACCACGGCGTTTTGTAAACAATTTGTTCACATTTTTGTTAAAATGTCATATTTGTTGGTACTTGCTGCAGGTGTTAAATTGTACTCTGGGAATGAAAAAGATTGTACGATTCAATAGATTCAATAGAGCAGCTCCCTAAGTCCCAAATTAAATCATGAAACATCTTCGCACCTGCTGGGCGCGGCCCCGCGAGGCGCGTTTGCCTCACGTCCTGACTGACGATTTGTTTTCATTTCCACCGTGATTATTGCCGATGGTATAAAGTAATAATTATTGCTGTAGTTTAACCAAGGAAACAACAATGGCAAGCGATTTTTTAAATATGATCAAAACAATCCCTGTGACCTAAGCAAACAGACTTAAGTCTGCCTAAAGGGAAACGGTTAGATTAGTTCATCTAAATTGTCAGCACTTGTGTTAATGACAAGGAAATTGAAGGACAAAAGAAGGGCAGAGTGAGCGTCTGATGGAACATGATGTCTTTTAACGTTAATTTCTTGTGACCATTATCGTGGTATCAACCCCTGCAAATGGCAACAATGACTTCCTAGACAAACTCCAATTACGTAAATTGATTACTCATAGCTTTTTGAACGCTAAACTTTCTTTACAGTACTATATTTTGGGTTGTGGATTTCGTAAAGGCAAAATAAAATACGAAAACAAAACTGTATTTAAAGTAGTGGGATCTATCTGCCAGATGGTACACAGACAGAGGTGACAATTACTTAGCCACTCTTTACCACGTTTAATGTTTAATGAATTTTTGTCTATTGGAAACATTTGAAAGAGCTCGAGATGGTCCGATTTCAGTAGAAGTTTATTAGATTTATCAAGTTCCTATAAAGAGCGGCGAGTTTTGCAAAGTTGAGTGTTAAGGATTTAGCCAGCAATTTGTAGAAAGGGACCACTATCTGCCCGTCCATCGGATGTGGGGAAAAAGCTGCGGCTTTCGAGGGACAAATTCTTTTCGATTCAGTCACGTAACGCCGAGATGAGCCTCTTAGCCGATTTAGTAAACGTATGTTTAGATTTCAGCTGTTTATTGAAAGACGCTGGAACTGGATTGCCACTCATGTTTGGATAAAGTGCTTATATACGTTTCTATTTACTGATATAAAATAAACTTTTGTCTATTTGTATACTGTGTACATTACTTATTTTTAAAATCGTGTGCAGTGGAAATTTGTTATCTCTTGAAAAAGAAATTGTTTGTTTGTTTGTAATATCTTTATTGTACAAAATAAAACCAATAATTTACATATACAAGCATGAAATGACAATAAGTACAATGGCGGACTTATCCCACTTAGGGATCTCTTACAGTCAACCAGCGAGTGGCAGGAGAAGATATTGTATTCTTTGATAAGATTAAATTTCTTACACAATACATAGTGTGCCCAATGCACCTGTTATTGTACATTCTTTGGTGTAATATTAATTGATGAAGTCATCAGAACTGTTGTATTTAAATGGATATTGTATTTTGCTGTAAGGCCTTATTTAGTTAAAAAAACTTAGAAAACTAATTATTTACGATTGTTTTTAAATTCAAAATATCCATTTACAATACTGTCGTAAGGCAGATCACGTAAATTTTAAGTTTTCCCTTTCCTGCCGTACTTGTGAATTACGAAAAGTAACAGTAAATTTCTTGTTACTATAGTATATTGCAATTACAACATTTACAACGCACAGCTGATATAACCAGGACATCTGCGATGTCAAATCAAAATGTGTTCGTAGCTTCGTAGCCACGCTATGAGCTACGAGCGAGTGCTACGCCGTAGACGTTCTAGCACTCACGTAGACGTCTAGTTTTAGTAAAAATCCCAGTAAAATTAGATAGTTACGTGACGCACGTGACTCTTTTGAATTCTGATTAGTTTTGATGTTGTTTGCTTTGTATATTTAAAACATGGAGTGTGGTAGTTATTTTTTTAATTTGTGTAGCAAACTTTTGTACAAAGGTCTTCTGCTTGGGTACTTCACTTTCACCTATATTTCGCTCGCATTGTTAGGGTGAGAGAAGGAGTTAAACTACTAATACTCACTTATTTTGTATCATTGTTATTTTATGTTTTACTAAAGAAACATTCGTTTCCCTGATGACTAAGTATTTAAAAACCTGAATAAAAAACAAAACTATTTTTATCAACTGAGTTCATCAATTTTCATCTGTTTTTTTTGTTTAACTGACAAATACGTTGAAAAAATATTATGTACGAAACTTTTCACCGTACAAATACGGATAATTAAGGAGCATGAAACCATTTTGAATATTTTATGAATGAGAAATTCATATGTATGAGGACGCGGCTACTAGACGGAAATTATGTAAATTTGCATTCTTAATCAGGAGATTTATGTTCTACTTTACACTGTAAAATCTGGTTGTGTTAATGATATGTGTATGTTTGAGATATACCCATTCCAACTGTAGGTATCGTAAAAGACGTATCGTAATTAGGGAAAAAATCGACTATTTAATCTACAAATCATCATAACAACATATCATCGTCAAATAATGGAAAAAAGCTTGCTACACGTGTTTCAAGTGCGGCGTGATGACAAGAACTTTTTTGCGTTTTATCTTTCTGTTATCCCAATAGTCGACTAGTAGAGAACACTGTTAGCGTCGAGTCTAGCACTAGAAAAAATAAAGACTTGTTTTAATAAATATTCAAGATTTTATTTATAAATTTAAGTTATGTTCAATATTTTATTTATAAATACACATCTAAAGGGATAAGGCTAATGGCCGGTTTTACTACATAAAATACGCCTATTTTCAGTAGCAACTATTTGTTAAACCTCATTAGATGCCTTTAATAATTAGGATAATAAATAGTCATATTACTTAAACATATATTTTACTGCATTGTCTAGATGTAATTTTTATGTGCCTACTGTGTACAGACAGTTGCGTCGCCGTCCTCTGTTCTCGACCGCGGAGGTCCATTCTTGCACCTCACGGTACGCGCCGACCAATCAAGCCCTGACGCTACTCAACGATCTCGTTGCACAGCTCCCTCAAGTCGACATATTCAATGTTAATTTAAATTGTTTCATATCTGCATGTATTCGTTTTTTTGTCAATAACCAACTAATTGTACTTATTTAACTCACTATACGTCTTGGGAAACTGTAAGTGTAGTGAGTAGCTGTGAATAAATAAACGAATAAATAAATATATTTGCACCGTTAACTAACAAGGAACATAAGGAAATTCACAAGAAATTTCACATTAAATAATTTACAGATGCTTTTGAAACTTTATTAGGTACATTGCGTTTAATACTTAATCATTAAAATTACACTTAATATTAAA
The DNA here is from genome assembly GCA_947363495.1 of Euzophera pinguis. Classification (NCBI taxonomy): domain Eukaryota; kingdom Metazoa; phylum Arthropoda; class Insecta; order Lepidoptera; family Pyralidae; genus Euzophera; species Euzophera pinguis. The sequence continues at coordinate 9,491,440 of OX376155.1, forward strand.
TAGAAACTTTTTATAAGAAGTACCCTACTGATACTGATAGTTTCAATTGCTAATCCATCGGAATTACAAATCTACATGGTTCAACTCCACTCAACTCGCACTGGTCACATTGAATTTCTAGAATCCGCCGTCACATGTTCACTGATAGCAAACGTGGACTTAACTCATCACACAGATATAATATAAGGCTAAGGTAGAATTCACGTCTGAGCTAGTTAGTAGCGCAAACTGGCTTGTCGCCGGCGTTCGCGCAAATTCAATTTGTCCTGACTGTGGGACGAGCGGAACCGTACCTTTTCGTGCCGGTGGAGGTGCCGTGCTACCGTTCTGCGTGTCGCGTTCTTTCCAATAAATGTCATAGGTAGTTGTAGTTAGAGAATTTCTACTTGATTTTAGACTAAATTACAGCACAGAGAAGTGTATTGACAACTACGCCAGTATACTTGCAATGTGGACTTTTTTCCGGTTTTCAAAGAAATATTTATGGTAAATAATAATAGTTAACATTACGTATTGTCATGTATTTTTCTCATACTGCTTGAGTAGGATTTTGCGTTTATCGCAATTTGTTTGAAATAATAAAACTTTGTATATATGTACAGCGACATACGGTATGGCATTTACTGGTAAACAGTCAACCTATTGATATGGCTCTAGTTCATTCACTCTTTCACACTAATATAATAAATGTTTCATCTATCTGTCCGCCCGTTCAGCGAATTTCATGAAATTTGGCATTAAAATAATAATCATCATCATTTCGTATAGGTTACATTGTCAATCGACCATGTACATTATTAGTTATTAAGTATGTATCTTACTCCCAATAAACAGTTATACAACTAGTTTGGGAAATAAGTAAAACTAATTCAACACTTAAGTTAAAGGTACTTCTTTCTACATCTACATGATGGTGGACTGAACTTGTCGGACGAACAGGGTTCCCAAAATACAGGCCAGACCTAGTTTGGGTTCTGTGTTGACAGTTGGCAGGTGTTCTTATTTTTATTTTTTCTACACTACTATTATTATGTAAACTTTAGAATAAGATATATAAGTTGTACCTTATCAATAAAAAACGTTTATTATTTTATTATATTATTATTACATCTTGGTGTCAGAGTTGTGAGTAACTGCCATTTAATTAAAAACTAAAGCTCGAACAATGACTTTTTTTCGATAGAACGAATTTGACGCGGACAGAGCCATGGTCAAAAGTAAGTTTGTACGATATTTCTAGCAAAATGAAGTCGGAGTTTTCATAATCAAAAGCAACATTGAATCAGAATTTTAGAACTAGCAAATATCAATTAAAAATAAAATCAGCCTTCCTTTGTAGCAAAGTCTGAGGCGACAACTAGTTATTAATAAAATAGAAGTTCTGTGAAAATTTCCCCAAAAAGGCGAGTGAGAATTACATTGCGCGATGACTGGCGCTTTATCGAGTGTTAGCGAGATTAATGGGGGCTTGTCGCACGCTCATAGCTATTACACGCGCAATGTGGCATTCTGCCGCGTGTTGTTGCCAGATGAGCGGGAAATGACGCGCGAGGAGTGGAATGGGACACATTTCGCCTACATCCTACGATGCTGTAATGAGAAACATTCTTTATTCAATATTTTATATTGTTTGGAATCATAAAAATCGAAATGGAAGCCTCTATCTAGTAGTGAATTTCTTGTAGCTGAAATACGATTTATCGATGACACCGTTAAAAAAAAAAGGAAACTTATTTTATAAACCGTCGTTAATTGACCAAATTGATAAATAAACAAAGTAAAAGTTTTTATTTAGCAAAATAATAAACTTTTACTGTTATCATCATCAGAACATCTGAATTACTATTGATTCAGAAACATTTTAAGAAGAACGGGGGTGTAAATAAAATGTAACGATGACAATATAAGAAAACTTATTTCCTTTAACTGAAATACAATTGACCACAAGTACAGTGATTACAGTAAAAACTTCCTATTGAGGGTATTAGTAAATTAAAAAATATTTAGATAATGATGAAAGAGGGACAGTAGCCGTAGCGTTCCGTCGTCCTGGGCGGACGGGCGCGGGCGGTGTAATATACGCCAACGGTCTAGGACAAGACGAAGGTGTACCATAATATAGTACGCTAGGGGTCGATTCCGCTAATAAACTTTAAAAGACCATGCGACTGATATTTTTTATTATTACGACTCAATTACGATGCATTTTTTTTTTTTTTGCTATTTTTTTGAGCTAACACAATTTTGAATCTCAATTTAATTGCAACTTAAACGTAAATGAATGGTAATAGTAGAAAAAATGTAAATATTATAATAAATAACAGAGTACCGATTAGTGAAAAAGGTGAGGATTTTGATGTTTTTTTGATTAACAAAATTTTCCAGTTGCAGTTCAATGGCATGCTAATTTAATATGATTGGTCTTAAAATTAGTAACAGAATACCAGAAACGTCAAAAGTTGTCAATTAGATCCAATTACAATTCAATTGTGCACTATGTAAAATAAAAGAATTGACACCCTGGAAGTATGAGAAAATATATTACCTCTAACTGAAATACAATTACCAACAAGTACAATGATTACAATAAAAAAATCCTATTGAGGGTATAAGTAAATGGTTAATTTTGAGATAACGATGAAAAAGAGGGACAGTGGCCGGCGTCCCGTCGTCCCGGGCGGGCTGGCGGTGTAATATACGCTAACGGTCGAGGACAAGACAAATGTGTTTTCTCGCCGGCTATCAGACGCTTTCCACGGCCTCTCGTCTGCCCCCCGGAACTTGATTGAAAACAATAGCTTATTATTTTATATGGGAAGGTCATTGGACGCTAAAATATTGATATTAATGACATTTTAATTAAAATTTAGCATAGATAAAAAAATTACTTACTTACTTTATTTTTGACAGGTATTGAGATTCATTAAATTAAACTATTTCAATACGGTTTTATCGCGTTTATTACTTATTTATTTACACCTGACGTTTCAAACACTTTACAATGTTTTTAATTTAATGAATAACAATCGCGAAAACATAAGAAATCATTAGGTATTGAGATTGTTAACACTGTTTATGAAATTTTAATCAAAAATTATTTAATGATTTATAATTTTAAAGTAATGCAACTTTATCACTTAAAAAAAAACAAAATATCATTTTATATAAGAAATTACAAGTAGAGGAGAAATTCCCAAAACTTTATAATGTTTTACTGGTCCTGTAATACATTGACGAAAACCGTATAGTTAATTAGGTGAGGAACACATTTGTATCTAAAAATATTTATAAGCTTCTTTCATCGGATTTTGTTTAAGTATTAGGAAACAACTTTGTGGTTGAAGATTCTACATCCTACTTAACATGGAAGGCGCAGGCCAAAGGAGCTGGCTGTTGTCGCAATAACAAACTAGTCTACTGTGCTCTTGCGCTCCATGGTATGTAGACTTTTTACATACATTTTTTTACTAATTCAAAAAACAAATGCTCGCAAAATTTACTGCTAAATAGGTACGCCCTATACAGATAACACTGAATTATTATGAATCAATCCTCAAAAGATTTTCAAAATGACCAGATTCGAAGCGGTATGTGACTTTCTTCAGATCGTCTCACCATCTGATCGGTGGATGTGTCCAACGCTGGGCTTGTAGCGCATCGAAGACCAAAGGTGAGATTTGGCCTCTTATAATAAGGATCTCCTATCTAAGTAGCAACTAATAATGAAGTGAATAGGAGAGGCATCACAAAAAGTGTGTATTACTGTAAATTTTATAACCAAGGCAAAAAAATAAGCACTCTAGTTTTTAGGTGAACACTTACGATTTATTGTACTGTGAAAAACATTATGAAGTAGGCAACGTGTCTGGCGCCGCAGAGTCTCCTCACTTTTGTCCCCTTAAATCTTATAGCAACACGGTGTCATAATGCAAGCAAGACACAAACATGTCTACGTGCGCCAAGCTTGTTAAGTGGTTTGGAAGAAAAACATCACGAAAACTTTTTTATTGTCGTAAGCCATTTAAGCCATATTGTATAGATAAGCACAGATTTTGTTCAGCTATTCACTAGCTTTGGGGGAAAATCATTTATCTTGTTTTTTAGGTTTTGTTGATGTTGTATGATATATACAAAATCGTTAAACCTATTTTCTGGATCATTTTGTCCTAGCTATAATATTTATGTTTCTTCAGAATTGATTGATTCATAAAATATTATAGTTTTAGCACTTCTTATTGCCATATTCAGAATGAACATACAAACTTATTATATTTTCGTTAAAAAAACGAGACTATTTTTATTTTATTATTTTCAGTTATACATAGGGCGCACTGTAAGTTTCCGGAACTGGCCACTTACATAAACAATATTTAAAAATTTATTGCAACATTTGAAAATAGAACTCTTTGGCTGTAGAATGCAGTTTGTTTCATCTGACTGTCTTTTGTTTTTACCTTGTGGCGCCATTTAAAAAATTGTGTGTCTGCATCAAAATGGATTTAACTCGGGAAAATTTTCGTAGTATGATTTTCTACGATTTTAAGTGTAATTTGACAGCTCAACAGAGCATCGCTCGGCTTGAAACAGCTTTTGGCAATAAAGCACCATGCAAGACAACTGTTTATAGCTGGTTTGCAGAATTCAAGCGTGGTCGTATCAATCTCAGTGACGAATCTCGCGATGGTCGGCCGTCCACCGCTGTGACCAACAAAAACATCAATGCTGTGCGCCGTATGATTGAAACAGACAGGCATGTGACCTACCATGAAATTCGCGCATCCTTAGAAATAGGCATGAGTCAAATACAATTAATCCTACACAAACATTTGGGTGTGAGAAAGCTGTGCTCGCGGTGGATCCCACACAACTTGACCGAGGCTCAAAAAACGGACCGCGTCACTTGGTGCAGTGCCATGCTTACCAGATTCAACGAAGGTGCATCAAATTTGGTGTGGGACATAGTAACAGGTGGCGAAACATGGATTTATTGCTACGATCCCAAAACAAAGCAGCAATCGAGCGTATGGGTCTTTCAAGATGAGCCGAAACCAACCAAAGTGGCGCGCGTGAAAAGTGCATCTAAGCGGATGATTGCTTCTTTTTTTAATAAAACTGGACACGTGGCTACTGTTGCTTTAGAGAATCGTCGTACAGTGAATAGTGACTGGTACACGACTATTTGTTTGCCGGAAGTTATTGACGAACTCCGTAAAAATAACCGTAAACGCCGTATCATCCTGCACCACGACAATACTAGTTCTCACACGGCCAGACAGACAAACGACTTTTTGAAGGCGAAAAATGTAGAACTCATGAGTCATCCTGCATACAGTCCCGACCTGGCACCTTGTGACCTTTTTCTGTTCCCAAAAATTAAGAACCAATTACGCGGTCAACGATTTTCATCACCAGAAGAGGCTGTCGAGGAGTATGAATAACACGTTTTAGAGGTCACCACAGAGGAGTGGCACAAAAGTTTTCAAAACTGGTTTCATCGAATGAAAAAGTGCATAGACGCCAAGGGAGATTTTTTGAAAAACAATAAATTAATTTTGTACCTTTAATAGTATTTTTTCATATTCATTCCGGAAACTTATAGTGCGCCCCACGTACAGGTAGTATCTTTGGAGACTTAAAATGGAAGCTCTTATTCCAAGAGTGATAAGGCAACACATAACTGCTTGGCAAATCAGTAGTACATTTGGGGTAAATATATTAAAGTCATAACGATGAGGGTTACAACAAAATAAATATAATTTACTCGTCCTACGTATCAGTTGTCTTATAGACATAGTCTAATGCAGTGTACGCAAATTTGCCTGCCTATATAAACATGTAATATTATTTTATGCAAACACAACACGGCAGTCAAAGTGCGTCCAGCCGACTTCGCCCCTTACAAAAGTTGGTAAACATCCCCCTTCTCGTAGCTTTTTTGCATCCGGGACTTTGTAATAATAAGCTTTATAATTCTTCAAGTGAAACTTCATAAACTTTATAGGTGTACTCTGCCTGAAAGCGAGTTCGCCCACCTTGTTATACATTACGAAATCATATTACTATGATAATGAAATTAATGGTGTTAATTAACTTTGAGAAAAACTCTACGTGACAATAGTTGATGAGAAGAGAACATCTATTTAATCTCGCATTGCATATCTATGCAGAGAATATCATAAGTCATGTCCTATATCATCAGATACGAGAGCCATATAAACTTTACGATTGTCAAACACTCGTAAAAGGATCGAAAGACAATAAAGAGAAAAATTCAAAATCCCCTTTTATGCATTCTTCAGATTTTATACTATTGTTATTTATACCTATGTAAACGGCGGGTATGAGCTAGTATTATTTCAAAACCAAATAATAAACGTTTTTAATATAAAGATATGAGTTTGTTTTCCAAAGTTCGCTAAACCAAACGAACTGCTTTCAAACGAAGTAAATAAATATGTTTTGGAAACATTTGAGGAGAGTGCAGTGCGGACGCCGGCGGACACAAAGCCGGCAGGAGACGTCCGTCCCGCGCGCTCTCCGCTGCTTGACTACATTTGCCGCTCGACGCGCCCCCAGCGACCCTTGCCCCGCTTGCTACACGACGAATATTTTTTGTGGGGACATCATAATAATAGCTCTGTATTACTTCAGGAGAAATTCCAAGAAGTTTATAACTCGAGATGAGTTTCGTGTTCCTTGTCATAAATAATAAAGCGGTCGTCGACTACAACGTTGTGCAGATTTTAAGTGAAGTAAAAATTCAAGAAATAATTTTTCATTTTCGGGTCTCGAGTCAAAAGGAAATTGTTGGAAGTTTCCTAAATTAATGAAGATTTCATGGAGATTGTGCTGTGAGTTTTGAAACCTGCCTAACCGCGAGAGAAATGTTCTCCAAAGAATTGGTGTTCTGCCGTGAATAAAATATAAGTATAATAATAACTATGAGACTACTACGTGATTGTTAAATTTTGTTCTGCATGATTACGTTGCATAATGTTGGAGGGTGACTCGTCGTTATTCACCTCGGCAATATCGTCACATCCTCCATATAGAAAACATATGATAAATTACAGAGATTGAACCCCCAAAGATAATATCTACGTTGTTTTCTATCTCGGAAAGCGGCCAAAAATAAACGCACTACCTATCAATCTGATATCATAAATTTCGTTTAACGTTCAAACTAGCAACACGACAGTAGTGGAGGCACTATTCTCCTTGCTGTCTACAGATTCTACTTAAGTTAATGGATAAGTTGCGAAGGCACGGAGTTTACTTTGTGTTTTCAGGTAGACGCAGTTGATCGGGAAGTTTTCTTCGTTAATTTGAACTAGTAAGGAGCTTTACCAAACTGACAATCAAGATTGCTTGAATAAGGTACGAAAGTTTGCCGTCTCAAGCAATAATAAAAATAAGTTATTTTAAATTGAACGTAAGTTAGTATTAACAAAGGAAAATGCTTTGGTTTTTATCAAAAGCGCCTGGGACCCCATTTTAAAAAAATATTATTTTCATATAATTTAATTTATATACGCGTCATATTATCTATACGACAGAAAATTGATAAAGCGGCAGACGACATTGCTTTCTCTGTTTATTTTATTTAATAATTAAAACAGCGTGCATTCAAAACTAAACAGAAATACAACCAAAGAAACTATCTGCGAAATCTTAAATTGTGTATTTGACAAAAATAACTTGAATATAACAATTTTTATAGCGATTATTTTGATATTACTCTACAATCTTAAGCTTACATCATTCATACGCAAATTTTCGTAAAATAATGAAATTAGCTTTTATTTCACTCTTCACCCCGCCAACAATGTTCATCCATACATCGACTACAAGGCTTATATCTCATGAACATTGTACGTACATTAAACGATTTCTTTTTTCTTTGAACTGATAATTTTAATAATAATTCTTTATACAAATAGAGTTCATAATTTTCGTTATTTTCCTAAAGTTGCAAATGCGTCAAATATTTTTATGTTAATTAAACATATTAAATCGTAATATAGAAATTTACGTTGTAAGAATTAAGCATCTTAACCTGTAGATCTTTCGCCCTATTCAAATACGCATTTTGGCATAACAAATTACGACTGAATTACAAGTTATTCCCAAAAAAGTTACTTGACGAAACTTCCCCCGCCCTAAGAATTATGAAGATTAGCATAACAAAGTAACCTGAAACTGTGTTCGAGGTATGCGTCGCCTTTTGAAACTTACGAATCTCGGGCCCACTTCATTTTACTAACCGACTTCGACAAAAATAAGGAAGGACTTGCTTTACTAACGACAAATTTTAATGCCTTGCAATTGACTGTCTTAAAAGTTTAAAGTACTTACATAACAACATAACATATACTATCCATACTAATATTATAAATGTCGACGAAAGTCTGTCTGTCTGTCTGTCCGTCTGTCGGTCTATCTGATACGCTTTCACGGCCAAACCGCTAAACGGATTTTGATGAAATACTAATCTACTACACAAAAAAGGCTACTTTTTGACGCAAGCGGAGCTGCGGGAAAAAGCTAGCCAGTTCAGTCAAAATATTTATTTTAATTTTGCACAAATCAAATAAAAATGTATTGTTGAACTTAAAGCCAAAACCATACATAAATAAATAAACATTTTTGATTCAATTTTAATTCAAAGATTCAGAAACTACTAGACTATTACAGAGTTTCCAAGTAACGACGCTCAGTTAAATATTACTGGTTAATTTTAATAATCAGTGATGATTGTGCCAGGTACAGACTTATATTATTTACTATAATCACAGAACAGATTAAAGAGGTACTATAATCCTATACTCGTGCTTATCTACAGCGAAATAAATCACTTTTCTCAACACAGTTGCTGACACTTTGTTGTTTACTCCAAACATTTGAACACTGAAAGATAAAAGTGTTAATAATTCAAAACGCTCTACCACTTTCGCAATGGTTTTTCTGAGAATAGCCAGCTTTGTGTTTAATCCTTCAAGAGTCAAACAGATACCTAAATTATTTTAGCGGAATTACATTCCATATTTGTGATTTTCTCTAAATTTTGTATGTTGATATATGTTACATTTCTTTAAGTATTTTTTGTTTTATGTAAGACCAAGTTTAGGACGCATCATCATGCTTCACATGAATATTTAAGACATTAATCTGCAGTATTAAACATAAAACAGCCAACAAGCAAAACACAAATATTTTATCTAAAATCATACTAGTCCAACGTACGTAATGTGATAAATGTCAAACTAGGCAACGTTGATACATCTGCTACTTGGCAAGGCAGGGACCGCGCGGCCATCACCGGCGGAACGAGCCCCGATAACTCGCCTTCGGTCCCAATTACGCTAATGGAATTTATTTCATTTCCAACCATGTTTTTCCGAGTAGACTCTACGGCGTGCAGTCTGAGTGCACCAAGATCCTTATTGTGGCTGATATTGAGTGATCCTTTTGAACCTAAATCGATTACGTTTTGATAATTCATAATGCCAATAAAATGTAGCAAAAGAGAGCTCCGTATTCCCTGATAGCATAGGTGCTATCAGGGAATACGGTGCATTCCCTGATAGCATACAAAGTTCTTCTCAATGCAAAAGCTAATGACTACATTAGTAATGTCATTAAGGTAACTTAGGTAACGAAAGTAAAAATTACATTAAGTCTTATATTTAAATTATATTATTTCAAAAATATTTGATTTTATTTATACAATTGGCGGACCTACATACTCTGCCAGTATAAATAACAGTTTTTATCAGTAACTGCTTTTACGTAAAAACTTACTTCTCAGATAAAATTTTAAAAGTAATTTATACTGTGTTTCTCAATAAAGGCGAATATGGGGGTTGGCCAAGTTCTGTATTAAAAGTTAAAAAGTAGCCCTTACAAGGCTCGTACGTGTTCTTTGTCTGAAGTTTTGTGCTCACCTATAAGGAAGTTCCCCCTCGGCAACTAATATTAGCCAATTAGGTATTCAGGGCGCGTGCAGCGCCCCCTCGCGGCGTCTAGCGAGCTGCGGTCCAAAGCTGTCGCTGCAGCAATATCGAGCATCCAGCCACGACCACTCTCATAAACGTGAGCCTCAAGAAATCATTCCGCAACCTAACTGTAAATGCTAAATAATTGTTGTCGATTTTTTCTTCGCTGCTATTAGAAGTACCTACTAGAAGGTTCTAGTATAGGTACACATGCACGAAAGCTTGAATGGTTAATCTGTAACAGCAGAAGTTACACGTATCATGATGTAACCGTCCAAAACATATTGATTATATTTTGTCACCGCACGAACGACATAATAAAAATTAATATTAAGTATTACTCGTTATTCACCAGCCCAGTGTACAAAACATATAAAGGTGAAAATATAAGCTTCTAAAAGAGAAGATAAGAGTGAGAACATCCCAACATATGTGTAGGCAATACCTATTTGATCATATCACATCCTAAGAGCCCCTTTTTAGAACACTCTTGGGTGTTACGACTTTTATCGTTAGGAAATCTCTCTCCTTTCTGCATAATTCATCGGTATGAAGTTGAAACCGAAGTCGTAAAAGAAATCGCTCTATGATTTCATGTCTTCGGCGGGAAACTTTCTACTTGTCTTTCTTTTGAATCAATGGCCGCCCGGGGCGTGTTGTATTATCAAGGATTGCAGTTTCTGAACCGCTCTTGAGTTTTCAGTGCTATTCTTTTTCGAGACGTATTGTCATTTATGAATATTTAAGAATTTCGGAGATAGTTTGTTAGCTTCTTTCTACTTATAATAAAAAATGCAAAAAACAACACATTAATGCTTAAAACGTTAAAAAGATGCGGAAGTACTGGGAAAGAACATTGTATACTTTTTGGCGTGATACAGAAAACTGCATTTATGCAGATATTATATTGAATATAGAGCTTCTTACTATTTGATTAGAAACTTTTTCTCCCTGCCTAAGTTAAAATAACGTTGAACTCGGTTCTAAGAAATACTTTACTGTGAATCCAAAATATTTCCTTTCAACATTGCGAGTCAAAGAAACAAACTTATATTAAAGTAATTTAAATGGTAGCTTTGTTATTCTTTGTCCGAAGTTAAAAGTTATGCACTTCGTATTTTTGTGCAGACTCCGAAGAAAACATGACTTCATATTTTAACATCATTTGAATACACATTCTTCTGCCTGTCACAAACCTGAATGTTATTACATTTCGCGAAATATTTTGCATTGCATGCGAGGAGGATCCTAAAAACTTCGTGTCTGCAAATTGACGCACCGGAAATCAACATGTTCAAACTAAAAAAGTTACAGTTACAATACATTATAATACAAAAACCTTTCTAGCATAAAAATAACATAACAGGTTATACATACAATCTTAAAATTAGGGCGCAAAAGGCGGTTCCTAATAATAAATTTAGCTAAACTTAAATTTGATTAACTTTATTTTGCTAACGAAAAAGACTTGCATTAAATTTATTTACTACAGTATACAGCAGAATAAGAAATTTCCGACGTCTTGTAGACCACATTTTACGTCAAATTATAATTTGATTATCCCGAGGTCAAAATATGGTAACGGAAAAAGCAGCCGTCCATTTAAGCAAGCTGCTGCCAATATTAAATTCTTAAATCTTGAGTAAGAGGTATTATTAAATTGTTTTTAGAAAGACTACGAGGTAATCTCAATTTACAAAGGAACGTCTTACCTACCAAACGAATAAAAATTTTGAGGCACGAAATGAATACAACTCATTGTTTTCTTTTTGTGCTATATTTCAATGTAGGTAATTACTTTCTAAACGACTTCCAAAATCCAAATAGGAAGTACTCAATTCGAGTGATTATTTTTTCATGTTTGTTACCGCATAAGTCCGTCATTTCCGAACCGATTTCAAAAATTATCTTTTATTCGAAAGGATATGCTTTCAATTAGATCCCATAGAATTTTATTAAAATCAGTACAGTAGTTTTATCATAAAATCAATATGATGTCATCCAAATAAACACATAAGTATATTTGCTATGTATTTTCTTTGATGCAATAAAGAGTTTTTACTTATTTACTTAAACACAATTCAACATTTTTGATCTTTCACATCTTGTCAAGCGAATTCTTGGAATTAAAATATCTTGAGTTTAAAATAGTTTTTCAAGGCCAATAGACCTTATATGCCCTGGTGTCAGGGCATATGAGAGGTACCACCAAAGCACTTATGGCCATTATAATGGTAATTTTGAGGTCATTACGATGTATCTGAATGGAAGTCAGTTTTAGTTTCTTGTGAAAGAAGATTACTTATTACAAATCCGATGTCAATTTCAAACTTTTCAACAATCTTATAATAGAGTTAATTAATGAAACTTAAATAATAAGATAAATGGATATTAGAAGTAGATCTCCTTACAAGTAGTTATGTCTATTCAAAATTCATTAGCGTTCGTCAATACAGGTCATATTTAATGTCATAAGGTAAGTACTTTCAACATGTATGATGAAGAATCTATCGATATAATAATCAGGTAAGTATTGCTTGATTGGCGATAAAACCGATTTGTTTTGCCTTAACACCACCACTTATTATGTGCTTCAATATTTATTAATATAATCTCCCTATATTAAAGAACAAATAACATGATCATTTATATTCACCAAAGCCGATTTATTTCTGATTTAATGTGAAGATCGTATTATGATATAAAAAGCCAATCTCCCCTCAAAATGGACAGTGCGCCTGCCTAAGCCTGTAATAAATCATCATTTAGAGCGAATAATCATCATAAACCTTACGCCGCCGGAGCGATTGGTGAGCGCTGGCGACGAGTCGACGAGTGGCGAGTGCGGTGGTCGCACTTATACAATAATGACAGCGCAGAATTGAACCACCGTATGCGATCCTTTGAATTCTAATGAATGCGGATGAATCCCCTGTTGATGGCGAGAGGTGCGATGGTAGAAGGTGGATGTTGCCATCATCTCAAATAGTTCCTCGGAGCACAACCCATTATACAGGCGGTAGAAAACACATAGAGACGCGAAGTCACGTCTTAGGCTCAGTGGCTCCACACCGCCTGTTATCTTGGGATTGTCGACGATTCTCATAGCACGCCTCTGAATGGAGTCAAAAGACTTTAATTGACATTCGGGAGCTCCGGCCCAGAGGTGACAGCAGTACTCCATATGTGGCCGTACTTGCGCCTTGTATAGTAGTAGCCTTTGCTGCGGAGTAAAGAACTGCTTTGCTCTATTGAGAACTCCCAACTTTTTAGATGCCAGCTTTGCCTTATCTTCCAAATAACTAAAGTATTGGACGTCATGAGGAATGTCGACGCCAAGGATCCCAATTTTGTTGTTGATGGAAAGGGGCGTGCCCAGGAACTGAGGACCAACAAGTCATTATTATCAGACAATCAGGTGATTTTAGCTTGCAATGTCCTCACCAAATTGGTAACAACTAAACAAAGTATGCTTCGCATAGGAATCGAACTCGGGACCCCCAGGTCTAAGGCAAACGCCTTAACCACGAAGGTAGTTACGTAGGTAACTATTTATTTAAACTTTATTGTACAAATACAATTGTAAAGCACAAAAGAACAAATTTAATTATTTACATTTATTTATTTAATTACTCTTTAAATGAATTTCTCTTTATTTGAAAAATATACAATAGTTAACATTAAACCACTTAATAAGTATATTATTTACTTACGTACATTTTTGCCTAATGTTTAAATTGTAATAGGCAAACTTAAAAATAAAATGTTCAATTCAAGCATTAGTTAGTTAGGCACTGATAATAAAAAACTTAAGGTTACTCCCATCTATACCCTTAATATTTTTTCACTACGACGATACCCGATCGCTCCCATACATCATGTGGCGATTACATGTATCAAATAAACATTACGGCAGAGTAGCCGTTTCATATTACAGCCGGGGTGCGCGTGTGGTTGTACCAATAACAATATCGTCGTTTTTCGGAAACAAAATTGATTTACGATTAGACACGTTCACGCCTTACTGCAATCTAGTTATATTACGAAGACATCACAAAAGAATTACATTATTGCAGCATTTAACATATAGAATAAGCATTACAAGTTTACCATAAACACTATTCTATGTTTTCTACATTAAGTGAAATGTATGTGTATTTCAGTTGTGTTTCAATAAAACCAATAAACATGTCGAAATCAACAATGGTTCTGGCACTGTTCCGCAATAACAACTTGGACTGCAAATAGTAATAGGCAAGCATACAGCCCGCGTTAGATAAGCACGTGGTTATCGTAGCTAATTGATAAATATGTAGGACCAAATAACACAGATTCAGTTAGCCCCAAAGTTAGTTCGATTTGATGATGTTAGAAGATAAAAGGACAAATCAGCAAAGAGCTACCTAGAGAGTGTCACTATAAGTACACTATCAACTCATTACATTTACTAGGCTTACATTGTAATCACGTTCAATACAAAAGCTTAAATTGTAGGAGAAACTACACTAAAATAAAAATTGGCAAGCGTCTCTAAACCTTCTAATTTACCAGCTACAATTTCTTTTAAGATTTGGTCGAGATAGTAAGAGAAAAGTAATTTACGAAGCCAGTATGATATGAATTTTAAATTGGTGAAGGGTGCAGTGCAGAGCGTGGCTTCTGAGATAGCCTGGGGCACAAACCAAAAACGGAACAGAATTAGCTTATATCCGTCATTGTATATTCGTGTATCATACACGATACTTTATAAGTTTTTACGATAAATTTAAGAAGCTTATTAGAGAGATAATATGCCTTAGCTTGCAACTGAAATAAAACTTCAAAATATCAAAATTTCGAACCAAATATTAGGTTGGTTAATTAATCATTGTGCGCAGTAGCAGTGGTATAAAATTAAGAACTGAATAAAGAAATACCCTTTTGGGGAAAAAGTCTTTTCGTATGTATGAACTTGTAATAAAATATCTTTAGTTATACTATTTGTATCTGGCTGCTTTTGGTATCACTAAAATTTTAAATTTTAAAGAAGATAATTCCCAATTTCAATTAGGAAAATGTGTGATTTTCATTTGTTTTTCTTACTGTCAAGATGAGTGAATCTAATGAAGAAATTCGATACATTTTAAAATTTTGCTACAAAAAAGTAAAAATGCAAAGCAAGCCGCAAAAAAAAATTGCGATGTTTATGAACCTAGTGCAGTGTCTGTGAGAGTAGCACAAATTTGGTTTAAGCGTTTTCTCGCTCCGGTTCCTATTACGGATAAAATGGATACCATTTTTGAAAAAGTGGAGCAAGATTTTGAAAGAGTGGAGAAAGCGGCCGGAATTAATCTTCAGAAAGGGTGTGGATTTTCATCGTGATAACCCTAGACCTCACACATCTTTAGCCACTCAGCAAAACTTAAGAGAGTTTGGCTGGGAGGTGTACCTTGCACCTTAAGATTTCCACCTGTTTCGGTCTCTTCAAAATTCTTTAGGCAGTGTCAGGTTTACATCACGAGGGGCCTGCCAAAACCACTTGTAGCGCAATTTTGATCAGAAGCCTCAAAATTTCTATAGCGATGGGATCATGTCTCTACCTACAAGATGGCAAAAAGTAATCGAACAAAATGGCAACTACATACCTTAGTTAAATGTAAATAAACTAGGTATATTAATTTTTTTTTTTAATTTTCTTAAAAAATGCGAAGAAACTTTTCCCCCAACCTATTACTACTAAATGAAACCATAATCTCACAAATATTGTATAACACAATAAATATCACAAATATAATCATTACATTTAAGAATGCGACTTCTGTATTTTCATTATTTTTTGCTTGGGGGCATTCGCCACCGCACGCCGCAACACAGTACTGCGTCACGCGACTCTGCACCCCCCAGAAAAGATTTAAGTTTAAAGTAAAAAATTGAAAGCTGAGACCTATTTTATTTATTTTATAAATAAAACATAACAGACTGCTTTTTATGGCACAATCAATAACCACCCATAAGGCGATTATGATACTTATGTATTTAAAGTCATTCAAAATATTTGTTCCACTCTGAATCAAAATAATTAAAATTTTACATTTAAATAACTCTTACTTTGATCATTGACTGATTAAAGTTAATAACCTAAATTATTTAGCTAACTATAAATAAACTATCTCATTGAGACCTCTTAAGATGTGATATTTCAAGACAACCATATCAACAAAAAACAACGAACACAACACAAGAACATCTTAAACTGGCAGTAATCAGAGTTATCAGGTGCATCAACATCGATCCAAAAACGGGAGATTTAAAAATGTATTCTACAAGGGCGAAGCACCCCTAATGCTTGCAAATTAAAAGGCGCGCCGCTCCCTGGGGACTCCTATTTTGTGCCAGTAAAGATTTGCAGGGGTTGCACAGTCCATTCTCTATGGTCGACATGCTATACAATCGATCATTAATTACGTTTAGTCACATTTACGCGCCACATGTTAACATTCGTGGATGACTAAGCTCATAGGTACTTAATGCAAAGTTAAATTTATTGATAAGTATATCATTATAAAAAAATCATTTTTTTTTTTGACAATAACTTAAAACTAAGACATGAGACCGATTTAGTGTAATGGTTTAAAATAACTTACTTTGAACTAAGTAACGCAGACTTGTCGATACATTTTAACTAAATTGCATAGATTAAATAGAAATACTCATAATTGTTTATAGAGTTAGGAAGTGCGTCTGAAGTGCGTCTCATCCCATAAGATTATTCCATACTTTTGTATGGACTAATGGGGTAATTTTTTTTCAGTGCCCTAATATATTGGCCATTTGTTTGTAACATTACCTTACCTAAAGAGTATTTATGCAATCAGATTTGCTGTAAGCTGTAAGTAATATCGGAGCTGAATTATGATCTTCGAAAGATTTTTTTTTTATTTTATGAAAAATCTTAAGCCATGATTGACAGATTGTGCACCCGATGAGTTATAACCACATTTGCCCATAACAGAAGCAGTGCCAATCTACAAATTAAAATTTACAGCCTGGTGCTACCCTGCTGCGCTCACTTTTGACGAAAACACCTACCTATCTCTGACGGGTTAATGAACTGTCAAGATTAGTCAGGTCGAACAACGTCGCAAGAAGGTGCTGGATGCAGGCCGTTTCCAACCAGTCATATTGGACATCATTAGGAGAGGCCTATGTCTAGCAGTGGACGGATGAGGCTAAATTGATGAATGCACATGATATTGTCTGGCACTGGAGCTCTTATTGCCAGACGCGCTACACGTCTTTACCACATAATCATACAAACACAGAAATACTAAAAATATATATTTATAATATATTTATTATAGTTCACAATTTATTTAGAAATCATTATAAATAACTTTCATTCATTTTGAGGAGCTCGTTAGTCCAGCGCGACCCGCGTATCCGTAGCGAATGCGCGTGTCAAGCGACGACGTGACGCGACAACTATTAGATTGGTCGCCATTTTAGTGGCATTTTCTATCTTGAGCTCCCGGAAGGCACGTTAAGCCGTGGTCCCGGTTTTTATTGTTAGATAGCAGTCATGAGGCTGTGTCAGATGCCTTAGAGCAGCCTGGAAAATTCTGACAGTGTTCGCCACTAACACACCTCAGGGCATGTTCCTGTTGGTCTGGTTTCCCTGTAAAAAGGCTTACGGAGGTCAGACGGCAGTCGCTCCACTGTAATTACCAGTTCTGCCAAATCTAGGACCATGACTTACAGCGTACCCTAGGGTCCGAAGCGTAAGCTGACGACGCAACTAGGAATACACGCCAGGATGTAGAGTAGCACTTTCATTCATTTCAGGTTCGTCCCTTTTCTATGTTCGTCTCTTTCTATAGGATTGACATCAAATGTGAACAAGACACTCAGCTCAATATCGCCTATTTATTAAATATTTTTTATTTATTTATTTATAAATCTTTATTGTAACCACAAGTATTAGTAGGTTTATTTATTCTATTTATTATTTAATTTATTATACATATAGAATTATATATATAATAAATTAAATATATATAATAGATTTAGATTGAGCCTATTATTATTGTATTTTTTTTTTCTTTTTCTTGTACGCCTCTTCGCCTCTTTCTTTCGTAGTTCCTGTCGCGGGTCTGCTGGAAGAAATTTCTTTAGAAATAAGTAGAACCCTTGTACACAGTTTTCCTAATGTTAAGTTTCCAATGTATATTTACAGCGTGTACATGAAATAAATAAATAAAAAAATACTTTTTACAATTGGCGGACTTAATGCTACAAACATTAAGTCCGCCAAAAGCATTAAGTCCGCTAAAAGCATTAAGTCCGCTAAAAGCATTAAGCCTATTGTCCTCGGCAACCTTTGTCCAACAGAATATAAATAAAATATTGTTTTATGTTGGAGCGCCGTCAGTGGATTCGGATTCATATAAAAGCTATAGATAAGACATTCCAAGTTTTGCTCGCGATAATCTTCTAAATTGGGGTCTTTAATTAGTTCAATCATTATTTATATTAATTTGCCCTCTTTTATTCCACACATCTCTATCTAGTGCTACTTCCTCCCATCGAACCCTCTCAAGTCATCAGACCATCTCGTTCTTGGCCCATCTCTCCGGATGGCGTAAATACAAACCCGATTACTACATAGACTTAGTGCAGCCGTAAATAAATACAAACGCGACTTCACCACAGACATTGGGAAACTGTCTGCGTTGTGATCGGATTCGAACACATTTCGAATAATATTGTTTTTACAATGGCGGCCGCAACACAGAGCAGCTCATTACCTACTTGCTAACTAATGTCTCTGTAACTTTAAACGCGTTCGGTAAGGCAATGTCGCACAATTAAGCATGCAGTAGCTTCGAGGATAATAATTAATTACCTCATTTAGATTTTTTGATTGTACTTCATCTAGCGACAGGTAGGTGCGTGCGTCAATATTAGTTTAATAAAAATAACTACTTTCTTAAATAAGTCGAGTTGAATAAAAAATACTCAATTTGGAACAGAGGCAAGAAGAGTCTTTTACGGTAGACAACAGGGACACGAGGTCGATTAGCCTTAAAAAACTATTTTCAGCTCGAGTAAGCTATTTGAAATGACATGAATCTCCTCAAACTTTAAATAATTTGGACTTATGTCCATTCTTTCTTTTCTTTCCAAAATTCAAGAGGCTGTAGTTCATGCCCAAATATCTTTCTTCGTTTTTAAACTCTCTCCTAACCCCATTTCAGTCTGGTTTTCGTCCAGGCCACAGTACTGCTACTGCGATTTTGAAAGTCATTGAGGATGTTCGGCAGGGCATGGAGAATACATTTTTATGATGAGATTACTTTTAATATGGTAGATCATGATATTCTCCTTGCCATACTCTACATTTGCAATTTTCTCCCACTGCACTGAATTGGTTTTCAGATTATCTACGCGATCTAAAACAAGCAGGTCGTATGGAATCCTCTTAACTCAGGTATGCCACAAGGTGGAATTCTGTCTCCCCTTCTATTTTCTCTCTTCATGAACCTTCTTTCTACTTCCCTTGGCTGCTCTTACCATTTCTACGCAGATGATTTACAAATATATGCTCAGGCATCAGTTGATGACATTGACTCGGCAATAGAAAGCGTAAACTCAGCACTGTCTTCTATATTATCGTAGTCGGACGATTTTAGAATAAAGGTGAATCCCACGAAGTGTCAGGCGATCATCTTGGGTAATTCTAGACAGGTGGGTCAGATTGATATGAGTGCTGTTTCGTCTACCACCTACAATGGTAACGTCATCCCTTATTTTCAGTGTGTAAAAAACCTTGGATTTCACATGGACGCCACCCTCAGCTGGATTACACACATTGCTTAAATCAGTCGCTCTGTCAATCTTACCCTTCAACAACTAAACCGTTTAAGGAACTTCCTTCCAATCAAAAAGAAGATAATGTTGGTATACTCTTTGGTTTTTCCAATAATTAAGTATGCTGATGTGTGTTATCCTGATCTCAATAAAGATATTCTTGATACGCTCGATCGCCTTATAAACAATTGCATCCGTTTTATTTTTTGTCTAAGAAAATTTGATCACATATCTCCTTATCGCTCCCAGCTGAAATGGCTTCCTGTACGACAACGTCGTCAACTTCGCGTGTTAACTACACAGATTCTCAGTCACCGGAGTATCTAAAATGCAAATTCTAATATATTACTGACGGCCATGATCAGCAGCTCAGGTCTTCCAACACATGCCGCCTTGCTACTCCTTTCTTTCGGACCAATTTCATTGAATATTCTTTCACTGTACAAGCCATTCGGCTGTGAAATGCTTTGTCCAATGACATAAAGAGACCTCAACAAAATTTGCCTTCAAGAAAAAGGTTCAAGCTCATCTAATGAATTCTCTCTAACTTATAAACCAGAATCTCAATTTCTCTGCATTGAAATCTTTAAATATATATATGTATGTATATTATACTCCCTATTTGTGTAATGTTTATTTAGCTGTAAGGTTTTTTTTCTGTAATATCACACGAAGCTTTCTTGCGCCGCTTTGTATTTTCTCTAGGAGAGAATGCTTTTAGCATTATGTCCGCCAATTGTATTTTTACTTGTGGTACAATAAAGTTTTAATATTTAAATAAATGAAAAACATGGAAATGTGTTTATTTGGATGATATCTTTTCCAATATCATATTTAACCGAATGGGAACTAATTGAAGCACATATTTTCAAGCAAAAAAAAAATTTTTTTAAATCAATTTTGAAATGACGGATTTATCTGTTGCCAAATAAAAAACCGGTCAAGTGTGAGTCGGACTCGCGCACGAAGGGTTCCGTACCATTATCCATAACCGCAAAAAAAAATCTTATGTGCGCTATGGGAGCCCAGATAAATATTTATTTTATTCTGTTTTCTAGTACTTATTTTTTGTTGTAGCTGTAACAGAAATACATCATTTGTGATAGTTTTAACTGTCTAACTATCACGGTTCATGAGATACAGCCTGGTGATAGATAGACGGACGGACAGCGAAGTCTTAGTAATAGCACAGATTACAGAATATATGCATTACAAATATTCAACCGTGATACATTTAGTGTGTACTTACATTGTACATTATTTCGCAAAAAATCCCCTTACCTGCTTTTGGGGTCAATCGAGCCCAACATTTTCTGCGGTACTGTGCTTCCGGGCTCGATCAGCCCCAACTGTTTTCGCTTACAACACTTATTATTTATACAACACTGAGTAACTCTGTGTCTATGACTTTTTCTCGGCTTACTACGATCCTGACCATAGATTTAGAATTTTTTTGACTACGTCAATAGATTGGCTGGTCAGTAAAAGAAACGAGACCAAATTGAAAACTGTTGATGTGTGTGTGTCATACATGTGTGCACTATCAAATAGATCCTGACACTATCGATTAAAAATAATTCCATTGCCATCCACGGCCGAATTTTTTTTTTAATACGAATACGAATTTGAAGTTGAGCTTGACGGGTCTCCTTTTTTTCTAGGATCACGGTACGGGAAGTGCCTGGCTGGTGAGGTTATCCTTTATTAAAACTAATGAAATTTTATGATAAAATGCTTAAATAAGTCTATTTTAATATAAAATACAAACATAATTGATCACTTTATGTTTTCATGTGTCATTTCCACTTTTTTATCGAAAAAGTTGGGAACAAAATGGCGGACCACGCAAAAAACATTTTTTCATAAATTATAAAATTCATTATTTTCTGTGCTATTTTGGCTATTTATATTACTAATTTAATAATAAGCAATAAAAAATAACAAGAAACCACAATAATTCAATCGATCTTTCATGATTTCAAAAAAAAAACGCGCGATCGGAGGATCGCGTCGACCTTGTCTAACTTAGCATCTTAATATGGGACAGCGGTCGCGCGAAAATATGCGCCACAAACGGTTTTTATGGGAGCAGTCCACTTTAATATATCTTTGGTTTGTATTTTTTTTCGACAGTACGTTCCTTTCCAAGCAATACTGATTTTTTTTTTTTTTGGATTCGTATACTAGTTTTTATACTGACCTTGGGTAAAGATCGGTCGAGCCGACCATAAAAAACGACAAAGGTCCATTTCAGTCCAGTTTTTTCAAAATTTGAACATTCTGAGAACTTATTAATGCTTGTTATCTATTCTAAGATAGCTAGGCTTCAATAAAATATGTGTATTCATTGCTTTTAACGAAATTTGTAAAACAAAGTCTTGATGCAAAATATATCTTTTTTTCGTATGAAAATCCGCGCATTTCGAAATTGTAATTTGTTTTTCATTCAAAAGTTTACTGTAGCAGGATAGTATTCTTTTTCTTTATTTACAATTATTTCTTTTTTTTAATTACAAAACTAGATAGATTATTAAAAAAATAAGGCATATATCTGGTACAACTTTTATTTAAAAAATCATTAAAGTACAAAATTACGGGGACAAAAAAGAAATATTTTCCTTCCACCCGTTACTACAAAAGAACCACTTATTATATCGTTATCCAAACAGTTTCGTCGTTAAGGTCGATTATCTGTGTACAAAAATAAATTTTACGTGTTATTGTAAACCTACACTCGAGTTGTAAACAACGCTATAACGCGCGCGCGGGTTTCTCAGGACGGTAGCGCAGCGGTGGCGGGGGGCCCAAAAGCGAGATCAGTTCTTACTTAATATAAAGATTTTTCTATTTGAAGCGCATAACCGCTTACATCAAACAGGGGAACTAATTTCCTTTTTTAAAGACCATGGGAGCCCATGGTAATAGGATCCCGTTTTACCCTTTGGGTACGGAACCCTAAAAAGTAATATTAAACAAAAAACTACTTACTTCATAGGTAACGACCAGGATTTGAACCCAGAACCTTTCTTTAAAGCTTCTTACTGCCACGCCAATTGCATCTTAGCCAACGCTGCTAAATTAATATTGATATGAATAAGGCGGCAAAGTTTAGTTTACTGAACACTCTTTAAAAAATTGACCATTAGTTTCAAAATAACCCTATATTTTCCACTGAAGCTGTACGCCACCATTGTTATTGTTGTGATTCAGCAGCGCCGAACACGGAAATATTGGAACTAATTAGACAAATTGCCGCGACAATTTACAAATAGCGTCCCCGACTCTTTTCTTCATGAAAACGGTGCAGCATTTTTCTATAAAACCTTTTCTAAATTGCCTTAGACAATTTTCAGAACAGCGAGAGTATGTTAAATGAGGATTCTTGTAGTAATCAGACAAAACGTATACGATTGTACTAAAATTTAATCCATTCAAATATAGTGATCTGCTGGCAGGATTTTGTATGGGAAGTCAAAAATTTACGCATTTTTCACAATTTTTTTTATTGTACGTGGTTGAGTTTCATCTATTAAACACACTATAATAATTTGGCTGGTGTTTTAAATGTCATCCTAAATATATATTTAATTTATTTAAAACTAGAGACATGAATAGCTAAAAAAAGACTGTTTGTATTGTATTTGTAACCCCACTCTATAAAAATGGCTAAAAAGTCATAATATAGAACCCACGTCAGAGGAGAGGTTTTGGTTACGTTAACGTCTGTCCATTTAGCGCGATTGTCCCCCAGTATTTTATGGCCAAATTCTGCAACACGTGCTAATTAAAAAGACTTATAATGACTCCGTGTCTCGGAAAGCACGTTAAGTCGTTGGTCCCGCCCGGCTGCCATCTGGCGGTCGTTAAAGGAACCATGTCAGAGGCCGTAAGTTTATTCCGAAAAAACTTTATCACCTGGATGTGCTTGGTCCATTGGCCATGTAACCCAATGATGTGAATAAATAAATAACATTTAAGTAATGATATACTTTTAAAAATAACTCACATTATGAACACCACCATTAATTACTCCAATTATATAGCATAGCAAAAAAAATTCTGTCGTAAAGGAAAAAAAACCCGTTTTTTTTGTTTCCAAAAATTGAAGTGTTCCTACCAATGTTGTTTGACCTCTCGTATAGTGTGTGAGCCATACATTTTAGGAGTCAAATTAAGTTGGTTATTGCCCTTCGAGAACTGGTAGAATTTTCTTTATAAATTAATGCCTTATGTTGCCACAGAATTTACCTTTCTAGTTTTATTACATGTATGTAGATGTAGATTATAAAATATTGAAAGTGGGGCAATGCTAAAACAGTGATACCAAGGCATACAGGGTCAATTTACCCTTTGACACCAGAATCAGCAGCTTACAGGATATGAATAGAATGAAACAAGAGAAACGGACATCAAATGCACCTTGAAGGGAAGGGATTTTGAATCAATAACACCAGGGCCTACAGGGTCGATTGACCTAGACAACTTCTTCATGATCTAGCACACAACTCGAAGGAAAATACTGAAATTATGTGACTTTGACGACTTACCTACTTACTCCGCTTATTATTTGCTATGAAATTTTTATCAGGGGAAATTGAAAAAATCTTTTAATGATGATAACTTTCTTTCCTGATGTTCAATTTTGATGAAACAAAGATAAGATGTTGCCCTAAGCTAAAAACTAAATTCAAATCAAGATTTATATAAAACATTTTTTTGTAATCTATTATTCATCTTTAGTCGTTCCCTCTCATTTTCTACCCAAAATAATAAATGTACAGACACGTCGATTCTACTCTTACATTAAAGTACAATAATTAGTATTTACAGTATAATAGATATAGTAAAGTAAATCACTTAGTACTAAGGCATTTTTGTTCATTTTTGTTTTTATTTTGACTAAAGCTTCGTAGACCATCTACGAGACGGTCGTAACTTCATAGCATCGGTCAATGATTTCTTCAGGAAACTACTAAGCAGCTACGACGGCTAAAGAAAGGAACTTATTGTTTTATGCCTATTTTGCACATAGAGCAGTACGTCCCGCAGATTTAAGATTAGTATAGAGTACTTTTTACCGGTAAGATGTACAACGCTGTACGAATATCAGTGCCTCTCCCATGCGATTTTATTAACACAAAAGTGGATTGAATCTCTACTACTATCCATCAGGGGTGTTTTACAACATATTTTATACATCACACGGCAGACGCTGAATTAAAGTGTAACCTGGGCTATAAAGCACAGCTTAAGGATGACACTTGAATCCTGCTTCTTCAAGAACAGAATTCAACGCTACGAGTATGTTCTCATCAGCAATTATTAGTTAGATTTTCCCACAATCGTTTCTATTACTTTCATATATTAAAGGGTAAATTTCCCTTTCTCTACTTTTCGAAATTGGCAAAAAAAAATATAACCTCAAGCTTCTAATTTTCTTGTTTTCGGAACCCTAAAATTAAGTTAGGTGAACAATACGTTTCTAAATCACATAATACGGAAGATGTGGAGGCAGGATTGTTGATAGCAGCGGAGTGTGGAGATAAGGATCTGCTGAGTGGTCCCCTTGTGTTTTCCGATCGAGGCGCTCGCTGTTGCTATTAATTTCTGAACCCCGTCGCACAGCTAATACACAGGCTTGGACATAATGTGATTATATTTGCAAGTAAAATGTTTATACGACTATAACTTTACGTAGCGACGTGGTTGTGTTTAGATGCGTGGGTTCCAGATGAGTAGAGCACTTCATAAATTAGGAACTGATCTTAGTCTTATCTTATCTTTACTGTTGTATAAAATGAGAAACACAGCTCTCTCGTATAAAGATAGATAAATAAAGATAATTTTATTTACTAAAACATTTCTCTAAGGCAAGAGATAAAAAAATTATGTATTTCAAAGTCAACCCAACCATATAGCTTACAACTTTATTTAAAATTAGCTACAGGAAATTAAATGACAAAGTAAACTTTCTCGTCACCTTGGCTTGCCAATAAGGAGCACGTCCCTGAAATGTAAAATGAGGGGAGACGTTAATAAAAATTCCAGGCTGAAACAACAAATTAAACGAAGCCGAGCCACTCGAAAAGCCATAAGTACTCATCTCAATTGCCGCCGATAAGAAATCCAAGCCTCGCCAATGTATTCTCGGCACGTTTCGGCTCACGGTTTTTTCTCGCTATGCTGCTGTGGCGTTTAAACCGAATTGACTCTTAAATTCTTCAGAATGAAATGTTGTCGGAGTTTTATTAAATCGAGTGTAACCATTCCTGACATTACGCAAATGGCGGGTCCTCCCCTACATCTGTCGCAGGGATGCACCCCCTTAATAAGTGTTAACGCTCGCCGGCTGCGATGAACACTCAGTCGAGTTCCCGACTCAAGCTAAATCTCTACAAATTCTTGATACAAATTAATGCTGCGGGAGGACTCCGCGGCCGCCTCTTGTAATTTCATTTCGTAAAGCTGTGCTCCCCTACGACGCGCGACGGTCCTGAGCACGACATAAAATAATACCCAGTAAAAGTAATAAAGCCTATACACACATTCGCTAGAATTTAATTTAAAAATATCACTAAATACAACTTTTAATAAAATTAAATTCGCAATACAGTTAACTTTCTTCATGTCTAAAAATTATGTCCTAAGTCAAAAGAATGAACTCTACAAAAGTGGTTTGTTAGACACAAATGTTATTTTTCAGTTTATTATAATAACATATTTTCTACCTATAGCTGTATTTGTTTATTGAAAATTTAGTTAAATTACTTAGAGAAGTTAGTAACTTCTACTTTAAAAAAAAAATACCTTGGCATGATTTCGCATCGCAAAGTCAAAACTTTCCTTTTTTATACTCACCTAATTCCAACTTTTGTTCAATGATTACTTTGAATGCATTTCTTGTATAATTAGCTGCATGGAACCGACTCATATTGGTTATAAAAATAACATGATACAAATTGCAATTCATTTCTATTTTTCAGACCATTAACCCTGGACAATAACACGGCGGCGGACCGGCGCGAGTAAAATAAACGCCGAGCGAAATAGTTCGGAACTGGTATCATCGTTGCAAATGTAAATGAACAATTAAAGCGCTCGCCGTGGCCAGGACAATGATGATAATTATTTTAGTTTGCTGTCGGCGGTTGTCAGTCGCGCCGACACCCGCCGCCCGTTGGAATGCTCTTCGGACCCCTATTTTCGCCATTAAATAGCGACACTTCTGCTGTTCGTAAATTATTATCAGCTAGCGCTTTCATTACTCGGTCCCAACAAAGGAACTCAAATGTACGTAGTGATTCAACTTCGATCCGAGTGCGCCTCCTGCGCTATTGTTAACGCCCAGAATCCGCGCTCATATTAGGCCCGAGGTGAAATTTTGATTAATTCGTTACAAGTTATCGGTAGTTCCAGCCGAGGAACTTCAATGAAAGGACAGAACGAGCTTAGTAATAATTGCATTGCTGTAATTTCAAACAGCGATGCATTGAATAGCTTCGTTATTATCAGCTATTTTAGTGTAAATTGATATCAAATACAAGTACCGTAACCACGGATTGTGTAATAGCCGTTACAATGCATTATGATATTTAAAACTTTAACCAAATGCTTATGAGTTTCGTGTATTATATTCTATTTTCAGTGTAGGTTTTCTGGGTAGTGCAAAACAAAAGAAACAAAAAGAAATTAAATAAATGCTTAGTTTGACCAAATTTATTGAATGTTGGTTATTCGTAGCTGTTTCTGTTTGCTGTGTTTCGATTCTAACACGCACACCATCCAAGCCCAGACACTACTCAACCACAGAATATTTAATAAAAGACTTACTCTAGTTGCTCCAAGAAGTATGGAAAAAAGTAAGATGTTTTTCTGTTATCTTGAAAAATAATACATTTCTTAAAGTTTCGATTCTAACACGCATACCATCCTACTCAACCACAGAATATTCAATAAAAGACTTACTCTGGTTGCTCCAAGAAGTATGGAAAAAAGTAAGATTTTTTTCTGTTATCTTGGAGAATAATAAATTTATTGTCTACCAAAATAATCACAAAAACTACGAGTACATAGAGGATTAACAGTAAGTAAGAGTTGTTCAGATCCATAAAATTAACATGTTCAATGTGAATTTGAAATTTTTATTATCAAAAAATTTACTCGCTGTACATTTCAGTAAAACTGTTGTGAGTAACTCTACATAAATAAATACAGTCAAAAATCCTTTGTTGCTGTAAAAATATAAGTAATGAAATAAGCTAAGTCACATGCCTTTAGGCAACTTGTAAAGTGATTGACTTTTACACTAAAGAAATATTAAATTTGTAAATAGGGACCCGTTAGCATTTATGTCTAGTCTCTATAATAGTGTGCCCGAATCCACAACAGACCTTTTTTGCTTCAAGCTTAACTACCTATCTAGTTCCTCACTCGTTTCTGTCCCACTTTTGGAGGTGATGAAGGCTTTGTCCATGGATGGCTACAATGACAGCTTGTTTAGGTAACTTCTTATAGCTTTTAATTTTACTCTTTTTCGGGCAATTGCTCTCAATTTTAATATTAACAGCTAAGTTTTTTAATGTTCCGTTTCTGGTGCGCATCGGTGCGTGAAGTCATTCCGTAAGGTCTCAACGGAAGATGCTGGCTGTTTTATCTAAACTGCCAGCTTATGCTGAGGTGGATCCTTTTTTTGGAAAACTTACCTAAGTACTGTGTACAATTTGTTGTATTTTGTCATTTATGTTTTTTTTTTTTTAATAAATTAATACTTATTCTTACCTAAGCATGACCCAATATATATTTTTTTTTTTGATACGTGTTTGCATAATGAAGCCTAAGACTTATTAAATATTCAAAATGCATGAAAGTGTATGGCAATATATTCACAGAGGGTCTACAGCTCCCTCCGTGTCCAGTTCAATAATGCTTTCAGGGCGGTATTGGGTCTCCCGCGTTTCTGTAGCGCATCAGGAATGTTTGCCGAAGCGCATACAGACTGTTTTTACGCAACAATGCGCAAGAGAGCCGCATCCCTGGTGCGCAGAGTGCGGGCCAGCTCCAACGCTGTCCTGAAAATGATTGCAGCGAGAGAGGATTGTCCCTATATCCGGCACTGCTGCGACATGCATGTCCCGTGTTGCCGGGTTGAGAGACAATTTTAATCTTTATAAATATTTTCTAAAGTTTTATTATTTTTATTATTATTATTTTTATTTATTTTTTATATTTTTATGATTTCTATTTAGTTTTAACATATAATTTTAATGGGTTTTTTAATTATTGTTGTTCAATTTTATATGGGTTTTATTACCTGAAATAAATTTATTTTATTTTTTATTTTATTTTTTTAATAACAAAACAAGTTCCAATACATATTACTATTTTAAGCTATCTCGATGTCTCTTTAATTATACCAACCTGAGAGTCGTCACAAATCCTCCTCAAATGCCAAGAACATTAGTAACATTAAAACCAGGATAGATCTTTATCGACCGGCATTAAACAATCTCCATAAGACAGAAAGACTGAATTTGCAGTTGATTATTATAATAATTTTAATACAGTTCACTAAATTCCTCGGCGTGGTATGGCACATTCACGACAAATTCGTCACTAATTAAATTTCATTGATTCAAAGCTCATTTTGCGAAGTGCGTCGAATGCCTACATATCAGTGGCCGCGGGAGTTGCAGGCGAATGCAAATGGTTCGCATTTGATGGTAGTGGAATGCTTTCATCTCGTAATTCAGTTAAACGAGTAATTTATGACTAGCCGAATTACTGGCATCACTGTGCCACCCGTCTGATACTAGCGTTAACAACAATGCAATCCATACAGGAGACCAATTTGATAAATGCAAATTATGCGTGATTTCAGTAACGATTTAACCCGTTGAAAACCAACAAGTTTTATGGTTGCGGTTGTTGATATTATGTATTTTTGTTAAAATAAATTTCACCTCAAATATAGGGTGTATAATAATCAAATATATGTGTATAATAAACTAGGGTGAAATGAAATGATTGATGAAATGAACAATAACTATATGCAGTACCTCGAATTACCCGTTAAACCCAAAGAGCATCGCAAAGTAAAACGTTTCTTTCTCAACACCATTGACACCTACCTACCTACTTCTACTACCTGATAAACAATGACAAAGTAGCTTTCCAAAATATTGTAACTTGATTTGAATAGAATAGAATGTATTGACGCAGACGCGATTTAGTATGTCAAACCTGTACAGCGCCTCTGGTGTATAGTACGGTAACTAAAAAATTCCATATAAAAATTTATATTTATTTATTTATTTATTTATTTAACCTTCATTGTACAAATTACAATTTAATGCAGACGCTAGTGACCGCATTAAGATTTTATATGAAATTTCTTCTATTTCGTCTATATTTATATGATCATGGAATAAGATCTTGTGGTAGAGGTACAGATTTGTTTCTTAGATCAATACGACAGGTACAATGATAATAATGCAAGAGACCTACAAACGTAAAATACTTACTAGTTCTCTGAACAGTGGCCTTCGTGAACTACCTCGAAATAGAAGATTTTTTTCATAAAACGCACATAGCAGCGTTCTTCCGTTACTTCCCCCGTTTCCCCCCTCCCTCTTTTGAGTTCATTTACAGCACATAAAGAAAACCCGGCTTATGATGCTGTTAACACATAAGTCCGATGGGAATCCGTTTAATAGAGGTGGGCTGGATTAGGTAAAACCAGTACCTAACGAACTAATACTAACATAAAAATACCTAATCCAAATACCTAGTCCTAATATTTCTTCCTAATCCCAGTTTTTGCAGGGAATTTTTAATCTTATTTCATACTAATTTTATTCAGTTTTGTTAGTGACAGAAAAAAATTAGAAAACACATCTAATTCAAAAACCTAATCATCTTTGCTAATATTTAGCGAGCATAATTCAACCTTAAATCATACGGCACAAGGTTCAGTTTTGTTTATAACAGAAAAATATTAGATTTCCATCTTTAGTTTGACCGCAACTGCTGTACCGCGCCTTGGGTATGCGCGGGGAGCTGGAGAGTGGGCATGAGATT
This sequence comes from Euzophera pinguis, assembly GCA_947363495.1. NCBI lineage: Eukaryota > Metazoa > Arthropoda > Insecta > Lepidoptera > Pyralidae > Euzophera > Euzophera pinguis. Next base: position 9,522,357 of record OX376155.1, read on the forward strand.
GGTAGTGTCAGACAGATCTTACGATATCGAATTAAAATTTTTGAGACTGTATATTCAAGAGTATAATTATATCCAAGCCCGTTTTTACCTGACTGTGGCGCAGTCGGGTAAGGAGGGTTATGTTTTTCGATAGTATGTATATATAATTGTTTGGCACATATGACCGGCTCGATGGATTTTAGCTTGAGAGGTGTCGTTTGATTCTTACTTTATTTTTACTTACTTCATTATTGTGTTTTCCAACTGTATTAAATAATCTGTACATTGATACGAATGTAGAGATCTACTTGAAATAAATGTGTAAATCCGCCATTGTTAATGTACATTGACTTTTACGTTGCAATCGATTCAATGCAGTCTCCGAATTTCACATTATTCTCCTCACGTATTCCACAGGTCTTGATATAGGAGAAAATCCTTTATTGGACATGAATGTTATTTTAAGAGTCACATGCCTAAGGGTGCCAGCTAACGGAAAACTATTTTATGCCCCCATTTTCTCTCTTGGTCTTAAGAGAAGAGCGTAATTATATCTATATAAAACTTCTCAATTCCACTCTTATACTTTTTTTGTATACCCATTGATTCTAAACCCTTTAAAGAGATTAGTTTTCACTTATATCGACACCACGGTTAATGCCATACGTTCTCTAGTGTCACTCTCACTGACACAAATTCATTTTAGCGTTTTCCCGGTAGACATATGTGGCACATTATAAAATATCGGCCTAGTCTACACTTATATAAATGATCATCTATACATATAAATAAAATTGGAGTGTCTGTTTGCAATATTGAAATAACCGTTTTTTACTACATGCATATGAATTTATATACGGTACATGCGCCAAAATAACATTTTTTACAATTATTGTCTGTCTGTCTGTCGTTTGTTCCGGCTAATCTCTGAAATGGCTGGACCGATTTTGACGGGACTTTTATTGGCAGGTAGCTGATGTAATAAGGAGTAACTTAGGTTACGTTTATTTTAGAAACAATCTTTTATTTTAGAAAAATAAAGTAATGTTGCAATGTCCAAGTGCTGTCCAGTACCGCGCGCAGCTCATGCGCATGCCACCACATAATTTTTTTTATTAAGAATCGACTGTTAGGCGGAACGAAGTTCGCCGGGTCAGTTAGTGTAATAATAAATCATGTCCCGGCCCTGGTGGTTTGTCTATGTAAACCAACATTGAACTGATTGGCTAACTAGCTGATGGATATTGCAGAATACCATGTTTATATAGGTACTTATTATTCAAAAAACATCACAGACTATGATACTACTGCTACAGAATTATTAATAGTGCCACAGAATTATATACTATGGTATCATGGACTTAATATGCAAAATCTAATCATTTATTGACAGCGTTATATCTATTAAAAAATGTTAGTCACAAAAATGTTAGTAAAGCTTTGGACAACATCTGTTAAACGTCAAAACAGGCAGCAAATAAATATTTAGAAATAATAAAATAATTTTATTAACGTAGTAATACTTATTTATTTACGTAAACGGCCTGGTAATGTTATCTTATAAATGTATGGTTATGTACAGATGTTGTATGTAAGTAAGTAGGTGTTGTTCAATTCTGTCGCCGCCCACTCGTCATTCTTAAAAAAGACTTGACTGTAATAAAAACCTTGGTGCGAATAAACCAAACAAATACTCCACAGTAAATGAAAGAAAAACAAATATGATTACTTATTTACGCATAAAAAAAACATATCTACTTATCTTAGATTAATAATTGGTCTCGCTCGCTCGATTAATCATCTAAGCTACTTATATTTAACTCCACGGTATGTACTTGATAAACGAACTCTATTTGTTTTCTTAGTATTTTTCTTCTAATCCATAGATTTTGGATGTACAAAAAATTGGCTATAAATCTAGCAAAGCCAGAAATACATAATGTGTGGTAGTTTGAAGTCTTCCCCCATTATTCCTAACAATTCATAAATATTTTTTCTGAAATATTCAAACCGTCAGCTGATGTCTCGATTTATATGAAAGGTCAAAACGTTTTCTCATAGTTCATATTTATATGGAACCACGTCAGAGGCCGAGAGGCGGTTCCGCACAACTCTAACACCAGGTTGTACATGGTCGATTGACTATGTAACCTACACGAAATGATGATGATGATGATATAATATTTAGGTGCAAATTTCAAAAATAACTAGATAGAATTTCAATGAAGATACTGTGAAAAATTGTCTGGTTTCTGAAAGTCGCTACATATTTTTATAAATCATTGAAACGGGATCTTACATGTTATTTTTTTATGGATGATATTAAGTACGAGTATTTTTTCTGCATGTCTGTTTACACTGATTAACCGCAGAAATCGAGTCTCTCTTTACACCTAACTACGAATATTCCGAAAAACAGAACTTGATTTTTATTATGTACTAGCTATGCCCGCGGCTTCGCCCGCGTGGAATTCCGCCTATGCCACTCTCCAAGTCTCCAGGTCTCCAACTATCTCCACACAAAAAATCACATCAATCTGTTGCTCCGTTTTAACGTAAAAGAAGGACAAACACACTTTCACATTTATAATATTAGTATGGAAGTATGGATATGTCAGTCCATCTCAATTCTCCTCTTCGTAACTACCAGACACAGGCACATTTTTTAAATAAATGACATTGCAAAAGATTCTCATAACGGGAGTGTCATGCGGCATGTGGTATATCAAAATTATATAAATAATTAAGTTATTAGTGCAATAAGTTAAAATATGTCGCAGTTGGGTCTTAGTGTAATAGCAAAAAAATAAAAACCTTATTTATACTTTTTTCTTTTCAAGGGCTAATTCTCGACAAATGTAGTAAGAAATGCTTTGAATAAAGATAGTAAAACATATTTTGCTCCGTACTAAAATCGAAAGTCGGTCTGTCTTTCTGTCTGTTAGGCTTTCACGGCCAAACCATTGAACGGATTTTGATGAAATTTGGTATAAATATAGTTGAAGACTCGGGTCAAATATTGACTACTTTTCGACGCAGGCGGAGCTGCGTGAAACAGCTAGAATAGGTATAAATTGAAAGATGATAGATAGAGAGAGAGATAAAGAACAGATAGACACACAAAACTATGTGTTATTATCTACGGAACACTGATATTTAGACGATATAAATTAACCCGAATTTGCTATATCTGCTGTATGTTGCTATTGTATGAGTAAATGCTGCAGCATGAGGATACCGCAGACTTGAAGAAGTCTGACTAAATATGCTACCTATATCTTAAAGGTACCAACTGGAGGTTCACCAAGTTTCATTACATTTGGATAAGTACTTCTAAGTTATTGAAAACCTATTGACAAGTATTTATCTTCAAATATAGCCAGACCTATCTTCATAAATTATAATCATTTATCAAATTAGCTTTCAAACAAGAAAACCGCATAAAATCATCTCACATATTCAGGCGCTACGAAGCCATATCCACTCACACAACGTCAAACTCATAACCTCTTTTTTCGTCGGAGTTTTAAAAATTAGTTACCTAATCAAAATAAGGCGAATGCCTAGTAGTAGTTTATGTCTGAGTGAATACTCAGAATTCAACTATTTAAAACAATTTTATCGGGTTTTTCCTTTTTTATTTTACACCTATCGTTTCTTATGAATGCTGTATAGTGTAATCAATTCTGTGTGTACGAGTAACAATCGCTAAAACATAGGACACTAGGATCGTATTGTCAAGTAGCGCATGTATGTGTAGTGTGTGGATCTAGTTCCCATCAAAAATTAAATGTAAAATGCATGTCATTATCAATATATTGTGCAGTGCTAAGAGTACCCAGGGTGCACTGACCTGTACTATTTTTTTTTTCAGAGAGAAATCAAATTGTTAATTACCCAGGTTCTAAAAACAAAGCGTACCTAAGTTTATGTCGAAGCATTCTGTAATTTGTACCTCCCTAGTTAAGATAAACGGAGAAGAGTCCAACCCAAGAATTTAATAGTAAAATAGAGAGAAAGAAATGAAAATTTGCAAAGCAAGCGCAACTTTTATCGAATTAATGTCTATTTTACAATTTAATTTACATCTTCTTACTACCTTTATTAGGTATCTTCGTCACATACTACTGACAAGAAACTTTGAATCATTTTACATATGTTACTCATTATTATTAAGTCATTGGTCTCGTACCCATACTACGTACCTATACAAAGGTAAAAAATATTTGTTGAATGATTATCTTAGTAACAATAAATAGTCCAAAGTCAAATAGTTACCTGAATTTGTAAGTGTATTGTCGCCGAGTCCAGTGGACGTGTCGACATCAGCATGGGCGTCGGCGGCGGCGGAGCCGAACACCGCGGCGCACGCCCATGCGCAGCTCGCCAGCACGAGCCGCGCACGCGATCCGCTTCCGCTAATATTGCGACGGAACTTGGCCATATCACATCACCAACCTTAATCGTTTTATTTTCTACTAATCACAAACCTAAACTTTAAAATAAGTTTCTTTCTAATTTGTAAAAAGTTATTTAAATAACCAATAAAACAACTTACATAAAGTCTTAACTTTAATTTATAATGTACAGTCTGTGCAGTAGTAAGTATCGTGAGAAGTTCGAGATGCACGATCGCGGTGTGTCGCAGCGGTGGCGAGCGATGGCAGCGGAGAGACGATGGCTTGGCAGCGTGCTCGCGACAACACTGTCGGCGAGCGCACATCGCGCCCGCGACCGGCTCCTCCGGAGTCGCAGCGTCTCGCAGCCGGCCGCGAGGAGGGCCGCTGCGCGCGCACCGTCCTCGCCGGCCAATCGCGCCACGGGGGTGGGTCCGCGCGTAAGACGCACGGAAGTATATGCAAAGGCCTATGTACAGATGATAACGGACAGGTGGTTTCGCGGCCGTAATTAGCCTCGTGATAACTTATTGCGACATAAATAAGTTTAAACGCTGGACGATTAAGATAGCGCCTCTAAACGGCGCCAACCTTACCTCGACGACCTATTACTTACCAATTACCCATCCGCGCTCAGATACCTGCAACTTTACGCGCATTTTAATATATTCTAATGGAATTCCACAGGAAACTCCTTGGGCCTTCTGAAAGTTTAGGCGCGGCAAAGTTTTTATTCTTACAGACGGAACTCCAAACAGCATTGTCGACTTCAGAACGAGATCCAAACAAAGTTCTACAGGTACCTACTTGGAATATCTCACTCTGAGCATTTACATGGTATATAACAGGAGCCCGCGATCCGAGCGGCTGTCTCAAGGGTACAGATTGCATTGATGGTTGCCGACCTTCATTGAAGAGGGCACCGAAGAAGATGAGCATTTTATTTACCTTTTACAGTCCAAGGTTCAACGTTCCTTCTGATGCATTTACATGTTTGATACTTTAGCAAAACTTTAACATTGTTTGTTGTAGGTCCCAGTACAAGTTGTTTTTTTTTGAAATAACGAATTTTTAACTTATAAATATTCGGCCTTATTTTACGACCAGCCCAAAGAGCATCGAAACCGCAAAATAAACTTTCCTTTCTCAATGCCCCGGCCGTAGGTACGCCAGACCTTTCACAAACTCTACTTCTTAGTTAAAACATGTTTATGGCCGTTTTGCTACCATATTTGATATTGCTATGGTGAACAAATCATACCTAACTATTCGGTCAGTCAAGCATTTAAGCTTTAGAATTTGAACTCCGTCTGGAAGTACCTACTAGAAAGTGCTCCCTATCGTTGCTTGTGTACACCACGATATTTTTTTGGTCGAAAAGGTATACATACTAAATGTGTTTCAAATAAATTTTGTTGAAATCGTTGCATTGAATTAATATAACTGTAAAATTAAAATAACTGCCAAATAATGTAGAGATGAGAGATTTTCTAAAAAAATCAAGAGAATTTTTTGTTTTCAATCAATAAAGGTGTTTATTAACGGACTGGATTTTTTGTTTTCAATCTTTAAATTTCAATTTTCTTGCTTAGAATAGTTTTTCAAGGTCAATAAAGGTGTTTATTAATGGACTGGTTTAAATTTATTTGAGCTGCCTAAAATATAACCCGAGCAGCATTATAAAATTTGAGCGACTTAATATTTGTTAGAGTGACAAACTAAGGTACTGCATACTATTCACAATTTGGCAAACTGGATTACTGATGTTAGCACAAAAAACACTCACTTTAACGATCACTTTAACATCATAACCTATTTTCTGTCACAAGACGCCTTTCGAAACTCAATCGTTTCTGTCACAAGCTTCGTCGCTCACTGTTATAGACACTGCAAAACCATAAGTCGCTTCTATCACAATCGAATGTAATAATTTAGACACTCATTTATTAATTTAGTCTCTCATTTTAGTAATCTAGTCGCTCATTTAGTAATTTAGTAGCTCATTTAGTAATTTGGTCACTGTAGTAGGATTATTCGCCTGTCTTATCTGCTTATTAAATTAGATGAACCTATGTCTTAGCAGCTCATCTTTGATTTTTTTCTGATCAATGTTTGTCGTCAATTTAGTAATTTAGTTGCTGATTTCAATTCATTCCGCTCAAATCATTAAAACAGTATATCATCAACAGACGCTAAAAAACTAAATATTTTTTATTCGGCCGTTTTATTATAACCCTTTCGAAACGCACTCTACACTACTGCCACTGTAATGGTTCATTCGGGGTCCGTATTGATTGATTGTAGATCGATTCACCAAGAAAGGGCAATCGATTCTTCAGACCCTGGTATCAGACCAGTCTATCCATTGTGTTTACCCATCATTGTGTCAAAACAGCTTTACTGCTTCTGTAATCGTTGATCTTTTTATCCGTTAGATTCCAAGGTCAATCGACTGGCTACCCTTCACGGCTTCATAATAGTTCAAGTCGGCCCATTAAATAAATAGAAGTCGGGATGGAGGTCAAGTTGTAAGTTTTTATTTATTAAGAAGCATGATTATTAAATGATCATAATTTCTATTCTACCTTATATTATCACTTTAGGTGTTTTTATTTCGTCATTGTAAAAGCTGGGTTCTTTTCGGTGGAGTTTCTTAAATTCCTTTCGGTTATAAGCGAGATACTTCAGTTTTTGATACGACACGACGTTTACTCTCTCCTTTATTTGCTTCATGTAGCTATTCTAGGTCTAGGTACTTGTAACCCGTCTGCCCTTTATCTTTCATTCGATGATGTTTTTCATAAAGTCATCGTGTTGTATAAAAATGCTATAAGTAACATGTTCCTCTTTCTATCCTCAATCACACTCAAAATGTTTCTGTTTTCTCCTACTTTTGTTAACACTTCTTCATTTGTTAGTCTTTAAGTCCAGTTTATTCGTTCTAATCTACGCCAACACACTATTTTTTAGTTTGTTTCTTTCTATCTTGTTCAGAGTTCAAATTTCAGATACGTACAGTGCAATGCTCCAGATGTACACTTTTATTTAAGTACATTAAATTATTTCTTGCAGGTATTTCACAATACTTTTTGTAAGTAAACCATAGCACAGATTACAGAATATATGCTATACAGATATTCAATCGCAATACATTGAAACGCTCCAACTTTCCTGGTCACTCCTGATTGCTCTCAATACAAAGTCATTGTTAAGCCATCTATCGAAAATATAGTTACAAATTAAGATTAATAACTTCTGAAATACAGCACTTAATCAACTTGTTATAGAATTTAAGTATGTAAAAATAAAAATGTTTTAAAAAGTCAGTTCTTTTTTTCGCCAAAAATAAGCGAGGTCAGTACTTATTTAAATATTCTTCTTTTTAAAGCGCCATCTTACAACAAATAGCGGAACTAATTCTTTTATTACCTATGCAATGGGACCCCATGACCATAATTATAAGAAGAAAGGCGTCTAACGAGTTTTTATTTAACAATGTTGTAATTTCAATTTTGTGATTTCCCAGATTTGGGCATTTCTATGAGTTACGGTTGTAAGCTATATCGAAACGGTCAATGGTCAAACCACAAATTTAAAAGTGAAGTTCCTTGTCCTTGGATATAGAATTAGAGCGGGTCGAGTTAGAAGCTTGACTCTACAGTTATTGCACTTTTTCAGGACTCTTCATTAATGTGCACACTTAAATTATGTGCAGCATAATATCATCATCTTTCTAATTAAATATTTCACCTTATTTTCCCGACTAGGCGACTTTAAAACCGTGAAATTCATAGAGGAAGGAACTTTGACTAAGTATGAGGTAAGTTTTCATAAAATATGAGTTTTCCCTTCCAATTCACGGCAGTATTCAATTTATTTTTATTTTTTTTATAAGAATGCTGTAAGTATGTGTGTAGTGTGTGTTACGAGTACCTATGTTTGATTCTTTAATTAGACTATTCTAATCCTATTTGTGAGGACCTATAATAGGCTTCTAAATTGCATACGTTAGTTACCTGACATAAACAATAGTAGACATAAGCCAACTTAACATTATTGCAAAGGCAGCGAAATAGGCAATTGCAGGTCGAGTGCAGGCGAGGACTTCAATGAAACGAGACAGGCAATTGCCATTTCGGCCGAGGCATAATAGTGCTTTTCTTAAAAAAAAGCAAGGAAATAAAAAAGGGCCTTTTACGTAATAAATTTTATTAACAAAATAACAACGAACTCCGCTTTACCGCCATTTTTTTTTATATTACAGTTTATGCCGAAAGGAAAGGTAAACGCATCTGTGGCTATACAGCCACGAGAACTCAATGTGTACGATAGATGAAAGATTTCTAAATTCAAAAAGCACACCGTTTCATACAACATTGCCGGCGGGCTCTTCGTTCCAAATTCAAAGAACGCGCCGGCAAGTGATTTTGGTTTTTCAGTCTACGTAAATATGATACTTCGCGTGTTCTTTATTCAAAAGTAATGACAATATTTCCACGCATGTTTAAGAAAATATATATAATATAAAAAAAAAACAGGATTCAGACTTATTCGGCTGAAATCTACTTAGACTAAAACGAACCCTGTACGCGTCGGAACGACATTACGACCTACAAGGTCATAATGTCCATTTTTAAGGCCCATAACAAAACTTTGTATTGCAAATGTATGCACTTTCAAAAAAAGTTTGTAAAAATGTCAGAAAACGTAGCGACGCTAAAGAAAATTTTTGGATTTTTATTTTTTTTAACTAATTTTTTGAACTACTAACGTTAGGCATGAACGCTATATTCATTAAATGACGGCATTCTAAAGATCCAAGAAGCCAACTATTGGGTATACTTTGATTAAAAATTGGCCGCGGAGACCAATTAGTAATCTAAGCATTATACTTATGTTTAATGGAATAACAGCCTCCCTTTTTGCATTTGACTTTGCTGCAATGCACTATAGCAATGACAAAAATTAATAGAAAAAGCCTTTGTACCTAATGAATAAATACTTAAATCAATAGATACGAATGAAGGTTTATGTAAGAATGAATTTTAAATGTAGATTAACGATTAATTATTCTGATTACTTATTTCAGTTCTTTTGCTTAAAGCCAGTTCTCCTGAACATCTTTAAACTTTATACCCATTCGCTGGCTACAAACTTGATAACAAAAAAAAATCCATTGTTATTAAAAATGGTGCCTATTGATTTTTTTAAAATAATTATCATAGAAAGTGAATGAAAGTGAACAAATAAAAAGGCTAATGTAGGTATAGTTTTTCATTTATTTTAACCGTTCACTCCGACGACACTCACGCGCCCACGAATTTTACGCCTGACACAGACGCACACAAAAGGGCATCGGCGCACTAGGCACAGACCTAGCGCCCTAGGTGTCCGTGGTAGGTACAACTGCAACGGCCGCAATCATTGCCACTGAAATGGTTTTTTGAGGTTTTCCTTTGAATCAATTCAATATTGCAGTCCTTGTAGGTCAATCGATCCTTCACACCCTGATAAAAGAGAGATCGTACTCTGTATGCCCTGGTATCATTGTTTCAAAACCGTTATGCAGTTGTTGACCATCTAGGAACCACGTCAGAGGCCAAAATTTGGAACTGACATGTATACAGTGTCGATTGGTCATGTGTTTCACTCGATATGAATAAGATTTCTTTTAAAGCGCCATATATATCTACTATGTAGAGGGTGGATGATTCAATTCAGCACAATGTATCTTCAAGCTGGCCCTTTGTCGATAGCTAGTGTTGTTAGCTCCTATGATTTGACAAAAAACGGAAGACAAACAATTACCTAATTATAAAAAAAATACTTTATATAGATTACAGAAATGTTACTTGACGAAGTAATTTTATCCATCATTCGACGGAATTAAAAGATCACGGTAACCTCCATCTATGGATTATCGTGTGGCATATCAACTACATGTACCGTTTGGTTGTGATCTGTCACTGTCAATGTCATAGAAATTGAAACTGCATTGATTAGAAATGTCTGTGTATGTTAGAAATGAATTTTATTCTACACGGGACGGGATTATTTCTTCTATTGATTTTATCCTAATGTAAACAAATAATCAGAACGCACCTGTGTGAATACGTCTATGTGATACATAAGCAAACAATTTTGTATTGAGATTATGCCTGCCTGACGCTCCAATTAACAATGGATCAAAATCGAACCAGACGGAATGATTTGGATGTTGATAGCTTTCGCAGTGAACTGGAACCAGGACTGGACAGAGCCCGTATGAGAAGACAGTCAGGTGGTTTCGTAGATTTAGGCAATGAATCCCAATATGGTACAGGTGGACACCAAGCTTCTGGTGCAAACGAAATCTTTGCTGATATACAGGTATCTTGTAAACTAGAACGTGTCAAAGATAACGGGGTTTCTATTATATTTCATGATGATGATGATAGATAAAAGATATTAATAAAATGACTATAATGGAGCCTAAAAGTCAAACTTCATTTTTTTCAGGGTGATGTTCCATGGTGGAAATCAAACTTTTTCATATCACAGCCTGTTCTATTCGGAACTTGGGATGGAGTTTTCACATCATGCCTTATAAATATTTTTGGAGTTATTGTGTTTTTAAGATCAGGTTGGATTGTGGGACAAGCTGGTCTAGTCAATGCAATATTCATAGTTATATTTACAGGTAAATACTCACAAATGACATTCAGGCACCTTTTTCATTGATTTATTAAAGTCTTTTATAATAGAAATAATATGAGCTGTATATTTCACATTTAATATTTATCCCGAATAGTAATTAATTCTTCATTTTGTTTCAGTATTTGTGGCTCTGATCTCAGTACTCTCAGCAGTAGGAATATGTGAAAGATGTAGGATTGAAAGTGGTGGAGTTTATTTCCTATTGGCACATACTCTTGGCTCTAGGCTGGGTGGAGCTTTGGGTATTATTTATTGTTTCGGCCAGGTAAATATATGTAGTTTTTTATTATGCTAGGCTACTACCTAAATTTAAACTTTCATAAATATTATAAACAAGGAATTGTAAAATGTTAATCCTTTTTACAATTTATTTACTTTTTAAAATTTCTGCTATTTTGAGGATGCATCCCCCATCACATGTGCATATGTAGGGCAACTTTGGAGTTTGGCAAGAGTTACACACTTTTTTAATTTATTACCCCTTTTGACTCTAAAAAGAAATATATTGGAATTATGTCATTAAATATCAGAGAAGAGTAATCAACAGTGATCCGATAATTGGGCACTAATATACCTAAACTTAATTTTTATTTCAACGAAAGAATAATATTAAGTTACTTAAAAGTTGTTTTTACAAAATTGTTCAATCCCGGGATGCGGTTACTTATTAATTCAGGAAGGAATATCCACATTATTCTTTCAAGGAAAGAAGTTTAGGTATATAAGCGCCCGATTATCCGATCACTAGTAATCAATCATAATTTTTTTTGTTAAATATCATACTTTAAACCAATTTCAATCAAATTTTGCTGCTTCACATTTCAATTTCTTTCTAAGCACAATACAAAACCCTTAATTGCTCAAATATAACATAATAAGGATTAAATTATATCTGAAAGTTATCAAAATAAAGTGTTAGCACAAGAACTACCTCCAATATCACTAACTAGTAATTTCTTCTAGACAACCATTAGGAAAACATAACTTAAAATAATTACAGGCTGTAGGGTGTGCCCTGAACGTGTTTGGTTTTGGCGAGTCCATGGCATCGCTAGTGAGTGCGGAGAACACCTGGGCGGCACGAGGGTTTGCTGTTGCTGCAGTGCTATTGCTTGGCACCATCAACGTGGCTGGGGTCAAGTGGGTTATAAAGCTGCAGTTTGTGCTACTCCTGATCATTCTTCTGGCTGCTCTTGACTTTTTTGTGGGATCCCTAACTACTGATACTGGTGAGTTATGGAGAGCATGTAATTTTTATGCTTAAATCACCTATATGGTCGTCCTAATTTCGCACTGGCCAAAGAGATTTTGTAAAATTCACAAACCATTTAGCTAAATAATAATAAATACATTTTGAATTATTTTAGTATATGAAGATTTTCTTCAATACATAAACAAAAATATATGAAATACTGCAGTTTATTATTGTCATTAATTTAATAAGCAGGATAATAGTTCAAAGCAACATGTATAAGATTGTTTTAAAACAAAAATTATAGTTACTTTATTTGATTGAAATAAGGATAGTTCAAACTGACGCGAATCCCTCTCGCCTGGCGGGATGATAGTCGCTCGCGCCCATTGCGTCATACAACTAGTATGGACGTGTGCAAATGGACGCGAATGGTCGCGCGTGGTGCGCGATAATCAGGCGGGACACAGTGTTGCCAGTAGCAGAAAGTCAAATAAAACATGCAACTGCTCAAAAAGTTACCTACATTGTCACGAAAGAAGTACCTATAAAAACTCTACAAACTTCAAAAGGCACACGCATCAGCTACGAGTCATCATCATCAACTATGTTGTAATAATGCTAATTATTATAATGGAATAGAACAAAAAATAATTAAAATTAAATAAAATGAATTAAATTGAGGTAAAATGGAATACAATAAAGTGTTAATCAGAAAACTGAGTTTTGATTCAACCGCGGAATTTTACTCTGGCGATTACCCATCTCTACATAAGAGGGTTACAAGAGAGTTACTTTTGTTTTGTAACGTTCTGGCAAGACAGCATAGGGCTTGGCAACGGAGACAAACACCTGTAAAATCACCGGTGTATCGACTGTAACCGATTGATCACTCTTGAATCTCCAGAAATTAGAAAGGCACTGACATCCACGCTAGGGTCTTAACAAGAACCGTGAATGTACAGCCTGGGGGCCGATTCTCACACCTTTAGAGATAAGTCGATTGGAGATATTTTGAAAAATACGTCGGATAATATAATTTATTTATTCATAATTGAGTCCCTTGAGTGCTATTTTTGACGCGTATGTCGAATGAAAATCGTTCGACTCACCGATTATAACGATCGAAATTCTTACGATATCGAACGATTTTCATTCGTGCGATATCGAATAATTTGCACACGGTCATGCGGCATGAATCAACCACGGAAGTGACGTAGTATAGAGTAGACAAATCTACGCTGACTATAGACAAATGTACAATAGTCCAACTCTTGCTATCGAAAATACCGAAATTTAGCGATACGACTGATAGTTTCGATACTATCGACAGGGACAGGCGATAGCATCGAAACTACAATACGATAGTATCACATCAAAACTTACTATCGACTATCGTTAAAAGTTGAATCAATAAATTAATCTATTTACTTGCATTGTAGTTATTATCCATTACTATTTAATAATTAAAACAAAAACATTTATTATATAAGTAAATAAATCAAAGCGATAAATAAATAAAAAGTTACTACATATTTTGGTTACGATAATTTTTGTTATATTTGTCCCATCTCTACGAAAACAAAGAGTTCATTTAACTTTGTAACAGCGTAGCATAGATTAAAAAGAATATTGTTTTCTTTTTTATTTTATAGGAAATTTAGCACATTGCCATTACATTGATTGACCTGTCAGGAACGCATTCTTTCAGCGGCCGTAGTTTAATCGTCCATGTACCTACATTTAGAAAGTTAAGTTCAACTATAGATATTACAAAAGTATAGATAGTATCAACATATTTCGATTCCATCCACACAAAGGCTATCGATATTATCAATCATGATTCGACTGATACTATCGATAGTTTTAATACCTGTAGTTCTTCGGATATTTCTCCGAGTACCGGTGATTTTCCGGAGAAACTAAGCTAGCGACGGATTCGCATCTCTCGCGTCCCGCGCTGCGTCAGTTTGAATTTGAATGGCCAGGCGAGCGAATTTTTCGCGGCTGGTCTAACTAACAGACGTTCGAACCTGTGTGGTCGAACCGTCGAACGCCGTTCGATGCGTGTTCGATGGATCCGCCACACGATCGTACCGCACAACGAACCGTCCAGTGGATTCTGTGCCGTCGATGCGTAAACACGTTTTGCGTCTTGCGCGTACGGAAGTAGTGTTGCCGCTCTATAGTCGGGTAAACACGATAGTATCGATATTTTTTTAATACTGTCGATAGTATGACTAGTTCATGCAATAGTCAGAAACAATACTATCGATAGTGTATGCAATAGTCAGAAACAATACTAATGATAGTATCGAAACAAACAATAGTCCCGTTAGTTTATGCAATAGTCAGAAACAATACTATCGATAGTACTGAAACAAACTATAATATTGAAAGACTTTGACTATTGTCAGAAGGAATACTTTCGATAGTATCAATAATGTATTTACAAGTCATAAACAATACTATCAATAGCATCGCATGAAAAACAGCTATCGATAGTCTGGCAACGCTATACGGAAGCAATATCGCAACTGGAGCCCTATGTCAGTAGGATTGGGATGCAACCAATATCCGGAATTGGGTACTTGACCGAATTCATACTTGGGAAATATTTGCATACGACACAAAACATACACTAAAAAGCAACCGATTCTAAAAACAACAACAAAATTGGCAGTAATTGGATTTTATAGTTTTTTCAAGAAGTATAGTGGGAGCGTGGTGGGGACGTCTTGCTATCTCTTTTGTACGCACGAAACCGAGTGGCACTGACGTCACTGCACACACAGTGCATCCTTTTCTTGTTTTTTTACCGTTTCCCCTTCTACTGAATTTCAAAAAATTATGACTTGCTTATTTTTGAATAGATTTAAAAAATCTTTTTGTTTTCAGTTTCTGGTAGTGAAATGTTTTAAATGAATGATAAAAATAAATTTAGTAGAATACCCAATTTCTGGAATTATTATACATGCATGCAATTCCTATACAAGTAAAAAAAATCACATGTTTTTTCAGATGCAAAGTTCCAAGGATGGCTCAGTGGTGTTATAAGCAACAACACATGGTCAAATTACCAAGACAACTACACTTGGTTCAAATGTTTTGGTGTGTTCTTCCCTACCATTACAGGCATATTGGCTGGCATCAACATGAGCGGTGATCTGAAAAATCCATCTGTCAATATACCCAATGGTTCATTAGCTGCTATTAGTACTGGGTGAGTTTTCTTTGATAGACTTCGCTTGCGTGCACATAGCCTTTTATTTACCCTCTATATTAGAAAACGTTTGCTCATAATATTTTAAGTTATGTTTTAAATATAGATTCATAGTGAATTATACATGTGACAATAAGGCACTGAGAAATAGTTTCAAATATAATGTTTCTGTTTAAATAAATAAAATTAACCATAAATAGTTCATAGGATTAACAGCAACATGCTTCGTCACAAGTTTACAAGTACATACTTATTAGCAATAAGAGTGTTTATTATTTCTAAATTTAATAAATACAATTCAATATATCTTTATTGCCCATATTACAATATAGTGAACATCGAAACTATGGAGCAAAGGCTTATTGCTAAGCAATCTCTTCCAGCCAACCTTTAAATTAAAAAAATGCCATAATATCATATAAAATTTTCAAAATAATTTCAGGACCTTTCTATACCTAATGTTTATAATAACATTAGCCGCCACAGTAACAAGAGACACCCTACTGACCGAGTTCTCGATAGCAGCAGACATATCTGCAGTGAAAGTGTTGCTTCTGGCGGGGCTCTATGTTAGTTCCATGAGTTCATGTCTCGGCGCCATGTATGGAACCCCGCGAGTGTTGCAGAGCATTGCGAACGAACGGGTCATTCCTGGATTGGAAGCGCTGGGACGAGGGGTAAAGTGTTTTCTATATAGTTAAATGTTATCATGTAGTTCATCATCATCAGTAGTAGTAGATAAATTACTAGGTTCCTCATCGTTATTAATATCAGTCATATATCCGTAGCTCAAATCTATTTCTATCCTTTTTGTAGTCTTTGAGTAACCTCATATGTTAACTGCGAAATAAATCCAACTAGACAAAAACTTATAAATTAGTGTAAGTTTCTGGACAGATCATTGGCTACACTGGAGTCCCAGTCACGCAGAGTTCGAGGCTACCACTATTACTAAAATTACATTTTTTACACTCGTACTTCCCTTACAAAGCTTTCATTATATACCATTGTATGATTTTTTTTATGTTTTTGTTTCACAGAGAGGGCCAAACAAAGTGCCAATATACTCAATGATAGTAGTAGCGATAGTGACGGTGACTTTCATCATCATCGGAGACATCAACAAGCTCGCGCCCATCGTCACCATGCCATTCCTTATCACCTACGCTAGCATTGATTACTCTTATTTTGCACTCGCTCAAACTTTTGATTTGCAACACAGACGAGAAATGAGGTATGATTTTTTTTGTCTTTTACGCATCATTTTTATTTCAAACAATAAGGTAGAATAGATATATTTGACTATATTAACTCCTAATTTGTATCATGTAAGTCATAACCCTCAGCTTACCTAGTACAGTCAAAAAGCAGAGCTGGAATTATCATCCGAATAAAGTTTAAACAAAATATATAGATATAAGTACACTTTATTTGTCAGTGGATGGGAGACAGCCGTTATAGAGATGAATGGAAAGCTGTCGAAAGGAGTATCGGCGCTATTTTATTTTTCAAAATTTGTGTTTTTTTAGTGTTTGTGCATAATAATGGTGGATTATTATTCGCAAAGTGTTCGATATAACAAGCGTGAGAGTTGGGAAGTGATACAGTGTTTGATTTATGTAATTTTCATGCTTGTTGCCAACAGCTCCTAGTAATCGCTAGTGCAGTTCTTCTACCACTTCACTAAACCTGATTCTTCTGACTAGACTTGACTACCGACTAGACTTTTAGACTTGACAAGAACTTGACAAAACCACACTGTAGGACTGAAGAAAATAGAAAAATTAGGGCTTTAAAGGACTTGTATCCATAGCCGTATAACACATTACAAAAAAAAAATATGAATGGAGAATAGGGGAGACCTTTGCCCAACAGTGAGGTGGATAGGTTAATTAAAAAAAACACTAATGTACCATTACCAAAGGATGAACGAATAATGGATGAATACTAGTACTTAAATTGAGAGGTAGTGTAACTACTAAAATTCATATTGAAGGACAATTGTGTTCCCGAACTAAATACATAAAATGCTTTAGTTGAGATAAAAATGAAGCTTTCTGGTGGCTTGTGCCTGGTGTGAACACTTGATCTACGAATCACATTAAGTTAATCAATAAGTCAATCATGTTAAATACAATAAACGCTCTTTTCTATTCTATATTCTTATCCACCGTATAAAGTAATGTTTTAGTAATTAAAAGAGAGACGATAATATATATAGAAAAAGTGACTATAGCTACCTAGGTACCTGCAGACCCTGCAGTGGTGTAACAATAATTGATATTTATTGATATGATTACGGTGACTCGCCACTCAGTGAATGGGCCCCCCAAATGGTCGCCGAGGGGCAACATTGGAATGAGCGACTAAGGGTGCCGAGAGATGCAGCTCCGGTTTCGCCATCGCGAGTTGCCTCGTAAGCGGGTTTCCCCGTTATTACGCCACTACGTGCAATACACTTCCACCCTCGAGCATATAGCTCTTGCGACTCCACTCTGGCCGGCCGGTTAAGGCAAGCCCGAGGTAGGGGTCCACTCCGACCTTGGCGAAGGAAGGCCGGAGGTGAGGGAAGGAGGCCTCCCTTGGGAACACTCAGGTCCGCGGTATCGCCACTCACCAACAGCTCGCCACAAGCTGCCCTGCGGAGACTGACTGCAATGGGGAGGAAACCCAGTGGGCGATGGGGTCGTCACATCCCTACGCCTTTATTTTTATTATCATAATTGAATTCAACTTATAAAAGTGTAACTTAATAGTTTTAATATGCTCGGCTACATTTAAATCAATTGAGTCAAATAATTAAAAATCAATTTAATTTATTTATTAAAAAATCAATAAATATATGGGTAATATTTTATGTCAGGTTCCAGGGACAGGCGCAGAGAGATCCTCAAGTATATGGCGCAACTGGTAGTGACCTTGATTTATTGTTCCCTGAAAGGATTCGACACAAAAATGTTGGTGTAAGTAACATGTAACCTTTATGCCTATTAGTCCTTCATTCTCTATTCCATTCATAAATATTACATGGGTTATAATGATCAAGTAGATCTAGTTGTGAGTTTTTTTCAAAATGGCGTCTCCTTTTAACAAGCACCAGACGGAGGGGCGACCGAGAGTCTGCATCCTTAAAAAATAGACTTAATAAATTTCTCCGAACTTCAAGATGCACACTTAACTACAAGTTTATTTATTTGTAGCTCTGTATTGCCTAAACGGCTGGGTAGTTTCAACATATTGGACATCATTAGCTATGACACTGAATGTAGTAGTGTTTAATTTCTGTTTTTTTTTTATATGACATACTTTTTTTATTTTAGGATTTCACGCCATCGCCGACTGATTCTGCAATAATGAACGGACGTATGGCGAACGGTGACGGGGCGACTCGACGGCCAAGCGTGAGCGTCCATTCGAAAAACACCAATTGGTATTCACACCTCTGTAACAGATGGCTTTCTCTGGTTGGGGTAAGTACATTGAAAAAGCATACTGGTCGCGAAATAATTTTATTAGGTGTCTGGTCAGGTTAGCTGTAGCCTAGTTTTTGTTACAGCGCTGAATAATATACACAGACAATAGTACTAACATATCCAGTAGTACTTAGTCATATCATACATATTACTGTCTCTTATTTTACATATGATTTTTTTTTCTTCGGAATTCTATTAACTAGTGCTAATGATTCTGGAAATAATGATATTGGATGTGTCAAAATCATAATTAGCGCAGCATGCGAATGCTACTTTGTATATTTTTTGTTTGTTACCTCTTTATGCTTTATCTAATACCTAAACCATTCTGAAAATTCGCTAGTTAGGAGTACTAAAAGGACATAGAGTTCTCACTTGCTAAGAATTTTGTGTCAAGAGCTAGTTTCTCTATAAATAAGTGTTTTTGTTGCAAAATTTTAAAGTTAGGGCTCATTCACATCTACAAAAAAACTTCTGCAAGTTGCTGTCTGACATGCAAGTGTAAATGAGGCTTTACCGTAAGTTGTTTTTGAATAACTTCAGGTGGCAATAAAGATCTTGCTAATGTTCCTCGTGGACTGGGTGTACGCTCTGGGCTGCCTGTCGATCCTGTGGCTGGCGTGGCTCTACATCGGCGCCGCCAACCCCGCCGTCAAGCCCGGCCGGGCTTCCGAGTTCCACTTCTTCCATTGGCTGAAGATATCATTCCTGCAGGCGATTGGGTATGAATATGCTTTGTTATTTATCTTTGCCATTCGTTTTTCATCTTTACTTGTCAATTGGCCAAGGCCCAATCGATCCTGTACGCCTTAATGTTCAACTAGCTGTTTACCGCGGGTCTGCCCGTGTCTAAGAGTAGTCTATACTTGATCCCGGGTCTTCAACCAAATCCAACCTAAATTTCAAATCTGTTTAGAGGTTTAGCGGTTTAGCCGCGAAAACGTGTCAGACTGACTCAAATACTAGTCAATGTATTCTGTATTCATTAAATTTCCGTATAACAAGCAAATTCTATACCAGCGATACGCTGAATAAATATAGGCATGATTTAATGTTTTTTTTATATATTTTTGATCTAGAAAACGGCCACTGGAGTATGAGCAGCTGGTGGTTACACCAGTATATGCAGACATATCGACGGAACAAGAAAGACTGAACGACGACAACGAAGATTTCGCCTCCCGCCGCCGCTACCACCAGTCCACGGCACTGCAGGGACATCTAGTGGACGTCTATAGTGATGCTAGACCTAACATTACATAAGAAACAATTAGATAGATAGACTGAACAGACTTTTGTACTATCTGTGTGGATATTTTCATTAATGGTTGTAAACTAATTTGCTTTTCTAATTCTTTATTATCTAATTGTTCTCTATCTTTCGCTTCAAATTTCATAATCAAACCTACTTCCTTATCTACTTACTATTTCCAATACAAGTAATATTTGTCTTTACAAATGAGCATTAAATGAAATTGATTATTTATAAACGTCAAATTATTTTAAATCATATTCTGCAAAAATCAAATAGGCATATATGACGAAATAAATAATACTCCTGATCGTCAAACATTATGTATTGAATTGAATTTAATTACATAATGATTTGATTAATTCCTATTTACGTAAGGAATGCTAGCATGTAATAATTTATACTATTGGATAAATGTTCGAGCATGTATTTATTTTTATATTTATTATTTTTATGATGACAATAAAATATAATTTTTACTAAAACCCGTTTTTTAACTACATTTATTTTATAACAAACCTTATATTAATAATTTGTCTCGCGCGCTTGACTAGATACCATCGGCATACTAGCCGAGGACGGGTTTGGGCAGGAGCACCACATGACATCAACTTCTCCAAAGGGCCTCTATGCGTTGGATCCATATCCCCGCGCAAGCCTCCTAAAGGACCGGGGCAACCCGTGAATCCCAAGCGGAGATAAAATCAAATAAAAGATCTGGTTGCAATTTTAGGATTCTATTCTATATTACAATTATTAAATGAAGTTGACAAAAATTAACCATTCCCCTACCTTAGCTTAGAAACTATCGATTCCAGAATTTAGTAAATTTTAATTTTATTTAGGAGGTCCAAATGTAGAAAAATAAAAAATCGTACAGAACCCTCTTCACGCTAGCCGACTCACACTTGGCCAGTTTTATTTTTTTCATTTTAAATGATTTTCTGAGCTACATTTTATAGTTCGTAACAAGACCATAGAAATTAATATTTTTTCCATTGGTCGGACACCAGTCAAGTAGCTGGCAACACCATAATCGACGCACACTAGCATTTTTGTGCATTGTTTTCACACACTATCCTAATAAATTGCCGCATTCTGGAAACTGATTTTTCTTCACAGCGCGGTATCTCTTCGTAGCATCGGTCGTACTTAGAAAGGTAAACTTTGAACGAACTTGAAACGAGTGAGTAAACGAGATGTCGCCTTAAAGCTTGTATTATGCCATCTCGCTAACTCACTCGTTTTTACCCTGCTTTTAGAGATGATAGTAAGCCCCCTGAAGAAAAAATAAAAAATAATAAAAGGTCTTTAGAGGTCTTGTATCCATCCAACCACAGAGCAGAGGCACAGACATTTTTTATTTTTGTGTTTCGAGCAAAGAGCATCGAAGCCAACGTTCTTTTTTCAATGGTTTAAAGCTTGACGGGAAGCTGAGATAATTTCCATAATTCCATGTTTTTTTAGTGTTTGTGCATATCCTTTAACGGATTATTATTCGCAAAGTACTTATTCCAGAAAAAGCGTGAATGTTGGTGTGTGATTTTCTTGCTTGTTGTCAAAAGCTCCTGGAAATCGCTAAGTGCAGATTTTCTACCTCATCACTTAACCTGATTCTTCTGACTTGACTTACTATTTGACTTACTAAACAAGTCTTTGTTAAGGGGATTGAAGATTTGTGGCATACCTACTGCCGCCATTTTGATTTTTTTTCAAAATCGCGGCCTGCTATGAAACTTTAAAAAATCGATAGCTGACGTTATTACCAACAATAAATATTAATACAAAACCCCCCGTAAAGTGTCAGGTTTCCGAGATAATAACCGTCAAAGTTGATCACGTGACATACATATTTTTAAGCTGAGTGTATGTGTTCGAGTGTATTACGACAACG
Source organism: Euzophera pinguis (assembly GCA_947363495.1). Classification (NCBI taxonomy): domain Eukaryota; kingdom Metazoa; phylum Arthropoda; class Insecta; order Lepidoptera; family Pyralidae; genus Euzophera; species Euzophera pinguis. Next base: position 9,544,463 of record OX376155.1, read on the forward strand.
AAAAATGAAGTTTAGAACAAATATGTATGTTGCATTATATCTAAACGTTATTTAAACATTTATACATTTAATATAATCTACTCTTTGTACTTAATAACTTATTTTATAACCGTCTAACGTTGTGTGAATGTGAGATCTTCATTTGATTTAACTATCAATACGACAGTTTTAGAGTAAATAAAAGAAAAGTATAAATATGAAACTTGTCTCTTTTTTTTAAATACATTCAATCAATCAATCAATCAAAATATTTATTTGCATAAAATGTAGGTATTACATGTCTTGTTAAATAATAATATAATGTTCCCATATACATTTTACCGATAAAGGTGTGCAAATTCTTAAACAAATAATTACAATTTAAGTATTCTCAATTTATCATCCGAATTATTCTAAATAGTCATTACAAATTAATTATCCTAAAGTATATTTATGTCAGTTATTAAACAATTATGTCCAAATTAAAATTGTCATTTAAAAATTAATTTACAGTATAATAACATTGGCACAGAAAGGGTTAGAAAAATTAAAAGTCCGGTTTTAGGAACATTTTTATTGCCTATCAAACAATTTTACGCGTCATTTTTTTATTATACAATTTAAACAATTCTGAGACTAAAAACTTAAATTAATATTCGTCACATCGGTAACAAAAAACACTTTTTTAACTTTCATGTATAAGTGAAACACATTTTTATTAGGATTAGAAGTTTTTGAAATGGGAATGAATCACAAACAAACCAATATAATGTTAATACAAGTGATATTTGCATAACACTAACATTCCAATCATTAAAGTCTCTAATATTACGGACTATCACATGGTCTAGAAACCCGGCGGGAGGGTTAGGAACTGTTTCTTGATATCTTGCCCATGCCATGAACCAATATAGCGTCATCACGTGTAAACAACATCCTAAAGTTCTTTTGCCAACGAGACATGTACAATAATGACCTACGATTTTGTTTCTTCCTTGCAACGCATCAAACAAAAAAGAGGAAAACAGTAATGAACAATGAAGGGTACATCACCCTTGACTTTTGCATCTTACCTATGTGTAGTTAGTCGTTCCATATAAAAAATATGAGAATCTTATTGTATTAGCAACGCGCGGTGGGGCAGACGGTTAGCGGCAGCGTGCGTAGTGGCAGCGGAGTGTGGATCAGGTAGTTGTTCATACATTTTGGTAGCGATGATTAATGTTTAGAATTGAGTTAGTTGTTTGAACAGGGAGTCGTAGTGTAGCCGCTACATTGTATCCCTGTCATCAAAAATTATGGCCAAAGTAAATGTTATAAATATTTACCCATTGTTATTCCAAATATATGGGTTTATAGTTGCTATTCAAAATGAAATAGAAATCGCGTGGTCAACTTTAACACTTTATAACTCAGAAACCTGACACTTTACGAGGGTTGATTTCTTAATATTTTATGCTGGTATTAATATCAGCTATTGATTTATAAAGGTTTCATAGCTGGCCGCGATTTTGAAGAAAAAACAAAATAGCGGCAGTAGGTATGCCATGCTCCATAGTAAAATCTTCAAACCCCAAATGTTACTGGCTAAATAAGAATGTAAAAGCCATATTTTAAAGAAAAAAAATGTGTTTGACATTGACAGTTCGCAACTTCGCATTTATTCATTTCACAAACTATTTAATAGATACTACCTAACAGACGGGCAAACTCAGTACATTTTATTTGAGTATTAGTGGCAATACCGGAATACAATGCTACATAATGACAGCAAATTTTTTAAAAGCTACAAAAATATGGTGTCATTTTTTTTAAAAAGTGTTTAGGCAAGGGAAAGGTATTATAAGGTTTATTTATTTTTTGTTTTAGTTTAGTAAGTCCAAGTAAGAGATGATATTCCATGTTATCCCTCAGGATGACCTGAAGGATAATACGAAATATCATCTCTAATAAGGTAAAAATACAATAAAACAACTTTTTTTATAAACAAAGAAAGACAAAGAAAACTTTTAAATGATTCTGGTGTTTTCTTATTGACCTAATTATTACTTATTTTTAATATATTATTTCTTTTAAAGAACAAATGGCCGAGTAACTCGGAACTTAACAGTAAAATAGAGGTGAGGTTAGAATTTGTAGAAAAATGCTATTTAGGTATATGTATGGTTATGACCTTACTTACCAAAGCTACAAAATACGCTCGTGCTTGGTAACCCAGTGTTAATCTCAGTTTTAGTAATCAAAGTTGAGTATGTAGAGATTTCCCAATGCCATCTTCTTCAATACAACAACAGCAAAACATTCGAAGGGAGAGGACAAGAACGGATACCAATATAACGTAACTTTACTAGTAACATAATGACACAAAGTATTTTTTAACAATGGCGCACAAACTTTTTAAAGATAATATATTAAATACTACAATGGCGGTTGAATTTGGGGTTAGGTTTTCTGCTTTTCATTTAATCGTGCGACCACAAATGGCCTATGAGTTATTTTACAAAAAAAACATGCAATGGTAAATAGGTCATGTGTGGTCGCACCATGACGTTTGTGGATTAGATAACCGGGGTCAAAGCGATGAAGTACGGGAAGCAGGGTAGTTGTCAAAAAGTGCGTTTGTAATTTTCTAAGCTGTGATTGGACGTTCGCTATTGCTGATATTTTTTCTTTGAGCTATATTTGCCTTGATGCATTTGGCTTCATAATTAATTCATTCATTTTCTTTTCTTGCTTGCTTCTTGAACTAGCGTTTTTGGTCGCGTCGTGCTGTGTGTATTTTGTCGGGTTTTGGCTAGTTAATATACTAGGTCCATGAGTTTTGGACACAGATTACAAAACCTCCGATATTTCTAATAATACAATCGACCTATTACCGGCCTTACCTTCGGCGGTATTACAACATTTACTACATGCTCCTCTATCATTTGAACATTCCTGTAAAACCCCTCATGTATTGTGTGCAACAATAACTCCTGTTTTGCCAGTTTATTTAAATAAATTTTAAGAAGTAGACGTGATATTCAACAAACATTCATTATAAAAACAATGGCTGAAGATCTAAGAAATTATAAACTGCAACTTCAACAGGTGGAGGCTGCCTTACTCACAGATCCACAAAATGAAGAGCTATTGAAATTAAAAGCAGATTTAGAAGAAGTAATCGAGTTGACACAAGATCTTATTAAAAGTCAAGATGGTGATTCCAAAGTGACTAGTACTCATGGTTCTAGTAATGATGATGATGTTACATCGTCACTGTTGGCGGCTGAAGAAGCTGAAGCTGGTGAAAGGTCTTACTCAAGTTGGCAAGTTGGAGAGAAGTGCTTGGCCAAATGGAGATCTGATGGAATGTAAGTACATGCATGTATTAATATTAAGCTGAATAATAGTTATTACTAGATGTGTGTGACTCTTTACTGAGTTGTTTCTTCAAAGTGATACACTGAAGCATATCATCCGATCTATACTATGAGTGTTTCATTTGGATCTCACTCAATTTCAGTCAGTCTGTTCAATTGTATCAGTGAGTCACAGATTTGTTGATCTTAGCCCCATTTCGGAAGATCCGAATAAGCTAAATGATACACTAAGATTACAGGATATGCTTCAGTTCATACTATGAAGGGGATATATTTTTTTTTAATTATAAAACTATGTCATGTTAGGTATATTTTATAATTAGTTATTTTTTATATATGTGTGTATACATTTTGTCCAAGTTTCATAAAGGACTGTTCAAACTGACGCGAATCCTGCGCAACTGGTATTTGGATGTGAATAGAAATTCCCATAGAAATAAGAATCAGTAGAAGTGCCGTAGCGTATGAAAAAGTTTACTGGCCTGCTAATGACACTTCTATATATTCTTATTTCTGTGGGTGTCCCACCACGCGAGTGGGATTCAGCCAGAGTGAATGGTCCTTAAGTTTTGGTGATTCAAATGATATGATATTTGAATCAGTGTTATTCATCTCTGGACTGATGCAGGCACAAATGATCCATTCACAACAATGACACACATATGTCAGGGCTAATTATTACATAGGTGTTACATATTAAGGGATACTCACAGGAACTTACAGCGGATGTAGTGTGATTTTCCTCATATTATGAACAAACAGTCTTCAAATGTATTTTTGGTAGATAATAATTATAAGCGTTACATTGAGTAGAAAGCATTTGTTATCTATTGCAATCCCAAAGCAATTATTGGAATTACTCTATTATTTTTCTGGATATGTATTAGTAATTGAAGTAAATTGAAAGTGAGTTTAATTCCACTTTGTTTAGTTGTTTTCAGTTTAGGTAGGAACAAGCTCCTGGAAAATGTTATAAATGCACCATTAGCTATGAGCTTAAAAAAAGGGAATAAACAGATACCAATTCTCCAAACAAGAAGACGCACATGCATCAGCTTAAAGCTGCTACAGTATGCGCAATATAATTTGGCAGCTCTGAACTTCGCGCCTAACACTGCACAGTAGAAAACTTATACGAAAATGTGGATTCGCGCAGCGCGAAATGACACTGATAGCTAACTTCCTAGCCGCCAAGTTATTAAGTGCGATCTGTAGTGTGATCCACATTTAATAATAATAATAATATTGCAGGCTTAAATTACCCAATTGTCTGATAACAAAAAATTATTGCATTCTTAGGAATTGCCTTTGATAGGGTATGGCATGAAGGTGTACTCAGCAAAATTAAGAAATGCCTCCCTCACAGCTACTTTGAACTTCTAAAGTCATATCTGTCTGGAAGACTTTTTCAAGTAAAGGAGTCAGGAGAAACATCTAATGTCCACGAGATTAAAGCAGGAGTCCCGCAGGGATCCGTTTTGGGTCCTTTTCTTTATACCCTATTCACAGCAGATTTGCCAGATGTGGACGGAGTGACCACTGCTACGTTCGCAGATGACACCGCTTTAATGGCATGTGATAGAGACAAAGTAGCAGCTTCACAAAGTCTACAAAGAGGTCCAGATGAGGTGTCCAATTGGATGTCAAGATGGAAAATTAAAGCCAGTGCCACGAAATTCTTGCATGTTACATTTACACTTAAGAAAGGAGATTGTCCACCAGTTCATTTAGGAGACAAAACCCTGCCTCATACACAACATGCTAAGTATCTAGGCCAGTAGTTCCCAAACTTATTTTTCTCGTGGACCACTTTCAAAATTTTACTGGTTTCGGTGGACCCCCTGCTGCTACATTTCTACCACATTCTTAAAGTCGCCAAAAAATAAAAATTGTGTCACTTCTGAGTTCTGTCCCTATATTTCGATATGTAAAATAAAAACGAAAAATGGTACATTTTATATCACTTTATTTATTAAAAGAATAGAATTACAAGAAAAAAATATTAATGTAATATAGGTTCAGGTCATAATTTTAATTAATGGGAAGGATGTATCTGATGGAGTGTCAGCAAACGATCAATGTTTGGCTTTATTTTTGTGAGCAATAACCGCAAATCCCCCCGCTCTGTGATGTTTAATTTGCACCTTTTTTTTGTTAAGAGGTTTGTAACGGCACTAAAACTCCTTTCGACAAGATATGACGAGGGAAAAGCTATTAAAAATTTCCTTGCGATTTCCCACAGTCCAGGATATTTTTCGGGTATTTCTGCTTGCAGCCAAAATGTTGGGTAGCCTTTTCTAAATTTCACCTTCAGCTCCTCATTAGTGCTTAGCTCGAGCAGCTCCTCTTGTAATACAACATTGGCCACTTCCGTTTCATCAAATGGATTTATTATCCATGGTGGTATATCCATCGTCAGTATATCTTCAAACCTGGTTTTGAAGTCATCATGCAGGGCACTTAAATGTTGACTGTAGGTATGGATATCCTCATCAATACATTCTACCTGCGACAAGTTTGGAAATTGAGAGAATTCGCGCCGACTAATGTTTTGCTTCATAAATTTCAATTTCCCAAGAAAAGCCGAAATTATCCCCTTTGTTTTTATTAAATTCAGGCTGTCCCCTTGTAACTGCAAGTTAATATCATTAAATTTTTTAAACAAATCTGTCGAATACGCAATGTCTGCTTTGAATTTGATCAAGTTTTCTTTTAAATCTGGATCTCTACTTTCTAAGAACTCTAATATGGAATCGAAAACAGAGTAAAATCTCGTTAAGCATGCACCTTTCGACAACCAGCGTACTTCAGTATGTAAGAGCAGTCGTTGGAAGTCTTCATCATTTTCGTCGCACAATTGAGCAAATAAACGTGTATTTAATGCATTGCTTCTGATTTTGTTGACAGCTTTTATTACAAAATGAAGAGATTGGTTCAACCTGTCACTTAAATGTTTTGCCACAAGATGTTGTCGGTGGATTACGCAATGAATAGCTGTAAGTCCTGGTATAATTCTTTTGAGATGACTTATAAACCCACGATATCGCCCGACCATTGCAGGAGCTCCGTCTGTTGCCACTGAAATAATGTTTGTAAATGGGATCGATTTTTCCGTAAAAAAATTACTCAGGACATTAAATATTGATTCGCCTTTAGTGTCAGTCTCCAAAGTTCTGGCAAATAGCAATTCTTCGTGAATTTCTTCCTCAACAATAAATCGGACATATGCCAATAGTAATGCTTCATTACTGGGTAACGTTGACTCGTCCAGTTTTATAGAAAAATGAGTTTTTTGCAGATGATTGCACAAAAAGCTTTCGATATCAGAGCTCATTTCATCAATGCGTCTTTGTACAGTATTGTTACTTAATGGAATTCTTTTTAGTACGTCAAATGGAGATTTGTGCAAAACAGTTTTTAAAACCTCTTCAACAGCGGGTAAAATTAATTGTTCTCCGATAGTGTGCGGTTTTCCAGATTTTGCTATAATTAATGAGATATTGTAAGATGCCCGCAAGCCATCATCGTTACTTTGAGATGTTGAAGCGAACATACTGTGCATGGTGGGTCTCATTCCATATTTTTCTTTCAATGTTTGAAAATATTTTAAATCTTTACCTATTTTATCAGTATGACACCTTTTTAGATGATCTTCGAGCTTTGATGGTTTCATAGAGTCATTGCTCAAAACTTTGTTGCATAATAGGCACATGGGCAATTGTTTGTCTGCCTCTGATGGAACAAAACCATATTTCAAATAATCGACACTATATTGTCGACATTTTTTCTTTGCTGTAGCCATGTTTCGTGTCAGTTACCTTACCTGTAAAAAAAATGTTTTAGTAACCAAGTTTTTTTCTGAATATAGGTATCACACCGCAGCCTTTGTCAGCACGCGGAAATAGAATTACGGCTTGTAAAGGGACCAACTAATAAACCGCTGAGACAAATACAAACGTTTTCACAAAACGGTATCAATTTTAAAGTACATAATTTACCACTAATTTTTAATAGTATAAATAAAAATTAGTGTACTCAGTATCGAATACTGATCATATTTGTGTAGGAAAAAATAAACGTCGAAATCCCAAAATTGTCCATAAAAACGATAACTAACATTTTATTAAATCAATGAGTTCACGCGCTCCGTGTATTTGCGTATTTTTTGTCTGCGGCTTCATTGTTAAAACGTGACAAACAGGCATCGAAGTTCAAGCCCCGCCCTTTTCCCGTCGCCCGCGCACCGCTCGCTCTTTCCGAAAAGGAATAGTTTTGATAAAATAGTTACTTCAAAATCAATTTAACATGATTATGAAATTACTGTTTTATAAAATTAGTAGTTATTTGCAAGAAAAATTACAAAATTAATTGCTCTGCAATATTGCTTATTCGGCCTTTTTAGAGAGGCAGTGCTTCTCTCGTGAAAAAACAATTGAATAAAACGTGCTGTGTTTGTCTTCAAATCGAAAGAGGACAATTAAAATATCTGTAAGTTACTAAGTTACCTATCTATACAGGCCGTTGTGATCAACCGACTAGTACACGTAAACAAAATACTTAAGTACTATAACAAAAAAAGGTAGGTTACTTACTTTTCTCCGGCACTAGCAAACACAGATATAAATTTTCTCACAACTTTTTTCCAAATTCCGCCTTGTTTTCGAAATTCCGGAAACAAATGAATGCGTTTGGTTGCCTTTGGCATCAAGTATTTATAGTGTTGATCAAGTTCATGTCTGAACAAGCATTAAGCATTGTCGGGCGGATAGCGCTTTGCAAGTCTGTACACGAAATTGTACGTAATATCGAATACACAAGTTTGGACAAGTAACAGTCGCTTGCCTTATTAAAATATTATCTGCTTAGATAGGTACTTAAAACAATGTAGGTAGGCCCTTATAAAAACTATGCTTACATTTTTGCTCTTTACTATCAAAAGCAGATAAATTTTCGTGGACCCCCATTAACATCTTATGGACCCCCATTTTTTGTTCACGCCTACGTAGACCCAGCAAGTCTCCCGTGGACCCCTGGGGGTCCACCTGGACCACTTTGGGAATCACTGATCTAGGCTTACACCTAGACCGCAGACTGACATGGAGACAACACATTAAAGCTAAGAGAGAGGAGTTGTAACTGCACCATCAGTAAACAGTTTCAAAAACAGATATGATAATATCTCCAAGCACAACGATGCACACGCATCAGCTTAAAGAGCTGCTAGTGTGTTCCAATAATAATAATAATAAACAAATATCAAATATAAGTCACTGCTATGGCTACTGGGACGGAATAGCAAGCTCTCCATAGATAATAAGTTGCTTATATATAAATCTATTATAAAACCCGTATGGATGTACGGAATACAACTGTGGGGTAGCACTAGCAAGTCAAATCTATCCATAATACAAAGACTACAAAACATTATCTTGCGCACCATAGCAAATGTCCCATGGTTTGTGACGAATTCTGAGATCCATGGAGAGCTACATATGAACACAGTAATAGAAGAGATAAGGTCTACTGCTGATAACTACCAAAAACGGCTGTCCTCACATCCAAATGAGTTGGCAGCTAACCTGATGACCCAAAGCTATAATAATCGCCTCAAAAGGCACGACATCTTAAAACTAAACCAGAGAATGGAATAATCTGTAGGCGGTGTTCTCAGTGGAGAATACCCGCGGCATGTCAACTACATTGAACAACCCATCCGCTCAAAATCGAAAGACTGATCGCAGATTTAATACAAAAAAAAAAAAAAAAATCTTTGGAAAACACATTAAGCCATTGGCCCTGGTTCCCACATGGTGTTTAAAGGAACTACATCATGGTGTTCATGCATAGTCTGTTGTTATTGTTCATGAAACCCACACTATAGATACTAGATATATAAAGTGTTGTTTAACATTTGCATCAAATTTTCTAGATTCTATGAAGCTGTCATTGAAGAGATTGGTCCTGAAAATTTTAAAGTGAAATTTGATGGATATACTACCTTAGAAGCTGTGGCTGTTAGTGATATCAAAGCGTTAGGAGCGGGGACCAAGAGGCCATTAGGAGGAGACGATAGCAAGTAAGTTTTTCAACTTAATTACTACATGCATCTTATGTTTGAATCTTTGTCCATGCTTTTTTTTCTAGTTGCGTCCTTAACTTACCTTGGGAGCCTAGGGTAATGGTACTTGATTTGGACACACTTATTACAATGACGTGATTGCCTGTTGACCTCTGTAACCCGTTTTACAAGGAATTTATGTACCTTCGAATGTCTAGATTGACCGGACTATAGTTGCCACTGTTAGATTTTATCAGACTGCCTAAAGGCATTCTGACACAGCCCAAGGACTGTCATCTATCTATCCTAAGCACGGAAGGACTCGAAATAGAAAATGCCACAAAATGGCGGCACAATCCGATATGGGTCTCCCCTCGCCATTGCTTAACACTTGCATTTGCTACGGATACGATCCGCACTCGGCTGTCGCTATCATATCTGAATGAATACAACACATCATTCAGTCATAAGATTGAAAATATAGGCTGTGAAATATAAATCACTAGCTGTTTCCCGCAGCTCCGCCTGCGTCAAAAAGTAGCCTATGTTTGACCCCGGGTCTTCAACTATATTCATACCAAATTTCATCAAAATCCATTCAGCGGTTTGGCCTTGAAAGTGTAACAGAAAGACAGACTTTCGAATTTATAATATTAGTATGGATAGGATGGATTAACTACTAATTGATGTTTCGAACATCTTCAATGTTTTGGTGTTACATCCATTGAAAATATCTGCAAAGCTGTTTGAAATTTGCTTCCCCTCTTAGGTTTTTTATTTTCCTTCCAAAATTTTAGAAAACAAATTAAATTGATAGAAATAGATAGCAAATGGTAGATGATAAAAAGAAATTCATTGCATAATGGACTCAGTCCATATTATTATTATCTATTGTAGTATATACAAGTATAGTGCAGTCAATAGTTATGTTGACATGAAGAGAAGGAGTAAGTTGTGCAAATGATATTGTGTATGAACACAAGGAGCCTAAAACCATGTAAAGTGGGGGAAAAAGCAAGAAAGTGGAGCAGTCAATAAGCTGTTGGATGCAACAGGAGACATGTTTCCCTCAGCTTATACTTCAGACCCTAGGGTACACTTTTAATCATGGTCTTCACCAAATTTTACCCCTTAAATATGCAGATAAAATAAAAAACAAATCGCAAGTAATATAATCTCATCTTTGGGCAGTATTAGAAATTATACAATGTAATTAACATTGTTTTATTACATTTCAGACATGGTAAGGGCTACAGCAGGGAATATTTAAAGAAAAAGAAACAGAAAAAACAACAAAGATTTAAACAAATTGAGGAAGAGAGAGAAAGTGAGAAGAATAAATGGTTGTCTTTTCACTCCAAAGCTTCCAAAAAGGCCGGAGTAAAAGCAAAGAGTATATTTGCCTCGCCTGACAACTTGACTGGAAGAGTTGGCATTGGAACTTGCGGAATATCTGGAAGACCCATGACTGAATATACTCCTGGAGAAAAATGGAAGAAAGGTGCTTAACATAATGAAGTTACGTGATAATTAAGTTAATTTAATGTGTTAAGTACCCAGAAACTGATACCTATGTATTGTAAAATAGTAAAATTACACCACAGAGTAAATAATATTATATAGAGAAGACAAAGTTCTATACAAAGCACTAAATTATGCACTCACAGAAGTGTAGCTTATCTGAAAACTAGTAAAGCCTGTACATATATTACAAACCTTCTAGTTTTCACTGTGATAAGTACATGCGAGATGCGCATCATTCGCAGAATGTTGTAAGAACCTCTTCTTCTGAAGGTAATATTATTTATTTTGATCTCACAGCCTCATCTATATTGCAAAAAATAAGTTGGGGCTGAGCTACATGTATGTATTAAATTAATGGTTATACATTCAACCATTAATTTAAATTTGCTAGTTTTAAATACGCAAAAGCTACGAAAGTTTACGTACAAGTAAAAGTTGATAGCAATGTTTGACACACCATTGTAAATTAAAATTATATCTTGTATATGATTATTTTTTAAATCAAACGAACGAGTGAGGAAGCGAGATGGCGCAATACAAGCTTCAAGGCGACATCTTGCTTGCTCACTCGTTTTTGCCCTGCTTTAAGAGATGGTACAATATAATACAAAATATCTTTTGCCCACGCACAGAAACAAATAATTGTACAATTACAAAAGCTTAAACATATGGAGCAAATGCACAGCTGCGCCGCTCTAAGTCGTGACGCAGCGCTGCGTGGCGCAACGTATTCTGGATTCTCACAATGTAATAAGTATCTCTCTTTTCGCTTTGTCGCTATATAAAAATGCGCATTGTCGCGCCTCGTCTCGTCTCGGTGTGAACAGACGCCCTGAGAACGAGAATATTACTTTGGTACGGTACTGCAATTAATGTAAATATTGTAATATGAATATACCTAATTTGTAAGGATTTTGCTTTAATATTGCTAAATTAATGAGTGCATTCTGTGTATCTAGTGTTTCTGTGTATCTTCGGATTATAAAACAATACATTATTTTGAGTTTATTAGTTATTTTATTAACGAAATTGTCTTAACCCAGATAGACCGACCGACCTATATATGGGATTTGTAAAATAAAAAATTCTACCTACATTACTTGATGATTTAAATGTAAGTTACATACATTTTTAGAAACATTATTAGTTGCCAGTTGATAAAATGTACAAATAACTTTGTGGATCGTATAGTTTTTCTTCTTTTTTGTCAAGTGAATAAATTTAAATTGTCAATTGTAAAACATGTCTTCAAATAGGTCAGCTAAGGTAAGATGCTAACTAATATTTTTTAAATCTTATATTAAAAATAAAAACTACAAAACATAACCAATTAATATTGCAAACAAAGTTTTAGTAATTTTGTTTTCTGCATCTTTTATATCATCATTAATTTCTTAATCCCATATGTGGGTCCGTCGGCATAAGATGGCACAACCTTAGTACTTAAATTAAAAAAAAAAAAACTGGTTGATGTAATTTCAACAAATATCATTACATTGCATACCCTTTTAATCAAAACATAGTATATTGTAATGAATGTGGTCCAATATTTAACATTTAATCCACCAAATTACCCTAGCGTCTTACTGTGGAAGGTTCTGGAGAAGAGCGTAATATTTCCAAAATTTGATTACCTACTAGGTTCTAACTTACGGGGGCTACATTCTCATACAATAAACTGCAATAAAAAGTTACTGAAATTAAAAAAATCATGATATTTTTTTAAAATGTTTTGCATGATGTGTATCATGAACTCCCATACTAAAAATATTTTTAAATTACTAAAAGACCTTTTTTTTAAATTAAAGTCAACAATTTTGCTTTAAAACGTAGATTAAACTTATTTTTATTGATAACAAATGTTGTACTAATATTTTATTGATTCATTCAAAACGTTTTATAGAAAAAGTAAAACGGAGCGCTAGTGCCGACCGACCCATATATGGGATGTCATTTTCCAGCTTTTCCAGAAAAGTTAATTTTTTTTTACTATTTTTCCTAAGGTAAGGGGCATTATAAAACAAATACAAAAAAATTGCATCTTTCTGCATAGAAAAAAGTTTCAGGCTTATCTGGGTTAAAGGTCATTGACCGACCCAACTACGGCCAGGCTACCGTCTCTTCAGAAACCATCGTAATAATCTGGTGACACGAAATGGCAAAACAAAGATGGTCGGTGGCGGTGGTGTTGCTATATATTTGCGTAGTGATATTCCTGCCTAAATTATCACCATATCCGCTCCAGGTGCTCCATAACATCTATTTCTTAGTATTAATCATCATACGAAAATTATTCTTGGTGTCTATTATAGCCCATTACTTCATGTCAACTATTTCAATTCTTTCGAATCTCTTTTAACCAAACTTAGGACTGATTTTGACCATACAATCCTGATGAGGGACTTTAACACTTGTCTTGTCAAAAATGATTCTGGCTCTAAACAACTACTTTCTACACTCCCTCGACTTACATGTTCTGCCTCTTGATCCTACCCACTTTCCTCATAATGGTCCTCCTTCATTACTTGACCTGATAATAACCTCGTTCGCCCAAATTATGTTCTACTTACGGTCAATTTACGGCCCCTTGTTTCTCTGCACGTGACCTCGTATACGCTTCGTTTAGATTGCGAACCCCAAAAGTTATTAAGGGGAGTGATTGGGAAGTGCTGCTCTCTGATCCTGATGTGAACTTAAAGGTTTCAGCTTTCAATTCGACTCTCCTTACTTTAGTTGATGAGCATGCCCCAATGCAGCAGGTGCGAGTAAAGCACTTTCCCGCTCTCTGGTTGACCGACGACATTAAGAAACTCATGGCTAGAAGAGACAAAGCAAAAATTAAATTGCGCCGTAGTCCGTGTGACAACAACCGTAACAATTTCATCTTCGTAACCTCTGCAGCAAGCGATGCAGGGACGCTAAACGTAAGCATGTCTACGACAGTATTAAAAACTGTCCTCCCGATAAATCATGGAAGTTTTTGCGTGGTATTGATGTGGGGTAACAGAATGCGGATGTAAATTCGTGTAGCTTTGATATTAATCAGTTAAATTAAACATTTCTGGCCGCCGGCACTGAATTTTACAGATGAAAGTAAGCGTGCTACTCTTCTAATCTTGCGGCCAAACCAACTCCTGACTGTCCAAGTTTTGTTTTAGCTTCAATCTCAGCGGAGGAGGTGATTGAGATTGTTGGAAAGCTCAAGTCGGGTGCAGTTGGTAATGATGGAATCTCGTTGGACATGATAAAACCTATTATTTCAATTATTGCTCCTCATATTGCATCTACCTATTATCAATTTTTCCATTAACTCTGGTATCTTAGATTAATAATTGGTCTCCGCGGCGCTACGATTAGATACCGCGCTGTGAAGAAAAATCAGTTTCCAAAATGCGGCAAGGTTTTGGGAAAGTGTGTGTAAAACAATGTGCAAAGACGCACACTAGCGTCGATTATGGTGTTGCCAGCTACTTTACTGGTGCCCGACCAATGGAAAAAATATTAATTGCTGTGGTCTTGTTACGGATTATAAATTGTAGCTCAAAAATGCTTTAAAATGAAATTAAAATAAAACTGGCAAAATGTGAGTCGGCTCGCGTGGAGAGGGTTCTGTACGATGTTTTTTTTTCTCTATTTGAACCTCCTAAACTTATAGGTTTTCCTGTAATTTATGCATTGAAATTCTGGAAGCGATAGTTTCGGAGCTAAGATAGAAGAAATAGTTAATTTTTGTCTACTCTATTTAATACTAGCTGTTTCCCGCAGCTCCGCCTGCGGTATATAGCCTATGTTACTCAGGGTGAATGTAGTATATTAAGTGTAGATAATGATTTCTTATGTTTTCGCGATTGTTATTCATCAAATTAAACTATTTTAATACGGTTTTATCGCGTTTATTACTTATTTATTTACACCTGACGTTTCAAAAACTTTACAGCGTTCATTGTCGCAGGCAGACTAAGTTAACATTTTTCTTTGATGTCTTATGATTACAAACTACCGCCTGAAATTTTTATTGGGAACTATTCCGATTCACGCAGTATTGGCTCACAGTATCTAAGGGTCTTGTTAGCGATGGTTTCAATTGATTTACGAATCAATCATATTTAGGGTACATATCGAAATGTCAGTCACAATTTAATTACATGTCAGTGAGTTTTTTAGTCCTAACTCGTTCGTGGGCCACACCGCACGGCTCCTACGACATTGTACGCGTTCACGTGAATAAAGAAAGTTTTCTGGTATTTTGTGTGTTTTCTTCGACATCAAGATCGTCACCTTCTACAAAGTGGTCTTCGAGCCGGATCAGAATGTTCCATACACCGCGCGCGACGAAACAACAAGAAGAAACACAGAAAATGGCATCCGCCATTTTGCGTACCGCTGCCGTACGTGAGAAATGTGTTAATGATGGAAGCATAAAATCAGAGCCTGTGGCGCAGAATGCTCACACGATTGTTGAAAAACCCACTAAATCTTGCGTATCAAAAGCTTCCGGGAGCAAGGGTTCACATAAGTCGTCGGCTTCAAAAGAAGCAAAACGGAAACAATTGGTTTTAGAGGCTGCAAAACAGAAAGCTCTCATCAAAATGGACCTTATAGATAAAACCCTGGAAGCGAACCTAGCAGCACTTAGCGACGAGGAAGACCCAGATGCATACAGTTCACAAATCGGAAGGGATAACGAACTTTCTCGAAGCCATGTGGCAGATTGGATAGATGAACAAATCAACCATCGAGTCGAACCACCAGAAGAGCAGCGAGCCCCCGAGTATGGTATTCACACGGGCAACCTGCAGCCCGCTGAGCCAGCGTCAACCCCCGTGCAGCCACGCCACGTAGCTGCCACCGCCGTCGCCGCCGCCGAGCCGGCGCTGCCAGTTCCTGGCGGCACTATCGAGACGCTCAACAGCACGGTTCAACTATTGGCTGGTGCACTCAAAGATCTGTCCGCAGCAAGTGCTCACAATGTACCAAACGCAAGCTTGCTTAGCCGCATCAGTACGCCTAAAGACCTGCCCGAATTTTCTGGTGATCAGTTGGAATGGCTTCAATTTAAACAAGCCTACGAGGAATCTTCAGAAATATGCAAATTCACTGAGAAAGAAAACCTGTGGCGGCTGCGTAAATGTTTACGAGGAGCCGCTAAGGATGCTGTCTCCGCTTTGTTCATCAGCGCCACGTCTCCAGATAAAGTGATGTCGACGTTAGAGCTACGTTTTGGAAACCCAGACAGCATCATCTCCCGCATCCTCCAGGACATTAAGAAACTTCAACCGTTACAAATTGAATACCACAGAGATATCGTCACGTTTGCAGTAAAAATACAAAATTTTGTGGAAGCAGTGAAGGCAGTTGGTCGCGAAGAATACTTGCAAGGCGTCAACATAGTTTCGATTATCTTGAGCAAGCTCCCAACTGTGTTAATTTCTAAATGGTCGGACTACAGCTACATCCTTATTAAAGAAGGGCAAAAGCCGAGATTACTCATCCTATCAGATTTCTTGAACGATGAGGCCGTAAAGATTTCTACAACTGCCAACACCCTGCTTACTACTTTACGACAGGATTCCTACAAAAATAAGTCAAGTGACCACTCAACTACACGATCCCATACAGTCTTAGTACAAGCCGAAGATGGAAAAGCCCAGTGCCAATATTGCAAGAAAGCTGTGCATAAGTTAACAGATTGCAAACAATTTAAGAAATCACTGCGCAAAACTAGATGGCAATATATAAAAAATAGTGGCTTGTGTTTCAAGTGTCTGCTGTGTAAACATGAGAAAAACTCGTGCGCAGCCCCAGCGTGCGATAAGGACGGATGCGGCCAGGCGCATCACCGCTTACTGCATTACGTAACGAGGAGCCCGGTAATGCCTGTCCCGGCGACAGCATCGGGTACACATGCACCGGGTGTTGCAAGCGCTACGACGAACGGACAGTTGAAGCGCGAGCCCGTAGCTACGAGTGTTCAAGAAACTTTAACGTTTATAGACTCAAGTGATCGAGTGTTGTTAAAGGTGGTTTCAGTGCGTATACATGGACCTAACGGTGTCGTAAATTGTACAGCTATGTTCGATGACGGTTCTTCAGTAAGTTTAATATCAAAATCACTGGCCGCGCGCGCGGGCCTCGGTGGCCGCCGCAGCACGCTGCGAGTGCGTGGTGCGTTTGATAACGGCGAGATGGTATGTGACTCCACTATCGTAAACGTAAACATTGCAGGTATGGACAATAAGGTACATAACATAAATATGCGTTGTGTAGATAATTTAGACTTACCATTGCAAACTTTATCTATTTTAAATTGTGTTAATTATTCCCACTTGAAAGATATTAATAATTACCTATGTAAATCTGATGTAAAACCCGAAATTTTAATTGGACAGGATAATCATTATTTGTTGTTGCCTTCTCAAATAAAATTAGGTAAATCTAATGAGCCGTCCGCTATACTCACTCCCTTGGGCTGGTGCGTACACGGTAGAATGTGCGTGCCGCGGGGCGTCCGTCCGCCTAACGTCGCAGCCAACTTGTTTATCGATGCTAACGATAATGACGTTTTACGTGAAATCCACGAGGACGTCCAGAGTTCTTTGGTTATTGATTCATTAGGGGTGTCGTGTAAGCCACGCCCGAATGCTGAGGAGGCGCGCGCCACCGCGCTGCTGGAGGCGTCGGCGACGCTGGTGCGGGGCCGCTGGCGCGTGCGGCTGCCGTGGCGGGACGAGCGCTGCCGCCTGCCGGACTCCTACTCCAGCGCGCACACCAGGATGGAAGGTATCGAGAGGAAAATGGGTAAGAATGTTGGATTTGCTAAAAGGTATCGGGAACGGGTAAAACATCTGTTAGAGAATGATTACGCTAAGGAGCTATTATTACCGGAAACCACGCCGAGGACGTGGTACTTGCCGCATTTTGGAGTTGACAACCCCCACAAGGAGAAGCTTCGCCTGGTATTTGATTCTGCTTGTAAGGTGAATGGTTATTCTCTTAATGACTATTTACTGACAGGGCCGGACCTGCTGTCGTCGCTTTTTGGTATATTACTGCGCTTTAGAGAAAATAAAATTGCAGTAACAGGCGATATAAAGGACATGTTTTTGAGGATTAAAATACATGAGGAAGACCAGGATGCTCTTCGATTTTTGTGGAGGAACAGTCCTACTGAGGACGTGAAGACGTACGTAATGACGTCACTAATATTTGGGGCGAATTGTTCGCTATTTATAGCCCAGTTTATAAAAAATAAAAATGCTCTAAGGCTATCTTCAGAGTATCCAGCGGCCGCCATCGATGCCATCTGCAAGTCGCATTACATGGATGATTACATCGACAGCATCGACGATGAGGCAGCGGCCGTGGACATGGTCAGGTACGTCAGTGCTATCCACACAGCAGGCGGTTTTGAGATACGGAACTGGACCAGCAATAGTGTTGCTGTTCTCAACAGCCTGCCAAAGGAATCCCTCGGCAGCGCTGCTGTAAAGTTCAAGGTCGGTCAGCAGTTCGAAAGTGAGAGAACTTTAGGCATGAAGTGGTATCCTGCAGACGATACTTTAGGGTTTGATATGTCTTTAAAGAGAATTCCAGAAGGCATTCTAAAGGGAGACGAAAGGCCGACAAAACGCGTTATGCTCAAAGTTATTATGTCAGTGTTTGACGTCCTAGGATTTTTGTCACCTTTTACCATTCAGGGACGGATCATGCTGCAGGATACTTGGAGGCTAAATATAGGATGGGATCACACTATTCCCGATAATATTTTTTGTAAGTGGCGCAAGTGGATAGACTTGCTTAAAGTAATTAGCGACATACGCATTCCTAGATGCTACAAAGCTACAAAATCAGTTGGATCGACAAAAGACAACCAAAAGGAAGCTAAACCGAAGCAGGCGAACGGAACCTTGGACCCTTGTGGCGACCTTCCGTCTACTACGCCGCCTGTATCGTCTCCAGTCCCCCCGCGCACCGCGCCTGCGGCTGATTTAACCGCTACGCAGGGGTCTACGCGCGGCTACGATGTTTTAGCGGTTGCTACGAACTCGGTGAGTGCTACGAGTGCTAGGAAGATGTTTACTCCAGGCTATAGCAACTTACAGTTACATATGTTTTGTGACGCTAGCATGCAGGCAATGTGTACGACTTCATTCTGGCGCTGGGAAAATAATAATGATAAATACGTTAGTTTTATCGCTAGTAAGTGCAAAGTCATGCCCGTGAAAGCCTTGACAATGCCTAGGGCTGAACTGCAGGCTTGTTTGTTAGCTGCGAGATTGGCTAGTACTATTGGAAAGGAGCATCGTCTTAGCCCCGCGCGTAGGTATTTTTGGTGCGATTCCACTACGGCGCTTCAATGGATTCGCAACAATACGCGCACATATAAAGCGTTTGAGGCGAATCGCTTAGGTGAGATTGACGAGTTGACCCAGGTCGAGGAGTGGAGGTACATTCCCACTAAATTAAATATTGCTGATTTAGCGACAAGGGATAATTTAGATGGGGCGATAAAAGAAGAATGGTTTACGGGCCCAAGGTTTCTATACTGCGATGAGTCTGAGTGGCCGTTAGACATAGCTCGCTCAAACCCTGATAAGGACATGACGGCGGAGTGCGTCGCAGTCGTACAAGCGGTGACTCCGGATTTACCTGTGCCTGATCCACTACGCTTCTCATCCTGGCTACGTTTGTTGCGGGCCACGGCTACAGTTCTCAAGTTTATAGCTAACTGTAGAAATCGTCGTAGAGAATCGATTGATTGCGACATTATGGAGACAGCAGAGCGGCTTTTGATTAGACGGGCGCAGGGTGAGTCATTTGCTGACGAGATTTCTGCAATAAAGTGCGGTAAGCCGGTGCATCGGACTAGCAGGTTGCATTCTTTGTCACCGTATTTGGATAATTACGGATTACTCAGGGCTGGCGGTCGCATTGACGCGGCCTGTGATGTGGGCTTGGAAGCCAAGAGGCCTGTTATACTGGATGGTCGAAATCCCATTTCAAGACTTATCGTGCGGCACTACCATATAAAGGCAGCTCACGGAAACCAAGAGACTGTGGTAAACGAATTGAGGCAGCGATATTGGTTGCTGAGACTTAGACCAACCGTTAAGTCAGTCGTCTCCAGATGCATGCTGTGCAGGATCCGCAAGAGTAGGCCGCAGGTTCCCCGAATGGGTGACTTGCCAGAAGCTCGCGTCGCGCATCATCAGCGTCCTTTCTCCCATTGTGGGCTGGACTTGTTCGGGCCGATGGAAGTTACCGTTGGCAGACGAAGAGAAAAAAGGTACGGCGTGTTATTTACCTGCCTGACAGTGCGCGCCATTCACATCGAGGTAGTTCCTTCCCTGACATCAGATTCTTTAATTATGGCACTGCGAAGGATGGCAGCTAGGCGCGGTTGGCCACATCACCTTTATTCTGACAACGGTACAAATCTCAGAGGCGCCGACACGGAATTAAAAAGATCAATGCAGAAATTGGACATTGAAAAATTGAAAGCTGAAGGCGTGAACAATGCCATGGAGTGGAGCTTCATTCCTGCTGCAAGTCCACACTGGGCGGGAGCCTGGGAGAGGCTCATTCGGAGCGTAAAGACATCATTGAAGGTGGTTCTGACTGAGCGTGCACCCCGCGACGAGGTTTTGAACACGCTGTTGGCTGAGGTCGAAAATATAGTCAATAGCCGTCCCTTGATGCACGTCTCGGTTGATCCCGGTGAGATTGAGTATCTTACACCTAATCACTTTCTTCTAGGTACCTCATCAAATCTGCCAGTTATAGGTGAATTTGATAACTCAGACTTGTCTCTGCGAAAGCACTGGCGTACCGCGCAGAGACTGACCGATATGTATTGGCAGAGATGGGTAAAGGAAGTTTTGCCCGATCTCATACCCAGAGCTAAATGGCGCGACGAACAGAAATCGTTGCAGGTAGGTAACCTTGTTGTCGTGGGGGACCCTAACTCTCCGCGGAATGCTTGGTCAAGGGGACTAGTCACTCGCGTTTTCCCAGGTAAAGACGGTCGCACTAGGATGGTTGAAGTGCGCACGGCGGCTGGGACGTTACGGCGGGCGGCGGCTCGTGTTGCACCTATTTTCCTCGATGATGAGTGCTGCGTCAGCACTAGGGAGGGGAGTGTTAGCGATGGTTTCAATTGATTTACGAATCAATCATATTTAGGGTACATATCGAAATGTCAGTCACAATTTAATTACATGTCAGTGAGTTTTTTAGTCCTAACTCGTTCGTGGGCCACACCGCACGGCTCCTACGACATTGTACGCGTTCACGTGAATAAAGAAAGTTTTCTGGTATTTTGTGTGTTTTCTTCGACATCAAGATCGTCACCTTCTACAGGTCTTATAGTCTGCTTCCGAGTTTGCGATTTTATTAAGTTAATGACTGGGTCCCAAGCTGGCGGTACCTGCCATCCATCCTCTCTATTAAAATTAGGATGTTTTTTAATTTCAATAGCTTCACGTAACATCCTTGGAATGAATCTGTTTTCCTTTGCAAGGACTTGAGGATTATCAAAACGCATATAGTGGTTGGGTTTGTCTAGAGCATGTTCACAGACTGCAGACTTGGTTGAGCGTCTATTTTTCATGTCAGCAATATGTTCTTTTATACGAGTATTAATGCTTCTTTTTGTTTGCCCAATGTATGATAAACCACAACCGCAGTCAATTTTATAAACTCCGCATCTTGCAATAGGATATTGGATTTTACAGGTCTTAAAAATTGGTTTATTTTCTTATGCGGCCATGAACGCTGTAAAGTTTTTGAAACGTCAGGTGTAAATAAATAAGTAATAAACGCGATAAAACCGTATTAAAATAGTTTAATTTAATATTAGTGTAGATTTCTAATAAAGGATCCTAAATTGCAACAAGAACTTTCATTTGATTTATTAATACACAGTAATTAATTTGCATAGTAGTAGGGTACAGTGTGATAAACGTTACTTTTAATTTTCTATTTAGCTTGGAGCTAATTAGTTACTGACCCCTTTTTAGCTGTGGCCCGGGTTTAAATACAAATAAATAAATACTTGACATACACATACATACATATTATGTAGTGTTGCCGGAAAATCGATTACACATCGAATAATAATCGATTCTTTGATCGTTGAAAATATAATCTAAGGTATCGATAGTGATAAAGTATCGATATTGATACTTTCGATAATATATTTCTGTAAGTACAATATTTTTTTCTGTATGAGTTGAATGACGATGATTTGTGTAATGCCCGCTATATACTCCTGCCGCCGAGTTCCGGTATATCTGTATAGTACCGGTACCATAAATACTTGGTATTTCAATTGATCGACTATTTTTGATAAATTGTAAAAAATCAATACTAGAGATTACTTACATCGATAATATTGATACATAATCGATACTATAGTAACCCATCGCCCTGTAAGAGAATCTCGCGGATGCTTGCCCGCGCGTTATCGATACACGCCAGAGTAGTGCTAATACCCGCCGCTAGGTGGCTGCCGCAAGCGCGCCAACATGCGAGTGGCACGGCAGTAGTCCGCCGTCCGATACCGACGCGAAAGCATTAATCTACGCGTGTCTCCGTATCGCGCGCCCCTTTTTGTATGCCGCGCATTGACACTCACTATTGTAAAACCGGAGTAATTTACTCACGAATGTACCGTATTAGTTGTTGTTAATAAACAGTGTACGTAACTACGGTTTCATTCCGAACCCTACCTCATATATGGCGCACCAACGTGTTTTTGTGCAGTGTTACTGTTAGGCATAGAAAGTGATCAGTGGTAAAACAGTGAAAATGCCGATTACTAGAAGTAGAGCGGCAAGTTTGACGCGCAGGGAAGATGCTGCAGAAGAAGCATTTCAACACCCCTCGCGGTCGACATCGCCGATGGCCGCCGCCCATTTTTCTCAAGAAGGCGACGACGCTTTCTCACCGCTACGAGCTGACGCGAATGAAAATACGATAGCAAATACCACTTTTTCCGGAGAAAACGTGGCTTCGATCATCGCGTCCCTCCAACGCTCTCAAACCGAAGCGTTCAAAGAGCTGCTGGAGTCCGTTGCGCGGGCTAACTCCACTCTAGCATCGGAACCGCTGTCAGGTCTGTCGACCCTGGCGCGCTGCAAGGCGACCTTTTCCGGCCGACCGAAGGAGTCGGTCGAGGCATTTATAGATGCCATAGAAGCGTACAGCCAAAGTGCTCAGGTGACGGATTCCAACATCCTACGCGGATTATCATACATCTTTAAAGAAGAAGCCGCCACATGGTGGAAAGGCATCAAAGACACGGTTTCATCGTGGCAGGAAGTAAAAGATAATTTGATTAGTGCCTATGGCGACCGCCGGCCGCCACACCGTATTTATATCGAAATTTTCTCAAAGTCTCAACAACAAGAAAATACCGATATTTTCGTGGCACGTATCCGCGCATTGCTAGCCAGACTACCAAAAGGAGATATATCCGTATCAGCTCAACTGGACATGACATATGGGCTGCTAAATAGTAGAATAAGGAAAAGAATTAGAAGAGAGGAATTCTCGACGTTTTCCCAGCTATTGAGACGTACTCGGATGGTCGAGGATGCATTTGAAGAAGAACAAAAACCTAATATTACGCCACCTGCTCCGGCTACCTCTGTGCCGGCCTCCACGGAACGGGCGAACGCGAGAACGCGAGCGCCGCTTACCGCAGGCAACTCGACACCCGCGCGTACCGGTATGCCGCGTTCGCCTACACCGCTGCCGTCTACGGCGTCGCCGGCACCGACACCGCCTTCTTCCGCCGTGCCCACTGGTACAACAGCGAAGAAGAGTCGCCCGACCTGTGTTTATTGTGAACGTTTTGGACACACCCGGGACCAGTGCATTACATACAACCTGACATTAGTGAAATGAAACAAACATTTTACTCTGTGTGTGATAATACGGCCAAAGTGATTATTAGTGACGAACCCAATATAAAAATGCAAAGGGGTTGTGCAGTACCGCGTACGCATTTGTTACAAAAGGGTTGTTACACGTTTGATCGTCAAGAAAATTATAATGGGTTTTTTTCTGCAAACAATTTAACCTGTAAAAATAACTATAATTATAACGATAACGTAAACAATTACTGTTCTTGTAAAAATTATTATAGGAATTGTGAAAATAATTCTCGTAACTGTAAAAATAGTAATTTTAATCTTAAAAACAATTTTCTTAATTGGAACCATGACATATGTAGTGGAGATTTTTCACGTGAGCCTGCGAGACCCTCTACAGCGCGCGATTTAAGGCCTATCTTTAAAATTAAAATTTTAGGGTTCCACGGTACCGCGTTGATTGACACGGCCGCCAAGCATTGCATTGCGGGCCACACGCTATATGCTCTTCTCCTCCGTCAGGGTCACCCCCTACGCTCCTCAACGCGCGAAATTAAACTGGCCGATGGTGTAGTACGCGCCATGGATGTACTCACTACCACTCTAGATGTATGTTTAGAAACTAAAATTATTACGATCCCTTTCTTGATTTTTCCGGAATCTACAAATAACGAAACCTTATTAGGCATCGATTTTATAACTAATGCTGGTATCGTCATCGATTTTCTTGAGGAAATGTGGTTTTTCAGTGGTGATGATAAGGTAAAGTATAGCCTTTGTTTTGAACCCACCTCTCGTGCTGTGTCTTGCGCGTCCACTGACGTACTCCGAGCAGATGAAGGTTCTCATCTCAATCAATCTGAACGACAGGCACTTGCTGACGTCATCACTAGGCACGCCCACGTTTTTGAAGCAGGGGGAGGTCCAACACCTTATGCGGAACACCGCATTGATACTGGTGATCACCCGCCCATAGCAGTCCCCCCCTATCGCCTTAATCCCGCGAAAAAGGAGCTGATGGAGAGGGAAATCGATAAGATGTTGCAGGAAGACATTATAGAGGAGTGTGAATCAGCCTGGTCTTCACCAGCACTACTGGTACCTAAGGCTAATGGTGATGTACGGTTTTGCGTCGACTACAGGCGCTTAAACGCCATCACCAAAGCTGATGCCTACCCAATGCCACGCATTGACGAATTGATTCAGAGCACAAAGCGAGACTGCTACATGAGCACCTTGGACCTTCGTTCTTCTTATTGGCAGGTCAGCGTAAAAGAGACAGACAGAGACAAAACATCGTTCTCATGCTGCCTGGGAACTTTCAGGTTCAAAAGGATGCCCTTCGGACTCCGAAACGCACCTGCTACGTTTTAGCGTCTTATAGACCGTCTACGCTCCTGCTCTGCACTAAAAGATGTGACAATTTTAGCGTACCTTGATGATCTTTTAATAATTTCTGAGGGTTATCAACGTCATCTGAATGACCTTGAGGCAGTTTTCAAACGCCTGGCCGAATTCAATCTCCACGTCAACAGGGAGAAGTGCTCGTTTGCCCGAGAGAGTGTCAAATACCTCGGCCACGTGATTACACAAGAAGGCGTGTCCACCGACCCTGGAAAGGTGAGTGCTGTACTCGAAATGAAGGAACCAGGTAACTTAAAGCACCTGAAAACTTTTCTACAAACCTGTTCTTGGTTTCGTAAATTCATACCGAATTTCTCGAAGGTAGCGGAGCCTCTGACACAATTAACCAGGAAAAACAAAACATGGTCTTGGGGCTCAGAACAGTCTCAAGCTTTCAACGAACTGAAACGCTTGCTGACAACTGCTCCAATACTGGTACAAGCCGATTTTAGTCGTCCCTTTATCCTGCGTACCGACGCAAGTAACTACGCCTTAGGCGCAGTTTTACTACAAGGCGACGGCAATCAGGAAAAGCCCATTGAATATGCCAGCCGTCTCCTCAACTCAGCTGAGCGCAACTATTCTACCACGGAACGAGAGGCGCTCGCCGTGGTGTGGGCGGTGGAACGATTCCGGCCTTACCTAGACGGACAACCAGTTATTATTGGCAGCGATCACCAGCCCCTTCGTTGGCTGTTGTCCTTAAAGTCACCAGCAGGCAGATTGGTCCGTTGGGCCCTTAAGCTCCAGTCCTTTGATATTCAATTCCAATATACACCAGGTAAG
This sequence comes from Euzophera pinguis, assembly GCA_947363495.1. Taxonomy (NCBI): domain Eukaryota; kingdom Metazoa; phylum Arthropoda; class Insecta; order Lepidoptera; family Pyralidae; genus Euzophera; species Euzophera pinguis. The sequence continues at coordinate 9,570,451 of OX376155.1, forward strand.
GCAAATGTTGTGGCGGATACGCTTAGCAGACCAGTTTGTGCCAACGATTCTCGTGAAAACTGTGGCGTCTGCTCTATCATATGCGATTTGCCCGCAAAAAGTCCTAGCCAAATTCGCTCAGAACAGACTGCGGATCCTGAAGTGGAAAAGATTATCAAAGAGCTCGAGGGACCTGACGATATCGAAGCTCAGAGATGGCTAGAAAGGGGTTACCTAATGGATCAAGGTGTCTTGTATCGTTTTAATCCCGATTCCGATAGTGAGTCTCCTCAATTAGTAATTCCCGCTGGTCAAATAACTGATGTTCTCAAGGAGCTTCACGATTCTCCAACAGCTGGCCATCCAGGTATCGATAGAACTTACCAGAAGGTAGCGCAATTATATTATTTTACAGGCATGCGGAGAATAATCACTGATTATGTCAAAGCCTGCATCGACTGCCAACGCTATAAGGTGTCCAATGCCAAACCTCCTGGCTTACTTCAGACACCAGTTATGAATCAACGCAACGAGGTTTTGGCCATGGATTTATTTGGTCCATTACCACCAGGAGATCAGGGGGAGCGATGGATTCTTCTCGTTGACTACAGCTACTCGTTGGACTGAGTTGTATGCCCTCAAAGAAGCTACTGCAGAAGCCTGTGCTCATACCCTCATAGAGGAATATTTCTTGAGATTCGGCTTGCCGCGCAGGATTATCTCCGACAATGGAGTACAATTTGTCTCAGCTGTAATGCAACAATGTTTGACAACTCTGGGTATCAAACAGAATTTTATCCCTCTATACCACCCCGAGGCGAATCCAGCCGAACGGAAAAATCGCGATTTAAAGGCGTTGCTATCCCAGATGGTAGCGGATAATCATACGACCTGGTCAAAACATCTTGCAGTAATACGCTATTGTCTCAATAGCGCTAACTGCCGAACAACTGGCAAAACACCAGCGTATCTCATGTTTGGCAGGGAGATGAGATCCCCTATAGAAGTGATACACGATCTCCGTTCGATTCTGGATAAGGATAATTTCGTACCCCAGATTACTCCCTACCTTAGAAACTTTTTAAACTCGTTATCAGCTATAAGAGAACGCGCTGAGTTAGCTCAGGATAAAACAAAAGAATACGCGGATCGCTCTCGCCGTCCAGCGCAAACGTTTCAAGAGGGAGACCTTGTCCTTCTAAAATCCCGTGTGCTCAGTAATAGCTCAAAGAAGGTAACAGGCAAATTTGTGCCTAAACGAGATGGCCCTTATCGGATCGTAAAGGTTATATCTCCAACCACCTATTCTATCTCACCAGTCGATAACGTTCAAAACATCTTAGGAAAATATCATGCACAAGATTTGACTCCTTATATTGGTTCTGACGACTCTCTTCCGAAACCCGTCGTTCCAAAAAGAAAACGGGGACGACCAACTAAGGTTAATCAAGACAAATCGGGGAATTTTGATAAATCGTTAGATAAAACTGATACATTGCCAGTCCAGGAGCGAGGGCGTTCTCCCGGACTTGAGGGGGAGTGTATAGTAACCCATCGCCCTGTAAGAGAATCTCGCGGATGCTTGCCCGCGCGTTATCGATACACGCCAGAGTAGTGCTAATACCCGCCGCTAGGTGGCTGCCGCAAGCGCGCCAACATGCGAGTGGCACGGCAGTAGTCCGCCGTCCGATACCGACGCGAAAGCATTAATCTACGCGTGTCTCCGTATCGCGCGCCCCTTTTTGTATGCCGCGCATTGACACTCACTATTGTAAAACCGGAGTAATTTACTCACGAATGTACCGTATTAGTTGTTGTTAATAAACAGTGTACGTAACTACGGTTTCATTCCGAACCCTACCTCATAATACACAATTGATACCCTAGATCAGTGATTCCCAAAGTGGTCCAGGTGGACCCCCAGGGGTCCACGGGAGACTTGCTGGGGGTCTACGTAGGCGTGAACAAAAAATGGGGGTCCATAAGATGTTAATGGGGGTCCACGAAAATTTATCTGCTTTTGATAGTAAAGAGCAAAAATGTAAGCATAGTTTTTATAAGGGCCTACCTACATTGTTTTAAGTACCTATCTAAGCAGATAATATTTTAATAAGGCAAGCGACTGTTACTTGTCCAAACTTGTGTATTCGATATTACGTACAATTTCGTGTACAGACTTGCAAAGCGCTATCCGCCCGACAATGCTTAATGCTTGTTCAGACATGAACTTGATCAACACTATAAATACTTGATGCCAAAGGCAACCAAACGCATTCATTTGTTTCCGGAATTTCGAAAACAAGGCGGAATTTGGAAAAAAGTTGTGAGAAAATTTATATCTGTGTTTGCTAGTGCCGGAGAAAAGTAAGTAACCTACCTTTTTTTGTTATAGTACTTAAGTATTTTGTTTACGTGTACTAGTCGGTTGATCACAACGGCCTGTATAGATAGGTAACTTAGTAACTTACAGATATTTTAATTGTCCTCTTTCGATTTGAAGACAAACACAGCACGTTTTATTCAATTGTTTTTTCACGAGAGAAGCACTGCCTCTCTAAAAAGGCCGAATAAGCAATATTGCAGAGCAATTAATTTTGTAATTTTTCTTGCAAATAACTACTAATTTTATAAAACAGTAATTTCATAATCATGTTAAATTGATTTTGAAGTAACTATTTTATCAAAACTATTCCTTTTCGGAAAGAGCGAGCGGTGCGCGGGCGACGGGAAAAGGGCGGGGCTTGAACTTCGATGCCTGTTTGTCACGTTTTAACAATGAAGCCGCAGACAAAAAATATGCAAATACACGGAGCGCGTGAACTCATTGATTTAATAAAATGTTAGTTATCGTTTTTATGGACAATTTTGGGATTTCGACGTTTATTTTTTCCTACACAAATATGATCAGTATTCGATACTGAGTACACTAATTTTTAATTATACTATTAAAAATTAGTGGTAAATTATGTACTTTAAAATTGATACCGTTTTGTGAAAACGTTTGTATTTGTCTCAGCGGTTTATTAGTTGGTCCCTTTACAAGCCGTAATTCTATTTCCGCGTGCTGACAAAGGCTGCGGTGTGATACCTATATTCAGAAAAAAACTTGGTTACTAAAACATTTTTTTTACAGGTAAGGTAACTGACACGAAACATGGCTACAGCAAAGAAAAAATGTCGACAATATAGTGTCGATTATTTGAAATATGGTTTTGTTCCATCAGAGGCAGACAAACAATTGCCCATGTGCCTATTATGCAACAAAGTTTTGAGCAATGACTCTATGAAACCATCAAAGCTCGAAGATCATCTAAAAAGGTGTCATACTGATAAAATAGGTAAAGATTTAAAATATTTTCAAACATTGAAAGAAAAATATGGAAAGAGACCCACCATGCACAGTATGTTCGCTTCAACATCTCAAAGTAACGATGATGGCTTGCGGGCATCTTACAATATCTCATTACTTATAGCAAAATCTGGAAAACCGCACACTATCGGAGAACAATTAATTTTACCCGCTGTTGAAGAGGTTTTAAAAACTGTTTTGCACAAATCTCCATTTGACGTACTAAAAAGAATTCCATTAAGTAACAATACTGTACAAAGACGCATTGATGAAATGAGCTCTGATATCGAAAGCTTTTTGTGCAATCATCTGCAAAAAACTCATTTTTCTATACAACTGGACGAGTCAACGTTACCCAGTAATGAAGCATTACTATTGGCATATGTCCGATTTATTGTTGAGGAAGAAATTCACGAAGAATTGCTATTTGCCAGAACTTTGGAGACTGACACTAAAGGCGAATCAATATTTAATGTCCTGAGTATTTTTTTTACGGAAAAATCGATCCCATTTACAAACATTATTTCAGTGGCAACAGACGGAGCTCCTGCAATGGTCGGGCGATATCGTGGGTTTATAAGTCATCTCAAAAGAATTATACCAGGACTTACAGCTATTCATTGCGTAATCCACCGACAACATCTTGTGGCAAAACATTTAAGTGACAGGTTGAACCAATCTCTTCATTTTGTAATAAAAGCTGTCAACAAAATCAGAAGCAATGCATTGAATACACGTTTATTTGCTCAATTGTGCGACGAAAATGATGAAGACTTCCAACGACTGCTCTTACATACTGAAGTACGCTGGTTGTCGAAAGGTGCATGCTTAACGAGATTTTACTCTGTTTTCGATTCCATATTAGAGTTCTTAGAAAGTAGAGATCCAGATTTAAAAGAAAACTTGATCAAATTCAAAGCAGACATTGCGTATTTGACAGATTTGTTTAAAAAAATTAATGATATTAACTTGCAGTTACAAGGGGACAGCCTGAATTTAATAAAAACAAAGGGGATAATTTCGGCTTTTCTTGGGAAATTGAAATTTATGAAGCAAAACATTAGTCGGCGCGAATTCTCTCAATTTCCAAACTTGTCGCAGGTAGAATGTTTTGATGAGGATATCCATACCTACAGTCAACATTTAAGTGCCCTGCATGATGACTTCAAAACCAGGTTTGAAGATATACTGACGATGGATATACCACCATGGATAATAAATCCATTTGATGAAACGGAAGTGGCCAATGTTGTATTACAAGAGGAGCTGCTCGAGCTAAGCACTAATGAGGAGCTGAAGGTGAAATTTAGAAAAGGCTACCCAACATTTTGGCTGCAAGCAGAAATACCCGAAAAATATCCTGGACTGTGGGAAATCGCAAGGAAATTTTTAATAGCTTTTCCCTCGTCATATCTTGTCGAAAGGAGTTTTAGTGCCGTTACAAACCTCTTAACAAAAAAAAGGAGCAAATTAAACATCACAGAGCGGGGGGATTTACGGTTATTGCTCACAAAAATAAAGCCAAACATTGATCGTTTGCTGACACTCCATCAGATACATCCTTCCCATTAATTAAAATTATGACCTGAACCTATATTACCTTAATATTTTTTTCTTGTAATTCTATTCTTTTAATAAATAAAGTGATATAAAATGTACCATTTTTCGTTTTTATTTTACATATCGAAATATAGGGACAGAACTCAGAAGTGACACAATTTTTATTTTTTGGCGACTTTAAGAATGTGGTAGAAATGTAGCAGCAGGGGGTCCACCGAAACCAGTAAAATTTTGAAAGTGGTCCACGAGAAAAATAAGTTTGGGAACTACTGCCCTAGATTATTAAAAAAAAAACGAAATCGATTATTCTATTATCCGGCAACACTATCCGTAGGGACGGGGTATCAACTACCCAAAGGCCACATTTAGAATGTTGGTGGGCGTAAAGGTGGAAAATTGAGTATGGTTTCTTCGATTTTCGCCCACTCCCTCGGCCGGCTTGTATGGTCTGCGCGGGAAGAGAAGCAGCTAGTACATTCCACGTTTTTACTTTTCTCCCAGACCAGCATTGAAGAAATAAGATGCCACAGACAGACAGATAAAATTGAAGTGAAACTTATAACATCCCTCTGTTGGTGTCGGGAGTTAAAAAACAAAATATCCAAATAATAAAAATCGAAACCTCGGGGAATTTGAGATTTTTTTAACACATTGAGCACTGAGCGGTACTTCGCGCCATATTTTAGGGTTTTATTTTTTTCATTTCGAAATTATACAATACTAACTATTGCCCGCGGCTCCGCCCGCGGTTTCAAACACAGGATTACGAACAGAGCAAGCTCTGTAGATGGCAATATTAAACCAAATTATGGCCTCGACAGTAAGTAAACTTGTAAGCTTTAATTGCAAAAACGTAAAACGATCTGTTGATAGTGTAAGACAGTTGTGTCTCACTTTGGATATTATAGCTCTGCAAGAAACTTGGCTATTGCCAAACGAGCTCACTTTCCTGCAAAGTATCGATGGGAACTTCAGCGCGACTGGTACTTCCGCAATGGATATCTCGGTGGGTATACTGCGAGGCCGGCCCTACGTCGGGGTAGCCCTGCTGTGGAGGAGTGCGGTTTTCGCCAATGTGTCTGTGCTGCCATGTGATAGTGCTTCGTTATGTGCTATAAAATTTGTGACAGGGGAACATCCCATTATAGTGATATGTGTGTATATGCCTACGGATACCACTGCTAATTTACTGGAATTCACAGACTGTCTAGGTAAAATAAGTACTCTGGTAGATGAATATGGCAGTGAATCTATTTATGTACTGGGTGATTTTAATTCTCACCCGGGTGAGTTATTTCATGATGAGCTCACAGACTTTTGTCATGAATAAAACTGGTTTTGTGCAGATGTAAATAAGCTTGGATTGTTATCAGATACACCTTTATATGTGATGTTCATAGGTGTAGGCGATTGCTAGATCACTGTATTGTATCACAATATGTTATGAGAAAGGTGTATGTTAAACATAATGTAACATGGTCCGATTACTTTCCTCTGATACTGGAGTGTGACTTAAAGTTATACGTATATCACCTAAGATAATCAAAAAGAGTTAGCTGCTAATCGCACTGTAGTGTGGGGGAAAAGATGCAGTGAACAGATATCTCTGTATAGGAAAAACTTTTGTGCTCAAGGTCTTGATGAGGTTTGTGACAAAATAGATTTATGTTTGCGAGGCATAATATTTAAATCCGGAAATTACTCTTAATAACTTTTTAAGAAAACTTTTCCTAATAATTAAACTAATCGGTATTGGCAAATTGAACGAATCGACACGACACACCCAACAATCCAACCAATATTTAAATCCGAAAATTGCTCCTATAAACTTTTTAAGTGTTGTTAATAAAACTTTTTCTATTAACTAAACTAATTCTTAAAAGGTACCACAGTACCTATTAAGTATTAAATTAAGAAACTGAAGGAATCGACCGACACACACAACAATAAGACCAATATTTATTTTCTGGAAAAACAAACAACCAAGAATCTTCGCGAAGACCAACAATAAAACATAACCACTTACTCTTATTATTTCCGTACAACAAACTATATAGAGTTTAATTTTATGGTGGCGCCATCTGTTGATGGATACATTTCAATATGTTTTATATATTTTTTTAATATAAGCAACGCCATCTAATGTCGTATAAACAAACAATTAAATATAGGCAGCGCCATCTATTGACGAACAGCCAAACAATTAAATATATGAATATATGGCAGCGCCATTTTCTTTTAACAAATAGCCAAACAAATTTTCATACATATTTTCTTCTTTTATTGCAACAATTTCGGGACTGAATTTTGGAAAAAAGTAGCCATGTTTGACCCTGGGTCTCTAAATATATCCATACCAAATTTCAACAAATTCCGTTCAGCGGTTTGGCCGTGAAAGCGTAACAGGCAGACAGACAGACTTTCGCATTTATATTAGTATGGATTTAGTGATGGTATGTAATACCAGTATCTTTCTTATTTCTTTTAGTATTATTCTTACACAGTTTGACTACGCAAACTGCCATTTTGCTTCTGCTTTTACATTAAATGTTAAATTTATCTAGACGTCCAACTCACTCATCGGTTGCGGCGTGACTGACGCGGGTATGCCGCGAGTACGGCGTAGTTTTAGTTGCCGCATTTTCTAGTACGCCGACGGTATCTAGTCGAGCGCGTGAGACCAATTATTAATTTATGCTACTTATAAATATTCTACATAAATACTTAGATACATACATAGTTTTCATCTTTTCTTTTATGTATGTTTATGTAGGTATGTATATGTATAGTTATGAATACTGCATGTAAATCTATGTATGATTATTTAGCAGTAAGTGTTTTTTTTTCTCTTATTATATTTTTAAGATAATTCGCGCCGCACATAATCTTTTCTGTTTTTCCTAATGGTTGACTGGGAGAGAATGCTTTTAGCATTAAGTCCGCCAATTGTAGTAAAAAGGTATTTTTTTACTTGTGGTTACAATAAAGATTTATAAATAAATAAATAAATAGTCATATAAGAAAATAATAATACATATTAAATGTCTACAACAAATTTAATAGCTCAAAGCTAGGTTCAATTAAGAATCGGAGTAGAATTTCAAAACACGAGATTTGAAGGAGGGAAGAGAAGGAGACAATTTAATGTCACAAGGTAGGGAGTTCCACCGTTTACACGATTTGACAGAGAAATAAAAGTACATGCAGACAGTCGGTCGAACGTAGAACATTCCTCATTTTGGAAGCCGGTTAATTAAAATGGTTTATTTTTTCGACATATCCAGTAAAAATTAAGAAAAGCGTAACTATCAAGCACTTATCGATCCACTTATCTAAACGACTGTTAAAACATCGCCCACCACTAGTGAGTGTACGAAATACGAATAACTCCACAGCGTAGGAGGTATTATACCTATAAGCACGAGGGGATATAGTGTAAACAAATCGCGTGTTCACCTAATTGTTTACAAAATATAACAAAATTAGGAGTATGTATAGGATTGATTTCATTGTTGTAATCATTACAGCGTTCAGACGATTGTCGATTAATTTTAAAGTGCAATTCTTTCGCCGCACATATCTACTTAGTGTGTTTATAAGTTTGACAGCCCATGGAATTGACTTTATCAGACATGAAAACTAGCTCTCCCCTCTTTTAGTCCAGATTGAAACCAACTGGATTTCAAGATATGGCAACTTTTGGAGGAGAAAGTCTGTGTTAAACCTTATCAGAATTTTCAATCTCTCCGAGCGTCTTTGGCTAAAGCAGGAGAAATAGATGTATATATGGTTCGAGCTGCGATTGATGATTGGCCGCGTTTATTAAGGGCATGTATTCAAAATAGAGGGTAGGCATTTTGAATAATGTTAATAAAATTGTATTCTAAATTAAATTACCTTTCATTTTATAGATAATTTCTATGTAAGTAATTATCAAAATTAAGTGTGTCATCTATACACCGTGAATAGTGACTCCATTCATGCAACTGAACAACTTCAACTATCGGCATGACCTGGTCGCAAGCGAAGCGCGTGGCCCAGGACCGATCGGAATGGCGAAACACTGTGGACGCCCTCTGAGAGCCTTAGGACACTATGTCAAGTAAGTCAATAATATAATCCCTATCTAATTATTCGTCTCTATCAAATCTTGAGCAGAATATACATACTTACTCCCATAATGCCTATCCTCTTTGAACTAAACTTTTAGAGCTAGATCTTATACTAACAAGGTTACTGGCCAAATTTTTACAGTGTGCTTACTACGTGAAACTAAACCACTTTAAAAAAAAACTATCTGAAAACCGACAAAAAAATTTCAACGTCCCATACAAAATCAAATCAGCTGATCACAAAATTTGTATGGGAGGTTGAAAATTTTTTGACAATTTTCACATAGGTTTCTTATTGAAAGTGGTTAAATTTCACGTACTAAAATGTCCCCGTCGGGAGAGACTATAAATTATGTAAACAAATGTTCAGAGGTGCGAACCTTCATTTGAATGAAAGAAAAAATAGTATTTTTTGACATGTTAAGAGAAAACTTAAATTTAAGAATGGTTTTAGATGATCCTGTTAACCGCCGCAGCCACCCGCGTGTATTTACTACAAATTTACACATCCATATCTAATCGATTAGATTAGTTGTATTATTTTTCACTCATTTATTTGTTTCAAAAGTGACAAGATCACCAAATGAAAATGGCGGACTAAATATTTACATTCACTGAGCTGGACTTGTTCCTGTACCATGCTTTATTAAATTTGCTAGTAGTTTCAAAATAACCCTGTATATTGTTGCCTCCTATTGTTCTTCTTATATTCAAATTTGCGTCCATTACCCCCTATGTTTGAAATGTATGACATATATGTCGAATGAAAATAATTTCACATCAAACAAAAACCCTTCGAAATCGAACGAAAATTATTCGACATCGAAGAAAAATCATTCGACTCGCCGATTTTGCGCCATTCACATCTTCCTGTTTATATTCCTATAAATTGCTCATTTCAGCCTTTCTTGACAGTATTAAATTGTTTAACCTGATTTCTTTTAGTATATTTTCTGCCTTCTGCCATGCAAAATTTATAAGTTCTTACTAAAATCTGTCTGTTTGTCTGTCTGCTGCGCTTTTACGGCTAAACCGCTGGACCGATTTTGATGAAATTTTGGTATGGAAATAGTTAAAGACTCAGGGTCGCAACGTAACCTACGTTTACAACTCAACCATTGAAATATTAAGTTAAGATATTCTGATGCCGAAAGCATCCACATTGGTGGTGGGGTAGCAATAAAAAATAAATGTTTAAACAGGAATGTCACCTTAGTAATTTTAGGTGAAATTTTTATGAAAAACACATATATGGGTCACATTTTTCACCGCTATTTTTCTATGATTTGCGTTCTCGAGCTTTTCGCCCCATGTTATAGGACCGCACTGACTGTCCCTCAAATGATCCTAGCAGCGCTTTTGTCTTCCTCTCGTTCTTTTTATTTCTCCAGGGCACAGAATTGGTACTAACTTGTAGAATTCCATTTTTCCAATATGGTGGGGGTCACCTTGGACATCTATTTTAATTTCTTTCTAATGGTTTCTGTTATGTAATATGGTTTATCCTGTTTGTAAGTACCTAGCTATTGGTATTACCTAGATTAAAATAAATTATCACTAAAGTGATAGGTAATATATACAAGTGCTAACTACTACACGTGTTCAATATTAACCAACACAAGCCCGTCCGTCGCAAGCACGATAGAAACAATGTTACAAGTGGATAGTATCACAAACATTCGCAATTCAATTCATCTTGCCTGGCACTGTAAACAAACTAAGATATATTTCTATAAGATGATATGACCTAAGATATATTTTACAAGATGTATTAGAAGGACTTTACATTAAAGTCTCCTAATTAATAGAAGTGTATGGTTATCGACTTCTTTGTCCAAGCTTGTACTCCTAGCTTTTTTTTATTTATATCGAAAGAGAGCAATTTTAGGATAGTGTGAGAGATGTACAACGGGATTGTAAGAGTAACGAGAGAATAGTGTTCCTAGGTGATTTTAATAGATGGGTAGGCGTGAAACGTGATGCATATGAAAACGTATTAGGAGCAAATGCTCCAAATGGAGTCAAGGGAAATGAGAATGAAAATGGTACCAATGTGTCTGGAAAACAATCTTTGTGTGACAAATACTTTATTTAAGCATAAAGAAATATATATGTTTACATGGGAAAAGTGTGATCGATTTTGTGATTGTAGATCAGTGATTCCCAAAGTGGTCCAGGTGGACCCCCAGGGGTCCACGGGAGACTTGCTGGGGGTCTACGTAGGCGTGAACAAAAAATGGGGGTCCATAAGATGTTAATGGGGGTCCACGAAAATTTATCTGCTTTTGATAGTAAAGAGCAAAAATGTAAGCATAGTTTTTATAAGGGCCTACCTACATTGTTTTAAGTACCTATCTAAGCAGATAATATTTTAATAAGGCAAGCGACTGTTACTTGTCCAAACTTGTGTATTCGATATTACGTACAATTTCGTGTACAGACTTGCAAAGCGCTATCCGCCCGACAATGCTTAATGCTTGTTCAGACATGAACTTGATCAACACTATAAATACTTGATGCCAAAGGCAACCAAACGCATTCATTTGTTTCCGGAATTTCGAAAACAAGGCGGAATTTGGAAAAAAGTTGTGAGAAAATTTATATCTGTGTTTGCTAGTGCCGGAGAAAAGTAAGTAACCTACCTTTTTTTGTTATAGTACTTAAGTATTTTGTTTACGTGTACTAGTCGGTTGATCACAACGGCCTGTATAGATAGGTAACTTAGTAACTTACAGATATTTTAATTGTCCTCTTTCGATTTGAAGACAAACACAGCACGTTTTATTCAATTGTTTTTTCACGAGAGAAGCACTGCCTCTCTAAAAAGGCCGAATAAGCAATATTGCAGAGCAATTAATTTTGTAATTTTTCTTGCAAATAACTACTAATTTTATAAAACAGTAATTTCATAATCATGTTAAATTGATTTTGAAGTAACTATTTTATCAAAACTATTCCTTTTCGGAAAGAGCGAGCGGTGCGCGGGCGACGGGAAAAGGGCGGGGCTTGAACTTCGATGCCTGTTTGTCACGTTTTAACAATGAAGCCGCAGACAAAAAATACGCAAATACACGGAGCGCGTGAACTCATTGATTTAATAAAATGTTAGTTATCGTTTTTATGGACAATTTTGGGATTTCGACGTTTATTTTTTCCTACACAAATATGATCAGTATTCGATACTGAGTACACTAATTTTTATTTATACTATTAAAAATTAGTGGTAAATTATGTACTTTAAAATTGATACCGTTTTGTGAAAACGTTTGTATTTGTCTCAGCGGTTTATTAGTTGGTCCCTTTACAAGCCGTAATTCTATTTCCGCGTGCTGACAAAGGCTGCGGTGTGATACCTATATTCAGAAAAAAACTTGGTTACTAAAACATTTTTTTTACAGGTAAGGTAACTGACACGAAACATGGCTACAGCAAAGAAAAAATGTCGACAATATAGTGTCGATTATTTGAAATATGGTTTTGTTCCATCAGAGGCAGACAAACAATTGCCCATGTGCCTATTATGCAACAAAGTTTTGAGCAATGACTCTATGAAACCATCAAAGCTCGAAGATCATCTAAAAAGGTGTCATACTGATAAAATAGGTAAAGATTTAAAATATTTTCAAACATTGAAAGAAAAATATGGAAAGAGACCCACCATGCACAGTATGTTCGCTTCAACATCTCAAAGTAACGATGATGGCTTGCGGGCATCTTACAATATCTCATTACTTATAGCAAAATCTGGAAAACCGCACACTATCGGAGAACAATTAATTTTACCCGCTGTTGAAGAGGTTTTAAAAACTGTTTTGCACAAATCTCCATTTGACGTACTAAAAAGAATTCCATTAAGTAACAATACTGTACAAAGACGCATTGATGAAATGAGCTCTGATATCGAAAGCTTTTTGTGCAATCATCTGCAAAAAACTCATTTTTCTATACAACTGGACGAGTCAACGTTACCCAGTAATGAAGCATTACTATTGGCATATGTCCGATTTATTTTTGAGGAAGAAATTCACGAAGAATTGCTATTTGCCAGAACTTTGGAGACTGACACTAAAGGCGAATCAATATTTAATGTCCTGAGTAATTTTTTTACGGAAAAATCGATCCCATTTACAAACATTATTTCAGTGGCAACAGACGGAGCTCCTGCAATGGTCGGGCGATATCGTGGGTTTATAAGTCATCTCAAAAGAATTATACCAGGACTTACAGCTATTCATTGCGTAATCCACCGACAACATCTTGTGGCAAAACATTTAAGTGACAGGTTGAACCAATCTCTTCATTTTGTAATAAAAGCTGTCAACAAAATCAGAAGCAATGCATTGAATACACGTTTATTTGCTCAATTGTGCGACGAAAATGATGAAGACTTCCAACGACTGCTCTTACATACTGAAGTACGCTGGTTGTCGAAAGGTGCATGCTTAACGAGATTTTACTCTGTTTTCGATTCCATATTAGAGTTCTTAGAAAGTAGAGATCCAGATTTAAAAGAAAACTTGATCAAATTCAAAGCAGACATTGCGTATTTGACAGATTTGTTTAAAAAATTTAATGATATTAACTTGCAGTTACAAGGGGACAGCCTGAATTTAATAAAAACAAAGGGGATAATTTCGGCTTTTCTTGGGAAATTGAAATTTATGAAGCAAAACATTAGTCGGCGCGAATTCTCTCAATTTCCAAACTTGTCGCAGGTAGAATGTATTGATGAGGATATCCATACCTACAGTCAACATTTAAGTGCCCTGCATGATGACTTCAAAACCAGGTTTGAAGATATACTGACGATGGATATACCACCATGGATAATAAATCCATTTGATGAAACGGAAGTGGCCAATGTTGTATTACAAGAGGAGCTGCTCGAGCTAAGCACTAATGAGGAGCTGAAGGTGAAATTTAGAAAAGGCTACCCAACATTTTGGCTGCAAGCAGAAATACCCGAAAAATATCCTGGACTGTGGGAAATCGCAAGGAAATTTTTAATAGCTTTTCCCTCGTCATATCTTGTCGAAAGGAGTTTTAGTGCCGTTACAAACCTCTTAACAAAAAAAAGGAGCAAATTAAACATCACAGAGCGGGGGGATTTGCGGTTATTGCTCACAAAAATAAAGCCAAACATTGATCGTTTGCTGACACTCCATCAGATACATCCTTCCCATTAATTAAAATTATGACCTGAACCTATATTACCTTAATATTTTTTTCTTGTAATTCTATTCTTTTAATAAATAAAGTGATATAAAATGTACCATTTTTCGTTTTTATTTTACATATCGAAATATAGGGACAGAACTCAGAAGTGACACAATTTTTATTTTTTGGCGACTTTAAGAATGTGGTAGAAATGTAGCAGCAGGGGGTCCACCGAAACCAGTAAAATTTTGAAAGTGGTCCACGAGAAAAATAAGTTTGGGAACTACTGTTGTAGATGAAAGATTGAGGAATTATGTGATAGATACTATAGCTTACCGGAGAGCGGGTTTAAGTACAGACCACATAAATGAGATGAAAGTCAGTGTAAAAGAAGTTGTTAAGAAAAAGAAAGACAATTTTGATGAAAGACTGATCCGGGATTTTCGGAGTAATATAAAGTATTTTTAAAAATCGGTTAGACAATCTAGATATAAAACGTTCGCTACGCTAGTCTACTTAATAATGTTAGAGATAAGAATGGAGATACATATATGGAAAGGTGAGCAGTACATTTTGAATGGATGGAAGTATTCCACTTTGAAGGTTTGCTTGAAAAATATAACAATCGAGAAAGACGTGTGGAGAATGATAGACAACTTCCGGATGTAAAAGAATGTGAGGATGAAATAATGATAGACGAAGTTATGGATGGATTGAAAAAGATGAACATGGGGAAGTCTCCGGGCTATGATAGAATTACTGTCGAAATGTTGAAGACTGGACAGGTCATCGTGGTCACTCAGCTGTGACACCTCTTTAATCTGTGCTTGAAGAAAGGCGTTGTTCCAATAGATTGGTGCAAAGCCGTTATAGTACCACTTTATAAATGAAAGGGGTCACAGCAAGAGTGCAAAAACTATCGAGGCATTAGTCTTCTCAGCGTGGTCGGTAAACTGTATGCAAAAATTTTGAATGAAAAGATTGTGTAAGAGACGGAAGATAAGATCTGAGATGTACAGGCAGGATTTATGAATTCATCTTAATATTGGAAAATGTCAAAATATGTCAAACTATGATAGCTTACGTGAGATGCTTATTTCAATTGATTAGATTTTTACATGTTTTAATTAATGAATTATTACTCGTAAACTATTATTAGCCTTACGGTAGTGATAATTTTCCTTTGAAATTCATTATATATTTACTACTGGCATTAATTGTTCAGGTGTCCAAATGCAACGGTTTTCCCAGAAGGGTTTGGGGGCACTCGCCTCTGATTTATTTAACTTTTTAACTAAATATCTCGTAAACTAAACCGTTAATCGAAAAACACTCTGAGAGTACTGAAAATGTTTTTAGAGACCTAACAATACCCTACACAAATGTAAAGTAAAAAAAATAATAATTTCAACCCGCACTTTACATGTAGGAGGAAACCCTAAAAAAATATTTTTCATAATTTTATTTCACAGTTTACTCCGCGTGAGAAATATACGTAGGCATACTAAGTTTTGGCTCAGACGGACAGACGGACAGACATGACGAAACTATAAGGGTTCTTTGTGTTTACTGCGGAACCCTAAAAAGGCAGATGTCAGGAGTACCCGTAATTGAGCGTGTATGACGGGAGTGATGAGCGTAGAGGAAGAGAGGGAAGTCTGTAAGGATCGTAGCAAATGAAAATCCGTAATCTCTGCCTACCCCTACGGGAAAAAGGCGTGATGATATGTATGTATGTATGAAATAACTTTTGAACAGAATAGAATAGAAGAGGAAGACCACGACCCTCCTCCTCAGTTGCGTTCTCAGTTTACGCTTCGGAGCCTAATTCATAATTTTAGCGTGTATTCCTAGTTGCGTCGTCAGCTTACGCTTCGGAGCCGGTACGCTGTAAGTCATGCTCCAACATTTGGCGGATTGGTTATTACAATGGAGCGACTGCAGTCTGACCTCCGTAACTCTTTTATACAGGGAAACCAGACCAACAGGAACAGGACCCGAGGTGTGTTAGTGGCTAAGGCATGTGACACAGCCTCACGAGTGCTATCTATCGGAAACAACCGGGACCAACGGCTTAACGTGCCTTCGGAAGCACTAAGGAGCTCGAGATAGAAATTACTACTAAATGGCGACCAATCCAATAGAGGTCGCGTCACGCCGTCGCGCTCGACTAACGAGCTCCTCAAATGCTTAAGGTACGCTACGCTGTATATGGTAATATATATGTTCGTGAGCCCGTCTATACGTGCATATGCTCACTATACTCAGTGCTCTAGAAATTCTACCCACACAGATACCTACTAATACGTTCAAGTGCTTTTGTGAACAAGCTTCAACATAGAGATGGCAATTTTTCCGCTTCAGCTTTTTTCCACTCTAATCATCGTTCTAAATTTTGTAAGAGTGGCCAATAAATTCAAGATAATGTATATGTGTGATTTTGATTTTACCAAACTATTGTAATAAGCCGAAAATAGAGAAAGAGCCCTAAACTTGAATCCTTTTTAACAATAACGCTAGAATAAAGTCTTGTTAGACCAAATTTATAAATTGATTCTGCAGAATGAGAAATTATACGGCAATAAAAAAAAATGTTTAATGTGTTCAGTAGAGGTATTTCCTTTTCGACGCAATATGTTTTTAAAAATGTTCAATTTATAATCTTTGGTTTCGGCGTTCTTAAATCCTGGGGGAACAGAATTTCTTTATCGTTCTCAGTACTTTTTTTTCTATGCAAAATTTCTGCCATGGTTAATAAACAGACAAAAATAGACAAAGTAACTTTCGCCTTTATGAGTAGGCAGTCAAATTAAATAACTTTTTTCCCTGAAAATCTCAATCTAACTATAAAAGATGAAGCAAAGCCAAATTCTAATTTCGCACTTTCCATTTGCAATTCCCCTAAACGAATTTTGTTTTTGTTTCAGATTCTGCTAGAAATACATGCCTTCAATCTTCTTGAATAAATTATCAAATTATTCACTTACTTTTTATGAATCTAAACAACAACCTAATTCTGAAGAAAGTTGAATATCAATATGAAATATGCAAATTATAACCGGGTTTTTCGTTCAGGTAAAAATTTAAATGCAGGTACGATGACCTGGATCGTCGGAGGTGGCCAACAATTAGAATTAGAGGAGGGCGGGCGGCGCGGAGGGTGCTGGGCGGGCGGGTTGCGACGGCGGACCCGGCAGTCGACTGGCATCCCGCGCCTCGCCGCAGCGCGCCGCGGGCCGCCGAGCTCATGACTGGCGGGTATTATGCCGGCGCTCCGGGACGGCGCCCCACGTGCCGAGCCGTCGCCGTCACTGCCGACACGCCGCGTCGCGTTCCGCCCTCGATACGCCGACGACTCTAGCTCGTACACAAAACGCACGCGATCACGCGTCTCACGTCTACCGGAATGTAAATATTTATGGATGTCAGTTTTCTGTTGTTTAGATTGGCTGTGAATTTTAAGGTATGTAAGTAACGTCTGATGTTTCGATTTGTGCACGAAATTGTTAAATACCTAACGTTCATTATTACGATCGTTTCTCTGAAATAAGTAAATTATTATTAGCATGCCTCCTCGATACCGCATCGTGATTTATGGCTTTGTACATAATTTCTATAATGACGAACGGCGTACCAAGTACCCTTCTATATTTGGATCGATAGTTTACCATTAAACGAAGGCAACGTAGAACAGATTTTTCGCATTACATTACGTGATTAAAATATGACGGCGGCGGCCGCCAGCGCCAATGCGCCGCCGCCAACATGCCGATTTCATTTTCACAATACTCAACAGCAGGAACGAGTTATTAACTATTCAATTGTAAAACAAACACATATCGCTTATAGTTTGAGTTAAAACATGTTAGTCTGTAAGTTAAGTAAATAATTTATTTATTTTCAACGACAACAATTCACAATCAATTTGTACAACAGCATGCACTTTATACATACTGACCTTTAATGTTTGACCTTGCGATTGAACCTAAAAATTAAGCAACTGAATAATTTATTAGATAGATTAGATATTCTGCGAAACGTCAACTAAGTACCTATACAGCTATGGTTTAGTTAATACTTGAGCCTCGTTCGTATCTTCTCGCATTCATAATGCATGAGTTGGGTACCAAGGGATTTTCTTTGTTTTTGCCGCCACGACCCAAAATAAGGGGATAGTGACTATCAGATACGACTGTATTTTTCTTATATTTTTCTAAGTACTTACTTGACACAATACAAATAAACATAACATATTCATTGGCATCAAATCTTTAGGTGAAAATGAAACCGACCAGGCGTGTTCGCGTACATGAAGATGCTATACGTCATAGGTAATATATTAATTTATTTTAATTACTTATCAACTATTGTAGCTCTTTCGTAGCAAAACAAATTTCATTTCATGATTTCATTTTACACTTGGTTTAAAATTTTAACCCAATCTATTTTGTCCTTGCTGTTTTACTAATTTTATTTGCAATTAGTAGATACCTATAGAATTCTATGCGACCTCTAAGGCGTGAAATATTCATTACTTAATCTATATTCTCCAAATCCTTTCATTCTACTATTACTACTATTACTATTATTTCATTAATCGTGTGGCTTACACTCTACTACTCAACCTATAGGCACTGTCTATCAGCCAAATCACCGTAACTCTATATTATTTCAAATCGCCACATAATATAAAAAAAAAAACGTGGCTAGGTGAATGTTGCATGAGTTTTAAAACGATATCTTCAAGAAATTACCTTTTCCCCCTCAATTCAGATGGATAATCCTACAAATAAATCAACAACACAAAGTGCCAATAACTTTGTTGACGCTTTATGTAGCCTAAGATACAATAATTACAATAAGCACAAAGACATAGAAAAAAACATTACAGAAACACATCAACAAAAACAGTGAGTGAACTACTATATTTTATGAAAAACAATAAAGCTTATTTCTCAATAAAAAAGAAACATTGAAAATTGCAGTACGAAAAAACATCCAGTCCTAGTCATCATCATCTAGTACGCATAGCTAAGCTACCAATAATTGGGTTATAAATATGTAAGTACAATGCAATGTGCTTACAATATCGATTATTTGGCCTACATAGAATTTACAGTATATCTTTGATCAAGTGACAGCTATATTACCCATATTTTTCTTAATAACCCTCCATTAAATATTCATTTATAAATTGGATCATCCGATATAATTTATTATATTATGAAAATATCTACCACGTATTGATAAAAACGTGACAATACTTACGTAGGTAAGTAGAATTACATTGAAACAGCTATGTAGAGTTTACATAAAAAGTCTTAGTAAATAGAGTTCTCACTGTCCAATGAAAATATTCATTATGTGGTAATAATAATAATAAACACTTTATTGCACCAGAAAAATAAAATTTTGAGATACATACATGTAGACATACATAATGTTGTGCAAAGGTGGCCTTATCGCAATAGCAATCTCTTACAGGCAACCCTTGTACATATTTTAATCTAATGTTTAAGTAACTAATTTAGACTTACATTATAAATAAATTAGACTACAAAACGATTTAGTTGTTTTCATCCCTAACTTATTTTTCATGACAAAGACAGATTTCAAATTAAAAGTCCGACTAGATGAAAATGTATCATTGCATGATTAATTTAACAATGTAGAAGTAGTCTTACAATCACCTTAATTGTAATAATATTTTTGCTTTATCTGATTTAAACTTAATTTACAAAGAACTAGCAGCCCGTCTCGACTTCGTTCTAGCCCATACATATAAATAGGCTTCCTCGATAAATAGGCTATCCAACAGTGAATTTTTCAAATCGGATCAGTGCTTCCTGAAATTAGCGCGTTCAAACAAACAAATTAGTAGTTTAGTAAATTTTCAATTAGTAGTAAATTTATAATACAGTTGATATTTTTATTATATATGTATTTAAATTTTCAATTGATTAGTCTACTTGTTCATAACACCTGCATTACACAACGATTTTGTAATCCACATGGGTATAAATAACCTTTTTGAAGAAAATTGAATTTTCTTTCATTTTACATTTTATGTATTCTATGTATACAAATGGCTTGTTAACGGCTGCTATCAGCTCAAACCCGAACATGGAATCAGTAATGAACTAATTAACTCTGTAACCGCACCATTGTTTCAACAATATCGAATTCTAAAAATATCGATTTTTAAAAATTATTCAACGGTTATCATCTCTAGCAAATACTGAGTTAATAATGTACTTCATTACATACATGCCTACATTATGTTTTACTACTAACACCTAATATTATTATATCTGTGACTGATACCAACATTTACAAATAAATACATTTAATTAGTTATACTCGACAATCTACGTCAAACTACACATGACTTCATCTACCAACATTACAGGGGAGCTCCCGGATCGGACGGATCTTACTCGCTATGACGTCATTGAAAACCAATACAAAATTAATATTAGTATTAATATTGATCTAACACAATTTGAATTCGCGTACCAAATGTTCCGTGACATCAGCGATATGAAATTTTCCTGGGAATCCAAATAAAAATGTGAAAGAAAGGAAAGCTATTTATTATCTTTAACCGAAAGCCCGTTTACATTAAATATTTTTAAGGCCGTAATAGAATTAAAACTTAAAAAAAAACAAGTCTCTACCTAAATTTTTCTGCTTGCTGATAGACTGATAGACGGACAGTACAACGAAGGCTTAATAATATAGGGTCACCCTTTCAGTATTTGAAAGCATTGTTACTTACTGTTACAAGTAATCAATCACCTCAAAAAATAACGTTGCGAATTAAGTTTTTTTTTTTGTTTCGGTAATTAGACGTACATGACAGCTGACCATAAAGATACGATACTGTATGACTGACGCACGTAAGTTCGGATTACAATATTTTGCCAAACTCAAGGGATGCTTTACGTTATTAGCCTTGGAATAAAAAACTATTTAATATATATATTATCATCATCCATCCCTCCATAGCAGCCCTTATGGACATATCCTTTTTTGGACATAGGTCTCCTCAATATTATCTATCTTTAGTACCTACTTTAAAATAATTCAAACCAGTACCTAATATATATGTATAGTGTATTAAGAAATCATTCTCTAAAGAGCTGCCTGTCATAAGTGCAAAATAATCTAATCATTTACTACTCTCAGTTGGCAGGTATACTGAATCTAATAATTTATCTCTTATCTCAAATTATTAAAAGCATTGCGTAAGAATATTTATGAGTAGATTTATCCCAATGCCGTAGACCTACTCGTAGATTATCTATGCGACGGAGATACAATTTCATAAGGCTACGTCCTGCTTGAGATATAAAGTAACCAATGTACAATATTTGTGTATTTTTACAAAAATAAAAAGATAGAAGACAGTGTTTATAAAACTCTTTTATCTTACTGATTTTTCGATATGCATGGTTTATCGTTTTTGGCTTTAACGTTCATGAAGCAAAAATAATGATCTGACGTTTTTACACACTGGCCGTGCGTGCATCGCGCGTCGTCCGAAGTCAACTCTCAAAGCTTTCAAGTTAAATCAATTGGCCGCGCATTCTCCTTTTCTTTTCTTCTCATGAAAGTCGTGAACGTGACTAAGAGAGCAGAAGTCTAGCTTTAAAGAGCTAACGTCAAACAGATTGCTGGTCATAAAAATAACGTTTATTAATAGGTATAAGTAGCAGGTTTATATGAAGGAGAAAAAAAACGGAAATAAAACTTTTTTGAGGACTTCGGACTGCGGATTGTGATGCTACCGGGACAATGATGCCCAATGATGATGATAGAGTGGTATCTAAAATTTATTAATGATTCACTGATTTTCACTTTAAGCGATGTTTGTATTAATATGAAATTAGATAACGAATGATTATTAATATGTGGAATTATCTATTGATTCAGTGAAGTTTTTGTCAATGACAACTTATGTCTTGATTCTTTTTACAGGTCACTATTCTTCTGATTTTTAAAGTTTTGAAGCCTTATTCACATAAATATGAAATGATTTTTAACAAACAAATGGGCTTTCGTGGACGTTTCAAAAAACAATAATGTTTAGTCATAGTGTGGTACTCTTAGCGATATTTACTCGTAACTTTTTTACGGATGATGTTAGATTTTTCATAATAGTCGGTGTGTTTATCTCGCTTTATATCGTAGATTAGATACTTAATCAGCTTTCATCCACGTAAGCTTTGACGTCAGTACTGTGATTTAGCTCTCCCTCCGAAATTGTCATTAATAAAATGTAGCCGGAAGACACTCTATATTATCTTAAAAATATGTGGTTCAAATAAATATCAATTTCTGGTAAATTTTCTGGATAATACAAATTTCCACTGACAACAAATCTCCTAAGGTTAATGCATTAAATAGTACATTTAAATGAAATAAATGAGAAAAATTACAGCTTTCCCAAGAAGGCGGAAAGGGAATACTTTTAGCTATGTTCTAGCTCCAAAGTAATATACAATTTAATCTTTGATCATTTGCCTGTAGAGCTAAATACCAATACATAATACAATACAATGCGAAAAAATAAGAGTGACCCTTTGGCTCTCGTCTTTATTTTAGTAGAGTCCTTATCTTATTCATACTACGCAAATGGGATATAAATCGGATCAAAATAGTATTACGCTTAATACTTATCTTTTGATTCGACCCATTTAAACGTAATGAGTATCGTAATTGTAATTTTGTAAAGTGCATGTATAATAATGTATATAATTTATGTCAATCAATTAACCACGTCATTGACTCTTTAGATTATAGCAAAAAATACTTGAATTTTAAAGAATTAAAAAACTTATTAGCTAGCTACAAAACGAAAAAGGTTGACCAGTATAATGAAAATAAGATTACACAGAGTTGCAAGGGTAAAATAACATACTACTTTAAGCGTCAATATTCTCAACCCCCTATGGAAAATGTAAGGCCAGAAGCAATAACAAAAAAAACGACATTACTTAATTACTTTCCGAAAATTGAAAAATCAAAATTTTTTCGTATCTAGTGAAACGTTAAGGTCAAAAATGAAGAGAGATAAAAATAATGAGTTCAAAATTT
Source organism: Euzophera pinguis (assembly GCA_947363495.1). Classification (NCBI taxonomy): domain Eukaryota; kingdom Metazoa; phylum Arthropoda; class Insecta; order Lepidoptera; family Pyralidae; genus Euzophera; species Euzophera pinguis. The sequence continues at coordinate 9,593,707 of OX376155.1, forward strand.
TTCACCAAAATATAGCAAGTATTCTAGATAAAAAAGACATATTAGAAGTAACGCTTGAGGAACTTAAACAACAAAATAAACACCCGGATGTAATGTGTTTTTCAGAATCATTTCTAAAGGACGGGCGTGAAAAATTCGTAACTATGAATGACTACGAATTTGCTACATCATACAATAGAGATAAATGTAGAGGAGGTACATGTATTTTAGTTAAAAAGGGGTTAATTTACAATAAATTTACTTTACCAAATAAATACAAAGCACAATCTACTTTCGAAGTTTGTGGAATAGAAATACCTCTTATTAAATTGATTATTATATGTGTCTACAGAACTCCAGACTCAAACGCTATCATATTCTTGGACAAACTTAATGAATTATTACACGAACTGTCTAAGAAAAATAAACTTAAGTCCAAAGTAGTTATAATGGGTGATATAAATATCAACACACTCCAACCAAGTAAAGAAAGTAATTATCTAAATGACCTATGTAATAATTACTCTTTTAAACTCCACATTAATGTCCCCACACGAAAAAACTCATGCTTAGATCATATACTTAGTAACATAGAAAATGCATCAACTGATGTTTTACCCCTCCATCTCTCTGATCACGAAACAGCACAGATGATTAGTTTTAACATAGAAACGAACTGTACCAGGCCTAAATCATATATGATCTATAGAAGAGATTATAGTTTTGATAATATTTGCAAATTTCGTGAATGCCTCCGTGGTATCTCCTGGGCGGAGATCTATGAGGAATCAAACATAGATAACGCATTCAACCGCTTTCATGAACTTTTCTGTCTATTCTATAATCTTTGTTTCCCTAAAATAAGGATAAAAATTAATGACAATAAAAATAACAAAAGAAAATGGATTAGTCTAGGTTTGAAAATTAGTTGTAAAAGTAAAAGATTATTAAGATACCGTTACTATAAGAATAAAACTGAAATAAATAAGAAACGCTATCTAACGTACTCACATTTATTGAAAAAGTGTATCGTTAAAGCAAAAAAGAACACAAATATCGCTTTCATCGAGAAAAGTAAAAACAAAACTAAGGCTACATGGGCTGTAATAAAAAACGAAATTTCTAATAAAAATACACCGGACAATATAACTGAAATTAAAGTTAATAATCAACAATTAAATGAACCTAATGACATCGCAAATGCATTTAATAACTTTTTCATTAATCTGACTAATAATAATATGACTACTAAAAATATGACAAATAATAATTTGACATTAAATGGAAGTACCCAAACATGCTCAAATAAAACGTTACCTAATTCCTTCTTTTTAGAACTAATGTCGGAGAAGGAGGTGATAGTAGAAATCTCTTCCCTTAAAAATACTAATTCAGAAGGATATGATGGAGTTAACACAAAAATAATAAAATATTGCTGTCCTGAAATAATCACGGTGCTTACTCACCTTATAAATTTGTCCTTCTCTTCTGGCACCTTCCCGAATGCACTTAAACTTTCTTTGGTGAAACCATTATATAAGAAAGGATTACGAAATGATATGAACAACTATCGACCAATTACCCTATTATCAATATTTTCAAAAATATTTGAAAAATGTATGTTTAAACGGTTAATGAATTTTTGTAACAAATATGACATAATAAACGAAAATCAGTTTGGATTTCAAAAAAACAAGTCCACCAATCTGGCAATATACACACTAGTAAACGCAATCCTTAGTAGTTTAAATAGTAAGCACTTAACTACCGGACTTTTCTTTGATTTGTCTAAAGCGTATGATTATGTTTCACACGATAAGCTTTTAAATAAGTGTGAAAGGATTGGTATAAGGGGGACTGCTTTGCAGTGGATATCGTCATACTTAAATGATCGGTATCAAGGTGTTATGGTCAGTAATATATCAAACAATGAAATGTATTCTTGTACATCATCCTATAAAAAAGTAAACAGTGGTGTACCTCAGGGCAGTGTATTGGGTCCGTTGTTATTCTTAATATATATTAATGACATTTTCAGTATAACAAATCATAATTGTATTTTATATGCTGATGACATTTCTATAATTGTAACAACTGATGTGAAAAAACGTAATAATAGTGAAATTATTAAACATGAAAATGACATTAATAACACGGTTGACAAAATTATTAAATGGCTACATGATAACAATCTAAACATTAATCTAAATAAATCAAATTATATACAATTTAATAATTCTAAACACCCACGCTGTAATTTTACGTTAAATGTATATAAAATAAATAGAGTAACAAATACTAAATTCTTAGGAGTCATAATTAATCATGACTTAAATTGGAAGGACCAAATTGATGCCATCTGTAAGCGAACTAATCAGTTTGTATATGCGCTCAGGCAGGTCAAAAAGGCAACAGATACTAAAACGGCTATTAAATGTTACCATGCATATGTAGGGTCGGTACTGCGCTACGGTATAATGATGTGGGGCTATAGTACTGACTGGCATAAGACATTCGTAGCTCAGAAAAAATGCATAAGGGCTATATGTGAAGTACCTCCACGCACCACATGTAGACCGTTATTTGAAAAATTGGGTATTTTGACATAACCATCACTCTATATTTATGAAATATGCTTGTTCGTACATAAGAACATAAAATTATTTAAAAAGGCTGGTGATGTAAGTAATAGACTACAACGAAACCCACATAGACTAATATTAGAGAATGTATCAACATCTAAAAAATGTTCTCACAGCCCACTTAATATGTGTATTCGTATCTACAATTCTTTACCGGATAATATGATACATTTAAATACATATGAATTTAAAGACAAACTGAGCGAATGGCTATGTAAAAACACATTTTATGACATTAATGAATTTTTTGACCATGATAAGTAATTATTTTTAATTTTTTAATTTATTTCTTTGACATTGCATGTATTTCAAGGATTCAAGGACATTTTGTGTTATAAGTTTAATTAATTCAATTCAATTATGCTTGATTTAATTTAATTATGAATAGCCTAATTATTCGCATGTCATTAAATGTGACAAAACATGTGATCCAATATGTGAAAATTGTAACACCAATATACATACCATGTTTTTCGTGAATAAAGATATTATATTATTATGGTAATTAACGGTTAACGCAAGTCGCTGCATCAAACTATTCTATCCTAATTGATTGTATAAAAAGACACCAATTATTAATTAAATTATTTTACTTCAAGTGCGAGCGCCTGATGTATTTCACCAGCCTCTGACATTGTTCAAACATCAGTCTCTACATTTAAACAATTACTTATATGACATTTGTCAGTTTTTATCGTTGTTGATTGTGGAGAAAATAAAGAATGTTTTAATTTGGAATGCTAAAGTGATTTTGTTTAAGATTTGTTAGTTGTTTGTTGAATTTCAAACACTCACCTAAATATGAGTTGTCAAATGCTTGTGTACGTATTTGAATATTCCCACAAAAGCTTCCTTTTCACTTCACTTAACTTCTAGAAGATTTCTAGATGTCTTTGAATTGGGAAGCGTTTTTGATAGTATATAGAACTACTAAACATACATTGAGCTTAATACTTACAAAAAACTTTCTTATAATGTAGAGATTTATTTCTAAGAGGGGGATAACAAAAAAAAAGCGGCCGCGGCCTTCCGGCGAAAGGCCATTCAGTCTATGGGAATAAATCACTAAGTAAACGGACAACACTGGACATATTGTATACGGTGTAGATTAATTTTGACAGATTGTTGCAAAGATGTATCACAACCATATATTTTATACAGGTCATAGTCGAAAAAAGGCGGCGAGAGGTAGTTTATTTAAGTATTTTGCTTTATTAGGTAATACACTTAAAATGTTTTTATCTGGGCGTTAGTTAATTGTTGTTGTCAGTGTGCAATTTAATTTAATAATTAATGATGATGGCACATCAAGTGTATTCCATTTCAGTACCTAGCTAATCTCTTTGAAATCCGTACTTGATGAGTACAAAATGTTTAAGTTGGATCTATGTGTGTTTTTTTTTATATTATAATATTAAAGTTATATCCCGCGATGCGCTTCGCGCCCGCGGCGTGTATATACTTGCCTATAACCTTATACAAGAAGGAAGCTATCATATGGAGTAATTTTTTAAAATCCAACATTGGATCTAAAGTTAGGTTAAAGCTCAAAACAAGCTCTTCAGATTTTTTTAGTATAGATAGTACATATTTATAACCATGTACCTCTCATTTAACTTATCCGTCCTACTCGTGATAAGAAACTTAGTTCCAACTGTACAAACATCTAAATAGTAAATCTAGAAAAAGGATGCTCCGTGGCGTTGACAAATTAAAAAGACAATTACAACGCAACCTACTCCATGGCAAAAAAGTACCTACCTACTACTTATAATATAAAAAATGCCTTCAATAAACCAACACTCTTATCTCTTCAGCTTTATTATTTTAAGGAGTAACCAAAACTCCGTCAATTTAAAAGCGTGCTTCTGTAAAGTATGAATTACGTTAATTAATTGAAAACGTTATTACCCGTAGATACAAACCAGACATAGGGTTACATAAAACGATTAGATTTTAACGATATGATATGACGGATATAAGGTCGGCAAATCACCAAATATCCGCTACATATCGTTATCTCCTAAGGTATAAATTATGATCCGGCCAATTTTACGATCGGCCCACGACATAAGCTTTTATCATATTTTTTTCCAGCATCATCATATATGTTTTAAGAGAATATGCGAAATTATTCTTTTTTCTAACAGATCCTACCTGTATCTTAGCATAGTACAAAAGCTGAAAGCTTTTAAAGTACAAGGCAAATGTTTGTATCCCATCAACATTTCGTGCCATGGTTACGAAATTGCAAACATTTGATGCGCCCGCTAGGTGGATACGTACGAGGCATTGTAAAAATTTTAATTTATTAAAACTATAAAAAATACAGGTTGACACCTACCAAATCTACCAATCTAGAACACCAAACAAAATACATAACTTTGTATGTAATTTATGCATGTAATTTTTTTCTTACTTTTCACTTAACTTTTCATTAAAAGTGGTTTAGTTTTAAGTACTGCAAAAAATTCTGTATACAGTATTTTTGTATTTTTTTATATACAGATATATATATTAATAGTGTTAATAAATTGTATAGCATAATTTTTTTAGGAATTGTTTTAACTCTCAATAACGGGTCATGAAATTCTGCATTCTTCAGAATAAGTCTCAATAAAAACAATTATGAAAATATTATGTAATGACTTTATAATGACTCTGAGTTCTTCGTTGCTCAATATATTATTTATACTTAATACACAAACACACCTATTTTATTTAGATTTAATTGTCTCATTTTTACATTCTTCATTCAAATGAGAAATAAGGGCAGTTGTGATTACTACTTTATTTTAGTAAGCAGTGTGTATGTGATTCTGCGTTTTAGAGCTGTTTTGTATATCTGGTGTCGATGTTAATTTAAAGCGTATCACAAATATTCAGAATCCAAAAATTTTGTAGAGATTGAACGGTGGAGTTCTTAATTTGTACAAAAGTGAGAGTTGAGCATACAATGTGCGAGGACATTCATCAACATGATTGACTACATAAGCCACATGAGAGCTCATGATAAAGCCATAAATTCCTGAAGTTGATCGCCATGGCCAAAATAGGTCGGAACCCATCATCATCAAACTTCATTTTTAACAATGATAAAATTTAATTATATTTTTTAATGGCTCTAAACGAAGTTTATACATAATATTTACCGTATGTGTTTCCACCAACAGCTAACTGGACTATGTAAGAGCTTATGTAGTAGTGATGTAAACTACATGCTAAATATATTCCAGGAACTCTACGAAAACTGTTATATTTGTGATATATATAAAACAGTAGATAACGAATGCTTTTCATAATCTATTAAAATAAGACAATAGAATTGAAACTGAAGCGCACCGGTTAGCCAACAGTGTATAAGTACGCTGTGAGCCTGTGACTACGACTGCTCTCCCGCAAACTAGTTTAGTTTACTCGTCGTTTTGCGAAAGTGTTGCCAGGAAATGCGATAGGTATGTGTGCTAGGACGCTTCAGAAGTCATACACTTACGATATCGCCAGTAAGCAAACTAAACCTAAAACGTCGCTTACGGGAAATTTGCAACAAGAAATTTATGTAAGTGAAACTATTGATTGATTTTCAAACACATCTCATGTAATTAGGTTCAAAAGATCATAGATGGAACAGTTAGTGTGACAGGCTATCAAATCAGTGGCCAGTAAAGTAAATTAGGTGATCGACGCCGCCTCTAATCAAATGACAATGACCTGCCAGACCTTACTAATAAGTCTGTAGCTATGTGCTGTGTCAATGTACATGGAGATTACGGAATAAGCTTCAGATACTTTGCTGTAAAATGACTAAAACAGTAAATTACTTCAATTAATTTAATATAAGTATGTAACCAAAAAATTTATGAGAGCAATTTCGTTTGACATTTGGCAATACTAACAGCTGCGTTTCAGAGCTATTCAAGTTTAGAAGCGCACTGCGCTAACATCGGTGCAGGTGTTCAATTTGTTTAGAGTAAAAGTGTTTGCGATATCATTGGTTGCAGTGAGAGTAAAATTGGCGGCGACCGGCTGGCGACGCCGCGGATGTCGCTGCTCGGCAAACCGCTGAGCTACCGCGCCACGCGACGCGACGCGCGATACCGCCGCCTACAGTCCAAATTCTACAACTTCCTCGAACGGCCAAGGGGTGTAAAAGCTGTCCTTTATCATATGATTGTGTAAGTCACCCCCCAGGAACATTAACCCAATTTTGCTGTTTGTAAACAAGCCTATCTTCGTGTTTTTGAATGTTTTATTTATTGGCTACATTCTTTAACACAAAACACCTACTTTTATTGCCGATATAAAAAGTTGATATTATTTTATGAGCCAGTTTTGCTGGCAACTCAAGACATTTGTTGTATGGGACACCTTTAGTTGATTGATAAGAAAAGATGATATTGATAAAAGAGTTTATTGAGCGACTGGAAAACTTATGATAATTGATGAAAATGATAGTGAGTACGCGTCCGCGATGATAGGGCGATGAACGTGAACTGATTTGACAATTAAAAGTAATGTAAAATGCGCGGCGTGGCGAATTGCTGAGTTATACAAAAATAAGAAATTACTAAAATGTGTGGTTTGGACCATACATGCTGCCGGCCCAAAAGATGGCGATGTAAAGGTGTGCTAATGCTAAGACAAGGTGATAAACAATTTACTTAACAGTAAAAGATAACTGATAATGATAATAATAAATTAAAACGTTAATTGTCCGTGATTTCGCTAAAGTCAAATTTTGTTAGAATGGGGGAGGTCGCTTTATTATGAACGCGAGAGTCCTTTGAACGATCACTAACACTTGCACACACATTCGGATACTCTGCTTTTACACTCCCGCACTGAACACTTTCACTAATGCTGATGCCGGGGACGTGTCCGTCACCGACCGTGTCGGAGCGAGGTTCCGTGGCGGCGGTGTCTCGGCGGCGATGGCGCGCCCGCCAGGCGAGGGTTGCTCCCAAGATCGCTGCTGCTCCGAGTATTACATAAATAAGTACGTAATGATGTACGTCATGATAGGAAATGTTATCAATGATGGGCTGTTCTTTTTTGATATCTTGAATTCTGTCACCAATCTGTTGTAGCTCTGAAGTAAAGTTTGATTGGGTGACGTTGTTGGAAATTGGCAGTCTTATTATATTGTTGAGGGGAGGTATCACTAATTTAATGAAGTCAGATTTAGTGTACAGCTCATTTGCTCGTTGTTGGTGAGAATAAACAGTAAATGTATCTCCTTTGATGAGACAATTATTACCGAGACTGATAATACCGGCGGAGTGCACTTGTTGAACGGTAACTTGAGATTCACATATGATACGGAAAGTACATTCGCCGCAACAAAAGTACATGTGATGATTCATTGCAGTCAGCTGATTCCATGTGTTAGTACATTCCTGCTTGCTATATTTACATTGCTTTGTTTCTTGCTCGAGTTGACATAAATTGGTTTCCGAGGTCATTTGATAAATAGGGGTAGTTAACGAACACAGGTAGCTGTTTGTGTCAAAGATTACACAGTTAAGAAAATCATTGTTAGACATTGGTAAGTAGGTATCTCTTTGAATGTTGATGGCTAGATGGGTTGCTATGGGAACAATTACAATTTTGCTGTTGGCATCTTGATGTGGTACTGGTAACATGTGGAATATTTCGTAACTTTCTCTGCTGACGAGAGGAATTTTGATTTCGAAGATCAGGTAGTCTGTAGTAACTCTGGCTTTCACTTTCAATAGATGATATATTTTTGATAAATCGGAGTGAATGTTGCTGATGGGGAGAGCCAGATCCTTTGACAACTGTCCTGAGATGATATTTAATTCTTCTCTCAATTGATCAGGCGTGATAAGATGGATGTCAAATTTACCGTGGAAGATGTCAGCAATGGTGTCCAGAAAGCAATCTTGAATGTTTTTCAAGTGAGTCACTAATCCATTTGCTAAAATTGCTGACATAGTAAATTCCATATGTGCTTTTAGAGTCGTAACAGTCGTTTCCAAACGGTTAATATGTTTATTAACTAACTTATATTGCTTCTCCATGTTATTTTCTACTCTTTTCAAGAGGTTGTATTCTGCTTCAATCACAGATGTCTGATTTTTCCATAATGACATAACGTGCTTCTGATTTTCTTGAATTAATTTGATGTCCTTACTGTACTGATCGGCAAAGTCTTCGTCTAATATACCAAAAAGACTATTTGCTAGATGTCCTATGCCATTGATAAGTCCACGACGCGAACGAGACGGCGCGGCGGCGTTGAAACGCTGATTTAGCAACATGTCATTGTAATACTTGAGTTCGTCGTAACTATTACGTAGCTGTAGAAGGACTGAGTCACAGAGGTCCTTTTCTGATAGATTTGTGCAGATGTTATCGAGATGATTGATATACTTGCTATATAGATCCGTACTTAGCCAATATGGATCCATGTTGTAATACACGATGAGTTTCCAATCGTCGCGAACTACATACATGTCGGAAATTTTATCGAAATAAATGCTTTGATTGCTTAGTGAAGTAATGTTAAATGAGGCCTTAGCTGTCGATACAAGCATACTCATTAACAAAATGCAAAGGGTGTAGAAATTATAGTGTTGCTTCGATGATGATTTCTTGCTTGATAAAAGTGTAGTGATACTGAGAGATGATTTCTCTACTTTTTGCTGATCTGGCTTATTTTTCTCGTCATATAACAAAGGTGATAATTTGGTTATTGGCCTTTTAAGAACTCCAGATTTTGTTTTAAGAGTCACTACCCTAACTATTCCGTCGGTACCAGGATGAAGGTCAATGACTCTACCCATTGCCCACTTCCCGGAAGGTAAGTTAGCATCATGAATGAGTACGATGTCTCCTAACTGCATATTGCGTTGTTTTTTCAACCATTTGGTACGTGTGGACAGCTGAGTTAAATATTCTGTCTTCCAACGTTTCCATATGTCGGTGAATATTTTTTGAGTGAGGCACCATCGGGTGCGTTCGTCAGTTTCAGTTTCAATGATGTTCAAAACAGGACCGCTTGCTAGAAAATGAGACGGAGTCAAATAGTCGAGATCACTTGGGTCTTCTGTGAGTGCGACAAGGGGTCTCGTGTTGAGGCACGCTTCTAGTTGCGTTAAAAGGGTGGTAAACTCCTCAAAAGTGAGTTTTTGCTCTCCAATTACGCGTTTCATATGATATTTGAGGCTTTTAACGGAGCTCTCCCAGAGGCCTCCAGCACTTGGCCATTTTCCAACGTTGAAATGCCACTTGATTTTCATGCTTGTTAATTCTGATAAAACCTCCGTGTCAACAATTGTGGTAAGATCAAGGTATTCTCTCTGTAAGATGTTATTTGCGCCGACAAAGTTCGTCCCGTTGTCGCTGAATATGTGACACGGTGTCCCGCGCCTAGCCGCCATACGACGAAGGGCAGCTAAAAATGCTGACGAAGTTAAGTCTGATACTAACTCGAGGTGGACGGCCTTTGTCGCCATACAAACGAATACCGCGATGTACCCTTTTGATGTTTTGATTCCTCGTCCTTTGCTTGATTTTACGAGAACGAAACCGGTGTAGTCGACCCCAACCTTCTCGAATGGACGAGATAAATTGACTCTTGCTTCAGGTAGGTCCCCCATGATCTGAGACTGCTGGATTGGCTGGTATCTTCTACACTTGACACAGGTACGTAAACGTTTCTTTACTGCTCTGTTTCCTCCTACGATCCAGTACTGGTGGCGAAGCCAAGCTTGTGTTAACCTAGCTCCTCCTTGATAGGTAAGTATATGTGCATGATCTATTAATAAGTTTGTTATTGTACTGTCGTAAGGAAGAATGAATGGGTGAATCATGTCTGGATGAATGTGAGCGTTTTTTAGTCTACCTCCTACTCTGAGTAAACCATCTTTGTCTAAGAATGGATTAAGAGGTAGTAATTTGCTTTTAGAATTAATTGTTTTGTTATTTTTCAGGTCGTGAATTTCCTGTGAGAATACAAACTGCTGAGTATATCGGATGATCATTAATTTTGATTTTCTTAATTCCCTGATAGTTAGATAAGGATGAGAACGGCTATTACGATTTGCTACACGTAATATCCATGCGAGGACTCGAGTTACGCGCGTCCAGCTGCTATGATTTTTGATGAGTTCGCTAATAATGTCGTCACTGGTACTTGTGTCGTCTGTCGACGTAGCAATTGTGACGTGAACGTTTGTTTGTTTTGATTTTTTGATTTCTTCGTCTGTATTGAAGATTGTTGATTCTTCTTGATCAGAGAAAGATGGTAGCCAGGATGGGCCACTCCACCAAATCGGGTGATGCTTCAGTTGTTCAGTAGAGATGCCCCGGCTAGCACAGTCCGCTGGGTTATCGCCTGATTTGACGTAACGCCAACATCTTGCTGGAATGATTGAAGTTATTTTGATGACTCGGTTGGCTACAAATGGTCTCCAACGATTTGGGTCTGCTTGTAGCCATCCTAGTACTGCGGTCGAGTCTGACCAACAGTAGCAAGTGAATTTGTAGTCTATAAAGCATCTTTGTACCTTTTCCATTAGTCTAGATAATAGCTCGGCCGCACATAACTCGAGCCGAGGTAATGACGTATTTTTGTTAGGTGATACGAGTCGTGATTTTGCTGCGACTATAACAATAGATGATTTTTTATTTTGTTTAATTACTTTACAGTATATGACGCATGCGTATGCTTTATTAGATGCGTCACAAAAACCATGAAGTTCCAGCTGTTCGTTCGGGCACGTTTGAAGCCATCTTGGTAATTTGATAGAGCTGATATTTATTAAATCTGATTTTATTTTATTCCATTCGTCGTTAATAGTTTCCGGTAGGTTATCATCCCATGTTAAGTTGTCATGGACCCACACTTTTTGGAATAATAATTTTAGCTTTGTTGAGATGGGATTAAGCCATCCGGCCGGATCGAATAACTTGGAAATATCTGATAGTAGCTGTCTTTTTGATATAGTTTGACTTGTCGAAGTGTCGATGTTTAATTTAAATTCAAATTGATCACTTTGGGGACACCAGCGCAGCCCTAAAGTTTTTGTAGACTCTTGGTGTTTGAAAGAGTATCCCTCTTGATTTTTGTGTGCTGTGCTCATCCCTTCTAAAAGTTCTTGTTTATTTGAAGACCACTTTCGCAAGTTAAATCCTCCCAGCTTAAGAAGTGATATCAAATCTGCTTGAAGTTGCTTCGTAGTGGTAAAGTCATGGCCTCCGCTAAGAACGTCGTCCATGTAAAATTGCTCTGTAAGGACCTTTGCTGCTAGGCTTTTGCTGAAGTTGTGACCCTCGTCCGCTGCTAATTGTTTGAGGGTCATCATTGCCAAGAACGGCGCTGCCTTAGTGCCGTATGTTACTGTTGATAGTTGATACTCCTGTAATTTGTCTCTTGGTGAGTCTCTCCAGATGATTTTTTGATAAGGTTGATCTTTGATATCCAGTAGAATCATTCTATACATCATTTGTATGTCTGCTGAAAATGCATATTGATAAGTACGCCATTTTAAGATTAAATTTAACAAATCTTGTTGCAAGTTTGGCCCACAGTACATGACATCGTTTAAGCTGTATCCACTAGATGTTTTTGATGCTCCGTTGAAAACGACGCGTAGAGGGGTGCTTGCTGAGTCAGGACGGTGAACTCCATGATGTGGTAGGTAGTTGCTGAATGTTTGATTATTGTCGGAAATTTGCATGTGCCCTTGTTGAATATATTCTGACATAAATGATTTATAATCGGCTGCTAATTTTGGGTTTTTGTTAAATTTCTTTTCAATTTGTAAAAACTGAGCGACAGATTTTGATTTGGAATTTCCTAGTTTTTCCTGGGCATCTTCATGCATTGGTAACCTTACAACGTATCGGCCTTCTTCATTCCTAGTAGTGGTCGACTTATAGTGCTGTATACACTTAGAATCTTCCTCTGATAATGATGAGTCCGGTTGAATGTCTTCAATCGTCCAAAATTGCTTGAGTTCATCGACGTTGTTTACGACGACGTTGCATTTATATGATTTGAAGTTTCCACATAGAATCCAGCCGAGCCGCGTTTGTTGCGCTATAGGTAAGGATTCGTTTTCTCTGATGATACCGCTCATGATGATGCTGGCATATACGTCTGCCCCTAACAATAAATCGATAGGACGACTGATATTAAAGTCGGGATCAGCTAACTGTATACCTTCTAAGAATTGCCATGATGGTTTAGGGAATGAATAATTTGGTAAGTTATTGATGAGATTATTCATTACAAGAACGTCCGTGGTAAATGAATAGTCGCTGTGATTCGAGTGGCATGTTACTGTTATAACTCCTTTACTCGAGTTTGCGCTTGATCCGATGCCGAAAATGGTGCCCTTACAATTTTGACGAGGTAGCCCTAATAATTCCGCAGATCTTGTCGCTATTAGGGAAACTTGAGATCCAGCATCAATAATCGCTCTGAGGTTGATAAAGGACCCGTCGGCTGCTTGAACCCTCACGTAAGCTGTTGCTAAGAGAGTTTCGTTGATGTCATTTTGGGAAACGTGATTTACGTTTTTACGGGAGTCTGACAGAGATTGCTTTACGAAAGACTCATGGATGAGAGTGTTGTGCTGTTCGTTGCATTCACGGCATCTTTTTTCGGACATACACGCGTTCCCATGATGATCATAAAGGCAATTTATGCATAATTTGTGTTTCGTAATTACATTGCGACGCTCGATAGGTTGTAATCCGAGAAAAGTGTTGCAATGAAATATTCCATGCGACTTTTTGCAGAGTAGACATCCTGTTTGTGCCTTTTTGTTCGATAATTGAGTTTTACTTTGATTTGTAAATGATTTTAAATAATTATGTTTTTTGTAAAAATTTGATGTTTCTGATTGATTTGATTTAGGAAGAGTTGTTTCCTGTTTACGTTTGGAGACTTCTAATGATGTAAATTTGTTTTCAAGAAAATCCGTAAATTCTTTTAGATTTGGTAAATCTCTGGGGTTTTTCAGGGACTCGATGTATTCCTTATGAGTTTCAGGATCCATTTTTTGGGAAATGAGATGTACTAACAGAGGATCCCATGTTGATATGTCGATACCAAGGTTTTTGACGGAATTTAAACTTTCTATGGTGCTATCGTGGATTTTCTTGATATGTGCTGATGATTGTTGCTGAGAGGTCGGTAAATTAAGGATGATATTAATGTGAGAGCTGAAAATTAATTTACTATGATTATATCTGTGGTTCAAAATGTCCCAGCAGACCTGATAATTATCCGAAGTGATTTTCAGATGTTGAATGATTTTTTCGGCTTCTCCCCGAAGTTTTCCCTTTAAATATTGTAATTTTTGGGCGTCTGATATTGATCGGTTATTGTGGGTAGCCTCACAAAAGAGATCTTTGAACGAAGTCCATTGATGGTAAGACCCGTTGAAAGTTGGAATGTCGATTTGGGGGATTGATTTCTCCCGATGACATGTTGACCACATCTTGATATTGACGTCTTTCTTAATTTGATTGAATTTTTCTTCGTACATGCTGTATGCTTGATCGTAGTCGAGGTTCTCCTCATACAGTTCACTGTCAATTTCCCAGTGAAGTTCGTCAATAGTGGACCACCTTGAGTTAACCGCCTTGAGAAAATCCTCCAGTTCCCATCTAGCCGTAAGAGTGTCTAGATCGGTGTTTGATAATGTACGAGAAAATGCTCTAAAATTGCTTTTTTGTTTACGTAACATTTCCTCCAACCTACTGTGATTACCGCTTGATATGAGTTTAGAGGGTTGTTTGCTACCTGACGAAGAAAAAAATGGAAATTCAACTGACTGTGACGTCCCCGGAGTAGGTCCGGAAGGAGCGTCGGCATTGGGTGACAACTGCTCGGAAGGGTTGTCTAAAAACCTAGGCAATGTTAACGGAGTCGCCGGTCTGATGAGCGGCTTGTCCTCTTTTCTAGGATCTGATGGAATGTACTTTTGAAAAACTGTGCGAGTTTCATTATAAAATACATAAGTTTTTTGGTAATAATTTTCAACAAAGTATACATGAGACTGATCTTCGAACTCACATAACTTATTGTGGTTGATCTGGAACTCATTCCAGTATGATTCCAGTGTATCCAGACGCTTTTTGATATATGAAGTAGTCTTGCGATCTGCTCCATCTTTTTTGAAATTAACAAGGAGCTGGTTGATAGCTCCCATGATTTGATTTTGAGTTGCGAGAAGATCTTCCATGTTGATAGGTGATTGATATAAGAAGTGTAAATGGAAAGATCTTACTTGTTCTGCTGATAAACTGCAACCTGATTGCTGTTGATGCTGGTGGCCTTAGCTGCTTGCTAAGATCCTTGATATCCTTTGATGGGGTGGCACTGCATCCAAGGTATTGCTTACACAGAATCACTCACGAAAATTGTCACAAATTAATTGTCCACGCGAAATGATCCTGAGTTGTTCAAATTATTGCTCGAAGGACCAAAAAGATGTATGGGACACCTTTAGTTGATTGATAAGAAAAGATGATATTGATAAAAGAGTTTATTGAGCGACTGGAAAACTTATGATAATTGATGAAAATGATAGTGAGTACGCGTCCGCGATGATAGGGCGATGAACGTGAACTGATTTGACAATTAAAAGTAATGTAAAATGCGCGGCGTGGCGAATTGCTGAGTTATACAAAAATAAGAAATTACTAAAATGTGTGGTTTGGACCATACATTTGTTATCAAATGTAAATCGTATGTAATTATGTCTCTATTCAACCAACTCTACATGAACCCTACTAAATTCAATTAAGAAGCTGAAGCTTGCAAATTGCAAACACACATTTAATTAATAGTACACTTTTATAACAATGCTTAGATATATCAAATTTAATAACTAACAACACATACATTAATTGTGTGTACAACCTTAGATTTCATTATATTATTGTCTGCAAATGAAAATAAAGTATACATAATAAAAATAATTTTAAAATGTTCAATAACATACAACACAGAATGTAGAACGTTAAAAATTATAGAGATCAAGACTGTGTTAGTGTCAGGTGGTTTAAAAACAGCATCATTGCAGGTTCCTCATGGTGTTCATGTGTTTGTCGCTCTCCGTGTTCTCCACCATCCATGAATACGAAGACAAGGCTGGAGTCATCCTCTTCTACATGGAAACGGTCGTGGTCATCTGGTTCGCTATTGAATTCATTTTAAGGTAAAGAAACAAATCGTTTTGCACATCCATATCTATACTTTCATATCCCTACTATCCATATCCATACTTAATCCATACTTCAATTCTAATATAATAAATGCGAAAGTATGTCTGTCTGTTACACTTTCACGGCCAAACCGCTGAAGGGATATTGATGAAATTTGGTTTGAATATTGTTGAGGATCCGGGGTCAAACATAGGCTAAATTTTGACGCAGGCGGAGCTGCGGGAAAAAGCTAGTATTATAAATTATAAATGTTACGTTTTCACAGCTAAGCGTCTGGAATGATTTTGATGAAACTTGATATGGATAGGTTGGTATGTTAGTAGGTTGGATGGTACTTTTTAATGCGGGCAGAGCCGCGGGAAACAGCTAGTTTAGTATACCTATAGGTTTGTGCAAGGTGTAGGAATACTATAAAAAGACGCTTTTATTTGTTTGTATTTGAATTGATAAATTAGGTTGACGAATAATTTGTACGAATACAATATTTAAGGACTAACTTAATCTATAATCTTCTGAAAAATTACCAAAAAAAAATACGAAATAAGCACGCAGCACGCAGGGCAAACAGTGACGCACTCGTAGATAAGCTCCGAGCCGAGAGCTTTCCGCGCGTAAAGTGATTCGTCACTCAATGTAGACGGATTGCTCTGCTTCAACGAGCTTATTTATTTCTATCTCGAATTTGTTTTCTTAATAGCTTGGGAATATCTTATTTAAGTTTTACTATTTGACATATAAGTTTGAAACAAAATTTTGTATAAGTATGTCATATTTAAATTGATATTAAGTTTAGTTTGACATTTATTGAAAAAAATTAAAGTAGAAGTTACATAATATATTGAAATAGTTATATTATTTTCTTAAACTTTTCACATTTATAAAATGCTTCCTGAGTCATCCATCAAATACAAAATTACCCAAATACTTTTACTGTATTAATTCATCCAATGCGAAATCGTAATAAAATAAAAACGCGTCTCTATTTATTTTGCGCATAAACGATTTCATGAACGTTTAAGAAACAAATATTTACATAGTATAATAAAACAAACAAGGTCTATTTGTATCTCGTGAGTTCGGTTTATCTTCCTCTCCGTTTGTTTTATCTAATATTTCATTTCGGACAGTCGGCAGTCGTAATAGTCGGCTTCTTTAGTGTACTTAGGAATAAGCGGGTGATTGATTTTATTTTATTTTAATTATACAAATGTAACTGCCTCTTTGGTTCAGAGGTTAAGCCTGAAGTGAGTTTGAATCCCACGAAATCATGCTTTGTTTGGTTTTAACATTGTAGGCTTAAATTGCATAATTGTCGTATAAATGAAAAAAAAATATGCTTCGAAAAACACCCTAAGTCGTACAATCACGTCAAGTTTGAAATAAAAACTGACACCAGATAAATTGACCTTGCAACAAACCGATAAGATGAAGAAGACTAAATGAAGAATTCCATTTAAGTATGTGATATTTTTGAAAGAGATGACAAATTATGAACCCCTTCACACTCATTCGATGTTCTCATTCTAAGTATATAATAATCCAAGTTGGTACATTCGTTGAAGTGTGATGCTAAGTGATGGAAATACTTGGAGGTATTTACAAACCGAATGTGGAGTCGAGTGGGTAAAACGGGTGCGGCAAGGGTGAAAGGGAAATTGGTGACGTTCTTAACGAAATTGTAGGTAAGTGCTGCTGAATATATTTACGATCAAGAACGAGGCGTGAACGTGGTAAATGTACGCGTGAACATATGTAGAAGATCTCGTTGTTAGATTTAAAGCGACCGAAATAACTTACCCAAGCATATTATTATAGCATAAATACCGTTAGATATTTATGCATTTATTTTAGATATATACTTTGTACCCACCATGGAAATGCTACTTCATTTGATGTTGTATCTATGACGGGAACAATGTTGGATATATATATTTTCTTACAGATTGTGGTCATCAGGATGCCGCTCTCGATATCAAGGCAAAATGGGGCGCATCAAATTCTTGAGGCGGCCCTTCTGTTTAATCGGTAAGTTGGCCACATTGGATTACAGTCATAATCAACAATATTTATTAAAAGTATTATGTGACAGGTAATTCGGAGCAAAACATGAATAAAGTGACAGAAAACAATGCCAATTCAGTTTGATACGTTTATAGTAGCCCAAGGGAAATTCAACTGGGGCGGATGTTCGGAGGTTCCAAACAAACAAAGAATTCCGGAGTAGAATGCCGTTTTGTTTGAGTTACAGAAATGCGGAACTAAAAGGAATCAATATGCCAAAGTCTTTGCATCCTATTCCGAATATCGTTAATGTTTAAGTACCTACTCTACTTTTTTTGTACTCTGATATGTTCAAATGTTGGCTTTGTTTAGTTACCCATACAGCCAATTCCGGTCGCTGCGACTTGAATTTCGGTAACAAAATAATATACTGGTCACTATGTCGTAACTATTACTACGCTCTGTGTGTGTGTGAGGTTTAGCCACAAAATGTTGTAACGTAGTGTACACTTCGCGGCCAAAATGTATTAGATCAGTTTTTGGTAACAATGTTTCGTAATTGTTCCCATTATGTTACTACATTAGAAACCAGGAACAAAGGTACCCAAAAATTAATACACTGTGCCTACATTTTTGTTATCAGAATGTTTCTAAACTTTGTGTAGGTATGAATTGTGACTGAGTAAATGTGTGCAATGTGTAATGTGTTTCGTAACATAGTCGAAACTACTACACAATAGGCTTCTTGACTGTTTTCATACTTGGTTAATATTATTATACTAAACAAAATATATATTATATACTGATTTTTCATTGTGAACAATGAAAAATTTCTGACACCGATTATTCTATCAGTTTGATGGTGATGAAAATTCGGACCTGAAATTACATTTTTGAGTAAAAGTACTAAAATACATTTTTGAATTTAATCCTTTTTTTTACTTTACGCTAATGAAGCTTAGGATTAAATTAAATATTTTTATTGGTAATAACAGCCAAAAGTGTTTTGATATCAGAAAAATGTTTAGAACCACTGGCATCTAATTTGGACGTCGGCCATAATGAATTTTGTTACTTACTATATCTATCAATGTGTACACTCTGTGTCTACTTAGTTACTAAAACCTTTACCTAATAAATGTTATGTGTTAAAACGAAATAAATACATGTTTTAACGACAATTATAGTATTCCAAATTCAATATAATATGCAAAATGTTTTAAATATTTTATTAAGTAAGAAACAACCCAAGAAATAACAAAAAAATATTTTCACAAAATGTTTGAAAATATTAATGTTTATTTATTTAACCTTCATTGTACAAATTACAATTTGTAAAGCACAATAGACGGACTTAATGCTAAAAGCATTATTCAATAGTCAACCTTTGGGTATAGGAGACAGCTTAAATGTGGGTGTACTGAAAATACCACGGGAACGGCTTGTAAAATCTATACTTATAAGAATAAACCTACACAACCATACATTTTATAATACAATAAACATAAATAAACAATACATATACCTATCCAAATAATATATATATATATATATGTGGGACGCGGCAAGTGAAAGTCTTTAATCGTTTAATGTTAATAATTCGTTCACACAACTTAGCAACAGCGTACTAGCTAATTGACACACCTGACAGCTTACTTGCAATTGCCCTTATCATAAAAAAGTGTTGCTGCTATTAAATAAGCAACTAAAAAAACAAATTAAAAGATAATAATAATAAATATTATCCCAAAATTATATATATATATATACATATATATATATATATATATATATATATATACATACATATATACATATATCTATACTAATATTATAAAGCTGAAGAGTTTGTTTGTTTGTTTGAACGCGCTAATCTCAGGAACTACTGGTTCGAATTGAAAAATTATTCTTGTGTTGGATAGATTATTTATCGAGGAAGGCTTTAGGCTATATAACATCACGTTGCGATTAATAGGAGCGAAAAAAACAGCCGAAAATGTGGAAAAAACGGGGAAAATTATTCATCTTTGAGGGCTTCCGTTGTGTGCGATGCGAAAACCGTTCGAGATACCCAAAAAATATGTATGAAAGAATTATTCCTCTTTAAATTATCTAAAAAAATGTCCGCGACAGTATATGTCTATCTTTTAAGATTAACTCACAATAACAGTTTTTATGATAATCAAATTTGGTCGAAATTAATGCATTATTACAAATTATTTGTCAGAGTTGTATCAACATAATAATATTAATCTTTATCCAAATAAATGTGTTATTGATTAAGAGTATTTAACTGTGAACAAAATTGTCTTTGACATCACCTTTCAATAAACACCTTATAAGATAATACAATTTTAAAATAACTCTGAAACAAAATTCACACGCGCCGCATGATGAGCGCTCGCCCATGATTCCCAAAATAACTATTCCACGCGGACGAAGTCGCGGGCACAGCTAGTATATATATATATATATATATATATATCATAATGTTACATAAAATACAGGTGCAATGTACGTCATTAAACCAAGTTGCTTTGCTGAGCGAGAAAATGTCCGAATACCAGAGCTTTGAAACCATCGCGGTTAGAGGTTCTCCTAATAGATTCGGGAAGCGCGTTCCAGAGTCTGACAGCCAACACGGCGAAAGAGTTGGAGTAGAACCAAGTACGGTGAGAAGGAGTGACGAGAGTTAACTTATTTGAAGAACGCAGGGCTCTTCCGTGAGTTGAACTTAGTTGGAAGTCTTCTTTAAGGTAGCCTGTAGAAGAGGGATTATTTAGAATATTGTACAATTGACAAAGAATGTGGAGATTCCTGCGTTGACGGATTGAAAGCCGTTTAAGCTGGGAATAGTATTTCGAGACATGGTCGTATTTACGAATGTTTTTCCCTTTTTCCCCCATAAATCGCAGGCGCCTTTGTTTTTCGGAACTATCTTCTAAATTCCGTCGACAAATTGGTTTGCGCACTTCATATAGCACTATACACACGCTTAAAATGACTTTATAAGTTTGAACTTTCATCAACATAGTTTAACATAAAAAGATTGATAAAAGTATAATTATTTGTAATGGCTAACATTGTCCATCAACGTTCAATTATTCGTTCATCTACAAACTTGAAACAATCTGGTAACAATGTTACTAAAATGTTACGAAATATATTTTCTAAAAAAAAACACTTCTCTGTTTTGTAAATTCCCCACTTTTAGTCGCGGAGTCGATACAAGGAAGACACAGCTACTATATTTGTTACTTGTTTCGTGTCTTAAATTAGTAACAGTTACTACACTGCTACCGGAATGGCTGTATGGGTGACTGACTGGTGACAAAATGTTTTCCTACGAATCAACTAGAATCATATTTAGAGTTTTTATAATTCATTACTTTTACAGCAGAAATACTAACAATCTAACTTAAAATGTGAATTACTGTTACTTAAATAAGTATAAAATAATCGCATAGGTAAAACTAACTCTATTATTAACCAATTAACAAATAGCAGCTGCGTTTAGCAGCGACTTGTTTTGAAGTTTAAAAGCGCATACTGATGCACCGAGACAGGTGCACAATTTGTTTAAAGTGCTAGTTTTCTCTAAAAAGTACAAATATAAATTAAATACGCTCTTCAAACATGTAGCTTATTTTACATAGTTTAAAAAAGACAAAATCAATATTGCAGTTACGTCATATATGACCTAAATAGATAAGGTTGTAGCATGGTACATGTATATCGCAATAAAAAATGAACACTGAAAGTAAAACCAAGGATGTGAATTTTAAACATATATTTCCGTGCCGTGCTGCCCTCAGACGCCTTATCTGTTTTTCTTCACAACATATGCAAAATGCATATAAAAAATTTACATATTTATATAAAAATCTCAAGTAGGTAACAAAAATAAAACCACCAAGCAAATATCACAAAACAGATTTGTTACGAGAAATATCGTAGGTCTGTTCAATTCAAGTGTGCTTTCATTCTCAACATTTCCAAGTAAAAGTCACGTCCCGTCTATAAAGCGTGACGAAGTGACCCTATTTCAGGTGCGACCAATCTGCTCTGACCTTCGCATTTTCGGCCTCCTTTCCTTGGCAGTAGTTTCGTGCGACCGCCATTCAGCTCTCTGGGGAGCCGGCCCGCCCGAGACCCTACTAGCCGACAAACATGGCCGCACGACATCCCAACTGGGAACAATAAAACGAACTTGCCAAAATTATTCAACTATATCTCCATTTCTTCATTATTAATTCCTGTTTTCAGCACATTATGCAAAACTTCTTCGAAATTTGTTAAAAGCTCAACAGCAACGCATATAAAGAAATGTATATATCTAACCTACATCTACCTACGTAAATGTGTAACGGAATAATTTTTTAAGTAACACTTTCACTATTATTTATACTTATATCAACAATTTTCAATTTGACGCACTATTGAATATTTTAAAAACGAAATGACTCTACCTATTGGTACTTGACTCTAAACTCTTTTTGCTTAGTACAAATAATAATTGCTGACTAGCAACTCATTTCAATTATATCGCGTATGAACTCAAATTTTATATAAACCGGTTCAGTAATAAAAATAATAATAAAATACTTATATTTACCTATAAGTTCATAAAGTTCAAAAAAGAAATCGGGAATAGTATTACAAGAAATAAAAAAAATGTACCAAGGAATAGAAAGGAAATTAAGAGCCGGACCTTGACTCCGATTTTTAATAGATTTGTAAAAATAAAAAATTGTGAAAATTCAAGGAAAAATTAGATTATTCAATTAAAATATTAAATATTAAATTTTATTAGCATATTTGGTCTATAATAAAGATAAATCTTATTAATGGCTTTTAACATGAATTCGGCCAATGACTGAATAATGACTGAATACAACTAGATAAACAATCTAGCTGTATAATATTAGTAAAATAAATAAATTACTATTATTAATATATTGATTTATTAATATTTTTAATTGTTTATCTAGTTGTATAATATAAGTTTAGTTTATTTTATTTATTCAGTCATGTATGAATACTTAACTACTTATCATATTTACAAAATTCTTTACGTCTAACTCTATGGGTAGCTCGTACCCTAAATCAATGTAAAATACGTATATATATAAATCACGGGCGGGCAAAACAGTAGGGATCAGAGCAGAGCTAATACTTAGGCAAATAAATATATTGTCACCAACAGATTTTATAACGATAGCGGCTTCGCTGGTCGTACTGGCCATGGGCTCATCAGGACAGATGTTCGCGACGTCGGCGCTGCGTGGCTTGCGTTTCTTTCAAATTCTCCGCATGGTGCGCATGGACCGGCGCGGGGGCACCTGGAAACTGCTCGGCTCTGTTGTTTATGCTCACAGACAGGTAACATTTAGTATCACTCATGCTTTGTTACGAAAGTGTAAATGGTAGTGTAATGGTGGCACTATCGTTTGTTTTCTGTATTAATAAATTCCGAATTAGTTTAAGTAGTCATTAAATTAAACTATTTAAATACGGTTTTTATCGCGTTTATTACAACAATCGCGAAAACATAAGAAATCATTAGTTTAAGAAGGTTAGGTACTTTTAAATAGATTTTACTTAATTTTTGGACCTAATATTTATATAATGTTAAAAACAATAATATTGTCTAAATAAGTGAAAGTATTATTTTGATGTAGGTATTAGGTAAACTTTGTTAAAATTGCGTGGATAGGTATGAATAGGACCATTGGTTTCTTTTTCTACAAAAAAACTTATTTATTAAAACATATAAGTATTAGAGTTTTATCTCCATAAGAATCTGAGAGCGTATAATTTACCTAAAATTGTTAATTAACAAGCAACGCCCTAGAATAGACTATATAGAAAACGCTGGAAGAGAATGTTCATAATTAATTCACGCTCTCTACGAAAGGGGATAGCGGAGGTATCCCGAGTACTCCTCAATCTTTGCACCTATTTAAGTATTAATTTCCAATTTTAACATGATTAATTTTCTGTTTCTAGGACCGTTTACACATACATATATGTTTTATTTTTGTAGTATGATAAAGCATAGATGTGTATACTTGTAAGTACACACAAGATCTTATTATTTGGCAAAATAATTATGTACTTACTAGAGTTCAACTATGAAAAAGATAACTTTAGTATGTTTTTGTTTGTATTATTTTTCTTATAGACATGTTTATACTATTGGGTAGGAAATCAAGCTATTCGTGCTCCGAAAATAGGCTCGCTACCAATGCAGCCTTCTTCTGTCACTATTTCAATAAATTTGTCTATTTGCAATATCTCTTTCACCCTGTATTCCGGAACACAATAATGCGAACTCTGTTATTCGATGGTAGAAATGAGTATCCCGTAAAAAAACATAAATATGAAGGGGACCAAAGTTTTTGTGGTCGGAACTTTGCTGACAAAAGAGTCGAGATCTAAATCGTTCTCAAGGATTTCAGTTTCAGCGACCCATTTAAACGAATTGTATTTTAAATAAGCATTGTTGCCTAAAAATATCCTCATTCCAGTTATTGTTGTCTTGAAAAGAAAATTTGCATTAAGTACAAAATATTTTCCCCTACCACTATATTTGCTGTATACAATAACAAATAATTAACACAAGGCATCATTAGTGCAAATTAAAATTAAAAATTTGACTCGGCTAGATATTATCAACATGCTAGTTTTTAGAAGCCTGGGGTGCCTGATTTTCTTTTCGATCTTAGCGTCCATACGGATTTAAGTCAAAGAGAAATGGTCTTTATTGTCATAAATAACTTGTAAACTGTATAATATTATATTTGCGATAAATATGTCTGCTAGTCGTCGCGGCGGACCGCGATAAGTTTGGCGCTTGCTTAACTATGATGAGTAAGCAAACCGCCCGCAATTTCCTCTAGGCGGGGAGGTACGGGGTTCAATATCTACTAACAATCGCTTCAGGTTTAATCGTATGA
The DNA here is from genome assembly GCA_947363495.1 of Euzophera pinguis. NCBI lineage: Eukaryota > Metazoa > Arthropoda > Insecta > Lepidoptera > Pyralidae > Euzophera > Euzophera pinguis. Next base: position 9,618,494 of record OX376155.1, read on the forward strand.
TCACAATGCAGTGCTAGCTAATAGACTGATGTTATATATTTATGTGTTATAAAGTTCAATATTATATTTAGTGTTATAGTAAACCTAGAGCAAAACATTTCAAAAAAACATATTAAATAAGTTAGTAGTAGCAATTCAGTAACATAATCGTCCAAAATTTTACTTATAATTTTCCATAAAACCAACCCCTAAGTTATGGCATTTAAAAAATCAATAAATGTTATTAAAATATATATGATATATGCGAATGTAAATAAATAAACACAAAACGTAACATTTTCTGCTTGGATAAAGCGCGCTCAACAAATCTATTTAAAAAAAATAGTAGCGACAAAATCTGTTATCTGTTAACATGGATCGGTATTGTTAGAATCAGTAACATTTATTTTTCTTTTCATGTATAACACGTAGCCGAGTAACTCATTTTTATAAATCACAGCTTTTATTACATTCAAGTTGTCTAATGTACCAGAAAAATCCCTTACTAAGGACTTCGCGTATCTCTCTTGACAGGTTGGCATTCTTTTTGTTACCGAGATAATAATTTACTGTAATTATAATGTACACGCAAAATTTATCATGTTTTGAAAGGTTTTCTTATCAGTTTTATTGTTTTCAGGAACTAATAACGACATTGTATATAGGCTTTCTGGGATTAATATTCGCATCATTCCTAGTATATTTGGCTGAGAAAGATGTAAAGGACACTAAATTTAAGAATTTCGCCGAAGCTCTATGGTGGGGAGTTGTAAGTATTAATATATTTTTATTTCAATTTTCTTCATAAAACAATGTATTGAATTATAAAACGTGAATATATTACTGTATTCAGAATCAGGACATGAATCATACAGCATAGTTTGCACATGACTTTTATTGAACACTTGTGACTTTTATAGAGCTTTATTAGCGTGATTTCTAACATGATAGATTTTGAGGCAAGCAAGACACTTGACATTTAAAAATTAAATACTGGCTCCTAACGCATGAATACTATCAATGATAATTACATGCCAATACCTTAAAAAAAAAAGGAAGCACTGGCCACTAACACATTACTAAATTTAAAAAAAACTACCTTATTATTATATTATATATTTTATTCGCAGATCACGCTGTGCACTGTGGGATACGGCGACATGGTCCCGGAGACCTGGCAAGGGAAGTTCATTGCCTCTTTCTGCGCACTACTCGGGATATCCTTCTTCGCACTCCCTGCTGTGAGAACTACTTTCTTTATATACCTACCCAAAACATATAGTTATCACACAATTAGGATGGCTTTTAACAAAAATAAGAAAAGTCCAGTAATTCCATTCAATTCATATATTTTGTGAGCATGGGTTACAAAAAAGTGTTACAGGATAAACATAGAACTCCATGTTTTTAACAGTTGTTGGTTTTAACTAAGGACAATCGTTTGCCACGTTATTACTATATGTACGTACACAATAAGTACATCTCGATCTGCATATCTTTCTCGTTCTATAAAACCAATTGTTGATTTTCGCTGAAGTAATTTTAATTAAATTTCCGTTATAAATACATTTACGAGGTCGAATGAAGTTTACAAAAACCTCACTAACTGTGTAGAGTCAATTGACCGTTCAACGCTCCTTTCATCTATCACCAAGTACAATCTTAAATATTAACGAGCATTTCAATTTCCCTAGGGTATATTAGGATCAGGATTTGCCCTAAAAGTGCAACAGCAACAACGACAGAAGCACATGATACGGAGACGGCAGCCAGCCGCAACCCTCATCCAGGCGCTGTGGAGGTGTTACGCGGCGGACGAGCATTCCATGAGCATAGCCACTTGGAAGCTACATCAAATCCCTTTGCCTAGTCCACCTACAAGGTAAGTAGGAACACTTTTATTGTGATTTAAAACTATAATTTAACATGTTAATCTATAAGTTGGTACTTTTAGAACTCCGAACATAATAATTCTATCATGTTTAGATTGCAACTTAATGGGTTCGTAACCCATGACCTTGTTAAACACTATGTGACATTGTTTTTATTCCAGGGCATTATTATTCGAAATGGCCGGCCGCTATTTACTGTATATACAGGGTGACTTACACCAAGCGTGTATTTGTACAGTCTCTCTCATCCAAGCGTGTTTTCCTAGTCAGATTACTTACGAAAATGTTCGACTTCCCATATAAAAATATTTTGATCACTTTTTCTTCAAAGAGTCTGATCACTGATTTGTTTAAAAGGTCAATTTTTTTTTTCTAGATTTTCACTTATTCTTTTTGTCGAGAAGATGTACAAAGAAGTTATAATGTCTGTTCTGTTAATTATGTAAAATTTTATATTGTTCGTTAAATTAAATCATTGGCAAGATATTTGCTCTGTAAAAAAGTATTATCCGAGAAAGCAACCAAAATGTTACAACAACATCTTCTAATTCGTGTGTTTGGTTTAAGAAATTTTATCTATGTTACTCGTATGATAGACAGTAAAAGATCGTTAGTTATTTATAATGAGAATAGTGCATACATTATATGCACTACATAAAATATGAGCACTAGTTCCTTAAATGGTGTTGGCCGTACAAGACTGATTTGAATTTAAAATGAAGTGAGCTAAGTTAACAACGCTGTTTAGTGTACACATATAACATGTTTACATGATTTAAGTGCTAATTATAAGATGTATGTGTGGGAAACATAATATTAATGCACTACGTTACTCATTTATTAGTCACTTTGATAAGAACGTGTTTTCAGTAAACTTGTAGCAGTTACTGCTATGTATGTAGGTAAGCTAACGGTGACGCGCTTACTGTTAATTTTATGGTACTTTTAAGCGGGTACTATTCTAGAATATTTTTATCGCTCAAATTAAAGTTAATTTTGGCGTATTGATTTGTTTTTTGGCATATGTTCTTTTACCACAGTGCCTTAATTTCACCGTTTTTCTCACCCTACAAAACGGAACACGCCAATACAAGCAATGCTATTTGGTAACAAAAATAGATGAGACATATCCATATCCATACTAATATTATAAATGCGAAAGTCTGTCTGTCTGTCTGTTACGCTTTCACGGCCAAACCGCTGAACGGATTTTGATGAAATTTGGTATGAATATAGTTGAAGACCCGGGGTCAAACATAGGTTACTTTTTGACGCAGGCAGAGCTGCGGGAAAAAGCTAGTTCTGTATATTTTAAATTAAGAACGGGATGAGATGAATATCTAATTAATCATTTTTACACTTCCACTTATCTTTATCTATTTGGCTGATTTTAAACGTACTTTCAGGCCGTCTTCTAAACCGTACGTGGTTGCTCATAACCACAATTAATATTTTTCATTGAATTCAAATAATATAATTTACAAATACCTATTATTTCAGCTGCTTGGTTGCCGGATTTGACCTATTTTTACCAACTAAATCTCAACTTTTGATTTCTTATTCACTTTGTTAACATTAATCAGCCGTTTGTACACAAAGGGCTAATCCATACTCCCATAATAATATTATAAATGCGAAAGTGTGTCTGTCTGTCCGTCTGCTACGCTTTCACGGCCAAACCGCTGAATGGATTTTGAAGAAATTTGGTATGAATATAGAGTCAAACATAGGCTACATTTTGACGCAGGCGGAGCATCGGGAAACAGCTGGTCAGTGATAAGTAAATGATGAACATCAAAGTGTTATTAAACTACCGATCTAGACGTTTAAAATTTAAACATACGTTGGTATTAATGGGTCTTAATAATGAAAAACGCACGCGCAATATTAACATTTTAGTGTCGTACAATTCTCTTTTAATAGTGTTTTAAATTTTAGATAAATTTTGTGTGTTAACAAAGATATTGTTAGCTTGATATTCTTAGGCCGCCTTTTTCAGAAGAATTTTTTTCTAATAATTATATGTATTTGACAATGTTTCCTTGTTGTGCAATAAAAAGTTTTGCATTGTATTGTATTCTAGGCGCATTTAATTTACCTAAGCAAACTAAGCAACAATCTAACATTAGACGAGATAAATCTTTAGAAAGCGAGCGAACAATGTGACGAGTATGTGTATATTTGGCAGTCGCGTGATGAGTGCCTCGTTCAAGAACAATGCGTCCTTTGTGTCGCGGCTGCCGACGATCCGGCGTCACAAGAGCACCTCGCTGCACTCGCACGCCGCGCACTCCAAGCCCGCCGCCGCCGCCGCGCATCACCGCTACGACGTCAACGCCAGCGCCGAAAATCTAGGTGAGCCTTACTCTCACTCACACTTAGACTCAGTTTGCACACATAACCACAACCAATTTTATCAGTTTTATTGTGCTAAATAGTCTGCATAAATTATATTTATTAAAATCTATATATACATACATAAAAATACCCGCGAACAATAATCCGCCACTATTATTCACTTTGTTGTCGCATGTCAATTTTACTTCAATTTCTTTTATCAAAATTCCTGCTACTCTTATTTCTAAGATTTATAAAACATTTCAAAATTTATCTCACGTAATGCAAATTTAAAACTCGACTATCTAATAAAACAACATCCGTAGATTCCCTCCATTGATTGGCAATAAAAATAATACATGATATCGTAACAGAATAAAATAAATACAACTCGCTGCTGTGCTGAAAATGACACTCCATAAAAAAAGGTATTCACACGACACGGAGAAATAGGAAACAAACACGGATCAAATTGATAATAAATCATTTTAGCAGATAAACAATAGAAATGGATGGCCGGCCATAGCCATAGCAGCGGGAGTGTCATCATCAATCACATCACATACAAGGTATCAAGTGCACCCGAGTTCTAAATTCAAACACGATGACCGCTAACACCAGCACAGAATTATTTTCTACGAAAAACTACATGACTTGTTGTATATCTGAGTGCTGTGCAGTATCAAATAGATGTTTGACAGAATGGAGTGTGAAATCATTTATTGCCCTGTTTCGTAGATAATCATACGTCGGACGGGGACCGTGCGTGTTGTCTACTCCATTGTTGGAAACGCTGCTTTAAAGGTTCTATTCTTCATCTCTTAGACGGCACTATGGCATGACCAGTTACAGTCGATAAATTTCTGCTGCGTTTCTTATTAATTCTTTTAGTAAAAACTTCCAGAAATTGTGAATACACGAAATGCGAGTACTATTGTCGACGTAGCGTCATTGAGACCGGAAAGAGTATCCGACTTCCGGTGATAATGGCTACGTCTCTTAGCTCCAGACACGATTGCTGACATCCTCCTACTTCTTTCTATTTTTCACTTTTTGAAATAAGAATGCACCCGCGTAGATAACATATGGCTTCGAAGTAACTTACAACAATGCAATGCGAAGCTTCTCGGACAGCGGACGAAGTGTTCGCTGGTTTGTAGGCAGCGCCTCATCTCTCACGACCAGCGATCTCCAGCCGTCGGCCGCGTTATCATGTTACTGGAATGGCTTTATCTCAGGCTTCTCTTTTCAGTTCGGTTAACTACCTATATTAAATGAAGTATAATTAAGTTTTACACAGCTTTGCATTCTTTTTTATGCATGCCAGATAGTTCATAGGATTTTGTAATATATAATCATTCCCTTGAACTTAATATTGCGTAAAATAAAGCATATATTATTAGAGCGGTAAATAATAGTAATTTTATTATGTTATTCGGAAAAAAGATACGTCAGTTTTAGCCAAAATTGCACTTATTTTAACTATTTTTAAATGCAAAATATGAAAAAAAATATTTAAATGCTATGAAAGTTTAATTGATTTTATCCCCTTTATCTTTTACTATTTAATGATTATATGAAAATATGATGCATATCGCGATGACTAACTGATGTGTACCAAGTGAGCGTTAGAGGTTTTAGCAACTAATTTATTGACATACGATAATAAACAAAAGTATGAGAATAACTAACTGTCTGGCACTAAATAAATCTGCGTATTTTTTTTTTTTAATATCCATTTATAAAGTAAAAATATGATAATAAGTTTTTATCTTGTTGTGCGCGCAGATAGCCTCTACGGCGTAGAGGTTGGCTACATGTCTTCACTCCGGCGACGTAGCACTTGCTACGCCGTAGTAGCTACGAATATTTAAATCATTTGTTCAATATCGGCGTGACATATTGTTTGTTTTTAGTCATATAGGTAGGTATATAATATATTGGTTATTTGACTTCGTCTTTTATATGAAGAACATTTATTTTTGTAGGATTCTTTAATATAAAGTACAATCGTGTTGAAAAACTAGAATCACTAAATACTTTGGAGTCGTGAAATAGTCTAAAAAGTAGCATAATAATAAAGCAGCAAAGAGCATAGACGATTTTCAAGTTTTTCACTTATACCACCAAATAAGGCTTATCTTCCACGGCACATGCTAATAATGCTTATCACTATTTTATCTGAAAAAGTACAAGTCAATTTACAAAACATTTCTCATATCAAATAAGCCTAGAGTATTTTTAAATTTTTCATCGGTCGTTACAAAATATTTAAGATCATAAATTAAAGACATTAGGAAAGCGATATTCTTGAAGAACGTTTGCACATAAGTTAGAAAGAGAACACAAACCGATCGATAGTTTGCTGAGACATTAAATGGCAACCGCTGCATTGACCTCATTATTTAGGAGTTCCTCCAATGCAGACAAAGCTACCAAGTAATAAAATCTCCTTACAGGTAGTGTACATGATTTCCCCAAAGATACACGTTATAACGGATAAGGGAAGAAAATTGACTTTAAATCTCTAATGTCAGCATGGTCCTGAAGACATAGGGAGAGCTTAGATTTAGAAGCAGCCGGCTAAAGTAAAATTTATTGTCACATGCCTTTCATAGATAGATTTCGTATATAGAGTTCGAAAGTAGAAATATAGAATTGATTTAACCCAATCTGGCAAGATTTAAAGCCAAATAATTGTAAGTACATCTCAAACTAGATCCGTTAGTCTAGTGATGTTGAAACGTATAAGTGTATGGTTATATGAATTTTAATGTCTGCGGAGTGCCGACACAATAGAATTCAAGGCTATTTTCGTCAATCACGGACTCGACGCATTTACATTACAAAAACAACGGACTGACAGACAGACAGGCCGATTCATGCTCGTGATTTAGGTGAACCCTGAATCAAATGTTTTGTACGTGGAGGTTAGTAAGTTCTATTTCCGAAATGGTGTCATGTGGAAATACTTTTTTCGTTTCGCATCGAGTTGGACACAAACATAAAATATAGAAAATTCATATCTATTCTTTCATTTGGTTCAAATAGGTGGTTTAGCGCAAATAAAAAAATAAATTAATATATGTAAATACAAATAATTTTAAAATATGAAAATGATGTCTATATGTGTTTTTAAAATTCAATTGAATCAATTGCTACGTCAAAATATTATATTATATATAACTTCTGCAAGACTTCTTTTATCACGTGAATTGACATTCGTATTTTCTTTTCGAATGGCTGGAATTATTCCGGGATGTGACTGTTCACTCATAACGGAATATTGTTAGAAAAATAAAAGAAGAATAATTATGATATAAAACTGTTACAAATCTCTCGATATTGTGGGTGCACGCGGACCGACTATAATAGAGATTAACAGTGATCGCAATTGGAGATAGAGGGATTAAATGAACTACTTACCTAATACGTATTGAATAAAGATTAAATAAAATATGTTTAGGTACATTGGTCCATAATTTATCTTCAACCCCAAAGCTGCGTAAAAACTATATTATTGCGGTACTTCATTAGGATGAATTGTACATAATCTCTTTTCCGTTGGTTACAACGACTCTTTATACCCGTAATACAGCACCATAAAAAATTGGAGTCCAAAGCGAAGTATTCAACATGGACCTGATGTTGAAGTGAGCGTATGTGTGGGTTGGCAGGCGGGACCAACGGCCGCACGCGCCGGCCGAGGCACGTCATCCCTTCCTACAGCGAGGACTCGGTGGCCGAGACGGGGCTCTCCAAGATTAACTCTGACGGTAAGACAAGCTGGCATATATGTGACCGATCATGCAGTTTCTACCAATTGATGTCTTTAGAGTTTGTTCGTCTATTGATATGCTCTTACTATCGCTTCCGATTAGAATACCTCTTGATATACGGTGTCTGTTTATGTATGTGAAGGTGTATTAAATAGATCCTTGTATGATATTTGTATAGATGTCATTTTCCAGTCACGAATCATAATAACATTTTGAATAATAAATCTTCAAATTCAATTTTCCAGTTATAACTAACCTCCTAAATGTATGATCACGAGCTGCACTTAGATCCATGAATGTGAACGAATTCTATACATATGAATCGAGCAAACGTCACTGACGAGTTTTAGCGCAGTAAGTTGCACAAGCATTGTTAGTTGGAATTAGACGATTAATAATTTACGTAAATATACCTATTTCCTAACACTAAAATTATACTTACCTGTTTGTGGCTAGATTGTAGTTAATTAGTTTGTAGAGGTATCGTACTGATGTGTGTTTAATATAAAACTAATTTAACGCTCGTAGATATCTCACAAATGTGATTCAGTTATTTCTTTTCACAAATAGAGAATTACACTACCAATAAGGTAATTAATTAAGTTCCTAAATACTGTTGAAGTTCATCATTTACTAATCCTCAAATAAACTGTATCGATAATACATAATATTACAATTTATATAGTTTTTTTTTCTTATGAATAAATGTTTCTAATACTACAATTATATTATGTCGATTGTTGACGAAAGTACATTTTTGTTGTCATTTTAAATTGTGAACGTTTTATAAGTAATAGTAAAATATCAAAGTAAGATGTTTATAACAAACATATCTCATTGGTCTTTACTCTGTCATTGGGGAGTTCAAATATATGTAATTTGGGTGAGAGCTTTACCAAAGTCGCCGCCTACATCATAATAGACATTATTTGATTTAGTACAAGTTAGTTTTTTTGGTCACATAAATATTAGATTAATCGACATTATTTTACCCTTAACAGCATATTAATCTGTATTAATTCTCTAAATTTAATTATTTATTTACATCTTGACTTAATATAATTTTTAGGCGCCATAAAGACTTCAAAGTAACTATTCATTGAGTTAAAATGTGAACTTGTTATTGAAATACTCGTCCATGTATAATAATGTTATTTAGGCGTATTCAAATTATATCATATTCTAGCAAAGACTAACCATAGTAACCAACCCCCTCGCTTCTAGTCCTTGAACTTTATTCATCAGATAATTATATGTTTTTAAATATCCGCCAGTACCTAAATATATAAATGTTTCTTATTCTTAAAATCACTTTTTTAAAAACATAAGTATGCTACGAATTTCAACTTCATAATCTATTGCGTTTCTACATTCACACTGCAAATAAAGTAAATATTAGTGATAGCATATAATTTAGCTGCTTTGCCAGTGCCTATCTTCATCTCAAATATAATATTTCTAATGGTGAAAAAAAGTGCACTAGTATGTTCCTAAATTGATAATCAAATGCTTTCTTAGAGAAATACGTATGTAGGTTACAGAGAATAATATAGAGTTGTTGTACGAATAGAATAACAGTAATAACGATACAAAATGTTGCCAAGAGGATGTCGAAATTGTCCAATATGCACAGTAGGCACGTCTGTTGTTTCTATTTGGCGAAGTCCTCTCTTGATAATGCCGATCGATATACAACAATGTGCTGGCATCGTTTATGTATAAAGCAAGGAGCTGTTGCCTCAAGCGATCAATGGAAGAAAGAAAATGTCGTAAAACCTTTGTGTTATAATTTAATGTTGTCACGATAATCATTTTAACAAAAGCCTACTAAGCTGTGGATAATTTAAAATGGATCCTTTTGTCTGGTACAAATATTCTAGTTTACAATATACTAGCTGCCCGTCCTATCATTGCACGGGTGCTTTCTAACAGTTATATTTTTAAGTCACTGACCAAAAACGGAGTGTTATGTTATTTCTAACTTCTTCCACCAAAATTATCATATTTAAACCATATGTATTAGTACAAACAGTAAAAAATGTGTTGTAGTTTTTTAGTTAATTGCACATAGACAGAAAGAGAGACCAACTGCGCGGGCAACTCAATTCACAATAGATAAAGATAAAAAATGTAGTGATATATTGTATAAGTTTTCTTTATCTAATTGTTTAACATTAATCGTAAAATACATTAAAAAATCTATTACGGAAGTCATTTCTTTACTATTACTAAGTAGTTTAATCAGTACCTTTATAACCAAGGTCTCGCTTTCATAATCACAAAGGTAAACCTACGTAAAATATACAAATCCGATATATTAAGGTCGTAGGTCGACCATCGACACCCTTGTCATTAACGACCAAATGATAGTAAATCAATAAAATTATCGTAATTCGTTTGAAACTAGCATGCAGCACGCTCTACTCCCTTTTTCGTGCAGTCATTAATACTTTGCTTGGAAAAACACGCCAGAACACTTACTTTAATGCTTCAATCAATTTATTTTAAACGCTTTGCATCTTTTTTCCATTAAATTTTAAAGACAAGATTCATGTTTATGACAGCGGTCGGCGTAATGATGATTACGAATTTAGGTAAATTTGTATACTGTCCTTTACGAAGTAAACATGACCATGAAATGTCCATTCACGTTTGCAATGTCCAGTCAGGTAAGATTTTATATGTAGAGCATTATTAGTTCGCAGCTGTATTATTGCGATTATCATAAACATACAATTTTCATTTTCAACGCTAATATTAATATACAAGCACTTGCTTTAATGTATTCTATATAATGATTTAGCTTACATTATTTAATAAAAGATATAATGTTCATATGTAAGTGTATTAAAATTATATTTCACGTATTGAACTTACAAGCCGAGCGAATAATTGCTGATTCAGTGACAGCTAATATTAATCAGTATTTGACTGTGTGCAATATGAAATCCCGAAATTTAATCTATTGTAATATGTCGACTTTTAAATGCTCGAAAATGATTTATTACTAGCGAAGAAAGTAATTCTGCGCCATTTCACATATAAAATAAATAACTCGAAATTATTAAATTTAAAATGCACTTGATATTTTCTAATCTAATCTACTTAAAACTTAAATCAATCCAAAAATCCTCAAATAATATAAAATATATGTCTAACCATAATAATACTCTCACGACTACCTACCTCTAAAACAATCGATGTCTATTTTTAAACCATAAACAATTATTGAAACAAAATATTAAAAAAGTATTTTTGACTAGAGTAGCCAAATTACTATGGATATTTTTTATGATAATTGTAATATCTATTAATATAATATTTAATTTTTTAACAGACGAAGACGACGAGCCGCGCTGCGTGTCTCTCACTCCTCGACATAAAGCTGCTATTCGATTTATAAGAAAGGTGCGTCATATTTAACTTTTTAAATTAACCTTTGTACATTTTAGCACAGATTTAGCACATCCAACCAAAGAATTTATCCCCTTATCAATAGAAATGATAGTGCCGACCTAAAAGTCCCTACATTAGAGTAAATTTCATTATTTCTTATTTATCTTAGAATGAAATACTATGAATGTTTAAATTATTCATAAACACAGTAAAATATACACAAGGTGTTCTATTAAATATAAACATGAAAAAGAAAAGTAGTCCAAGGGTGGTACTCATTTCTGATAAAATCTACAATCAAAGGAACTATGTTTTGGAAAAAGTGAGTCACTAATGTTTTCCCTACCACAATGAAAATTAAAAGGAAGTTGCTTATGTATTGAGTCTTAATTTGATTTTTGACACATGTAGGTGAATTTTACGTACGTAAGTATGTCATTTTATCTTTAATAACTAAGTGGATGAAATGTAATAAATTCGGTTATTTTTCGTAAAAGTACTTATATTTACTTATAAATAGTTAAAAGTACTTTTGAAGATGACACTGAATATTAAATCAGCAAAATTAATAGAAATATAAGCAACATGAGTTGTAGAAGTGAAGAAATCGCACTTCTCGATGTTTTATTAACAATACTTACTTTCACGGCGCAAACCGTATTTTTGCTTGAAGTATACGTCTTGTAAATACTTTATTCCATTGCGCTACTGCATTTTAAAATATTTGGTTTTCCAATATAGTTTGTACTTATTGAGAATTATTTACTATATTTGGCCTAATAGCACTATATTAAACCTAACAGCTCGAAGTCCCTGATAGAGTCATTATACGTATTACCTAAGTCAAAAATTTTTACTCTACAGAATAATACATAGTCTCTATTTGAAAGTGTTTTGTATTGAGTATATATTGGGTTGTCCCAATGAGATTGAATTTACAACTAGGTTGTATTTTGTAGAAGTACGTAATTTGTTGGAATTTCACTCTACGAGTATATTAGGTTTTAAGTGTGTATTTATTAGAAGTGTCTACTGCATAAGCCTTGAATTAAATACCTCAATGTTATCATTTCCAAATATCGATACATATATATCACCTTTCACATTTCTAAGTGCTTCCCATATAACAAATCAAAGAGTATTTTAGATCGAACGTAAATTTACATATATTTCCCGTCTCAAACTTTTCAAATTTTTTAAGCAAACTGAAATTGAATATTTATTTCATACATTGGTACTCGTATATGACAAAATGTTTGTTTCATGTCAACCCATTCATATCATAATATCATTTAAATTTACTACAACATTTTCTATAGCCTCTACTGAATATTATACCTACAGCATGATTTGTAAGTATATATCATTTTTAGAATAAGTTATTTCTACATCTGTAGGTTACATATAATAATGAGTGTACAAGAAAAGTTTAAAATTTTCAATTATTTGTTGTAATATTCTAACAGATGAAGTATTTTGTGGCTCGTCGTAAGTTTAAAGAAGCTCTAAAGCCGTACGACGTAAAGGATGTAATTGAGCAATACTCGGCTGGTCACGTGGATCTGCTCGGCCGAGTGAAAAACGTCCAGTCTAGGTAGTAGCCCATCCTTGACTTTATGTACATCTTGCACTACGATCTGCGTTCTTTATATTTTCTTCTCGTCTGGACTGTACCTATCTATGATGTACTGCAATGTGACATATTTTGTAGAGTCGCCATCAACTTAATCTACCCCTCTATGTAGTTAGTATGTGTGCCATGCTATTCGTGATTGCAATGTAACAGCACTGTAAATTTCACATGAAAAAAATATATCTTATTGATGCAATCACAATTTTAATTAAAACAAAAATAATCATACCAATATATTTTTCAGGTGAACATTTACACTGTATTCCCCAGCTATTCTAGACTTCTATTGAAAAGCCACTCATAACGGGTGCCATTATTAATAATGTTTAAATCTGATATGCATGGCTACCTATTTAATAAAGTAAATTGTGCCATATGAAAGAAAATTAGAATAAATAGTGTTAAAATAGGCATTATTTCTACTTCTGTCTACATTGGTACTTTGATATAAACTTTTATGAAAGTAATTGGCCACAGTTAGTGATTCTGGTCACTCTTTATGGAATACAAACAAATTCCGCCCTGATAAACCATTCCTTGTCTGTTATTTTCGTGTAGCTCAAGTATTTTGTCGCGCGCAAGAGATTTAGAGAAGCGTTGAAACCATACGACGTGAAAGACGTGATAGAGCAATATTCTTCGGGGCACGCTGATCTTCTAAACCGAACCAAGAACCTGCAATACAGGTGAGGTTGGAGGCGGAAGGGCTTGCCTCTCGTGCCCCTGTCGCACCGCGCGCGCTTACTTCACATCGCCGTTAGCTGCTCAGCCTTAAATTAAAACCTGTTGAGTCACAAACAGTACACGACGTGTTGTCATTCAATAGCCATCAAGTTAAATCATTTAGTCAAAAATCCATCAAAGTAGCAAAGATAGGTTACAAAGATTTATTATCAAAAAGTTAGTGCAATTTAGTGTAGATATTTCCGTACTGTAGATATAATTAATAATATGAAAACAAAAAAAAACATAAATATGCATTTCATATGATTCACTTTGTTCTTCATCAAACTGGCACAAACGGTAATATAAAAACAACAAAACTTTGTCATGATGATTTACTCATCACTCTGATAACGCTTCTTTTTTGTACTTTATCGTTGCATTCTCAAAAATTGCATTGCTATTGCACTCTTAATTTTCTTAGAACTATATGTACGCGAGTTTATGAAATGTGCATACTATAAATCAACGATAAATTAAATCGCACGAGTAATTAATTAAAGTTATGTTTAAAACATGAGAGTATGCAAATTTGCGTAGTAATATATTTGTGGATACCAATAAACTTGTTTAGCAATAAACTAATATACTTACTTATTATATTAAATTATTTGCTTACTCTCATTGTAGATGTTATGTCTACGTTGTAAGGACTGTTTATCACAGCAAGTTAATTAATATTTATAACAAAACAATATGGTTTAAATATTTTTGAATGTTGATCAATCAGCTTTAGATTACTGGATTTTGGATAACAAAACTTACTTATACTTATTTATTTTTTGTCAAAAATTGTGTAATAAAACCGTTGCAATTAAACATTGCAAAAAAGTGTCTCAAACAATGACAGTTTTTTAATTTTATTATTCAAAAATTACTTAATAGTCCGACAAAAAACAGATACAAAGAATTAAATCAGTATTCGCGCTCACTCGTCGCTTGGTTTTTAAATATAGAGCCTATATGGTACCGATCATATCCTTTCTTAGAAAATACATTTGTTTAGAACTTGCTGTAAAAAACATGTTTTAAATAAATAGTCGCCATCCATATTGTATCCCTCTTTATTATACACTTATTATTAAAAATTACCAAAAGCTTGAATTCGTTCTGTTACACTTGTAGAATATGGTCGTTACTACTAGCAACCAACCTAATAATCAAGTGACTACCTGTAATAAATAGATAGATATCTTAAATAGATCCTTTATATAGTTTTAGTGTTATCTACTAGAAATATTTATACATAATTATTGTTTCATGTACTTTTCAAAGAAAACACAAGACATACGTAGTACTTAGTAGGTAGAGTAATCTAACTAGTGCAGTACACTTAAAACTAGATTATTAGCTGTAACTTTAAACAGAACAATACAATACAATACAAGCTTGGTTTATTTTAAGCCATTTGCTATTGTTTCTTTGTTTTCTGCATGTTCCAGTCTGCTTCTGTGAGTTATTTATGTGCACTTGAAATAAACAATTATTAATGTTATTAAAACTGATATTTGTATATTATACACTTACTTAAATTAAAAATCGTAATGTTAGAGTATAATTATTGTGTATTAAATAATTAGTAAATATATTGTGTATTTTTGATTTTTTTTCTTATTTTATGGTATTTCCACAGATTAGACCAAATACTTGGGAAACAAGGATCGAAAGCTAAAGATGTATATGCATCCAAAATCAGTCTAGCTTCCAGAGTAGTTAAAATCGAAAGACAAGTAAGTAATTAAATTCCCAATTGCAAAATTTCGATTTTATCTGTTGTCATAAATGTTATCAATTATTATCGTTTTCAATAAATTTGTTACGTGTTTACAGGTAGATGATATAGAAAGTAAGTTGGATCATTTATTAGAATTGTACGAGGAGGATAGAAGGGGATCACGTAGGATAACAAATGCAGGGAACGATGGAGAAGGGGGTTCATCTACAGAGGGCGTGCTGGCGCTACGTGGGCGGCCGGCGCTCACCGACAAACAGTGCTCGGAGCCCAACTCGCCGGTCTCGCGCAACTTTGAACAAACAGCACCGGCGTCCGCGCCGCCACTGCCACACAAACGACCTATGAATAGAGGGTACTCAGATCTGGGTACCAGATTTATGAAGAAAAAAGTTATTGTAAAGTGAGTTTCTTTATTTATTTAACCTTTATTGCACTTTATATAACAAAATACAAAAGCTGGACTTAATACCTCAAGGCTTCTCGGCCGGTCAAACCTTAGGACCAAAAAGAGAATTATGTAATTCGAATCAATCAGTAGAAATCCTTTCAATGACTACCTTTACATACAGAAATAATAACAAAATTATTTTAATGTCTACCGACGACAAAGAGTATCTAAGCCGAATGACGTTCCTTTCTCAATGACCGAATGATTCTTCTGGATTACATTTTGATTAGACTTTTTATATAATTATGCCAATGTTTCACCCGTCCCGATAATAACCGAAAAGTTGACTGCTTGATACTAGACGTCATGAGAACCGATCAATATTGAAGGGCTCCAATTCTCGCAAGAGTTCTTTTAGAGTGTAATTGTGTATTTTCATAAAAATCTCATATTTCAGGACTTCGTCAAGTAGAAATGGTGACTCTCCAAGAGAAGACGAAGTGGTAATAATTGTGCCTACTAATCGGGATGATACGCCCCCACGGCTTGTTACAGACAGTTCAGGTTAGTATTTTTACATAAATTAAATAAATGACTTATGTTTTTCTTTTATGGATTTTTTTTTCATATGTAGGCACATGATTTTTTGTAATAAAGTGTTAGCTAATTAAATTAAAATGTAATATTTACAATTATTACTTTAAAATGCTTACCAAGTAAAAACAAAATATTTCAATAGAAATTCAACTTCAGATAGTACACCAATAATATTTGACTACACAATCAATGAAACGATTTACAACCATCACAACTTAGATCTACAACATTGTACTGAAAGTGCTGCATATTATTTTATTTGGGCAAAGAATCTACTGCGGAGCTTTTAGACGATCGTAGCTAGTAAAAACCTATTTTTCAGATCGTAGGAACATCCGAGGGTACATATTTGAATGCCATAAAACATAACGCAGTTACTTAAAATGTACGAGCCCAAAATATCCCAAATCAAAATACCTTAAGATTTAAAATACCCGAAGCGATTACACCTTACTGTACAATGCCAGAATTAGAAATACCAAAACATTAATATGTCAAATTTTTAAATACCACACCTCTAGGTAAATATTAATTTTTTTTAAATTTGAAATGCATTAAATAAATATTACTATATATATTAATAATATATATATTAATAAAGCTAATTTAGCTATATTAGCTTTCAAAGCAAGATCTACGCTCGCTCTCTTCGCTCGCTCGCTCATATTATGGTTACTGCATAACCTATAACCTAACCTCCCTTCTGTAATTAAGTCGGAGTAGGTATCTATCAATCCTTACGTAGTGCTATGATACAAAACGTACGTTAGGTTATGGTAATGCAGTGGTTAAATTGAAATCCAGAATATTTTGAAATTATCAAATCAGGTATATTAGACTAAGTTTTTTTTTAAAGTAGGGATAAAGTAATATATAAATTGTTTCGAGCTTAAGCTATTCAACCATAAGGTATTTCAAATATTTTTCATTTTGAATACTTGGAATTTTAAATATATGGTATTTAGAATTAGGGTATTTTGGGTTCGTATATTTTAGTAAAGGCGATATGTTTTTTGGCATTGTAATATGTACCCACATCCGAGTAACTCTTATTGTTGAATGTGCTGACGCGATCGATATGAGCTCGGCTGTAGAATACGACTACGACGATACGACGGATAGTTATTACGCAGAGCCCTTTAATAATATTGCTTTTTACTAAGAAACTATTTATGACTAAAGCCGTCAAAAATATGCTCTTTTTAAATGGGTTATTTTATAATTCCTTCTATCACGCTATCAATGTAATATTAGAGTTAAGTATGTAAATAAAAATTTAACCAATTGCACGTCGTTACCGTAGGTTTAAATATGCGAATATTAAAAAATTGCAGCCTCTTATGAAGATAATTCATCGTCGACCTCTCTCTGACCGACAACTTGGGAGAGCCCCATTCTATATGGCCGCCACCGGCTGAGTGAGTCCTTGCCCTTCCCCTTTCGATGTGTGGAATGTGTATAATAGTATTTCTTTTCCCTCATCCCTAAGCCTCCTTCCCAATGAATGTACCTACTTTAAAATATTGTATTTAGACTCCTACTCATTTACATTCATGTTTTGAATATTTCTAATTATTTTTATTAAGAAGCACGATTCAAGAATTGTAATACATACATTGTTATTATAATTACGACTGTCAAAACAACTATCATTTACTATTTTATCTAAAAAGTTCTAGTTTCGGTAATAAATGTAAATTTTGCCAAATATTAAAATAGTATTCTGTTGCATTTGATACATTTTTAATTACAAACATCAAATGCTAATGAGACAACGAATGACAATTTGTTTTAACTAAAATGTGATTTTCTTTTAAAACACTTTTTATTATAATTTGAGCATGTTTCTGTGGCGTAGCTTTGGATACATACCTACAGTAGATCACAATAATGAACCTACATTATGGTTCAATTAGATTCAAATGTAAAATTGAAAATAATTGTCCGCACATTGGTGCGCCGACAATTATTGCAACAATCTGTAAGTATATAATATTGATAGCATATCCTGTAAGTTTCGTTTTATGTAGTCGCAAATTCAAAACACTCGGGGGAGTTACTATGATCTCTTATTTCCGTTCAAATGCGAATGAGTAAGCGAGATGTCGCCTTATATCCTGTACTGAGTATTACGCCATCTCATTTATTCACTCATATGATGAAAAATGAGACCATAGTAATTTTGTCTGACCATAGTAATAATTATTTCTAGACTTTGTCAAACTAATTAACATGTTCCAATTGATTGAAATGTATTCCAAATATAGCATTCTATTTACAGTTGTATTACAATATGTTACAATTTTCAGAAGTTTGTGCGAGTTGTTCCGTCGATGTGGAGACCGAAGCGGGTGCGTCCGGGAGTTCCGGGTCGGCGTCGTGGTGCGAAGGCGACGCGGCCGACGAACGGAGCTTCGGCTCCGGGGACTCCCTGGCCGAGGACGCGGCGCTCCTCGGGGACGTGACACACCCGCACGTGATGCGCGCACAGAGGCGGGACGTCGCCGTAGACCTTCATCTCCTACATCCGGACGGCTAAAACAGACACAGTGTAACAAATAGACTTAGGAGTGAAAACGTTTAAATCTTTTTTTAACTATTTATGTGATCATACAATCTCCATGAAATATTTATTATAAAAATAAAACTAAATGTGCTGTGAATAAAATAAACATTTTAACTTATTAAAAGTGTTGTGTTGATGTGATCACGCATTCTTTTTTAAAATAATTGTGGGCTCAAGTTGCTAAGATTCCACCCCTAAGCTCCGTACCCGATGCAGTTGTCTATTGGGAAATATCGTATTCAGCACATTTTTATTACATCCAATATGCGCTGCTGATAATTTAATTTACTTCATTGTAGATTGTAGTTTCGGTGCTTATATAAAGAGAAAGAGCAATCATAGTTTTAGAGTGATTGAATATTTGTTATAAGTGTGTCTTGTGCAACTCCAAAACTAAGTTGATAACTTTTGAACAACGATTAATATAATTGTGGTTAAATTTGTGTCACTAATTTCACTCGTTTATCTTTTAAGTAATGTTTAATACAATGAAGACCAAAGACTCGAAACTAGACGTGGCTATAAATAAGAATAGTGACAAATATTCTACGCTTATCTCAATAAGTAGTTACTTTTTATAATATTCTTGCTTTCAATCCGGATTTGTATGGCAGTAATTTTTATTATCAGTTGTCAAAAGACATAATTACTAGTTTTAGATAAATCTTACTGCTGGAAATGACCATACGTTTTTGTAGAAATTTGTAATTAGATAATAGCAAATCTGTTATGCAGGGTATTTATTGAAATTGTGAAGTTACAATTAAATAATTATTTTTACCTGTTAATGATCAATTTGGCTTTAAAGTTATTTCTGTTTGTTTTTTGGCGAAACATTCATAAATATTTGTATATTCCTAAAAATATTTACACAGATTCTTTCAATCAATACCTTGTAATAACCCATATTACCATACTATGCTTCAGAATCACGAATGAAATTATATTTATTTGTTAAACGGCCAATGTACATATAAAATTGATATAAGACAGAGCTAGTTTTAAGATAATGACCACATTATGTGCTTTTTTAATTCATATTATCACCTTGTAGCACTTTTTAATAAAAGTCCTTACTTTCATATTTGTTCTTCGAGAATTATTATATCGTAGTCAAAAAATTTTTTACAACTTTCAATATTAGACGCACACGACCAACTGAGCATGTAGGTACAGACAAATTATTGATGATGTACAAAACTATGAAATTGGCTAGCCAACCTAGAAATATAGAATAATTCTAACATACATACATACATACCATCACACCTTTTTCCCGTAGGTGTAAGCAGAGACTACGGATTTCCATTTGCTACGATTCTAATTCTAACAGTTTTTTAATATTTATTATATCTAATAGTACAGTCAATCTAATTAAAAATAATAAATATTTAAGTCACTTCTCCTTCAAAATTTGTGTTTATTAGTGTTTCTTTACTATTATTTAAATTTAACCGTACTAAACTAAAAGTGATAATTTACCACTACATGCAAATATATTTTTGCATTCAAGTATAAATTAGCGATCAATTGCATTTAGTATCATTTATATACAACTATTTATTTGAGATAGCTATCGAGTAAAGTTGCTTTTAAAAGTTGACTAGCCAATTTTACATAATTCCCTAATACTTATGAATTCCTCGTATTCTTTAAGAATTGTACTAAAATAGCCTTAAACTTGATAGGTCTAGTTGTCTTTTTCTATTTATATCGATTTAACGATTCAGATATTTGTTACAAATAACTGTGATAGACTTTACGTTAATTGCACAAAAATACTATGGGTTTTATTAATATTAATATAACTAAGTAGTAACAAAACAGTATCTGTAATTAAATCCTATTTAGGCATTTTTTTATGTTAAAACTGGGAAAATCCTATTCTCGAACCAATTTTAATACTTTTGAAAATGTTTCTTGATAAAAGCAGGGTAATACTCGCCTGACATTCATAAACGTTAATTGTAAGATTAAAAAATATTTATTGTATTTGAACTGTAGGAGGTTATATCTGCTGGTTACTATTATCTGCAACTTACACAAGACAATATAATTTTCAATTCGTAACGACCAACTTTTATATAGTCTGACTAGTTGAGCTTATTAAATAGCATGATACTTACCTAACCGTCATTTATTTATGTCGTGGCCAGAGTGTCAATTCCGCTAATAAACTTTATAAGACCATGCAACTGATATTCAATTACGACTCAATTACGATGCATTTTTGATATGCTCAATATTGGTAAGTATTCTGCTAACACAATTTTGAATCTTAATTTAATTGCAACTAAAACTTAATTTAATGGTAATAGTAGAAAAAAAATTATTATAATAAAATACCGATCATTGAATTTGATAATTGGTGATTTTGATGATTTTTTGATTAGCAAAATTTTCAGTTAAAGTTCAATAGGATGCCAATGGAATACGATTGATCTTAAATTTAGAACACCAGAAACGTCAAAAAATTGCCATTGCAATCCAATTACGACTCAATTGTGCACTATGTAAAATAAGAGAATTGGCACCCAGATCGTTGAATAAAACTAATCCACGACTACATTATGAGAGTGATAATAAAGATAGAAGAAGAATAAGAAGATAAAGTAACAATAAAGATAATTTCGTAAAATTGTTACATTATTAACCAGTAAGGCGCTGGTATTACTACATTTTTAAACGACTTACGTTTTAAAACGACAACGAAAATATCTAAGAATTTTTGTTGAAATAAAAATTAAAGTAATGGAATATTGTTAATTACTTTAGTAAGTATGTATGTATGTAAAAACTTTATTGTACAGAAAGAACATTGTTACAAAAAAATAGATAGCTATGGCCAAACGTGATGATTTTAATGATATGATCATTTCTAATTCATCATTAAATGCAACCTTTCAGAATATGGTCGGCCACATCATTAAATAATCAATTTAACGATCTGGCAACGACACATTTATGTAAATGTTCGGAAGCAATACTAAACATTAAATTTAAGCCTCGTTGGTATGCAAGAACATCCTCTTATTAAGCATAACCAGTCAGACTCAATACAATTCACAACCTGTCAAAAGCTTACATCAGAATTGTAAATAATTAGATACTTAAGATTTTTTATTGTGCTTGCTGAATAATTCGTAAAAGTACTTACGTAACTTGAATGGATGTTATTTTCTAAAAGTCATGATGAATTCAGATCCTCACAAAAAATTAATCATTCGTCGAATGCAAAAACCTTGTAATGCACTCATTGTATCATTAAATACTGCACTGTATAATTAATAAATATTCTATGATCCCAGTGGATAGGGCTATAAATAAAATTGCTATGTTAATGGCCATACAGGTAAATAATCAAAATGGCCTTATTTAATTGACGCATTAGTTTTACTCGTTTGTCTTGTGTAGTAAATTTCTTATTTCAGAATCGTCTGTGGACGTTCATAAAATTACGATAAATTGCTGACTAGGCTACTAGACTTATTTCCTTCATCCAGCCGCTTTCCCGGTTGATCCTCCACGTCGTCCAGCCTTCGGCATCCTTATCAGGGTGACGACTGCTAAATACCTTAATTTACGCTTCAAACGAGCGCCGCCAGAATTGCCTTTGGCGCCCAAGTTTAGCTTTCCCGGGAAACCATTTTAGCTTAGAGATCACAAGTCACTCTATATATAATTTTCAGCAATCTGATAATATTTCTCACTCCTTTTGTTAACACTAACATAGTTAAAAGTGTCCTTTGCCATAAGCGAATAGTGTTTCAATACGCTTAGGTAATATTTGTCATGTTTGTTTGAGCTGCTGATTAGGCATTACAATAAAAACCGGGACCAATGGTAACATGCCTTCTGAAGATAGAGTAGCTTAACATTACAAGTATAAATTAATAACTGTAATGCAACTAATGGATAATACCAAACCACCTTAATGTTTTCGCCATATTGTTGATCGCTGAAAATCGTAAGTAAATTTGGATATCGGTGACAACAACATGGTCTGAAATCAGCTAGGCTTGAAAATAAGTATAATGTCCGCTTGGATCATAGTTTATGTAGCTACACATTCGTTCCTATGTATTTAATTAAATGCATTCGAAAAGCGTCTTCCGATGTTCAATACAAAATGTAGGTACAATCTTTGTGAGTCCATTTGATATTTCGTTTGAACTCGGACGTTTTATCAGATACAAATCGGAGCGGAATGAGAAAGTGAACTGTCAGCTAATGTAAAAACTGTTTTGGCATAAATAAATAAATGATATGCTTTATTTTTATTTCATAATTTTTTACACACCATCCGATCCTTTATTTTATACTTAAGTAATACGTAACTTGTTTTTACTGAAATTTCTACAGAATACTTATATTACCTATCATCTTTTTATTACCTACCTACTCATGGAATAGGTAAAAAAAGAAGACTTCTTTAAAAAGATGAAGTAGGACAAGTAAAGCTTTATTTTGCAAAATTTATTTTATCAAACAAATAAACCTTTCTATATTCATAAAAATATGTTGTTATTCATTATTGAATTATTGATATATTTAGTAGTCTAAATATATAGGTTTTGGTATTATACTCATTTTCATTTATAATAATTATTGTTGTACATCACTAGATGAAAAAAAAAAATACATCAAACAATAATGACCTGTCTACCTACAACGGGACCTACTGATGCCTGAATTTATCCTATTACCTTATAGCTATATTATTTTAGAAAATTGCCTACTTAGTCAATTAAGGTTTGTTTACTTCTAAGTAAACTACAAAAGCTTCGTTATACTAAATAAACAAATGTAACCGAAAACTCGTTATATTAATTTACCCTTTTAAAAATTACCATCTCAGCGGAATAATGTTTACAACGCCTAAGACAATGTAAATCCATCTACACCATAGATTTAGATTTTTTTAACTACCTACATCTACACAGCCTGTAGCACATTTCTGATTCGTAGCATTTACCACGACCGGGCCGTAGCACTGTCTACGACTGGCTACGAAAGGAGTAGTTTGGCCCAGTTTGGCCCATCCTTGATTCGTAGAAATCAGATTCGTAGCACTATTTCTGTCTGTCACTATGACTGTCTTTAACGCCTATGACTGGCTACGAAAGGAATCTGTAGAACATCCCAAGTACACACATTACTCATGTTATGTTTGTACTGTAAGTACCTTGTTCCATAAGTTTAAATTATTTTTATTGCTCTTAAACTACAAGGCAAATAGCAATAATTTTTCAATGGTTCAGTATTAAATAAGACGTGGTCTGACAACAAGGTTTGCATGGTTAATTAACCACACATATGATATCGTAGAGGGCTACACCGACCCTCCATCTGTAGAAATCTGTGTCCGGCCAACAGTACGTCAAGCATCTACTATAATATTAACTATTCTGTATTGCACCGAAACCGCACACCTTCGTTTCTCAATGCTACTCTGGAGCCCTATTTTTGAAATGTATTAAATAGAAGGGCTCCAGAGTAGAACAAAAATCCATCGATAACAAACGAAATCCTTCGATATCGAACAAAAATTATTCGAATCGCCGATTTTGCGTGAGTCACACTTTACCAAAATCGGCGAGTCGAATAATTTTTGTTCAACAAATAATGTCATACATATCAAAAGAAGCGCTCCTGGGCTTTTCTTATACCATTACGAGTATTTGCTGTAAGGCCACATCTCGTTTTCTTATTCGTTTCTGCCCAGCTATTAGACGTGATAGTAAGGCTTCTGAACTCGCACGTCAACATAGCACGTATTTATGCAACAAGAGAACGACTAAGCCAAGTTAAGACTCGTGAGGCTTAACTGTGGCACATAGGATACGCCCTTATGCCATTTCTTCTAGTCTGAATTATATGTGTGTCTGCCAATCAATACAGAAATAGGATTAGATAGAAGTGTCATATGTGGGCCTGTTAAGCTTCTCGAGTCTTAACATATTTTGGCGAGGCTTAAGTATGGCACGCAGGTATCCACAGAAATAAGATTACGTGTGTGAGTATAGTGGTATGTGAGTATTACCTGCGTGCAACTGCACTGCCTGGACTTAATAAATTAAACAGGACCATGGACTAAATATATTAAACAAGAGAGCATACAAGACAAGAGAGCTCTTTGACCTAAAACCCGAGCAGAAAAAGATAGCTAT
Organism: Euzophera pinguis; assembly: GCA_947363495.1. NCBI lineage: Eukaryota > Metazoa > Arthropoda > Insecta > Lepidoptera > Pyralidae > Euzophera > Euzophera pinguis. The sequence goes on from OX376155.1 coordinate 9,643,689, forward strand.
AGTGGGGTTTCTATCTCTTTTTAATACCATGATAATGTTTTTGATTGGAACAAACTATTTTAAACTTCGTAAATACTGCACATAAGTAGCTAGCTAGATTGCTTAGCGGTACGTGATTGTTGGTGACGACACACAAGTACCAACGTGATAAAGCTTGTATTTGCTAGAAAAAGACAGGGTCCCCCACTATTTCTATCTCGCTTAGCCCGGCCCTGCCTCCATGTAAATTTGCAGAATTACTCTGTCTTGTTTAATAAATTTAAGTCCATGGATTTGACTAAACCAGTTTATTATATGTTTACTTGCAATTGGCTAAACAGGTCTAGATAAAGCCATATAAAAATAGCTGACATAACTTTGCCTGATTCTTCCCACTAGACTTGACTTGACTTTTACACTTGACTAAACCAAACTGTAGGACCACAGGTGCCTAACTATCATCTCTAATAGCAGGACAGAAACTAGTGAGCAAGCGAGATGTCTCCTTACACCTTGTACTCGTTTGTGCCCTGCATTTAGAGGTGATAGTAAGGCCCCAGAAATTAAATTAGGGTAGGGGTAGGACTGAAGAAGTTATAGAAATTAAGAATTGCATCTTGTATCCATAGCCGTAATAGAAAAAAATGAGTTTTGTGTGTCATATGTCACTGTCAGTGTCAAGTTCGTTTCCTGTCGCCTTCTTTCCTCGGTAAAGTTTGGTTGGTTTGTTGTGTTGTGGGTTTGTTCATTTTGGTTGTTCACGTTATTTGTTTCTTAAATTTCTAATTTGTGGTTTATTTGGAGCTGAGTGTTTTGAGCTTGAATTTTGTGAGCACACTCCATTTATTTTATAATCATAAAAATATAGACTGATTTTCTCGACATAATCATTATGCCAAGTCAATACGAAGATGAACGTGTTTGGGAAACATCAAATCACATGCAGTATGAGGTGAGTGTAGTCTGTTTATCTTGTAACTGTAATAAAAAACCAATTTGTTGAATGCACATGTTTAATTTATTATCCCTCAATTCTCAGGAAGAAGGTGGTGAAGATGTTATTGAGAACCCTGAAGAAGTTCTACGGGAGTGCTTGGAGAAATTTAAAACACCTGATTATATTATGGAGCCAGGAATATTTGGACAACTCAAACGATACTTTCAAGCAGGGGGCAATCCTGAGCAAGTCATAGAACAATTGTCTATCAATTACAGTGCTGTAGCCCAAATGGCCAACTTGTTAGCAGAGTGGCTTATACTAGGAGGTTGGTTTTCCTATGAAATGCTTTATACCCTACTCATAATACTATATAAATATTTTCCATAATGATTTCTTATATTTGGCAATTGTTTCCTTGTGTGCAATAAAGAGTTTTTATATTGTCTTGTGGATTGTGGGCTCTCCCAGTTATGCCAAGCTGAGTTTAATGCCGCTCTAGATTCTTGGGTTTTAAGGCTTTCTATGCATCACTGTTATTATACTATTACTGTAGATCTTTGTATAAAAATCCACAGGTGTCAAAGTAACTGAAGTCCAGGCCATGGTTGAAAATCATTTAAAGGATATGATTCTAAAAACATTTGATCCAAAGAAAGCAGATACAATTTTCACAGAAGAGGGTGAAGTAAGTTAAATTCATCATAATATAAGCATTTTTATCAGTTACATACTTTTTAAAGACTTTTAAGATCTCATTAATAATTGTAAAGAAATTAAATAAATTCATGGTATGTTATTCTACTTGCTTGCAGACACCAGCGTGGTTAACTGAAATGATTGAACACCCTACTTGGAGGTCCCTGATCTACAGACTGGCTGAAGAATACCCTGATTGCCTGATGTTAAATTTTACTATCAAGGTACCTACGAGTATAAAAATATAATTAATTACTCCTTTTTCTACACTAATATTATAAAGAGGAAAGATTTGTATTTTTGTGTGTATGTTTGTAATGAATAAACTCAAAAACTACTGTGCCGATTTCAAAAATTCTTTCACTATTGGAAAGCTACAGTCACCCTGAGTAACATAGGCTATATACCGCAGGTGGAGCTGCTTATAATATTTTTAATGAAAGGGTAAATTTTCTTCTGTTTTGGTTGTATAGCCTGACCAGGAAAATAAAAACCTTGCATTGGCGTCGTATTGATCGCATTTAGGTGGCTTACTAAGGTTACATTGATTAAAATATAATTTTATATAGCCTCAGTTGTCCCATTTCAGGGCAAAGTTCTTGAATTGGTAAATATAATGTAATTCTTGCTGTTGCAGAGAAATTCCCTTGATGCTAACTGTCAACTGCCAGTAATTTTTATTTTATTTAACTTTTGGAAGACTATAAACTATTTATAGTAATGATTGAATCTACATGTAACATATTTGTATTTGATTTCTTGATTGTGAAATATCGCCATATTGCCGGGCCTTCTGAAACAAGGTGTTTTCTTTATTATCGGACCATTAATTAACAAAGTATGTTTCCCATGGGAATGGCTTTTCTGTGCGCCAACAGTATTTTGTGCGCGCTGGCAGATCGGTGGGACTCGCCAATGCTAGCTCGTTGGATAAGGCTGCACGCAGTCATTTCATAGACTGGTTGCAGCTGTTTTCAGCTGGCTTTTTGTGTACTGTTTGTCTGTTTTATGTATGTTACTAACACTAGTTTATAAGGTCAATCATTGTTACTAACACTAATCCATATTAGTGATAGATCCATATCTATGGTCTGAAATAAATGAATTTATTTATTATTTTCTTATTAATGGTGTGCTTTTTATTTTAGTTAATCTCAGATGCCGGATTCCAAGGGGAAATCACTAGCATATCAACGGCTGCCCAACAAATCGAAGTATTCTCCAGGGTCCTCAAATCGGCTATTGTAGGCTTCCTTCAAAGTTCTGATGATTGGCAAAACAGTGTGAATGAGTGTGCTGTAAGTACTGTACATGATTTTTATCAAATATTTTGTATTTATTTTCTCTAGGTTTATTATAACATCATACTGCTTAGTGCTTATTATAATTATTTTTACTTGCAATGTCTGATAGTGGATTTGATATAAAACATGAATCATATTTAATTATAAGTACATGTTACAATTTTAAACTTTTTTAAACTATCTTTGTATTTGCAGAAAATGGTGTGCCATGGTGCTCATACGTATGTCTATAGTCAAGTGATTGTACACATATTATCTCAAGAACCAAGAGGTGGGGCTATTATGAAGAGATTGAGCCAGGAAATAACTCGCTGTGCCCAACAAAGGTAAAGATGTCATTATTTTTCTTTTTAATTTTATATATATTATTATCAAATCAACAACCAAAATAATTATTTTAGTGGTATTTTTTCTGTGAGTACATTTTACCTGTATTATTGAGACACTGACGTATTTCCTTTAACAACTACCAAATGGCAGACAGGTCACAGGACTAATAGCTTAACGTGGCTTCCGAAGCACAGAGTCATCAATATTATCAGACAAGTTTCGACATTCCTAACCATGCTAGAAACAACTTAACAAAATATTTAGTAAACTTCCCAAATGGGCATCAAACCCGCATGCCCTCTGGTTCTAAGGCAAACACTTTATCCACTAGACTATGGAGGGATAAATTAATAGCTTTGTAAATTAATTTCTTAAAAATGAATGTTCTATCTTTCCCTTTCTCCCAATAGTTGACTGGTAGAGACTGCTCTTAGCCCGCCTTGATAGTTTGGTTATATAACCCAGTTTAAAATATATATTTGCTCGTTCGGTTGCATTGTGTTTACATAATGATGTGGTCGTGTGTCAGCGGGCACGACGTGACGCCGATCACGCTGGCCCTGACGGCGGGCGAGGCGTGGCTCGCGGCTCGCACAGCTCTAGCCGCGATGCTGTCGCGCGGAGCACTCAACCCCGCAGACATCTCCGCACTGTTCCGCGCCTACACGCAGTCCGAGCCGCCGCCTGTGCACCTGCTGCGGATACCGCAGTTCCTCGGCAAGTCTCTCCGAAGCTAGCTCACTAATGTTATAGCCGAAGTTGTGTGTAACTATGTCAGTACGTCGATGACGGGCAAGAGTTGGCACAGGATATTTAATATGATAAATACATCATGTGTGTTGCTCAAATTGCTGAACTGACTTTAATGATATTTGGTACGGATCACTTAAATAAGATTAGGTAGAAGTGCCATAATTGGGCCAGTTAAGCCTGTCGAGCCTTAACTTAATGTGACGAGGCTTAACTGTGGCAGGCAGGTAACCCCCATATAGCACTTCTACCTAAACTTATTTCTGTGGTATAGATATAGTTGAAGATCTGAGTCAAACAAAGAATACTTTTTTTTAAACTCAGGCTTTTATGCGCATATCAATCCATACTAATATTATAAATGTCAAAGTCTATCTGTCTGTTACGCTTTCACGGCCAAACCGCTGAACGAATTTTGATGAAACAAATTTCATCCACCAAAGTATGAATATAGTTGAAGACCCAGGGTCAAACATAGACTACTTTAACACAGCAGGCGGAGCTGCGGGAAACGGCTAGAAGTAATAAAACTTAAAACACACAAAATCGTTTTTTGGACGCGGTAAACAGCTAGTAGATAGTAAGTGAAGTAACTCCATTGATGCGAAATGTAAACTTAAAGGTTTTTATAATCACCAATACTCTGTAAGAGGCTATTTATATTGTTATTAATATCTTTACACAATATGACAAACAGTTATCCACAGCTAGCAATTTCATTTTAATGTCAAAATTATTGTTTCAGAACTTTTAGTCGATTCTCTATTCAAGTTGGGTAGCAAACTGAACCCCGAACACAAGTCTAAGTACATGTACCTGCTGGCTTACGCCGCCAGTGTGTGTGAAGGCGTCACTCCGGGCCGGCCGGTGAAGGACGAGCTGAAGGCAACAGTCCAGGCCATCGAGAAGGTGCACGCAGTCTGCAGCAGTTCAGCCAGTTCTAGTGAACTCATAGCAGAATTACCCACGCTGTATCATTGCATAAGGTAATTCGCCTTTTTATTACCAGGAGGGTTATGTTTTTCAAGAGTATGTATTTATAATTGTCTGGCACGCTCGGCAGCCTGAACGGATCGTTGGGTTTTAGCTCGTGAGGTATCGTTAGGTTCGTATTTACTGTGAGAATGACACTGGGTATATCAAAATTAAAAAAAAAAACTAATTGGCCGATTTTATTTAGGTTTTTTAATTTCCAAATTACACAGAAACGCACTCGGGTTTCTTAAATTACAGTTATCCTTGTTTTGCGACACAGTTGCGATAGCGTCGAAATTTTTTCTGGTTCTCAACTAGTTGTGTAAATGCTAAAAAGTCCTTGTAGACAACCAGTTGCGGTAGCGGCCAAAAGTTTTTTCTTCTTAGCGTGTCGATGTTCTTCCAACGAATCAGTTAAATTTTTCTACCCCATCGGTAGCCGCCATCAGGTCTACCAAACTGATATGTTACACTTTTGTCCCTCATAATAAATACTGAGCAAGTATTTGGAAAGAGTTGTTTTGGCATCTCTTTGTAGTACTAATGGCGAACTTTTATAGAAAATTATTTGAAGCCATATGGCTCAATAGATACGTTTTGAGATCACGAGACAAATTATTTTAAAAATTGATAACTAGATTTAAAAAATCTTATGTCAAGATGTCAATACGTAAAAAAGTGGTGTTTAAATATAATAAATACTATTTATACAGGTTCCCCGTCGTCGGTATGGGCGTTCTAGTATGGGTGGAGTGTGTTGTCACAGAACCATCTTATTTCAAGCTGTGCACGGAACACTGCCCCGTCCACTTGGCATTGTTGGACGAAGTAGCTTCGTGTCACCAATTACTTCACCATAGACTACTGAAATTATTAGTGCAGTTATTTGAATCACCGCAAGATGAACTTGAAATTTTAGTGCAGGTATTTACAAAACATTTATTCTCATTAGAATAAGTTAGTATATGAAACATCTAATATGATTTTGAATGATTAACATGTTTTAATATTTCCTATTAATTTATTATAATAATTTTTGTTTTAACTCTTGTGGACTTTTGTTGTCTTCAATAAAGATTAATTTATGTTCCATACTTCCACTCTTATATTTACTTTTAGAAAAATGACGTGGTCTAATAATAATAATAACTATTACTAAACTACTACATTATAACTACATCTCGTTATACTACACTCAACGCTGCATACACTATTTGAATAATCATATAAACTCAATTTCAGCTGGAACTGAAAAAGATGCTTCTAGACCGCATGGTGAATCTTTTGAGCAGAGGCTGTGTAGTGCCCGTGCTACGATACATCAAGCAATGCTGGCAACGCGGCGACACTGATATCTCCCTGATCAGATACTTCATCACAGAGGTATGTATGATAATATTTACTATCTCTGTCCATAAAATATTGTTTTATTTTCTTCTAAAAACGAATGGACCGTTCACACTGACGCGAATCCGGCGCGACTGGCGGGACGCCCACAGAAATAAGATTATAAAGAAGTGTCATTAGCAGGCCAGTTAACTTTTTCATACGCTACGGCACTTCTACCGATTCTTATTTCTATGGGCGTCCCGCGGTCCCGCGGTCCCGCCAGTCGCGCGGGATTCGTGTCAGTTTGAACGGTCCTTAAAACCTCTTCATTGAACCATTCGATATAATATATTTATATCCCTTTTTAATATATTTATGCCACGTCAAAGTAATTTTCGGCGAACAGTTTGTAAATCAATGCATGCTTGTTAGTGGGAACTGTTGGTCAGTCCAGAAGGGAAATGTACAAATGATTGCAGAAAATGCTGCTGACCCGTTTGTCATCCTGGACCCAAAACTAAGGGGGCGTTCAAGTATTACGTAACGCAATTTGGGGGGAGGGGTTATCTCGTAAAACGTTACGATGCGTTACAGGGGCGGGAGGGGGTCTTTCTTACAACACGTTACGTAGCATTGTCTTTTTTTTAAATAAAAAATTAGGGAATTAAAGTTCCCACATTGGCAACCTTTTTCATTTACGTTTTACGGGGAATCCCCGTATTGTATTAGTCTGGTCGTCTTTTTTAATTTGTTCTCGCAAGTTGGCTAACCTTTTCGTTATATACCAAAAATTTATAAAAAACAAACAAAATACGCAGGTGTTGCGAATTAAAAATCAAATGCGAAATAAAAGTATTATTACCGCAAAGGCAATTAAAACTATACCAAGGATAAAACTATAACATAACTTTTTGCGACTTTAGGGTAAAAATGGTCACTTGAGTGTTACGTCACGTTTAGAGAGGGGGAGGGGGGGTACAAAAAGAACGTTACGGTGCGTTACAAGGGGAGGAGGGGGGTCAAAAATCTTCAAAAATTGCGTTACGTAATACTTGAACGCTCCCTTATCTGCTATTGTGATAATCTAGCACACTAGAGTAGTCGCGCTATGTTTCACTCCTTAAACGGTCGCGTGTAGCCCATTTTCTTTTTAAATTTTTCAAGTTAATTAACATAAAAGACAGAAAAACTGTACACATTATCATATAAGATCTTTGTTTTTAAAATAATAAATAAAACAAAACAATTGTAATCATATCAAAGATTTTAATAAAAATACAGTGAAAAAAACAACAAAATCAGCACAATCTAAGATCAATTAGTCTTAAAAGTAGTTAAATCTGTAAGAACTTTAACATTTTTGTTTTTGAGTTAATGTTTACAAATAAAGTAACAAAAAAGTCGACTGAATCAGTTTTTTTCAAAACGGTCGGTACATAATAGCAACCCATATGGTCGGTACAAATTTACTGCACATTTTCTGCATTATGACACAAACGACGCTTGGATCTCGGGCTCTAGTACAAAAATAACACCGTTTTAAACCAGTTGTAATGTACATAGGCATATTAGAAGATGCATCACTAGTTAATACAAGCAGTTACTTTACAGCAACTACCATATTTTCTTCATCTTCCTGCAATCAACGTTGGATTTTTTACTCTGATGCGCTTACAGCCATGATTTCACCTACAAATGTTCAAGCTATCGTCAGTCTAAGTTAAATTACTGTAATTTGTGCAAACAAATTACAGTAATTTAGTAATTAAACAAAGTACAGTGCTGTGTGCAAACAAAGCAGAAAACATGTAAAATTATTTATGTTTATTAAATAAAGTCAATATTATTAATCTTGGAATATAAATTAATGCCATATTTAATTTTTTTACATTGAAACTAAAACTTACCTTCTACAGGTGTGTAACTTTGAAACTGTTTTTTCTCAAATTCTGTTGTCAGATACTGCGAAAACGCTACTGAAGAGTGCGGGGTTCATAGTCGAGGAATACATGCGACGGCAGCGCAGTGATACGACGAATGAGTGAAAAACCCAACAATTTTACACCGTGGGCTACCGCTGTAGCCCACGCGTCCGTTCTAGTTTTAGAATTTCATATTATGCGAATAAAGGAACTCATTACCATATAAACCAGATTGCGACCAGGAAGATCTCATACTTTTAATAATTTAAGTTGCTAAAACACATAATTTATGAGTTTGAATTAAGATACTTTACTAGGGTGGTGATTCTCTTTTTGCTGTGTATGTCACAGTAAACACAAAATGGTAACTGGAGACTAAGCTTTCACAAATTAGCAGCTTTGAAGAGCTGAAAGCGTAGTCTCGAATTCGCGCTTCGAGGTCAGACCGTTTTTGTAAGAGCCGTTGAAGATATCTTTAAGAATGGCTTATATAGCGTGATATCTCCTATTTTGTTCTACGTCCACAAGAACGACCAGCGTTTAGCCACCAAAATATTGACCACTTTTTATCTATTTTTACAGGTACTAGATGCAATTGCTCCGCCATATACACCAGAATTTGTCCAACTTGTATTACCAATGGTAGAGAATGAAGAAATCACAGGCACCATGCGGGCGGAAGGCGAAAACGATCCAGTTTCAGAATTCATAGGTACATATTTAATCTATAGCTGAATTTTTTATTTTATTGACTTGAACATTTATGAAATACTCGTTTTTGTATCCGTTCGTTTAGGCTTACTATATTTCGCGCTCTATTGGTTTTTTTGCACCATGCCTTTTGCAGTCTCTCATCAATTTGCAACCGTACATCTTCCGATATGGTGGCCACACACGCTACGAGAAATCGTTACAACCAGACAGTGTACAGTTAGAACGGTAATTCTCGATAAATAAGTGAATACATACTAACCTAATATTAACACTATGTTTTTTATTTGTTTCAGTTCACTGCAAAGCTCATTACTTTGTGAGTTAGAGACAAACTACACGTAAAACAAACGTATAATAATAATTGTAAACATCACCATTTTTTGCCTGAGAGCAATATCTTCAGCGAGATGCCAATTTCATTTTCAACATAAAATGGTTGGCTTTTGCAATATGCTCACTATAACTTACGGTTTGGATTTATTCGTCCAGTCCTGTACTTAGATTGGAGCCGTAAGTGCCATAGACACGTGTAATGTATGCCTTGCCTTATATAAGGTGGATTTCAATTGAATACAAATACTTTCAGGGCTAAATAACTAAGTCTAGTTTTCGAGAAAATGGAACTTTTTTATTTCACTGAATAGTAATAATTAAAACATCCCTAGTGGTTTTCCTTTTTTTACTTCTATTTTGCTGGCAATACTGGCAGATGTTGTAAAACTAATTTTGACTCTGTCTATCAGAATGAGGAAAATAACAAATAAATCCCATTCAAACGTAGTTTGGGGAGAGAACTTTAATAGAGTGTTACGATGAATAAGTTTTCTAGTGCGCTTTCAGTTATCTACAATTGTTAAGAAGATTAAAATAAAACTAGCATGTAGATTTGTAAAATTTTACTCTTAGTACTTCTCTGGCCTTAATAAACCACCCCTCAAAATATTTGCACTTAATAAAAATCCACCTTATATATTTCGAGATCATTGGTAACACTGAATTGTAACGGCGCATTCACGACCTTTAGTGGCAGCGGCGGGCGACAGCGGGGCGATGTGCAGGCCACGAACCGCGGTAGCGACGAGCGGCAGCGGCCGCCGTTTTATCTAAACATGCCTAACTAAAATCATATGCCATTATCAGATTTGTCTCTTAGTTATGAAAGCAGCCCGTTTTTAAAACAAGATATTCTTTTTATAAAGGAGTACACCAACTCGTCATTGGACATCAAATTTCGACCACTTTTTCGTGTTCGAGATCAAATGTCGGATACTTTTCATTTATATATTCTATGCTTTTGCCGCTCCCCGATCCGCCCGTCGCTGTCGCCTACCGCGCATCCGAAATCACTGTCGCGGGCCACTCGTTACTTGTTCTACGGTAAAAATGGTGGCAAATCTTAATTTTGTGACTCCTAGAACACAATTATATTTCTCTCTTATATTGATATTACATTATGTAAGAGAAAACAAAAAATAATTGTAAATACAGTTAAGGTACATAATGATTTTATTAAATAAATAATATAACATGGACATTGTCAGCTTTTATTTATTTAAACTCCTCTAGACGCTTTTCGCTCATAATATCTTTTCAATGCCTGCTCAAACACTTCGCCTACAGTCCTCTTTTTCCAAATGTCAACTTTAGGTTTCTGTTCAACAAGAATTTCACTTTTTTTCAAAATTAGGGTCTCTGTTTCTTCTTTTAAAATTTTAGTTTTCTCCTTGTTTGCTTCTACGTCACTTAATTTTACATCTGTTTCATTTTTACTAAGTTGTTTCTTATCATCGTTTTCATTATCATCACTAGATTCATCAATGGAGAAATCGGAATCTGCGTCAATATTTTCATCAGGTTTCTTAGATTTCTTTGCTCGAATATCATTAAGATTGATTCGATTGATTTCATCCCCAGAATCTTCAATTTCACCTTCAGATAATTGTTTATTTACGTCTTCCGATGTCTTTCGTTTTCTGTAGTTTCTTTTCTTGTAAAAGTCACTTTGATCTCTTTTACTTTGTTTCAGTTGAGGATCTAAATCTTTCTTATTATCGGATTTATCTAATTTTGTGTCTTTTATACGGCTTTTGGCCGTAATCTCTTCAGAACCCATTTTTTGTTCATACAGGTGACGGTAAAATCCACCTAAAATTGAACATCTTATATAAGAATTAATTATATATTATTAAGCCGGCCAGGGTTGCGTAACTGCAAAACAAGTAAACTTATTTGCCAAAACCAAACAAAACCGCAAGGCCTATTTTTCAGTATGTAAAATCGATGAATCGAATGATTCTCGATCGACATAATAGGCGAGTCGAATGATTTTCATCCGACAAAATCGTGACAGTTTCCCAACTAGAGATGAAATCCCAAAATCAAATAAAAAATGATATAAGTATGGACAGTTTTCTAACCATAGTTTATAGTAAACAACCTTAGAAAACGGTTGAAAAAGAGTTTTTAAACCATTTTGGTTGAATACCAGAGTTGGCAATCCATACTAATATTATAAATGGGAAAGACTGTCTGTCTGTCTGTCTGTTACGCTTTTACGGCCAAACCGCTGAACGGATTTTGATAAAATTTGGTATGAATATAGTTGAAGACCCGGGGTCAAACATAGGCTACTTTTTGACGCAGGCGGAGCTGCGGGAAACAGCTAGTATAATATAAATGTCATACCCAAGTCTCTCTGCTTCGTAACATCTCCAATACTTTCTAAATATTCTTCCCGTTTCTCTTTCTCCTCTTCCAGACTCATTTCTTCTAATTTCTTTTTATAAGCTGATGTAACAAATACTTCTTTGTCTGCAAATTCGTCACCTTCTTTTTCACGTTCCTTCTGAATCTAATTAAAGGAGATAAAAATATGATATTAACACATTCATACAAACCTACCAAGGAGATCTCCTACTTTTTTAGGCTTTCGTACCCAAAGAATACCTTTTACTAAGACTATGCTTTTCATAGTCTGGCTTTATCTCAAGAACCGTAACAATTAGACAGTTGAAAGTTTCACAGATAATGTATTTCTGTTGCCGCTATAAAAACAAATACTAAAAAAACAATAAAATAAATATATATAAGGGGGACTCCCACAGAAAAAACATAATTTTTTGGTTCGATGTTGATAACGGCAACAGGCAGTAGATGCTTGAAATATTCACAATGCCACGGAACCCTTTGTACGCGAATTCGACTTGCACATGAGACCGATTTTATTTATGTATCGAACGCAAACAATGGAACCACTGCTCAATTCAATTACAACATATACATGCAAAATTCAATTAACGTATCGGCACAGTTTTCCGACCTGCAACTTTATACCTGTGGATTTTGTCAAAACATTTTCGAGAAAAATCCGAGTTTTATTGCTTTGTATGATTTTTTTTTGTTGTTTTCTGAGCACTTAAAATTCTAAAAAACAAGCATTGTATTTTTTTATTTATTTTTATTTTATTTATTTTATCACACAGGAAAAGAAACAGCTTAAAGCCTAAAGTTTTCACATATAATGTTTTCTTATGTTTTCGCGATTGTTATTCATTAAATTAAACTATTTTAATACGGTTTTATCGCGTTTCGATACACTTATACTACTTTACAGCGTTCATGGTCGCAGGCCTGCGACCATGAACGCTGTAAAGTGTTTGAAACGTCAGGTGTAAATAAATAAGTAATAAACGCGATAAAACCGTATTAAAATAGTTTAATTTTCACATATAGTTAAAAAGAAAATCTAATTAGGTAATTTAAATATAACAGTAGATACCAATAACATTGAATGCACAATGGCTTTTTGCCATAGAGAAAAACAAAAATATAAATAATTGGTAACAAAAATTTAGGGTAGACGCATCCAAATTCAGCGTGAGCTTTTATAGTAAGCTAAATAATTTTAATTCGATGGAGAGCTATATTGCAAATGTTACGTTTCTTGCACAACAATTGTATGATATTGATGCTAAAATCCCTAATGATTGGATCATATCTATATTGCTGGGTGGTTTGAGTCCTGAGTACAGTCCCCTCATTATGGCTGTTGATAACAGTGGACAAGAGATCACGTTGGAGCAAATAAAGATGAAATTGTTCAGACTACGAGCAAGCTTTGGTTACACGTAAAGGAGTGAATAATGCGAGATCTAACAACAAAACTAATGATCGCAAGCAGAAGTTCGTGTTAAAGTGTTTTAAATGCCACAAACAAGGGCATAATGTATCAGAATGTAAAAAGCGAGAAAAGTCTGCGAATGTATGCCTGAACACGAAAGAGACCGTTCATAAAGACAAATGGTATCTCGATAGTGAATGCTCGAATAATATGACGAACGATAAAAACAATTTGGTGTCATATAAGCCTGAAAAGAGCAACATAAAAATATCTGTAGCCAATGGAGAGAAACTCTTAGTCAAAAGACTAGGGAATGCTGAACCACAAGTCAGCGAAACCAGTAAATTAATTTTAGAAAATGTTTTACATGTTCCCGATTTGTCGATGAATTTAATTTCTGTGAGCGATTTGACTAAAAATAATTTTTCTATTAATTTTAACAAAGAAGGTTGCATGATTCAACCAGAACAAAATCATTGCAAGATCTAAAGAGGTTGACGGAATATATGACTTATCAGAAAAAAGACATGTCGTAAATGCGACATTGTCAAAACAAAATAAAATATTTCAAACTTATGGCATAAAAGGCTTGGTCATTTAAATATAAATTATATGTCTTTGATAAAAAATTTGGTTACCAGTATTGAATTTAAAAACTCCGATTTGTGTGAACCGTGTATACCATGCATTGAAGGGAAGACATGTAAGAGTCCTTTTAAAAACAAAGGTACTAGAGCAAACGAGGTCTTGCAACTCGTTCATACTGATATTTGCGGACCGATAGAAGAGCCGTCATTTGGAGGTTCGAGATTTATTTTACTTTTATAGATGATTTTACTAGGAAGACTCATGTTTATTTTTTGAAGAATAAAAACGAAACCTTTTTTACAAATTCCGTGAATATAAGGCGGAAGTTGAGAACGAGACTGGCAAAATTATTGAATGTCTGAGATCTGACAATGGTGGAGAATACTGTAATGCCAAACTTAAAGAATTTTTGAAGTCTGCAGGAATAAAACACCAGACTAGTATACCCTACAATCCGGAACAGAATTCTGTCTCTGAAAGAGCTAATCGGACAATTATAGAAAAAGCCAGACAAGCCAAAGTATTGGGCAGAAGCTGTAAATGTTTACTTAAAGAACAGAAGTCCGACAAAAGCTTTGAATAAAGCAGTGCCTGAAAAGCTTTGGACTGGAAAAGACGTAGATGTTAGTCATCTGAGAATATTCGGATGTATTGCTTATCGTTTATTGCCAAAACAAAAGAGACGTAAAATGGATATGAAAACGGAACCAATGATATTTATTGGATATCCAGATAACCAGAAGGGTTATCGTCTGATGAATCCTAAGACAGGCGAAGTGACAACGGCGAGAAATGTAAATTTTTTAGAAAATGTTTTTCTTGGAAAAGATGATGTAAAAGAGTCATTGGAGGTTGTTATTCATTTAAATTCAGAGCCTGATCAGTAATGTATCGAGCAGGTGCGAGAATGTACCTGATGTATTGGGAACTCATGATGAGGTATATAGTGATGCTGTTGATGAGAACCAAGAGTTGGTACATGAACCTGTGCAAATACTGGAAGTATATACTGATACTGAAGAGGAGGTATCACCAGGTCCATCAGAAAGGAGGTATCCTTTAAGAGAAAGAAAACAAGTTGATAGATACGGATGTTACGTTATGCAGAGTAACAACGATGGTGATCCATTGACCATAGAGGAAGCTTTTGCAGGACCAGACTCCGAATTATAGCAAAAAGAGAATGGGACATGGACTTTGGTAGACTTACCAGCCGATAAAAGGCTGATACAGTCGAAATGGGTGTTAAAAATTAAGAAGGACAGTGATGGCAAGGTAACAAAGTATAAAGCTAGATTAGTGGCGAAGGGATATACTCAGGTTAGTGGAATAGACTATACAGAGACATATTCTCCAGTAGTTAGAAGTTCTATTTTAAAATTATTGTTGTCTTTAGCTGTAGAATATAATTGGTTTATTGACCAATGGGATGTAACAACTGCATTTTTGTATGGTAAAATCAAAGAAGACATATGCTTCAACCAAAGGGAGCAGTTGTAAAAGGCAAAGAGAAAATGGTTTGTAAATTACAGCGATCATTATATGGTTTAAAACAAGCTTCAAACGCTTGGTTTAAAGAGTTAGATAGTGAAAAGCAGCTTAAAAATAACAATAAGTTAATTGTTGTAATTTATGTAGATGATATTTTTGTTTTTGGAAATTGTGAATTAGAAAAGCAAAGATTAAAATCAGGTTTGCTTGAAAAGTTTAAGTTAAAAGATTTAGGCGCAGCTAGGCATGTTTTAGGCATGAGACTGAGACAAGATAATGGTGTTATTTATATCGATCAGGAGCAATTCATTCATGACACTTTAAACAACTCCAACATGAATGATGTGAAGCCAGTAACGACTCCAATGGAAGTGGGAATGAAGTTGGAGAGGTCAAACGATTCCCGTTGTAATCTGCCATATCAGAGTTTGATAGGTAGTCTAAACTATTTAGCCTGTAATACACGACCAGACATAGCACACGCGGTTAGTGTACTTTCACAGTTTAATTCATGTTATGATGAAATTCACTTTAAGTGCGCTAAGAGGGTCTTAAGGTATTTAAAAGGTATGTCTAATATGTGTCTTACATTTAGAAAATCTGGAGACATAGACTTACGTGGCTATGCAGATGCAGATTGGGGTGGAGCGCTAGATCGAAAGTCATTCACAGGATTAATTTTCAAATTAGGAAAGAACATAATTTCCTGGGAGAGTAAGAAACAATCAACAGTGTCGTTGAGCTCCACAGAGGCAGAGTATGTAGGACTGAGTCAAGCTTCAAAAGAAGCGCTTTACTTGAAAGTAGTTTGATTTCTGTGAAAAGTAAAGCTGTAGTCATATTTAATGACAACCAGTCGGCACATAAAATAGCAGCCAACAAAATGATGCATAATAGAACAAAGCCTATTGATATAAAGTATCATTTTATTAGGGAATGTGTACTTGATAATAAAATTGAAAGTCAGTACATGCCAACTGATAAAATGTTAGCAGACATCTTAACTAAAAGTGTTAATGGCCCGAAATTGAAACATTTTTTAAGAGAATTTATCCTTATCAAATTATTTTATTAAGAGGGCGGATTAGTCTTAAGATGTTGTACATATTTTTTTTTATATATCAATGTATTTAAGATTTTGTTTTGATCATTAGTAATAGAATAATTTTTATTTTATTGATTATGCTATATGTTTGTTTGGTGGTTCTGTGTTTTTTTTCAATAAATTTTATGTGTTGTATGACTTTACATATGTATATAGATTAAAAGGGCGTATTGGAGGTTGTATATTTGTGTATGTAATACTCTATTCGTATGATTGTCATACATATTTTGAATATGCTTAGTTACGGATTGTTTTATAGTAACCGAGTATAATATTAAGCTGAAAGCTTGTGAAATAAATTGTTCACCACCAAGTTATTTGTGTTTAGCCTATTAGTATTTACCTGTGGTCACTCTGCTGCATATTTTTCAATACTGACGACGCAACTAGGAAAACACGCTAGGATGATGATGCTTTATTACACAAATAAATATGATATATGATTTGTTTCCCATGTTTCTGTATCCGCCCAACTCAGGTGCTTATAGTTTTGATTGAGCTTGGCACTTTGCATGAGTTTATTTCAGGCATCATCATGAGTGATAAAAAGGAGGTTAAGGCTAAAGTAGAAGATTATTACAAGAGTTAATGCATAGCATAGAAACCAGCTAAAAATAATGAAAGATTTGAAAGAGCTCAAAAGAGGAAAAAGAAATGATATCTATATCAAAAATACAATTACAAAATAATGTAAATAAAAATTACTTATTATTTCTTTTCTCAAGTTTCTAGTTTGGTAAAAAGATAATCTTTAAATGCCATTTAATTTCTAATAATAATTGCCTTTGATTCATTTACTAATAATTGATAAATGTTCTAATTTTAATTATGTTTTATTTTTTACAAATTCCAACTGTATTTTAAATCCATAAGGTTATTTTAGCAGGATACAGGAATAACTATTGTCAGCCCCGGTTGGAAAATGGTGTTTTCGTTTTTGTAGTTTAAAACCAAATAAACAAAAATAACAATCTTTAATAAATTCGAGTTTGCACTTTTTATGAAAATATAGTATGTAATCTTTCAAAATACTATTAAATATCATAAACTATTGAGTAATTTTTTTATATCTTTAGATGGATTTACTCCAATCCAAGTCGATCAGTGGTTGGTATTCAGCACAGACATATAAGACGTAAACAGACGGAAGGTATGCTATTACTTAGCGTAGCACAAACACACACATGCAAAACTATGCAGCCTGGGCTGTATCTAGTCTAGGGTAAGTTGTTTACGATAATGCTTCCCATGATTTCAAAGAATGTATGAATGTTGTGTGGAGTGCATGATCTGAGATCATTTATACGGTATTCTACTCTATTATTTTTAGTGTTCACCGATCCAACAACGCAGATTACAAAATGGCGTCACGGCCAAAAATTGCCACGCGTAGCTTAATATCTATGTGTGAGTGAATGTTGCTACAGGTGTAAAAAAGAGATATCGCCATATAGATCCGAATACGTGAGAAAAGGATAACAACAATTACTTGCTACATAAGTATAACTATTAACTTATGTTCCGTCTGTGTACGTCTTATATGTCTGTGGTATTCAGTGCTTTTGTTTTACAGTTTAAACTGCACATTGTTTCAGATGTACAAATAATATAGTTATACATAAAACATTTTCAAAATTATGACAAATTGATAAAATCAAGCGTGCACTACCTTTACATATTATTATGGTATACATAGTTTTTTTTTCACATGCTCCTTGATAATAAGAAAATGTTACTAATACACACCTGACGCTCAATACGTCGCTCGTTTTCAAGCTTTCTTTTATTTGCTGATTTCATTAAGTTCTCAATATATCGGGGCTTTTTTTCTTCAGTTTTTTGTACCTCTTTTTCCACTTTTTTAATCACCATATCATCATATATTTCATCGTATTGGTAAACAGTGGGGTCCTCTAATAATGCATTTTGTTGAGCTTTTTTTGCCTGTAAATAAATAAAAATACCAAATCTTGCAATACATCATCATCATCAAGGCGCTACAGCCCTGATCATGCCTGGGCCTGGTCACGTAAATTTCTCCAGATTGTTTGATTTTGATCGTTCTGTTTCTAGCTCCTTACACTGATATTATTCTAAATCTTGCAATACAAGTGAGTGTATTGTGAGAGAATACAACATAACGCTTTTGGGCATAGATTTGATACATAGTTCATGCTTATAACTTGCATAGTATCACTAACAGGAGTTTTGAAGATAAATGTTACTAACAATTCTTATATGAGTGAATACTTGAAATAAAGATAAAATTAATAATTTCAAGTTATCGAGAGATATGTCTGTCGGTATTACTTAGTTCCTTTAAATGTCACCCACAGAAAGAGGGGTTTGAGCTGTGGTTAAGCCAGTGACCAAATGTTTACTTACTTGTCTGTTAGTGTTATCACTTGGCCGCAATAAAACAGGTTTCTTGATAGATTCCTCATCAGATTCAGAATCATTACCAAAGACATTGCGAGATGACTGGAACACAGGCTGCTTGGCTTGGGATTTCTCAGGCAGAATGAGACCATATCTGCAAATTAATTTAGAAAATATTCTTCCGAAAATAGGTCTCAGGTTGTAACATACAAATTTATAAAACCAAAACTTACTTTTTGGAACTCGACATATTAATTAGGTATAACTATCCCCGGAGGTATGTACTCTTTTCTTCAGAACAGTTTCTCTTCCCTTGAATTAAAAATAGCAGTTAGTAGAGACAAAGACGTTGGATATAGGTCCTACACATCACCTAAATAATATTGTACGTCTCACAATTATTAGATATCAAGACTCAAAATAAAGGGTATATAAATGTAATGCACAAATATGCACAAATTAGAAATATGTCTGAAGACAGATGGGAAACGAAACTGTAGCAGTTCAGTAGATTGTCATGTCAAATCATTTTTATTTTTTATTTTGGCTTTTACTTTCGTATTTAGCCAGTAACAAGTAAAATAGTTTTTAATAAAGTTGTTTAAACAAGTATAAAATCAAGGCTTAATTAAGTCGAGTCAGAAGAGTCAGCCTATGTGTAGTGGTAGAAAAACTGCACTTAGCGATTTCCAGAAGCTTTTGGCAACAAGCGAAAGTCAATTAATTGTTAGCTAAAAACCAGCCATAAAGGCTGGTTTACACACGATCCAGTGCCGGCAATCCAGTGCTAGATCGGGCCCCGCTGATTCAGTGAAATTTTGCGCCTATCCAGCCACTTCTTGCGCCGATCCAGCGATCCAGTATACTGGATTGGCTCTGGCGGCGACTGCGCCGATCCAGCGATCCAGTATACTGGATTGGCTCTGGCGGCGACTGCGCCGGGCTTGAATCCAGTAGTCATTTGCTTTGTTGAGGTGACAATAAGTTCGTCGCAATTATGAATATTACGCGATTACATAAAGAAAAAGAAATTAAATGTCTGTATAAAAAACTACGTCTGAAAAAAAATGTATTTTTGATATTTTAATGTTTAGACCGAATTTAAAACAAAGAATAGTTTTAGATGATTCAATTGGCTAGTAAACTTTTTCATAAAAATGTCTAATTCGTAAACCATTTCGAGGAATAGGCTTAGGGAACACATTACATTAATCAGATCTTTAGATAAGCAAGTATTTTTTTAAGAAAATCGCAAAAAAACCCAATGACTTTCATTTTTTAGCAAAGTTAACGTATGACGTAGCCGGATAACTTCCGGCTATTCACATTTAATTTTTTAGGTTGGCAGCATAGGGTAGTGAATAAATATTTTTTGTTTGGTAACGCTAATTATGCGCTTCACGTACTTGTCACCCATGTCAAATGTTATCTCTGTTCATGTAAAGTTTCATGTAAACCCTATAATTAACCTGATTACATTCATTCATACATTATAATGAAGAATCGGTGTCCAATTATTGAAAAATCAGATGTCAACGATAGAAGAGACGGCAGTTAAGTCTAATAAACAGGCCAAAAGCAATAGATACGAGAAATGGGGTAGGTTCCTAGATATTTGACGATTGTAAACAAACAAGAAACCAATTCGCGGCCACGGTCCATCCTGACTTTGATATTTGACACTGACATATATATTTTTTAATACCTTAGTAATTTTTGCTTTCTTGCAGTTCGAAATGGCCATTATAGCTGCGTGACGTCATCACTATAAAATCTTTAAAATTAAATAACAAAATAAATATAATTTTAAGAATTTTTCGTTTAAATTGTATCTCCGAAATAGTCTATTCTATCAATAAAATATATAATATACACAATTTATTTTTTAGTTGACTAGCCAATTGGCTAGAGATACAGATACAATTTAAACGAAAACATTCTTAAAATTATATTTATTTTGTTATTTAATTTTAAAGATTTTATAGTGATGACGTCACGCAGCTATAATGGCCATTTCGAACTGCAAGAAAGCAAAAATTACTAAGGTATTAAAAAATATATGTCAGTGTCAAATGTCAAAGTCAAGATGAACCGCGAGCCGCGAGTTGGTTTCTTGTTTGTTTACAATCGCCAAATATTTAGGTACCCCATTTCTCGTATTTATTGCTTATTGGCCTGTATAATGGACTTTACTGCAGTCTCTTCATCCGTTTACATCTGATTTTTCAATAATTGGACACCGCTTCTTCATTATAAAGTATGAATGAATGTAATTAGGTTATGTTTACTTGAACAGAGATGACATTTGACATGGGTGACAAGTACGTGAAGCGCATAATTAGCGCTACCAAACAAAAAATATTTATTCACTACGCTGTGCTGCCAACCTAAAAAATTAAATGTGAATAGCCGGAAGTTATCCGGCTACGTCATACGTCAACCTTGCTAAAAAATGAAAGTCATTGGGTTTTCTGCGATTTTCTTAAAAAATACTATATTTCTATATAGTACTGCGATTTTCTTAAAAAATACTATATTTATATATATACTATAATTCTGTTGGAGCTTGTAGTTGTATAAGATGCGTACGTCAAGGAGAGTTTGAGATAGTTGTGAGAGGTTCTTGAGGTTTGTAGTTCTGGACGTTCAGTTAAACGCACGGTTAAATAAGTTAAAGTTTATTACAGTTAAGTTAAAGTTAAAAAGCTAGTAAGAAGTTAAAAAAAAGTCACTAAAGTAATACAAAATAATTGTTTATATTACGCGGCGCAGCTGACGTAAAGTGCCGCGTTAGCAAAAACCTACATTGTGCGGTCTTTGACCGGACAAATTCTACCCTGGTTTTGGTCGGATTAATGACTAGATATATTGTATTGTATATCAGTCGCGCGCGCGCATCCGTACGAGCGGGAGCGTTTATAACAGCGTAATAAATTTTGAAAGCAAAAAACATGACGAACATTGTAAAGTGTAGTAATTGTAATATAGTGATTGACGAAATGCTAGCGTATTTGCAGAACAATGTGTCTGTGGTTGACGAAGTATCTTTAGTGCGGATTTGTTTGACCACATTTACCAGTGACGAAATAAAGAAATCGAAATCGTTGTTATTTGATGCGGTATCAACGGATCTACATAAAATCACACGCAAGAATAGAGGAAAAGAGGAACGAGATTTGGCGGATATTATCAACCTGCTCAAATCTGCAGACAAGGACGAGGCCCCAGTTTTTGTAGCAAAAAAGCTGGAAAGATTACCACATCTGGATTTTGAACACCTAGACTGTTCTACACTATTAAAGAAACTCTCAGCATTGCAGAAAACTGTCGAAGAGATTAAATCGTCATATGCAACCTCAGACCAGGTTAAAGAGCTAAGAGTAGAACTACTACATTAGAAAAAACTCACTGCCGCCTCCTACCTCGGCATTTAAAGTGAACAACAAACGGGGGGCTTGGTTGTTGGATAGTGGGCCTGTGGGATTTTCTCAGACGCATGATTCATCAAACAACGAAACAATAGACAATATTGATTATGAAGTAAAACAGAAATCACCACAATACCGCGAAATTGTGCAGGTGGATCAAAAAAAAAAATAAGGATGATTCATCCTCTCCGCAACGGTCAGCTGTGGGCCCCTCCGCCGTCCCAGCGGCGGCGGTGGGGCAGGGAGATAAAGGAGTGAAGAGTGCGGCGATAGTACGAGAGGCGGGGTCATCACACTCGAGCCCGATGCAAGCGCCCGGCCGGTCAGCTGATTGCCATTAGTACTGTTAACAAGCAATCGCCGCAGATGTGTGTTACTAATGTAAACAAAGATGTGGGATGGCGAAAAGTGTCATATCGTAAAAAAACTAATAATTACCGATACTCTGGCAAAGCAGGCATAGCAAAGGACGCCGAATGCAATTTTAAAGCGGCAGATAAGAAAATTCCTATATTTATAACAAACATACATATTAAAACGACGGATGAAGATGTAATCAAGTATTTATAGAAACAGACTCAGGAAACTGTGACACTTGAAAGAATAAATATGAAAACGGAGAAAAGTCACAAAGCCTATAAATTTTTTGTGTCTGAATCAAACTTGTCGATGTATTTAGATGAAAATATTTGGCCGGAAGGCATTGTGTTCCGGCGTTTTATAAGTTTTAGCAACCGATTTTAGAACAGAGTATTATCTGTTAACGGCCAGATACAGGAGCATATAAGAAAATTCCTATATTTATAACAAACATACATATTAAAACGACGGATGAAGATGTAATCAAGTATTTATAGAAACAGACTCAGGAAACTGTGACACTTGAAAGAATAAATATGAAAACGGAGAAAAGTCACAAAGCCTATAAATTTTTTGTGTCTGAATCAAACTTGTCGATGTATTTAGATGAAAATATTTGGCCGGAAGGCATTGTGTTCCGGCGTTTTATAAGTTTTAGCAACCGATTTTAGAACAGAGTATTATCTGTTAACGGCCAGATACAGGAGCATAATGATAAATAGCGTTTTGCAAACGTACTGTGGATAGTGTCAGAGGGCTGTGTACCACCTGTTCCATCGTAGCCCTGCAGGAAACATGGCTGTATCCTGAAGATATATCGTATTTAAGCACAATCGATAGTGATTTCAGCTACACGGGGAAGTCTTCGATTGACACATCAATACTTGTTGGGAGACCATATGGTGGCGTTGCCCTGATGTGGAAAAGTAGTGTGTTTCAGCAAGTGTCGGTGCTTGAGTGTGATAATGTTCGTATCTGTGCAATCAAGCTTACTACAAGCGATCGTTCCCTAATTGTCGTGAGTGTTTATATGCCTACGAATTTTAAAAGAAAACAAAACCGCTATCCAGTGCATAGATGACTATTGTATATACTGAAATAGATGAGAAACTCCTGCTTTGACAGTTGAACTGAATACGCCCTCTGGTACGCAATTTCCGAAATAATAATTTACCCATACATAACTATACTCACAAATACTATATATAGCATACTAGGTATGTATACCTATAGCTACTCATATTATATGCATACTAAAGTAGGTATTGAATGGATTGATGAAATAAAAATGCCTTTTAGTGTATTTAGTTAATTAATTTTATCACAAACACAATTAATTTAGGCTCTGTATACAACAAGTGGTCACAAAACAAGAGTCTAGGCTAAACAAGCACTAGGCTCGATAACAACGAAACAAAAAATGCGGCACAAAACACAAATTCAGTCACTTCACAAGAACAGTTCCTAATATCACACATTAAAATCTCATGAAACTAAGGCGGAGGAATAAAATATTCAACTCGAGGCATTAAGTTTCTAGAAACTTGGAAAAATCACGAAAAACAGTCAAGTTCAAGTCGTCGCCATTAATCAAGGTTTAGGGTTGCCAGTAGCATGAATATGTTTTCCTTAACCATAAATCAAGTCGGGAAAATAAAAAATTATTTTAATAAACAATTCAACCTAAATAATTATGGCGTATAAAAATGTAATTATCATGTAGGAAATGTGGGAAAGACGCATCACATAGGGTACGGTCAAATCAAGACTGTTCAGTATAGAGAAATATTTAAAAAATATAACAAAACAATTACCTATGTAATAGGCCATATCATAAAGGACTCAATTTCGAACAACTTTGTATTTTAAAAGTCTGCCCTTCTACTATTTTATAATAAGTATTGTAACAATAACCGTCAAAACATAATATTATGCAGGCAGCATATTCTCGCCGAGAGCTCAAGTCCGAGACATTCGGGGGAGAAGTCCGAGGGCGAGGCACGCCATCTTCACTCTCGCAGATCTCTTGTTGCTCATTCGGAGCAGTGAATTACGAGAGGATCAGATAAGATAATTTATTTAATTGCAACAGTACAGTACATACATAGATCTTTGTTAAATTATAATTTCGGGTATTCCACTCTCAGATGAGTATGAAAAAATAAACACAGAAAAATACCGGCACCGGTGTGAGAGCGGGCGAGGAACTCCAAGTGACCCCTAGACACTACAAGAGGTCCAATGTACTGTCTCGCGTGTGTGTACAGCCGGCATTAAATTACGTCTGTTACGCCGAAATAATTCTAGTGAGGCATCGAGTTTCAATAATATATTATTGTTCAAGAAATTACCTCTCTTCTCCCTCGTGTTAATTGGAGTCCCATAATCAAAATTGGACACCCGAATCACAAAAACGCCGAAGCAGTGGTGCGAAAAATATACATATTTTGTAAAATAAATGTAATCACAATATTTTCCAGACCACTGGAGCACATAAATAAACGTATGGTGCACGTGTTTATTTATTCATTCACGACAGGCAGAAGTCAAAAGGCGGTGCCGAAACTCTAACATCAGGATGTACAGAGTCGATTGACCACGTAGCCCACTCGATATGAATGAATAAATTAGCTTGAACATTCAAGAATCCTGCCAAGGGTCAACTTGGGGAAAATACCATAACCTGGCAATTTTCAGGCAACGCGATGAGTTCGTCCGTGTTGCCGTTCAAATAATTATGTGACATTGATGATGTTGCCATGACAATAAACTATGCTAACTGCAAAATCAGCTGCTAGATGACGTGCTAATTAAAAATAAATACAATTTTCTCAATGTTCTAAGTTTCATAGGCATGATCCAGTGTACTGGATCGGTGCAATCCAGTATACTGGATCGGCTCGATCCAGCACAGACTTGCGCCAATCCAGCACCGGATTGCGGCGGAGATTTGTGTGCGTAGGTAAACTGTTTGTGTGTGTGTGGGTAATTTTGTATCCATGACGCCACTGGATTGCCGCCACTGGATCGGATCTGGACCAGCTTTAATGGCTGGTTTACACACGATCCAGTGCTTTCACGGACACCAAATCAACCCCAAACAATTTACTTACACATTTAAATAATTGTTTGTATGTGTGTGTCCGTGAAAGCACTAGATCGCCGCACTGGCTGGAGCATGGAGTAATTATAAAGAGGAGATGCCTTAATAAGCGTTTTGTAAGAAAGCGTTTGTGAGGCTACACGGGGCGGAAGGCAGACGTGCGGGGTGCTTGGTTTCGGCCGTGGCTCCAATCATAGAGCACGAGCAACGACAAGCTCCGCCCACTGCAGTGTCGGCGAGGCGCCAATGAGTACGTCACTGCGCCATTTCAAACGGCATCTCCCCTTTATAATTACTCCATGGGCTGGAGTATCCTTTTAGCTTTAAATCCATGGTACTACCTATCTCTTTGTAGTTTGTGGTCACTGTTGGTTGACATTGACATTGACACACGCGTTTTTTGTCTTTTGGTGGGAAGCTGTGAAGAGCAGATCGGCGCTGTATGTTATTTTCCAAAATTTGTGTAATTTTGAGTGTTTGTGCATAATAATGGTGGATTATTATTCGCAAAGTGTTCGATAACAAACGTGAGTGTTTGGAAGTGTTACAGTGTTTGATTTATGTGATTTCCATGCTTGTTGCCAAAAGCTCCTAGTAATCGCTAAATGCAGTTTTTTACCACTTCACTTAGCCTGATTCTTCTGACTAAACTTGACTACCGACTAGACTTTAAGACTTGACTAGGACTTGATGAAACCACACTGTAGGACTGAAGAAGATTGAAAAGTTAAGAAGGGCTATAAAGGACTTGTATCCATGGCCGTAAAACTCATTACTAAAAAAAATCCGTGCGAAATCTTATTTTCCTCTATTCGTATTTATTTGGTGGTGGTATTTCAATTTAACTGAGGTGAGTTTTCATATTTTGGTTTAATGGACGTAGTTGAAGGTGATCGCCCTGATGGGGGTGGCGGTCGAACCACTTTGATTTCAGAACCCTGGCCATTCTCATGTTTTAAGACATGCTGTGAACTCCATCACATCAGAACCCACTATTGTATTTTCATGTTTACAAGTACAGCAGAGCTTGTGGAGGAAAAATTCTACAATTTGTATAACCGAATTTAACTTTATTTAATAAAACAATAAATAATACAATCTTACAGACAGTTAATATTTTTTCTTTATAAACAAACACCATGGCAACCTATTATAGGTACCTACTGAAAAGTAGTTTTTGAATGTTCTAAAGTTTGATACACTTTCCCTCATTCAATCAACTCTGTGACAGCCCTAACTTGGTACAAATGTCCCTAAGCCTTGGTTTTGGGACTGGCTTTGTCATAATGTCGGCTAGCTGGTTGGCCGAGCATACTTTGAGTACATTGAGGTTTCCTTCTGAAACCATTTCTCTAACAAATAAATGTCTCACTCTTATATGCTTTGTTCTTTTATGGAACTCTGGGTTATGAGCTAATCTAATGGCAGCTTCATGTTGATACATGTAATGTTAAATGTTTCTTCTAAGTTAGTTAAGAAACAGTATAATCTCTGAAGCCACATCAACTCCTTTGCTGCTTCGCTAGCTGCTATACTTTCATTGACTTTATTTCACAATTTATAACCTTTAGCCACTCTGAGTTGTCTTCTCCTTTCATGGCTTCGTAATAGTCTTTTAGGAATGATTTCATGCCATCTAATAGGTAGACTTCATAGTCATTAAGTCTCTCTGGACGTTGGAGAATTTTATTTATTTCTCAAATTATATCTCGGTTCATGGACAGGAACTTCTTCAGAGATAATGTCTTCCTGAACTTCTATGTCTTCAGCATCAAAGAACTCGATATCTTGATCCAGTCTTGTGGGAAATGATGTATATGCAAGATTTTCTCTCTCTTGAATGTGATTTTCTATGGTTACTTCTCCCTCTAAAGCATGTTCTTCATCACAAGATACTGTCTGATTATTGTTATCATGAATATTCTGGGTATCTTCCTCTATTTGTGGAAAGTCTTTAGGTAGCTCAGTAGATATTTAGAATTCGGTTTCACTTCCAAATATAATATCTCTAAACAACCGTTTTGTTCCCATCCCATACTCAATAACCATCATTTAATTCATAACCAATCAAAACTCCTTTAAACATTTCTGTACGGGTATGTGCACATAACAGTCGCTCCCTATAATCCTTAAATCATTAATTTTTGGCTTCTTTCCATGCCAGAGCTCATATGGCACTTTATCTTCAACTCTTGAAGGTCCCGTTCTATTTAACACATAAGTTGCTGTATTAATAAGCTCGAGCCCATAGTGTTTGCGGTTACTTTGCATCATGGATCAAGCCGCTTCGACTAATGTACGGTTTTCGCGCTCACTAAACCCATTCTGCTTAGGAGTGTACAGCATTGTCAACCACTTTTGTATTCCATGCTTATTAAGTATGTTTCTTACAGTTGTGTTGTCAAACTCTTCACCATTTCCACTCAGTAGTGTTTTTATAGTATGGCCTGCTATTTTCGCTTCATTAATCATAATCTGAAGTTTATCTTTAACATCTGATTGGCTGTTGTTATGTCCTGGATAACTAATATTTATGTAAATAAAACATGCTATGTAGCATTTGTTGTGTAATGACCAAAACCAGACTGTCACATTAATATTACATCTACCTTCACTATACTTCACTTTATATTTAAACAAAGTAAGCAAGTACCTACATTACTATGCCATATATAACATACCTTCCCCCCAAGTATTAAACATAACACAACAGTATTCCACAAATAGCTAAATACCAAAATCTTTAAACAGCTAATCACAAATGTAATAGGTAAACAAGTTATAATAAGAAATTAACATCTGATGATGTACTAGGTCTATGATATGGGGTCTTAGAATGAATATTTAATTTGTTTCGAATCTTTCCAGTTGTATCCGTAGAATCAATGGGAGTAGACAGTGCAGTTGTGTCTGGAATTCCCAACATCTCTGCCCACTTGTCTGCATCAGGAATCTCTATGATGCCTTCTGTAGGCTGACTATCATCTATTGTGTCTGTTTCTTTTTCCATGTATCGGTGTTCGCCATCTGCACTACTTCTCTGTTCTTCTTGTATTAGTTCTCTTTCCTTTCTCTCCCTTTCCGCCGAACTAATCTGTTTTGTTTCTGGTATTTTTATTATTATAATTTGGTCTACATGTCTGTTAACAATTGCTCCATCATTATCACTCTTGATTTGGTAGCTGGCAGGTCCGTGTTTACTGATTACCACTCCTGGTGTCCATCTTGGACCATCATTTCTATAATTTCTGTACATAATCTTCTGTCCTACATTAGTCTCCCTGTTCTTTTGTTGATTATTTTTTTCTATTTGGTAATCTTTTCTCTTTGTTTGTAAATTATCCGGGTGTACGGTGTCAAGAATAGTCCGTAATTGTCGCCGCATCAACAACTCTGAAGGGCTTTTATTTGTTGAAGTACAAGGTGTAACACGTAGTCCTAATAGCAAGTTTGGTATTTTAACATCCCATGTAGAAGGTTCTAATTTCTTAAGTTTGTCTTTGATGGTTTGTACCATCCGCTCCGCCAGTCCATTAGTCGCAGGATGGTCTGGAGCCGTCGTAATATGACGAATATTGTTAGCCTCCAAAAATTCTTTCATTTCAGATGATACAAATGATGTTCCATTGTCCGAAACTAATACTTCACACAGTCCATGAGTGGCAAATGTCGACCTTAAGAGGCGGATCACTGTAGCTGAAGTTGTATTATTTACCGCGAATAATTCTGGCCAACGAGAATAAGCGTCCACAACGATCAAAAAGTATTTATTTTGAAAAGGTCCAGCAAAATCAATATGGACTCGAGACCATGGTCTGCTTGGTGTTATCCACGCATGGGTGGTCTTAGATGGCATGTGCCGGTGCTCCAGACAGGTTCTGCAACCCTTCACAAGCGATTCAATTTCGTCATTAAGCTGCGGCCACCACACATAGCTTCTGGCTAAAGCCTTGGTTTGAACTATTCCATTGTGTGTTTTATGTAACATTTGCAAAGTTGCCTGACGTAATGTTTCAGGTATCACTACTCGGCAACCCAATAGTATACAGTCTTCTTGTACCGAGAGTTCTGCACGCTGTAACCAGTAAGGATGAAGGTCTGCTCTAGTTTCCCTGGCCGGCCAACCACGCTGTATGTAGTGAATTACTTAGCGTAATGTCTTGTCCATTCTAGTTGCTTTGGCTATGTCTTCTACCTGATATGGGAAATCTCTGGGTGTTTCTGCCATCAGCAACACATCACATAACTGTGCTTCTGGTTCCTCTGGAACTGGTTGAGGCCATCGACTTAAACTATCAGCACTGCCAATCTGAAGTCCTGGCTTATATACAATTTCATAGTCGTGTAAAGTTAAAGCTATAGCAATTCTTGTCAGTCGTGGTGAAACCATATTGGACATTGGCTTCCTAGGATCGAATATGCCGAACAACGGTTTGTGGTCTGTCACTATACGAAAATGTCTGCCTACGAGATAATTGTGAAATTTGGTAATGCCGAACATGATAGAGGTGGCTTCCTTGTCAAGTTGCGAATAACGACGTTCATGAGAATGTAACG
The DNA here is from genome assembly GCA_947363495.1 of Euzophera pinguis. Classification (NCBI taxonomy): domain Eukaryota; kingdom Metazoa; phylum Arthropoda; class Insecta; order Lepidoptera; family Pyralidae; genus Euzophera; species Euzophera pinguis. Next base: position 9,673,759 of record OX376155.1, read on the forward strand.
TCCTTGATGCCATAGCTATCGGTCGCTCCTGTTTGTCTTCAAACTCATGTGATAGAACTGCTCCAACTCCATACTCTGAGCTGTCGCAGGTGAGTATTAGAGGTTTGTCCAAATCGTAGTGTACAAGTGTCAAATCAAAGGTGATTTGACGCTTCGCCCTGTCAAACGCAGTTTGTTCTTGCTCCGTCCATTTCCAAGTCTGATGTGAATCTAAGAGTCGGTGCAGTGGTTCTAATAATGTAGCCTTATGTGGTATGAACCGTTCATAAAAGTTGTATAGTCCGAGGAAAGCTTGCAATTCTTGTTTGTTTTTAGGTGCTGGTGTATTCACTATAGAGTCTACTTTACTAGGTGCTGGGTGTATGCCTTCAGCGTCAATCACAAATCCCAAAAATTCCACTTTCTTTCTTGCAAACTTGCATTTGTTTTTATTGAGTCGTAGCCCAGCTTGTTCGATACGTCCCAATACAGTATCCAGTCTACTTTGCATTTCCAGCATAGTATGTCCAGATACAATAATGTCATCGATCAGTACTGCAACTCCTGGTATGCCAGCCAACAAAGAAGTCATCAAACGTTGAAAAATACCCGGGGATGCTTTGACTCCAAATGCCAATCGATGTACAGTATATAGACCCTTGCATGTGTTCAAGGTTAGTAGCTTTGAAGTGTTTTCATCTACAACCACTTGTGTGTACGCCCGGTCTAAGTCCAATGTTGTGAAAATTTTACCACCAGCTATTGTAGCAAATATTTCATTGGCTGTAGGCATAGGATAGGTATCAGACTCGGTAGCTTCATTGACTGTACTACGATAGTCTCCACACAATCTTATTTCACCGGATTTCTTAACAATAGGCACAACAGGTGTTGCCCAATCCGCAAACGATGTCGGTCGTAACACGCCTTCTTTTTGCAGTCTGTCTATCTCTTTCTCTACCCTTTCTTTTATAGCGAATGGCACCGGACGCGCTTTGAGAAACTTTGGTACAGCTCCTGTCTTCAAATGTATTGTTACTGGATGTCCGCGGTAGGTACCAAGGCTATCTTTGAATACTTCTTTGTATTTGTTGGTTACATTTTCTAAAGCTTCCTCTTTGTCAGATATCAAATTAATATTCATTGTAATATTCAAATGTCCAAACCAATCACGACCCAGTAAATTGGGTCCACCGCCCTTAGCAATAACGGCTAACAAATCTTGTGTATGTCCTTTATATGTCACAGGCAATGTTGCCTGTCCTATGATTTTCACAGGTGTCTCTGTCCATGTATGTAAAGAAAGCGAGGCTGGTCGGAGTGTGGTGCGTGGCAGGAGATTGCGTATTGCACACCAAGTTCTTTCATTAAGTATAGAGAAACTGGCCCCTGTATCGATTTGCATTCGAATATATTTATTAGCAATTGATACCACCACTTCATAAGGCGGTACACGTTTCACATTTTGTATGCAATAAATTCCATTTAAATGATCTGCAAAACTTTCTGTAAAGTAAACTTGCTTGGTGGTATTTTTCTTCTTGCTTATGCAAATCTTTTCAATGTGGCCCTTTTTCTTGCAAAAATGACAGATAGCGTTTGTGAACCGACATTCTCCTTGATGTTTGTCACCACAGCGATAGCAAAAACGATTATTAGATTTTGAGTTAACCGCATTAATGTCCATTTGTTCAAACGCGGACGAAGTCGCCGGCGGCGGCGCAGGCGATAAACCTAGCGCTGTAGTCACAGAAGTCTGGATCATGCGAACATCTCGTCCCGCACTTTCGGCCGCAAACATCGCGTGTACAACGTCCTGATAATGTAAATTGTCCCGTTTCAACAAATCATATTGTAACTTTTGATCACTCATGCCACATACAAGCCTGTCACGAAATGTGCGCTCTAAATCCGCAAAGTTACAATGAACACTAAGTTTTCTTAACTCAGCTATATAGTCCGATACTTTCTCACCACGTTTTTGATCACGTTTGTAAAACTGATAAGACATAGAAATTTCATTGGGTTTAGGACTATAGTGTCTGGTAAGTATTGATTCCACTTCAATAAATGTCACATCACTAGCTGTTCTAGGGGTAATTAACGCTAGTAAAGTCTCAAACACTTGCGCACCACCCACAGTAAAAAAGTTCGCACGTTTAACAGAATCCAAAATGACGCCATTAGCCTCGAAACAAAATTTTAGTCTATTTATATAAACATCCCAATTGTCCACTTGAGGATTGAATTCCTCGAATTTCACTGCTTTATATTCGTCCATTTTAACTCACGTCGCCACTGTTATGTCCTGGATAACTAATATTTATGTAAATAAAACACGCTATGTAGCATTTGTTGTGTAATGACCACAACCAGACTGTCACATTAATATTACATCTACCTTCACTATACTTCACTTTATATTTAAACAAAGTAAGCAAGTACCTACATTACTATGCCATATATAACAGCTGTGCATGAAGTAGACCATACGGTATCCAGAGAAATGCATGTTCATGTATACCTATGTTTGCACAAATAAATTATTTGATTTGATTTAAATAACACATAGTACCTATACTTAGAAAAGCTTTGCACGAAAAGTTCACAAACATCCGTGTGAATAAATTCACCGGGTTGGGATGCTCTTTCCCTTGTTCCAAACTTCTTCCTATGTGCTTTACCAAATATGCATCCTTCACAAACTTTATCATCGGGGCGCAAATCTATGCCAAGTTCTCTCTTGGCAAGATTTTTAGCTAACCGTTCATGATACAGTTGTAGCATATTAGTGCCCGTAATGGCGTTCACTTTGATTGTATTAGAATCTTCAGAAGTGATTGTCTTAAATTGCAGTTTATAAAGACCTCTTCCAGGTTCTCTCTTACCTACTACCTTTGTCACTCCATTAACATCTAATTTACAATGTTGTCTAGTTGAAGTAAATAACCTACGAAAAGTAGCATGTTGTCTTGTGCTGCCAATGTCGAGAAAAGATTTTTAGTTAAGTTGGGTACAAGCCAGACATCTTTTAGATATATAGTTTCCCTTTTGTTATTCACACTTGATTCTACCCAGACAATGCCTTTGCCGAGGGCTGGTACCATTGACCCATCTGCCGTCTTCACAGATTGGTCAAAATCAAATGGTTCAAATTGTTGAAACATATCTCTTGTGGCAATATGTGTTGTTGCTCCATTGTCTACATACCAAAAATCTTGCGTAGGTCTGCAGCTTTAGAGTCAGCATTATTTACCATCAAGGTAATGTTCTGCACCTGATTTGCATTCTGTGTTGAGTTGCTTGGGTTACGAGGTCGTCCATCCTTCATCCATTTTTTGCAATTCCTCACTCTATGACAAACTTCTTTGCAATAGTTGCACTTCCACTTATCTTTCTTTACCTCTTGGCCTTTAACTGTCAGTGCCTCTTGACTACCTTGGGATCCATCTTTGTTCTCAAGCGCTTTCTCAAAAGAGCACAACTGAGTCGTAAGATTATCTATTGTCCTCTCAGTTTTATTCATAAGTAACCAGCTTGGTTTAAATGCAAAAAATCTGTCGTCGAGACTTTCTAGGATTTTGCAAATCAGAAAAAGATCAGGAAGTTGGCTACTACTATCAGATTTCCTTATTTCAATGTTTAATTTGCTCCAGATATTCTTTAATTTAGCTAAATATGTAGAAATATCATCAGCCATATTCCGCTTGAAGCTAAAGAATTCCATACATAGTGCATATGCCCTATCTTCTGTTTCTCAGTCAAATAATCTATAGAGTTCACTCCAGAAATCATACGCATTTTCAAATCGCATTACTTTTTTCTAAAGTTTTTCGGTCATATTCGTTGTCAGAACTAGCAGTGCGCTGTGATCAGCTTGGGTTAATTCCTGATTATAATTTGCAAAAGCTACGTCACCTGCTCCATCTTGAGGGGAAACTGGTCTTTTTAACTTGCCTTCTACAATCTCGTTCCCCGCAGAATTATGGAGACTTTGCACTTAAAAGTTGTCCAATTAGATTTCCCTTCCAAGTTTCCGATCGAAATTTTTGTAGAAAATTTTTCCAAGCACAGCAGAGCTTGTGGAGGAAAAATTCTACAATTTGTAGAACCGAAATTAACTTCATTTAATAGAACAATAAATAATACAATATTACAGACAGTTAATATTTTTTCTTTATAAACAAACACCATGGCAACCTGTTATAGGTACCTACTGAAAAGTAGTTTTTGAATGTTTCTAAAGAGTTTTTACTCAACACCCACTAAAAAAATTACTTCACCCTCGGACTCGATTTATTCGATATACTGCAGACCTGGCTTCGAATCTGACGTTAAGCTTAAATACATTAAAGTCTTAAATGTATTTAAGCTTAACGTCAGATATATATATAGGTATCAAGTCGGGATCCATCCAGATACGTGTTTTCCCGTTGTCCCCATAATTTTGTCCCCATTATGGGGACAACGTGTACGTCTTAAAATTTTGTCCAGATGATGGGACGAAACAGAGTCTTTATTGAGTTTATCATAGAGATTCCTTAAATGACCGGCCCGTCCCTTGCTAAAAATAAATACATGGTAATTATCCTAAAGTTCCACATTACTCGTATGAGTATGGTGAGGGATATTCCCACTGATTGGTCACTTGAAGAACTAGTTCACAATATCTCACCCCTGTTCATAATTGTCAGGTGGCGATGGCAAGATGCCTTAACTTAAAAAATAAAAATCCTGACTCCTGTACAACATGGGTCCCCTCTTCTACTGTGCTAACATTCCGCAGGCAATCACTTTCAGAACCAATGTGTTTACATCTATCATTGTTCTCTGCTAGTTTCTGTTATTTACTGCCAACAATTCAATGTGGGAATTGTTGCAAATTCGGTCATGTCGCTAATCAGTGCTGTTCTAAATCTGGCTGCTTCAGGTGTGGTCAGGCACACACTGGAGATAAATGCCTCAATTCTATTTCCTACCTGTTTTGTAGCAAATCTCACTTGACCACCGACCCGTTATGCCCAGAACATTTACGGCAAAAGGAGATAAAAATCATTATGTCAAACCGAAATGTTTCATACACAGAAGCTGAGAAAAAGACCCCCAAATACGTTCTTTCTCCCAAGTCACAGCTTCTCAACCTCCCGCGTACATCCAATATTATCCACCCTCTCCTTCTGCCCTTAATCCTTATTCTACTCCCACCAAACCCTCCACTTCTTACAGGAAAACAGTTTTCGAATAATATCAGGAGTTATAAAGTCATCCCCATCCAATGCTCTTCAAGTGGAATATTTAGTTCCGCTTCTGTTTCTAAGAAGACAATTTCTAGCTGATAGATTTCTATATAGTTTTTTCCCATCCACTTCTGGCATTTATCTGACGCCTGTTCATTATCTCCATAATAGACCAACAAAAACTGGTCAAATGTTACAATAATTTACAGAATCTTCCCTATCCTAATAAACAAACTTCCAAAAACCCCATTTTCGAAACTGATTTTGACTCTTTGATTTTTCATCCTCAAATTCTTCTTTCCTTTGGTATATATAAAGATACCCCTGGATCTGATAAGCTCTTCAATGAGATTATTGATGAGAAATGGTCAGACTGGAATCTCAGTTACACAGATGCGTCTAAATTATCCCAAAATTCTAATGTTGGAACTGCAGTATGGATTCCCAAATTTAATTTACTCCTAAGTTTCAAGCTTCAAAGGGAACGAAACTGTCGGTATGTGGGCTAAACAAGCGTCTAACTTGGGTTCTGAAGTTCATAATGACCTCCATCCTAGGGATCTACGCCTTCACGCAAAACCAGCAATGTTTCAGAAATGGTCAAATCTATGGCAACAACCAGACGACATAAAGGCGTTTGGTACGGAAACCTTTAACCGAACATTCCCAACTGCCCTTATTTTTTTAGCCATCGTAACTTGGAAAAAAGGGGGCACGTCTGTCATTATTCGCCTCCTTCTAGGTCACGCATGTACACCATCTTCCTCGCCAATCTCTGAATCAGAGAAAGTTCGATCTGCGAATGTGGCCTTGAGGAAGGTTCTTTGTATCACATCTTTTTAAATTGCCCTAAGCTTACGGTAAACCTTCGTGACATACTTCCTCTCTACTTTAAAACCAAATTAATGTTCCGTTTCTCCTTAACTTAGTCCATAATCAGTAGAAGTGCCGTAGCATATGCCAAAGTTAACTGGCCTGCTAATGGCACTTCTATATATTCTTATTTCTGTGGGCATCTCGCAAGTCGCGCGGGATTCACGTTAGTTTGAATAGAGCTTAAGGCATAGATTTAGAATTTTTCTAGGGCTTAAGGGAAATCATATTAGAGACCAGATCAATTTAAATATTTGTATGGATTAACCCTTTATATGTTCATTGCAGATTATAGACTGTAGCTAGGCCTGACCTGACCACCTTGTGTCAGGTTTCCGAAGGGAAGAGCGTTAGGAGATTGAGTATCAATTAAATCAATGGGTGCTTCTAATAATACAAAAATTATATAATTTCAAAAGGACAAGTCAAATGTAAAACACGTTTTAGTTAACATGGGCTTAAAAATATTTGTTAATAAGAGTAAAACTTTTAGTCTTTAGTTACAGTCTATTCTCTCTTTAATAAAATGTTTATTTTTTCAGTGAGAAATGGAAACACATAATAAGCTAATTGGTTGTCCTAAAACGCCATATGAATTATTTTTGAAATTGTATTTTAAAAAAAGAAGATCATCAATTGAAAAGGTATTTTATATTATATATAATAATAATAATATTTTATTTTATTTACTTTTTCAAGCATATTTTATGAAACAGCAAGTTACACAGCTAGAAGAGGCGATTTTTCCTAAAAATCTATATGCTGATCTCATTTAAGTACCTGAAGTGTTTCTGTGTATGGATCCTGTTTGCTCTGTTTTTCTGTATTTTAATCTTCATTAAATAGATATCTTGCTAAATTTTTATTGATAAAATACTATTGGATTTACTTTATTGCACTTCTGTACTTATTAGCAGCATAAAGAATATTTTGTTTTGTTTTTTTTTTTTTTGTTCACACAAACTTTGTAGCCATAAAGTTATCAAAATTCTGGATGAAGAACTTAATTTTAAGTGTTATATTTATTTATTTATTAAATTTTATTACACAGTTGGAAAATGAAAGACTTAAAGCCTGAGGGATTTTTTACCAGTTAACCTAATGCTAATATCTTTTACTTTTTTAACTTTCAGCAAAAAGTTACCTTGTCAGAAGCTGTCAAGGCATGGACTGTTTTAAATGAAGACGAAAAGAAGATTTTTATAGAAAAATTTATGGAATGCAAAGCAAAACGACTGAATGAAATAGGCATTTGTTTACAAAGAACAGAGCCATATATGAAAAAGAAGCAAAGTAAAAGGTTTGAGTTAACAAATTTTTCTTAAATGTCAGATATGATAGTTCTATAGAAATTACAGTAATGCCATCTTCGTCTTTTTCTTCATCATGTTGACGGCTCAAATTTTTTGTACCCAGTATGCTGCCAACCGAGTTGCACCGGTAATGCCATGTATACATATATATGTAATAAAAGGCTCTAAATATGCCACAAAAGAATATTTCCAGTGCCAGTGTAGAATATGTCCAGTGACCATTCTGTGACTGAAGTCCTGAATATAGTACTGTTAAAACAAAACCTTTTTATTTCAGGTTGTCACCACCACAAATCACTAGAGATAGTGTTGATTCACCAGTAAGAGAAGTATCACCACTTATAGATGAGGATGTATATAATGAAGCTGTAAACATAAAGTTAGTTCTTCTTAACAAGTTAGAAACAATGCAACGTTTACCATAATCGCATTTGCCAAAATTTATTATATATTTAGCATAACAGAACTTACAGAATTTTTTCCGCAACTATTATGGCTGATTTACATATGGAATAGTCGCAAACAAACACTTTATCTCTATTAATTATAATAGTCATCTGTACTAATTACCTATAGGTACAGATGATGATGTATTGTATGTATGTGTCATCTAGTTGTCATTTTTTACAGTATTGCAACATCAAAAAATTCAACTAATCAAAAACATAACAATACCAAAAGTGTAAATATGGAAGAATATGAAGATCCAGTTTTATCTGAGCATGCCCCTCCTAATGTCAGGTATACATTGAATATCACATATATGTCTAGTTGTCATTTTTTACAGTATTGCAACATCAAAAAATTCAACTAATCAAAAACATAACAATACCAAAAGTGTAAATATGGAAGAATGTGAAGTTCCAGTTTTATCTGAGCATGCCCCTCCTAATGTCAGGTATACATTGAATATCACATATATGTCTAGTTGTCATTTTTTACAGTATTGCAACATCAAAAAATTCAACAAATCAAAAACATAACAATACCAAAAGTGTAAATATGGAAGAATGTGAAGTTCCAGTTTTATCTGAGCATGCCCCTCCTAATGTCAGGTATACATTGAATATTACTTACATGTTAAACTGATTAGTTCTTTAGCAAAATTATCCAGAAATAATGGACGCATCACGTTAGTACATAATAATAAAAAAAACAAAATGTCATAATTCTGGACTAGAAATCTATGTATATACTTAAAATTCAAAGTCCTGTCTGACTGATTTATCAACGCACAGTCCAAACCGCTGGGACTTTTGGTCCCAAAATTGGCATGTGGGTTCCTTTTGGGGTCTTATTAAAAAAGGATTTTTCGAAATTCATCCCCTATGGGGGGTTAAACGGGGGTAAACTTTGTATGGAGAAACGAGATTAGTTTGACCAATGTTGTTGAAACTTCTCAAGAGCATTGGTCATGATAAATGAGTAAATACCTTTTTTTATTTAAAAAGGAGAAACGGGGTGACTATGTCATAAAATCCTACACGGATATCGTTTTAATGGCTATTCGGGTCGCTGGCTACGAAAAAAATCAGTTACTTTAAAATCCTTCAAGCGCAGGTGCGCGCGGGCGAAGCCGCGGGTAGAAGCTAGTGCCTATCTAGTCATCATCATTTCGAGTAGGTTACATTATCAATCGACCAAGTACACCCTGGTGTCAGAGTTGTGCGGTTGAGTACCTGGTAGTGATGTAGATAGATCGAAATTTCAAAACACTGTATCTTCATTGTACTTATATTAACAGAGAAAAGTATGTGCACAATACGAGGTTTTTCTTACAAATAAACCAGTCATATTTTTTAAATATTAAATGTGATTGACCAATCAATCTATGTTGTCCGTAACATTCTTACCATTTCAGTAATGCCGTATCAGAAATATCGGCTATTCAAGAACATACCAATACCAAAATTAAAGATGTTGCTGAATATGAAGTTCCAGTTTTGTCTGAGCCTACACCTCCCAATGTCAGGTAAATAAAACTTTGTATACCTATGGTAGTTGTAATACCCAAAACTATTGTCAGGTATAATACATTTTTAGCTGAGGTTTTCAATTGAAAGAAAAGTACCTAATGACACTGTCAACAAATACCTATCTCAGTTCAATCATGTCACCTTAAAATTGTAAAGTTTCTTATCTCTCTAGCGAGATTGTAAACTATCGAAATATTGTAAACGTGATATTTGTTTACATTACAATATAACGTATAAATTTTCTTTATAGGTATTATAATCTATACATGGGAAACAGTCAAATTGTGAACTGAACTGTCACGAGACTGGACTAAATTTCTTTAGAAATAAGCAGCTCCCTTGTACCTACTGTCTTTTCTACTTATGTATATTCCTTTGCATTTTTATTGTGTCCATGAATAAAGTAAATAAATTCGCGCTCCAAATGAAAACAATATCCCCTCCATAACCATTTCCTAAAACGAATTCTAAAGTTTTAAGATATTTGTTTTCAACACGAAATCAATTTACAATGCCTATGACGCAGATACGGTAATTAAACAACCCTACAACTGACACACACATTGACGCGCGTGCGTACGAGACCGAATCGTTGTGGTAGTAATAGGTATCGGGCTCGCCGCTGCTGTATGGAGTGTGGGGGGTGAGATGTAGTTTAAAGTAACAATAATATCTAATATACTTTTTCATCTAACGTGATTACGTGATCGAACAGTCTGTGGATTGGTCGGCACAAGTTACAATATATTCTACATAGAAAATATGTATGTAGTATGATTTATATTTAATTTTGATTGCAGAAATTCCATCGAGTTATTCAATAAGATTAAGAATCAAAATGGACAAGATAATTTGGAATGGTCTTCCTTATCGAAAGTGGAGAAAATTCATTACAGAAGTGCAGTATATCAGCTAAAAAAAGACTACATACGAAATTTTAAAACATACTTAGAAAGTTTGCCTTCAAAAGAATTGTATAAATATTACCATACTTTTCAGAAAAGTTGAGGATTAAAATGTAATAATTAATATAATTATCGATTTTTTTTTTCGATAATTGTTGACCGTTGTTTGTCATGCCACATAGCTAACTGTTACAAAGGCTTAGCTTGGATTTTTCTTCTGAACAGATTATTTCGACAAGTTAAGGTGGAATTCAGTCCAATCCAATGTATTATTAAGTTTATTTGATATTAATTGCTATTACGATCACCCTCATAAATTTAAGAGCTGGGCTGGCTCTTGTCGGTGGAGCTTCTTCCATTCTCGATTATAAGCGAGATCCCTAAGATTAATAATTGGTCTCGCTACGACTAGATACCGCGCTGTGAACAAAAATCATTTTCCAGAATGCGGCAACTTGATACGAAAGTGTTTGTAAAACAATGTGCAAAGACGCACACTTGATTGGTGCCCGAATAATGGGATGTTTTTTAATTGCTGTGGTCTTGTTACGGATCATAAAAAGTAGCTCAGAAAATCCTTTAAAATGAAATTAAAATAAAACCGGCCAAGTGTGAGTCGGCTCGCATGGAGAGGGTTCTGTACTATTTATTTTTCTCCATTTGGACCTCCTAAACAAATTTAAAATTATCTCATAGGTTTTCCTGTAACTTATGCATCGAAATTCTGGAATCGATAGTTTCGGAGATAAGGTAGGGGAAATGGTTAATTTTTGTCTACTTTATTTTATAATTCTAATATAGAATCCTAAAATTGCAACAAAAACTTTCATTTGATTTATTATTACACAGTACAGTATGTAGTCGTTACTTTTAATTTTTTATTTAGCTTGGAGCCAATTGATTACAGACCTCTTTTTAGTTGTAACCCGGGTTTAAATACAAATAAATAAATAGACATACACATACATACATATTATCACTGCCTTTTTCCATACGGTAGTGTTGCCGGAAAATCGATTACACATCGAATAATAATTGATTCATTGATAGTTCAAAATATAATCTAAGGTATCGATAGTCATTATGTATCGATACTGATACTAACGATAATATATTTCTGTAAGTACAATATTTTTTCTGTATAAGTTGAATGACGATGATTTGTGTTATGCCCGCTGTACATCCCGCCGACGAGTTCCGGTATATCTGTATAGTACCGGTACCTGAAATGCTTGGTATTTCAATTGTTAATCCATTAATCGATTATTTTCGATAAATTGTCAAAAATCAATACTACAGAGTAGATTATATCGATACTATAGATACATAATCGATTAATAACCCTTGATATAATCGATTACCTGTGTCGATTAAATCGATATTATTTATATCGACCCATTTCAACCATCGACTAATTGTTTGGTATTGCAGTTAATAATAGATTATTTTCGATTAATTGTCAAAAATAGATTAAATTTATTATATCAATACTTTCGATACCCTTGATTATTAAAAAATAACAAAATCGATTAATCGATTATCCGGCAACAATACCCTACAGGGTAACAACTACCCAAAGGCCATATTTAGAATGTTGGTAGGCGTAAAGTTGAAATGGAATTAAAATAGTGCTAGTCGCATCGTCTACTGATAGGTATGGTTTCTTCGATTTTCGCCCACTCAATCGGCCGGCTTATATGGTCTGCGCGGGAAGAAAAGCAGGTAGTACATTCCACGTATTTACTTTTCTCCCAGACCAGCATTAAAGAAATAAACAGACAAAAGTGAAGTCAAAATTATAACATCCCTGTTTTGGTGTAGGGAGTTAAAAAACAAAATATCTAAATAATTAAAATCGAAACCTCGGGGAATTTGGGATTTTTTAATACACGGCAACATTGAGCACTGAGCGGTACTCCGCGCCATATTTTAGGGTTATATATATTATTTTTGTGAGTAATTTATGCCCATATTTCAAAATTATACACTACTTACTGATGGTATGTAATACCAGTATCTTTTTTATTTATTTTAGTATTATTCTTAACATGGAGCAATTACAAAGAGGAGATGCCGTAATAAGCGTTTTGTAAGAAAGCGTTTGTGAGGCTACACGGGGCGGAAGGCAGACGTGCGGGGTGCTTGGTTTCGGCCGTGGCTCCAATCTTGGAGCACGAGCAATGACAAGCTCCGCCCACTTTTGTGTCGGCGAGGCGCCAATGATCACATCACTGCGCCATTTCAAACGGCATCTCCTCTTTGTAATTACTCCATGATTCTTACACAGTTTGACTACGCAAACTGCACATTTTGCTTCTGCTTTTACATTACATTTTAAATTTATCTAGATATCCCACTCACTCATCGGTTGCGTCGTGACTGACGCGGGTATGCCGCAAGTACGCCGAATTCGGCGTAGTTTTAGTTGCCGCATTTTTCTAGTATGCCGACGGTATCTAGTCGAGCGCGCGAGACCAATTATTAATCTATGCGAGATCCTTTAGTTTTTGATACGACACGACGTTTACTTTCTCCTTTATTTGCTTTTACGATCATATTCTTATAATTCCGTCGGGTATATCTGTATCAAGATAAAATGAAACACCTTTTTCAATGTTATTATACTTATATTGGATTAAAACAACCATGTAGAAGCATCAATTCGTAAATAATAATACTAGATTAATATACTTAAATTGACTGAAATATTCCTACTCTTCAATAGTTATGCTAATTATTAGGTTACTCGAGATTTGTTTCAGGTAGTACTGAACAATAAGATTCAACAGTTTGAAGAACTAAGAGTACCTTGTTGCGCATAAGACATACAAAGATTATGCTCTATAGAGCTAAAACCATAAACGATAAACACATAATAACGTTTGGTTGTTCTTCCTTTGTAATATTGTTGGAAACTAGGAAAATAAATTTCTATAAACTACCTCATAATCAAATGGTTATAAGTATTATGTAGTTTATTTTTCAAAACCATAATTATCAATAAAGTCTTCCATTTATATGGGTACATAATTTAAATAAAGACGAAACCCCGCAGGGGACAAGAAAGTAGGTACTTCTAAATACTTATAACAAGCAAAAATCTAGTGATTTTATCAATTTTCTACCTATACATACATAAAAAGATGTGTTAGTGAGTACGTAACGAAACACATACATTTTTGCCACCCACTCTACTTGTTTATAAATGGATGAGAATGTTTATTTGCCGCATACAAGACCTATGGCCATTCCCGCCATAAAAGACGCCAAAAACACGTGAGTTTCAGTGGCGCGGTAGTGATCATCTCCTGTGAAGTTATTATACCAACGCTTGGCTTTGACTTCTTTTTTCTTTAATAAATCTTCAGCTTTATCTAATTTACGATCGACAAATCTTTCAACCTGTAAACAAGGACATAATTTATTTCAAACTTTGTACTTTCTCCGAGCCTGATTTCCAGCTACATCCTCTACGCTTCAATGACCATGGTACGTTTTTATCATGACCCTAGATTTGGCGGTAAGTAGGTACTGATAATTACAATATGGGGCGACTATCGTCTGATGTCTGAAACACTTTCAGGGGAACCAGACCATAACGGCATTCTATAATCTCTGTAAGAACATCATTCGGGTGTGTTTGTAGCCAGTCAAATTTTCCCGTTTGAAATATCCCTACAAGTTTGTTACTACTATATAGATTTTTCTCCACAGCTAAATAGCTACATCTGACACAGCATTTCGACTAGAGATGGACATCTAGAGACACCCGGCTTTATACGTGCTTTCCGAAAAGCCACTAGCACAAATATAAAGATTAATAGGATTTAAAAGATCGATTGACCATGAACCCACTCGGGTATGTATGAATGAATTTTAAATGATAAATGGATAGCGACTAGATGCGATAATGGCCGCACTCGCAGTCGATGTCGTCGGTGACATGCGAGATTTTTACAAACACGCATACCTTGCTAAGCTATCGAGCTCCTCTATATTTTATACTAAGGTAACAAAGGTAAGGTATTGTAGGTATAGTAGTTCAATAACCGTGTTACCTTAGTTAGCTTAGCCCCATAGACATACTTAGATTTTTTTATGTTCATATTTATTCTGAACTGGAACTTGTGCCTATAAGTAGGTACTTACGGAAAACCTCATCTCCTCGGCCCCTACCTCATCTACAAGGAACGTACAAGGAATTTCATGGTAACCAGTATTTTGTATAGTAGTAGAAACTTATCTTGGATTTCACGGGTCATTTGAGAGGCTTGCGCGGGGATATTGATTTGGGAGAAGTAGGTACTCATTATGATTCAAATAGTTTTAAATATTTTTTTAATTTTTCAACAACAAACTCGAATAATTGTTTAGTCGAATTATCGAATAATTTTGTGATTATTTGACTAAAAAAATTAGTTTAGGTTTTGAAAAGAATGTGAAAAGGATCCTTTCCTTGGCTTTCCTCGACTTGATTTTAACTTACATATTGACTGGTTATATTATAACCTACGTCTTTAGGTATTTCTGATATCCCGGTATCGGCAATACATAATGCATGTGATTCACGACTGTGTGAGCCCTTATGTCTCGTTTGCCAACCGATTCAATCAAGCATTGGTTTGGATATATCTACCGTCTATAATATATGTAAGATTATTAAACCACTCTTGAAGAACTTTCGAAATGGCCATATGTATAAGTACTTACTGTACATAATTGGCCTTTGGAAATATTTATTTCTATAGTTAGGCTGTTTAGAAACATAAAAAATTACATATGCTATACCAAGACATGCGGAATTATTTTAAAAAAATGAAAAATTTTACTCGCAGCTTACCAATTTTGAACTGAAGTGAAAAACTTTCCTAGGCTAGGTAGGTGCTATACCTCTCACAGAATTATATTTCTATGCTAATTAGTTTATTTTTTTAATTTATTTCATTAATTCCGTACTATAGTAGTAATAAAGTAGTGATTAGTAATAAGAGACAATTAGTGTTATTTTTGCGTAGATGGATTTAATTTTAACTCCAATAGTTACATAATATATGACAAGGTGGTTTAATTATTTATTCTAGACGAAAAAATATGTATCTAGAATAGTCAAACTTAGGGCAATAATCAATAACAAAAAACTTGATTTTCATGAAGACGCAATGCCAAAAAAGAATCCTCCCGTAAAACCTGCTGAATAATAGGAATTATTTTTGACAAAGGATAATACCTGCAACAAAAATAAAAGATATCATTGCTAAAAATTACTTAAGCTTAAATTACAGTGCAATGGTGTGTTCTATATTGATCTTGATACATCTCGTAGGGGATGATTTGACAAGCTAGCTAGGAATTTTAAAACAGCCTAAAGAACAAAACTGTTTTTAAAGTTACATGCCCAGTAGAACTCCCGTTTTACTATTAGAAGTCTGCTGTCCGTACGTCTGTCACCAGGAGCCCTATATTTGTAAAGTATGACTCAATGACTGAAGGATTTTTTGTTTGATATCGTACGATTCTTATACATTTCAAAAATACGGCGCCAGACTGTATCTCTCTTCTGGCGCTATAAAGACAAATACTAAAAACCGAATAAAATAAATATTTAAGAGGGCTACCATACAACAAACGTGATTATTTAGTTTATTATATTCACTTTAATAAAAAAATTGTCTCTTTTTATAGATACGGATGGTGAGTACGAAACCCTTCATGCTCGAGTACGTACGTATAAAAATACGTAAAATTAAAATATCTACAGTTAAAATCCCAATGGACAAAACCCCTAAATTATTAAAATACCCTATGTTTCATATACCCTAAAGACTTAACACTGATCTACACAACACCAAAGTTTGTATAATCTTAATGTCCGAATTATCTAATGTTTCAAAACATCTATAGTATTAATTTGTAACTTCACAATATCGTAGTTGGAATCACACACATAAAATAGGACAAAACTTATTTAAACAAAAGAGAAATTAATTAAAAATAAAACCTCAAGAACCTAGATCAAAATAATGTACTAAGTACAGTATTGTACATCTTAAAACGATCTATAAAAAAGTCCGTGTTACTATATGTCTAACTATTTTAGTTACGTCACAACAACTACTTTTTCATGTTAAAATTTGCAATAGTAACGCCGGCACAAACTAGGCCATATTATTCGTTTTCGGTTTTGATCCTTATCCAAATAAATCATTCCATAATCAAGGATGGTTTAATACCTGTAAATTACTTTTTGAATGAATAAAATCGGACATTCCATTTTAAAGATATTACGGATTTTGTTTTGTGTTACAATGCCTTCGCGAAACGGTACGATAGGTGTCGGCAAATACGATGAGGAAAAAAACAGTGGTATCAATCTAAACGTACATTCTGCGTTCCCAATGAAGATTGACGTTAGGCAGGCCAAGACCAAGTGGAAAGCGACCAGTCGGTTGTCCCAAATGATTCCCCTAAAAAAATCGATCTTGACTGCTGTATGGGGCACATGGGTAGACCTACCTATCAAATTCAATTAAATTCAATTCAATTTTTATTTTTATGGTTCCATCGTTTAGTTAAACGATAATTTTGCCAATGTCATGGTTGGAAATAACATTATGTAACACTTTCAAAAAGTAAATAAGCAAGGGCGTTTTCAGCAGTCTGTGTGTAACCTAAAACAACACAACAAAAATGGTTAGTAAGTACTTATAATATAATAATTGGACATTTTAGAAGTATTTTGTATCAATACAAATGACAAAGAACAAAAGAAAAGAGGGTAGCGGAACAATAGTGAAAATTTAAATAAAGATGTTGTTGTTTTTAATAAATTTTGCAAGAGTAGACACAAAGGGGGAGAAAACCATGGTGAGCAATAATGGAATATTTACAGGACGTGGTATATTTTTTGGAAGTATATCGTACAGAGATTCAGACCGCAAAGGACAGCTGAAAAAAATATGTTCCAGAGTACCTTCGTCCAGACCACATTCCACACAAGGAGTTGTCTTTTACTCTAATTTTAGCAAGAAAAACCGGAGAGCACACATGACCCAATCGTAATCGTAAACCCGACTGAATGGCGTTTTTAGCAAACATATCAGCAATTTCATTTCCCGTTATACCAGTATGACCTGGGATCCATGCTAGAACGACTTCCAAACCTGCTTGATGGCATTGGAATAAAATTTGTCTCGTAATCAAAGTAATCGAAAAATTATCCTTAGCATGAAGAGGAAGTTTTTCAAGATCCTGAAGACAGCTTTTATAGTCGGAAAGAATAAGAGCTTTTTTAATCTGATGGGATTCTATGAAACTGACAGCTTCTAAAATAGCAATTGCTTCGCCAGTAAATACTGAAGTAGGAGAAGGACATTTGAAATTTAAAACTACATCATATTTCGGGATCCATACCGCTGAGCCAACGTTACCATCTTCAGAAATTTTGGAAGTATCTGTGAACACAAGAAGCCAATCAATCCAATGTTCATTTATCAAAAAATTAAATTGTTGGTTTGCATAGAGAGAGTCCATGTATAAACCAAAGCCCAAGAGAATATGAGGCTGAAAAAAAAAGGGACAGAAAGTCAACAGAAAAAAGAGGGTTGCAATCAGAAGGTAATTTTCTTATGCTCATGATAGGATTTAAGAAGGGGAATTCTTTGTGGGTCCAATAAGACGATGAAGGTAGGGATTGGGATAATGAATTTAAAGTTGAAAGTAAGGGATGGGATGCAATATGAAGAACTTTATAGAAGAATCTGTCTGCTAGGTACTGTCTGCGAAGTTGAAGAAGAGGTTCCATGCATTCCACCTGAAGACCAGCTACCGGAGATGATTTCATAGCACCTGTTATACGGAGACATCTTGCCTGAATTTTGTCCAGTTTGGCAAGGGCTATTTTACTACAGGGCTCAGGAATAAAAGAGCCATAATCAAAGTGACTGCATATAATTGCTTTATATAAAAGGAGTTGACTATAAGGGTAAGATCACCAACGGACGCCCGAAACCGCTCTTAATACATTTATTCCCTGTTTAACCTTGTGACATATATAATTAAGATAGGGTAAACCTGTCATCTTGGAATCCAAAATAACTCCTAAAAATTTAATTTCAGTACCGATATTAACAGGGGTAGAGTTAATAAATATAGTTAAGGGAGGTATATTTCTCTTGCGAGAAAACACCACCGCGCTACATTTGTCCACAGAAAGCGACAAGCCATGTCTTTCGAGCCAGTCATTAAAATAGTACAATGCAGAGTTCAAACGATCAGCTGCATCCTTAAATTTTTCTAAACGTGCATAAATCGCTATGTCATCAGCGTACTGTAGAACTTCGCAAAAGCTAGTCACCGTGAGATCAAGGTCATATGTATAGACATTGTACAGCAGAGGGCTGAGAACCGAACCTTGGGGAAGACCCTTGAAGACCAATCGAGGTGGAAGGAGGGAACCATTGATCCTGACACAAATGGAACATGCTATAAGGATGTTGCATATGACATTAACCAGTCTCTCGGGGATACTCAGTTGAAGCATTTTCTGCCTGAGCAGCGAAATCTGGACATTGTCATAAGCAGAGGAAATATCAAGAAAGACACCAATGACATGCTCATTGTTGGAAAACGCCAAACGGATCGTTGAGCTGAGGATACTTAAGCTGTCCATTTTGCCTCTAGAACGACGGAAACCAAATTGGGATTCAGAAAGAAGTTTTCTGTTTTCTATTATCCATTCCAAACGGTTCTTAATAAGGTGTTCCAAAACTTTTAAAAGTACTGAGCTCAGGGCTATGGGTCTGTAGGAAGATGGGTCAGAAGGATCCTTGCGAGGTTTCAAAATGGGGATAATAATTTGGACTTTCCATGATGGAGGGATGATTCCAGAAATAAAAGCATGATTAATTAGTTTAAGAAAGAAAAGTTTACATGAATGGGATGCTTTGCAAATGAAAGAATATGGAATTTCATCAATGCCTGGGGCAGAGTCTTTTAAATTATCAAGTGCAGCGTTCAATTCTGCATAGGAAAATTCTTCATTCATGCCATCAGAAGAGGGGAAAATAGTCTGATATTGGCAAGAACAGTCAAAATTTGGACAAATGGAGGAGCAAGTCTGTCAGTAAACTCCTCTACCCAAGATGATAAATTGTTAGAAGAGGGGTTGTTTACCACAAGGCTTCTACGAAATGATTTTATTTTTTTCCAAACAACCGATGATGAAGTCCTAGGAGACAATGATTGGCAAATTTTACTCCAACCATTCTTTTTCTTCTTCGACAGTAACCTTCTAGTGCGAGCACAAACATGTTTGTAGTTAAGGTAGTTATTCATATTTATATTAGATAGGTATTGATTTTCAGCCTTATTGCGGTCCTCAACGCTGGAAGAGCACTCAGCATTCCACCAAGGGGGAGAAGATATTTTTTTTTGGAATAGTTTTATCAGCAACAGATCGAATGGAAGTTACAAATTGTTCATAACTAAGAAGTGTGGCAGAATCTAAATTTGATAAAGTTTTTAACTCATCATCAAGTGTTTCAGCATATATTTTCCAATCTGCTAACTGAGTTCTATATTTTAAGAGAGTTTGAGACGGGGGAGATGGTTTAAAAGATGAACAATAGGAAGTGACAATGGACAAATGGTCACTGCCATGTGCATTGGGCAGAACAGCCCAGGAACGAAAAGGAGAAACGGAAGGAGATGCTAGGGTAAGGTCAGGAATACTAATATTTTGAAGCGGGGGTGTCCTACGAGTGGCTGAACCGTCATTTAGGATGCAGAGATCTTGGGAATCCAATAAGTCCAAAAGAAGAAAGGAAGAGGCATCATCGCAATGAGAATCCCACAATGTATTTTTACAATTAAAATCACCCAAAATTATTATGGGTCTGGGAATATTAGAAAGTATTGAATTCAATTCTGAAAATACTTGAGAATTAGGATATGGAATATAGATAGATACAAAGGAAATATCTATACACCTAGCAGCTACTATTTGAAAATCAGGAGTGTTAATAGGGATTGGAATTTGGGAGAAGGAATAAGAATGAGAAATGAAAAGAGTACAACCAGCATAGCCGTCATCCCTGTCATCCCGGAGGAATGAATAACCAGAAACTCGAAAACGAGAAACTGGCTTCAGCCATGTCTCCGAGACCGCAGCCACAACGGGTTTATACTGGTTCAAGAGAGATATAAGATCAGAAATTTTATGTTTAACACTTTTACAATTCCATTTCTAGATGGGCAGATTTTTAATAAATATTTAATAACTACCTTTAATCCACCACCCAGACAACACAAACAAAAAAATATTTTGGAAAAACACAGAATTATTTGGAAATTTCGCGAATTTATCTCAAAACACCGTTCAACAACCGTTTCGATAGTTTGACTTTGACACTGACATTTACTTTTTTTAAATTTTGATATGCCTATCGAAGTGGCAGAGGCATATGCCCATAGAGCCAAAAGATAGTTATTTTATGTTTCGATCTCCCTTGGAAATAAATACCGCAATTATGGTGGCGGGATTCACCGCCATATTATGAGATGGATTCATATGGTATTCATCTGTTAATAGGACTTGACTCGGCCTTAGAAAGATCTATGTAGCTGGTTTTGAAAGAAATGCTAAATGAAGAGGTTAGCTTCAACCTACTACTACATAATTAGTATAACCCGGACGAAGTCGGGCTGCTAGTTATCTTATAAGATAAATTAGGATAACTAAAATTGCTAGAAAATAATTAATTGTTAAGCATTAATTATGAAACCACGGAGCTAAAAGGAGATGCCGTTTGAAATGGCGCAGTGATGTGATCATTGGCGCCTCGCAGACAAAAGTGGGCGCTCTTGTTCAACTCGTTCAAAAGCGTACCGAGAAACAGATCGCGAGAGCCTAGTTCATCACGTTTTTCCACGGCTTTTTTACGAATAATAATAAATCTTTATTGGGAACAAAAAAGTGTTTACACAAACCAAGGTTAACGATGGCACCCGCAGTAAAAACTGTGTCGCGAGTGTCAACGCCCACCTCTAGAAATACAAAATTTTTCCCTACATATTTAAAATTATCAAATAAATCAATCAACCAATCAATTATCTTTTCAAATATAAGGTGAATGTAATTAATTAAATTTAGACAAATCAAATTAAGTTTTAAGTTATGTATACTAACGTGATCAAATTGAACTTGGGTTACATAAATTTAATAATGTGAAAAATTATTACAAAAACTTCCATCATCATTCTCGAAAATCCAAACCAAATCAAAATAAAATTGAAGTTCCAAAATTAAAATTAAAATTAAAATTTCAAAAATTGACATTGTACATAAGTAAATAATAACAAATCCATTAATAATAAATTAAAATAAGTAAATAGTATTAAAATAGTTACATTATTCAAATTAGATCAATCATCATTAGAGAAATCAAGATTAAAATCATTCAATTATTAAGAATATACTATCAGTTCATTATAATTGTGTTTATGAAAGTATAAGTGAGTGTGAGTGTAATAGGGTGAAGTGTAATTTAGCATTGAATAATTGGTTTCTTTTAAATAAGATATATTTACGAATAATATTAATATAAAAAAATATATAATTATGAAATATCGCAATGATTTTAATATTGGAAGTTCGACGTACTAGTGACATCTATTGACTGAATTACTTGAAAATTTGTAAATAACGTAGTTCTGCTACTTTCCGTAAGATCGATTTTATTATGGATGAAGCCACGGCCGAAAACCCGCACGTCTGCCTAGTGTAGCCACACAAATACTTCTAACAAAACGCTTATTACGGCATCTCCTCTTTGTAATTGCTCCGTGTATGAAACACATGCGAACTGCAACAATTACTATTTGTATGACAATGAATTTGTGTGAAATTTCTAATTGCACACAACTCTAGAGGTAGGTTGCGGGGAGCAATGCCACGAGGTTAGGTTCAATATGAAAAAACATGCGCGAGGCGAGCGAGCGTGCCGCGGCAGCGGCCGCCGAAGCGCCAGATCCTTATTTATGTTATAAGATTTTTTTTCCACCATCAGTGCCGCCAAATCTAGAGCCATGACTTACCCTACGCTCCATGGCGTAAGCTAAAGGCACAACTAGAAAAACACGCTATGATGAAGAAGATATTTTTTTTTCAAACAATAAAAAAAAGATCTCTAACCAAAAACGCACTGTGTTTTCTTTTGAGACATCACCGCCATATACGCCATTAACCCTTCGAGCCGTTTCCGCAGCACTGGTGCCACGGTAAAACTCGTACTCGTAAATAACGTGATATTTTAAGTTTCCATTTTGTAAACTGAGCGCCGCAAACAGAAAAAAACAAATGAATAACGGTTTACGAAACATAAATACATGTGGAAATTGCTGTAAAAATTTGAATTTGGAATTCCTAACCAAAGAGGAGAAATTTGTGATTTAAGTGGCCAGTACGACAAAACGCCAATTTCATATGTAAGGACCTAATAGTAGTTGATGTTCCTATATTTTTCCAAAAGTTTTGCTATTATCTATTTTTAGCAGTTATGTTTATTTTTAGTGAGTCCTTTTTATACAGTCAGTTGCATTAGCCTTCCTTACTTTGTGGCATTAGTGCAATAGTTCGAACATGAAAAATCGAGTATAACTTATTTTAATAGTAAAATTAATAAAAATAGGTTAATATAAAAACCTAGCTACCGATAATCGAACCATCGCTTTTCGGGGGGCCACCCGTGCAGCAATGGGATACCTTATTTCATACCACAACATTAACCACTACACCACGAACAGATAAGATGAAGTGACGAAATAAACAATCTATTACTACAACATAAAGAACTTATACTTGCAATACTTGCTAATTGAGTTGAATTTTTTTATAGTAACACAAGCTGTTTTAAACTTTGTGCTATTATGTTAAAGTTTATATTAATATTGATATATCTATGTCAGTGTGTGAGTGAAATGCACAGCCGCGCGATTATGATCTATAAGATATGCATGGACACGCATGGACTTATTGCAACTGACTGTACATTAGGTATTTTGATTTTAGATAAAATATTTGTAGGTATTGTAAATTTAATTTTATTGGTCTTCGTTTAAATATTCATTCTATATTTAGAACTTTAATTATTTTTATTTAAGATAGATCGACCATTTGATATTTTAAATTTAGGGGTTCTGTCCATTGTTTTTTTTTAACTGTAACTATTTAAATTTTACGTATTCTAATACGTACCCACAAACCTACATAGGTGGAACAAATCAGTATTTATTGCCTCAATTAAATTCAATTAAGCTTGTTTTTCCATTAATCTCTCTTTGTATTCTGTGGGCGGTCAGTTTTTAATTTTCAGAAATTAGTGGTCCCCTGTGGGTGAAAGCCTCCTCCATCTTTCTTCATTCTTCCCTATCTCTGGCAATGTCTATCCAGTGCCTCCCTGCAGTCTTTAGTGTGTCATCTGACCACCTATTTTTTGGTTTTCCTACTCTTCTTTTTGCTGCAGGGCCAGGCTATTTTGTAGTTAAGTAAGTCCATCTTTTGTCTCTGTATCTTGACAGATGTCCAGCCCATTTCCACTTCATTTTCATGCTATGGTGAAGAGCATCTGTGATCTTTGTCTTGTTTCTGATGTCATTATTCCTAGTTTTTACACTTGTCACTTGACCGGTTTTTTTGTATTCTTCTGAATTTTAGAATAAATCTCTCCATTGCGTGTTGACAAGTTTTCTATGTAAACCCATGTTTGACTGGCGTAATGTTAGTTAGGCTTGGGAGAATGTGGGAATCTATTATTATTTTTTTGTTTTAAGATCGTAATTTGCCTTTAGAATTTCTTTTTGTGCCCAAAAGTTCTACCATTCTATATAGTTCTTCTATCCACTTCATTTGTATTACTGTCTGTGTCAAAAGAAATTAGTTTACCTAAGTATAAATATTCGTTTACATATTCTATTGCTGCTCACCCTGCCTTTCTAGTTTCACTCTGCTCACATTCTTAGAATAGATATTTATATATCATGTTTATGATGATTTTTATGATTGATTATGATGTTTATATATTATTCATTAATGTTGTTGTTGTTTATAGCGTTCCATATCGATTGTTGACTTATGCTATCAAATGCTTTTGAATAGTCCACAAATGTTATATAGAGTGGTTTGCGGAATTCTTTGTTTTTCAATAATTTGTTCTATAGTATGTAAACGATCAATAGTCGAGTATGTTGGTCGGAACCCAGCCTGTTCTACTGGTTGGTTTTTGTCAATATTTGCTCAATATTATTGTCGAAAAGAGCTAATAGGCTAATAGGTCTGTAGTTACCAATGTCCAAAGGGTTTCCTTTTTTGTAAAGCAGTATTATATGGGATGGCCAGCATGATGGAATTTCTTCGTTTTCAAGTATCACATTAAAAAGTTTGATCAAGTAGCCAATGAGCATGGGAGTTACAATTTTTAAGACTTCGTCGGTGAGTTGATCTGATCCAGGTTTTTAATATGTGCACTTCGTTCTGATCCCTTTGTGTTCATCCAGTTTCATACATTTTGTTATTATTTCTTCCAGTTTATTGTAAAGTGTTTGAACATTAACTGTGCCTTCAGTAGAGCTACATAGTCCTTTTATGTTATCTTTTAGTTTTTATATAAAGACCTCTTTTACTCGGGTGGTCTTCAAGGTAAAAAAGGTTCTTAGAAAAGGACCCAAATGAACTTCTAATCAATTTTGGTTTCTGTATGGTTAGAGAACATCTGACCATTCTGTGATGTGATGAAAAATTTACTTTGTTCAAGACATCTGTATTCAGTACTAGTTTTGGATTGCTGCTAAGTAATAAGTAATATTTGGTTTTTGTATTTTGGTCAGGCTATATCCAAGTTCATTTACGGGATACTTTTTTCTTGAAATATGTGATCATAACATATCTGACAGTCTCTTCTCACGTGCATATTCTATTAGACGTTTTTGGCTGTCCTATTTTTGCATTAGTCTCCCGAGTACTTAAACGTTCCGATCTGCTAAGTTTAGTTCTGTTGTTACTTTGTTGTAGACTTTTGTGATTTCCTTTTCTTTTGCATTAAGAGTAGGAGCATACACTTGAACTATGGTCAGTTGTCTATCTTTGGAACTTAGTTTTAGCACTGCTACTCTTTCAGATATTCCCCAGAAGTTTATAATGTTGAACTTCAGAGCTTTCTTCACTATAAATCCCACCCCGTAGTGTCCAGGAGTTTCACCCATGTAACATAAAATATACTCTTCATGTCCTTCTATCGCACAACCAATTTTTCTGACTTCAGAGAGGCCCATGATATCCCAGCTTATTTTTTCTATTGCCTCGTGAAATTCCAGTAATCTTGCAGTGGTCGTCTGTGATTTCACATTGTATTTGCATAAATTTAAGTTGTGGTTACATTTTGTTTTCTTGTTATTGTCTGTTATTAGATCAATTTTTTTAAATGTTTCATTTTGTTTGTTATGTTTCGATGGAGGGTAGTGGTCTGACGTCTCACGGTGACCAACTGGACTGAGACCATTGTTTGTTGTGTTCTTGTTTCTTTTGTTTGTGGTTTTTCGGTAGATCAGAATTTTAATTGCTATTGTTAGCTTTCATTGGGTATCCGACTATGTCGGGCCCCGGTAAATGTGTCTCCTTTTATCATTTTGTAAGGTGTACCATGCTTATTTTTTGAGTTGGGGGAATCTGTTGGTAGTCGTTTTCTTTTGTCGGTAGTTTTTTCTTTCACAATTAGTCTATCATACCGTATTTATTTAACTTTTTTACATGACATGTAAATGGCGGGCTTAAAGCCGTAAGCTTTCTTGCCGTTTTTGATCTCCTCTTGTATTTTAGTTTTAAGCTCCTTCCTTTTTATCAAAATATCTTTTGGAAAATCGTCAGTTACATAGATATTTTTTGGGAAGAGTTTCTTATTTCTGAACAATTCTAGTTTTCGCCATTCCAAAGTGCAGGAAACTATTATTGGTTCTTGTATTTTTATATTATTGGTTCTTGTATTTCTTCCCAACTTACTTATTCCCCATTTGTTTCATTCATTTAAGTGTGCTTTTTTGCTGACCTTGTTTAACAGTTCCAACACTACATTTGTTTTTCTTCCATGTCATGTATTAGGAAGTTATTTTTTCTTACTTCTTTTTGTAATATATTTGTTGTTTGCTTGAGGTAAACTATTTCTTTATGGAGTGTTTTTTTTCCTTCCAGTAGTGGCTCCAGGCGTTCATCTATAGCAGCGGTAATTTTTTTGCTAATATTTTCGGTTTGTATTAGCATTTCACCTCTTATTTTTTCCATTTATTGCATAGTCAAATAGATATAGAGCTATGATATCAATAAAAATGTGTCTCTCTAGCTAGAATGACATTAATTTTTTGAGCTAAATTAATTGTATTCTTTTACATAGTACAAACTTATATGTAAAAAGGGTGCATCTATTAATTCATTCATATCGAGTGGTAGTCAATCGACCTGGTATACTCTGGTGTCAGAGTTTTTCGGAAGCGCCTACTATTAATGATGCAAGGTGTAACAGGATTATGTTTATTACATTTAAAAAAATCTAATAAAGAAATTGTGATATTTGTTCTACCTTACTCTCCCCCATGGGATTTTGTTGATATAATACTTTTTACACAAAAAATATTAAATAAACGCTTTAATGACTACCCAAACCTAAAATGACTTGATTTTTTAAAACGATTTTATTAAAATTATTGTTTCTCTTTTTACTAGTCTAATCTGTTTGGAAACCACTGCAATTTTTATCAGGTTGGTCATTGTCCATTCCAGAAAATGAGACAAGTTCGTAGCTATTGATACAAACATACTTAAATCATTTTCATGTGCTTTTTTAAAATGTATTTCTTATTGTTTATCAATTATTAAGAACAAATAACTTTGTCCTTATCCAAACTACGATTGATTTCACTTACTTTTTCAATCCAAGCAGGTGACTTTCCTGTTGTTTCCTTTTCAATCTTGTCACTAATTTTGTCAACTTTCTTGTTAATTTTATCCCAGTTAATATCGATGTATCCTTTTTGACTCGCAATGTGTAGCAATATTACTCCACCACCAATACCAACCGCAGCCACTTTTCCAATTTTCATAGTCATGAAACCAGTTATCCTAAAAATATATTTATATATTTTTGATAAAATCTTTATTACAACTATACTTAAGTGGCCGTTAGGTGACCTTATGGTACCATCGTTAGGCCATAAAGGATGAAAGGATGAAGAATTTTGTATTGTATTGTGTGTGTAACCCCAGCGGAAAGATGCACCCCAGAGAAATGACCATTACAAATAATTAGTCCATAGCCCCCAAAATTAGTTCACATATAGAAAAAAAAAATTTAGTTCTATTTTCGAAAAAAATTAATTCCGTTAAAAGGACGTCGTTACTCCAGCGGCAGATTTTGAAAAAAGGCGTTTAACCTGGATCCAAGTATATGAAAAGATAGCTCCAGAAGGGTTATAAATGTATACCAACAGCGGCATTTTTTCATCTTATAGTTATTGAGAGTGCACAACAATTTCTGCAGTTTCAGGTTCAATCAATATTATCATTTCATCAAATTAAGCCATTATGAACTGAGAAGAATCTCACTTACCTACACACCAAGTACACATAACACTCCTTTTTGGTCAGTTGTGTATTAATAATCCATTATCGAAAAAATATTTATTGAATTTACGGACATGAATCATTCATTATGTACGAAGACTGACACCCATATTCTCAAACGTTTCCTCAAACTCGACTTAACGTTACTCCAACTCATTGATATGATTAGACGTCACTAGCGTCCTTGACTTAAAGAGATTCCTCATTGGAGGTGAGTATCGAACTGTCAAATATACCTAGGCAAAAGTAGCAAAAATTTCGAGGACACATCAAGGTACCTGCCGCCCAACCTTAGAGGTACCTTGATGTGTCCTCGAAATTTTTGCTACTTTTGCCTAGGTATCTACTTACTTATTTTATTTTTTACTCTATTCTTTTGTATTTTTCAATTTTTCTGCTTTACATTTTAATGTAACATGTGTTCCTCATTGGAGTTAGCTGAAGCAACCAACTAAGAATGTCGTTTTCAAGGAAAGTTCGAGGACTTCCTTAAGGTTTCCTCCAATGAGTTTGAGTGAAGGACGTCCTTAAAGTTATGTTTAAGAATACAAGGTGGCGTTCCAAGCGTTTAGGTACCACTTCGGTGGTATTGAGTTAAGGCTGTATTCAGATAGTTAAATAGTTGGATCATATGGAATAAAAAAAACAATTAACTTTATTCACTTTTATTGGAAAAAAAAAATACAAAGTTCACGCTTAAAAAAATCAAATGGTGGTTGGGAAACAGACATTGAAAGTTTAAACTGTAATAGCTAGAAATCTAGTTGTCAGTTAAATAGATTATTATTTATTATAATAGAGCAATATGTTTAGTATAAAATACACTGGTTAATATTATGGCAACCCTATCGAATAAAAAGAAATAGAACCTTAAAACTAATTTATGTTAAGTTTAGTAAAAGGGTCCAGTTCAATACATTAAAATTTTAAACTGAAATAGTTAGAGATCTAGTTGGGGGCCGTTCAAGTATTACGTAAGCACTATGGGGGGGGGTCTTTGTTTTGCTTATTCTACTCTTTAGAGTCTACATGATGATTACGTCATCGGTAGTTATTTACTTTTTTACACGAATGGCAACCCTCACATTGTCTATGCTTGAAAACGAAACGCATTTTCGGGGATTCCCGCAAATAATGCATACGTTTAGGCACTCGCTTTAGAACCGATTAGGGGAATTACGACACGCTATTCACTTGTCTAAATTTTCTCTGTCAGTGTATTATTTCGTTTGGATACTATAACGAGTAGACATATTGTAAGCATAGCAAAGCAAGTTAACATTTGTGTTACCGTTAAAAGTTTAACGTTTAAATAAGATGTTGTTTCAAATATACAAATCCAAGTTATACCAAAAGTAGTTAAAAAGTTTTAAAAAATCTCATACAAGTACGACAGTATAAAATGTACAAAAGTTATTTAACAAAGTGTGGCGAAATTTTAAATTACAAACAAAGTCCGTCAAGGAACTAGATATTATTGTATCTAAGAGAATTTAAGAAGAATTGCAAGCGGTGACTAAGAATAAATCCAATCTACTGCATTTTTTTCCAAGATGAGTGACGAAATCATTTTAGGTATCTATGAGTACGAGAAATATTAGAAATCACCAAAAAGTTTCTCTTTACATTTGTACAACAATAATTTTGACGTTTTATGATTAGAAAATATTATGGCCTATCTCAAAGTATAGAGGTAATATTCATTATATAAATTTATTTCTTAAGATTGACTCCGTCAATTGGACACAAAATACAGGGTATTAGTTTTCTGTATGTGATGGGTTCGATTCCCAGCATTTTTTAAATAATCTTTAAATGCAGTTTTTTATAGCATACTTTGTATTTATGTAGATTAATAAGAGAATCTTTAGCAGACCCCATAGAAAGTTTTTATTTTTAGGCAACAACTACCTGTAAACCTACAAATTATACAGCCAGATTCAAATATTAAAAAACAGGAAAAAGATAAAATAAAACCCATTAATGAAACACAACAGCAATGCGAAAATAATGATAATGCAGATAAACAGAGAGCAAAACCTTCTCAGGAAGCTATGAAAAATAAGATTGCTCTACTCGAAAAAAAATCTGAATGCTTTGTATTCTGCCAGAGATACTATGCCAAGCTGTGCTGAAGTTGATAAATAGATCATTAAGTTGCGCGAGGAAATAAAAACAGCAAAACAATCTTTAAACAGGAAGATTCAAAACCCTTTATTAGAGTAGCCCTTTGCATGTTGCATTAAAATCAATTAAAATAGCAAAATGCCAATTTTCCACCTTTTTTCACTAAATCTCCAATTGGTACCCTTTAGCTTGGAACGTCACACGGATGTGTCAGTACTAGTAGTGTAAAGATTAGGTCATCTCTTTGTTTGATCTCAAGGTTAAGATTAGTTGATACCTACTTATCTAAATAGTAAAAAAATCTGATCTATTTAATTGAGAATTATTTGAATAGCCAAAGGCAGTTAGAGAGTAAAAATGACATACCATCCCGAAGCAGTGCCCAAAATTAGTTGCTTGGTTGCTGAAGTTTTTCCTATATCAGATATTGCTTTTTCAATAAAATTTTTGGCATCGTCTACAATCTTCTTTGCATCTTCTGAAGCATCCTCTGTTTTAGGTTTCGCCATTTTCAAGGTAGAATATATATATTGAAAACTACGTTTTTTGTGGAATTTAGATATCTAACCCTTACCTACGCAATTTTGTATTTATTTTTTATAAAATAGCTACAGTCTGATCTGACAGTGACGTAAACTTTCTTTTATGGCCTTTACTCGACGTATTTAGCCTGGTACTTACTATTACCTCAATAACTTGTGAGGTTAGCTAGCACCTCCGAACTCGGAACATTTTAATGTGTCTGTAAAAAAATCTGCATAAAGCATGTACCACCATTCCCCCTTTTTTTCCAGAGGAGCGTGGTCACCCTATTTTGCACAAGTACCAACGTGTCATAGCTTGTATTTGCTAGAAAGAGACAGGCTCCACACTTGGCTCGGTCTTGCCTTTATGCAAATTTGCATATTCATATTAAAAAAATGAAAAATAATTGGGTATTCTACAAATTTTTATTTTTTCTTTCATATCAATATTTTTATTTCCAGAAACAGAATTATGAAAGAATTTTTGTAATCCGTTCAAAAATAAATAAGTTAAAAGCCTTTGAAATTCGGTGAAAGGGAAAACTGTCAAAAAACAAGAAAAGGATGTACTGTGTGAGCTGTGACGTCACTGCCACTCGGTTTCGTGCATACAAAAGAGATAGCAAGACGTCCCCACCACGCTCCCACTTTTATTTTAGAGAAAACTTTAAAATCGAATTACGGCCATAAATAACAACCAATTATGTTGTTGTTTTCAGAATCGGTTACTTTTTAGTGTATATTTTGTTTAGTATAACAATATTAACCAAGTATGAATACAGTCAAGTAGCCTATTATACTTGTTTTTGATATAGAAATGTAAAGCCCAATTGGCTAGTAATCTTTTTTATGAAAATGTCTAATTCGTAAACCATTTCGAGGAATAGGCTTAGGGAACAGATTACATTAATCAGATCTTTAGATAAGCAAGTATTTTTTAAGAAAATCGCAGAAAACCCAATGACTTTCATTTTTTAGCAAGGTTGACGTATGACGTAGCCGGATAACTTCCGGCTATTCACATTTAATTTTTTAGGTTGGCAGCACAGCGTAGTGAATAAATATTTTTTGTTTGGTAGCGCTAACTAAGCGCTTCACGTACTTGTCACCCATGTCAAATGTCATCTCTGTTCAAGTAAACATAACCTAATTACATTCATTCATACAATAAAATGAAGAAGCGGTGTCCAATTATTGAAAAATCAGATGTAAACGGACGAGGAGACTGCAGTAAAGTCCAATAAACAGGCCAATATGCAATAGATACGAGAAATGGGGTACCTAAATATTTGGCGATTGTAAACAAACAAGAAACCAACTCGCGGCTCGCAGTCCATCTTGACTTTGACATTTGACACTGACATATATATTTTATAAATACCTTAGTAATTTTTGCTTTCTTGCAGTTCGAAATGGCCATTATAGCTGCGTGACGTCATCACTATAAAATCGTTAAAATTAAATATCAAAATAAATATAATTTTAAGAATTTTTTCTTTTAAATTGTATCTCCGAAATACTCTATTCTATCAGTAAAATATATAATATACACAATTTATTTTTTAGTTGACTAGCCAATTATAATAAGCAAACTAACATTTTTATTTTACTATATTTTTGACTAGGCAAAATTTTTGAAGTGATGGTAAGTAATACTTTGGGGAAAACAGGGGTTACTACGTTTTCTTGAACCAGGGGTGCAGGGCAGAGAACCTCCTCGAGTGCCCGGTCCTTTGAAAGCTTTGCATTCTCATTTGATTCCACGGATCTGGTGAGAGGGCGGGCTGACAAGGGATTCGGGACGGTGCACCCTGGGTGACAGTTAATAACTCCCTGGTAGTCGGGGTCTTGTTGACTGTCGGCCAATTTCTGCCAACAGCCCACTCCACTGCCGTCTATGATGAGACGGCGAATGGATGTGGGTCTGGGGGACGGGCGTGGTCCATTTATGGGCCACTGTCCGATTTGGGGGGGTGGCCGAAAGGCCAAAGGTCGGGGCCGAAAGGCCATGGCTGGAGGGCGTCGTGGTAGAATGCTAACGCGACCCCATGGCGCCCTCAACAGCCGGTGCGGAAACGCCGTAGGGGTTTTAGTGGGTAGTCCAGGCTGGCAGACCTGGGAGTCCCACACTTTGTGCGTAAATGCATTTCCCCATTTCCCCTACGTTAAAAAAAAAAAAAAGTTTTCTTGAACCAGCCTGTTGTATGCCTTCGCGGCTTCCATCTTTACTGTAGTTCCATGACATTGACATGGGTCATATGTCCATCCATCAAATAGTGCTGTTCGCTGTCAGTCAGGTTCTTTGGATTCTTTCTTTTGATGTGGATTTGTTTGATGTTGGAAAAAAATGTGTTGATTTGTATTGTATTTTTTTATTAAAACGGAAAAGAAACTGGTGATTGATCTGTACATTTTATGTTTCATAATATATTATATAATTATCTATACCCAGTATTAATAAAAAAATTGCTCTGTTATATTATTTCACAAAAGTCATGCCGGTTTTTTTAAGAGTTAAATCTAGACATGTTACTAAAGTTAATATAAGTTCTTATTTATTTAGAAGATGTAAGACTAGTTTAGGTTTATGGGTGAGTATTTTGCGTGGGTTTTCATAAGTTCCTGTCTTTATATTTTATTCTATAGCCTACTAACCTACTCTTTTAATTTCCAGCAGCAGGATATAAACACAGATATTAAATTAAAAATTGAAAAATATTGGGAGAAAGATATAAACGTGGGTTTAGACAAAAAAGAGTTAAAAGGAGAATATCATTATGTACTTCCAATGTTTCCATATCCCTCAGGCAACCTTCACATGGGACATGTGAGAGTTTATTCAATATCAGATACTATTGCTAGGTTTCTGATGCTCACAGGGAAAAATGTAATACATCCAATTGGCTGGGATGCTTTTGGTCTTCCAGCTGAGAATGCAGCCATAGAACGCGACATCTTGCCTCATAACTGGACTATGTCAAATATTGAAGCAATGAAGAATCAGCTGTTAAAATTGGGATTTAATTTTGACTGGACTAAAGAAATATCAACCTGTGACCCTCGGTACTATCAATGGACCCAATATATATTTTTAAAGTTATTTGAAAATGGATTGGCATATCAGAGTAAAGTAAGTATCCTACCTGATTTTGACATGTTTTACAGACTACTACAACAATGTAATAAAGATTATGTCAATTAAGTTGATACAAGTGTTATGCTATCGTTGGTGGTATTTAACTGTCCCGCTGTAAATTTTAAAGCTCACAGGAGCTAAAATTGTAGGTCATTTAAACAAAAAAATGTTGGTATTTGCCCCAAATTTCTAAAAATAGACAGGATGTAAAATATGGTTTTGAATAATTTTATGATCAGCCCCCCCTATTGGAAGTCAAAACACTTTTAATGTTGCTAGTGTTTCCTATAGTCGCCTTTTAGGATATCCATGGGAGGATGAGGGAGTGGTCTATTTTTAGTGAAGAATAAGGACTCTTCACACAATATTGTTATTGATTTTATTTTTTCATTATTAACAGGGAAGGGTGAATTGGGATCCAATTGATAAAACTGTATTAGCTGATGAACAAGTGGATGAATCAGGTTGCTCATGGAGGTCAGGAGCGAAGGTTGAATCAAAGGTTCTCACTCAGTGGTATATCAAAACAACTAAATATGCCAAGGAGCTCTATGATGGACTACATAGTGAATGTCTGGAGAGTTGGAATGATATAATAAACTTGCAACAACACTGGATAGGGGAATGTAATGGTGTAGTTGTAACATTTAAGTTAAAGATACAAGATAAACTAAAAAATATTGATGTGTGGACTGATCAGCCACATAAATACATCCATGCACAATTTTTGGTTATAAGTAAAAACAATATTTTATTGGAAGACATTGATGAAAGAGAATTTTTGAGACTGAAGTGTTACAACCCAATCACAAATTCTGAATTACCTGTGTTTATATCAGATATTGTAAACTTTCCTGCAGGAAAAGATATTTACATAGCATCTCCAGCATCAGATGAATATGATATGAAATTAGCAAAGACTTTAAATGTAACTGTAACCATAAAAACAGACTCAATTAATACTGAATGTGATAATAGAAAGGCTGTAAGTATAGCACAAAACAAAAATGTTGGCGGTCATTTTGTTAATTCTAATCTCAAAGATTGGCTCATTTCGAGACAGAGGTATTGGGGTACACCTATACCAATAGTACATTGTCCTTCATGCGGGACA
Source organism: Euzophera pinguis (assembly GCA_947363495.1). Classification (NCBI taxonomy): domain Eukaryota; kingdom Metazoa; phylum Arthropoda; class Insecta; order Lepidoptera; family Pyralidae; genus Euzophera; species Euzophera pinguis. Next base: position 9,708,605 of record OX376155.1, read on the forward strand.
ATTCCTGTACCATATGATGAACTTCCCGTTAAGCTGCCTACCACTACTAAAAGGGGCATTCAAACACTAGAAAAAATTGATGATTGGGTGAACTGTAAATGTCCAAAATGTCAAAAGCATGCTAAAAGGGAGACCGATACTATGGACACATTTGTGGATTCTTCTTGGTATTATTATAGATTTTTAGATCCAGACAATAAATCATTGCCTTTTGAAAAAAGCAATTTGTTAAATAAGGCCCCAGTTGATATTTACATCGGAGGGAAAGAACATGCTGTGTTGCACTTGTACTATGCTCGGTTTATGAGCTACTTTTTACATTCACTTGGGTGGACACCAACAGCAGAGCCTTTTAAAAAGCTCCTGGTGCAAGGCATGGTTATGGGTCAATCATATAAGTTGAAATCTTCAGGTAAATATCTGCCATCTGAAGAGGTTGAAAAAATAGGTAAACAATTTAAGGAGAAGTTAACAGGAGAACCTGTTGTGGCCCAGTGGGAAAAAATGAGCAAATCTAAATATAATGGCGAAAACCCGGAAAGACTACTATCTGCATATGGATGCGACGCCACACGACTTCTTATTTTAGCTGATGTTCCACCAGAGACAAGTCGACGCTGGTCGGAAGCTAGTAAGTATCATATTTTATCCCTCAACCCTTGCATGTATCATACATTTTATATGGAACTTGTATAGCTTTACATATATATTAATGCCTCCTTTACAATAGGTGTGTGTGAGTGAGGCATTAGGCTTACAAATTAAGTTATTCTTTGATAAAGTGTGAAGATTGGAAAGAATTTTAATTTAGAAAACTCTTGCAGACATAGGCACAGATTAGTTAATTTATGTAGGTAAGATATATTTTAAATATGTAAACTACTATTGGTCTTCCTTTATGAGCATGTGGGTTACTTTTATGATAGAAGTGTCAATATTTTTTTATTGTTTATTTTGAATGAGTGCAAGATATACATTAACAAATTTTAATTCTACAGCTGTACCTGGTGTACTGAACTGGCAACACCGTTTGTGGCTAACCATACGAGAATTTTTAAAATATAGGAATGATACCTCTATTTGTAAAAGTTTGACTGCTGATGAATTTGCAAATTATGAGTTTAATTTACGGGAATCAAGAAATTATTTTATTGCGACTGCAACCTATCACTTTAAATTCACACATAAATTGAGTGTAGGTATTTCGAGGCTACAAAGTTTAACAAATACATTAAGGGTAAGATTTTTTGTCTTTTTACTATAATTATGATCCTGTATGTTTGTTTGACTTGATGCAGCCGAAAAAGCGCTAAGATGAGAGAGATAATATTTAATAAGTTTGAATGATAGTTTTCATCCTATTTCATTCTTTTTGTGACATAGATCTTTTCTTTCATAAAATCTTTTCGACACTAATATTTGCTAGTTTTAAATTGAATTTATTTCTTGATTTTTATTTTAGAACAAGGTGCCACCTGAAATCATTAGTAAAAGTAGAGAATTTGAAATTGCATTAGCAAACTTAATAATAATGCTGTCGCCAGTTGCACCACATTTTTGTTCTGAATTGTGGGCTGGATTCTTAGAAGCACCCAACAGAGTTTGCCAAGCGATGGATGGTCGTATAAACTGGGATAAAAATGTCTTGCAGCAAAAATGGCCTGAAGTAGATAAGGATTACAAACTGTCATTGTTGTGTAAGGTTAGTTTTGATCATTGACTAATAAATTACTATTATTTATAAGGCGTAAGAAGAACGTAGCCACTTTGCGCAACTAAATTACACGGTTTTGCCTTGGAGATTTTATAAGCAAATGTACCAATGGGCTCATCCATAGGTTGAAATCATATTAAAATAATCCATGCTCATAAAATTTTCCGATATACTTTATAGCAGTGATTCCCAAAGTGGTCCAGGTGGACCCCCAGGGGTCCACGGGAGACTTGCTGGGGGTCTACGTAGGCGTGAACAAAAAATGGGGGTCCATAAGATGTTAATGGGGGTCCACGAAAATTTATCTGCTTTTGATAGTAAAGAGCAAAAATGTAAGCATAGTTTTTATAAGGGCCTACCTACATTGTTTTAAGTACCTATCTAAGCAGATAATATTTTAATAAGGCAAGCGACTGTTACTTGTCCAAACTTGTGTATTCGATATTACGTACAATTTCGTGTACAGACTTGCAAAGCGCTATCCGCCCGACAATGCTTAATGCTTGTTCAGACATGAACTTGATCAACACTATAAATACTTGATGCCAAAGGCAACCAAACGCATTCATTTGTTTCCGGAATTTCGAAAACAAGGCGGAATTTGGAAAAAAGTTGTGAGAAAATTTATATCTGTGTTTGCTAGTGCCGGAGAAAAGTAAGTAACCTACCTTTTTTTGTTATAGTACTTAAGTATTTTGTTTACGTGTACTAGTCGGTTGATCACAACGGCCTGTATAGATAGGTAACTTAGTAACTTACAGATATTTTAATTGTCCTCTTTCGATTTGAAGACAAACACAGCACGTTTTATTCAATTGTTTTTTCACGAGAGAAGCACTGCCTCTCTAAAAAGGCCGAATAAGCAATATTGCAGAGCAATTAATTTTGTAATTTTTCTTGCAAATAACTACTAATTTTATAAAACAGTGAAATGAAATGAAATGAAATGAAATGAAATGAAATGAAATGAAATTGTTTATTCTCAATGTAGGATATAAATATCACTTATTGACGTCAATTTACTTATTTTAAGTTTACCACCACTTCCAAAGCGCAAGTGGAGAAGAAGCGGCGCCACAAACTCCACTGCAGCATTTTCTTCAAAACGTCAATTTACAAATAAGAAAAACTTTGCTTAATTACCTAGTTAAATGAACGAATTCACATGTTTGTCAACATTTAGCACAATGGTTATATCAGATTATTTAAATTAAATAAAAATTGATTAAAAAAATTAAATAATAATTAAAAAAAAAATGACAAACGAACAGAAATGTCAGAACATATAATGATATGTCAATTTGCCGAGGACTCTGCACCAAGCTTATGTTCAACATTCCCGTCATTAAGAAAATCACCAGTACTATAATAAGCCTTTTTACAAAGTAGATCTTTAACATGGGCTTTAAATTGTCCATTAGGCAAACTAGTGATTGATTCAGGAAGCTTATTGTAGAAACGTATACAGTTCCCCACAAAAGAGTCTTTAACCCTACACAGTCTATAGGAAGGTAAAAATAATTTATCTTTATTGCGCAAGGGTCTATCAGTTATATCCGAGTTCTTTCTAAAAGTAGTAATATTTTTCCTCGTATACATGATAACTTCAAATATATATTGAGAAGCTACTGTTAATATATTTATTTCTTTAAACAACTCCCTAAGAGATTCCCTTGGGGCTAAACCATAGATGGCACGAACTGCTCGCTTTTGTAAGATAAATATTGTCTGTATGTCACTTGCCCTTCCCCAAAGCAGTAATCCATAAGACATTAAGCTATGAAAGTAACTAAAGTAGACTAGCTTAGCAGTTGCCACATCTGTTATTTGTCTAATTTTTCTGACAGCATATGCCGCAGAGCTAAGTTTTTTGGAGAGAGCTGAAACGTGTGAACCCCATTGCAATTTTGAATCAATTTTGATTCCTAGAAAGGTGGTGTCATCTACAAGAACTAACTTTCCTCCATTTAACATTACGTCCACTTGCGTCTGTCTCACATTTGGTAAAGAAAATTTTATGCATTGGGTCTTATTAGCATTCAGCATTAAGTTGTTGGCGGAGAACCAATTTGATATTGTAGACAGTGCATCATTCACATGGTCGACATTTCCGCTATGGCGATCCATTTTGAAAATCAAAGACGTATCGTCTGCAAACAAAACTATGCCAGCCTTTTTTTCAACCGCGTAAGGCAAGTCATTGACGTAAATCAAAAAGAGTAAGGGTCCTAGTATCGAGCCTTGGGGTACGCCTATCTTTACCGTTGAACCGCCTGACTTAACGTTATTTATGTCAACAGTCTGACGCCTATCATTTAAATATGAATTCAATAACTTTATTGCTTTAGCGTCAAAACCATAATGTGCAAGCTTGAGCAGAAGTGTCTCATGATCAACACAGTCGAATGCCTTGGAAAGGTCACAGAACACTCCAATAGCATCCTGAGACTCCTCCCAGGCGGTGTAAATATGAGTGATGAGAGCCACTCCCGCATCGGTTGTTGATTTGCCGGCAGTAAAACCAAACTGTTGGCTATGAAAAATATCATAGACCTTAAAGTGCCGCAGCATTTGATTGAGCATAATCTTTTCGAATATTTTACTCAATACGGGCAATATAGAGATAGGTCTATAATTGCCAGGCTCCAACTTCTCTCCTTTTTTAAATAATGGGATTAATTTACTATACTTCATTAAATTTGGGAAGATGCCTTGATCAATACATTCATTGAATATATAAGCCAAGTCAGGAGCAACAATACCAATGATGTGACAAATTACACTAACAGACATACCCCAGTGATCTTCAGATTTTTTCAGATTAAGCTGTTTAAATGTTTTAATAACATCACTGGGATCAATATGCGAAAATTTAAAGTTGGACTCACAAGGGGTGACATTTGTTTTAAGTAGTGTTTCAGCAGTCTGAGGGCTTGAATTTATATTTGAAGTTACTTCTAGTGGAATATTCGAAAAATAATTTTCAAAAGAATTGGCTATTTCTTTAGGGGAAGAAATTATACTATCCTGAAATTTAATTTCTTGTATATTTTCTTTATTTTTACATTTACCGGTTTCTTTGCTAATAACCCTCCAAGTCTCTTTCATTTTGTTAGGAGCGTTATTTATCTTTTTCCTAATATAATTGGCTTTAGCCACCTTACACACTTTTTTGAATGTTTTTGAATAATTTTTGACATGATTAACAAAACTACTATCAAACGTGTATTGTTTTTGGGCATACAGGTCAAACAATTTTTGTCTACTCTTGTGAATACCTGTAGTAGCCCATTCATTGAATTTTAATTTATTACTACATTTAAGTTTTTTCTGTTTGAAATTCTTTGAAAAGCTGTCGGAGATGACACCAAATAGTTTATTGTAATGATTATCAGGATTATTACCTGTATAAGTCACTGAGCATAAAGTATTTTCGATCGAATTTTTAAAATTATAAATTTTTTGATTTGTGACAGGTCTGCAAGTAATATTAACTTCATGTACACGGGTATTTTTCTTTAAAGTTATCAATTGACCGCAATGGTCAGACGGTAATTTACTAAAAACCGATTTATTTAATGGTGTTTGGCTACAGAAAAAATTATCAATACATTTAGCAGATGTATCGGTAAATCGAGTTGGTTCAAAAAAAACATTCTTCAAATTGTAGCTGCTAAAAAGGTTTAAAAATTGGGTACTTGTTGCCGAATGTACTAAGATGTCAATATTAAAGTCACCACAAAATGTTAATCCTTTATTACTTTTTGATGCTATTGATAGGACACCATCAACAACCTTTAAAAAGTCTTTGAAACTGCTATTGGGTGGACTGTATACACAAACAACTATATATTCCTCAAGCTCGACGCAGGAGACCTCAGCACAGCGTTCAACAGAAAGTCTAGAAATGTCTGGCCGCTCTTTATAGGATAAACCATTCTTAATATAAATAGCTGAACCGCCTCTGATAGCAGACTTTCTCCTGAAACAGCTTGCAATATCAAAATTGTTTAGGCTAAGCATCATCTCACTCTCTTTAATCCAATGCTCAGTCAAACATAAAATATCTATATTCAAAGATTCTAAAAATAACTCAACAATGAGTTCTTTGCCAGGAAATCCTTCTATATTTTGATGTACTAATCTTAATTCTTGAGGATTTCCTGTTGTCAGTGTTTGCAGTTTAAAACTGCCATTGCGTCTCCCGAATCACCATTACATGTAAGTGGCAACTCGGTAGATTTTGTCTTACAACTAGATAATTGTTTACCATGTAAACTCGTCCAGAAGTTAATAGTAAAAGCTACAAGTGTAGCAATCTTATGCTTATAAAAGTTTGAAAGATAATACTTATCTTTCGTCAGCGAACATCCACTAATAAAGTTATTAGTGTCAAAATAAATCAATTTTTCATTGTGACTACATGTCAAAGTATGAATGTAATTATTTAAGGATTTAATGTTCATATATAAATTTGGAGGCTGGCAACGTATATAAGGGAATGCACAAATAATAACTTTAAACACATTCAAATTATTCAAGGTTTCCATACTAGTCAATATATCTTTTTTGCATATTTTTTTACTGTTACCGACTAGTAGTACAATGGTTGAGTTTTTATTCAGTTCAGTTTTCTGAATTTTTTGCATTATTTGCATAAATGATGCATTTGGAAAACAATAGCTAATGCAATTATCAAGATGGTTATTGAAAATTCTACCCATATTGAGACCTAAGCTGTCAGAAAATATAATAGTTCCATGCGTAGGGTCGTCACCAGCGGCACAAATTGAAACAGCAGACCCTAACAAATCACCATCACATGAAGAGAGTACGGACCCGGAGCCACTGATTGTGGGTTCATTAAAAGTCCCACAGGTACATAGTTTGGCAGCTGAAGTGAGTTTGTCTTCGATGTACCTGCTGTCTTCGATCAGTCGCTCCGTAGCCAGCTCATGCTGAGCGATTTGTTTTTGCACCGAGTCATACATATCATTAAGGCAGGAAAAGTCCTCGCTTAGTCTATTAATAAATAATTTTAGTTCACTGGTGTCGACACTGTACATTTCCTGACTTTCCGCCAATTGTTTTTTACTTATTTCTAAATCTGAGTAAAGAGTGGAATACATGTCTATACCCTTCTTTATTTTTATTAAACATGATTTTTTTAATTCATTCCTGATTTTAATTTTATTTTTCTTAATAATTTTATTTAATCTTTTAATTTTTTTACATTTTTTGTGGCTAATTTGTGTTTGAGGAGTGGTAATATTAACAAAAGATGTGTCATTAGTGAGATCAATTATTAAAGTATAAGTAATTTCATAATCATGTTAAATTGATTTTGAAGTAACTATTTTATCAAAACTATTCCTTTTCGGAAAGAGCGAGCGGTGCGCGGGCGACGGGAAAAGGGCGGGGCTTGAACTTCGATGCCTGTTTGTCACGTTTTAACAATGAAGCCGCAGACAAAAAATACGCAAATACACGGAGCGCGTGAACTCATTGATTTAATAAAATGTTAGTTATCGTTTTTATGGACAATTTTGGGATTTCGACGTTTATTTTTTCCTACACAAATATGATCAGTATTCGATACTGAGTACACTAATTTTTATTTATACTATTAAAAATTAGTGGTAAATTATGTACTTTAAAATTGATACCGTTTTGTGAAAACGTTTGTATTTGTCTCAGCGGTTTATTAGTTGGTCCCTTTACAAGCCGTAATTCTATTTCCGCGTGCTGACAAAGGCTGCGGTGTGATACCTATATTCAGAAAAAAACTTGGTTACTAAAACATTTTTTTTACAGGTAAGGTAACTGACACGAAACATGGCTACAGCAAAGAAAAAATGTCGACAATATAGTGTCGATTATTTGAAATATGGTTTTGTTCCATCAGAGGCAGACAAACAATTGCCCATGTGCCTATTATGCAACAAAGTTTTGAGCAATGACTCTATGAAACCATCAAAGCTCGAAGATCATCTAAAAAGGTGTCATACTGATAAAATAGGTAAAGATTTAAAATATTTTCAAACATTGAAAGAAAAATATGGAAAGAGACCCACCATGCACAGTATGTTCGCTTCAACATCTCAAAGTAACGATAATGGCTTGCGGGCATCTTACAATATCTCATTACTTATAGCAAAATCTGGAAAACCGCACACTATCGGAGAACAATTAATTTTACCCGCTGTTGAAGAGGTTTTAAAAACTGTTTTGCACAAATCTCCATTTGACGTACTAAAAAGAATTCCATTAAGTAACAATACTGTACAAAGACGCATTGATGAAATGAGCTCTGATATCGAAAGCTTTTTGTGCAATCATCTGCAAAAAACTCATTTTTCTATACAACTGGACGAGTCAACGTTACCCAGTAATGAAGCATTACTATTGGCATATGTCCGATTTATTGTTGAGGAAGAAATTCACGAAGAATTGCTATTTGCCAGAACTTTGGAGACTGACACTAAAGGCGAATCAATATTTAATGTCCTGAGTAATTTTTTTACGGAAAAATCGATCCCATTTACAAACATTATTTCAGTGGCAACAGACGGAGCTCCTGCAATGGTCGGGCGATATCGTGGGTTTATAAGTCATCTCAAAAGAATTATACCAGGACTTACAGCTATTCATTGCGTAATCCACCGACAACATCTTGTGGCAAAACATTTAAGTGACAGGTTGAACCAATCTCTTCATTTTGTAATAAAAGCTGTCAACAAAATCAGAAGCAATGCATTGAATACACGTTTATTTGCTCAATTGTGCGACGAAAATGATGAAGACTTCCAACGACTGCTCTTACATACTGAAGTACGCTGGTTGTCGAAAGGTGCATGCTTAACGAGATTTTACTCTGTTTTCGATTCCATATTAGAGTTCTTAGAAAGTAGAGATCCAGATTTAAAAGAAAACTTGATTAAATTCAAAGCAGACATTGCGTATTTGACAGATTTGTTTAAAAAATTTAATGATATTAACTTGCAGTTACAAGGGGACAGCCTGAATTTAATAAAAACAAAGGGGATAATTTGGGCTTTTCTTGGGAAATTGAAATTTATGAAGCAAAACATTAGTCGGCGCGAATTCTCTCAATTTCCAAACTTGTCGCAGGTAGAATGTATTGATGAGGATATCCATACCTACAGTCAACATTTAAGTGCCCTGCATGATGACTTCAAAACCAGGTTTGAAGATATACTGACGATGGATATACCACCATGGATAATAAATCCATTTGATGAAACGGAAGTGGCCAATGTTGTATTACAAGAGGAGCTGCTCGAGCTAAGCACTAATGAGGAGCTGAAGGTGAAATTTAGAAAAGGCTACCCAACATTTTGGCTGCAAGCAGAAATACCCGAAAAATATCCTGGACTGTGGGAAATCGCAAGGAAATTTTTAATAGCTTTTCCCTCGTCATATCTTGTCGAAAGGAGTTTTAGTGCCGTTACAAACCTCTTAACAAAAAAAAGGAGCAAATTAAACATCACAGAGCGGGGGGATTTGCGGTTATTGCTCACAAAAATAAAGCCAAACATTGATCGTTTGCTGACACTCCATCAGATACATCCTTCCCATTAATTAAAATTATGACCTGAACCTATATTACCTTAATATTTTTTTCTTGTAATTCTATTCTTTTAATAAATAAAGTGATATAAAATGTACCATTTTTCGTTTTTATTTTACATATCGAAATATAGGGACAGAACTCAGAAGTGACACAATTTTTATTTTTTGGCGACTTTAAGAATGTGGTAGAAATGTAGCAGCAGGGGGTCCACCGAAACCAGTAAAATTTTGAAAGTGGTCCACGAGAAAAATAAGTTTGGGAACTACTGCTTTATAGCATCATAAAAATGCTTTGTTTACATCATCGAGATATATGTACTAACGTAGGTACTGGAGAAGCTACGTAGAACATTTGCATTGTTCCATTTTTGGTAAATTATCATTTTAGCCGCTGCAGCGCTGAAACAATAATACATCTCAAATGCAGCGCTACATTTGCTACAAACGTGTATTTTTTCAAAGATGTCTTCCCTATAGATAATGGCAGGTACGGTACAGAATGGACAATAGGTATTTTACCTATGTGGTTCCAAAATAATAAAAAAAGACAAATTGCTTATGGTGATTATTTTTATTTGTTTCATTTAATAATTAAACGATGTGAGTAGACAAAAGATAACTTTTGTCTATTTGACGTGGTATAAGTTTGTTGGCAAACCTGAGACCATTTTTGTTTAGAGTTTATTAAGATTTATCAGTAACTGGCAATTTATTTTCTATCCATCTTGGTTAAATAACAATCTCTTATTTATAAATCAAACAACATGCATTTAATGGTATATTTTAGAATTACGCTGCCTGCGCCTATAGTTAATAATTAACTCGTTTTCACATTGAACCCTCTATTTATAAAACTACTAAACCGATTTTGATGAATATGCGTGGAAACACATTCATGAAATATGGTCCTTAAAAAACAAAAATGTACAATTTAAATTTGGATTAGGCGAAGTACCTATTTTAGGAACATGTTAGATAAATACAGTTTTCACTATCGGACTAACTTTGTCTTTAGTACCTAATTAGGTACTAAAGACATTATACATATATTTGTAGTTTTCTCTTTTCATCACTTAATATTTATTAAAAACAACTGCCTCCGTGGTCCAGTGGTTAAGGAGTTCGCCTTCGACCTGGGAGTCGTGGGTTCGATACCCACGGGAAGCATACTTTGTTTAGTTATTTCCAGTTTGGTTAGGACGTTGCAGGCTTGAATCATCTAATTGTCTGATAATAAAGATAATTCTGTGCTTCTGAAGGCACGTTAAGCCGTTGGTCCCGGCTGCCATTTGGTGGTCGTCAAAGGAACCACTTCAGAGGCCGAGTGGCGGTTCCGAACAACTCTGACACCAGGGTGTACATGGTCGATTGATAATGTAACCTACACGAAATTATGATGATGATGACATTAAAAACAGATAATCATACTCTTGGCATTATGTCAATCTAATCTACCTACGACCTACATACATTTCACTGTGAATTAGTCTATGACGAATGATTTAAAATGGCGCGCGGCAATTATATTTGTCGATTTACATTTAAAACAGTGAAATTAGATTACTTACCGTTGAAAAGTTATTCTTTTGCACTTTGCCGTGTTCCTTGAATTATTGCTACAATATCTCAACACACACAAAGGCATAATTTAAAGATTTTCACTGTGTTTTTTGAAGTCAGGGGTGTTATTTCCAAGCATCTGTCCGATGGCTTGGATACATAGCACACGGGTACGCGAGCCAGACTTACCCGAGCTGCTACTGAGTCAACCCATGTCCATCCTAGTGCCTCATCCTTTCCCCAAACTCAAACACTTCCCACCTTTCCTTAGCTTAAGAATACTTCCGATGGGCAGCAGCGTCGGAAGTACGATAAGCCGCTGAAACTGCGCTCGCCAACCCGCCTGCCAAGCGTGGCGAGTATGGCAACAACCCTCATTTAATGGGGAGGCCCAAGTCCAGCTGTGGCTGAAACGACGACTGTGTTATTAATTTTTTTATTGTCGGAAGCACAAGGCCCGAAACAAACAGCAAGCGACTAAGTGAGTTGAACGGGACAAAGTAAGGAAGTGCGGTGTCTTCTCTAGTACGTTTGTACATATATCTCGATGGTTTACATATACAACTTATTACAGAATATAATATACTATACAGATATTTAACCGCTATAAGTACATTGAAATGTGGCGAAAACCTTCTTGGTTACTTCTTGGGCACGTTCATACAAAAACATCATACGCCATCTATTAAAAACATGGGGGGTTGTAATGTAACTTAAAATCTTAATTTACAATTTATGATAGAATGTCGATACGTAATTAAATTATATTTATAAAATTCAGTTTCTTATTTCGGCAAAAATAAGCTAGATCAGTACATATATTTTTTTCTTTTTGAAGCGCCGTCTATCATCAGATAGGGGAACGAATTATTTTTCGTAGGCAATATCTCAATTTAGTACAAGCATGGGGTCCATGCTTGTACTAAATTTAACTGGATGTTCATTACAGGTGGATGGAGCGGACAGATGCGATTTAAAAATAAAAGCAGTAGATCTTAAAACTATGAGCCAAGAAGAAGCATTACAACTAGTAGTAAATGAAGAAGCTGTAGCAAATCGATTAAAAACGGGAATAAATAGAGTGCAATATGAATTGTACCCAGGCTGCCGGGCCATTCTGAACATATTCTCAAATAGAAATATTAAAAAACACAAGGCAGAAGAAAATCAACCACAAGGACAACAAGTGAATTAAAATCCTCTTTGAAAAATATTTTTTAGACAAATCTTTATTGCCGAATAAGAATTTATAAATAAAGAGTTTAAAAAGAGTATTGAATACCTACCTAGTCATTGTCAAGTCTTAAAATAAAATAATAAAGTTGTTTGAAATAGTACATATTATTATCAACTTTCTTTAGATGAATGATTATTAAGTATGAGCGTTTTATCCTAATAATCAAAAGAGCAAGCTTGGCAAGAACGGGACAAATTCAAATCAGCTTGGTAGTTGAATAATCTTTCTTTCATTCGTTTACTGGGGCCATTTTGAAGGGGTATCCAGGACCCAAGATGTAACACCTGGGAGAGTGAGACATCGTTAGCTGTGCCCATGTCTCGTTTCTGTTACAAATTCTGTTGAAATAAAAATTGAATGAAAGAGTTAGTGAATGTGATTGAATAGTTACATTCTGACCATCTGCCAATTTATTTTTTCTAAAGCTACAAATTTTATTTTTTAATTTGTTTAGCAAAGGAATATTAAGTATAAGGTTTATTTATTTTAATTTAGTAAGCCCAAGAAATAGATGAAATATCGTCTCTAATTAGGTGCGAACACAATAAAACCACTTTTTCTACAAAAAAATATTTTATTAACCTACTTAATTATTAAATAACAATAAAAATAATATGAAATTACCTATGTATATGTATTTATTTGATATCATGAAATAAAATACTTTTATTCACAAATTAACATAGCATATAACTAACATTCCAGTAAGTGCTATTTGATTATTTTGTAAATAAAAAGTATTTCTTCATAACAAAAAAAGAAAAACTAAGTAAATTAATAAAAATAAACTAAAACTGTACATTTTAACCTTTAATTTGTTAAAATTAAATACTTATGAAATAATGTAAAACCAACCAGATGAATAAAACTTGAATTAGTAAAAATTGTAAAAGTGAAAAGTTCACATTATTATCAAACACTACTGGAGTGCTATTTTTGAAATGTATTATAGATAGGTAGATCTTGTATGCTTCAGCTCCTGAAAATAAAGATAATATACTTAAAAGAAAGGTAGTTTAGTTTTACATTTGTTTTTAAATGTTTAACAGACTACAGAGCCTGCCAAACAATTATACTCTCCTGGCGCAGTCGGTTAAAAATAGTTCGAGCTTTTTTTTAAAAAAGTATGACTAATAAAAAGTGTGAATTGAAAAGTGTGACTGACGCAAAATCGGCGAGACGAAAAATTTTTGTTTGATACCTGGGCTCCAGGAGTCCTATTTTTGAAATGTATGACATATATGTCGCATGAAATTGTTCGACATCAAACAAAAATCATTCGTTATCGAACAAAAGTTATTAGACTCACCGATTGTGTCACACTTTTCAAAAATAGCGATACTGGAGCCTTATTTTTAAATGTATGAAATGTATGTCGGTTGAAATCATTTGATATCGAACAAGAGCCCTATTTTTGAAATGTATGACATGTATGTATGTAAAGATTGTTCGATATCGTACAAAAATCATGCAATATCGAACAAAAATTATTCAACTAAGTAGCCGATTTTGCGCGAGTCACATTTAAAAAAATAACACACCTGATTCTTATTGACCTAATTTATTACTTACTAGCTTTTTCCCGCAGCTCCGCCTGCGTCATAAAGAAGCCTATGTTTGTCTTCAACTATATTCATACCAAATTTCATCAAAATCCGTTCAGAGGTTTGGCCGTGAAAGCGTAACAGACAGACCGACAGACAGACATATGTATTTCCAAGGAAGATCGAAAGCACAGGCTAGGCCCATAGAGCCGCGACTGGCCGCCTGCCTAACGTCAACCCTCCTTCGGAACGCAGGTCCGCAGCTCCCGCTTCCATGACGCTTTCCCTTGGTGTTTCCATTCCTATTGTTATTTTGGCATGTTTTACGACTGGCCGCTTGCCTAACGTCAACCGCCCTTGGGAACACAGAATGTACAGTTAGACTGATATAATCATACATTTAACGACACCCACGCGCCGATTTAATCATAAGATAAAAAACGTATGACAGACAATCATTTAATCTAAAACGTTATATAATTTTTAGCTTGACAAAGTTAAACCATATAAACCAGTCTTTCTTAAAATCACTCATTTGACAAGCTAGGTAATCAAAAGTTACACCAAAGCATTATTTTAAAAACTAATATTTTTGTAAATTATGTCAAATTAAAAAACAATGCATTTTTCAAACGTTATTATGCGTATAGCTTAAAGAAAATGCATTGTTTGATAATTGATTCAATTGCCACAAATCTCTGTGAGAAATCTAAGAAATCTGTTTTATTTGGTCTAACCAAAGTTCATAAAAGATTCAATTGGAAGCCTATCTATAGCTTATAAAGATTTATACTCACAAAATTAAATTCCTTAAATTTACGGAACCCTCATTACTCCGACTTTGTTTCAGAAGCTAGGTTAGGTTATGGTTAAACAGTGACTATGACATGAGCCAGCGAGCGTCTATTTTATATTGAAATTAGCTACAGCTCACAAATGAAATACTTTTAATAATTTGCAATGAAAAATATAAGTTTAACTAAATAAAACCTTTTCAGGTACGCAACCTTCAGGAGGCTTGCTTAATTGCTTTCCAACACATAATTTTTATCAAGTGACAGTCAATCTTTTTTTTATAAAGTAACAAATTTTATAAACGTAGTATAATTGTTCATATATCTAAAGTTGTTTTTAAAATGATCATTTTTCTATCGTTTTTTTGTCAAACATTGGAACCTCACGCACCACGGGAAGAAAACGGGCCTACTTAGTACCGCTTCGTCCGGGATTTGCGTCCGCGCCACGCCAAGTGATTGAAACTCAAAACAAAATCGGTAATATCTTTGGACTTGAATGTCCGATTTCATTCATTGAATAAATCATTTCATATTCAATACAGATTACTCTTTATCTGTATTGAATATGAAATGATTTATTTGGATAAGGATCAATACCGTGAAACGAATAATGTAGCCTAGTTTGTACCGGCGTTACTGTTGCAAATTTTAACTGAACAAGTAGTTGCTGTGAAGTAACTACAATAGTTAAACATTTAGGAAAAATATTTTTATAAAATTAAACAATTGGCTAGTCAACTAAAAAATAAATTGTGTATTTTATATATTTTATTGATAGAATAGACTATTAAAACACAATTTAAACGAAAAATTCTTAAAATTATATTTATTTTGTTATTTAATTTTAAAGATTTTATAGTGATGACGTCACGCAACGATAATGGCCATCTCGAACTGCAAGAAAGCAAAAATTACTAAGGTATTAAAAAATATGTATGTCAGTGTCAAATGTCAAATTCAGGATGGACTTGGTACCTACCCCATTTCTAGTATCTATTGCATATTGGCCTGTTCATTGGACTTTACTGCCATCTCTTCATCCGTTGACATCTGATTTTTCAATAATTGGACACCGATTCTTCATTATAATGTATGTAATGAAGATGTAGTTAGGTTATGTATGGGTTATGTTTACTTGAACAGAGATGACATTTGACATGGGTGACATGTACGTGAAGCGCCTAATTAGCGCTACCAAACAAAAAATATTTATTCACTACCCTGTGCTACCAACCTAAAAAATTAAATGTGAATAGCCGGAAGTTATCCGGCTACGTCATACGTTAACTTTGCTAAAAAATGAAAGTCATTGGGTTTTCTGCGATTTTCTTAAAAAATACTTTCTTATCTAAAGATCTGATTATTGTAATCTGTTCTTTAAGCCTATTCCTCGAAATGGTTTACGAATTAGACATTTTCATGAAAAAGTTTACTTGCCAATTATTTTCTCTCTTGACTTATTTATTAGCAATTTTACATGACAACAAACTTCATCTCATTTTAAAATAAAAAAGGGCTGACAAACAAAAAGTTTCTTTATGTATTGCGCTTTGCAAGAAGGCCGCTACATTACTCTCTACCCAGCGAAGCGTAATGGAGGTTTAGACAATCTTCCAGATCGAGTCACACAAGCATAAGTGCGTTTTGGCTCATCTTGTTCCTGTTCACTTATATTGAAAAATGCAGGTTTTAATCGATCTATGGACACATCTTAACTCGGCGTTAATGGTGGCTTAACTGCATCATTGGGCATATAAACATGTGTGTATTTAAGTAACTCTTTATGAACAAATGTAGGTTTGTTAGTGTTCGATATCCTTTGCATTTGAGGCTTCTTTAACGCTTCGGACAAGTAATTCATGAAAGGAGATGACATGTCTTGGGATACACCTTGCTCACCATAAAATTCTCCTGGTAAACGTAAACCACATCCATATAATAATTCAGCTGGACTTTTTCCGATATCCTCTTTAATAGCAGCACGTAAACCAAGTAGAACTGTAGGTAATTCATGCGTCCAACTGTTTGAATTTAATCTCGCAGTCAACGATGTCTTTAGAGAACGATGCCAACGCTCAATCATGCCATTAGCCTGAGGATGATAGGCAGTAGTTAGGGTACGTTTAATCCCCATCCTTCGCATCAATATATTAAACAAGTCTGATTCAAATTGCCTGCCTTGATCAGTCGTGACAGTAGCTGGGCAACCGAATCTTGAGATCCAACTTTGATAAAAAGTATGTGCAACTTTTTCAGCAGTTATTTGGTCAATAGGGTATGCTTCAGTCCACTTAGTTGCTCTATCAATCATCGTCAACAAGTAACGGCAACCTTCGGAAGTAGGAAGAGGTCCTACCAAATCCAGATGTACATGACTTAAACGATCAACATTCTCAAATTTCCCGATTGGTGATTTAGTGTTTTTATGAATTTTTGCTCTCTGACAAGATGTACATGATCTAGTCCAATCGTTAATGTCTTTATTCATAAATGGCCAAAAGTAACGAGCTGTAACCATTTTTCTTGTAGTCCTTATACCGGGATGACTCAATTCATGAATAGCTTTAAAAGCAATTTTCCTAAATTCTGTTGGCAGGTAAGTGCGACTCATGCCAGTCGATGTTTCACAAAATACATCAGTATCAGTGCCATTCATTTTAACAGTCTTAAAGTTATGATTTCCACGCTTACGTAATTCACCAAATTGGTCTTCTCGTTGTCTAGTGGCTAGTTTATCATAGTCGATTTGTGATGGGCAACTGATGGTTTCGATTCTTGACAGGGCATCTGCTACTGGGTTATCTTTACCAGATATGTGTCGAATCTTTGAAGTGAATTTACCTATGTACTGTAAGTAACGGGCACGTCTCGGAATTTCGTTCTTATTATCAGCAGTCAGTGAGTTTATCAGTGGGTTGTGATCTGTGAAAATTATGAGTTCTTGGCCTTCAAACAACCTACGAAAATGCCAAACTGCCATGTATATAGATAGTAATTCTCGATCATATGTGCTATAGTTGCGCTGTGCATTATTGAATTTCTTAGAGAAAAATCCGAGAGGTTTCCATTTTCCTTAAATTTTTTGGTGTAACACAGCTCCAGCGCATGTGTCCGATGCATCACTCATAAGTGCAAATGCAGCATTTGTCGATGGATGAATAAGAAGAACTGCATTTGATATGTCTTGTTTTCAATTTTCAAATGCTAATTTAGCTTCCTCAGACCATTGTATTAATCGTTTGACATTTTTTTTACAGTTGTGCAGATATTCATTTAATAATCTTTGATGTTGTGCAGCGTGTGGAATATTTTCTCTGTAGAAATTAAGCATTCCCATAAAACGCCGTAATTCCTGAATTGTTTTCGGAAGCGGATATGTTTTTATTGCTAGTACTTTTTCGTCTGTAGGCCGTATTCCATCTTTACTTAATTCGTAACCAATAAAAGCAAGCTTGTTTTGCCCAAATACACATTTGGCCACGTTCAATTGTAGTCTAAATTCATTCAGACGCTGAAAAACACTCTCTAAATCTCTTCTATGCTCAATTTCGCTACTAGAAGCTACTAATATGTCATCAACGAACGGAAATGCTGGCAGACCTCTAAGAACATTATCAATGTGGCGTTGAAATGTTTGCCCTGCATTCCTTAGTCCAAAGCACATTCGTGTAAACTCAAAAAGACCGAAAGGCGTTATCACCGCTGTTTTCTTTATATCTTCTTCACGATTTTTTACTTGATAATACGCTTGTTTCAAATCAAGTTTACTAAAAATAGTTTTTCCTTGTAGCTGGTAAGTAAAGTCCCGAAGTCGCGGTACCGGATAACGGTCGGGTATAGTCGCGGCATTAAGTCGACGATAGTCACCGCATAACCTATATTTTCCATCTTTCTTTGGCACCATATGAAGTGGACTGGCCCAAGGACTATTCGATGGGCGACATATTCCCTGTTCCATCATCACTTTAAATTCTTCTTTCGCTATCTTATATTTATATGTTGGTAAAGGTCTTGCTTTGGCGTAAATCGGTTGACCTGTCGTTTCAATATAATGTTCAACTTCTGAGTTGCAAAGTTTTCTCAAACCAGGTCTTGTAATATCTGGGTATTTTTCCAATAAATCATGATATGGCTGGCTAGTATCGATAGTGCGTATGCTACCCTCTAAACTTGGACACAATGAGCCAGTAACATTTATATCAGTATGTTTGTCAATCAACTTCCAGGCATGTAGATCTAAAATAAGGTTGTAATGTTGTTAAAAGTCAGCGCCTAATATTGGCCGACTGACTGCTGCAACAACAAATCGCCATGTGAATGGGCGTCGTAATCCTATATTAAGTGTCACTGTATGTTCACCAAATGAAGGAATTGATGTCCCATTTGCTGCTAACAAGTAATTATTTGGTACTTGTGTCTTCTTCTTGACGTTCTTTAATGGTAAGACAGATACGTTGGCACCAGTATCTACTAAAAAATATAAAATAAATAGACGGTAAGTTGATATTTCTTTGACTTCCGCCTCCGTCACAGCGTCAGTCTTTTTTAGTTTTCCGAGTGCTGACTCTTATTGAAATCACAGGGTGAACGACAACGATATGCTTCTTTACCGAATTTCCAATGATAATAACATTTGGATTGATTTTGGTATTGATAGGGCTTAGATCGTGACCTTGATCGATTTTGAGTATACGATTCTCTAGAAAAATAAGGACGCGAACGCTCTATCTTCAAAGCAGCAACTTCTTTAGTTAAATTTTCTATCATATCAATAACATCATTGCTTTTAGTACAGAACGATTGCGATGTAGAAGGTGTAGTTTGACATGAACAAACAGAGTTTACCTCTTTCTATTTGCTCGTGCATCTTGTCGGCCATAGCTGCTAAAGAATCAAGCTTAGAGTCTTCACTTATAGCTAATACAGCTCGAGTCGCAGATTTCAAATGACCCATCCATAACATTCTCAATGTTTCATCCGGAATTTTATTGCGTGCCAAGTCTCGCATTCGTCTGAAAAGTTTCAACAGTTCAACAGTTTATGTAATTGATTGTTTTCAGACTCCTCGTACACAGAGAGTAATCTTTTGCTTGAGTTCCTCATATCGGCAATCGTCAGGCGGGGAAATGATAATGTCACTTACTTGTTCCACATCAGGTTTTTCTAGTTGTGACACATCGAGGCTATATTTAGCAGCATCGGAGAGTTTTTGACTTTTAATAATAGTTTCGAACTGTGCAAACCAAAGCTTGGGTTTGTCTAGCCAGAATTTAGGAATCCGAGATTTTATTGTAATCGCTTCTAAGTCCTCTAATATCGACATATTTATTACGTGTATACTAGTCGGGTAGTCACCACTTTAGGAAAATTGTTTTTATAAAATTAACCAATTATTTTCTCTCTTGACTTATTTATTAGCAATTTTACATGACAACAAACTTCATCTCATTTTAAAATAAAAAAGGGCTGACAAACAAAAAGTTTCTTTATGTATTGCGCTTTGCAAGAAGGCCGCTACAGACATATGGTATCGCGGACTTTTTTTGTAGACCTTTGTAAGATCTATAATACTGTAGTACATTATTTTGATCTATCTCACAGGGTTAAGCCAGCGTTTACAATGTAAGCGCCAAAAATGTGTTAATTTACAACCTCACGTCAGAAACCTCTAAAATTATTAGTGTTTCTCTACTATATTATGCATGTATTATACATATAAACCTTCCTCTTGAAACACTCTATCTATTAAAGAAAACCGCATTTAAATCCGTTGCGTAGTTTTAAAGATTTAAGCATACATGGGGACAGACAGACAGGAAAGCGACTTTGTTTTATACTATGTAATGATAATGATGTTATGATGATGATAATGATTAGAATTATAAGTATTAGGTAGTATGGATGTGGATTTATATATACATATATGTCTTCTCGTCCAAAATACCTCAGTTTTACCTTAAAACTAAGGAGACCAGTGTGTGTTACCAGTGATGACATATAGGTCCGAAACGTGGTCTTTGACTATGGACCTCGTAAGAAAGCTCAAGGTCGCCCAGAGAGCTATGGAGAGGGCGATGCTTGGTGGTTCCCAACGAGATCGAATCATAAATGAAGAGATCCGTAGGAGAACAAAGATTAGTTCTTTGAAGTTGCAGTGGGCGGGGCACATAGCGCGGAGAGCCGATGGCAGATGGAGCAGAAAGGTTCTCGAATGGCGACCGCGTACCGGTAAGCGCAGCGTTGGACATCCACCGACCAGATGCTCCGATGACCTGAAAAAGGTCGCAGGCAAACGCTGGATGCAGACTGCTGCCAACCGATCATTTTGGAAATCATTAGGAGAGGCCTATGTCCAGCAGTGGACTGACTGCGGCTGAAATGATGATGAATGGATTATTAATTAAAATACCAAGCATATAAGGATACTACTTAGTCTGGCCATAAATACTGTTACAATTAAAAATATCAAAATATTACATTTGAATTTGGAATCTCCCATTCTTTTTTATAAAAAATTTCATTGTGTTTTCTCACATAGATTATATAATTGGTCTCGCGCGTAGCGCCGCGGACACCAATTATTAATCTAAGAATTGAGCAATATTTTAAAAAGCAGAATGACCGACTTTTTGCTTAGGTATCTACTTATATTTTTTACTCTATTCTTTTGTAATTTTCAATTTTTGTAGGTTAGAATTGTTAATATAACTTGTGATGTTCCTCATTGGAGTTTGCTCAAGCAACCAATTAAGAATGTCGTTTTCAAGGAAAGTTCGAGGGCTTCCATAAGGCTTCCTCCAATGAGTTTGAGTAAAGGACGTCCTTAGGTTGTTTAAGAATACGGGTGTCAGCGCCGGCTCATAAAGCTCGACTCACCCAAGCTTGGTTGGAAACGAACGTTCCGGATTTCACCAGAGCTGGAGACTGGCCGTCATATAGTCCCGATCCTAATCCGCTAGGTTATGATTAATGTAAATGTGAGTCCCTAAAGTAATCTTTTTCATGCACCAAACAATTCAATCCATTTTCATGCAACAATAGGCTTATCTATTTAAATTTGTCTTTCCACAATTTGATGGACCGCATATAATGCAACGAATTGTATTCGGCAATAAGTGGCCGTGCCTCTTAACCCCATTCGTCAACGTAGTAGTAGTTTTCATTATATTATAAAGTCTCAGATTACAAAACAAAAGGTTATTGTTTTGTAATCTGAGTATAAAGTACTCTGTGGTAGTAGTATTATATTTATATACGATGCCAACTGATCATAGGTATGAGCAATCGGCCTGGGCAAACGATTTTCCTTGTTCATCAATTATTAATCACTAGAGTACTGTGTACCTATTTTGGTTGCAATATATTTATACTATTAAAAGTTGTTTAGTGTGAAAATGTAGGTAACAATCTTGCGTAGTAGTCCGGTCAATCTAAACATAAAAATGAGAGCGAAGGTACATAAATTCGCATCAAGCTGAAAATTGGTAGAATTGTTAAAAATGTGATTATAAATAAAACTTAAAAGTTCCCCATCATTCCCGTGTATGGAAAAAATTTTACTCGAGGTCAAAGGTCAAAAAAATGAGTTTTTCGCGATTTTCAGCGAAACGGTAAGTCTTAGCATAAAAATATATTAGACAAAAATTGTAGGTCATCATATTATCTATCAAAAATGACACATGACGCGACAGATGAAAGGTTAAGATGCATGAATTCAAATTTGGTTAAATATAAATACGTGAATTTTCACAATTTACAACCTAATTCTTGAAGTTTAGGGATTGACATCGATGCTGTCAAACATCATATCGATAGTATTGCACCCAAACGCTACGAAGGAATAAATACCTACCTGCTGGTATCAAACGTACCTAAATATTTAAAATTCAGCAATCCGACACAGTTTATGAAAAAAAGTCCGCTACGAACGCGGGTGATGATTCTCGCGTCTCTGAGATAAGTCGAATTCGAGTTCCTCGAAAAAACTCTCACGCCTTTAGAAATAAAGTCTAATTTGAGATATCGCGAAAAATCCTGGCGGAATTCTACTAAATACCCGTGTTCGTATTCTCATTCATCTCTCGTAATTGTAATATTACAATTTCTAATTTACGAGATATGGGTTTGTAAAAACTCGTGTAAAAATAACAATCAATGTCAAATATGTCTCTCGTAATTGTAATATAACAATTTCTAATTTACGAGTTATGGGTTTGTAAAAACTTGTGTAAAAATAACAATCAATGTCAAATATGTGTCAAAGTCAAGTCAATCGACACTGGCAGTCCAGTCCGTCAAAGCAAAGTAAAAAAAATAAACAATCAGTGGACAGTGTAGTTCTAGGCGTAATATTGTTCTTTGGTGTAGTTTGACGACTTTGGCGACCTAGTAAGAGCAGGACCAAAATGAAGAATATTTTAGTATACAATTGAAGAATATGTACTAAAATTTAATACATAATTATCGAACAAAAAGATACGTGTTTGCAAATTGATCGAGGAAATCTTTGTCCTAAGTGTAGGTACCTACATCTAAATAAATTTCATGTCACCGGACCAGTACGAAATGTAAATAAAGAGAAACTCATTTCCCACGGCACTAACAGTGTAAGTTAATGAAATGATAAAGCAATATTATTTGTATTTCATCTTTCATTTCATATCCATATATTATGTCTTATTTGATCACCCATTGACAAATCCTTTTTTCTAGAGAACATTTTATTAGATTGGGTATTTTGACTGTTATTACTTACGAAATATTATGCATGAATGAGAAACTTATGTGTAAAGACTTATGTGCATTTAACAGAACATAGAAAATGCCTATATCAAATAAAAAAAAATGGAAGTAGTGAAACATTACAATCTCAATAATTTGCAGTTAAATAAATATTTTTTTATTTTTCTTCACAAATTTAAATAAAGTTGAATGTTAGCAAACACAAAATATGGTCACAGGCTTTAAAATGTCTGTGATTTTTTTTGTAATATTTCCACCTAGGAAGAATACCCATTTTTCAATAAAAAAAAATGCAGTGATTTAATACAATATTTTTGCCATCAGTTAGGGGTAACAGGAATGTATATTGCTTTTAGAAGACAAATCCCAAATTAAAATGAAATTAAATAGAAACCTAACCTTTTCTTTATTTTTCAGTTCACATTCACAACACTAAAATAAAATGCAGGCCAAAAAGCGATATATTTTTCTGATTATATCATGTATTTTTTTGGTTTTTTGTTATTTTGGTGGACATCCACTAAAATCAGAACTGATTGAACACAGTCGCCGGGATCATCTTCCTTCTTTTGCCACTTTAGATGAATTATCTGAAGCACCATCACAATTGCAAAGGCAGCCACATTCTATGTCAAAGTCATGTCGAATGGAAACTTGTTTTGATTTTTCCAAGTGCGGAAGTGATCCTAAAATATATGTTTATCCTACTGAAGGACCTGTAAGCACATCATACAGAAAAGTATTGTCAGTGGTTAGAGAATCACGATATGCCACGAGGGATCCAAATGAGGCATGCTTGTTTTTACCTGCCATAGATACTTTAGATGCGGATCCTTTGTCACCAGAACATGTTCCCGATGTAGGCACAAGATTAACCCGTTTACCTTACTGGAAAAATGGTAAAAACCATCTTATATTTAATTTGTATGCTGGAACTTGGCCTAACTATTCTGAAGATTCTTTAGGCTTTGATCCTGGCGAAGCTATCTTGGCACGGGCAAGTGCATCTGAGACTATATTCAGAGATGGCTTTGACATATCATTGCCATTATTTCACAAAGAGCACCCCGAGAAAGGCGGAGTCCCTCCTGCGGCGACAGCTAATCCCTTTCCAGCACCTCGACGTCATTTATTAGCTTTTAAAGGAAAGCGCTATGTGCATGGAATAGGCAGTGAAACGAGAAATTCTTTATGGCATTTACATGATGGCAATAACCTCATATTAGTCACGACTTGTCGCCATGGAAAGTCTTGGAAAGATTTGAGGGATGAGAGATGTGATGAAGACAATCGCGAGTATGATAAGTAAGTAAACACGAGTTCAATTATTTGAATTATTTTTACAATTTTGCATGCATAGTCATTACACACTGTGAAATCTTAGTTGTTTTAGACCCATCGTCCAGTGACTCCATTCATGCAACTGAACAACTTTCTTTATGATACATGGTTCGAAATATGGAGTAAATTTTTGGACCTCCCATACAAAATGTCTCATCAATGACCTAACTTACTATGGGAAGTCCAAATTTGTTTTTCATGTTTTGAGCTATGTTCTTTGGGGAAATTTGTTCGATTGCATGAATGGAGTCACTGGACGATGGGTCCAAAACAACTAAAATTTCATGGTGTATTAAGTGATCTGAATATTTTGTTTGTTCTATAGAGAGATATCAGTATAAATTCCTATAAAAATGCTTCAAATTTAAGTATTTATATTTAAAAAAAATAGTCTGTGTTTAAATTTTTAATCTGAACTGTTACAATATTAATAATTATTTTTCTCAGATTCGATTATGAGCAGCTTCTGGCTAATTCCACATTCTGCCTGGTCGCCCGCGGTCGGCGCCTTGGATCCTATCGGTTCTTAGAAGCATTAGCAGCGGGTTGTGTCCCAGTTTTATTGAGCAATGGTTGGCGACTGCCTTTTGATGAACGCATTGATTGGCGGCGCGCAGTTATTTGGGCCGATGAGCGTCTTTTATTGCAGGTGTTATATATACTTTTTTATATTTTCAATAGACTATACTAAGAATATGGTTTGCATAACATGGTAGGTAACTGAAGTCAAGTCTATAGAATCTATAGGCTAATTATTTTATTTTAAAAGAACTGGAAGATAACAACATTTATTGTTTTCTTTATTTTTAAAAATCAATTTATGAAATATATTTTTATTTCTCACTCATTTATTTTAAAAAAGTTTCTATAAAATATATTTATTTTGTATTTATGCCAGGTGCCGGAGCTAGTTCGTTCAGTTCCCCCTGAGCTAGTGCTTGCACTTCGTCAGCAAACTCAGTTATTGTGGGAGCAGTACTTTTCATCTATCGAAAAAATTGTGTTTACTACAATCGAGGTAAGTTATTTATATTGATAAGCAAGCATGCTTTCTATTTATACTGGTTATTACAATGGAGCGACTGCCATGTGATCTCCATAAACAGATATCCTTATATAAATATGCAAATTCTTGAGAAAAAGAAAGTAATCATTAAAGACATGCCATATAAACTGTGGTTATGCCACTGGGAACTTTTGTGAAAACACAGTACTTAGTAGTAGCCTCATGTTTATTTCCATCTTTTTGTGTAGTGTATAAATAAAATATATTGTGTTTCTAAAATAAATGATTTCTTCCTTGATAATGCAGATATTGCTGGAGCGAATATCAGGTCACAGAACGTCGCGGCAACGCGAAGCCCTGATCTGGAACACGTCGCCGGGCGCGCTGGGCACGCTGTGCGCGTACGGGGACTCTCGCGCCCACTACCCGCTCTCGGCGCCGGTGTTGTCTCCCCCGCCCGCCCCCGCGCCGCCCCCCGCCCCGCTCGCCGCCCCCTCCGCTCCGCCGCCCGCCCCGCCCGCTTCACCTGGAGACACCTACACCGCGCTGCTGTATGTGCAGGCTACATCGCCCGCTCTGCACAAACTGCTCGCAAATATTGCAGCTAGCGAGTTCTGCGAGAAGGTTTGTTACATATTTTTTCATTTCGATATCAGGCTGGGTCACACCAAATGCGTGGCGTGCACGCCACGCACACGCATGAGTTTTAATGAAAGAACTAAGATACCTGACAGACCGGTTTGCGTGGCGTGGCGTGTATAAAATACACGCACGTAACCTGAGCTGCATCTAACAGACAAACCAAGTACGTGCGCGTGTCTAATGGAACGGCAACGTCGCACACACGTTCGAGTGATGACGTTGTATTTATTTGGTTCTCCTTGTTATGCAGGCTGTATACGCACTCGCAAGCCAGGCCGAGGCGAGAGTGTACATGGGACCTCTCGTAGTGTATCGGGGTCGCTCGGAACCGCTCTCGCTCTGGTGTCGGTATTTTTGGCACGAGTCAAAGGGCTTCTGTACAGGTGTACACTCTCGGGGTTTGAGGCGGGACCAACCATCGACATTTTATATTATAAAGAAACATCAACAGCAAGTTCGACGTTTTCGGCCATCCTCTTGGTAATCACTGCTCCGAATGTGCAACGAGAGATCTGCGAGACTGTAAATGGTGTGCCTCGCAATCGGGCGTCTCCCGCAAATGTCTCGGGCGAGAGTGTACAGCCGGCATTCGATGTCAGACCGGGCGTGCACGCACACGCATCGGACAGTCAAGTGCCACGCGTAAAGGCCTGGCGGGACGCCCACAGAAATAAGAATCGGTAGAAGTGCCGTAACATGTGCCAAAGTTAACTGGCCCGCTAATTACACTTCTATATGTTCTTATTTCTATGGGCGTCCCGCCAGTCGCGCGGGATTCACGTCAGTGTGAACGGTCCTAAAGGCACGCGCAGCAGCTTGTATTTATTTACAACTTGGATACCGTTTTTTTTGTAATAGACTGTCTATTAAAAGAAAATTAAACTTATTGAAATAGACCTTATATTTATTTATTTATTAGGAAGACCAACAGCTTCTTTTGTATAAAAATGGTGACTTAAGCTTTCGACATAGTTAATGATATTCGCCTCTTTTCTTATCAATATCGTATCTTATTAAATCACGCCCACGCAAGTACTGCACGCCATGCATGCTAAGATAAATGCAGTAAGCATTTCAATTCAACAATAACGAATTATTGCATCATTTTGGCAATTTATTTTATCTAGTAACTTAGATTCTATCTATGCAATATTACTGGTTTATAACTAACGCTTTTACGTTCAATTGTACAGGTTGTATTGTTTCGTTGTACAGGTGGTACTGGTATGGGACAGCGAGCGCGCGGCTCCGGCGCTGACGTCACTGTCGCGCGCGCCCGCCGACCGCCGCCGCCCGCTGCCCGTGCTCGTCATTGACGTCACCACGCATTACCCCGGGTAGTTATCAACACACTTCATATCAACGTGCCTAACTCGTGATAAAAGTCTGCATAGGTATCCAATCCATGTTATTGTTTTGTCTACCCTAGGAAAAAGTGTGATGGATTCAAAGTTCTATTAGATGCACAATCGCGCTCGAAAAGTGTCCCAGCCAAAAGTCTTTCTATTTAGCCGATGGTCTTATTTTTACAGTCTATTTTTTACTACGGTAAGTGCATGTGTGTCTTGTTTTAGAATTTTCATCCTTACTTTGAAAGTAATACTATTTACATTTGAGACAATCACCGTAGCGTAGAGACAAACATGTTTGTCACATACATAAGTACTTGCTACAGTTCCCTGCGGACACTTTTTCACTGGCGTGTCTTCGGGGTTATAGTGCAGTTTATGGGAAATTCTATTTAAGAGGGCTATTATAAATATTTTATATACGTGTGAAATTAAACTTATAGGGCGGTAATTTGATATATCCTTTTTATCTGTTTTTTTGTGCAGTAAAATAATGTTGGAGTGGCATAATTCAGACGGAAGATGACCCGAATACAGAATAGAATTACAAAGTTTTACAAACTGTGGCATTAGCACATATCTTCCTATCCTTAGAGCTTCTGTTGTTATACCATCTGGTCCTGGGCTTTTTTCCGATTTTAAGGTTGCGCAAAACGGTTTGTATTTCACTCTCAGTAAAGGGCGAAATTAAATTTGAGCAAGAATGTCTCGTGGTTTCCTGTAATTTGGGTATATCAGAGTAAAGATCTTAATAAATTTGGTGCAGATTTCTACAAATTTTTGTTTGTTTCTTTGTTCGTTACCATTTTCGTCTTTCATACTAGTTATCAGTGGCGAAGCCTCCATAGAACACGATTCCCACCGGCTTACCTTGGCTAATCTCTAATATATACATATTTTTAATTATTGATAATAATATATATAGCTTATCCCAGCTTATTACTCTTCCACGAAAATGTACACACTATACCGCTATTGTTCTTAGCTATACCCATATACCTACTTATATGACACTGTCATAAAATGTAAGCCGACGACTGACGGCCTTACCGGTAATACGGAAACTAAGGAGTCTAATTATCGCAAGCGACACAATAACATTGAGCGCTTTGTAAAAAGTATTCTTCAATACGCTGGATACAAAATAAGCAATGTATTTGAAACGCGCATACGCACACACACACGATTTAGCAATGGTAAGACGCAATCCGCGCCGAGTACACGCCAAGTGAACTCGCTCAAGATATCGGGAATCCAAATATTTCCAATGTATGAAATTGACACACACATACATGTCACTACTACATGAAAAGTACTCGTTGATATTGATAAATGATAACCCGATTTAAGATAGCCTACCAAACTCTTTATAGGTCCTTTCGTATTACTAGAAAAGTTTTCGTCCAATTAGCGCTGCCGCAGCAGGCCGGCCATTGGCCGCCCATAGTGACGGATTGTCACTATGTCACTTCACTTATTATGCGCGCATTTGTACGGATTAATTTTATGCTAATTGATTTAATGTGATAAGTGATTAGATTGTGGTATATAGTTTAAAAGAATCGAAATTAGTGAAGTTTAACACAGGCTGTTGTGTATTCTGATATAGTGTTTGTTTTGTTTCATCGTAAAGGTTGGTTTGTTTCATTTTGTTTTATGTCGTTGTTGTTGTTAGGCGAGAAATGGCGGCATTAGTACAAATAGATTGTTGTCTTACAGATTACTTCATAGATTAATAATTGGTCTCCGCTGCGCTACGACTAGATACCGTCGGCATACTACATAAATTCGCAACTAAAACCATGCCGAAACCGGCATGGTTGCGGCATACCCGCGTCAGTCATGCCGCGACCGATGAGTGAGTTGGATGTCTAGATAAATATAAAATTTAATGTAAAAGTAGACGCAAAATGTGCAGTTTGCGTAATCAAACTGTGTAAGAATAATACTAAAAGAAATAAGGAAGATACTGGTATTACATACCATCAATAAGTATTGTTTTATTTCGAAATATGGACATAAATTACTCACGAAAATAATATAACCCTAAAATATGGCGCGAAGTACCGCTCGGTGCTCAATGTTGCAGTGTATTAAATAATCCCAAATTCCCCGAGGTTTCGATTTTTATTATTTAGATATTTTGTTTTTTAACTCCCTACTCCAGAAGAGAGATGTTGTAATTTTGACTTTTTCTGACAATTTTGTCTGTCTTTAACATAAAGCGGGGTGCGTGCGTAATGTGTATGATAAGTGTTAGGCTATTGTGCTATTAGGCGGGATAATTAAATAAAGTCAATATGTAATTTAACCCTATAATAAAAAGTTCAGCACAATTAAATAGAACAAATACAATACAAGCACACCGACAACTTAAAGATTAACAGAAGGTTATGATAAGCACAAAATACAGGTGAGAAAAGTGAAGGAACGGATCAAGCGGGAAATGAATTTACGTAAGCGCGCGAATGCGAGCGCAAGCAACGTGCATTCAGTCTCAAGATGGTATTCGGACTGGCGAGGTGGCGAGCCGGCGAGACGCACGGATCGCCGTGGCGTGGGCTGCGCGCGCATCGTCCGAGCCGATCGCAGCGGCTGACATGCATGCGCGCGCATCGCATTCGCTATCTATATAAAACAACAACACTTGTCCGCTTGTTCGTTGACATTAAAAATATAGAAATTTTTAAGTTAAATTATCTAAAATTAACAAGTTTTAGTATTGCAGTTTATTTAAAATATTTACAAGTAATTATCAAAATAAAAAACTTATAATACTAATACTATACAACATAATAAAACTATAGCTTCCTTTTTAATTAAAAGACGTGGACGCACGCCACAAACATCTTATTTCTTTAATGCTGATCTGGGAGAAAAGTAAATACGTGGAATGTACTACTGCTTCTCTTCCCGCGCAGACCATATAAGCCGGCCGAGGAAGTGGGCGAAAATCGAAGAACCATACCTATCAGTAGGCGATGCGACTAGCAACCTATCACTATTTTGATTCCATTTCCACTTTACGCCGACCAACATTCTAAATATGGCCTTTAGGTAGTTGGTACCCCGTAGGGTATTATTGCCGGATAATTGATTAATCGAATTTGGTTTTTTTTTTAAAATAATCTATGATATCGAAAGTATTGATATAATTAATTTAATCGAATTTTGACAATTAATCGATTATTAACTGCAATATCAAAAAATTAGTCGATTATTGAAATGGGTTGATGTAAATTATATCGATTTAATCAACAAAGGTAATCGTTCATATCAATGGTTATTAATCGATTATGTATCTGTAGTATCGATATAATCTTATCTGTAGTATTGATTTTTGAGAATTTATGAAAAATAATCGATTAATGGATTAACAACAATACCAAGCATTTCAGCACCGATACTATACATATATACCGGAACTCGGCGGCGGGATGTACAGCGGGCATAACACAAATCATCGTCATTCAACTCATACAGAAAAAAATTACAGAAATATATTATCAATATTATCAATATCGATACTATCGATATATGATCACTATCGATACCTTAGATTATATTTTCAACTATCAAAGAATCGATTATTATTCGATGTGTAATGTATTTTCCGGCAACACTACTGTATGGAAAAAGGCCATGATAATATCTACTCGTATGTACAAGATGTTTACCGCAGCTCCGCCTGCGTCAAAAGGTAGCCTATGTTTGACTCCGGGTCTTGAACTATATCCGTACCAAATTTCATGGATATCAATTCAGCGGTTTAGTTGTGAAAGAGTAACAAACATCCATTAATACTTACAAACTTTCGCGTTTATAATATTAATAGGATGTGTATGTCTATTTATTTATCTGTATTTAAACCCGGGTTACAACTAAAAAGAGGTCAGTAATCAATAAGCTCCAAGCTAAATAGAAAATTAAAGTAACGTTTAACATACTGTACTGTGTAATAATAAATCAAAAGAAAGTTTTTCTGCAATTTTAGGATTCAATATTAGAATTATAAAATAAAGTAGACAAAAACTAACCATTTCCCCTACCTTATCTCCGAAACTATCGATTCCAGAATTTCGATTCATAAATTACAGGAAAACCTATGAGATAATTTTAAATTTGTTTAGGAGGTCCAAATGGAGAAAAATAAAAAATAGTACAGAACCCTCTACACGCGAGCCGACTCACACTTGGCCAGTTTCATTTAATTTCATTTTAAAGGTTTTTCTGAGCTACTTTTTATAATACGTAACAAGACCGCAGCAATTAATAATTTTCCCATTGGTCGGGCACCAGTCAAGTAGCTGGCAACACCATAATCGACGCTAGTGTGCGTCTTTGCACATTGTTTTACACACACTTTCCTATTAAGTGGCCGCATTCTGGAAACTGATTTTTCTTCACAGCGCGGTATCTAGTCGAGCGCGCGAGACCAATTATTAATCTATGAGATTACTTATTGAATGAATCAACTTCGTTCTCAAAACAATCGTTCGATAATAATAAAAAAATATCTTTTTCTTATGTTTTCGCGATTGTTATTCATTAAATTAAACTATTTTAATACGGTTTTATCGCGTTTATTACTTATTTATTTACACCTGACGTTTCAAACACTTTACAGCGTTCATGGTCGCAGGCAGACTGTAAATAAATAAGTAATAAACGCGATAAAACCGTATTAAAATAGTTTAATTTAAAAAATATATCATTAACCTTGGACGGGCTCGTCCCGATATAATAATTGATTATAAGCGTAAGGATGGGTTTTTCAAACATTTTCACAGTTCGATGTATGATAAATACAATTGGATAACAGGCAGTTGCAAATTAAATAAGTTATTTTGCTTTCCATGTCTGCTGTTTTCCGATACAAATAGTGCTTGGAATAAAATGGGTTTCTCAGACATAAATAATTTGACCAATTCGGCTAGAAAACATAGTCAAACTGAAAAACATTTACAGTTGTTTATTGTTACACGATTTTGGAAATAGTAGAATAGAATCATTTCTCGGCAATAATTTTGAAGCCCACAATCGTAAAGTAGAGCGTAATCGAAACTTAATGAAACGTTTAATAGACACTGTTGTTCTTCTTGGAAAACAAGAGTTATCTTTCCGCGGGCATAAAGAAAACCTAAATTCAGATAATCGTGGCGGCTTTACCTCTCTTTTTTTTCACCCCACGCCACTGCTAGTTATCCATGATTTTCCTTTTGTTATGCCTTGTTTTGCTGATCTTGTGACTAAGTGCTACTTGGACTTTAACATATTCAATTTTTGAATGTCTTCTCTGATTTTTCTTTTAACTAACTTATCCATAGTACGCTACTCTTCTGAGGGGTATTTTAATTTGGTTCTTTGTTCAATTAAGTTTATAGTATCTGCTGAGAGCTTTTTCTGAGTATTTTTGTTAGGTTTAATATTCGTGCTTGCTATAATGGCTTCTACTATGTGATTGTATTGATCCTGTGGGCTGTTGTCTTATATTTTTAAGTTACTAAAATAGTTGGAGAGTTGTACGTTGTACTCATCATTATTTTGTGTAGGTCACATTGTCTATCGACCATGTACACCTTGGTGTCAAAGTTGTTCGGAATCGCCTCTCGGCGATAACAGTTATCAGTACTTAGTACTGATTACTATTTTTATATTTTATTATTATCCGAATTGGTCTGTGATCTGAACTAAAGCTAAATCTATTTAAAACAGTTACGTCTTTTATTATATAACTGTGGGAAGACAAAGCATAGTCAATTTCATTTCTATAATTTCCATTGGGTGTCGTCCACGTCCATCGTCTTTCTATAGGTTTAGTAAAATAACTATTTGTAATTTGGAGGTTTTGTCCAAACGCAAAGTGTAGCAACCGGGTACCCTTTTTTATTCCTGATTCCCTTTGCATGCAAGCCAACAATCTTTCTATTATCTGATTGCAAAGGCACACCAACTTTTACATTAAAGTCTACTATTACTATTGTCCATGTACCTTTTTGTTCCTCGCAAGCCTTGTTTAAAACTTTATAAAAATCTTCTACTACAGTATCACTATGAGAAGATGTTGGTGCGTATACTTGTACAATGGTTGGAAACTTTTTATCTGTGATTTTGAGTTTTAACACTGCAACCCGATCAGAGTATCCTACGAATTCTATGATATTATTTTTCCATTTCTTATTGACTATAATCCCATCCCGTAAATACGTTTTGTTTCTCCTAAATGATACATATTTATCCATTTCTATAGTTTTTTCGCCCAGCCTTCTAACCTCTGACAATCCAACTATATCCCAGTTTATTTGATCTAAAGCATTTTCTAATCCTACCAGACGCTCGTCTTCCATAAGAGTTTTTACATTCAATGTAATTATATTTAGTTGTCCTGAGTCCGTTTTTACGTTTGCCTGAATCGTCTGACGGTTATTCGATCTCACCCGGAGATTTTTAGCACCCCTGACTCCGTCGCCGCTAAGCCGGTTCCTGGAGTCACCAGAAACTTGGGGCCTTTCCCTATTTCGTAACATCATAAGGAGGGAGGTTTGGACCACGGATTAACAAAGAGGAGATGGCGTTTCAAAAGGCGCAGTGATGCGGTCATTTGCGCAGAGCCGCTCACAAAAGTGGGCGGAGCTTGTCATTTCTCGTTCAACAGTGTACCGAGAAACAGATCGCGAGCTCCTAAGTGCATCAAGATTTTTCACGGTTTTTTTTACGAATTTAGCATTGAATAATTGGTTTCTGTTAAATAAGATATTTACGACTCTAAAAGTTATACATAATATTTAAAACGTTCATAATTTATAAAATATCGCAATGTTTTTAAGATTGGAACTTCGACATACGAGGGCGACACTGAAAGTCTTTAGAACTGACCACTTATAAACAGTATAATAAAAAAATAAGTTTAAATTTTGAAAATGGAACTCTTTACCAATATTATTGAGTATGTATTTTATTAATTTGTCATTTGTTTTACGATTTGGCGGCAAATTGAAAAATTGTCTGTGTCACGTCAGCATGAATTTAACGCGAGAAAATTTTTGTGCAATGATTTTTTATGACTTTCGTTGTCATTTAAGTCAACAAGAAAGTTATGATAGACTTCCTTTCACGATGAAGCCCCATCTCGTGCCACTGTTTACAACTGGTTTAATGAATTCAAACGTGGTCGCACTAATCTCACCGATGATCTGCGTGAGGGACGGCCTTCTACGGCGACGACTCAAGATAACATCAGTGTTGTGGGGCGTATGATAGGACTGACAAAAGAGTGACCTATCAGCTGATTTGGGCAAGTTTAGGCATCGGTATGAGCCAAGTGCACAAAATCCTGCATGAACATTTAGCGGTCAGGAAGCTTTGTGCCCGGTGGATACCTCACGATTTGACCGAGGCCCAAAAAATCCGTCGTGTTGATTGGTGCCGTGAAATGGTTCAAAGATTTAACGGAGGTGACTCAAATGCTGTGTTTGACATACTTACGGGTGACGAAAGCTGGATTTACTGTTATGATCCAGAAACCAAAAGACAGTTCAGTGGGTGTTTCCTTCCGAGGAGTTGCCAACTAAAGTGAAGAGAGGTCGAAGCGTGGGAAAAAAGATGGTGGCCTCATTCTTCGGAAGGACCGGACATTACGCGACAATTGTTTTAGAGGATCTAAAAACAGTTACTGCAGAGTGGTATACTAACAATTGTTTGCCACTTGTCTTGGAAAAAGTTCGGGAGAAACGACTTCGCAGTAGGATCCTCCTCCACCACGACAACGCCTCGTCGCACACCGCCAGGCGAACGATCGACTATTTGGCGACATCAAACTTGGAATTACTAGGTCACTCGCCATATAGCCCCGCCCTCGCACCTTGCGATTTTTATTTATTCCCGAAAATAAAAGAAAAACTTCGATGAAAACGTTTTATGGACGCCGAGGAAGCAGTGGCTGCGTTTCAAAACGCCGTCGAAGAGACCCCTAAAGACGAGTGGGCAAAGTGCTTTTCTCAGTGGTTCCATCGGATGCAGAGATGTATTGACGTGAAAGGACACTATTTTGAAAAGATGTAATAAAAGGAATAACTTGCTAGTGTGCTCAGTTTTTGATTTTTTAAGAACTTTCAGTTTGACCCTCGTACTAGTGACATCAAGTAGTGGAACTTTGTCAATAATGGCCAAGCCAGGGCTGACAAAAGTTCAGGAACATTAAAACAATTATTCATATGCACGGTTCACATCACATCGATTTCATTTTTACACCAAAAATTACATTTATGTATGTTTCTTTGGCGCAAGGTTTTTTCTTGTAATTGCTTGTATTTCACAATGTATCCTTGTTGTGTGTGTCGTATGTTGGCTACTTGACTGTGTTCACATTTTGTCAAAATTTTTATACGGAACACTACATACACTAAAAAGTAACCGATATCGAAAACAACAACAAAATTGGTAATTAATTAAAGCAGTAATTAGCATTTAAAGTTTTCTAATGAGGAAAAGTGGGAGCGTGGTGGGGACGTCTTGCTATCTCTTTTGTACGCACGAAATCAAGTGGCAGTGACGTCACTCACCATTAAGTGCGTCCTTTTCTTGTTTCTTGACAGTTTTCTCTTCCACAGGATTTCAAAGGCTTATAACTTATTTATTATTGAACGGATACAAAAAAATATTTTTGTTTTCGAATTCACGGACTCAAATTTGTGATATGAAATATAAAAAAATTGAGTCAAGTAGTATACAGAGTTTGTATTGTATTGTATGTTCCTTAATATATTTGTATGTAAGTGAGAGTCAAAATTGAAAAAAATCCTACCTACCGATCATTGGATTTGTGGTTCCATGTACTCTTTTATAACTCACTGTAAACATTTAGCCATTTATTTCAATCAGCTTGTATATCTATGGAAATATATTTATTTTATACTTTTATTTGAAATTTGAAAAAAATAATAATAACTTCGACCCAATAAATTACTGACAACCCTGATGTGGTTGATATGTGGATGTAATCGACCGGATCGTGAACAGTAGTGACGTCTAGTGTTCAGGTGTCTGAATTACTTCATAATTTGTAAATAACGTAGTACTTCTACTTTCCGTAAGATGGATATCATTATAGGTGGAGCCACGGCCGATAGTACACTATTCAATTCATTATAAAATATTTTAGTCATTCCATCAACATCTGTAACTCCAGAAAACTTTTGAGGCCAATCAATAATTTTTAACTCTTTTTTGATTTTGTATTTGATTGTGTGTAGTAATCTGCGCGGTAGAAATTCAGACGTGGTTGAGTACGTTTAGGCAAAACGGATACATTAAGGTCAAGAGATACAGACAGTGGTGGGTGATGAGGGACAACATTACTTTTCGGATTCGTTGACCTCTCAAGCTTCGCATTAACAATATTTGTAATTACCAGGTCTAATGTTCTGTCATTTGCATTTCTTATATAGTTTAATTGATTTAAGTTGTTATAGTTGAGAAAGTCAACAAGTGTATAACCTAGCGAGTTACCATAATTATGAGGGGTAGTTACATTTGAGCTTTCATTAAGGGTCAAAGAAATAAACTTGAGGTTAAAATCACCAACAATCAGAACATCATCCAGTGATTGCATGACAGAAACTGCATTGTTACAGAAAGTTTCCAATATGGTCTGCTTAGGATATGGCAGATAAAAACAACAGATACCCAGTCTCCCAAACGCGGACTCGCAAAGAACCGAAACACCTTTTGACTGCTATGAGCACACCGCCTCCTCCATCAAAAGGATACCTGTCTCTTCTATAGATTATGTAGCGTTGATCAATGTATTCGGAATCTAAAATTTCTGGTTTAAGCCATGTTTCTGTGAATATAATTATATCATAGTTGTTCTTGAGAATTTCCAATCTTACTTTATCAGTCGTTGTCCGCATTCCTTGAAGATTTTGATAGTAAATATTGAATTTTGACGCTTATGACCAATAAGCATTTGCATTATCCTATTAGTTTATAAGCTTTAAACTCTCATGACTTCGAATTTGTACAGCTTGGCTTGTTTCATCCTTTCTAACGTATATATATACGTCCATCTCGAACCCAAACAAATTTGTACTTTAATTGTTTAGCTTTAATTCTTGTGCATGCATGCAGTTGTTTGTTAGATGGGCTAAGATGCTCGGATACATATACAGGGACCCTAGCTCCACCGCACCCCAGATGTTGAGATGCCAGCTTCTAATCTAATGTATAATCTACAGTTTTGGCCAGTTGTGCCATAACAGTAAATAGGTTTTCGCTTGAGTGTTCCGGGATACCATTTATTTTCACATTGTTTGCCCTCATATATTGTTCGATTTCACCAATCCTATTTGTAAGTTCTCTGACTGTCGACTGAAGGGCCTGTCTGCTTTCCTGTAGTTGATCAATTGTGTCCACTTTTTTATCAAGACTAGCCTTAAGTTGTTCGTATTGTGTGTTAAAGAAGGAGAGCGAGCTTTCTATGGAACTTACTTTGTCATGGAGACATTTAAATTCGTTGGAAACCACCTCTTTTATGGTATCTTTTAGTGTAGATTTCAATGCCTTGCACATTTCTTCCTGAATAATTGCGCGAATATTGTCATCAGACACGTACCTCGGTGTCGGTAGATCGTCGAAAGACATTCGGCGCATGACTTTGCCCGTGTTTCGCAGTGTGACATTATCTACTACTTATCTATGTATATACGATGTACCTAATTGTTATCGCATATTGCGATGAAAGTTTCGAGGCATTTTATTGCCTCGGGTTATAGAATAATTAAAAATGTATGAAGTATTAAAGCTCCATTCAAATTGACGCAAATCCCGCGCGGGACGCCCAAAGTCATAAGGAATATGTATACGTATGCCTTAAACAGGCCAGTTAACTTTGGCACACGCCTACCATGTCACTTCTACCTTATCTTATTTCTATGGGCGTTCTGCGCGGGATTCGCGTCAGTTTGAATGGAGCTTGAATAGATTAAAGCTCTATTCAAACTGACGCGGATGCCGCGCGACTGGCGGGTCGCCTACAGAAATAAGAATCGGTAGAAGTGCCGTAACGTGTTCCAAAGTTAACCGGCCTGCTAATGGCACTTCTATCGGTTTGAATGGACCTTAAAGCGACTTGTATTTTGAAGATCGGGCGTATCGGCGCGCTGGCAGCCGCTGTGGGCCGTGCCGACGGCCGGCGTGTTCTCGTTGGACGGCGACGCGCCGCTGCTGGCGGAGGAGCTGGATTTCGCCTTCCGCGTGTGGCGCCACTTCCCCGACCGCCTCGTGGGCTACCCCGCGCGCACGCACTACTGGGACGAGGCCAAGGTGACACTGCTACTGTAACGTGAGACACTCGCCTTCCGCGTGTGGCACCACTTCCCCGACCGCCTCGTATTTTATTATTTATTATCTATCCCTTATTCAAAGTAGTTGCCTCACTTTTGAGAGCATCAGCATAATTCAAATTGGATTCTTGTAACGGCAATCTCTTTAATGATGCATTTTCCTTAATATTAATGGTGGTTATGTCAGGGCACGTGGGGCTACAGCAGTAAGTGGGGCGGCGCGTACTCGATGGTGCTGGCGGGCGCGGCCGTGGTGCACCGCGCGACGCTGGCGCAGTTCGAGCAGCTAGCGCCCGCGCTGCGGCTGGCCGTGCGTCGCGCCGGCAACTGCGAGGACATCCTGCTCAACTGCCTGGCCGCGCACCTCACGCGCCGTCCTCCGCTCAAGCTGGCGCAGCGTCGCCGCTACAAGCACGTGCGCTACAGGTAACAACCGCGAGGACATCCTGCTCAACTGCCTGGCCGCGCACCTCACGCGCCGTCCTCCGCTCAAGCTGGCGCAGCGTCGCCGCTACAAGCACGTGCGCTACAGGTAACAACCGCGAGGACATCCTGCTCAACTGCCTGGCCGCGCACCTCACGCGCCGCCCCGCTCAATCTTTAATCTTCCTCTTCTTTATCCTAGCACTTTCCTGGTTGCAACCTTAACGGTTTGCTTCGGAGCCCAGGGCTATTACATCTCCACTTCGCCCGGTCTTCAGCATCTTGACAGAGAGTCCATTCGCACATATATCCTGCTTTACGACGTCAAGTCAACTCTTTTTTTGCGCGCCCCTTTTACCAAACCCCGTAGGAGACGGCATGGCCAAACACTTGTTCCTAACGTATGTTGCCGATTTCTTTAAGACGTGACCATACCATCGCAGGCTGAAACTTTACATGTAGGCAACCTTGAATGCGAGAGTTTCTTATAGTGTCTAGTACCACACTGAACATGTAGGGACTGAGGACAGACAG
Organism: Euzophera pinguis; assembly: GCA_947363495.1. Lineage (NCBI taxonomy): Eukaryota > Metazoa > Arthropoda > Insecta > Lepidoptera > Pyralidae > Euzophera > Euzophera pinguis. The sequence continues at coordinate 9,748,429 of OX376155.1, forward strand.
GATCTCAATCTTTAATGTTGCGCAACTATTTCTCTATTAAAGTTAGATGTGTGTGATATTGGCAACGTTTTGAATTGGTCCAGATCGTCTTGGAGCGACCCGGAGCACTTCGTGCAGCGGCAGTCGTGTCTGAACACGTTCGCGGCCGCGTGGGGCTACATGCCGCTGCTGCGCTCCGTGCTGCGCCTCGACCCCGTGCTCTTCAAGGATCCCGTTTCCACGCTCAGGAAGAAATACAGAAAGATGGAGCTAGTCACGTCTTAACTGCGACTCTACATGTAAAAACAATTTACAAGTACATCGGACGCGTAGTCCGACCGACGTGACAGAAATTCACATATCATGACTACTTTCTATTATGAAAGATGATATTATGTAGTATTAAATTTATGTGAGTGATCTATCCGATGTAGACACAGGCTAAATGTTATCTTTACAGCTTATACAACTTCAAATAACTTAGACTTTGAACGGAGTAATGTGTATAAGATGTAGTTAATAGGATGATTTTTTGTATGAGAAATCGAAATTTGAAAGTAGTGGTCTAGTATCACATACTGTAAAAAATTGGCTGTAAAATACAGACTAGAAGACATGCACATTTGCCTATAGGCTGTTCAAATTGTATAGTTAAGCTTCGAAGCCGAAGATATAACTGTAGTACTAATCGATTGCAGAATTAAAGTTGTCAAATATTTAAGTAGAATAATAATTTTAAGGCAGGAGAAAAGAGCTCAATAGCCCAGCGCGGTATGTGTCTGTAATGATTGCACTTGTCAAGCGACCGCAAAACGCGGCCGTATTGGGTAGGTCGTATTTTCTACCTGGAGCTCCTCCGTCGCTGCGTCGTTCAGAAGACACTATAAGCCGTTGGTTCCGGCTGCTATCGATAGATGGCAGTCGTCGAGCTGTGTCCTCAGGTGAGACTGAAAAATCTGACATTATTGGCTATTTGACACATTGGCTCATGTTGGTCTGATATCCCTGCGCTCCATTGTAATAACCATTAGTACCGCCAAATCTAGGACCATGATTAAAAGCGTGCCCTAGCTGTAGCCGTAACTGGAAAACACACTTGGACAAAGAATAATTTTACATCCCGAAAGATGGGCATACGTTGCTACGAATTGGATTCCGGAAGGGCGAAGGAAAAGGGGCAGACCCAGAAAGAGATGGGCAGACTACCTAAGAGAGTTTGACAAACAGTGGAAAGTAACATCAATTAATAGAGAGGTATGGAAACAGAGAGGGGAGGCTTTGGCCCAGCAGTAGGACCTAAATAGCTAAAAAAAGGACAGAACCTCTTCATCCTAGCGATTTTGCGATAGCACTGTGAAATTTGGGTTGGTAATTAAAGTCATCTCTAAACCAACTTTCTCTGTAAATATATACTTAGGTACGTAATATTAAACTTTTGTTTTATTTATGTACTTATACAAAAATAAGAATAAAAATTGTTTTGTTACAAAGTTTTGTTATTGATCCACATAAAAATATCGTAGAAGGTTATGGTTATTTTCACATATAAGGAGCCTGATGGATAATGGATATTTGTTAGGTACGAGTTTATTAAAAAAAATAATGTTAAGAAGAACAGGCAACAGCGGCAGTCAGATGCGCGCGCGTCATGTCTGCGGTCAGGTTACCTGCCGGCAACTTCGGGCGTTATTGTGCAACGTTGCCGACATTGTAGAGCGTCACATTTTGCGTTAGATATTCAAATCGCCAAATGCAAAGAGAATTGCCGACCCTTAAACAATTTAGTAAGCAAATAGGCATACAGCCTTCCTGAAAATAAGAATATAATATATTTATTTAATCAAAGTATGAACCATTATTATCTATGCACTTTTGCCATCTCATAGGTTCATTGATCCCTTTACTAAAAAAACCATACGGACGGAAATAAATAAAATCTTTGAAGGCGGTTTCAAGAAGTTATCCAAATTTCGAATAAAATGGTAATCTGTTAGAGCAAGGTCCGGGGAGTACGGTGGGTGTCTTAGACATTCCAATTGAAGCTCTTCTAATTTGGTTGTCGTCTGTTGTGCAGTGTGTGGTCTAGCGTTGTCGTGAAGCAGCAGTGGCGTAGAGCGATTTACCAGCCTCTGTTGTTTAGCAGCTAGCTTATCCATCATGGTTTGCAATTGCTGACAATAGACGTCTGCCGTAATTGTCTGGCCAGATTTGAGAAAATTGTAATGTACGACACCAAACGCTTACAAGTAACTTTGTTGGGTCAATTTTCGCTTGGGGCAGGATTTGGCTGGCTTAATAACAATCGCACTCAATTGTTATCTACGTCGAGAGACGTTACTGTCCGCGAAAGTGTTAACATACTGTACTGTGTAATAATAAATCAAATGAAAGTGTTTTTGCAATTTTAGGATTCTATATTAGAATTATAAAATAAAGTAGACAAAAATTAACCATTTCCCCTACCTTATCTCCGAAACTATCGATTCCAGAATTTCGATTCATAAATTACAGGAAAACCTATGAGATAATTTTAAATTTGTTTAGGAGGTCCAAATGGAGAAAAATAAAAAATAGTACAGAACCCTCTCCACGCGAGCCGACTCACACTTGGCCAGTTTTATTTTAATTTCATTTTAAAGGATTTTCTGAGCTACTTTTTATAATAAGTAACAAGACCACAGCAATTAATAATTTTCCCATTGGTCGGGCACCAGTCAAGTAGCTGGCAACACCATAATCGACGCTAGTGTGCGTCTTTGCGCATTGTTTTACACACACTTTCCTATTAAGTGGCCGCATTCAGGAAACTGATTTTCCTTCACAGCGCGGTATCTAGTCGTAGCGCCGCGGATGATGTGATGCCCGGAACATTATTCTAAAAGTGAAAGCATTTTTTGAAGAAGCTCGGCAGCAGGCCCCAATTATTCTATATAATCAAATATACAAACGGATTTCAGCCGCTACAGGTAAATGTTGCAGTTTTAATGACTAAAATACCCAATTAACATTATTCATCATATTACTTAATTATTATTTTTTTGTTTAACTGTGATAAAATTCGTTTATACGTTCTTATGATTATTCAAACGATCCAGTTAACCTATTGATTTATTAGTTGCAAATATACTTGTTCTATTAAATGGTTAATTTTTATTTTAGGTGTAAGTCAAGGGCTGATATCTAAAATTGTCAAGGAGGGACGCGAAGCAGAAGAAGCTGATACCAGTATTCGCACGCCAGGCAAGGAGAGGAATCGAAAAAGTGGATTTGTTCATGTAGATGATTTTGACATGGGAATTATCAGGCGTAAAATCCATGAATTTTAAACTGTAAAAAGGAGGTGCCAACTATTAAAAAGCTCTTTGAAATTTTAAAAACAGAAATTAATTATACGGGACAACGAGAAACTCTTAGAAAGCTTCTTCACAAGATGGGGTTCCGTTTAAAAAAAAAACTCATTTAAACCGAAAAATTCTCATGGAGCGTAACGGAAGTTTCGGCCTGTAGGGCAAAATACTTGCAGGTAATAGATAAAAATAATAAGTCACCCAACCCTCGCCCTCTCATTTATTTAGATGAGATTTATATTTATTCGTCTCATACAGTAGGCAAATGTTGGCAAGAAGAGGGTGTAGATGGAGTATTAGAGCCTGCTTCTAAAGGGCAAAGGTATATAATTGTTCATGCTGGTGGGGCTACAGGATTTGTAAATAATGCTCTGTTAGTATTTAAGTCAAATACAAAGAGCGGAGACTATCATGACGATATGAATAGCACCAATTTTAAAAAGTGGATTCTTGAAAAACTTGTGCCTAACCTACAGGAGCCATCCATCATCATTATGGATAATGCACCCTATCACCGTGTCTGCGTGAATAAAGCTCCAAATACAAATACATTAAAAAGAGATATGCAGTTATGGCTAACACAAAATAATATTGAATATGGAGAGGATAACGAAACCTCAGCTCGAAATAATTAAAAGAAATAAGCCGAAACCAATATATGAAATTGAAAAGATTTTAGAAGATAATGGACACAGGTGTTTATATTTGCCACCGTACCATTGCGATCTAAATCCGATCGAATTGATATGGAGCACTATGAAGAGGAATGTGGCGAATGTAAATATTAACCACAAAAATGAAGAGATTCCCCGACTTGTTAAGAAAGCTTTTGAAGCTATTTCAGTAAATGAGTGGTCGCAACATTGTAAACATGTTCGTAAATTAGAAGAAGAGTATATGAAAGAGGATGCATATTTGGATGAACCTTTTATGATAAATGTGGAAAGTGATTCTGAAACAGATAGTGATGACGGTGACATGGCAATGCATGAAATCATGACAATTATTGTAAACCTGGTTTTCAATAAATTTTTAAAATACAATATGTGTTTCTTTTTCCTACTCCTTACATTATCTTTCTTCAAGTGAGAACTTATTAGTTTAAATTTGCACTAATTAGCTACATTTCTGTACTACACTAATGATTCCATATAATCCAGCAATCATGAAGAAATATGAATTTCAATTATATTCATCAAATTGATATGTGTTTTTAATTACATTCATCATTATATGATTGTTATGAGTTATGTAAATTGAGCTTGGTTCCCACTGGGATTGGTGACCACAAGTGGCAAAGAAAATCTCGAGCTACTCCGTGCTTAGGAAGGCACGTTAAGCCGTTGGTCCCAACTGCCATCATTAGATGACAGTCGTCGAGCCACCAGTGTTGGCCACTTGCACACACGAAAAGCAAGCATCTGATTTGTTCTCCAATAGCATTCTCAGTGGTAACACTTCAGAGCCAGGGGTGACCAACCCAAACGGTAGACCAGAACCAATCTTAGGATAGGTTTAGAAATGGTAGCAAAGAATACAGATGGTACGTCTAATTTTATATTACTTGACCAAAATTTCCCAATCTTTGTACTTTCCAAATTAAAATAGCAACATTGAAACAACAGTGACGACACCCTTCAGTTCACAGTAAAGTTGGTGGGTCTGTAAGGACTTCTGGACTGTACTCATTATATTTATTGCTGCTAGTCTGCTACCGTGATAATTTCTGCTCATCAATATTTAATTAATGTTATACCGCCACTAAAATAATCGTCGCCTGTACACTTCCTGCATTTATACATTTGTTTTTGTTAGGCATTTTAGCACAGCAGGCCAATCGCGATAATTGCAAATGACGTTAACGTATTTACCAAAACTAAACCACGACCGCGAGGGATATTTTTGAGTATGCAAAATCGGCGAGTCGATTGAAAATCGTTCTACTCGTCGAATGTGAAGAATCAAAATCATTCGAAATCGAACTGAAATTTACAACGCAATTGCCCTCCAATTATAGTCATAATCTTAGATTGTTTATGTTTATTCTCCTAGCACAATTAGAAAAATTAAAATAGCTTAGCTCACTGCTTACTAAGCTACCTACAGAAGTTATCAATACATTGGTTTACAGATTGACAACATACGTTTTGTTTATTTATGACTAGCAGCCCGTTCCGACTTCGTCTAGGCCTACAGCCTTCTTCGATAAATAGGCTATCCAACACCGAAAGAATTTTTCAAATTGGACCAGTAGTTCCTGAGATTGGCGCGTTTAAACAAACAAACTCTTCAGCTTTATAATATTAATAATATAGTATTTATTAGTCATAGATTAATAATTGGTCGTAGCGCTGCGGAGGCCAATTATTAATCTAAGGTATTAGTATAAATAAAGATGTAGATCAAAAAATATAAAAGAAGGCAGCTACGTTGCGGCTACTTGTTTACCAAAAGTACCTGAGTGGTTTATCAAGATATAGGTAGATAGAGAGATGAATTTATAGTTTGTTTAGTTCGAATGCTTTTTTGTGTTTTTATTCGAATTAAACAAACTTAAGTTGTGTTAGATTTGATAAATAAGTATATATCTACTTAACCTACATACATAATATTAAATTAAAAATATATAAGAAAAAAAATCCATCAAGGTCATAATATCTTTGTGGTAAACAGGTTTTACTTATTTCTAAACTAGCTTTTTCCCGCAGCTCCGCCTGCGTCAAAAAGCTAATGTTTGACCCCGAGTCTTCAACTATATTCATACCAAATTTCATCAAAATCCGTTCAGCGGTTTGGCTGTGAAAGCGTAACAGACAGACAGACTTTCGCATTTATAATATTAAGTATGGAATTATGGATTACACTAATCACTAATTAATAAAACATCTACATAATGAACAAGTTCGTCGAACTGCATTGGATTGGTAGCCACAAGCACTAGCTAATGTTGCATAAGTGGAACGCAGGCTGACATAACGAAGACTTCGCAATCGGCACCACACCGGCCTTGGCCCGCTTGGTGCGGTGGGTCGCCAGTTCGCCACACGCCGATAAGCTTACGGAGTTTATACGCAGTGTCAACTGCAACTTCGCGCGATCAGCACCCGTGGTGCTAGTTCTGACACTTGTGCATTAGGTACTTGATTATTAATTTATATCAAAGTGACATTCGTTTTTTTTAAATTAGAGTTACTTACCTAAGTAGGTAGGTCTAGGTAGTAAAATAAAAAATGCTATTGTACAGTGATAGCTCCGTGGTTCGTATTAGTTATAAGTGGAATTGGTGGAAAACTAAGTGATTTTTCTTGTGTATGTAACTAGGCCCTATTTTTGAATGTCTATTTTGTTTTACATATTATGTCGAACAAAAATCCTTCGTTAACGAACGAAAATTATTTGACTCTCCGATTTAGCATGAGTCACACTTTTCAAAAATAGGGCTCCAGGAAAAGAAGATTAACCTTATTAACCTAAGTATTAATTAGGTAACCGCCTTAGCATAGTAGCGTTCCGATTTGAAAATCGTGGGAAAATCATAAACCAGGGTTAGTTAAGTAAGTAGGCTCAGCCTTGTTGGACAGGGAAGTTGCAGCATGTTTGTATGGGAGACATTAGCAGTGCAATGATGACGATGCGAGTAACGCACAGGAGTGATGTGTTTGTAAACATAGGTTCTCACGCAGGGCCATTTCCCTGTCCAAGAGCAACAGAAATCGTCGTGTGTCGGTACGTTTACACCAAATACGCTCAATGGTTTACACATGTATGGCTTTGTTATAAATAAAAGTAAAATGCGTGAATGTCGAAATCTGAGTAGGTAGATAATTATTTTAAACATTTTCTCGTTTTATAATTACTTTACATACAATACTACTGATCGGTGAAGGTAACTAAATTATACATATGCATAAAAGTAATGTCCATGACACAAGGTCATAAGAGTATAAGAAGTGTTTAGTTAAATCCATGAGTTATTTATTATATTCAAAGAACAGCCTGCATGTGTGTACCTACCTAGTATACATTATTTCGTCAAAAGGGGTTTTGTTTTGTAATCTATCGACTGTACTCCCCTGGTGTCAGAGTTGTTCGAAACCAAGAACCTCTCCTCGTAGTTCCTCTAAAGTACAGAAGTGCTATTTTTGAGAAGTATGACCCACGCAAAATCGGTGAGTCGAATGATTTTCATTCGACATATGAGTCATATATTTCAAAAATAGGGGTTAATCATCTATCATATTTTTTTATAATATTGTAGTATTTTTTTTTATTTACCTTTACTGTAATTTGTCTAGAAATTATTACAGTTAACTGTGAAATATATGTTTCTGAGATCGACTTTTTAAGTAGCTTAAATATAAAGTTAAAAATTAATACAGCTACTTACTTTAATTCCAGTTACCTGCACATTAAAGTTCCTAGTACCTATCTGCACCAGTAGAAAACACTGCCTGTTCATGATATAACGCCGAAGTTTTTGTGGAATGAGAAACGTTATATCACATATATCGTGTAACACGCCTGCATCAGCAAATGTGCGGAAGGCAATGTACAGAAACCTTGAGACCCTTTCCTAGACTAGACACCTCGTCTGCGTGAAAGGTAAGATAAAAATAGCACTCGGAGAGGAATTAAAACGTTCAAGAGTTTTCTCTTCGTTTGATGCATCGCTTTAGATACCATATGCTAACTAATATTATTAAAGGCAAAAATAAGTTTTGTTATATCAAGAAGAAATTCAGTAGAATCTACTGGCTCCATCATAGCGTGGCAGATGTAACAGAGTAAATAGGCGCTCTCGTAGCTCAGGCGTCACCTATTGAGACGTGGTCGGATCACTTATGTTTATGGACAAAGAAGTTTAGTGATTTTTTTGTTACTTTGTGTCTGATTATGATCATGTCTTAAATACGCTTCTCGTCGTCTTACACATTACATGAGGACCATGCCAGTATTTCTTTATTTATCCCGGAAAATGTATCTTCTATTCCAAGTGTTCCAGTGGGATTTATTGTAACGAATAATACTTTTATAAAAGCGAAGAACGAGCTAATAAATACAAAGATATGGAAATATTTCAATAGATATATTAGGTTGGGGAAAAAGTCTTTTCGCATATAGTATGTATGAACTTGTAATAAAATGTCTTTGGCTATACTATTTGTATCTGGCTGGTTTTGGTATCATTAAAAGTTTAAATTTTAAAGAAGATAATTCCAAATTCAAGTTAGGAAAATGTGTGATTTTCATTAGTTTTTCTTACTGTTAAGATGAGTGAATATAATGAAGAAATTCGATACATTTTAAAATTTTATCACAAAAAAGGTAAAAATGCAGCGCAAGCCGCGAAAAAAAATGTGTGATGATGGACCTAGTGCAGTGTCTGAGAATAGCACAAATTTGGTTTAAGCATTTTCAATCCGGAAATTTTATGTCAAAGATGCACGTCGCTCTGGTCGCCCTATTACGGATAGAATAGATGCTATTTTTGAAAAAGTGGAGCAAGATCGGCATATCAGTAGTTACGACGTAGCACTGAGAACTGGGAATTGACCACAAAATAGTTTTGGCTCATTTGAAAAAAAACTGGGTACACAAAAAGCTCGATTATTAGGTACCTCAAGCAAGCCGGCCGCTTTCTTTCAACTTCTTCTAAAGCAAGAAGTTAAAAGAAAGCGGCCGGAATTAATCATCAGAAAGGGTGTGGTTTTTCATCATGATAACGCTAGACCTCGAACATCTTTAGCCACTCAGCAAAAATTAAGGGAGTTTGGCCGGGAGGTGTTAATGCATCCGCCGTATAGTCCTGACCATCAGATTTCCACCTGTTTCGGTCTCTTCAGAATTCTTTAGGCAGTGTCAGGTTAACATCACGAGAGGACTGCCAAAACCACTTGTCGCGGTATTTTGATCAGAAGCCTCAAAATTTCGATAGCAATGAGATCATGTCCCTGCCTACAAGATGGCAAAAAGTAATCGAACAAAATGGCACCTACATACTTTAGTTAAATGTAAATAAACTATATTAAAAAATGTTTTGAATTTTCTTAAAAAATGCGAAGAAACTTTTTCCCCAACCTATTATTAACGATATTCAAAAAAAATAGGCGGCTCCTATGAGCGAAGGCCACACCCTTCTTTTGTTTCGCTTAGTCCTTCGAATAGGTGATAGAGTAATGAAGTAATTTCATAAAATTTCCTGTTCTATTGCCGTGTTATAATTACATTTATTTATAATTATATAATCAATTAATTAAAACCATAAAATCTTGTTATCATCATTTCCATGGCATTTATAAATGAATACTAATTAATATAAGTAATGATAGTTTAGCGCATATACCAACAGTAAACAAGTGTACTGCAGCAAAGAGCACACGGGCGAGCGATGGCTCTCAGCAGGCATGGCTTCATCATATCCAGCTTTATGATCATAGCGATCGTAGCTCCACACTTTACAGCTGAACCAGTAAGTACCATTATTTTTAACCCAAACCATTATTTATTCTGCAAGCATGTAATTTTCAATAATAGTACTACTAGTAAGTAAGTACTACTATCTATTCTGTCCCCAAACACAGTATGCACGTTCTATGTTTCACGTACTCTTCTTAGACATTGAACAAATTGGAAGATGCACAAAATGTCACCCACCCTGTCTGTAGCCTATTAGTTTCTTTTTGAAGCACCTACTAGATTACACAAGAATTGCCTACTTAACCTGACCGAGGCTAAATTAAACTAACCTGCATGTAGTCGATTGAATAAATAGAATATAGTGTTCTATTTTATGAAGACAAAATTATATATTGCCTACAATATAGGTTTACTATCTACATCAAATTTTAATACGGTTTTATTCTCGTCTAGAAATAACACACAACATTTAAACACCTATATTTACATTTTATTTTTTCTACAAGAACTTGTATTTAAAATACACCCTGGCAATCATGAAAATCAAAAAAGTTTCAGTTTTGGACACAAAGCGGCGCAAACAAGTGTTGGATGACTCTAGATAGAGTATTCTTTAATCTGTGGATCTACCCAGTGTTGGCCATTTTATTTAACCTATATTGTCCCACTAAGCAAAGGTCTCCCATTAAATTATTTAATTTATGATTATCAATCTGATTAACGATTAAAATTAATGGTTAAAAAATTAACTGAAAACTTTTGAATACGATCAATTTTAATCTTAATTATTTTAGAATCGACACGCAAAGAAGAAGCGTGTAGTGTAGTATATCCTCTACACTATTAGGTCGGGGGAAAAGTTTCTTCGCATTTTTCAAGAAAATTCTAAAAATTTTTTTATGTAGTTTATTTACATTTCGCTAAAGTATGTAGGTGACATTTTGTTCGATTACTTTTTGCCATCTTGTAGGCAGGGACATGATCCCATTGCTATAGAAATTTTGAGGCTCCTGATCAAAATACCGCGACAAGTAGTTTTGGCAGTCCTCTCGTAATGTTAACCTGACACTGCCTTAAGAATTCTGAAGTGACCGAAACAGGTGGAAAACTGAAGGTGCAAGGTCAGGACTATACGGCGGATGAATTAACACCTCCCAGCCAAACTCCCTTAATTTTTGCTGAGTGGCTAAAGATGTGTGAGGTCTAGCGTTATCATAATGAAAAACCACACCCTTTCTGTTGATTAATTCCGGCCGCTTTCTTTCAACTTCTTGCCTTAATCTCATCAGTTGTTCGCAGTATAGTTCAGAATCGATGGTCCTGCCTGGTGGTAACAGCTCATAATGAATAATGCCCTTCCAATCCCACCACACACACAGCATCACCTTCTTGCGAGTTGACCCGGGTTTCGCCAGTCTGTGAAGCCTGACCGGCCTTTAACCACGACCTTTTTCGCATGTGCGAGGTACCCAAATATGGACTTTTTTGTGTATCCAGTTTTTTTCAAATGCGCCAAAATTGTTTTGTGGTCAATTCCCAGTTCTTCAGCTACGTCGTAACTACTGATATGCCGTTCTTGCTCCACTTTTTCAAAAATGGCATCCATTTTATCCGTAATACCCACAGCGACGTGCATCTTTGACATCAAAATTTTCGGATTGAAACGCTTAAACTAAATTTGTGCTACTTTCACAGACACTGCACTAGGTCCATAAACATCGCAAATTTTTTTCGCGGCTTGTGTTGCATTTTATCTTTTTTGTAGAATTTTTTTAAAATGTATCGAAGTTCATCATTAGATTCACTCATCTTGACAGTAAGAAAAACAAATGAAAATCACACATTTTCATAATTTGAATTTGAAATTATCTTCTTTAAAATTTAAACTTTTAATGATACCAAAACCAGCCAGATACAAATATATTAGTATATCCAAAGAGCAAGTTCATACATACTTTAAGCGAAAAGACTTTTTCTCCAACCTAATATTTTCCTATTTACCTTATGATGGTCTGGATGGATAGCCTGAATCTTATGTTACGAGTATGTTTGTTGTAGTGTGGAATGAAGAGTTAATAAAATAAATAAATATTTTAATGTTACCTACTACTACTAGTAATATTAATAGACATCATCACTAGCTTTATAAAATTATTAATATGATTTTCAATCTATTTAATCGTTGTTTCAGCCTACAGCAGAAAAGTCTATAAATAAAGACCGAGCAAATAGACAAGCGGCTATAAAGGCAGGAAAACTTGTGCCGACAACACCGAAATGGGGATTTTTTGGGACCGTGTTTCACCTAATTTTAGAAGTAAGTATCTATATCGCCTATATACGTATAGTCTTTTGAATAAATCCAAAAATAAATGTGTAATATGCCAAAACAATCACTGCTTCATCACAGATTAACAGCACGCAGTAACTACAAAATCAATCAATTTTGGTTTCAGCAAATCAACGATACTAAGAGTGCCTACAATCAGATATCTGATTTAGTAAATAATCAGTTCTCCGATGACAATGTAAGTATTCTTCTGCTTCTAATTATCTAATATTATATTAATAATAAAAAGTTTCTTCGCATTTTTTAAGGAAATTCAAAACATTTGTTTATAGTTTATTTACATTTAACTAAAGTATGTAGGTGCCATTTTGTTCGATTACTTTTTGCCATCTTGTAGGCAGGAACATGATCCCATTGCTATAGAAATTTTGAGGCTTCGGTTCAAAATACCGCGGCAAGTGGTTTTGGCAGTCCTCTCGTGATGTTAACCTGACACTGCCTAAACAATTCCGAAGAGACTGAAACAGGTGGAAATCTGAAGGTGCAAGGTCAGGACTATACGGTGGATGCATTAACACCTCCCAGCCGAACTCGATTAATTTTTGCTGAGTGGCTAAAGATGTGTGAGGTCTAGCGTTATCATGATGAAAAATCACACCCTTTCTGTTGATTAATTCCGGCCGCTTTCTTTCAACTTCTTGCTTTTATCTCATTAGTTTTTCGCAGTAGAGTTCAGAATGGATGGTCCTGCCTGGTGGTAACAGCTCGTAGTGAATAATGCCCTTCCAATCCCACCACACACACAGCATCACCTTGTTGCGAGTTAACCCGGGTTTCGCCACAGTCTGTGAAGCCTGACCGGCCTTTGACCACGACCTTTTTCGCACTTTCTTGTCGTACGTGATCCACTTTTCATCAGCTTCTTCAAAAATGGTTCGGTTTCATTACGTCAAAATAAAGAATCACAAATGTGTACACGGTTCATTAGGTTTCTTTCAGTGAGCTCGTGAGGTACCCAAATATCGAGCTTTTTTGTGTACCCCGTTTACCAAGCCTTGATCGAAAAGAAATTAACGTCCTCGTTACTTTAAAGGCTGCGCTTCGGCCGAAAAATGTCTTGCTAGAATTATTGAATCTTTAATATTTGACAACTCGAGAGTGCTGTTACAATTTTATTTAATACTAGCTGTTTCCCGCAACTCCGCCTGCGTTAAAAAGTAGCCTATGTTTTACCCTGGGTCTTCAACTATATCCATACCAAATTTCATTTAGTATGGCAGACAGACAGACAGACTTTTGCATTTATAATATTAGTATGGATTTTTTGCAGGCAGTTACTAAGGCACCCAGTTCCAACAATGACACCACCCCAGCGCCTAAAATTTCTAGAGCAGAGTTTTTAAAGATCCTAGAACGTAACCTGATTGGTCTGGCTCGTCTTCGGAACCTTGAAAATCGTATAGCAAAACAGGTAAGAAGCTTTCATTTAATACATAGGCAGGCATTTTCTCGCCTACCGTTAAAAGTTAAACTACTTGTTTGATATAAGTAGCTGAGAATTAAGTAATCTTCGCCACACCACGTTTTTATACTAACTGTTACTAGGGAGGAAATATACCAACAAACATAATAATAATAATCACGGTTTTATGGCGTTTATTACTTAAATGTTTTCACCTAAAGTATCAACACTTTACAAGGTTTATGTTCGCAGTTAAGTTAGGTGTAAAAATATATAGGTATGTAACAATCGCAAAAAAATTAGATAGCATTATTCCGATTTATATTATTTTTTAATTCTATAACTCAACACTCATTTTGATTTATTTTTCCAGGACACAATGGAGAATCTACGACGTTATAAAGATGAAATATTTGGCAGAAAAAAAACAAATAGGAGAAAATAAAGAAAAAGTGTACATTTAGTTTTACCATAAGTAAGTAGTAGGTGATTTAGTAAAATGTTTGTTGTTGAGATTTTGAGAGAGAAACGATTTCTGCCTTTCAACGTTATGATCAAAGATGAAAATTAGATGAATTGTATGTATGTACTTAGTTATTTAAGTCATATTAAAACTTTCATTACATATCTTCTTTCGTTTAAATCGCAGTATGTTATTTTATGTTACCTATACACCGTGAAATTTAAGTCGTTTTAGACCCATCGTCCAGTGCCTCCATTCATGCAACTGAACAACTTTCCCCAAGATACATGGGTCGAAATATGGAGTAAATTTTTGGACCTCCCATACAAAATGTCTCATCACGTAACGTAACTTACTATGGGAAGTCCAAATTTGTATTTCATGTTTCGAGCTATGTTCCTCGGGGAAATTTGTTAAATTCCCCCAAATTAAAAAAAAAATAGCTGAGCATTTAAATTATCCTATTAAGAAAGTTTTTAATGCAATTGATCATTATAAAACACATGGAACTGTTAAAAATGGTCTTAGTAAGACTCGGCCAAGAAAAACCTCTCCCAAAAGAAGATACGCTAATCGTTCGTGTTGCTAAAAAAGACCCATTTAATGGCTCCAACCAAATTAAAAATGAAGTTTTTTCGCCTGATGACCCGAGAAACGTCTCGTCAAGACATCAGTCTCATCGTATCAACGCCGAAGATTAGTGGAAGCTAAATTGTTTGGAAAAACCTCTTGAAATACACCGCTTCTTACTGAGCAACACCGAGAGAAGCGATTATTATACACTAAAAAATATGTTAATTGGACGGTACGCGAATGGAAAAAAGATTTATTTTCAATTGAAACAAAAAAAAAAAAAATGTATGGTAAATTCCGATGGAAAGCGCTATGTAAGACAACCGGTAAACAATGCTTTTAATTATAAATACACAAGGGAGTATAGTCAAGCACGGTGGCGGTAACATTAAAGTTTGGGGGTGTTTTTCCGGATGTAGAGTTGGACCCGTAGCTCGACCGCCTATGTGGTTTCCATAAAAAAGTTTATAGTTTATGTCGTCATCGGCCCTATTTTGCACCGCCTAAGCCAAGTTAGCAAAACAAAATGTTTTCATTTTTTGATTGCCAGTGGCTTTGAATATCGAATGAAAATCATATGAAAGTGACGTTTAATTCGTACCGCGTAAGCCCTGGCTTTCAAACAAGATGACGCCGAAGACATTTCTTATCGCTTTCAATCTGTCATCGAAAACTTGATGTGCCGGGATACTGCTTTCGACTCCATTCAGAATAAATATTATGTAATTTATATATTAAATACGTAGATTTTGTCCAATTATTCCATTTATTAAGATTTCCGACCATTTTAGTCTTATTGCTACTTGCTTTCATTAGTTTTTTCTCGATTTGTGAAATGTTGTGTAAGTTTCCGCTCGGCCCGCTGCATCCGAAATTCCGAATTAAAAAAAGTGATACACAGTGCTTTTCACAACCCTGACACGTCTTCAGATATATTTATACCAAATTTCATCAAAAGCCGTTCAGCAGTTTGGCCGTGAAAGTGTAAATAGACAGACTTTCACACTTAATACTATTAGTATGGATACTATGCAAAACGTAATTCATAAGTAATTTATTATATTATTAATAGGTTTATTATTGGCAATGTTACAGATCTTGGCTGCTTTGTTAATGTATGGAAATGGATCCTACCAAAAATGTGTAGACAATAATTTCAGCCTAGGCCTCTTGCAGACATCCATGTCCGATTGTCTTGCTGAGTTGACTAATGCATTAAATCAGTAGTTCCCAAACTTATTTTTCTCGTGGACCACTTTCAAAATTTTACTGGTTTCGGTGGACCCCCTGCTGCTACATTTCTACCACATTCTTAAAGTCGCCAAAAAATAAAAATTGTGTCACTTCTGAGTTCTGTCCCTATATTTCGATATGTAAAATAAAAACGAAAAATGGTACATTTTATATCACTTTATTTATTAAAAGAATAGAATTACAAGAAAAAAATATTAAGGTAATATAGGTTCAGGTCATAATTTTAATTAATGGGAAGGATGTATCTGATGGAGTGTCAGCAAACGATCAATGTTTGGCTTTATTTTTGTGAGCAATAACCGCAAATCCCCCCGCTCTGTGATGTTTAATTTGCTCCTTTTTTTTGTTAAGAGGTTTGTAACGGCACTAAAACTCCTTTCGACAAGATATGACGAGGGAAAAGCTATTAAAAATTTCCTTGCGATTTCCCACAGTCCAGGATATTTTTCGGGTATTTCTGCTTGCAGCCAAAATGTTGGGTAGCCTTTTCTAAATTTCACCTTCAGCTCCTCATTAGTGCTTAGCTCGAGCAGCTCCTCTTGTAATACAACATTGGCCACTTCCGTTTCATCAAATGGATTTATTATCCATGGTGGTATATCCATCGTCAGTATATCTTCAAACCTGGTTTTGAAGTCATCATGCAGGGCACTTAAATGTTGACTGTAGGTATGGATATCCTCATCAATACATTCTACCTGCGACAAGTTTGGAAATTGAGAGAATTCGCGCCGACTAATGTTTTGCTTCATAAATTTCAATTTCCCAAGAAAAGCCGAAATTATCCCCTTTGTTTTTATTAAATTCAGGCTGTCCCCTTGTAACTGCAAGTTAATATCATTAAATTTTTTAAACAAATCTGTCAAATACGCAATGTCTGCTTTGAATTTGATCAAGTTTTCTTTTAAATCTGGATCTCTACTTTCTAAGAACTCTAATATGGAATCGAAAACAGAGTAAAATCTCGTTAAGCATGCACCTTTCGACAACCAGCGTACTTCAGTATGTAAGAGCAGTCGTTGGAAGTCTTCATCATTTTCGTCGCACAATTGAGCAAATAAACGTGTATTCAATGCATTGCTTCTGATTTTGTTGACAGCTTTTATTACAAAATGAAGAGATTGGTTCAACCTGTCACTTAAATGTTTTGCCACAAGATGTTGTCGGTGGATTACGCAATGAATAGCTGTAAGTCCTGGTATAATTCTTTTGAGATGACTTATAAACCCACGATATCGCCCGACCATTGCAGGAGCTCCGTCTGTTACCACTGAAATAATGTTTGTAAATGGGATCGATTTTTCCGTAAAAAAATTACTCAGGACATTAAATATTGATTCGCCTTTAGTGTCAGTCTCCAAAGTTCTGGCAAATAGCAATTCTTCGTGAATTTCTTCCTCAACAATAAATCGGACATATGCCAATAGTAATGCTTCATTACTGGGTAACGTTGACTCGTCCAGTTGTATAGAAAAATGAGTTTTTTGCAGATGATTGCACAAAAAGCTTTCGATATCAGAGCTCATTTCATCAATGCGTCTTTGTACAGTATTGTTACTTAATGGAATTCTTTTTAGTACGTCAAATGGAGATTTGTGCAAAACAGTTTTTAAAACCTCTTCAACAGCGGGTAAAATTAATTGTTCTCCGATAGTGTGCGGTTTTCCAGATTTTGCTATAAGTAATGAGATATTGTAAGATGCCCGCAAGCCATCATCGTTACTTTGAGATGTTGAAGCGAACATACTGTGCATGGTGGGTCTCTTTCCATATTTTTCTTTCAATGTTTGAAAATATTTTAAATCTTTACCTATTTTATCAGTATGACACCTTTTTAGATGATCTTCGAGCTTTGATGGTTTCATAGAGTCATTGCTCAAAACTTTGTTGCATAATAGGCACATGGGCAATTGTTTGTCTGCCTCTGATGGAACAAAACCATATTTCAAATAATCGACACTATATTGTCGACATTTTTTCTTTGCTGTAGCCATGTTTCGTGTCAGTTACCTTACCTGTAAAAAAAATGTTTTAGTAACCAAGTTTTTTTCTGAATATAGGTATCACACCGCAGCCTTTGTCAGCACGCGGAAATAGAATTACGGCTTGTAAAGGGACCAACTAATAAACCGCTGAGACAAATACAAACGTTTTCACAAAACGGTATCAATTTTAAAGTACATAATTTACCACTAATTTTTAATAGTATAAATAAAAATTAGTGTACTCAGTATCGAATACTGATCATATTTGTGTAGGAAAAAATAAACGTCGAAATCCCAAAATTGTCCATAAAAACGATAACTAACATTTTATTAAATCAATGAGTTCACGCGCTCCGTGTATTTGCGTATTTTTTGTCTGCGGCTTCATTGTTAAAACGTGACAAACAGGCATCGAAGTTCAAGCCCCGCCCTTTTCCCGTCGCCCGCGCACCGCTCGCTCTTTCCGAAAAGGAATAGTTTTGATAAAATAGTTACTTCAAAATCAATTTAACATGATTATGAAATTACTGTTTTATAAAATTAGTAGTTATTTGCAAGAAAAATTACAAAATTAATTGCTCTGCAATATTGCTTATTCGGCCTTTTTAGAGAGGCAGTGCTTCTCTCGTGAAAAAACAATTGAATAAAACGTGCTGTGTTTGTCTTCAAATCGAAAGAGGACAATTAAAATATCTGTAAGTTACTAAGTTACCTATCTATACAGGCCGTTGTGATCAACCGACTAGTACACGTAAACAAAATACTTAAGTACTATAACAAAAAAAGGTAGGTTACTTACTTTTCTCCGGCACTAGCAAACACAGATATAAATTTTCTCACAACTTTTTTCCAAATTCCGCCTTGTTTTCGAAATTCCGGAAACAAATGAATGCGTTTGGTTGCCTTTGGCATCAAGTATTTAGTGTTGATCAAGTTCATGTCTGAACAAGCATTAAGCATTGTCGGGCGGATAGCGCTTTGCAAGTCTGTACACGAAATTGTACGTAATATCGAATACACAAGTTTGGACAAGTAACAGTCGCTTGCCTTATTAAAATATTATCTGCTTAGATAGGTACTTAAAACAATGTAGGTAGGCCCTTATAAAAACTATGCTTACATTTTTGCTCTTTACTATCAAAAGCAGATAAATTTTCGTGGACCCCCATTAACATCTTATGGACCCCCATTTTTTGTTCACGCCTACGTAGACCCCCAGCAAGTCTCCCGTGGACCCCTGGGGGTCCACCTGGACCACTTTGGGAATCACTGCATTAAATGAACCACATATCTTGAGAAAGTTTAATCATGTTCCTAATATCGGCAACTGATTGTAATGCTGTCCTAAGAAGGTAAAAATTTAACTTATTTATAAATCCAATGCTTGTTTACATAAATCTATCCTGTGATATTATTGGTCTACTGAAGTCAGCCATTTCGACTCAGCAAGAAGTCCAATCTGGATAAATATTATGAAAATGCTAAATTAATATTTATATAAATTTTCAGGTGTTAGGTCGACCATCCGCAAAGACCATGAAAGATGACATCCATATTGCATTCATGAATTAAAGCGAATTATACAAATAGATGGGCACTAACCTAACAAACAATGAATGGGATGCAAATAATTAATGGAAATACCTAAGAAAGCTGAAAAAAATTGTGATATTAAGTGTGATCCAAATATATTTCTTTTTGCAAGCTGTCTTGGTCTTATTTATACAATTACATATTTATATTTTACTTGATACAATATTGTTTGCCTGTTATAACTGTATTGCACAGAAAATAGCATTACAGAAACTGAAGATAAATGCAACAGCATTAATGTGAAATAATACACTTTTTGCATCATATCCAGAAAACTTCAACTTCACCCAAATAATAAAGAAAAATAAAAACAATTAATTTATAGAATTACTGTTTATTGGGAAACATTCACAAATATTTAAGAAAGTTTATGTTCCAGTTTAAGATCTGATACACTTGCATTAATAGTACTGTAGGTACAATATTTAGAATTTTACATTGAAAGTTTGAAGGGTTGTACACAGGCCGCTTGCATAATTTGCTTCCAGTTGACCTTATACCCACACTTCCTCGCACTCTCTTCTAAATTGAGATCCCAAAGCGCTTCCACTAAAACAATGAAGATTATCATAACATTATCAAAAATAATATAAAAAGTCACAAAACGTCCATGACGGGAATAGGCAATTACATAACTTCCATTCTGGCCATTGATGATTGATGAAGTGCATTTTATTACTACACTAAATTTAACAGATTTGCAAAACCTAGTGCAAAATATTTGTGTAATTACCTACCTATTCTCTAACACATAAACATACAAACAAAATACACTTGTGAACTCTCTTGGAAGTATTTCTCGTACAAATCCAAACCTGAGGCATATTCCACAGCAAGAAGGTTCCTTTAGCAATCGAACACACTTTGCTCAGCAACTTATTAGTGCTGCAGGCTTCTTCTACGTGAGAAGCGGGCGTTCTGAAATTTCAATAGGTAATTATGTAAAACATAATTATATATGGTCAATAATAGGATAGATAAAACTGAAAATAAGATACCATACGTTGTAGTTGTAGCTTGCTACAAGTACTTAATCAAACTCATCTAAATATTATTATAAATCTGTGTTAGTTAGTATAGTATCAACACAGGATACCTAACTATTATAAAAGCATAAATTAAGGTACCTACTACTTACTTTCAATCGCTTAAACATCCTCAGATTTGAATTATACTATTTAATACGGTATATAACTCATTTCCTACATAATTAACAGTTTAACTTCTATGTTGAATGTTGTTAATTACATGGTTATTCACAATCGCGAGAGAAAACAGACATTTTAAATTTCAGTGTGGCTTTTACAAGACGTATTTTGCCAGTAGCAAGTTATTTCAAGAAAGTTGTCGCGTCGATAGCTCTCGAGTCTTAACTTAGTATAGTGACGCTTAACTTTGGCCACGTTATGGCACTTCTTTGGTTTCTACCCTACTTTTAGAGATGATAGTAAACGTTGTAACACTAAAACTATCGCTAAACTACTTTGTTCATTTTTTACTTTGAATTGGCTAAATATGTCTAGTAAAGGCCATATTAAAAAAACCGTACGTCAAACTTTGACATTAACATTTTTTTACAAAATGCTGTTTTCTTAAATGGCGTTTTGGTTTTGCCTTGTGAGGTCTGAATTAATAAATATACCAACTCAGCTAAATAAATTTATTCTTTAAAAACTAAGGAGAATTATCATGAAAATAAGATTTTTCATAATATCAATGTATTATTTTTATAAATTTACATGGAATTCATCAAAAAACAGAAGAATTTTGAGATAAAATTTGAATGATCAAAACGCGACCTTTTCAGTTCATTTCGTTCACTTTTTGTTAAATCTGTGGTACATCTGCGAAAGCCAAAGCGAGGGCTGGCTTTAGTAGATTTTCGGCGGTAGGTTTTTTTCAAGACGATAACTTTAGTATGGCTTGGAAATTTGGCTGGCTATTGTCATCGCTTTGAATATAGGCGGTCGGGCTGCCGTTCGGAAGATTGAAGGTACAATGAATTAATGGCAATACAAAAATATCTTAGAGCACACAATGATTCCCTACTCGGACGATCATTTGCCTACCTTTCAACGTGACACTGACCCTAAACACGCGGCCAATAGCGTCAAATGATTCCAGCGAACAGCGTATATCCGTTTTAGACTGGCCAGACTCCGGATTTAAACCAGATAGAAATACGTGGGGCGCACTATAAGTTTCCGGAATGAATATGAAAAAATACTATTAAAGGTACAAAATTAATTTATTGTTTTTCAAAATAATCTCCCTTGGCGTCTATGCACTTTTTCATTCGATGAAACCAGTTTTGAAAACTTTTGTGCCACTCCTCTGTGGTGACCTCTGAAACGTGTTTTTCATACTCCTCGACAGCCTCTTCTGGTGATGAAAATCGTTGACCGCGTAATTGGTTCTTAATTTTTGGGAACAGAAAAAAGTCACAAGGTGCCAGGTCGGGACTGTATGCAGGATGACTCATGAGTTCTACATTTTTCGCCTTCAAAAAGTCGTTTGTCTGTCTGGCCGTGTGAGAACTAGCATTGTCGTGGTGCAGGATGATACGGCGTTTACGGTTATTTTTACGGAGTTCGTCAATAACTTCCGGCAAACAAATGGTCGTGTACCAGTCACTATTCACTGTACGACGATTCTCTAAAGCAACAGTAGCCACGTGTCCAGTTTTATTAAAAAAAGAAGCAATCATCCGCTTAGATGCACTTTTCACGCGCGCCACTTTGGTTGGTTTCGGCTCATCTTGAAAGACCCATACGCTCGATTGCTGCTTTGTTTTGGGATCGTAGCAATAAATCCATGTTTCGTCACCTGTTACTATGTCCCACACCAAATTTGACGCACCTTCGTTGAATCTGGTAAGCATGGCACTGCACCAAGTGACGCGGTCCGTTTTTTGAGCCTCGGTCAAGTTGTGTGGGATCCACCGCGAGCACAGCTTTCTCACACCCAAATGTTTGTGTAGGATTAATTGTATTTGACTCATGCCTATTTCTAAGGATGCGCGAATTTAATGGTAGGTCACATGCCTGTCTGTTTCAATCATACGGCGCACAGCATTGATGTTTTTATTGGTCACAGCGGTGGACGGCCGACCATCGCGAGATTCGTCACTGAGATTGATACGACCACGCTTGAATTCTGCAAACCAGCTATAAACAGTTGTCTTGCATGGTGCTTCATTGCCAAAAGCTGTTTCAAGCCGAGCGATGCTCTGTTGAGCTGTCAAATTACACTTAAAATCGTAGAAAATCATACTACGAAAATTTTCCCGAGTTAAATCCATGTTGATGCAGACACACAATTTTTTAAATGGCGCCACAAGGTAAAAACAAAAGACAGTCAGATGAAACAAACTGCATTCTACAGACAAAGAGTTCTATTTTCAAATGTTGCAATAAATTTTTAAATATTGTTTATGTAAGTGGCCAGTTCCGGAAACTTACAGTGCGCCCTATGTACTCTATTATATACTGGTATTTTGTTAAAAGAAAGTCTTAGACAAACTTAACACCAGTCAAAACGAACTATATAATGTATATGAAATTGATTAAATCAATGCCACGTCGTTGCAGAGCTGTTCTTGAAAATAAGGGATACGCCACTAAATATTAATTATAACTATTAGCAGGCTGTATGTGTATAAATAGTAGCTATTTCGTAAATAACTCGTAAATATTGATTTTCATACTTTTTTGCTCTAATTAGTTGACCATTATTGTTCATACCTTAAAACTGATTTAAATGTTTGTCCGTAACGTAACATTAAAACTGCACTTGTGTAGTGGGATTTATATTGAATTTTATTAAATCATTGGATTTTTATTAAATGATAAATCGTTGAACATATTGTTGTCCTATTTATTGTTTAATTTCAAAATAAAAACGATTGCGGTGAAGTGGCTTAAATAATGTCAAGGACTGTTGATAGTGTTTCTAATTATACGACCACCACTGTATATGCAAGAATAATTTCTGGATTCTGACAGTCGACAGCAGCTCAACTAACAGTTTTATAAATAAAAAGAAGTATGTGCGTACTACTTTGTAACATAGCCATGTGTCGCCCAACTAACAGATTGTTGTGTCTACTTCCATACTAATATAATGCGAAAGTCTGTCTGTCCGTCTGTTATGCTTTCACAGCCAAACTGCTGAACGGATTTTGATGAATGGATGATGATGTTGTTGAAGACCCGGGTCAAACATGTGCTACTTTTTGACGCAGACGGAGCTGCAGGAAACAGCTGATAATTTATATTTACTTGAAATATTTTGGGATATAGTAAAAAAATATAATGTTATTATAATATTTATTAACCACACTTAATTGTGCCTGAAACGAAAGATGTTGCTACCTGGTAAGCAGGTATTTTTAATGAATAAAATACATTTATTGAATATCCACTTAATACTAATTTCCTACGTTTACTTCATAAACATTATAATTATACACTTCTTTATGCCACTGTATCAACCTCCACATTATTTTTCTCATGAGAGTTATCTGCAGTTGTTGTGTCAGCATCTTCTTCACCTACTTTTGATTTTTTGTCACTCTTACGGAATTTTTCGTACCTGCATCAAGGAATTTTGTTTTAATTTTTTTCATTACAATAAGATTGTGTATTTACAAATATTTTAATGCCGGAAAATATTACCAGCGCAACAAACGTTTTTGCTGTCAATTTCTTTAAAACAATTTAATGACACAAGTTGTGAAAAAAATACTATTTACCTGTCTAAGTCGTCGTCGTCATCAGTGCCCTCATTTCGCTGAGGATCCACTTCGCGTAAAAGCTCTCCAATATCTTTGTCTACATCCGCCCAGAGCTTATCTTCATTTCCTGTCACAAAATGAAAAATAAAAATCTTCATAATCAGCAAATACGTGGTCAAGTGCGTGACCGCCTCTGTGGTCCAGTGGTCTGCCTTTGACCTTTGGTCGCGGGTTTGATTCCCACGCGAAGCTTTGTTTAGTTTTTTCCAGTTTGGATAAGACATTGCAAGCTTGAATCACCCGATAGTCTGAAAATAAAGATGTTTCCGTGCTTCGGAAGGCACGTCAAGCCGTGGTCGTTAAAGAACATCATGATCATATTTGTCTGGATTCCCTATTAAGATACTAAGGAGTTTGTGATGCAGTTTTTCAACATTGAAACCTTCCTTTATATTGTTACGAAACGCGGCCCACAGCTGACAACCACTAAAAAAGATTGAGCAGCCCTGTCCGCGGAAACTTCTCGTACAATCATTGCGTGTTCTAATACGGGAATAATTGCGCGAACGATCTATTACATTGCTTGTTTCATCTGGCATATTGCTTTGTCTGAACGAGAGCGAGAGTCTCGCTGTCTCTCTCTTACTCTTCTGGAGTAATTGTGATCTTTCTGGAAATTTATCGAATGCGTTTCCCGGACTATATAAACAGCGGAAAGTGTCACAGTAAATTAAGTTGAGCTACGATAGCGATCCAGAAGTGAAACAAGTGCGAAGAAAAAATGAAACCAAAGACTTCGGCGATTCATCAGGACAGTGATAAGCATGTGACAATGCAGACAGCTCTCTGCTGGAGCAATGTGAGTAGTCATCAGGTGTTTTTCTCCAAATTGCGAAATCCCAGCTCGTAACAATATTCTGTGAACGCGGCCTACTCGCGTGCGCGATCAGGATCACCAAAGGATTCAATTTTCAAATTTCTTCCTGTTTTATTTTTTGCGTATGGTGCAGCGAAATTAGATGGTGAAATGGAGGCTGTCAATCCACTCGGTCACTTGTTCATCCGCTTTGTGGATCTTAAACAAACCACCCTCGATGGAAAAAAGGGGGCACAAATCAGTGAGCATGCTTTGTATTTCTCCCACAGACATTATAACCTTAAAGACCACGCTTAAGCGAACGTAACTATTAAAACAATATCGCCAAAAAGTGGCGGGGTGCGGGGGTTGGTCGGCTAGTTTTTATTGGCTCGCCCAAGGACACCACATGTGACAGTAACTCGCTAGTGATGGAATGACTTTCTCTTAACATCGATATAGTTATTCTAAGTACGTTGTATACGATAAAGGGAAATAAAATAAAAAATATTTGTAAAATAAAACATGAACTTTCGATTGTGTTATTTGTTTACTAAATCCAATATACATACTTGTAGTACAGAAAGAATTTTTTACATTATTAGGTCTTAGTACCCTATTATAATCCGACAAATCGTTAGGCCTGCTAAAATTAAAAAAAATAATATTTTTATTGGTTTTTAAAGTGGATCAATTTTGTGTATACTCTTCTTATTGATTTAATTTCGTTTTTATTTGTTAAATATGCCAGCCTTATATTGACATATTTATCTACTACACACTTCATCAAATCGGTCAAATGATTTACGTTTTCATACTCAAACTGGTGCCGCAGTAAATCAGGAAATAAGTTTTCACCAGTCAAAGAATACAATGTTTTTGACGAAAAATATAACGCACGACATCCCGGTTTGATTTTTTTCAAATCGGTTTTACGAATAATAATTTCACACCTTCGACAAATTTTTACTACAGAATCAGAAGGATATATTAACCCTCCTTTATCTCTAGCAAATATAAGAGAATTCTTTTTTTCTTTTGTAGATACCAACGCAGATATACACTTATTGCATTTAATTTTCTTTAATAGGGAGTTAACAACAGAACCGGCAATGTATTCTATAATATTTTCTGAAAAAAGTGACAACTCAATATGTTGTAACGCTTGAACAAAATCTTCATCAGGTTCCGATTGAGTATCTGTATCAGTAGTCTCAAACCTTACCGTTGATATATTTATTCGATCAATAGCAGATGAACAGTTCAAAATTCCAATATTTTCAAGCGGTATGCTATATACCATAACCAGATGGTCGAATTTCTGTATGCACCAATATTTTTTTATATATTGCTTCAAACAACCTCGGTGTAGGGTTGTCATTTGCACCGCCGCTTGATCTAATATTACAGAAAAATAATTCAATATGATCCTGACTGATCTTGTGCATAGGTAAATAGGTTAGGGGGCAAGATTCGTCCTGAATTATACATTTAAAAAGAAATTTTGCACTTTCGATACAAATGCATAATCCAATAAATCCAGTGTACCTGGGAGAAGAAATTAAATTTAGGGTTTTCATTGTTGCGGCTTTTTTATCCAATATTACAGTTTTTAAAGACAGTAAAAAAAATTTTGCTTCATCCATTATGCGTAATATTTCAGGATAGTTTTCTTTATTCATTGCCCTTTTAAACCCGGTTCCGTGTGTTTTTGAGTCTAAAATATCAAAAAGATCGTTTAGTATGATTAACATATTAGCTGTAGCTGTGACGTTTTCAAAATCTGGAATATGAAGTTCTTTATCGCAAAACGACAATGCAGTTGCTACACTTCTACTAAAAAGCTGAGTTGCTAGTTTGACCTTCATAATATTGGTCTTAAAATTTAAATGTTTTGCGCGCAGTTTGTTTGCTATATGGAATTGTTCGTTTTCTTGGAATTTTTGCAATTTTTGTATATATGACCATTTAATAGCATTACCATTACTGTCAATAAAGTTTTCATAAAATTCAAAACTATTTCTCACCAGCTTGATCATATGCACGGGATCTAGAAATACTGCTATTTCATTATTATTTGTTATAAATGTAGTTTTTAAATTTTTGGGATCAAAGTTACAGCCTAATTTTTTTGCCATACTTATATTAGTTGCGCAACCATCAAAAGTGACTGCTTTGACAAAAAAATTCACTTCGCTGCACATTTGGATGGCTTGACAAACCAAGTTTGCTTTATGATCAGACGTTACTTTATTAACCAAAAAATATCCAATCGGCACTTTAAACATTCCATTAAATGGAACAACAAGGAAAACTAAAGCATCTGTACACTCTTCACAATCTGTGTCAATGTTGGTACCAAAATCAACATACCCGAAAGTTCTCCGTGAACTGGGAACAAACTCGACTTTAGTTTTTACTTTCATTTCGTCAAAAATGAGGGTACCATAGAAATTGGTTTTAGCTTGCTCTGACCTTAATTTAAGGGCCTCAAACGCTTCTTTAGTAAAGCCTGGGCGCCCTTCAATTGTTTTATACCATTTACTTAAAGTTTGTAATGATGGAAGACAAGTATTGAAAGATTTTCTAACATATTGATATGCTTTTGTTGAGTAGAAATTCAGCGAAAGAGCAAAAGTTCTTAAAGCAGGGGTGTATTTTGCACGACTAACTTTACCCGATTTAGCATTTTGGACTTGACGTTTTATGATCTCTTGACTCTGAAGACCAATATGAGCTAATATCGACGAATTCTCCTGTGTAATCAATGCCTTTTTTTCCAGTTCGCCTAGAAGCTGCTTAAGAGAATTCACTTTTCGTTTCAATACACGGTTTGAGTCTCTTAAACGTTTTAAAGCAACGTTTTTCTTTTTTAACTTTTGGGAAAGATCAATTACAGATCGGTAAAGTCGTCGTTTTCTCGGTGTACTATATGTAGATGGTATATTTAATAATGAATCAATACCAGTATCTTGCTGTGTAATTTGGTTGTTAGATTCTGCAGAAGTTGACGGTACAGCCAGAATATTTCGATTACTTTCCTGTCAATGAAAATTGTAATTTGAGTACTTTATGTAATATTAGTAAAAATAAGTAACATTTTGAACTTTAAATTATAGTGCTCAAGCACATACGTACAGTCAACTGAATGTTTGTCACGTGAATAGCAGCATTCGATTTGGTTACACATGCAATTAATTCGTTGTCCACAGTTGAAGATTTTGAAGAATAGATGGTCTCTGTATTCTGAGAAATCTGTAATAAATAATAGAGATCAGTGATAAATAATAATCTAAGATTATATAGTTACTAAGTCAGCAGTTTTGCAAGAAGCTGTAACATACAATAAACTGTATTCTTACGATAACTTTGATATAATTTTCAACTAAGAAAAGTCTGTCATAAGGTTTAATATAAATAAACTAATGTAGAAAAATTACATACCAAGGCAGGCAACATTTGTGTAGGCACTGCATTTTCGAATAAAATGCGTCGGTTTCCGGGACGAAAGCTATCGTCAGTAAAATGTTGCGAACAAATAAAGTTATTTTTTCCTGGAAACCAATCATCTTCTCTCTTTGTAGCTTCCATCCATTTTTGTTTCCTATTAGGGCACTTAGGAAATCTTAAACCAAACCAAAGCAATAAAGTTACATTAATAAAAATAACACAACTCGAGTTATAGACAAATAGTACAATACACACAGATATAAGTATATACTACAATGTCGAGGCCATATAGTAGATTTGCTCACTTCATGTAATACTTGAGAATTTAATGAAATTTAAATGGTCTCAGTTCATGATGTAGGCAATTAAATATGACCAGTTTTCACTGCAGGAATCAACGGTCAACGGCCGCCATCTTTACACATAAACAAAACGCTTGCTGCATCTCTACTGGTAATTAATGTAGCTATTTAACAATATGACCAAATAGTCCTAACCACTTCATGACTTTCTTAATCACTACGTGAAGTTAGCAAATCAACGATATTATTACCACGTCATAAACATACATTCACACGCCGGATCATAAAGATTCTGTTAATTTCATTTGTTCGTTCAATAATTTTTTGGTCGATAATCGATACCATATCATTACGTTACATCGCGTCACTAGTGCTAATGATAGAGCGAGATGGCTTCATGCAACACACTTGAAGAGAGAAAAAGACAGTTTAAAAAAGACATCAACGCATACCTTAAATGGTAAATTCACAGATTATTATATTTCAGCGAATTCATTTATTCAGATTTACAATAAATTACTACTTACCGGTGAAATGTAATGCCGTCTTTAGAAAGGGAAGAAGATTTACTCGACTTTCCGCACCATTTTACAGCGCAATGTGGCATTATAATACCTTAAATTAATTTTTAACAGCAACACTAAACACTGTTTCCACGTCAAATGCCGGCCGCGGAATAAGGAATCAAAGTGGGAGGGGCCCGCGCATAGGAGCTGAGAGCGCCTAAGCACGGCGAACGCCGGCGCCGCATACGCGTTGTCTTTAAGGTTATAATGTCTGTGATTTCTCCACAGGGGTATAGCGGACTCGAGATGTTCCACTTGCATAAGAGTTCCGCACATCTTCTCTTTGAAGTTCTATATACCTATTTGATTTGAGGCCAATGTCTGTTTTTAAAAATGTTAGACTACGTAGCAATGCTGAAGAAAATTTTTCACAATTTTTTATATTTTAGCTAATTTTAGGAGGTTAGATAAAGTAGTCTATGAAACTAATTATGTGCAGTTTCATACAGTACTTTATCTAATCTCAAAAAATAGATCAATACATACAAAATTGGAGTAAGATTTTCTTGAACATTGCTACGTTTTTAGACATTTTTTTTTAAATAGAAACAAATTTTAATTTGCTAAACTATTTGTTACTGTATGTGGGCAATAAAGATATTTTGTATTGTATTTAAAAATGGAATCCACACACACACACAGAATTGGCTGCATTCACAGATTATAAAGGACAAATGAGGTTGCAGTGTATAAAAACCGCATCTCAAGCTTCTTGGTCCAGCTCAAGCAGTACTTTAATTAAAAAAAAAAGTTATATTATGATACAGCAGTTGTCCATAGATCATATTTTTTTTTAAATTATTTTAAATGATGACATTTAAATACGGACATGCATTTCAATACGGCCATTTTCCGTAAAGGTAGGCAGAGGCTGAAATTAAATATATATGTTGTGGGTAATGCGAATGTAAATAATACCTGATGTGTTAGAAGCATCACCACCACCATTCTCCAATTTCTTCTTTTCTTCAGGTGCCTCTTGTTTGATAGTTTCTGTTTTATCTGCACTTTCTTCTGTATTAGCGTTCTCCTTCTCTTCTGCATAAAAGATTTTTTTTAAATTATTTTAGTTATCTGCTAAACGGAGGGATATATTGTTTATATCATTGAACCAGTCCAAAACCTAGCGTTTACTTTTATTTAAAAGGAGTGCCCAATTTTTGGAAGTTACTCAGGCGCGCTAGTTACTAGCGTAAAGATGCACCATTAAGATGTACGTATTAGGGCCGCGGTACGACATTCAGTCATTTACCCTCCGCGGAGCTGAACGATTGTGTTAATTTTTATTTTTGTGTCCTATAAATAGATTGTTGTGTAGTAAAAGACTAAAAAATATATGATATCTTCTTAGCGAGTCGACTCTGGCAAAGTTAAATTTGGGAAGACCAAAATTCCTAAAATTCAAAATTTTAATATCAAAGTTACAAAATACTTCATATCATATCACAGATGATTGACATTTGTTGCGGCACTGGTGTTAGCTTTCTAATTTTATTGTAAAAAACGAATTACGCGTTAAATCAAAATTTATGTGGGCGTATTTTAGTACGGAAGAAGACACGAGCGCCGCGCCGGCTCCGCCGCCCAAATCGCTCGCGCCGAGTTTTTTTTTTTTTGACTGACCTAAATTTTTAGCTACAGAGAGCTTTTAAAATTACAGCGGGACAGCGTAAGGAGAGATAAAAAATAAAAGATAAAAAGATATTTATTTTCTCCAACAATCTTAATAATACAAGGTGTGTACAATACATGTATTGGTTCCATCTCAGATTGGAGGAGACTGGAGCCTGTAAAAGGCAGGGCCTGTGCTACAGATCTCCAGTGCTCTCACTTCTGGATACAAGAATGGATTATAAAAGAAGTGAAGCTTACTTTACTATAAAATTCTAAAGCCTACAAACTATATAATTCAAGAACACAATTATTATGTAGAAGACGAAGGTACCTTTTATATAATATGTATAATAAACATTTTGGAATGTTATTTCAAATATGTTTGTGTGAGCATGGATTGAATAAATGGATTGGATGGAAGTAAATAAATAAATAGGGCCATATCAATGTTAGAAATTAATTATTAAATTAATGGTACAAGAAGGTTTTCCGTATCGTCGTAATTTAGAGGTTGGAGGTATTTAGTGATAGTTAATTTGCAGGAATATTTAGAAGGAGAAAAGATGCTGAGCTCGCCGTGTAGATTATTGTACAGGAAAGGGCCTAAAAGCAGAAAAACCGATGGGAGAATTCAGTATTTAGAATGGAAGCGTTGACTACAAGTCAAATTTGGATTGAAGATAGTGATGCTATGTTGCTGTAGGATGATATTTAAGATAAACAACTGACGAACAGTGAGAACTTCACAAAACTGGTAAAGATCATGAGTTGGAAACAAAAATGGTTTAAACGTGCATACTTTGAGCAGTGCCCTCTGGGCCCTTTCAAGTTTTATTAAAGTGGTCTTACAAGTACCACCCCTCGATGTGATACAATAAGTAGGGATTGACCGAGAGCTAGATATACCATTTTGACTACCTCAGAAACAGCCACATGTCTAAGACGCTTGAAAATATATATTAACTTGCGGATTCGACCGGCGGTAACATTTATATGAGATTTAAAATTTAAATTCTTATCAATAACTACACCCAGATATTTCACCGATTCCACAGATGCTAGGGAAGGACAATCACAAGAGATATTTTCGAAGGAGGACTGGGAGTGAGCAACAATAGACAGGTTTGCTAGAGTAGCGGTATTTGTTTGCAAATTGTAAATAGAAAAGTTGATAACATGTGATTTTTTAACATTTAGGGTAAGAAGGTTAAGACGAAGCCATTCAGATACATCATTCAGACCGTTTTGAGCCAGTTGATAAGTCTCATGCCAAGTTTTGCCAGTAAAAAGTAAAGCGGTGTCATCTGCATAAGATACAATTCTGCATTGAGGAATATTTATGGTAAAAAGGTCATTAACATAGACTAATAACAGGGTGGGGCTCAGGATAATGCCTTGCGGCACGCCGTAATGAATAGAAGTTCTGAACTAATGTGCCCATTTATAACTACACGTTGAGTGCGATCTGTAAGAAAACTCTCGAGTAGCTTCAACTGAACACCTCTGACTCCAATAGCTTCAAGTTTTTGAATGAGGATTTTTGTCGAAACGGTATCGAAAGCCTTCGCCAAGTCCAGAAAAATGGAAAGACATTTATTTCCTTCATTTCAGAGGGCTTTCGCCACTCAGCCTTTTCGGCAAAAGCGCAAGGGGCTCCCAGTTGGGACGAGCCTAGGCCGTGGGCTTTGGACTTTGATCAATGCAAACTCGCGACCGGTAGCAAACGTTCAATGACGTAGCGGCCGAGGTGGATGCGCAGGCGACAGTGCCAGGCAGCTCCGCCTCCGACCACACAGACCACGTACCTCTCTGCTGGTGCAGCTGGCGGTGGATGCGCTCGGCGTGCTTGCGCAGCGTGCGTGTGTCGCGGTGCTGCACGTAGCGGCCGAGGTGGATGCGCAGGCGACAGTGCCGACGCAGCGCCTCCGCTTCCTCCGCGCCGCCGGCCTCCGACCGCGGCAAGTACACGCGACACAGCTCGCACCACCACACCTGCATAGTTTCATTATAAGCCATTTGTCCTCGTTTAGAAACACAATTTGGTGTTACAATATATAAAAAAAACTGTCCCTATTATAGTTTTGGAAAAATATAGAAAAACTATTCCTGCCGCGGGGGCATTACACGCTAATGGTGAACGCATATGTAAAAAAACTTTTTTTGCAGAAAAATTTAATTTATGGGGAAAACAACTAGTAACATTCTATATTTTTTGACAACACCAATTTTTTTACAAAATCTTTCAATTTGATATATTTTTGGGGCTCAAACTCTGCTCATATTTTTTCTCTTGAGGTAGTTATTTTTCTTCCAAGTTTACTTCACTGCATGCTGTCCTTATTTCATTTAAGTTTCGCTGTGTACTTCTAGCTATAACAACTATCAGTTATTAGCTGCAGAAGATATTAAGAAAAAAACTAAATACAGTTCAAAGTTATTGCAAGTCGCGTGTATAGCTTATCCCGACCGTCACGCCAAAAGGGATAAAAGTTTTTCAAACTATGCACATCAGCAATCAAAAACTATTGTAAAGTAAGCCAGAGCTTTAAGACACAATAGGTCAGGATAAGTCGATAATTCAATCTTCGAACCGATATAACTCAGTCCCGACTAATAATAACAATAATGATATGATAATGATTTGCTAATATCATTCCTTAATATATATTGCTTCTTTAACTTTTTTGTATAAGCACACAAAAAATAGTTGAACGCCGCGCAAGGCACCAATTTTTGGCAACGGCTTTTGTATCCATGTATGTTTGTCATTGATGAAAATTATATTTTCTAATATAAAAAACAAAAACATATTGAAATTTGTTATAGAATTTACTGGTGGTCTAATTATGACTTTCAAACATTTATAGAATCATTCTAAAGCCTTAGATGCTACGTTTTCGTCATTTATGTTATACATCAATATATTATATAATAATATAGTTTAATAACGAATTAAAACATGAAAATAAGTGCACTAAGTTGTATGGATTTCTTACTTGTCCCGACCGTCACAGGCGTTAATTTTTTTTTATCTTTAAAACAGTTGACACGAGTCATTTCTCTTTACAAATTGTAACAACATTAAATAATAAAATATTTCAGACATTTCGTTTAGCTGAAATTACAAAGGCGTGGTAGCCTAGCAGAGTGCGTGTCCCGACCGTCACACTGATTTCGTAATTAATTTGACTTAAAAACCAACTGGAATTTCTATTTATTTCTTGGAATTATTATAAAACATTCACTGAGCTATCAAACATCATGTTTTTTTACGTATTATTGTATTATTTACTAAGATATTTGAGGAAGTTTCACGAAAAATGGGACAAAATGTCCCGACCGTCACCGTGGAATGCCCCTGCGGTAACGGTGCTCCAGAAGAAAATTCTAAACGAGCGGAGAAAGAAATATTGAGAATCAACAGGTAACTTATCCATGTGGAAAAATGTGCGCCGAATATATTTATTTATTTAACTTTATTACTTAATTGTAAATGGCGGACTTAAAGCCTGAGGCTTTATCTACTAGTCAACCAAAGGGGGATGCTGAGAAAGTTAAGCGGTAAAACAATGTAAAATTAAAAGTTGTAATGGTGTTCCTTATGAAATATTATCCATTTATATAAATATAAACAGGAGCGCGACCCTAGTATCCGTAGCGAATGCACGTGTCAAGCGACGGCGAGACGCGACCACTATTGGATTGGTCGCCATTTAGTGGTATTTTTTATCTCAAGCTTCTCCATGCTTCGGAAGGCACGTTAAGCTGTTGGTCCCGGTTGTTATCGATGCATAGCAGTCGTGAGGCTGTGTCAGATGCCTTAGGCAACCTAAAAAAAATCTGACAGGTTGGCCACTAACACACCTCAGGTCATGTTCCTGTTGGTCCCATTTCCCTGTAAAAAGGGTTAGACGGCAGTCGCTCCATTGTAATAACCAGTATTGCCATATCTAAGACCATGGTTAAAGCGTACCTTGGGCTCCGAAGCGTAACCTGACGACGCAACTAGGAGTACACGCTAGGATGACGATTGTGCTATATACAATTGTATTTTGTAGAATAAAGTTTACATAAATAAGAAAGAATTTACAAAATAATATTACCTCCAGTTTCTTGATATGCTCACTACCGATGTTAATTTCCACTTTAGGCTTCTTTGTCGCGGTCTCCTCTTTCTTTTCACCGCCGGAGTCGTCATCTTCAACTTCTAAATGCAATAAACAAAGCTTGATTGACTAAACTTGTAAAATTTCTTCTGAGAAGAATTGAGATTATTCTCACGCCTTTAGTCGAATTCGAGATATTTAGAAAAACATGGCGGATGACTAATGAAAACCCGGTACAAACCCCCATTCTCACATCCATATTCTCAAACGTTTTCTCAAACTCACTCCTACTCATTGGTATGATTAGTCGACACTAGCTTCCTTGACTTCAGATGACTTCTCATTGGAGGTGAGTATCGAACTGTCAAATTTAAGGTTGGTCGAGAGGTACCTTGAAATGAAATAAAGTGCAAATAAATCGGGTTTCTGTCACTTTTAGCTTAGGTATCTGCTTACTTTATTTTATTTTTTAGTCAATACTATGGTAATTTTCAATTTTTGTGTTTAAAATTATTATAACCTGTGACGTTCCTCATTGGAGTTTGCTCAAGCAACCAACAAAGAATGTCGTTTTCAAGGAAAGTTTGAGGACCTTCTTAAGGCGACCCAATGAGTTTGAGTGAAGGACGTCTTAAGGTTATGTTTAAGAATATGGGTGTCAGTCATCTCTTAAATGTCAGTCAATGAATGTACCATAGTGCTTTTTCTCTACGGTCAGCTATACATGTATATATGTTCCATTTTACGATCACAATGCCACTTAAAAATTTCAAATTTTTATCGATTATGAATGTCGTCTACTCTTAAGACCCCTTGGTAGCTTCGAGAAAAAGTTTTTTTAACAATAGATATTTTAATTGAGATCTCCGTGAGATGTCCATAGAGATTTATGGTAGAGATTTGTTAAAACGAGACATTTAAATCGTGTTTTCCGAGAATTAGCCCGCTGACACTGTTTTAAAATGAAGTTGTGAAACTATAACATCAATAACGGCAAAATTAGGGTTTCGTCCTTCACCGCAAAACCCTAACTGATTTATTTCGATAGAAAACTGCAGCTACTTTAATAATTTATTAAAAAAAGAAAGAATATTTTGTATTTATATATTTTATTGATAAAACCATGCTTACCGTCCACGTCTCCAACGGAATCCAAAGTCATGAAATTGTCCAAGTCTACATCCATTCCCTCATCTCCGCTGCCGTCCGCTTTAGGGCTAGCGCGTCTCGCATTAGCCTGGGCAGCCTTTCTCTGTACAATAATAGTACATTATTGCAAAGGCAGCGAAATAGGCAATTGCAGGTCGAGTATGAGTTTGAAGGCCGAGCCGCAGGCGAGGACTTCAATGATACGAGACAGGCAATTGCCATTTCGGCCGAGGCATATCTATATATTTCTTAAAAAAATGCAAGGAAATAAAAAAGGGCCTTTTACATAATAAATTTAATTTATTTTAGTTTGTGCCGAAAGGTAAACGCATCTGTGGCTATACAGCCACGAGAACGCAATGTGTACGATAGATAAAAGAGTTCTAAATTCAAACAGCACACCGTTTCGTACAACATTGCCGGCGCGCGCTCTTCGTTCCAAATTCAAAGAACGCGCCGGGAAGTGAATTTGATTTTCAGTCTACGTAAGTATGTTACTTCGCGTGATCTTTATTCAAAAGTAATGACAATATTTCCGCGCATGTTTAAGAAAAATATATTACTGGCATAAAGGTATACTTAGCCGAAAGACTTCATTACCAAGGTAGACTAAAGATAGGATTATGTAAATTTTTCCAGTTACTTGGATTTTACAATTTAACTAATGAAATAATTTTGATTAATAGGAGTTTAATTTTAAATAAGTATATTCTTTTAAAGAAACAAATAATTTACAAAATCTGTTCATACATGACGGAGTTATGCGGTAACAAACATCTCTAGTTACCTTGAGATGTTCAAGGGAGCAAATATGATGCTCGTAGATCATCGGCGAGCGGAAGGTGAGGCGGCAAATGCGACAGAACGGCAGCAGGAAGCGCTTCATGGCGCGGTGCGTGTCTGTCAGGTTGTGCGCTTGCCGGGTCGTGCGATGGTTCAGACGACACACCTAGTTTTATAAAAACATTACAATCATCAACATATTTCATTTATTTTTTATCAATTGTTTATTTTACTAATTATGTGTGTTTAATACTTATAATCTTCTTCTTGTTTATTTTTCATACAAAAATAATATATCGACTGACTGATAATAATTGATACATAGCCGAAAACGCTGGTCTATAAAGTAAATAACATACATGAGTAAAGTTGTAATAATACTTTTTTAAATTGGAAATTTCTTAAAAAGATTATGGCGCAAATAATAAATTTTAGTACTGCAACCATCTAATATGAAGATGTTTAATCTTTAGATAAAATGAGATAGAAATACCCCGTGGTTCTACCATGAGCATGACATTGCATAATGTTTACCAGACAGAAGGTGGTGCGCGGCGCGAGGTCGGCGCTGGCGCTGGCCTCCAGCTCGCGCTGAGCGCCGCGTTGCGCCACTCGCATCCGCAGCAGCTGTGCCTTGTGTCGCCGCGCCACGCCGCTCATGGCCGCGCGGTGCTTGCTCGACATCAGGTGCTTCGCGTAGCCCTGCGACGTCACACGTCAGTTACTGTTACTGCTTGCACATCCCGAATACGAAACACGACCATACGACTTGTCTTTGCTGCGTGAGCTGACTAATGAAGTAACCGAATATCAATTTTGTGGCTTATGCGAATATCGGCCGCCGATATGTATGTATGGTATCGTAATTGTCGAAGGCTGGCTTGAGAGTTTCTCAAAAGTTTTGTCACTTAAAATTTTGCATGGAGAAAACATTCGTCAAGAGTTTATTGGAAGCTTAAAATAATAATAAAAGTGATGTTATTGATACATTTTGTTATAAAATTATTCATTCAAACAAGAAGTACCCCTAGACATCGTATTTTGTACTATTTAATATCTTATTTATTTATTAAAATACTTTATTGTTCCACATGTACAAACACAATATCTTCTTAAAGTAGAAATGGTTATTTGAAAAATATTTTATCTTCTTATTTTACACTTGCATATAATTTGCCAAAAAGTGCTCTAGTGGTTAATAAAGTCGTTTTTCCGAGGACCCCGAGGTCGCGGGTTCGATTCCCGCGGGAAGCATACTCTGTTTAGTTGTTTTTAGTTTGGTTAGGACATGCAGGCTTCATCGTTATCGTGATCATTTAAGCCGCAGACAGTCTCCTAGCCTCCTAATAACGCTTACGAAGGGCAAACAGCAGTCGCTCCATTGTTATATGATTGAAACGTGCCCTAGGCTCTGAAGCGCAAGGTGAATATATAACTGGGAAAATATGCTTGGACGAAGAAGAGTTTGACAAAAATAAGGCACATACTTACACGCCATCACAGTTTATTTAAAAATCACTTTGTTTACAAATAAATAAATATGACCAGCCTAATTTCTTTAATTGAGTACCTCTACAAAATATACACTTTAGCACTTTTATAACCTACACAAAAAAACATATTCCAAATATCCACAGAAATATCCACTAAAAATCCATTTAAAGTAAATAAAATAAGTCCAAACTTTTTATAAATCACAAGTTTCACGACACAAGTTCATTTCAAAACAAAGGTTGTCCTTGAAGTGATTAGTGAATGAGCTTTGCTATCGTCTCAAGTGCTAGGTACCTCCGCGTCGATCGTTTAGAAACGCACGGCCCGTGGTATGGCAGTCTCACCTAGGATTGCCAACCGTACTATATTATATAGTATTTTACTATATTTCGGGTCTGCGTACTATATTCTGTTGAACAAAAATATAGTACGCAAAAATACTATATTTTCAGCACCGAAATCTACAAACAAACAAACCCTTATTTTAAAACATTTTGCAACGCGCCTTTATACTAGCTTTTAGGAGAGATTAAAAAAATGCTAAAACTATGATTACTTCCGAACTTCTCAATATTAAATTGACAACAACAAAATATTATTTTAAATAAAAAATAAAAAAATTTCGTTTAATTTTTGCTATGGGATTTTAGTAATATCATAATTCCACTTATTAGGTAGTTGTTGTTTCTTAAGAAAGCTAAATGAAATAAAATATTGAAATAGATATGCTAAGAGAACTAGGATATCGTGAAGAAGATAAGATTATTTCAAAAAAAGTGGCAATCAATAAGTAAAATCCCCACAGATAGTTTTATACAAAACATTGTTAAAAATTGCAAGAAGTTTAGTTTCACCTACAAAATAAATAGGTAAAAAGAAATAGGTATATCTTTGTCCATTTTGTCATTTTTCCATAAAATACTATATTTTTTAGAAATGTACTATATTCTTGATAGCTTATTTTCAAAAAATACTATATTTCGCCAGAAA
Source organism: Euzophera pinguis (assembly GCA_947363495.1). Lineage (NCBI taxonomy): Eukaryota > Metazoa > Arthropoda > Insecta > Lepidoptera > Pyralidae > Euzophera > Euzophera pinguis. Next base: position 9,787,837 of record OX376155.1, read on the forward strand.
AAAGTTGGCAACCCTCTCACCAAACAAAGTTCATTATTAAATTAAACAACGAAATCATTTTTTTTAAGTGAATATAAACTTTTCCTGCAAATTCTTCATATTGCATCAAATTTCGAGGAGTTTTAAGGTTTAATATGCCCTGGAATTACAATCTTTTTTATTAATTAAATACGGATATAGTTTTTGAACGAAATGTTCATTCAACTTTTAGATCTTTCATTCGATTTTGCTCATCCTTATTTACATTACCATGACGTCACTAACGTTATCGTGTCGAGGTCTCGATATGCCTACGATAATGCTTCGTGCTTCCACCTTTCGTTGTGTTCCGTTATCGTGTCGACTACTCGATACGTTTACGTTACGAAACTTGCAAATATTCGTGCTTGGGGTACTGAATGCGGCCACTTAATAGGAAAGTGTGTAAAACACAATGTGCAAAGACGCACACTAGCGTCGATTATGGTGTTGCTAGCTACTTGCCCAACCAATGGGAAAATTATTAATTGCTGTGGTCTTGTTACGTATTATAAAAAGCAGCTCAGAAAATCCTTTAAAATGAAATTAAAATAAAACTGGCCAAGTGTGAGTCGGCTCGCGTGGAGAGGGTTCAGTACTATTTTTTATTTTTCTTCATTTGGACCTCCTAAACAAATTTAAATTATCTCATAGGTTTTGCATCGAAATTCTGGAATCGATAGTTTCGGAGATAAGTTAGGGGAAATGGTTAATTTTTGTCTACTTTATTTTATAATTCTAATATAGAATCGTAAAATTGCAAAAAAACTTTCATTTCATTTATTATATATATTACACAGAACAGTATGTTAAACGTTTCTTTAAATTTCTATTTAGCTTGGAGCTAATTGATTACTGACCTCTGTTTAGTTGTAACCCGGGTTTAAATACAGATAAATAAATAGACATACACATCCTACTAATATTATAAACGCGAAAGTTTGTAAGTATGGATGGATGTTTGTTCCTCTTTCACAACTAAACCGATCAATTGATTTTCATGAAATTTGATACGGATATAGTTCAAGACCCGGAGTCTAATATAGGCCTATATATACCTTTTGACGCAGGCGGAGCTGCGGGAAACAGCTAGTACATACATATTATCATGGCCTTACATACCATTCCATACAATAGTGTTGCCGGAAAATCGATTACACATCGAATAATAATCGATTCTTTGATAGTTGAAAATATAATCTAAGGTATCGATAGTGAACATATATCGATAGTATCGATATTGATACTATCGATATTGATACTATCGATAATATATCTCTGTAAGTACAATATTTTTCTGTATGAGTTTAATGACGATGATTTGTGTTATGCCCGCTGTTCATCCCGCCGCCGAGTTCAGGTATATCTGTATAGTACCGGTGCCTGAAATGCTTGGTATTATTGTTAATCCATTAATCAATTATTTTTCATAAATGTTGGTGGGCGTAAAGTGGAAATGGAATCAAAATAGTGATAGGTGGCTAGTCGCATCGCCTACCGATAGGTATGGTTTTTCGATTTTCGCCCACTCCCTCGGCCGGCTTATATGGTCTGCGCGAGAAGAGAAGCAGCTAGTACATTCCACGTATTTATTTTTCTCCTAGAGCAGCATTAAAGAAATAAGATGTTAAAGACGACAAAATTGTGAGAAAAAGTCAAAATTACAACATCCCTCTTTTGGGGTCGGGAGTTAAAAAACAAAATATCTAAATAATTAAAATCGAAACCTCGGGGAATTTGGGATTTTTTAATACACGGCAACATTGAGCACCGAGCGGTACTTTGCGCCATATTTTAGAGTTATATTATTTTTGTGAGTAATTTATGTCCATATTTCGAAATTATACAATACTTATTGATGGTATGTAATACCAGTATCTTTCTTATTTCTTTTAGTATTATTCTTACACAGTTTGGCTACGCAAACTGCACCTTTTGAGTCTGCTTTTACATTAAATTTTAAATTTATCTAGACATCCAACTCACTCATCGGTCGCGCCATGACTGACGCGGGTATGCCGCAAGTATGCCGAATTCGGCATGATTTTAGTTGCGAATTATTCTAGTATGCCGACGGTATCTAGTCGAGCGCGCGAGACCAATTATTAATCTAAGCGTACAAACTCAAACTCAAATAAGAGCACTCAGTTGTCCGTGTGTCATGAATATCTTTCTCGGGACTGCGTGAAGATATATCAAGTTGAAATTTATACCATATACTAGAACCTGCGGTCTCTTTCGGCAGGAAAAAATGCAAAATTCTAGGTCATATCGATCAAAATATTTGAACGTAAATGTTGCAAGTCCGGGGCTTTACTATGTATGCGAGTGAAAGAGATGGAGCAACACAAAGTCTAAGGCGACATCTCGCTTGCTCACTGGTTTCTGCCCTGCTATTAGAGATGATAGTAAGTAGCTCAGGTGCCTGAGCAATTTTCGCGATTTCAGATGGGAATCAAACCTATGGGGTACTTCCCGTTGACCTAGAATCATGAAATTTGGCAAGAAGCTAGGTCTTACAGTACTTATTAAATTATAAACATTTTCTGTGCAATCGTGTAGTCGCAAATTGAAACAGGCTCCCCGAGAGTGTCATCAGCGGGTGCGCTGACAGTTAACACTTTTAACAACAGACTGGACAATTTATCTATACTAATATTATAAAGCTGAAGAGTTTGTTTGTTTGTTTGAACGCGCTAACCTCAGGAACTACTGGTTCGAATTGAAAAATTCTTTTTGTGTTGGATAGATCATTTATCGAGGAAGGCTTTAGGCTATATAACATCACGTTGCGACTAAAAGGAGCGAAGAAACAGCCGAAAATGTGGAAAAAACGGGGAAAATTATTTATCTTTGAGGGCTTCCGTTGCGTGCGCTGCGAAAACCGTTCGAGATACCCAAAAAATATGTATGAAAGAATTTTTGCTCTTTAAATTATCTAAAAAAAAGTCCGCTACAGTATATGTCTATCTTTTAAGATTAACTCACAATAACCGTTTTTTACAAATTATTTGTCAGAGTTGTATCAACATAATAATATTATTATTTTTCCAAATAAATATGTTATTGATTAAGAGTATTTAACTGTGAACAAAATTATCTTTGACATCACTTAATTTCAATAAACATCTTATAAGATAATACAATTTTAAAATAACTCTGAAACAAAATTCACACGCGCCGCGTGATGAGCGCTCGCCCATGATTCCCAAAATAACTATTCCACGCGGACGAAGTCGCGGGCACAGCTAGTAAACTATAAACTTCAATCTTCACTATGCACACGCATCAGCTATATAAGCTGCTAGTCAGTGGCGTGCGCTGAAAAAAATCTCTGGATAGGCAAAAGTCCAACTCGGATATTGAGGGTTGTGAACCGGATTTTTTTGATAAACATAGCGGCCATAGGAACACACACAATTTTAGTTCTCTAGTTATACATACTATTCGGCCTTTACAATTCTCTATGAATAAATGAAGCGCAATAATTAACCTTCAAGAATCGTAAGCTACTGTTTAGACGTGGTTATAATAAGGTTGCATACAATTATTGAGTGCCAGTATTGACAAGAAATAATTGCAAATGTCTATAAGTTTACGTCAATACAATAATGTTTAGGAGATTTTTGCTGTCAAGTTTTGTCCTGTCAACACAGGATTGTACCATTTATTGGAGAGTTGCTTCAAGTATTGCACGTATTTGCGTTTGCAAAATTTTGATTTAAAAATTTTTTTTTATGAAAATCATGACTAAACCTGTTTGACCTCTACACAGTGATTTTTAAATGCCCCGAGAACCTCTTTTAGCTATCAATTTTTTTATAGATTACATTATTTAACCCAATTGCGGCAAAGCCACTGTTTGAGCTGTTTTTATGTGTGTCTGTGTATGTCCCCACGAAGCCAAAAAAACAGCTGAACCAATTTTGATGAATAAATAATTCGTCTTTTTTGGTCTAGTACCTACCTTTAGTCTTTTTTGGTAGGTCAAATATACAAAAACGAAATGACGGTTTTTTGTTTTCTTCTTCAATCTTTTTTTTTCTCTTCTAAACCAATATGGATGGATGGTATAAAATAAAGAATATTTAATGAAGATAAAATAAATGACTGGATGGTACGTGCGAAACTTTCAACGTCGAATGATTTTCATTTGTCATAATCGACGAGTCGAACGATTTTCATCAGACTCACCGTTTTGGGTGAGTCATACTTCTCAAAAATAGTACTCCAGTTGAATACAAAAATTGAAATGAAATTTTTGTATGTGATGTTTACACCACGAAAATTTTTGAATCAAAACTTGTATAACATATCGAGAATGTTACGTGCTGTTTAGACAATGCAAGTCATTTATTGCTTTAATTTAATTGTATGCAAGAGGCAAGAAATTTGCATGGTGTAAATGGGCCGTAATACAAATCTTGTAAGAAGCTAGATGCGTTAATTTTTGTTTGACAGCTCGGGATGTAACGGTTTCCTACTGATAGATTATAATTCGAATCACGATGCACAATATTTCCATAGCTTACAATATCGTTAAAAAAATTATTTTACAATTTTACGGTCACCATATAAAAAACAAACGTAAAGTTTATTTTTCAAACATTTATTGTATTACCAATAGTACCTGGGCGACCGAGCTCCGCTCGGTAGTTATGGTATCCATCCATACTAATATTTAAATGCGAAAGTCTGTCTGTCTGTCTTTCTGTTGCTCTTTCACGGCCAAACGGCTGGACGGATTTTGATGAAATTTGGTATGGCTTACATACATCACCTATGCGATTTAAAAACACAACGATAGCGCGTTGTACTTTTTCAGTAAATAGATTACCGCCATCTAGCGTTAATCGTTGTTAGTTGCATTCCTTAAGTACTTTCCACGTTTCAGTCCTATTTGAATTGGTAGGTACACTATTTACTCCGTGGATTGGTAAGTATTTCCTTTGGGTCAGTGGTAGAATTTATCATTCAATTTTTAACCGACTTCAAAAAAGGAGGAGGTTATCAATTCGTCGGAATCTTTTTTTTTAATGTTTGTTACTCGATTTCTCAAAGACGCGTGAACCGATTTGAAATTCATTTTTTTGTCTGAAATGTTGGACCGTCTAGTTGGTCCCATATTAGTTTCAACAGGTTCTGATGACGGAATCCTGAGAAAATGGTGATACTTGTATGATACGATGACTTGTGATTTGAAACTATAATGTTTCTTAGGAAAATATTTTAATACGTTATAACCGAATTAATAATTCTTTCAAGCCATTTTAAAATAATATATGCGCGATTTATACTGATTAATACTTTTATACTCCAAAACAAAAAAAACACAAAAAAAAGAAAAACAAAACTTTCTTTAGTTGTGATTTGAACCTGGAACCACCAGAGTACAAAGCAGATGTCTTAACCACTGGGCTATCGAAGCAGACCCGCCGGCGCCGAAATTATTGTACTATAACTACAATTTCATGCGGAAAATCTTTTTGCTGGAAAATATGGGAAAAACGAATTTTCCCAGACATGGAACCTGGCTAGATTAATTGTTTGACTTTATGAGAACCTATGTTTAAAATTTCAAAGAAATCGTTAGAGCCGTTTTCGAAAACGCGAGACAAATATATGTATAAATATACATACAAATATTGCTCGTTTAATAGTATAGGATAGGATAGGGCATTGTGAAGTCTTCTACCTATCTATACGTGAAATAAAACTGTAGCCGGACCGAATTTGTAGAATAGGTTGAATTTCTTTTCTGTGTTTGTTTGCAAATGTATTTAATTTCGAGTTTGAAAACATTTTGTACATTATGTAGGTTCTTAGTCTGAGTGCAGCAATCTCACATATTTAACATAGCCACTTCTTAGTTCTCCCATTAGCAAATCACAAATAACCGATAGAAATCCGATATTGACACCGTAATTTTAACGCCTACAATACAAAAACAAATTGTTCTGTGTCCACAATTTTCACCTGCTAAGTCTTCTTTATCTACGACCGAGAGCGGTCTCAGCAAGCGCCGAGCCGCAGATACGCTTATAAAGTGGGCTTGAGCAACATAGGCTTTTCACTCTATAGGTCTCAACCGATGGACAGTTATCCTTATCCTAGCTAGCAATATATCCAAAACCTATCTTTGTTGCAATCTATCTCGAGCAACTCCCGAGCTTCGGAAGGTACTTTAAGCCGTTGATCCCGGTTATCGATAGATGGCAGCCGTTAGAATGCCTTAAAGCAGCCTGAAAAATGTGACAGTGATGAACACACTTCGGGTCATCTCCTCCTGTTGGGTCTGATTTCTCTGTAGAAAGGGATATGGAGATCAGACGGCGGTCGCTTCAACATCCATGTGCCCTAGGTACTGAATCGTAAGCTCAGGACGAAACTGCGAAACACGCTTGGTCGAAGAAGGTTTAATTAGCATAAATCTAGGTGTGTGACGGGCTTTTTAAAGTTTAATTTAAAATATGTCGAAAAAATGGCCGATGACTATAGAAAACCGTAAACCGTAAACGTCTTCATTTTAATTCGCTATTAATTTTTCTGCCTCGTAGAGATAGATGATCATGAATCAGATACTTACCGCAAACGTAGCACACTTTTCCTTGCAATGTACACAAGACAGATGAATATAGGTACGTGCACGCGGCGGGGCAGCGGCTTCCGAGGCGCTGTCGGCCTCCTTGTCCGTGTCATCTCCTCCCTCCTCCGGTTCCCCTTCAGACTCGTCCACATCCGGCTATATAAAAAAAAAGTTGTTGCCGATCAAACTTTTAGTATTTAAGCGGAAACTTTTTTACATTGTTGTCGATGCTGTGTTTACTTATTGTTTTGTAAATAAGGCAAATCTTCACAAATTTTGTGATGCGCTATGTATCAAAAACTTTGGGGTATCCTAGAATACTGGTTACAAATTCGCCTAAAAAATTACCTACGTGTCACTTGCCCGTCAACGCCTATACATTTCCATAGAGATTCGCACACGACGCAACGATTCACTAACCGCTTAATGATGCGTTAGTAATCGATCTCGGGTGACACATCATGCCAGTGAGTTATTTAACAGAACGGTTTGTTGTTTTTGTGAAAAATTGACAATTAAAAATTAATTTATTGGAAGCTAAGATAAGCAATTTAATAATTTTATTGCGTTAATCTGTTTGTTTTTTAACTGCCTCTGTGGTCCAGTGGTTAAGGCGTTCGCCTTCGACCCGGGGGTGGTGGGTCCGATTCCCACCGGAAGCATACTTTGTTTAGTTGTTTCCAGTTTGGGTTAGGACTTTGCAGGCTTGAATCACCTGATTGTCTGATAATAAAGATGATTCCGTGCTTCGGAAGACACGTTAAGCCGTTGGTCCCGGCTGCCATTTGGTAGTCGTTAAAGGAACCACGTCAGAGACCGAGAGACGATTCCGAACAACTCTGACACCAGGGTGTACATGGTCCACAATACTATACGAAAATTTTGATGTCAAAGATGCACGTCGCTATGGTCGCCCTGTTACGGATAAAATGGATGCCATTAATGAAAAAGTGGAGCAAGATCGGCATATCAGTAGTTACGACGTAGCTGAAGAAATGGGAATTAACCACAAAACAGTTTTGGCGCATTTGAAAAAACTGGGTACATAAAAAAAGCTCGATATTTGTGTATCTCACGAGCTCACTGAAAGAAACCTAATGAACCGTGTACTAATTTGTGATTCTTTATTAGGACGTAATGAAACCGAACCATTTTTGAAGAAGCTGATAACTGGTGATGAAATGTGGATCACATACGACAAGAACGTGCAAGAAGGTCGTGGTCAAAGGCCGGTCAGGCTTCACAGATTAGCGAAACCCGGGTTAACTCGCAACAAGGTGATGCTGTGTGTGTGGTGGGATTGGACGGGCATTATTCATTATGAGCTGTTACCACCAGGCAGGATCATCGATTCTGAACTCTACTGCGAACAACTGATGAGATTAAAGGTAGAAGTTGAAAGAAAGCGGCCGGAATTAATCAACAGAAAGGGTGTGGTTTTTCATTATGATAACGCTAGACCTCACACATCTTTAGCCACTCAGCAAAAATTAAGGGAGTTTGGCTGGGAGGTGTCAATGCATCCGCCGTTTAGTCCTGACCTTGCACCTTCAGATTTCCACCTGTTTCGGTCTCTTCAGAATTTTTTAGGCAGTGTCAGGTTAACATTACGAGAGGACTGCCAAAACCACTTGTCGCGGTATTTTGATCAGAAGCCTCAAAATTTCTATAGCAATGGGATCATGTCCCTACCTACAAGATGGCAAAAATTTATCGAACAAAATGGCACCTACATACTTTAGTTAAATGTAAATAAACTATATTAAAAAATGTTTTGAATTTTCTTAAAAACTGCGAAGAAACTTTTTCCCCAACCTATTATTTACAGAAAAGAAAAACAGAAAGATTAGCAGTGTTCCACGTGTGGTTCATCGATTTTGCTGAAAACTAAAACTCAAAGAGATTTTTTATACTATTTTTTAAGAGTCCTTTACTGACCCTTGAACAAGAATAAATCGATAGAATTACCAAATTCAGAAAAAACATTTTGCATTAAGCATGATGATGATCTATTTAAGAATTAAAATAGGGAATGTACCTTTGGTGATTTGCTTTTAGGTTCCTTCTTCTCCTCGGCAACTTCTTCCTTTTCGTCTGCGTCCCAGTCTTCTTCAGTAGAAGAAGCTTCTTCTTTCGATTTTACAGAGTTGCTACAAACAAAATCATAAAATATGATCATACTCATTTAAATTTACATTAAAATAAAAAAAATCATAGTCAAGAAAGTGAAAATAAAAAATTAAACTAACAAGCTTCTTTGGCAAAAAAACATCCGGACCATAGAAAGACATTAAAATATGAAATTTCGCATACTTAATCATATACTTAAGTTGTATTTATTTTTGTAAACGCCTTAGTAAAACATTTATTTTGATACCATACTCGACAGAGTGACACTTTCGCAAGAGACATACCATGCACCTAATGCCCCAGTGACACTGGTTAAGCTTTATAAGATGATCAGCTTTTGATTGAATGAATGAAGCCGGGGCTTCGCCCGCGTGCATCCCCGCGCAATAAGGATTTTAAAATAAAGTGTGTTTTCAGAGTCTGCGAACCGAATAATCTTAAAAACAATATCCATGTCAGTTTTAAGACACACATACCTTAGTCACCCAAATTCCCCCCCTTTTAGGGTTTCAATGCTCTTGAGAAGTTTCAAATTGATCTAACTAATCTCGTTTCTCCATACAACCTTTAGACCCTTGTCCACAATTATAGGGATATATTTAAAAAAATCCTTTCTTAGTGCACCCCTAGTCCACAATTAACCTAAGTGCCAATTTTGGAACTAAAAGACCAGCGGTTTGGGCTGCGCGGTGATATGTCAGTCACTCAGTCTTCTTATGCATATACCAGGTGCGGCGATTGAACTGTCCGTCTCTATCTAACTATTTTAAAATTCGAACCACTGAATCGAACGCCGCCAAAATTTCAAATGTGGGTCTTTGACATGTTCTCTATTATCATTTGAAGTGATTCTATTGTGAGAGAAACAATTTCGAATTTAGAACAATAGATTTAAAACGAAATTCAGTGATTGCTCTTCATTTGGAGGGAAAATCGAATATCGAAATATGTCGAGCGCTGGCAAATCTTCAATTGAACAAAAAAATTGTGCATCGCACTATTTAAGGTTATAATGAGACTGGTAGCGTTAAGAAACGCTACGGAGGCGGACGACGCTGTACTGCAACGGCGCCAGCAGTTGTCGAAAAGGTGCGACATCGATTACACAGAAATCCAGCGCGCTCAGCAAACCAACTAACGCAGGATCTCAAGGTGAGCGATCGCAGCGTTAGTCGCATATTGAAGGAAAAGCTTAAAGTCAAACCAATAAAAAAAACCTTTCTCGGGAACTCACTGCTTTACAGCGTGGCAAACGATTGGATCGATCGAAAGAGCTGATTCGCTTGCTCGACACTGGCGAGTTTCCCCATTTGGTGTTTTCAGATGAGAAAACTTTTTGCGTTGAAAAGTTTTTAAACAAACTAAATGACCGTGTTTGGTTAAAGGGACGTGTCAGCGACCATTCAGACGAATGGTCGCTGAAAATGCAAGTCACTCGACGCCAAGGAGCCGACCAAATCATGGCCTGAGCGGCGGTGTCTGAAAAAGACCGTTCACCGCTCGTTTTTCTTCCAATGGGTCGCAACCAAGTCAAAATAAACCAACAAATCTATCGAGACAAATTTTTGTAACCAGGGCTGATACCGTGGGCACGCAACACATTTGGTTCTGAGCGTTGGACTTTTCAGCAAGACTCGGCACCATGGCACAGAGCAATTGGAACGCAAAATTGGTTGAAAGCAAACGTTCCAGTGCTGATCGACCGAGATATGAGGCCATCGTCATCGCCCGACTTGAATCCGCTGGACTTTTGTATTTGGGGTGTTTTACAGGCCAGGGCCTGTGCTAAAAAACACACTTCGGTGGAAGCGCTCAAAGTTACTCTTATGCGAAGAATGGAATTGTATGAGTAACGACGTCGTTCGAGCAGCCTGCGCTTCTTTCAGAAAGAGACTTCAATTTGTAGTTAAGGCAAAAGGAGGTTTTATTCCTTCGGAATAAGTCATGACAAAACTTTGAACTTTATATTTTCATTAAATTAAACTATTTTAATACGGTTTATTACTTATTTATTTACACCTGACGTTTCAAACACTTTACAGCGTTCATGGTCGCAGGCAGACTAAGTTAACATTTGTCTTTGATGTCATAAGATTACAAACTACCGCCTGAATTTTTTATTGGGAACTATTCCGATTCACGCAGTATTGGCTCACAGTATCCAAGGGTCTTGCAGTCTGCTTCCGAGTTTGCGATTTTATTAAGTTAATGACTGGGTCCCAAGCTGGCGGTACCTGCCATCCATCCTCTCTATTGAAATTAGGATGTTTTTTTAATTTCAATAGCTTCACGTAACATCCTTGGAATGAATCTGTTTTCCTTTGCAAGGACTTGAGGATTATCAAAACGCATATAGTGGTTGGGTTTGTCTAGAGCATGTTCACAGACTGCAGACTTGGTTGAGCGTCTATTTTTCATATCAGCAATATGTTCTTTTATACGAGTATTAATGCTTCTCTTTGTTTGCCCAATGTATGATAAACCACAGTCACAGTCAATTTTATAAACTCCAGCATCTTGCAATGGGATTTATATTTTCACATGACAAAAGTGTATCAATAAATATTTAAAATTAGCAGAAATATTTCATTTTCACATACGGACAGTTCAATCGCCGCACCCGGTATATGTAGATTACAAAAATATACATATTAGGTTGGGGAAAAAGTCTTTTCGCATATAGTATGTATGAACTTGTAATAAAATTTCTTATATACTATTTGTATCTGGCTAGTTTTGGTATCATTAAAAGTTTAAATTTTAAAGAAGATATTTCCATAATTCCAAATTCAAATTAGGAAAATGTGTGATTTTTATTTGTTTTTCTTACAGTCAAGATGAGTCTAAAATCAAAAAAGGTAAAAATGCAACGCAAATTGCGAAAAAAATTTGCGATGTGTATGGACCTAGTACAGTGTCTGTGAGAGTAGCACAAATTTGGTTTAACGTTTTCAATCCGGTTATTTTGTTGTCAAAGATGCACGTCGATCTAGTCGCCCTATTACGAACAAAATGGATGCCATTTAAAAAAAAATGGAGCAGGATCGGCATATCAGTAGTTACGACGTAGCTGAAGAACTGGGAATTGACCAAAAAACAGTTTTGGCACATTTGAAAAAAAACTGGGTACACAAAAAAAGCTCGATATTTGGGTATCTCACGAGCTAATGAACCGTGTACTCATTTGTATGATTCTTTATCACGACGTAATGAAACCGAACCATTTTTTAAAAGGCTGATAACTGGTGTTAGTTTGTCTGGGAGGTGTCAATGCATCCGCCGTTTAGTCCTGACCTTGCACCCTCAGATTTCCACCTGTTTTGGTCTCTTCAGAATTCTTTAGGCAGTGTCAGGTAAACATCACGAGAGGACTGCCAAAACCACTTGTCGCGGTATTTGATCAGAAGCCTCAAAATTTCTATAGCAATGGGATCATGTCGTAAAAAGTAATCGAACAAAATGTCACTTTAGTTGAATGTAAATAAACTATATTAAAAAATGTTTTGAATATTCCTAAAAAATGCGAAGAGACTTTTTCCCCAACCTATTATAATTTATATCTTTTGATGGAATGTAAAATACAAATTAATTTCCGCCAAAAAAAAAACTTGTTAGTAAGTATGGTATTTTAAAGTAATTATAGAAGATTTCAAGATTTGGCTGCCACTTCATGAAGTGACTACTACGTGACATCTAGATAATCGCCCAAAACCCACGACAATTTTAAAAGACCACATAACATGGGCTAAATTGAGAATAGAACATACAGATTACAATTTGACACAAAATGGCGGCCGTAAGGGGGGTTATAACACTGAAACCTGGGCATTTAGTATTTGGACATCTTTTCTAGGATCAAGGAAAAAACTTGAAAAGGTAGATTAAGAGATCACGAATATTTTGATTTAGATGTTCTCGTTATCATTCTCGAATTTTTCCAGTCATTTTGATTTTACATTTAAAATACTGTGCAGGCTTTAATTAAATTTCTATAGGACCCTATTGAAAGCAATCGTTTCAAACTAAAAAAAATAATTCCAAATATGGTTCGGTAAAAAAAAAATTGCCCAATTGTGAACCTCTACTTTAGGAGTTTTTGAAGTCGGTTAAAAAATAAAATCAGAATTGCATCAATATTTTTTTGTCAAACAAAGTTTATGTAAAAAGTATTTATTGGTGAGAGATTGCATATCTCAAACCCCAACTGTCTCTGTTTTTTTTAACCTAATTTATACATTCTTACCTGTATTATGTACCTACCTGTGTATGATAAACAACTGATTTTAACATAGAGAATAACAAGTGAGCTCTGTTGTTACAATATCTTCTTATTTAGTTTCTGGGTATTTTTAAAAGTACGTCTACCAGACCTCTTTATTTTCTTTTCTTTTCTTAGAACTAATATATAGTGATATCTTTATTCACCATCTTTATTCAGATACAAACCAATGGTCCAAAACAAATTGGTATTTCTGGTATCTGCCTTTTCTTATAATATTCATCACGGTCTCATTTTAATTCCTCAATAATGTTCGTGTATGGCTGGAATCATCAAAATAATAAACTAATGATATAAATAATCAATCTAGTCAGTATCAAATTACCTTCGCTTGAGCGTTCTGAAAGCGCGGGTGTATCCGAGCGATCGCTCTCCGAACCGCCTAGAGGTAAAGCTGCCACGCGAACGAGGAGCTCCGCGGAACGAGGCGCGGCTGCGCAGCGAGCGGCCGCGGAACGAGCGGCGCGGCGCGCGCGGACGCAAAGCCACGCGCGCCGGCTCGCGCGGCGGGCCCATGCCGCCCGGCTTGCGGTAGCTGTCTCTCACCGGCGACCGTCTTCTGTCGTCCGTTCCGAACGACCTCCTCTCGCCGCCGTAACTATCTTGTCTACCGCCGTACGAGCCGCCGTAATGACCGCCGCCCTCATGGCTACGTCTATCGCTCGAGGAGCCCTGTACATAATTCTCTTTGGTTCTTCCACCGAGCTTTGCATTTCATAAATTTGCTATAAATTAACAACATTTATAAGAACAATATTTCCTCTTTTGGTTATTTTGTGACATTTTCTATATGAAATTCCATCTGAAAATCCATCTCCAAGCATACCAGTGTGCCAGTGAAGATCAATTTTTAGTAGTAGGTATTTTCTTTACTTTTAATCATTCTTAATTTTACAAGGGACACTACTATTGCTCTTTTTGCTAGTGACAATATTTAGTGATCAATAGTCATTATTTTGATATATTGACAATATAGTTTCCTTCATTGACAACCTGAATATCTTTTTCTGTTTTCAGATCATTCATGTGTTCACCTGGCTACAATAACATATTTAATTAAGAATGATGCTAATAAAAATTATGGGGCATCCTCTAGTGTTTTGAAAGAGGTAGATATTATTGTTTAAATATGTTGCAAATTTTTGGATTCTATCTAACTACATCATTTCTTTGTAACCACACACAATATTTGATTCCTTTCATAGCTTTCAGATTGTACTGCTCATGTTTAATCAATACCATACTTTACTACCAATGTAATTCATCAGTATTAATCACCTCTATTGTCTTGAAGTTAGAAGAGCCGCTGCAATTCTAGTCCAAGGACTAAATATAACTGTTAAAATGTGCACACATCAATAAGTCCTTTTTTTCTCATCTCATCAACCACAAGAATATGTGTATTTTCACTTGCCTTTTGAAGACATTTTTGACCTCTCTATTACTGGTCACTCATGCTCAGTATTCTTTAACTTTTTTGCTCAATATTCTCCATTTCCTTGGGCTTATACAATTAGAAACCTTATAATAATTACAATGTATTGTATATAAAGCCACAAAAATATTTCGGCTTACCTCCACTCTCATACGTTTCCTTTCGGGAGATCCAGATCTACCTCCATAGTCCCGATTAGAATAACTCGCAGAACTTTCCTGAAATATGAAATGGTAAATGAATATATGTTATTTATCGTTTTTATCCATTCTCATATTTTAGTATGAATATGAAGATTTAAAAAATAAAAATAGAACTTAAATGTCAGTCATACATAATATACATGTCACCGATATAAAATTAAAAAATTAAATTATGATACAGCTAGAGAATACAATCCCGAGCATGTTTTTCAATCCCGGGCTTACGGGATTTTTGAAGCCTTTTCCCGGGATCCCGGGCCTATCCCGGGATTAGACTATGTGGTTTCTAATTGGGCTAAAATAAAAAACACGAGTAATTAAAAAAAATGTCTTTAATGTCTTTGCACAACACAAATCAGAATAATAATAAGAAAAGAAAAAACACAAACCAAAAAATACTATACTTTTGCAAGAAATTAAAAAACAGCACAAAATAACTATTTAGAATTTCGAAAATATAATCGCAGAAATATCAAAGCATCCAATGTTTGACTTCCGAGCCTGCTTCGTAGTCTATTGCCAACATAAGCAGCAGCTAAAAACGCTCGTTCAGCTTCTACGCTGGTCGGAGGAATAGACAATAGATACTTATATGCTGTTTCTAAGTGATATCCACGAACTCCTCCATTTTCGAACAGGCTCATTTCACGTCTAGTACTATTTGCCAACCCCAATTCATTTTGTACTTGTACTTCAGGATCTGGGGATTTCATACTTTTGTTAATTTCCAGCTGTAACTTTTCCTTTAATGTCAATTGGGGTTGGGATTGGGAGGTTTCTGACCTTAGCTCATCATCTGTTTGTGATCCTGACCTTGCTTCTTCTTCCGTGTTATCTCGACTATTAAATCTTTTAACAATACTCTTTATTTGCTTCCTCACTAAAGCCTGTGTCGGAATTGGAAATAAGTCGTGCCATTCCAAATCCGATAATAACTGATTTTCATCATCCATTCGTGGATTTTGTAAATAATTTAACACGCCAGTTAAATCATCACTTCGTCGTTGCTTTATACGTTCCACTAAGGATGTTTTAATTTTTTTGGCAAGTGCTGAGTTTTTGCTAGACAGTTGTTTTATAAAAAATTTCAAAGCGGCATCAGCTGTGCATAAATTAGCATCTCGCCGACAGATTGCTTCTACTGTCAATTTAATTGGGGTCAGCACACCAACAATTTTATTTACCAATTCAAAATCAACATCTTCTAAACGAATTGGATGATTGAGATCTATAAGAGCTTTTTGAATGCATGCTTTTAAAAGATAAAATCGCTCCAGCATTGTTAAAAGACTATTCCACCTGGTTTTACAGTCCAAAAGAAGTGACAACTCTTTTCCATGTTCAATTTTCACATATTTTTGAAGTACTGTTTCATTTTTCAATGGAGATCTTTTGAAATACACTACAACTTTGCGGATTTTCTTTATCAGCTTATTAATATTTTCATATTGTGTTAACTTTGGTACGTGTTCTGGCGCAAGATCATTTTGTGACATTACGATTAAACCTGATTCTGGACAGTCTAAGTCTTCTAAATGGTGTTCATCATCGCTGTCGTCCATATAATCAACAGTCACAGCTGGTTCATTTATAGTATCATCTGAGGTAGGGCTATCTTGCAAATTATTATGTTTTTCATAAAGCACATCACAGACCGCCAAATTGATACCATGTGCGAGACACAGTTGTTGTTCAGTGCAAACAAGCCGCCCCACCCTATATCATAACATTCGGTCCATCGGTTACAATAGCCACGATGTCAGTTTCTAGGGAAATGTCAAATTTACTTAGACGCTCTTGCAATATACGAAGACAATTTTCAGCTGTCATACTATCGTAAATAGGAACAAGTCCTAAGTTCCAAAATTTTTTATATGAATGAACGTCACCGCCATGTATCGTTTATTGGAAGTTGAAGTCCACTCGTCGAAAGAAAGACTAAATCTTTCACCTGCACTTTTCAAATGTTTTAATTCTGCAGTTACTTGCTTTCTGATTTTTTCACTGTAATTCATAACACGTTTTCGAACAGTGACGGCTGACTTTGGTAAATCCGTGTATTTTGCTAAGAGCAATTTTCTCAAATCATCTGAGGTTATGAATACACTGAATGGAAATCCATCTAATGCAATCATTCTTGCCAAAATATCATCCAGGCTATCGTCGGCACTTTTAGTAAAATAATCATCTAACTTTCGCTTGGCTGGCGGCGGTGCTGTGTTCAGATTTTCAGAATCTTAACTTGTTGAAGCTGATATAACCTTGATGTTATGTTTTGATAACAAATGTGTATGTAATCCCTTAGTTGATCCACCCAAAGTCTTGAGGATGGCTGGGCATCGCTTACATTTAGCACTATTCCCGTCCTTCGCAACTAAATAATAACTCCACACTGACGTCGTATCACTGTCTTTTTTATGTTTAACAAAGTCTCCCGCCATTTGAAATACTTAATTTCAGATAATTGACTTTTAAATTTTAATGACGTAGCCTACGTAACCCGTCACTGACAGAACAATAAATGAAAAAAATAAAACCGGATTTGCATATTTATACTTTCGTACAGGGAATCCCCGACGGGAAATACCCGCAACAATATTATGATATGAGATGATCGGGTGATTCCCCTGTTGGTTCGTTGGGGAATTACCTTAAGAGTATTGTATTAAAGTATTCCGAGTGGGGAAGTCCCTTCTAAGTTCTACGACAAACATATTATTAGGACTGTACCTGTGTAGTAAATAGTGGGTACCTAACTACCTACGTATTGTACGAGTTGCTTTTTGTCGTAATGTATTAAAATAATCTAGGCAAGGTTATTTTCAAGACGCAACGGACTACGGAATACAAAGTACAGTCCCGGGATTTTCGGGGCCAGAAAACGGTCGGGATCCCGGGATCCCGAGATTTGGGATCCCGGGATTGTATTCTCTAGATATACAGCTCTTGTATGGACAACTGTATCATAATATATATTTTTTTCCCATTATAGTAGTACACTTTTTTCCATTACAGTAGTACACCTTGACCTGGACCAAAGAGTTTGCTCCTTGGTCCTTTATAATCTCTGGACGCGGCCAACAAGCGTGCGCGATCGGGATCAGCGACTGTTTCCATTTTGCAAATTTATTTCTGTTTTTAAAAAATGGCTGAAACGTAGCGCTGTTGTCTTTTTTTTAAAATGTTTTATCAATTTTATGAGATTAGATAAAGTAGTATATGCACATAATTAGGTCTTACAATACTCGTGTACTGTTCATAAACTACTATATCAAACTAATGCATGTAAGTAAACTAAGTGTTGAGTGTTAAAATGTGCATAGTTCATCTGATACGATCATAACGTAAAATCAAATCATCAAACATATTTTGACATGATACATTGTTGCCACCAATACAGAGCTGCTTCAACCGCATTGTATGACAAAGTTCAACCTCCATTTCAACACATTAGAGTACGTTCGACGTCTAATCATCAAGTCTTTATCGTTTTTGTTATGGCATACTACTCATCTTACATCGAGCGATAGAATATATAAAATATTATGTATTTGAACTGTTATGCAGTCTTATTCGTATAAAAATAATCCCTTATAGTGATATATATATAGATAGTATAGACCCTTATAGTGCAGATCTCGAAAACCGTCATTCATAAACCCATGTTAGCGTTAAAACGTACATTTGCGGCACATTAGCCATTAGCGTAATTTCATGGCCCTAGGCATGTTTAGTCGTTAATTAAACGTAAAATAACCTCGCTTCTAAAATAATACGACTTGTCAACAAACAAATTGTTCCGCGAATTTCAAATTGATATCAAAGATTTAAGAGAAAGAGTTAACTCTCGCTAAATTGTGTTCATATTACGCGACTAATGTAACGAACAAATGCTCATCATACTTGTCAATAATAAGATGTGTATAAATAAATTCAATAAACCTATGTGAAAGAGAATCAATTTTGAAGACCACAGCCTTGTCTTTTCGAGTGTTTTTCAGTATAACGAAGTGACGTAATAAGAAGCAGAGGAAGGTGGAGAAAAGTTGAAAACTAATTGTATTTCTGACAATTATTCAGTAGCTAAAACAGTGCAATTCATATAAAATATACTCAAGGTAAGTTACCTACAAAACCCCAGTACTATCTACCTATATATTCCTTAATAGATATTCAAATAAGTATAATTGTAACAGGGCTCTGTATGATTTAGTTACTCCTGGTTACTCTCATACTGTACGCCACCTATCAACATCTCTCAACTGTCACCAACCTGGTCGATTTCAAAACCCGTCGATCTGTCAAACGCCAGCTGCAAGTCGATTGAGGCAGCCTTATTTTCGCGATGAACTAAACAATGAAACCTATATATTTGCAGTGCTCTAACTTAAATAGATTGTGGGCAATACGACAAGGATGGCTTGTATTATCTTTCGTTATACCATTCCCTGCGCAAATTATAAATAAAATTTAGTTCATGTGGGCCTATTGTTAGCGGTGTTGTTTGCGTAGACGGTCGGTATGTATCTGGCAGTGGCGTGCATACCATAGGCAAAAAGACACTGCCTACGTATGTTATTATTGGTGAAGTACAGACTTGACCAATAATAACATATTTTTTCATACAATATAACTCCATAATTCAAAAACAACGCCGCGCGCCTATAGCGTACATTTGGTGTTTTTAATAGTTTTTACGTGTCATTTATGAATAATTTGTGTTTTCATTATGAAACAAATAATCAGCTAGTCAAGGAATAAGCTAAATACTCACTGATCTATAAGATTTTTTATATGGTTCATCTATTCTTTCTCTTCCCGTATTATATCTACTCCCACCACTGTTGTAACGAGAGTCACTGGAGTACGAAGAGTAACCTCCTCCGCGTCCGCCTCGACTTTCATACGATCCTCTGCTGCCACCACGATAAGACCCTCTATATCCACTGCCTCTTGTGTTGTATCCACCACGTCCACCATAACCGCCGTAACCGCGGCCACGAGAAGACATCTATGAAAGAAAAACAACATGATTCAGTCAAGAATGCGAATTTCATACTTTATGCCAAGAGGATAGGAAAGGAAGGTATTTTTATAGTGTTAAATAAATATTTGAAGGAAATACTTCCATCGATGAATAACTAACAACCAATTATTTGACGAACATCTTGTACGGAACACCGTCCATTAGTTGTTCAACCCTATAAGTTTAACGTACATACATTATATTGTCCATACAGCTGACGCAGCATTTTCATCACTTGTAAATTAGTCATAACTTAACAAATCAGTGCAATACATTAGTTCACTCAATTCAGTTGTTTCTTCTCATCTCCGAAACCAACCCTTAGTATTATTCATCATCGTATCATATCAAGTAGTGTGAGGATTTACAACCCTTACATTGTTTTTGGTTGTTCGATAATTCCTGTATATGATTCTCGTTCTGGTTGATCTTCTCAATGTCTCGCTTATATTGCTCTGCGAATCTTTCATCTAACCACTCCAAACAAAGTATTTGCAATCATACCAATACCATTAACTAATCCACACTTTCTTCTTGACCTAAACTGATTATTGAGAAGGGTGTTGTAGTGCTGAATTTCGTTTAGTTCGTGCTCTAATTGAATAACAATTGCCTTGTATTGAGTACCGGTTCCGTAACATGATTAATTTGCCTTTTTTACGAAATATTTTAAGTCCGAGACTCCCTGCCAATAAGATGACATGTTGTAATATATTATGAGGTCAGGCTGTTATGTACGCATTTCTATGAAGGCAACGTCAAGCGGGCACTTTTGGATTTGCTTATTTTATCGGGTCGCTGGGAGGCGGTAAAGCTCCCAAAATGTATTCCGTGGTTTGTTCGAAGTAAGTCATCAAAATTTTAACAAAAAATACTATACGGGAACCTGTTGACATTTTTAATTTTGCTTTTCGTAAATTTAAATGATTGTTTTACCAGGAGAGTATGAGTGTTGTACGGGAGGTCGCACGTGCAAAGGTAAACAAGGTTATTCACATTATCAGCTGATGTCAGAACCAGTCAACAGTGATGTTTGTTAATAGTTATCGATATCGGTAAAAGGTGGAAATTTCGATAAAAAAAAAATAGTATGATTATTAACTTTCCCAATAAATACCAAGCAAATATAATTTCCAAGGACGGACCCTATCGATCTTGTAAATATGACTACACTTATATGTTACACCCTGTATATAATAGAATATCGCAGACAGGTTTTGTACCCATTCAGTGGCGTGACATCAAGGTTATTCCAGTTCCTAAACCTGGCAGAGATACTTTATGACCTATATCCTTGATATCTTGTGTTTGCAAGCTTTTTTATTTGATAATTTTGAAGAGAATGGTATGTCAAAAATAAATGATTACTGAGTAACTTTACTGTTGGTTTTAGAAAGAAAAAATCATGTATGGATTGTTTAGCCATAATGATATCAAAAATTCAATTGGGTTTTATGAAAAATGTACCTACTATAGCTCTATTTTTGGATATCGAAAATGCCTACAATACCGTATCATTTTAATATTACTGTAATACTAGAAAATAAAGGCTATCTTTGAAGTATGGATTAGTTTGAACGGGTGTGTGAAACTACCTATCCCTCTCCATTACCTACGTAAAAGTGTACGAAAGCCGAACTGGATAAGCATCATAGAATGGGAAACCCCTTTGAAGGCATAAGCCAATTTGCGGCTTTTGCTGTCCTAGTTTTAATGAACCTCTCATGAAGGTGTGTACAGCTCGGTCATATACAGCTATTAAAAAAAATAGGTAACAGCCACCGAAAGAACCTTTCGCTCGACTTAGGCCCCAATTTTTACATGTAAATGTTTTTGTTTGGATTTAATATTAAAGTCGGTTGAATGGAAGATATCTCTTTATGGGATAAGTCCGCCGTTGCATTTATTTTTAGTTTTGTATTTACTTTAATGTATTTTTCTGTGCAATAAAGTTTGTTTGTTTGTAATATCTTTATTGTACAGAATAAAACAAATAATTACATACACAAGCATGAATTAACAATAAGTACAATGGCGGACTTATCCCACTTAGGGATCTCTTACAGTCAACCAACGAGTGACAGGAGAAGATATGCTTACCAGAAGGGTAGAAGTGTGTACAATATAATATTATTATAAATAATATATAGATATACACATACATCAAATAAACCCACATACCTATATATAATAAACATACATACATCCATGTAACTAGCTTATACTTTAAATGTCTGAGTTCAGCAAAGGAGAATTTGAAAGATTTATTTTAAAAGCGTTTAAACTTTGTGACAACCTTACTTCTACAGGAAGCGAATTCCAAAGCTTAGCTGCCACAACAGCAAACGACTTTAAGTACGAATGTGATGAACAAGGCGGCACGTCAAGGGTTGGGTTACCGGCAGAGCGTAACCAGTCATCAATCCGACGAAAGGAAAATTTTTCATTTTAATAGATAGGAGAAGAAGGGATAAAGAGAACTTTAAAAAGAAGATACAAGATATGAACGTTTCTACGTAATCTAATAGGCAACCACTTTAGCTTATTACGGAATTCCGAAATATGGTCAAATTTACGCAATCCAAATATAAATCTAATGCACTGATTCTGCAGCCTCTCCAATTTATTTAAAAGTTCTTCCGTTGGATCCAAGTAAGCAACGTCAGCATAATCTAAGATAGGTATCAACAAAGACTGCGCTAATAATATTTTGGTTTGAAAAGGGAGAAAATTTTGCAGACGTCGTAATGAATGTAGAGCTACAAACATTTAATGACTAACATCATTAATTTGTGGTAACCAGGACAGGGTTTGATCAAATATAATGCCCAAGTTTTTAACACTAGGAGAAAAAGGAATAATATTACCATCAAGAACTAAATTAGAAAAAGATAAAGAATTAAATTTAGAAATGAAATATGAGCTACCGATAATAATGGCTTGAGTTTTATTTGCATTCAACTTAAGTCCAAAGTTGCGTGACCATGATGTAATAATATTAAGATCAGAATTAATGACGGCAATAGCACGATCAAAGTCATCAAGAGGAGCAGACATATATATCTGCAGATCATCTGCATAAAGGTGAAATGAAGAGGAAAGAAGTTTTGTGATGCCATCAATGAACATTGAAAAAAGTATAGGAGAAAGTACTCCACCTTGAGGGACTCCAGTTGCCAACTCGTACCAATCCGATTTACGTCGATCACACTTAACTAATTGATGGCGACCCAAAAGGTAAGAGGAAAACCAATTGATTGAAGAGCAAGAAAAATTTAAAGACTTAAGAACACCTAGCATTATATCAAAGTCAACCATATTAAAGGCAGTTGAGAAATCAAGTAGTACAAGAACAGTTAGTTCTTTTTTCTCAATGTTATAACGAATGTCATCCGTAATTTTCAACAAGGCTGTGTAGTGCTGTGCCCAGAACGGAAACCCGACTGATTTTGGCTTAATAAATTATAGTGTGTTAGATGTTTCGATAGCTGTTGCTGGACGAACTGTTCTATAATTTTGAAAAGGACTGGAAGAATTGAAATTGGTTGAAAGTGACAATTTAACGAAGGGTTAGATACTTTAGGCAGCGGAATTATATGCGCATATTTCCATGCAGACGGAAATATGCCTGAAGACAGTGAACTATTAATTATGTCAACTAAAAAAGGTGCAACCAGTTTTATTATCGGTCTCAACATTTCAAGGGATACGTTGTCATTACCAATCTCATTGGATTTAAGGCTGCCAAAAATTTTCACAACATCGTCTACAGTAATCGGATCAAATTTAAATTCCGGGCAACTTGATATGGGACCAGTGTGCAGATCAGCTAGTGTTTTTTGCTTTGCATTTGGTGCAAGAACAGAAGTAGTAGAACAGAAAAATTTATTCAGATCATTGATATTCAAAGCAATATTGTTGTCCAGAGCCTGCCTACCCACACCCATACCTTTAAGAAACTTCCATAGCTTATTAGGAGAACGATTCTCAACATTATTATGAATGTGTTTCCTTTTAGCGTCCCTACAACGTTTAAAGTTATTACAAACAAACAAAGTCGGTCATGGTCTAAGCTAAAGAGTTTATTTGAACCTTTTAAATCTATTGTGGAACACAGGATAGGTACCTATGTAACAGGATACCTACCTTGTGAAAATTCTTCTCTAGTGGATAGAATAGCATGGTTGGTTGTTGCGGAAGTAGATTAAAGACATTGTGTGTGCACAAATAAATATGTAAAAATGCTTACCTTAAATTGGTCTCCGCTCCGCTCCCGCTAAATCGTAGAGTGAGAGAAGACCAATAATTAATCTAAGCTAAGATGCGTACCTTCAGTATGAATCCCTTGCTCCAAGATCTTGCCACAAATTTGGACTATTTGAACTAAATACACAAATTAGTGCCGCATCAATATTACTTTTTATTTAACTACCAATACTGACTGATCGTGCGAGGCGTAGCGTACCTAACTAACCAATTCATTCAAATTTCAGATTCCGTCCGACCCAGAAAGACA
This sequence comes from Euzophera pinguis, assembly GCA_947363495.1. Classification (NCBI taxonomy): domain Eukaryota; kingdom Metazoa; phylum Arthropoda; class Insecta; order Lepidoptera; family Pyralidae; genus Euzophera; species Euzophera pinguis. The sequence goes on from OX376155.1 coordinate 9,812,030, forward strand.
CGCCGGCAAACAAGATGGCGGCCACGGCCAGCCACAGCCAGCAAGCAATCCACAGCAATTTTTTTTTTGTAATGAGTTTTACGGCCATGGATACATGGATCCTTTATAGCCCTTCTTAATTTTTCTATCTTCTACAGTCCTACAGTGTGGTCTAGTCGGTAGTCAAGTCTAGTCAAAAAATCAGGCTAAGTGAAGTAGTAGAAAAACTGCACAGTGATTACTAGGAGCTTTTGGCAACCAGCATGAAATTCACATAAATCAAACAGTGTTTCACTTCCAGACACTCACGCTTGTTATCGAACACTGCGAATAATAATCCACCATTATTAAGCACAAACACTCATAAAAACACAAATTTTGGAAAATAAAATACAGCGCCGATACTGCTCTTCACAACTTCAGCTCAGCTCAAGTTGCATCGCAGTCGCGCGTCACGAATCGCATAGCGCCGTGTACGAACTGCCTAAATTACTCTTTGGTGATTGTTGTGATTGCTGTGGATTGGACTTCAGGCGGGAAGCTGTGAAGAGCAGTATCGGCGCTGTATTTTATTTTCCAAAATTTGTGTTTTTATGAGTGTTTGTGCATAATCATGGTGGATTATTATTCGCAAAGTGTTCGATAACAAGCGTGAATGTTGGGAAGTGAAACAGTGTTTGATTTATGTGATAGTTTTATTTTAATTTCATTTTTTATTTCATAACAACACCACAGCAATTATTTATAATAATTTTCCCATTGTCGGGCACCAGTCAAGTAGCTGGCAACACTATAATCGACGCTAGTTGCGTCTATGCACAATGTTTTACACACACTGTCCTAATAAGTTGCCGCATTCTGGAAACTGATTTTTCTTCACAGCGCGGTATCTAGTCGAATGCGCGAGACCAATTATTAATCTAAGCGTGTCTCATTTAAAAATGGATTTGCATCGAGAATATTTTCGGGCGATGATTTTCTACCATTTTAAATGTGGCCTAAAACTTGATGAGTCATTTAATCGACTTCAAATGGCTTTTATGGATGAAGGACCTTCAAAAGCAACCATCTACCGCTGGCATAGCGAGTTCAAGCGCGGTCGCCTTACTTTGGTTATTAATGGGTATTCATTGGTTAATTGGCTAGTAAACTTTTCCATGAAAATGTCTAATTCGTAAACTATTTCGAGGAATAGGCTAGGGGAACAGATAACATTAATCAGATCTTTAGATAAGCAAGTATTTTTTAAGAAAATCGCAGAAAACCCAATGACTTTCATTTTTTAGCAAGGTTAACGTGTATAGCCCTACAACTTCCGGCTACTCACGTTCAATTATTTAGGTTGGTAGCACAGGGTAGTGAATAAATATTTTTTGTTTGGTAGCGATAATTAGCGCTTGACATAATTAAAAAAAATCCCCCTCGTATTCTTAAACCATGGACTTAGTATTTTAAACAGGACTGAGTACTTCTGCAAATTTGCATAGAGGCAAGACCGAGCCAAGCGAGATAGAAATAGTGGTGGAACCTGTCTCTTTCTAGCAAATACAAGCTTTATCACGTTGGTACTTGTGCAAAATAGGATGACCACGCTTCTCTGGAAAAAAAGGGGAAAGGTGGCACATGCTTTATGCAAATTTTTTTACAGACACATTAAAATGTTCCGAGTGCGGAGGTGCTAGCTAACCTCACAAGTTATTGTTCTGTGCAGACTTTACGGAAATCGGAGTCTAGTCGAAAATAACGTTTGTAGACATGTACCCCCTATTGGTTCCCTTGGGGAAGACAAGAAAACTTTACTAGTGTCCTTGGCTTCACTAAACAAGCAGTACTAAAGGCTGAACGTAATACGCCAAGTGTTGTCCACTCTAAGTTAGGTCGCACCCGCTGTTGCTTAACTCGCGTAATAGTCACAAACAATCACGTCCCGCTAAGCAATCAAGCTAGCTATTTATGAGCAGTATTTACGAAGTTTAAAATATTTTGTCCCAATTGGCTAGTCAACTAAAAAATAAATTGTGTATTTTATATAATTTATTGATAGAATAGACTATTTCGGAGATACAATTGGGTATTCTACTAATTTTTATTCTTTCTTTCATATCAATATTTTTATTTTCAGAAACAGAATTATGAAAGAATTTTTGTAATCCGTTCAAAAATAAATCTATACTAATATTATAAAGCTGAAGAGTTTGTTTGTTTGTTTGAACGCGCTAATCTCAGGAACTACTGGTTCGAATTAAAAAAATCTTTTTGTGTTGGATAGATAATTTATCAAGGAAGGCTTTAGGCTATATAACATCACGTTGTGACTAATAGGAGCGAAAAAACAGCCGAAAAAGTGAAAAAAAAAAACGGGGGAAATTATTCATCTTTGAGGGCTTCCGTTGCGTGCGCTGCGAAAACCGTTCTAGATACCCAAAAAATATGTATGAAAGAATTATTCCTCTTCAAATTATCAAAAAAAATGTCCGCGACCAGTATATGTCTATCTTTTAAGATAAACTCACAATAACCGTTTTTATGATAATCAAATTTGGTCGAAATTAATGCATTATTACAAATTATTTGTCAGAGTTGTATCAACATAATAATATTAATCTTTATCCAAATAAATGTGTTATTGATTAAGCGTATTTAACTGTGAACAAAACTGTCTTTGACATCACCTTATTTCAATAAACATCTTATAAGATAATACAATTTTAAAATAACTCTGAAACAAAATTCACACGCGCCGCATGATGAGCGCTCGCCCATGATTCCAAAAATAAATATTCCACGCGGACGAAGTCGCGGGCACAGCTAGTAAGTTATAAGCCTTTGAAATTCGGTGGAAGGGGAAACTGTCAAAAAACAAGAAAAGGATGCTCTGTGTGAGCTGTGACGTCACTGCCACTCGGTTTCGTGCATACAAAAGAGATAGCAAGACGTCCCCACCACGCTCCCACTTTTCTTTAAGAGAAAACTTTTAAATCGAATTACGGCCTTAATTAACAACCAATTTTGTTGTTGTTTTCAGAATCGGTTACTTTTTAGTGTATATTTGTTTAGTATAACAATATTAACCAAGTATGAATACAGTCAAGTAGCCTATTTAAAAGAAAAAATTCTTAAAATTATATTTATTTTGATAGTTAATTTTAAAGATTTTATAGTGATGACGTCACGCAGCTTTATTGGCCATCTCGAACGGCAAGAAAGCAAAAATACTAAGTTTAGAAAAAATATGTATGTCAGTGTCAAATGTCAAAGTCAGGATGGACCGCCTGCCGCGAGTTGTTTCTTGTTTGTTTACATACATACATTGTACATACCATCACGCCTTTTTCCCGTAGGAGTAAGCAAAGACTACGGATTTCCATTTGCTACGATCCTTACAGACTTCCCTCGCTTCTTTTACGCTCATCACTCTCGTCATACACGCTCGTAGATTACGGGTACTCCTGACATCTCCTTTTTTTAATGTGTCTGCGATTTGGTCGCAGTATGTTCTCCGAGGCCCTTACCGACTTTTCCTGTCACCTTTGATTTATAAATACCTTTCGTAAGTCTCCTTTCATCCATCATTTCTACTTTGTTTACAATCGCCAAATATCTAGGTACCTACCCCATTTCTCGTATCTATTGCATATTGGCCTGTTTATTGGACTTTACTGCCGTCTCTTTATCCGTTGACATCAGATTTTTCAATAATTGGACACCGATTCTTCAATAAAATGTATGAATAAATGTAATGAAGATGTAGTTAGGTTATTTAAGGGTTATGTTTACTTGAACAGAGATGACATTTGACATGGGTGACAAGTACGTGAGACGCCTAATTAGCGCTACCAAATAAAAAATATTTATTCACTACCCTGTGCTACCAACCTATAATATAGAATCGGTGTCCAATTGGGTATTCTACTAATTTTTATTTTTTCTTTCATATCAATATTTTTATTTTCAGAAACAGAATTAAGAAAGAATTTTTGAAATCCGTTCAAAAATAAATAAGTTATAAGCCTTTGAAATTCGGTGGAAGGGGAAACTGTCAAAAAACAAGAAAAGGATGCACTGTGTGAGCTGTGACGTCACTGCCACTCGGTTTCGTGCATACAAAAGAGATAGCAAGACGTCCCCACCACGCTCCCACTTTTCTTTTAGAGAAAACTTTAAAATCGAATTACGGCCCTAATTAACAACCAATTTTGTTGTTGTTTTCAGAATCGGTTACTTTTTAGTGTATATTTTGTTTAGTATAACAATATTAACCAAGTATGAACACAGTCAAGTAGCGTATTATTGAAAAATCAGATGTCAACGGATGAAGGGACGGTAGTAAAGTCCATTAAACAGGCCAATAAACAATAGATACGAGAAATGGGGTAGATACCTAGATATTTGGCGATTGTAAACAAACAAGAACCAACTCGCGGCTCGCGGTCCATCTTGACTTTGACACTGACATACATATTTTTTAATACCTTAGTAATTTTTGCTTTCTGGCAGTTCGGGATAGCCATTATCGTTGCGTGACGTCATCACTATAGAATCTTTAAAATTAAATAACAAAATAAATATAATTTTAAGAATTTTTTCGTTTAAATTGTATCTCCGAAATAGTCTATTCTATCAATAAAATATATAAAATACGCAATTTTTTTTTTATAAAACACTTGCAATAGCGTTGCTATTTTTTATTTTTAACTAACACTTTTCCTTTTTACTATAACTACTTAAATGTTGTGTTGTGACTTCTGACATTGTTTTTCCCTTCCCTTTCAGCTCGTCCGCCCCGTAACTTGAATATCAACAGCACATCTATTCTATTTTTAATTATAATGGCTCCATAGTTTAGCCAAACGATGATTCTGCCAATGTCCAAGTTTGAGAAGCACACAGTGTATGAAGTCAAAAAATACTCGCTAGGACAGATGACCGGTTTGAAGAGCTTGTGTAATCTAAAACAAAACAAACAATTGTTAGTTTATTGTAGTGTTAGTAGAACATTCACATTATATACACCAACACACACAGTTAAAGGGGGTGTTATACAATAGAAGGACAAGGGAGAAGGTAGGGAATATAGATATTACAGATAAATATTATTATTTCCAATATATTTTGCCAGAACTTTAACAAAAGGGGAAAAAACTAGCGTTAACAGAAAAGGTACGTTAGCCGGACGTGGGATATTACGGGGAAGTAAGTCGTACAGAGATGCATTCATTCTGGGGCAATCAAAAAATATATGCTCTAAAGTACCTTCATCTAGCTAGACCCATAGATTAATAATTGGTCTCGCGCGCTCGACTAGATACCGCGCTGTGATAAAAAAATCAGTTTCCAGAATGCGGCCACTTAATAGGAAAGTGTGTGTAAAACAATGTGCAAAGACGCACACTAGCGTCGATTATGGTGTTGCCAGCTACTTGACTGGTGCCTGACCAATGGGAAAATTATTAATTGCTGCGGTCTTGTTACGTATTATAAAAAGTATCTCAGAAAAACCTTTAAAATGAAATTAAAATAAAACTGGCCAAGTGTGAGTCCGCTCGCGTGTAGAGGGTTCTGTACTATTTTTTATTTTTCTCCATTTGGACCTCCTAAACAAATTTAAAATTATCTCATAGGTTTTCCTGTAATTTATGAATCGAAATTCTGGAATCGATAGTTTCGGAGATAAGGTAGGGGAAATGGTTAGTTTTTGTCTACTTTATTTTATAATTCTAATATTGAATCCTAAAATTGCAGAAAAACTTTCTTTTGATTTATTATTACACAGTACAGTATGTTAAACGTTACTTTAATTTTCTATTTAGCTTGGAGCTAATTGATTACTGACCTCTTTTTAGTTGTAACCCGGGTTTAAATACAGATAAATAAATAGACATACACATCCTATTAATATTATAAATGCGAAAGTTTGTAAGTATTAATGGATGTTTGTTACTCTTTCACAACTAAACCGCTGAATTGATTTTCATGAAATTTGGTACGGATATAGTTCAAGACCCGAAGTCAAACATAGGCTACCTTTTGACGCAGGCAGATATTATCATAAATACATTACACATCGAATAATAATCGATTCTTTGATAGTCGAAAATATAATCTAAGGTATCGATAGTGATCATATATCGATAGTATCGATATTGATACTATTGCTAATATATTTCTGTAATTTTTTTCTGTATGAGTTGAATGACGATGATTTGTGTTATGCCCGCTGTACATCCCGCCGCCAAGTTCCGGTATATCTGTGCCTAAAATGCTTAGCATTGGTGTTAATCCATTAATCGATTATTTTTCATAAATTCTCAAAAATCAATACTACAGATTAGATTATATCGATACTACAGATACATAATCGATGAATAACCATTGATATAATCAACAAAGGTAATCGTTTAGATTACCCTTGTTGATTATATCAACCCATTTCAATAATCGACTAATTGTTTGATATTGCAGTTAATAATCGATTAATTGTCAAAAATCGATTAAATTTATTATATCAATACTTTCGATATCGTAGATTATTTAAAAAAAAAACAAATTCGATTAATCAATTATCCGGCAACAATACCCTACGGGGTACCAACTACCTAAAGGCCATATTTAGAATGTTGGTGGGCGTAAAGTGGAAATGGAATCAAAATAGTGATAGGTTGCTAGTCGCATGGCCTACTGATAGGTATGGTTCTTCGATTTTCGCCCACTTCCTCGGCCGGCTTATATGGTCTGCGCGGGAAGAGAAGCAGTAGTACATTCCACGTATTTACTTTTCTCCCAGATCAGCATTAAAGAAATACGATGTTAAAGACAGACAAAATTGTCAGAAAAAGTCAAAATTACAACATCCCTCTTTTGGAGTCGGGAGTTAAAAAACAAAATATCTAAATAATAAAAATTGAAACCTCGGGGAATTTGGGATTATTTAATACCTGGCAACATTGAGCACCGAGCGGTACTTCGCGCCATATTTTAGGGTTATATTATTTTCGTGAGTAATTTATGTCCATATTTCGAAATTATACAATACTTATTGATGGTATGTAATACCAGTATCTTCCTTATTTCTTTTAGTATTATTCTTACACAGTTTGACTACGCAAACTGCACATTTTGCGTCTACTTTTACATTAAATTTTATATTTATCTAGACATCCAACTCACTCATCGGTCGCGGCATGACTGACGAGGGAATTTATGTAGTATGCCGACGGTATCTAGTCGTAGCGCAGCGGAGACCAATTATTAATCTATGTCTAGACCGCATTCACAAATTGAACTATCTCTGATTCTACATTTAGCCAGAAACACCGGAGAGCAAACGTGACCAAGACGAAGTCTTATTATGACTGAAGTTGGATGTTTGTGAAGGAAGCGGTATTTATGGAACCAGGGTCGACTGGGAATTTTTGGTTGAATTTTGAATTATTTTTTTGCTCTAGAAGAATAGAATAGAATAGAATCATTTATTTGCATAGATTACATTAAATTTACACAGCATAATTATTTGTCCATAGTTTATTCCAATCTGTCTTAAGGGAGGATTGAGCTGCTATTTTAAGGTCTCTAGAGTGATAGTAATAATACTTTTCAGAACCCAGTTGTATTGCTTCTTTGGCAAACCCATCCGCGGACTCGTTTCCTGTTATTCCAGCATGACCAGGAATCCAGGCTAGAGCTACATCAATACCTGCCAGATGACATTTGAAGAGAACTTCTCTTGTCATAATTGATACAGGGAAGTTTTCCTTAGCATGAAGGGGGAGTTTTAAAATGTCTTGGAGGCTACTCTTGCAGTCAGAGAGTATGAGAGTTTTATTTAATCCATGAGATTCGACATAAGAGACTGCTTCTAACAAGGCTATAGCTTCTCCGGAAAATACAGAGGACTGAGGAGGGCATTTAAAATTTAATAAAATTTTGAATTTAGGAATCCAAACTGCAGCACCGACGTTACCTTCAGGGGACATCTTAGAGGCATCCGTAAAAATCAGTAACCAGTCTGACCATTGCTCGTCAATCAGAGCATTGAACTGTGAATTCGCATCAAGGGATTGTTTATTCACACCTAAATCTAGAATAACCTGGGGTTGGTAGACTAGGGCTCTATAATTGACATGAAACAGAACATTACCATCAATCTTCTGAACAGGACAAGTCAGAGTTTTACATTTCTGGTAACTATTAACAAGAGGAGGAAGAGATTTATGTGTCCAGTATGGTGAAACTGGAAGAGTCTCTGTAATTGAGTTCAGGATATTAGGAAGGGGATGGGAGGAATTCTGGATAGTTTTAAAAAAGAATCTATCAGCAAGATATTGCCTTCGAAGCTGGAGAGGCGGTTCAAGGCATTCAGCCTGCAGAGCTAAGATAGGAGAAGATTTCATTGCTCCAGTGATAGTGCGTAACATTTTGCTTGGATTTTATCCAACTTAGCAAGAGCTATTTTACTGCAAGGTTCCAACAAAAAGTACCCATAATCAAAATGACTACGAACTATAGCTTTGTACAATAATAGTTGGCTGTAGGGATGTGAACCCCAACGTACGCCAGAGACCGCTCTAAGGACGTTAACGCCTTTTTCAGCCGTATTTGCTATATAATTTAAATGGTGAATGCCAGATAATTTGGAATCGAGATATACTCCCAAGAATTTTATTTTATCTTGTACTACAATAGGGATATCATTTACACATAGTTTAATTTGCGGAATTGATCTTTTACGGGTAAATATTACAGCAGATTTAGTAATTGACAATGTCAGTCCATGTCTGTCTAACCAGTCATTCAAATAATATAGAACAGAGTTAAGACGAGAAGTTAATTCTTCAAAATCTTGGGCGCGAGCATATATGGCAATGTCATCAGCATACTGAAGAATATCGCAGAAACTGGTTACTGTAAGATCTAAATCATAAGTGTATAAGTTATACAGTATAGGGCTGAGGACTGAACCCTGAGGTAAACCTTTCCAGATATTACGCGGAGGAAGGAGGGACCCATTGACACGAACTTGGATAGAACGACACATGAAAATACTGCATATGATATTGATAAGCCTCACTGGAATACTCAGCTGGAGCAGTTTCTGCCTGAGCACTGGAAGCAGGACGTTGTCATATGCAGAGGATATGTCTAGGAAGACTCCAACAACATTTTCATTATTGGAAAAGGCTGATCTGATAGACGAACAGAGAACACTGAGACTATCCATGGTGCCTTTGCCACGGCGAAAACCAAATTGTGTGTTAGATAGTAAATTTCTGTTTTCAACTATCCATTCTAAGCGGTTTTATAAGGTGTTCCATGATTTTAACCAGAACAGAACTGAGAGCGATTAGTCTGAATGAAGACGGATCAGATGGATCCTTACCAGGCTTCAGGATTGGAACAATTATTTGTGTTTTCCAAGACTCAGGAATGTTGCCAGATAGAAATATAGAGTTTAGTACTCTTAGAAGATATTGTTTGAAGGATGAAGAAGCTTTACATATAAATGAGTACGGAATACCATCGATACCGGGGGCGGAGTCTTTCAGATGATCCAGAGCACTGCAAAGTTCCGGAAGAGAAAACTCTTCATTCATTGGGTCGGAAGAAGAATAAATTTGTGAAAAAGAAGGGATGCAGTCAAAATTTGGGGCAGAGGGTTGTGCCAGTTTATCTAAAAATTGTTCCAACCATGGAGATGGGTCATTGGACTGGGAATTGTTTTCCGTAAGACTTCTTCGGAAGGACTTTATTTTTTCCAGATTAAAGAAGGGTGAGTTCTCGGAGATAGAGACTCACAGAACTTATTCCAACCTGCCTTCTTTTTTTTGATAAAAGTCTCCTGGTGCGAGCACATGAATTTTTATAATTTAGATAATTCTCCATGTTTAGGTTTGAACGATACTGGTCTTCCGCCTTTTTTCGTTCACTGACACTAACTGTGCATTCGTGGTTCCGCCATGGAGGAGAGGGAATATGTTTTTTAGGAGAACTTTTAATTGGAATGGAGCGTTCAGCCGCAGCATGAACACAGGCAATGAGTCTGCCATACATTTGGGAGCCATTAGAACTGTCTACTTGTGGTAGATTATTTACCTCCTCATTTAGAATTTCAGAAAACTTAGACCAGTCAGCTTGTTGGGTGCGGTACTTTAATAAAGGAGGGGCTGGTGGAGACGGTCTAAAGGAGGAATACAGAGACGTAACAATCGGGAAATGGTCGCTGCCATGTGAATTAGGGAGAACAGACCAACATAAAGTGGAAGCAACTGATGGAGATGCTAAGGTTAAATCAGGAACACTTACATTCTCAGTGGGAGATGTTCTACGAGTTGCAGATCCATCGTTGATGATACATAGATCCTGTGTATCGAGAATATCAAGTAGGAAGAAAGAGGCAGGGTCATCACAATGGGAACCCCACAATGTGTTTTTACAGTTGAAGTCCCCGAGGATGATTAAGGGTCTAGGAAGAGTAGAAAGGATAGCATTCAATTCAGACAGTATTTGGGAGTTAGAATAAGTATATAAACATAGACTAGGGACAATCCAGCGCAGGATGCAGCTACCACATGAAGATCAGGGGTATGAGAAGGAATGGGAATTTGGGAGAAGATAAAAGAAGTTGAGATAAGAAGGGCACAACCTGCGTAGCCATCATCCCTGTCATCCCGAAGACAAGCATAACCAGGCACACGAAAACGTGCAGCCGGCTTTAGCCATGTTTCCGAGATGGCAGCCACAATGGGCTTATATTGATTGAGCAAAGAAATAAGTTCAGATTTTTTACTATGGACGCTTTTACAGTTCCATTGAAGGAGGTTTTGATCCATTATTATTGGAGATTAAAGATGAGATAAACTGTTGTAGAATTGTTATGACATTGGGCGGTAGGGCGTCAGAGAATTTAGATATAATATTTACAAGAGAGCATACTATTAAATTGTTATTTGGTGTAAGATTGGGAGTGGGACTGGGAGGAACCTCTGAGAGGGCACAACCATTTGGTTGCAAAGACTTAGGATTAAATGTTAAGGAATTATGAGCCTCAATGTCACAACTTTTGCCAAGGGGAGCAGAAGGTTTGGGAGATTGAAATAAAGTTTTGCTATATGATTTTTCAGGGGTATAATATGATGCATATTGGGGTATTCATAAGTAGTTTTAGAGGCAGGGAGTCTACGAGATGCTTCCGTGTATGATATGTTTTCGTCCGACATTATGATTTTGATAGACTTCTGCCTCTGATGTTCAGGGCATTTGGCATCTGTTGCATAATGATTGCCCTTACAGAGGGAACAGTTTTTGCATTCTTTTTCACAGTCATCTCCTGAATGCTCAAGACCACATTTATAGCACAATGGTTTTGATCTACACTGAGCTTTAACATGCCGAAACTTGCAACAGTTACGGCATTGTATAGTAGGGAGTCTATATGTATTAACAACTAGAGCAGTACTATAGCAGTAGACTTTCTCAGAAAGAGATTGGCCAAGGAAAGTAAGGACTACAGTTGTTGAAGGAATCCATGAAACACCTGTATCATCCTTCTTTTTAACATTCAATCTTCTGGCTCGTACAACTAGGCCACAGCTTCGGGGAGTTTCAATGCCATTAACTAGTTCTTCCAGTGTCCAGTCCGTTGGAATATATCTCACCACACCCATTCGGGACACTAGAAATCTAGTTATAATTATATGCCATAATTTAAAATAAGAAAGAAAGAACCCATACATACCTGACTAACCCCCATATCCTAAAACGTTTGCTCAAACTCGACTCAACCTTAATCCAACTTATTAGTATTAGTCGACACTAGCTTCCTTGACTTACGGTGATTCCTCATTGGCGGTGAGTATCGAACTATCAATTAAAAGGTTGGTCGAGAGGTAGTAGTTTTTGCCTAGTTAACTACTTAATTTGTTTATTTTTTACTCTATTCTTTTGCATTTTTAAATTTTTGTGCTTTGGATTGTTATTATGACCTGTGTCTTTCCTCATTTGAGTTTGCTTAAGCAACCAACTAACACCCGTATTCTTAAACATAACCATAAGGATGTCCTTCACTCAAACTCATTGGAAACAAAGAAAACTCAAAGAAAGTTCGAGGGTTTCCTTGAGGGGCCTTAAACTTTCTTTGAAAACGATATTCTTAATTAGTTGATTGATTTGTTGACTCCAATGAGAAGCGTCACAGGTTTTATTAACAAGTTTTAGCACAAAAATTTAAAATTACAAAAGAATAGAGTAAAAAATAAAAGTAATGGATACCTAAGCAAAAAGTGGCAAAAAAACTGATTTATAACTACTTTGTTTCATTTAAAGGACGCGTCAAGGTACCTCTCGACCAACCTTATATTTGACAGTTCAATACTCACCTCCAATGAGGAATCTCAGTCAAGGAACCACGCTCTTCTCGAAAAAAAGGGGAAAGGTGATACATACTTTATGCAGATATTTTTTCAGACGCAATCAAATGTTTCGATTAAGGCGGTGCTAACCTCCTCACAAGTAGTTCTGTGCAGACTTTCAGGAAGTTGTAGTCCAGTCGAAAATAACGTTTCGTAGACATGTTTCCCGTATTGGCTCCCTCGCGGAAGACATGACAAGTTCACTAGTGGCCTTGGCTCCACTAGACAAGCAGGCAGGACTAACGGCTGAACATAATACGCCAAGTGTTGTCCACACCGAGTTAGGTCGCACCTGCTGTTGCTTAATTCGCGTAATCTTCACCAACATTCACGTCCCGCTAAGCTATCTAGCTAGCTACTTATGTGCAGTATTTATGAAGTTTAAAATGTTTTGTCCCAATTGGCTAGTAAACTTTTTCATGAAAATGTCTAATTCGTAAACCATTTCGAGGAATAGGGAACAGATTACATTAATCAGATCTTTAAATAATCAAGTATTTTTTAAGAAAATCGCAGAAAACCCAATGACTTTCATTTTTTAGCAAGGTTAACGTGTGACGTAGCCGGACAAATTCGGGCTTTCAAATTTATTTTTTTAGGTTGGCACACAGACGTATAAATAATAGAAGCAGACCCAACAAAATCGTAGCTATAGTTATACTTTTAACTATGACTTGCTGTCTTTTCTTACCCATAACGTCGTAATATGCGCCGTCCTGTTTTTTCATATGTAGCAACACTAACGCAAACAAACAAATGACGACGCGAAGCCCGATTATGGTCGGCCGCCATATTGATGAGTGACGCCGTCGATGTAAATCTGACATTTTTGTACCAAAATATAGTGAAATAGCCGTGGATTTTGCTTAAATAGTTGTTAAAAAACAAACTAAAAAGTGGTGAAGTGAAGTGTGTACAAATGTAACAGTGCAAGTTATAATAAAACACCAGGATTAAGTGTTCACCGGTATGTATGGAGTCTCTTTGTTTACAATAGATTATTTGTCGTGTTAATTATTTTTCTTAAAGCTGTTGTAGTTAAAATACTGATTTACAAAGATAGTGAACACTTTCTAATACCTATCAACTTCGTAGCATCGGCTATTTTTTTCTAATCTTAAATTTTTTGTTAGAGGCATCTATATTTGACAGGTCTTGTACTTGTAGAATTTAGTGGGCCGAACTCAGGGTAAACATTAATTTATATTACTAGTATGTGTTGTGTACCAATATCAGTGTTATCAATTTATAGAGTGAGGCTATATTATTAAATCAATAATGAACTAATTGCCCCAAGTATATGAGTGTATATTATGTTTATTGTTACTAAATAATGAGTTCATTTATTAGTATAGCATTGTATCACTGGCAGAAAATACTATCCTATATAACCGTCTCAAAGATAGAAAACCGCTTTGGTTATTCTATGGATTCATAATTTATTTTATTTTATTAAATAAGGTACCTACGCACATAGTGTTGGGTATATAATATTACGAATCTAGATATACACTAGAGTTATATACAAACATTTAAAAAAACAAAGAAACAAATGTTTCAGCTTTATACATAATTAGTATAATTAAGTTAAATAGATGCCTATGTTATCGGTATGGTTTCAGGTTCCCAAAGGATAATGTTCTTAAGGAAATCTGGGTGCAAAACATGAACCGTGAACACTGGTAACCCACCTCGAGCAGTGTTTTGTGTTCTAAGCATTTTGAACCACACCTAAAAGATACTAGTGCATTCTGCACAAATTTCAACCAAGAGCAATCCCAATTTTATTTGAAGAATATTCAGAAGTAAGTGTGATACATGCTTAATTATTTTAAATATAGACTTTCCTTGTATTAACTGCCTTCTTGGTTCAAACATCCAAAGTTCGTGGGTTTGAATCCCACAGGAAGTACTAGTTACACACGTTTCCATGCTTCAGAAGGCATGCTAAACCGTGGGTCCCTTTCAGACATATAAGACGTAAACAGACGGAAGGTATGCTATTACTTAGCGAAGCACAAACACACACATGCAAAACTATGCAGCCTGGGCTGTATCTAGTCTAGGGTAAGTTGTTTACGATAATGCTTTCCATGATTTCAAAGAATGTATGAATGTTGTGTGGAGTGCATGATCTGAGATCATTTATACGGTATTCTACTCTATTATTTTTAGTGTTCACCGATCTAAAAACGCAGACTACAAAATGGCGTCACGGCCAAAAATTGCCACGCGTAGCTTAATATCTATGTGTGAGTGAATGTTGCTACAGGTGTAAAAAAGAGATATCGCCATATAGATCCGAATACGTGAGAAAAGGACAACAACAATTACTTGCTACATAAGTATAACTATTAACTTATGTTCCGTCTGTGTACGTCTTATATGTCTGTGGGGTCCCTTCATGATTCTATTCATTAGGTTTCCCTGTATAAAGATTGTAGAAGTCAGATGGCAGTCGCTCCATTATAATAACCAAATCTGTTCATCAAATTTGGGATCATCATTAAAAGCATACCTCAGGCTCTGAAGCTTTATGCTGATGATGCAACCGCTGAAAAAACATGTTCAGATAACGACAAATTTTCCTTGCATATGCCCAGATTTATATGTTTTTGGAAAACACAGCTTTTGGTTACAAAGAAAAGAAAAAGATAGTGTTTAAAAAAGTTTGTCCCATATACATTATATGTTTTTAATTTCTGTCATTTTTTTTTTGTTTTACAGAACGAAGAAAACTTGCCACCAACTGTATCTTCTAGGAAAAGATGTGCTGCTGGAAATTTTGTATCTTTATTACAGGATGTACAAAATTATGATTTACCTGAACCCCAACCATGTTCTTCAACCCAAAAAGTATAAAGCTAAACAGTCTAACTTGACTGAGAGAAATTATGTGAAAAAAATCATATTGTTTAAAAATATATAATTAAGAAACAACTATTCGGTGATTTTATTTCCGTATTTCCCGTAATTGGCTAGTCAACTAAAAAATAAATTGTGTATATTATATATTTTATTGATAGAATAGACTATTTCGGAGATACAATTTAAACGAAAAAATTCTTAAAATTATATTTATTTTGTTATTTAATTAAAAAGATTTTATAGTGATGACGTCACGCAGCTATAATGGCCATTTCGAACTGCAAGAAAGCAAAAATGACTAAAAAATATATATGTCAGTGTCAAATGTCAAAGTCAAGATGGACCGCGAGCCTCGAGTTGGTTTTTTGTTTGTTTACAATCGCCAAATATTTAGGTACCCCATTTCTCATATTTATTGCATATTGGCGTGTTTATTGGTTATATATATTACTTTACTGCAGTCTCTTCATCCGTTTACAGCTGATTTTTCAATAATTGGACACCGCTTCTTCATTATAATGTATGAATGAATGTAATTAGGTTATGTTTACTTGAACAGAGATGACATTTGACATGGGTGACAAGTACGTGAAGCAGTTAATTAGCGCTACCAGACAAAAAATATTTATTCACTACGCTGTGCTGCCAACCTAAAAAATTAAATGTGAATAGCCGGAAGTTATCCGGCTACGTCATACGTCAACCTTGCTAAAAAATGAAAGTCATTGGGTTTTCTGCGATTTTCTTAAAAAATACTTGCTTATCTAAAGATCTGATTAATGTAATCTGTTCCCTAAGCCTATTCCTCGAAATGGTTTACGAATTAGACATTTTCATGAAAAAGTTTACTAGCCAATTATCAATATAAAAATATAGGATTTACTTCAAGTAGTACCTGCTTAACTTACCAACCATATATACAATACAATACTTACTACACAAGCATGATCTTTTGGCGGATTATCAAATTTAACGTTTCTATATACAGAGATAACAGGATCTGACGATTTTGAAGGTGGAATTAGTCCATTATATAGGTACTAATTAACTTTCTTAAGAAACAAATACCGAAAAACGAAAAAAAAATTTTTTCTCCATACAAACGCTGATCAGCTGATTGGTCAGTTTATATGGGAGACCAAATTTTTTTTATATTTCGATACATGTTCCATGGGGAAAGTTGATTAGTGTCATGGACTTCTACCGTTAAAATAGTTGCAGTATATTTTGTTAGACGTTATATACAATGGAGAGAGCGAGGTGACGCATGAGATAAGCGGGGAAGGCATATCAGCCAAAAGATCATGATCAAGTAGTACCTACATATTTAATGTTGATTACATTCAATAAAATCAATATGTAAAGCTTAGCCAATAAAGTTTATTAGGCCCTAGTTCGGCCCTGTCCGAATAACATTTGTGTATGTAGTAAACCAGCTTCACTAGACGTCTGTTATATTGGGTCTGCTTCTATTATAAGTCTGTGGGTTGGCAGCACAGGGTAGTGATTAAATACTTTTTTGTTTGGTAGCGCTAATTAGGCGCTTCACGTACTTGTCACCCATGTCAAATGTCATCTCTGTTCGAGTAAACTTATCCCCTGAACTACAAAAAAAAATTATAATATCTATTTATATTCTAATCGACTGTATTGCAAATCGGTTATTAGGCTGCTAATTTGAATAGACATCTCGCATGTATACACAGGACTGACAGGTCGCTTTTTCATATACATACATCGTGTTTTAGTCGGTTTATAGGCAAATCGTTCATTTTCTTGTTTTTGTATAACTTTCCTTCCATTTGTGATTTAAACTTGAAACTTTTAGGTATGCTTTATAACCTATGTCATAGATTAATAATTGGTCTCCGCGGCGCTACGGCGTAGATCGCGCGAGACCAATTATTACCCCCGTATTCTTAAGGCGATACATAGGCCATTTTCAACCGGTAATAACTCCTAAAGTATTTAGTTTATGTGTAAAAAATTTTTTATAATGATTTTTGATACTTTTAACTCTCATATTATTATAAGGAAAACACGATTGGAATGAAAAACCTCGATAGAAATAATTATACAAAATATGCAGTAAATTCGTCTATAAAACTCAAAAGATAACAATATAAAAAAGAAATTATATCCAAATTAAAGCTCATTAAAAATAATAAGTTTTTACCAAAGTAAAATTTTGATTGAGTTTTTTATTTAAAAGTAATTAATTTAAAACGTAAATTTTAATTGTGGTGATTACGTTGAAGCCACGTTTAAGCAGACCCATGGAGTAATTACAAAGAGGAGATGCCGTTTGAAATGGCGCAGTGACGTGTTCATTGGCGCCTCGCCGACACTGCAGTGGGCGGAGTTTGTCATTGCTCGTGCTCTATGATTGGAGCCACGGCCGAAACCAAGCACCCCGCTCGTCTGCCTTCCGCCCCGTGTAGCCTCACAAACGCTTTCTTACAAAACGCTTATTTCGGCATCTCCTCTTTGTAATTACTCCATGAGCAGACCCATCTATGGCTGTCACTTTCACACAGGCAAAATCGCCGAGCGCTATCCCTTTTTAATCCCGCTGCTCAGTCCGGGCGCGTCTCTGTTTGAGGTAGGGTCTGTATCAGTCGTCTGCGTAAATTTAGACTTCGCGCGAGTTTTTGAAAATAGACATTTTTATTGTATCGTAATTTATAAAACGTGTAAACAATTTTATAAAAATTGGTTTTAGGTTTTATACATACCTAGATTATTTTTATAGTTAGAATTTTTTTTTTATTAAGTACATTATGGAAAAAAGGAAGATGTTATACCAAGATATTGCTCTCCGCATGATAGGAAAAATATGGTAAGTACTAATTGTATCTATATAACTATATAGTACTATTTGTGGTTTTTTATTTTTAGTTAGTTTTTTAAGTCTTATTTTAATAAATACTCTATAGACAAACGTTTAATTACTACCTTTTTTCAGGGGGCAAGCCAAAAATAAAACAAATACTACTAGTGAATATTTCACAGAATATATTGTAACAGATACAAAGTAATACAATTATGTCAGTTACATCAGTGACCAAGTTTACAATCCAAGGTAGTAATTACCAATGTAAAACTGACAAGGGAATAAAAAGAACAGTTACATTTAAATACTTGCAAGAACATAAAAGCCAACTCCATTTTCAAAGATTAAAAGAAATAAGAAAAAATAATATTAACTTAAACTTTCTTTTCTAGTCAATGTAAAAAGTCAAGAGTCCAGTATTTTACTCCTTTGTAAATACAAATGTTGAGTTTCATTGTTTTTGTTTGTGAAAATGTACGACAAAAAGGAGTGGTCATAGTTTTTCTCCATGTTAGGTTATATGTATTTGGTACAGTACATTTCCACTTTTTCACTTTTTTTTTCAATTTTTATAATATATTTTTTTAAGAGCGGGACTGCTTCAATAGAAATATTTTCAAGCATAAAATTACTAAGACTCAGCAATGATATTGCTTTTTATAAAAATCTGGCAATTTGGTAAATAACTTCACCATGCCAGCAAACAGTCAAATTATTCCTTTTTTGTGGCTTGCTGTTTAGCCTGGTGGGCCTGCAAAACTGCAACTGCTTCGTCAACCTTAGCCTTGAGAGACTCTCCATGTTCAAGCATATGAAGTAATTCAGAATTATCAATTTCTAGCAACATTCCCGTAATTTTCCCAGCTAGATCAGGGTGCATTCTTTGTATAAGCGGGAATAGACGCTCCCCGAGCATTTGCTTTTGCTCTTGTAGCGGTGCAGCAGCTAACATTGTTGCAGTTAATGGTTCTTGACCCTGAATATGCACTGCCGGTTGTGGTGCTGGAGGATTACGCATGTTTGCAGTATATTTATATCCGGCTGGGCGACCACTCTGGGTCACTAGTGGTGTACGGATTGAAGCAGCTCCAGCTACACCTTGTTGTCCAGTGATTGGTCTTGCCCCCAGAGATGTGCGTAATGAAGCTTGTGTTGGGCCTCTAGGGGCCGGTCGGAAGGGTGCTTGCATATTAGGATAGCCAGAAGCAGCAGTCTGAGTGCTGGGCCTAACTTGCGGCTGTGCAGTCCAGCGAGGCGATGGTCTGATTTGAGTCATTTGAGCAGGACCATAGAAACGTTGTGCTGCTGGAATAGTTGGGACGAAATAGCCACCTGCGCCACCAGGTTGGAAAATTTGGCCCATTTGTTGCATGCGCATGCTAGCCATACGTTGCATGTACTGTGAAGTCAAATGGGCCTTGCGGTCTTCTTTACGCTGAGCTAAAGCAACATACAATGGTTTAGTGCCAACAATGCGTCCATTCATTTCAGTAACTGCTTTGGTAGCTTCTTCTGGAGATGAGAAACATACAAATCCAAACCCTTTGCTGCGTCCATCTTCTAACATTACCTGTAAAAGTATAATATTTTTACTATTAAAATAATATTTATTAAATATAAAAATGATCATGACTTTGGCGGACTAGCCGATTACTCGGTTGTAAAGAGCCGATTACGGCTTCAGCGATTTCCGTAACGCTGCGTTTTCAGCCGATTCGCGCGCAATTCGTCATCATAAAATTGTAACAGGACGATGTCTGTACATTAAAGATTTTTAAGAAAAAACAATATGAGGCGTCATTATTTGACCAACTGAAACCAAAACAATCATCTATACAAATATTTTAAGTGTGAAAGTCTGTCTGTCTGTTACGCTTTCACGGCTAAACTGCTGCAAGGATTTTGGTGACATTTAGTATGAATATAGTTGAAGACCGGGGTAAAACATAGATTACTTTTTGACGCAGGCGGAGCTGCGGGAAACATACTAGCGTATATTATAATTATGATAAGAGATAACGATAATTTGGTATGTTTTTATTAACTAAGCAGCAAATTTCAGTCGATCTTCTTACACTTCAAAAAGTTCTTAGACTTAAGCAATTCGAAGTGTCTAAGATTTAAAAACAAATGCAACCAAATTTATTTTAAAAAATAATTTGAAAGCTGATTAGTCGACGCTATTTGCCGATTAATTGCCGACTAGTCTCAGACTATGAAAGTGGCCGATTAGTCGGCTTTACCGACTAGTAGGTGACTAAACTAACATAGGTTTTGTATGGTTCACATACCTGTATGTTGTTTTGATACTGAAATCTCCGAATCCATAACAACGAATCGACTAGTCGGCCCAAGTCATGATAGGCACATCTCTAATATAGGATACCTACTTGTGTTCGAAAACCGAAACGACGAGTTTACTTACATCGAAAACTATTCTGCGATACTTTTGTACTGCGAGGTGTTGATGAATCGACGCCTTCTAAATGCGATGTTTCGTTACATCGAAAAACTATAGTATGAACGATTTTACTGCGCATATATTGTTACGAAATCAAAAATAAATAAAAATAAAATGCGGCCTGCGGAAGTTTGAGTAGCGCTGTTCGCGGAAAATTCTCGTACAATCGTCGCGTGTTTCCATACGGGAATAATATCGCGAACGATCTAGTACATCGATTATCTCGCTCTGACATATTGCTTTGTCTCGCTCTCACACTTCTAGTATGTACTAAGGGAACGAGACAGAGAGTATCCCTCTCTCTATTCCGGAGTAGTTGTGATCTTTCTAGAAACTTATGGAGCGGGTTTCCCGGGCCATATAAATATCGGAAGGTGCCTCAGTTCTAATTTAACTGAGCTACAAGTGCGATCAAGAAGCGATATCCGGAGCGAATAACAAGTGATACAAGCGACCTCGGCAAGTTATAGTGACTGTGATTAGCAAGTGTTTGGGACATTGTTAGTGATAAGTGAAGTGAAGTGACGTCGGCGACCATCCTTATGGGAATAAACGTTTTTAAGAGTCATCAGGTGTTTTTCTCCAAATTGCGAACCCCGAGCTCGTAACAATTGGTGTCATAAGTGGATTTGGAGATGCCATTGACTCCGAGAGAAGACGTCACTAGTGAGGGTGTGAAGACGAGGGCGAAGCGTGCTGCGGAAGCCACTTCTACTGGATCTGCTGACCAAGCCGCTCCCGCCCACCAGGTCACGTCCAAAGGCAACCAGGCTACGTCCAACGCCTACCAGGACACGTCCAACGCCTACCAGGACACGTCCAACGCCCACCAGGCCATGTCCAACACCAACCAGGCCACGTCCAACGCCTACCAGGACACGTCCAACGCCCACCAGGCCATGTCCAACACCCACCAGACCACGTCCAACGCCTACCAGGACACGTACAACACCCACCAGGACACGTCCAACGCCCACCAGGCTGCGCCTGTCTTTGATTTTGGGGAATTGATGCGAATGCTGGACAACAAATTTACAATGCAGGAGAAGCTTCTACAAGACACAAGAGAGCAACAACAAAAGGCTCAACAGCAACTCCTGTCAGCTATTGGTGAAGTAAGTGGCGTGGTTACCAAATTACGCAAGGATGTTGTCTTGGTGTAGGAACGCGTCACGACTCTTGGGAACGACATGGAAAATATGAAGACGGACCTTTCAACATTACAGAAGAAGTTCGTGCGCCTTGAAACAACGGGAGTAGCAGTTGCATCTGGCGGAACAGTCATTGCCCACCACGGACCCAGTGTGAAATTGCCGCCATATGACGGAACCTCGTCCTGGACCGCATACCGTCAACAGTTCCAGACCATCGCAGCTGCCGTCGACGTCTTCCGCGCTCAACTTCGCGACAGAGTCCAGCGCTCAGGAGAGGGTCTGCAGCAATGGGCGCTGGAAATAGAAAAACTCGTCCGCAAGGCGTATCCAGGGGCCGATTTGGAGATGCTTGAGTCCAACACCGTGCAGGCGTTCGTCGACGGCATCAAGGATTCGGAAGTCAGAGCTGCAGTAAGGCTAAACCATCATGCCTCATTGAAAGATGCACTGGCCCACGCTTTGGAGGTGAAAACCGTCAGACATGACATTCGTCATTCCGCGACTCACAAAGTACGCGAAGTAGTGGAGGAAGTTAGGGAAATAAAAGCTCCGCTAAGGAAGAGACCTGGATCCATGTGCTATAGGTGCGGCGAACGAGGGCACCTACAAATGAACTGCCCAAAGATCAAGAAGCTTGAAGACGATGTGAAGAAACTGAAGATGAAGCAGGAGGCTTCATCATCGGAGAGGAACCAGGGAAACGAGTAAGAGCCAGGACTAGGGGGCGAGTACTGGCTGGCGCGGAGGAAGCCCCGACAACTATTATCTCTCAGGCATGCAACGGAAACAGTCTCGTAATATCTGGAACTGTAAATGGGATCAACTGCAGGATGACTCTGGATACCGGAGCATCAAGAACAATAGTCCGACCTCACTTAGTAAGGACCATAATGAGAAGCATGAGGAAACTGGACTGTCGGCTTCTTTCTGCCTCCAGCCAGCCAATACCCGTCCTGGGAGAAGTGTCTGTAAAAATGTGTATGGGAGACCCACATATACCCACAACGTCATCGTGGCTGAAATTATGGACGATTGTGTATTGGGATTAGATTTCATGAAAAAGTACAACGGTAGAATAGACGTTGCTAGTGGTGTATTCAAGTGTGGTGAAGAAGAGATCATCATCCTAGGAGGCATTAACGGGAGAGTGACATGTTTAAAGCAAACGGTCATACCCGGGAAAGCAAAAGCCCAAGTACTAGTAAAGTTACCAATAACAAGGAACAAGAAATCTACCGGATGCGTGTTGATTGAGGAGATAGCTAATAAACCTGCGGCTCGAGGACTCATGACCGCGAGGACTCTCGTCAAAGGAAGAAACACCGCAGTAGTAAGAGTACTTAATCTAGGCGACCAAGAGAGGACCTTAAACAAAGGCGACATCATTGGAAAATGTGAAGTAGTTGTCTGGCTGAAAAAGTGCAGTACAACACAAAGCTCAGATACAACGAGTACCAGTGATTCTACAGTCAAGGAGCTTCTAAGTAACTGCAAAAGCAATCTAACGTACTCGCAGAGCATTAAAGCTAAGAAGTTTCTACTGCGCTACGCCGACATCTTCACCAGCCAAGAAGGAGACTTAGGAAGAACGTCGCTAGTACAACACAGGATTGACACCGGAAATGAGAGACCCATCCGACAGCGAGCGAGAAGAATCCCTATAGCCAAAGAAATAGAAGTCAAAGAGCTGCTGGCGGATATGGAAAGGAATAAAATTATTGAACCATCAGCAAGTCCATGGTGTTCACCAGTCGTGCTAGTAAAGAAGAAGGACGGAAGCACGCGGTTCTGTGTTAACTACAGACGACTTAATGATATCACCAAGAAGGACAGTTACCCGCTGCCTCGGATTGATGACACCTTGGATACCCTTAGTGGCATGAAATGGTTTTCAACATTGGACTTAAAATCTGGGTACTGGCAAGTAGAAATCCATCCGAAGGATAAGGAGAAGACTGCATTCTCGACGGGCAAGGGATTATGGCAGTTCAACGTCATGCCATTCGGATTATGTAACGCGCCAGCTACCTTCGAGCGACTGATGGAATGTGTACTAGCAGGATTGGTAGGAGAAGCCTGTCTAGTATATTTGGATGACGTTATCATCGTTGGCCGAGACTTTGAGGACCACTTGCGGAACTTGGAGCAAATCTTCGAAAAAAATTCATGGAGCCAACCTAAAATTGAATCCGAAAAAGTGCCGCTTATTCAGGAACGAAGTGAGCTATCTAGGCCATGTCATTACCAGTGAAGAAATCCTGACTGACCGGAGAAAGTGGAAGCCGTTCAGAAGTGGCCTACCCCCAAGGACAAGACAGAAGTACGGGCATTCCTTGGCCTTTGATCGTACTATAGACGTTTCGTGAAAGGATTATCGGAGATTGCAAAGCCATTACACCGACTAACTGAAGATAAACGTCAATTTAGTTGGGGTGAAGCTTGCGAAATTGCCTTCGAAAAACTGAAGAAACATCTGTGCGAAACACCAGTCTTGGGATACCCTCAACCAGAAGGTCAATTTATAGTGGATACGGATGCAAGTAATAGCGCAATCGGTGGGGTAATGTCTCAAAAGCAGGAAGACAGGGAAGTTGTTATAGCGTACTTCAGTAAGTCGCTGTCTAAACCGGAAAGGAACTATTGTGTGACAAGAAGGGAGCTACTGGCAGTAGTGAAGACGCTACAACACTTCAGCAAATACCTCATCGGTAGGCAGTTTTTACTTCGCACGGATCATGCAGCGTTAAAATGGCTGTTGCAATTCAAGAACCCAGAAGGTCAAGTTGCTCGATGGATTGAACAACTTCAGGAATATGACTTCATTATCGAACACCGTCGAGGACAGGCCCATTAGAGACCTGGGAAAACGATGCGATGAGAAAGGAGCAAGAGAATGATGATGACCTACGGCACATCATCAGGTGGAAGGCACAAAGTAATGATAAGCCAAAGTGGAGTGAAGTTGCACCGACAGGCACTGTTTCCAAGGCGTACTGGGCGCAATGGGATAGCCTCGTTGTACAAAACGGAATACTCTACCGGAAATGGGATAAACCTAACGGCAGAGAGTTTCAACTGCAAATTGTGGTTCCAAGAACAAAAATACGTGATGTTCTTCGGGAAGTACACGACGGCGTGTCCGGTGGACATTTGGGAGTCAAGAGGACGCTAACGAAAATCCGCGAAAGGTTCTTCTGGCTCCATTGTCGGGAGGATGTGGAGGACTGGTGCCGCAAGTGTACAACTTGTGCTGCCGTAAAAGGGCCACATACCAGGAGCCGAGGGAATCTACGACTGTACAACGCCGGTGCACCTTGGGAACGCATAGCAGTCGACGTAGCTGGACCATTTCCTGTCACTGACTCAGGGAACAAGTATTTCATGGTTGTCATGGACTACTTCACTAAGTGGCCGGAAGTGTTCGCCATACCAAATCAAGAAGCTACGACAGTTGCAACCAAGATAGTGGAAGAAGTGATTTGTCGCTTTGGCGTGCCCTTGGAAATCCATTCCGACCAAGGCAGGAATTTTGAGTCACAGGTTTTTCAAGAAGTTTGCAGGATTATGGGAATGAACAAAACCCGAACCACGGCTTACCATCCTCAGTCAGACGGGATGGTCGAACGGTTTAATCAGACGATCGAGAGACATCTGGCAAAAATAGTGGAAAGCCATCAAAGGGACTGGGACAAGTACATTTCACTGTTCCTGCTAGCGTACAGAACAGCAGAACATGAAAGCATAAAGGCAACTCCGGCATATGTCAACTACGGTCGTGAGCTGCGGTTGCCAGTGGACCTCCTAACAGGAGGCTCACCAGATGAACCTCAAAGTGTTCAAAACTACGTTTCTGATCTGCGTGACCGAATGCGAGAAATACACGCCGCAGTTCGAGAAAACGGGTTGCAGTCGAGTGAGAACATGAAGACCAGATACGACAGAATGTCAAATACAAATGGCTTCGAGGAAGGCGCTCTAGTCTGGCTTCACAACCCGACTCGCCGGAAAGGGAAATCGCCAAAGTTACAAACCAAGTGGGAGGGCCCATACAAGGTGGTAACGCGACTAAATGATGTGACGTATCGGATACAGCGTCAACCAAGGGGAGCAATGAAGATTGTTCACATCGACCGCTTGGCGAAATATCACGGAAGTAATGATGATGCTCGGGACGAGCATCTCTAAGAAGGACGTAACGTAACACTGCCCGTGTTACGCTGTTCGCGGAAAATTCTCGTACAATCGTCGCGTGTTTCCATACGGGAATAATATCGCGAACGATCTAGTACATCGATTATCTCGCTCTGACATATTGCTTTGTCTCGCTCTCACACTTCTAGTATGTACTAAGGGAACGAGACAGAGAGTATCCCTCTCTCTATTCCGGAGTAGTTGTGATCTTTCTAGAAACTTATGTAGCGGATTTCCCGGGCCATATAAATATCGGAAGGTGCCTCAGTTCTAATTTAACTGAGCTACAAGTGCGATCAAGAAGCGATATCCGGAGCGAATAACAAGTGATACAAGCGACCTCGGCAAGTTATAGTGACTGTGAATAGCAAGTGTTTGGGACATTGTTAGTGATAAGTGAAGTGAAGTGACGTCGGCGACCATCCTTGTGGGAATAAACGTTTTTAAGAGTCATCAGGTGTTTTTCTCCAAATTGCGAACCCCGAGCTCGTAACAATATCATACTGCGAAGGCTTGGCCTGTCAACTTTATGGTACTGCGATTCTTAGAAAAATTTCCTCCGAACAAACTCGCGTTGATAACCACTGTAAGTCGTTACCTACATATAATTTATTTATAAAAAATACCATTTTTTTTCCTTGTGTTATTATCAAGGAGTAATTACAAAGAGGAGATGCCATTTGAAATGGCGCAGTGACGTTATCATTGGCGCCTCGCCGACACTGCAGTGGGCGGAGCTTGTCATTGCTCGTGCTCTATGTCAGCACCCGCCCCGTGTAGCCTTACAAACGCTTTCTTACAAAACGCTTATTATGGCATCTCCTCTTTGTAATTACTCCATGGTTATTATCCCATAACATACGTTTACTTGCTATAGGACTAGCTCAATCTGTGTGATTCCATGAATTTTAATTATATTATTCATGATCATTAAACTTTAGGCACAGAATAGACAATAACCAAATAGCTCATGTGATTTATTAATTTATAACACACAACACACAAAGTAAAGCATTAAAAAAAATATTTTTAACAAGAAATTACGTTACGTTATTTATCTGTAGAAACAAGTTGCAAAACTTTCAATGTGGTATAAAAAATCAGTCTTCATAATTATATAAATTCATTAACAATAATAAATAAAACATCGCAGTGCCAAAAAGTCGACAACAAGCCTTCGCAGGAGGATCACATGTGCGCAGTAGAATCTTTCACAATATAGTTAATTCGATGAAACGAAACATCGCACTTAGTAGGCGCCGATTTATCAACACCTCGCAGCAAAAAGTATCGTAGAATGGTTTTCGATGTAAATGAAATAAACATTTATAAGACAAGGAGTGTCACTTGTGGCGTTATGTCTTTTGGCATTCTAATATGTACCCTTTTCTTTCAGGTATGAACAAAGATCTCCTTATTTGCCTGACGGTACTACTGATCCTAAATATGGTACTAAGGATACAATGATGTATCAATGGTACAACTGACATATAGGGCATCATCCGATTTATGAATGAAATTCTTACAGGCAGAGAACACAACTTACCTATATGTGCCAGAGCATAAAAAATATTATATGGACAGAACAGAATCAATCACATTATCATGACGTAATTGGGCCAGTTTAATATAGAATATTTGTGTGATAAGTGTAAAGCACTTTTAGTAAGTAAAACTTACAACAACTAGTGTTTCTTCAAACCATGACATTGGCAGAATCACCGAGATATCGATAGGTGAAAGCCATAATTTAAAAGAAAGAAAGAAGTAAAACTAAACTAAAAACGCAACTTACAACATTTTTGATTCATGTTTCAAGCATAAAATTATGAACATTTATTGGATTTGTACATTTTATGATCTGGACAAACATGGATGACCCCAACATTAAACACAGTCATTTTAATAATTTAACCATTTCAATATTGATCAATTTAACGATCTGGTAACAACATAATTAGTAATAAATTTTAATAAATAGGTAACTCACCTTAGCAGAAGTAATGGTGCCAAAAGGCGCAAATTCTTTTCGTAGTCTTTCATCATCTATGGTGTCATCTAAGTTTTTGACATACAAATTAACACCTTGATAACGAGTGAGTCGTTCAGACTTCAGCTGTTCAAATTTACGTTTTAGCTCTTTTTGACGTTCAGCTTTCTTCTGTGCACGCCCAACATACAATGGTTTACCCTCAACTAGCTCTTTGCCATTCAGCTCTATGCAAGCACGTTCAGCAGCATCTGGATCTTCAAATGCCACAAAACCAAAACCTCTGGACGCTCCATCATCTTTATACATCACTTTATGACTTGTAATGCGACCGTATTTTTCAAACATGTCTCTCAACATTTCGTCATTAAAGTCTTCACCAAAGTTCTTGACATAAACATTGGTAAACAACTTAGCTTTTTCACCGAGCTCCTTTTCACGTTCCTTACGAGGAATGAATCTGCCCACATATACTTTCTTCCCATTCAACAACATACCATTAACTTTGTCAATTGATTTATTGGCAGCTTCTTCAGTCTCAAAATGGACAAATCCATAGCCTTTAGATGCTCCAGTTTCATCTTGAGCCACTTTGCAACTCAGTATATTGCCAAAAGCAGAAAAGGTATCATACATGGCTTTGTTGTCAATGGTTTTGTCGAGATTTTTTATGAAAACATTACCTACACCAGATTTGCGTAGAGAAGGATCACGTTGGGACCACATGATTCTAATAGGTCTTCCTTTGATAATATCAAAATTCATGGAGTCCAGTGCTCTTTCAGCTGAAATAAAAATTAGAAATAAATAAGTAAATAAAAACAAATTCCCACGGAGTAATAACAAAGAGGATATGGCGTATCGAGAGCTTGCTAACAAAAATTGTGTGAGGCTACGCGGGGCAGAAGGCAGATGTGAGGTGAGCTCGGTTCGCCCCTATTGACGATCCCCTCTACTTACCCAATAGATGTTGCTAGCAAATGGAAGATTTCAATATAAAAAAATATATTTATATTTCTTTATATTACATTTTGAACAATAAAAACAGACACATATTTTGTGTAACACTAAATCAATCAATAAATTCGAAAATATGTTATTTACTTAGGTTTATTGTGATCCCATAACAGTACAGCATTAAAACATTTAAAACTAAATGGTTTAAAATATGTTACAAAATATTCTGAGCTGGAACGAAATGTAAATTAGAAAAATAAGACAAACATTAGAGCTCGCTCAAAGTCACGCTTCTTTCACAGTTAAACAAAAAATTACGTAAGCCACGCCCACTTCCGACGTCACTACAAATGCTCCATGCAAATTTCTCTGTTTTTTTATAGATTAAGAGGTGGCAATGTTTTGACTAAACGATCACTAGACCGACTGATTCAAGGACAATATGATATACTCCACACAGTACCCATATGAACAGTACAAAAACTGACATGATACCTTGGTGCGTTTGGAAGATATGGTCCATGAAACAAATACAAAGAGACGGCGTATCGACTGGTGCACTGTTACGGTCATTGGCGCAGTGACGTCGGAAGTGGGCGGAGCTTATTTCATTTTTCGTTCAAGTGTAATCGATGCGTGACGTGGAGCGAGTTCTTGTTTTTCCTTTTTTTCTAATATACGTTTCGTTTCAGCTTAGAATATTTAGTAAATTATTTTAAACAATTAAGTTTAAAGTGTTTCAATGCTGTACTGTTATGGGGTCACAATTAACGTAAGTAAATAATATATTTTCGAATTTATTTGATCGATTTAGTGTTACACAAAATATATGTCTGTTTTTAAAGTTTAAAATATCTGTAATATAAAGAAATATAAATCTATTTTTTATGTTGAAATCTTCGATTTGCTAGCGACATCTATTGGTAAGTAGAGGGGGCCACGGCCAAATCGAGCTCCCCTCACGTCTGCCTTCCGCCCCGAGTTAGCCTCACACAATGTTTATAAGGAAGCTCTTGACATGCCATCTCTTTATTACTCTGTGATAAGGTCATTCAAAGATTTGCAGTTGTCATAACAAAGTCACAAAAATAGCATTAAAATGGCTGATTTTGTATCAACGGCGTGTAGATCACTTATGTGAATGGAATAGAGCCGGCCTGCTTAATTTGTTGGTACGTTTGGTTGCTACACACGTTTAAAAAAAACGCATAACAGGTTTGTTAAGTAAAAAATATTTAGACCATATTTCATTAATAATATGATGCTCCAGACAGTGGCCATACGTACAGTCCAAAAACTGACATGATGTTGTGGTGCGTTTAGAAGATATGGCCAACCAAATATTTTAAGATGTGTTAAATGAAAAAAAAAAGGTAAGACAAAACGTTGCCACCTCTTTAATCTAGTAAGGTGCATTCACGACCTTGAGCGGCAGCGACGGGCGACAGCAGGGTCGACGAGGGGCGTTGACATTTTTAGTTTTGTCGACGATCATTTTGGTGTTCGACATGAAAATCTCGATCACTTCCTGGTGTCCGACATGAAAATGTCGACTACTTTTTGGTGTTCGACATGAAAATCTCTACCACTTTCTGGTGTTCGACATGAAAATGTCGATCATTTCTGGTGTGACTGTTTGAGCGTATAGTGGACTCCCGAATCCGACAGGAAAGTACGGTCACGGAGTCTCAGTATGGATTTCTCCCTGGTTATGTTAGCATGGACCCTGTTTTTACCCTAAGGATCGTCATGGAGAAATACAGAAGGGCGAATAAGCCTCTCCATTTCTTGTCTCTGGATATGGAGAAGGCCTTTCGCTGTGTTCCTCGGTCGATGATCTGGTGGGCACTGAGGTCAAAAGGGGTACCTGAAACCTATATCGAGATCATCGCGATTCCGATTCCATAGTTAGGACTGCTGTTGGTGACACCAAACCCTTCCCCGTCACGATCGGAGTTCACCAGGGCTCGGTACTCAGTGCTTATGTTCAGCGTGATCTGCGTGATATTAGACGAAGTGTCAAGCAGCATCAGGGACACACATGAGCAACTTCCGTGGCTGCTCATGTTTGCGGATGATATTGCGATTACGGACGCGGACAGAAGGAGATTGGTGCGACGTGCAAACACGTGGAAGGAGTCACTGGAGAACAGTGGTCTAAAACTTAATGTGACGAAGACCGAGTGCATGGCCTGTAACACCATGGATCCCCAACCCGTACTCATAGGCGAAGACTTGGTCGAGCGTACGGGCCGGTCAAATACCTGGGATCTGTACTTGACTCGTCCGGGGCATTGACTGCAACGTCAAAGCCCGAATAGCAGCAGCATGGTCAAAATGGCGTGAGATGACTGGTGTCACCTGTGACCCAAAAATTCCTGTCAGGCTTAAAGGACAGGTCTATAAAACCATGATTAGGCCTGCCCATAGAGCGGCATAAGCAAGTGTTGCGTGTCACGGAGATGAAGACGCTGCGATGGATGTGTGGAATGTCGCGAAAAGATCGCAAACGAAACTTTCGTATCCGGGGCAGCCTTCATGTTCGTGATATAGCGGACAAACTTCAGAAGAGCCGCTTAAGGTGGTACGGCAAGGTCTTACGGAAACCAGCTAATTATGTGGGGAACAGGTGTCTAGCCATACCGCTAAGCGGAAAGCGGACCCTGGGCTGCGAGGCAATAAGCCGAGGATGCAACCGGGATTTAGTTGAACTCTCTTAAGGCCCAACCCAATACAAAGCAAATGACATTTCCCATACATTTGATTGCATTTGGTTTTTGTAAGAAAAAACATTTATTTTTATCTTTTTTTTTTATGGAAAATGCGGGAAGGTAGGCTTTCAGTATCACATACAAATATTTTTACGTAAAATTATTTTATCCCTTCATATCCAGGTCGCGTCTTTCCGTTCTATTCAAGGCTAGAACGCAGCCATAGTAAACTGATTGACTATATTTTGTAATGTAATTTTCAAATCTGTGATTACAAAGTTTACACAAATTTTGCGTACTGCTCGTGTATATAATTCGTAACGTGAATACGTGCGTCTCAGTTCCATACTATACTACATCACTTACGTACACGTGACAAGAAAAATCAAAAGAGTTTATCTTTTATAGTTTAGTGTAATATGTCATTCATGAAAATGCAAACTTTATTAGAGGAACTTTACTATTATGGGATTATAGTTCGGCTGCTGAAAAAAAAAACACAGAAGAATCTGGCAAAAAATCACAGAAGAATAACACGTTATGCTACTCTCGCATTAGTGGTAACTGTTATTAGTCGATTATGTTAAGTGATTAAATAAATTAAATAATAACATATTTTAGAGAAAGAAATAAAAATGACAGTATTATTTAGATGTTTACGAGCTCATCTTTAGTGACCTTCTCGCAGGCTTCTTTTACCAGGGTCATCATCTTTTTCGTGGTATAGGGCGGGGAAGTATTGTGACGGGCTGCGTATCCTTTTATTTGAGCCCAGATAAGCTCAATAGCGTTATATTGGCAATGGTA
The DNA here is from genome assembly GCA_947363495.1 of Euzophera pinguis. Classification (NCBI taxonomy): domain Eukaryota; kingdom Metazoa; phylum Arthropoda; class Insecta; order Lepidoptera; family Pyralidae; genus Euzophera; species Euzophera pinguis. Next base: position 9,844,385 of record OX376155.1, read on the forward strand.
TGGTGGTATTCTCAAAACGCGATGACCGTACTCCAAAGCCAGTTCATCTATGTGGGTGGTACGGGCATGTGCTATTTTATTTTCTTTATCAAATTTGATTAATTCTGGTTTTAGCATATCCATATTTGCGTCAATTCCTTTTTTTTTTGAAACCATTCCACCAATTAATGTCTTTTATTGGCTTGGGTAGGTGCCTTTTCTATTTGCACAGAATCGTAAGAACGATGTCCATAAAGATAATAGAGGGCTCTGGTAGGCCGCGCAAAAGCACGTCCTGGAACCACTCTTTAAATGTAGCTGCATTTCATTTATGATAATCGTTCGTGCTTTTCGATTCGAATCGAATGCAAGTAATCTATTCTCCACAAACCCATATTTTGCAGTGCCTACCTACGTGACATATGATGAGTCGTGCCGTTTTACCCATTGGCACTTTTGATGTTGAGGTTTGATTATCGTCTGTCCATGAACGGGAAACTGTATGATGGGCATTATTCATGTTTCATCAATGAAGACGACGCTATAACTGTTTTCCTATATTTTCGCTTCTCTCAAAAAATGTACGCGTTTCAAAATAATATCTCTCCAATATAATCTTTCGTTTATCGGTTTTTTTAATATGAAAAACCAATATCTTTTAAGATTTTGGATAGGGCAGTTTTACCACCGCTAAACAATCCAGTATCTCTCAATGATACCAAAAGCTTTGGCCTTTTAAGGTATTAATTTCTTGAATAGTAACCGTATTTATAATTCCTTATTGCATCAGCGTCAAAGGTGTCGATATCTGTTACTAGTTTAGTTCTACGTTTCTTCTTCGGAGTACGCAATATATTATCTGCCGTGCCGAAGAACCGTCTCACAATTTCGCCGCTCCCGCTCAAAGTAAACTTTCAGCTTGATGATTAGTTCACGGGATGCACTTTTCAACGTTTGTTCACGTTTATGCATTATTGCACACCAAAAGTATACGTATACACAATGCAATACAGAAAACAATTAAGTCCAACTTAGAAAGAAAAAACAGAAACAGTCTATTTAACCAAAGCAGAGTTATAAGCTAAAAAACAAATCGAGTAACACTAAAGAATGTGATCTATGCGCATGAAACGACAACAGACGACTGTAAGCATCACAAATATGGCGGCGCGTCACGCTCTCTGGGGTTGCTATTTTTTAAAGAAAATAGGCTACTTGCCCTCGCTGTATTTTTTTAAAATTTAATAACAAATTTTTTAAACCTATTTTTATAAAATACGAAAATAATTGTAGTTATTATCCATTACTATTAAATAATTAAAAATAAAAACATATATTATATACGTAAATAAGTTAAAACGATAAATAAATAAGAAAGTTACTACATATTTTGGTTATGATAAATTGTTTGTTATATTTGTTTAAAGATATCTATTTCTCTTAAGAATAACATTCATTCACTTACAGAGAAAATATAAATTAACTTACAGTAAAGCCTTTGAGCGTGAACTTCGTGTAGTTACACACACACACACACACACACACACACACACACACACACACATATGAACACAACACTTCATTGTGGCAGCATTCAGATTGTGGTACAACACAGTTATATTTATTTTTCTATAGTAAATCCTAAGTACTCAGTTTAGTAAGGTTAAGAGCATTGAACGGAAAATATAGGTAGGTAGTCAGAAAAATTAATAAAATATGGAGATCACCGAAGTGACATTGTCTATTTTCCAATTAATTTTCGAAATACTTATTTAGTGTTTACGACAATTATGACTAGGTCCTAATACAAACATGTATTTCTTTAAGCATATTTCGACATACTCAATTTGGACAGGATGTATACATGCAGTAATACGGGTAATCATGTCATGGCATTCCACCTCTGTAATTTCGCTAATTTATGCATTGCTAAGACTTGTTTACTAAGGCCCGTATAAACAGTCAGTTCAGGGGGTCAACCACAAGCTTTTGTAAAACAATCTTATTTCAAGGAAGTTTTGTTTCAAGCTTATAATAACATTACTCGTTTTCGTACCATGACCTCTACCGCGTAATATTATTTTATTCCTGCTTAGTGTTGCGAAAGAACGAATGAATTGATAACATTGTCTATTCCCTGCTAAAGGATAAAAAGAAACAGCGCTATATCAAATATATAGCGCCATCTCTTTCAAAGGACGTTCCGTAACGTGATTTTTATCGGTAATCATTTATAATAATAGATATAAAAAAGTTAATGTAAATTAATTTAAAATGGTTTGTTTTTGGAAAATTAAGTATATTTATGTAACTTATTATGTAATATACACTAATAACTCAAAAATATGCTTAAAATTTAAGAAAATTTTGATGAATAAGTATGAAACCGAATCTACATTGTGACGTGAATCGTGAACGGAACTCACGCTGTCACAGGCGAAAAAAAATGAAATGTTATCTCAAGTGTTTATAACTTTAAAAGTTTGATTTATGTTAAGTTTTAAGTGGATAAAAAACACAATGTTGAGTGCCTTACCTATTTTAATCGTATGGCTCCAAAATCTAAGTACGGCTCATTCTCAAATTACGTCTCTTCAGCGTCACCATGGAAATGAAGTGAGTTTTGTTTAAAATTAGTGAATAAAACTTTAGTTTTTGTGGTTTGTTAAAGTTATGTAAATTTGTATTGTTACATATTTTTATAGCCGAAGAGTGAACCGTGTCTCTGTGCAACAACTGGAGATTCTCTGGGAGTTTTTAAATTCCCATCGAGACATCGCTACATCATATAATCGCTCTCTACAAGCGAAAGAGTATGCAAAGCGAATGTGGGGAGAGATTGGAGAGATATTGAATTCTCAGGGCGATGGAGCACATAAAGATTGGAAAGGCTGGTCCAAAGTAAGCATTTGTTTGTTTATTTAGTGTTAAATTATTTGCTCTTTTTATTCACACCAATATTTTCAATACCTACGCGATTGTAATATTTTTACCTTTTTTTCTTGCAGTATTGGGTCGATTATAAGGCCAAATTAAAATCAAGAGTCGCTGCTATTCGCTCTTCGCATGTACGAACTGGGGGAGGGCCGTCCACTGAAAAGCCTTTGACTGAAATAGAAAATAAATTCCTCCAAATACTGGGGGATGATTTCGGTCAGGGTTTACCAGGCGTCCGGGTGGAACCGTTTGGAGAAGTAAGGAATTTTTAAACATAACAAATATGTAGGTATGGTAGGTATGTTATATATTTAAATTTTAGGAGAATAGAAGTGAAATGAAAAAACGCGAATTTACTACAAATATTTTTAATGACACCATAACCGACACGACAATACAAAATAAGAGCGCAACGAAGTACGTCCTACGAATCCCGAATGCCGACCCTAATTGCTGATACGTAGAGAAGCCAGTCGCCTCCCGCGCACCAGTCCCCGCAGGCAGGAACAATGGTTCTTACTTCTAACACGGCCTCTCCTGACGAGAGAACGTTCTCGTTCTCTCTCTCGATCTGTTGTGGTGCGTAGACAGTCTCAAATATCAATCAATTCCCAGATGTACCAGGCATCTGGTCATCATGAGCTTCTGATCTTCTCAGCTCAGCTTCTGCAGACTTACGATCTTCTTGATCCGTGTCTACGTAATAAAGAACTCTGTTACAACTACACCTATTTATTCATTCTTGTGTGAGGTCTGCTCACAAGAATAAATGTAATATTAAAATCTAATCATAAAACGAATCGTTACATAGATGAGGTCTGCTCATGTATTCTCGTGTGGACGAGGTCTGCTCGTATAGACGAGGTCTGCTCGTATAGATTAATAGACGAGGTCTGCTCGTATAGATAGACGAGGTCTGCTCGTATAGATTAATAGACGAGGTCTGCTCGTATAGATAGACGAGGTCTGCTCGTATAGAGAGACGAGGTCTGCTCATCTCATAAAAAGAAATTTAAGTATTACTTACACACATGCGAGGTCTGCTCGTAAATATAAATGTCAAGATCTACTCATATAAACAAGGTCTACTCACAAAAATAAAATAAAAACATATTGAGGTCTGCTCAGAAATGCAATACTCAAAAAAAAAGTCATCAACTTTAGAAAAATTAAAAAAAAAACCATGGAGCTCACTTTCAAAGAAAGCAGTACATGTTTCTGGAGTCCACTCTCCCTTCCACAGCACCATAAACTCTGCCGCAGCCTGAGTAGTCTTCCCATAGGAGCCAGCAACCAGCTGTAACTCGTACCTCCCCTGAGGCAAAGCTTTAATAACGCGGTAAGGTCCGCGCATGCCAGAGTCGAGTTTGCCTAAGGATTGTGCCTTTTTGATTACAAAAACCAGGGAATTCAGTTCGAAAGTGTGAGGTAACCTCCTTTTCTCGTTAACAAAAGCGTCCTGTTGCTTTTGGTTCTGCTTCAATCGTTCCGAAACTCTTTGTTTGATCATTTCTCGTAAAGCTTCTCGATTTGGTTTTGAACCATATATTGCCACATCACGGACAAGATTGCGAATCAACGGTGTTGCAGTATCCACACCAATAAGTAAATTCAGAGGCGAATATTGTGTAGTCTTGTGTTTGGTTATATTCAACACAAGCTGTAATCTCCACATTACACTGGACCACTCTTCCTGTCGGTAATTAGAGTTAATACGAATCATATTCAGCAATGTCCGGCAATAACGTTCGACTTGTCCATTAGACTGGTGCATCTCAGGCGTAATAAGATGGACGTCGCTGCCAAGCTCGTTTGCCCAAGTCAAGAATTCGGTACTTTGAAACATTCGGCCACGATCAGCCACAATTAATTTAGGCGATCCAAAAAGTGAAATGGCATTCATAAAATGACGCTTCAACTCGCTCGCATCTTGCCTTATCATGGGATACAGAAGACAGAACTTTGAAAAGGCGTCCACAATGATAAGAACATAACGATGTCCATTAGATTCTGGAAGAGGACCTAAAGCGTCCGCGTGTATGGTTTCAAACGGACGGTCAGGTTTCTGCCAAGAATGAATTGGCTGAAGAGGTGCACGTGGCAACTTTTTTTGAGACATACAAATAATGCAATGTGTAATATACTTTTGAACAAATGGCCTTAAGCCGGGAAACCAAAAGTGTTTCATTATGAGATCAAGGGTTTTGTCAACGCCATGGTGATCATGCTCATCATGGAACACACGAAGCAAACTAAGTCGATGACCTTGAGGGATAAAGCATAGGAGACGAGACTGTTCTCCAATTGGCTTATAGTTGTAATAAAGAAGGTCATTCTTTCTAACATATTGATTAGGATCTAGCTTGCCGTCTTTTAGTTGTTCAATGAGAGTTTGTGTTTCTTCGTCTGCGGCTTGTGCTATTTGTGCCCAGCTTCGGGGCTTTTGAATCTGAACCACATTTACTGGATTTCGACTTAAATAATCCGCATGAGACATGGAAGAACCTTTACGGTACTCAAGAGAAAAGTTAAAATCCTGTAAGTACATCCACCATCTTGCTACCCTCGGCATAAGATCTTTCTTTTTTTGTGTTAACTTAAGGGCATTGCAATCAGTTACAACAATGAAAGGCACTCCAATTAGATAATGCCTAAAATTTTGCAAGGCCTTGACCACGGCCAAGGTCTCCAGTTCATATGAGTGATACTTGGGTTCAGCACCCTGAGTCAACCTACTGAAATAAGCTACTACACGCTTATGAACTGATTCATGTACTTGAAGTAAGACTGCGCCATAACCGATCGCACTAGCATCAGTATGAACTTCAATTGGTAGAGTTGGGTCATAAATTGCAAGAACTGGTTCACTGGTCAGGTGATTGATTATATCTTTCCTGGCAGTCTCCTGCTCTGTACCCCACTCAAACGGGACACCCTTTTTTGTAAGATGTGCTATGCATGCTATCTTAGAAGCAAAACCAGCTATATATTTTCGAAAATACCCTGCTAAACCCAGAAATTGACGTACTTGTTTCACATTTTTAGGTATAGGAGCTTCAGCAAGAGCTTTTACTTTTAAAGGGCTCGGCTGTACCTGACCCTCACTAATTGAACGACCCAAATATTCTATTTTAGTGGATAGAAATGAACATTTTTTTAGATTTATAGAAAATCCAGCTTCAGTCAAAGTTTGAAGTACTTTTCGCAAAGTTTCAAAACCTTCATTAACTGAATTACTTAATATAAGTACATCATCAATATAAACAAGAACTTTACCAGATTCAATGAGATTGTGAAGGGTTTTTGATATTATACGCTGATACACAACAGGAGCATTAGCCAGACCATATGGCATTTTCAAATATTCATAGTGACCTTCCGGTGTAACAAAACCGGTCCTCGGAATTGAATCTTTTTCCATTGGAATCTGATGAAATCCCGTCGCCATGTCAAGGCTCGTAAAGAATTTATGACGTCCTAATCGATCTATATGATCATCTATTAATGGCAAAGGAAACCGGTCTTTGATTGTGATTTCATTAAGTTTTCGGAAATCTACACACATACGATCCTTACCGTCTTTTTTCTTAACTAAAAGTATAGGACTAGAATACTCTGACTCAGATTCTTGTATAATACCATTATCTAATAAATCCTTTACGATCTCACGAACACGTAATATTTCAGCTTGTGAAAGTCGGTATGGTCTGTAATTAATAGGTACATCGCTGTTGAGTTTGATGGACATACACCCGGTTTTAACAGTTGAACTGGCTGTCCCCGTAATAAAATAATTAGAAAATTCATCAATAATAGCCAACAATTTATCATAATCATTTCCAGTAAGATTTGTGTTTATCAATGTTCGTCTATCAAACTCGACTGTTAGAATTCTATCAGGTTCCTCAATATTACGTGTGATAAGCTGTTGTTCTCTAGTACGAATATACGTAATATCCTTACGGTTAAGAACGTCTGTGCCTATTATAACTGGAGAGTTCATATATTCTGCTGCTATCACAAATAAATCGACTTCTAAAGTGAGATCATCGAATTCAATTGGCAAAGTTACATAGCAAGTAGACTCTATCTCTTGGCTTCCGATTCCTTTCAAGATACGAAATGCCGGTTTACGAGGATTATCAAAATGTTTCATCAATGCAGATGAAATAAGGGAAATAGTTGAGCCAGTGTCAATTAAAACATCAACAGGTACGCCCTGTATGACCGCAACTATAACATCACTTTTACGATTACTCTTCATTTCGTTGCAGAAATTGACGTTATTTTTGTTTCGAAATTCAGATCTTATTTTAGCAAAACAAGTTTCCACCTTATGACCAGGCTTTTTACAAAAAGAACACGATTCTGCTTTAACTTGAGTAGCAGTAACTTGGGTGTTAGATGTCTCAGTAGTAGGGGAAGAACTGTTAGCATTCGAGCTGACTTTAAGTCTCTTGTGACAGTTAGCAAGTACATGACCCGGTAATCCACAAGAAAAACATTTCTTTCCTTCAAATCGACGTTTCCTAATAATATCAGAAGGCTTAGCTTTAAAACTATCACGTCGATTACAGGATGACTGGCTTGTATTGCTTTTAGAAGTGTTAGAACCAAGCTTAACATAAATTGAAAAAAATTTAACTAAATCGTTTGGCATTAGGTTTGCATTGGTTGCAGCCGCTCGAATTTGAGGATCAGTAATACCGCGAATAACTATTGCAGATATCAATTCATCACTTAAACCTGCTACAATACGTAAACGAAGTAAAGATCGACGTGCATAATCAGCGTACGTGGGATAATGATCAGAGTTAGTTTTCATCACATCGAACAATATATTAGCTACGTCTACCTTCTTTGGACAAAGAGGTTTAAATTCTTTCTTAAAGTTGGTCCAACTACGATCATTTGTGACCCATTCATTAAGCCATGTTCGAGCATCCCCCTTTAAACAATTACCGATTCGGGAAAGACATTCATTGTCATTCCAATTGTTAATTTCTTTCGCACGATCTACCTCGCGACACCAAACATCAATGTCGTGTAAACTTGGGTCAAAATTGGAAATATAAAATGGCTGATTATATCGTACAGCAGTGCTGAGCGAACGTAATGCGGTACCAAAAGCATCGGTCAGTGTTTGTTCAGATAATGTACTATTCGCGGGTTGCACTTGTGACGACCGGTCCGCAGTGTACGTAACAACTTTATCATTATCACGATCGATTGATTGGTTATACCGATGTTGACGTGTTAAACCAGGGGGCGGTGTGCCTGGAGGGGTATCACCTTCCCTTCCCATACGAATATCAGTATCAACGCTTGAAACATTGAGAGGCGGCGTACTAGATATATTTTTCTGACTGTCACCTTCTAACGTATTTAATCGTGTTAGAATAACGCCTAACATTTCGCGTACCGAGTCTATGCTACGAGATCTACGAGTGCTACGAGCGCTACGAGACGTAGACGGTGATCGTAGCTTATTACGTGTACATTCCCGATCTCGACTAGTGGGGCGCTCCTGCGGTCGGGTTCTTCCCCGCGACAGCGAGTTCGGATTACCCGGCATGACGTTATCGCGTCTCGCGCTCTCACGCTCGAAATGTAAACAAAAGTCCACGTTTATAATAAAACAAAGAACAAAGAATGGCACAATATCTAACTAACACTAAACTGATCTATCACGTCTATATATTCCTGACGGGACCAACGGAGTCCACAATCCAGGATAGTAACCAACACTATGAGACTTAAATGTTCTCTTACTACGTTAAAACATTAACACACATCACTTTTTAAAGTCACCGTATTTGTACACTACAACTTAATCGCACTATAATCAGTCACTTAACTAAATTCACAGCAGCGGTGTTAGAATGTCCGAAACTAATACTTAAACGGATAGCTTAGAGCGTACTATGGCCGTGAGTTTTTCTTCATCCCACTTCTGATTTTAGGAGAATAGAAGTGAAATGAAAAAACGCGAATTTACTACAAATATTTTTAATGACACCATAACCGACACGACAATACAAAATAAGAGCGCAACGAAGTACGTCCTACGAATCCCGAATGCCGACCCTAATTGCTGATACGTAGAGAAGCCAGTCGCCTCCCGCGCACCAGTCCCCGCAGGCAGGAACAATGGTTCTTACTTCTAACATAAATACAAAGAGACTTTTTTTTCAGCCTCCAGTGATTATTGACTCACAGCCAGCCTCAGATTCAATCCTTCTGAATGTCCCAGATCACCCAGCCCAACATACTCCAATTATTGAGCCAAATATAGAACCCAACTCAACTACACCCATGGTACAAGATCAAATGTTAGAACCTATTTCCGAAGATCCACCAGCTCTGTCTCCTACTCCCAATCCACCTATAAATCCTAGAGCTATATTACGCTCTCCACGGCGCCGGCGTCATAGACTTGAGCCTCCGATGACGCCAGAGGCTGCAAGACGTGCCCTAGTGTCATCCGCACAAATGCGAGCAGAGGCAGCTGTGAGGTCCGCGACAGCTATGGAGAAGATAGCTGAGAAAATGGCAGAGCTTCAAAATACTGCCTGCAAAATTGAAAGGTACAAAAGAAATACTAACACATTATTTCAATGTTATATTTATTTGCTATATTTAAACTATGATTCAAACATCCATACTATATCCATACTAATATTATAAAAAGATTTGTATTTTGTTTGTAACGAATAAACTCAAAACTACTGGACCGATTTTGATGAAATTTGGCACAGAGATAGACTAGACCTTAACATATATACGCTATCCTATTTAAAGTTTGAGAGTATGTGTATGTGTGTAGTAGTAGTATGGTTGTACAAAATAAATAACAATATTTAATTATTTTTTTTCAAGAATCTTTAGATATAATTTATTCATTAGTAACTAGTTTAATTCAATTAATTATAAGAAGTTTTAGTAAGGGGACATAATATTATTTCTTATTCTGTAGGTGGGATATAAATAAATAATAGCAGATACACAATTTTTTTTACAATAAACTTCTGTTTCAGGATCTTAAATGTCGCCTTTCCCACAACCGCTGGACAAGAGACTGTCGAGTAGCATAACCCTGCTGCAAATCAGGGTTGTTTCTGTGTGGCTGTGGCTGTTCAGCAGGGATGTGCTGTGGCTGTGACTCGGCCTCTTGAATCATGTCTTCGTCACTTAGTTGTTGCACTGGTATTTGAGCTTTATTGCAAATGTTGTGTAGTATAACACAAGCATTTACAATAGAGCCAGCAACTCGAGGCGAGTAATGAAGCACTCTGTGAACAAGTAGGCAACGAAAACGTGCTTTAAGAAGCCCTATAGTGCGCTCAATTATGTTTCTTGCACGAACATGTAAGTTAGTGTAGTGTGCTTCTGGTGAGTCTGGTTCTGCATTTAAAATTGGTGTCATCATGCTCTTTCTCAATGGGTATCCGGAATCACCTGTGAATATAAAATAATTATTATTAATTATCTAAAAGTACAATCATTATTAAATCAAATTTAAAATAAAATAATACATACCAAGAAACCAAGTATTCTCTGAGTTGCTGAGATTTTCCAAGTGTCTTTTCAATGGATGATTCGCCCAAATGAAAGAGTCATGAGTTGCACCACCATGACTTGCATCTACACTGATAATTTGCATGTCTGCATCACATATCTGAAAAAATAAGACTGGTATAAGTGCTATAATTTATTTAAACATTTAAGATAGAAATAATAAAGAATTTATATTTTTAATATATTGTTTTTTTTTCAATGGTGTCTGAATATATTTGTACTGACTTACCAACTCGACATTCAAGGAGTGGTAATGCTTGCGACAATAATAACGCTCTTCATGTTCTACTGGACGTATTATTGCCACATGGGTACAATCTATGCAACCTAGTACTCCGGGTATATGAAATTTGTTGTAAAATCTGAAAAAAAATTAATTCAATTAACAGCTAAACAATATGCAGAAAATAATGATTGGTAAACTGAATTTAGACAACTTGGAAACACTAACATTCACGTAATTGTTAAATTGTCTAAAACAAATTATTTATTGCAGTCAATTGAACATTAGAATTATATCAATAAATGAACAGAGAATGGACAACAACTAAGTTATTTGAATTACGAAATTAGTATACATACTCGGTTTTAATTCGGTTGCGGTCTTGTTCAGTCATAGGAAACTGTATATATTTTTGTCTCATCTGCGATGAATTTAAGCATGCAGTAACCTGTGCAATGGCTGAAGACACAGTCTGTTGTGCCACGAAATGACCCTCATTATTGCCTATTGGACGCTGGTATGATCCAGTTGCATAAAAAGATAATGCAATCAATACCTAGAAGAAATAAATTAGTATATATTTTTAAACAAGAAATAAATGACATCATTATCATTTTAAATCTTTGTTCAATTTGTTGCCGAACATTGTATTGAACAAATAAATATAAGGTCAACAAATAATTATGTTTTCTCTATATAAAACATTTATTATTATCGTAAGGTGCTTAAGCAACACACAAAATAGTAAAACTATAAAAGTTATTGTGTAAAAGTTATATGCAATATTAGTGATGCAATTAAGTAAACAGTAACTTACCTTAGTCTCCACAGACAAGTCTGAAGATCTTAAGGGTGTCTTCATGAGAGGCTTTAAGTCATCGCATAGGTTACGTGCTAAAACTTTTGTCAACCGATAACGTTTTCTAAATTCTTCTTCATCCAAGTCGAAGGGATCACACTCCTCACGAAAACGCATACGTCGCCTTTTTCGTGATCTACACTCTTCGGAGTTATCGGCTTCCAAGAACTCGAATATTTCCAAGTCCAAATCCATTTGGAATCAAATTAAATCAATTGCAGTCAGTCACTATAACGTTCACGTTCACTTTATATTTAATTATTTTTCGAAAATAAGTTGATTTACTTTACTTTTTTGAGCAATTAATAGTAAATAATGTTGTATCAGTTGCGAAAGAGGAACTTTTTTAAGATTGCTAAATTTGACATTAGAACAATAATGCTAGTGGCCAAAAGTCACGTCATGGTACGAATTGAATGAACGAAATAGAGGTGACGTCACCAAAACTGCTGAAAAAAGTAATATTGTTTCAAGCTTGTTTTAAACACCTTGTGGTACGAAAACTCGATGTAATATTAAAATAATACTGCTATAAGACGTTGTGGTTGACCCCCAGTTCAGTGGAATTGATTTTGTTATTTAGAAGGAAAAAGAAATACTAATACAAGTTATTAACTCTAGTTTTATTTATTTATTTATTTTTTATTTTGGATATACCAAAATACATACATTGTATTAAAGTTTTTATGATGTTATGTTTTATTTTGTTATTAGCATATTTATTTTTTAATGTATTAGGATGTGTTTAATATTTACTTTGTTTTAATATTTTTATCTACTTTATTGAAATAGGACGTGTTTAATATTTACTTTGTTCTAATATTTTTATCTACTTTATTAAAAAAATATTGAATTATAATTTGGAAACTGGTATAGAAAAAGCGTGAAATCCTAAAAGGAATCGAGCACCTCCCATCCTCTCATGGCAAGGCAGGCAACGAAGCGCGGGCGAACCGCAGATGCCTACTAATTTTTTATGATCTGTTCTTTTAGCTTCTTTCTAAACAATGATAATGAATTTGTTTCTTTGATATTTTTTGGTAATTGATTGTATAATTAAATTAAACTATTTTAATACGGTTTTATCGCGTTTATTACTTATTTATTTACACCTGACGTTTCAAACACTTTACAGCGTTCATGGTCGCAGGCAGACTAAGTTAACATTTGTCTTTGATGTCATAAGATTACAAAACTACCGCCTGAAATTTTTATTGGGAACTATTCCGATTCACGCAGTATTGGCTCACAGTATCTAAGGGTCTTGCAGTCTGCTTCCGAGTTTGCGATTTTATTAAGTTAATGACTGGGTCCCAAGCTGGCGGTACCTGCCATCCATCCTCTCTATTGAAATTAGAATGTTTTTTAATTTCAATAGCTTTACGTAACATCCTTGGAATGAATCTGTTTTCCTTTGCAAGGACTTGAGGATTATCAAAACGCATATAGTGGTTGAGTTTGTCTAGAGCATGTTCACAGACTGCAGACTTGGTTGAGCGTCTATTTTTCATGTCAGCAATATGTTCTTTTATACGAGTATTAATGCTTCTCTTTGTTTGCCCAATGTATGATAAACCACAGTCACAGTCAATTTTATAAACTCCAGCATCTTGCAATGGGATATTGGATTTTACAGGTCTTAAAAGTTGGTTTATTTTCTTATGCGGCTTGTAATAGGTCTTGATTGAAGAGGACGTGGTCCTCAAGAGTATGCAGAGTTACTTGAGCATTGCTTAACATCAGGCTATCTCTTCTGGGAAAACAAATTCTACATGCAAATTGACGGTGTAGCTATGGGGTCTCCAGTCTCTCCCATTGTTGCAGACATTTTCATGGAAGACCTTGAGGAGAAGGCTCTTTCAAGCACCCTGGCTATGCCGAAGATGTTCAAACGGTACGTAGATGATACTTTTGTTGTACTCCCCAAAACTCAAGTCTCTGTTTTATTAGATCATTTAAATTCCATTAATAGTAAAATTAAATTCACTATTGAACCTGAGATCAATAATTCATTAGCCTTTCTTGATGTTTTAATAACTAGAGATCTTGACAATAGTATCAGTCACACTGTGTACAGAAAGCCCACCCACACAGACAAATATTTCAACGGTAAATCTCACCATCATCCATGTCAGTTAGCTACCGTAGGCAAATCTTTGTTACAGAGAGCACACGGCATCTGTGACACCCACCATCTTAAGGAGGAGCTTCACCGAGTCAAGTCTGTCTTAAGAAGCAACAATCTCAGCCTCCCACACATATGTCACAGAAGTCGACCCAAGCCGCACACAGTTGATCGTTTTCCTGCCATCTTACCATACATAAAGGGAGTCACGGACAAGATTGGTAACATACTTAGGCGAGCTTCAATAAAGACCTATTACAAGCCGCATAAGAAAATAAACCAATTTTTAAGACCTGTAAAATCCAATATCCCATTGCAAGATGCTGGAGTTTATAAAATTGACTGTGACTGTGGTTTATCATACATTGGGCAAACAAAGAGAAGCATTAATACTCGTATAAAAGAACATATTGCTGACATGAAAAATAGACGCTCAACCAAGTCTGCAGTCTGTGAACATGCTCTAGACAAACCCAACCACTATATGCGTTTTGATAATCCTCAAGTCCTTGCAAAGGAAAACAGATTCATTCCAAGGATGTTACGTGAAGCTATTGAAATTAAAAAACATCCTAATTTCAATAGAGAGGATGGATGGCAGGTACCGCCAGCTTGGGACCCAGTCATTAACTTAATAAAATCGCAAACTCGGAAGCAGACTGCAAGACCCTTAGATACTGTGAGCCAATACTGCGTGAATCGGAATAGTTCCCAATAAAAATTTCAGGCGGTAGTTTTGTAATCTTATGACATCAAAGACAAATGTTAACTTAGTCTGCCTGCGACCATGAACGCTGTAAAGTGTTTGAAACGTCAGGTGTAAATAAATAAGTAATAAACGCGATAAAACCGTATTAAAATAGTTTAATTTAATGAATATCAATCGCGAAAACATAAGAAAACATTATCAAAGACAAATGTTAACTTAGTCTGCCTGCGACCATGAACGCTGTAAAGTGTTTGAAACGTCAGGTGTAAATAAATAAGTAATAAACGCGATAAAACCGTATTAAAATAGTTTAATGAATAACAATCGCGAAAACATAAGAAAACATTATGATTGTATAATTTTACACCTTCATACAAGATATTTTTTTTACCGTAGTTAGTCCTGGGTGTTATTAAATTTATATTATTTGCTTGTCGAGTTATCATCTTCATGTTTTTTAATTTTTCCCATCTCTACGAAAACAAAGAGCACATGTGACTTTGTAACAGACAGCGTAGCATAGATTTAAAAAAAATATTGTTTTCTAATTTATTTTAAAGGAAATTTAGCACATGGCCATTACATAAATTGTCTGTTCACATAATAATTTGATTTTTAATAGTTAAACATTTGTGAGTAGGATTAAAAGACAACATACATATAATATAGGCTGGTTGACGCAGTTACAAAGTCTAATGGTGAGTTCGTTTACAACCTATCAGAAATGCATTCTTTCAACCACCTGCTTTCTGGCCTTGTATAAAACGGAAAGATGCATTCAGGTTGGAGATATGGAAGGAAATAAATCTATAAACATTATTTTTAGATATCGTTTCATAACACCATTCTTATTATAACATCATGAGCTTTTGCACAATAGTGGGACACAAAATAACTACCAAAAAAAATGGTTATTTATTTTAAATTATTAGGCAGGCACCTTGTGAATTGACCAAAGAAACCTACAAAACATGTTTTAATACTTAGAATTACTTCAGGTCAAAGTTTGAGTCAATCAAATGAAATGGATAGATGGAGATCCTTATTATCGGAAGCCAAGACTCACTTAAAAACATGAAAATTTACTTTCTTCACCTCAGTGTCATTTGTTATGTTTAGAAAAAAAAGAGCCTAACATTTTTTAATTTATCAAAAAATAAGTTTGTGTTCTGTGATGAATAAATCAAAATAAAAATGGTTCCCAATTTTAGTAATTTTTATTTAAGTTTTGTTGATTTAATAAATTACTATGTATTAAATGTCAAAAAACTATATTCTTGTTTGGTTTATGTTATAATAAAAATGTAATATCTCATCAAACATTAAAAAATATAGTCAATTAGGCTTAAAACTTTGGGGGTCTGAGATCCCACGCTATGACTCTCATGGGTGAAAAATCCACAATAAGCTGAGGGCAAAGATACACTTAGTCAAATCATTTAACCCAGACTACAAATGAAGCCCCACTCGGACACTCCCTGGATGTCCTCTAAACTACGACAAACCCAGGGAAACCAGGCCCAGGCAACCCTGTTGATTTTCATTATTTAGAGTTAATAAGAAGTTATAAAACGATTTACAGAAAGTTTATAAAACGATTACACCTAAAATGCACTTTATTGTGCAGAAGGCTCACTCAGCAAGAGTTGCTATGCTGAGTGAGCCTTCTGCACTGCAACATGAATGGATTTATTCACAGGTTTTGGCAAAAACTTATAAAACTAAATTGTAAATATTTCCATTAGGTACCTAATTAACATTTAGTGATTGTTTATGACGTAGGTAGGTCTGTACAGGTCGCTGACGGACTGACAGCTAATTTAATTAAGTTTCACTTATACAAAATTAGATACATTGGGTAGTACCTACCTACCATTCTACAAAAAGGCAGTTGGGAGAAATCTTTTAGGTAGGTACTTGATAACCTTGAAATATAGAATAAATTATGTTCACTTACCATCAGTAGGCTGCTGAAAATTTACGTAAGCGTAACCCAAGGATCTGCGAGTTATCATATCGCGACAAACACGAATTGAAAGAACAGGACCAGCAGTCGAAAATTTTTCAAACAACATGGCTTCAGTAATATCAGAGTGCAAATCCCCGACATACAGTGATGCCATGGGATAATTTGGAGGACCAGGATTCATTTTGAAATCTTACTGAAAAAGCTTTAAATGAATTGCATTAACTTGGCCGTCGTCGTATAGAACAACTTCACTTTCTCTTTATGACTACTATCGCATTCCTTAGACCACGTTGCACGCTTACGTACACTAACTTAAAATCGAGTGATTCCCGTTAAATTTTTAGTTATTTTACTATTTTTTTGGGGTTTTATTATTTTTATGTTTTTTTTTTTATTTTACAAGAATATTTCACGAAATTCTGAGGATTGTGTGACCTATATTTCGAGGAAACACACAACCTCGCGTGAACACACCTTGCTCACCAAAGGAAAGGTGACGTTTGAGAAAATGGCGTCGCGTGGAGCGTGGAAAGGAAACAGGCAGAGAGTCACGTTGCCACACCACATTTTTGTGGTCTATGGCTCCTAAAGGCTGGTTTACACACAATCCAGTGCTGGATCGGACCCCGCCGAACCAGCGAAATTTTGCGCCGATCCAGCACGGCTTACGCCGATCGAGCACAGACATTTATGACGTAAACAGACGGAAGGTATGCTATTACTTATCTAGCGTAGCAAAAACACACACATGCAAAACTATGCAGCCTGGGCGGTATCTAGTGTAGGTTAAGATGTTTATGATAATGCTCCCCATGATTTCAAGTAATGTGTGAATGTTGTGTGGAGTGCATGATCTGAGATCATTTAAACGGTATTCTACTCTATTATTTTTAGTATTCACCGATCCAACAACGTAGCTTACAAAATGGCGTCACGGCCAAAAATTGCCACGCTTTGCATAATATCTATTTGTGAGTGAATGTTACTACAGGTGTAAAAAAAGAGATATCGCCACATAGATCCGAATACGTTAGAAAAGGATAACAACAATTACTTGCTGCATAAGTATAACAATTATCTTATATTCCGTCTGTTTACGTCTTAAGGACCGTTCAAACTGACGCGAATCCCGCGCGATCGGCGGGACTCCCATAGAAATAAGAATCGGTAGAAGTACCGTAGCGTATGAAAAAGTTAACTGGTCTGCTAATGACACTTCTATATATTCTTATTTCTGTAGGTGTCCCGCCACGCGAGAGGGATTCGCGTCAGTTTGAACGGTCCTTTATATGTCTGTGCGGTCGAGCGACTTCTGGAACCCATCCAGTATACCAGTGATTCCCAAAGTGGTCCAGGTGGACCCCCAGGGGTCCACGGGAGACTTGCTGGGGGTCTACGTAGGCGTGAACAAAAAATGGGGGTCCATAAGATGTTAATGGGGGTCCACGAAAATTTATCTGCTTTTGATAGTAAAGAGCAAAAATGTAAGCATAGTTTTTATAAGGGCCTACCTACATTGTTTTAAGTACCTATCTAAGCAGATAATATTTTAATAAGGCAAGCGACTGTTACTTGTCCAAACTTGTGTATTCGATATTACGTACAATTTCGTGTACAGACTTGCAAAGCGCTATCCGCCCGACAATGCTTAATGCTTGTTCAGACATGAACTTGATCAACACTATAAATAAATACTTGATGCCAAAGGCAACCAAACGCATTCATTTGTTTCCGGAATTTCGAAAACAAGGCGGAATTTGGAAAAAAGTTGTGAGAAAATTTATATCTGTGTTTGCTAGTGCCGGAGAAAAGTAAGTAACCTACCTTTTTTTGTTATAGTACTTAAGTATTTTGTTTACGTGTACTAGTCGGTTGATCACAACGGCCTGTATAGATAGGTAACTTAGTAACTTACAGATATTTTAATTGTCCTCTTTCGATTTGAAGACAAACACAGCACGTTTTATTCAATTGTTTTTTCACGAGAGAAGCACTGCCTCTCTAAAAAGGCCGAATAAGCAATATTGCAGAGCAATTAATTTTGTAATTTTTCTTGCAAATAACTACTAATTTTATAAAACAGTAATTTCATAATCATGTTAAATTGATTTTGAAGTAACTATTTTATCAAAACTATTCCTTTTCGGAAAGAGCGAGCGGTGCGCGGGCGACGGGAAAAGGGCGGGGCTTGAACTTCGATGCCTGTTTGTCACGTTTTAACAATGAAGCCGCAGACAAAAAATACGCAAATACACGGAGCGCGTGAACTCATTGATTTAATAAAATGTTAGTTATCGTTTTTATGGACAATTTTGGGATTTCGACGTTTATTTTTTCCTACACAAATATGATCAGTATTCGATACTGAGTACACTAATTTTTATTTATACTATTAAAAATTTGTGGTAAATTATGTACTTTAAAATTGATACCGTTTTGTGAAAACGTTTGTATTTGTCTCAGCGGTTTATTAGTTGGTCCCTTTACAAGCCGTAATTCTATTTCCGCGTGCTGACAAAGGCTGCGGTGTGATACCTATATTCAGAAAAAAACTTGGTTACTAAAACATTTTTTTTACAGGTAAGGTAACTGACACGAAACATGGCTACAGCAAAGAAAAAATGTCGACAATATAGTGTCGATTATTTGAAATATGGTTTTGTTCCATCAGAGGCAGACAAACAATTGCCCATGTGCCTATTATGCAACAAAGTTTTGAGCAATGACTCTATGAAACCATCAAAGCTCGAAGATCATCTAAAAAGGTGTCATACTGATAAAATAGGTAAAGATTTAAAATATTTTCAAACATTGAAAGAAAAATATGGAAAGAGACCCACCATGCACAGTATGTTCGCTTCAACATCTCAAAGTAACGATGATGGCTTGCGGGCTTATCTTACAATATCTCATTACTTATAGCAAAATCTGGAAAACCGCACACTATCGGAGAACAATTAATTTTACCCGCTGTTGAAGAGGTTTTAAAAACTGTTTTGCACAAATCTCCATTTGACGTACTAAAAAGAATTCCATTAAGTAACAATACTGTACAAAGACGCATTGATGAAATGAGCTCTGATATCGAAAGCTTTTTGTGCAATCATCTGCAAAAAACTCATTTTTCTATACAACTGGACGAGTCAACGTTACCCAGTAATGAAGCATTACTATTGGCATATGTCCGATTTATTGTTGAGGAAGAAATTCACGAAGAATTGCTGTTTGCCAGAACTTTGGAGACTGACACTAAAGGCGAATCAATATTTAATGTCCTGAGTAATTTTTTTACGAAAAAAACGATCCCATTTACAAACATTATTTCAGTGGCAACAGACGGAGCTCCTGCAATGGTCGGGCGATATCGTGGGTTTATAAGTCATCTCAAAAGAATTATACCAGGACTTACAGCTATTCATTGCGTAATCCACCGACAACATCTTGTGGCAAAACATTTAAGTGACAGGTTGAACCAATCTCTTCATTTTGTAATAAAAGCTGTCAACAAAATCAGAAGCAATGCATTGAATACACGTTTATTTGCTCAATTGTGCGACGAAAATGATGAAGACTTCCAACGACTGCTCTTACATACTGAAGTACGCTGGTTGTCGAAAGGTGCATGCTTAACGAGATTTTACTCTGTTTTCGATTCCATATTAGAGTTCTTAGAAAGTAGAGATCTAGATTTAAAAGAAAACTTGATCAAATTCAAAGCAGACATTGCGTATTTGACAGATTTGTTTAAAAAATTTAATGATATTAACTTGCAGTTACAAGGGGACAGCCTGAATTTAATAAAAACAAAGGGGATAATTTCGGCTTTTCTTGGGAAATTGAAATTTATGAAGCAAAACATTAGTCGGCGCGAATTCTCTCAATTTCCAAACTTGTCGCAGGTAGAATGTATTGATGAGGATATCCATACCTACAGTCAACATTTAAGTGCCCTGCATGATGACTTCAAAACCAGGTTTGAAGATATACTGACGATGGATATACCACCATGGATAATAAATCCATTTGATGAAACGGAAGTGGCCAATGTTGTATTACAAGAGGAGCTGCTCGAGCTAAGCACTAATGAGGAGCTGAAGGTGAAATTTAGAAAAGGCTACCCAACATTTTGGCTGCAAGCAGAAATACCCGAAAAATATCCTGGACTGTGGGAAATCGCAAGGAAATTTTTAATAGCTTTTCCCTCGTCATATCTTGTCGAAAGGAGTTTTAGTGCCGTTACAAACCTCTTAACAAAAAAAAGGAGCAAATTAAACATCACAGAGCGGGGGGATTTGCGGTTATTGCTCACAAAAATAAAGCCAAACATTGATCGTTTGCTGACACTCCATCAGATACATCCTTCCCATTAATTAAAATTATGACCTGAACCTATATTACCTTAATATTTTTTTCTTGTAATTCTATTCTTTTAATAAATAAAGTGATATAAAATGTACCATTTTTCGTTTTTATTTTACATATCGAAATATAGGGACAGAACTCAGAAGTGACACAATTTTTATTTTTTGGCGACTTTAAGAATGTGGTAGAAATGTAGCAGCAGGGGGTCCACCGAAACCAGTAAAATTTTGAAAGTGGTCCACGAGAAAAATAAGTTTGGGAACTACTGCAGTATACGAACCGGTGGCCGCGGCGGGGCTTGAATCCAGTAGATTTGCTTTGCTGAGGTGACAACACGTTCGTCGTAAATATGAGTTTTTAGCGTTTAAATTAAGAAAGGGAAATAAAGTTTTGTCTAAAAAAATTTATAATTAATAACATTGCGATATTACTTAAAGTAAGAATTATATATATAAAAATCAATTTTTGTTCGTTAGTCTCGCTAAAACTCGAGAACGGCTGGACCGATTTGGCTATTTTTGGTTTTGAATTATTTGTGGAAGTCCAGGGAAGGTTAAAAGGTGAATATATTCGGAGGCGGTACGAAGTTTGCCGGGTCAGCTAATGTTTTAATAAATATTATAACTTTTATGGCCGTACTTATATTTATCTTACAGTAACCAAATAAATGTATTTCTAATCAATACATAATAAAAATGTAACTACAATTTGCCTGTGGAAAGATTATTTAATGTTCCCACTTTTTGTCAGAAAAGTTTTTACATCGAAACACACAAATTATCGTCACTTTCACTTTAGTATCGATACTATCCATAGTAATATAAACGATAGTTTAGAAATCCTGTTAAAATTACTAAATCAAAACTATCGATATTATCAATGAAAATCATTTACTTATCGATAGTTTTGACGTGATACTATCGATAGTAGCAACAAAATTCAATACTATTGCCTTTTATCACTATTGATACTTTAAACAAAACTATAGATAGTATCCACATATTTCGATACCATCAACACAAAGCCTATCGATAATATCGATCATGATTCAACTGATACTATCGATACCATCGAAAATAAATTTTCTATAGTGTAACGGTATTTTTTTATTTATTCTTTAACTAGTACTCTATAACTTAAAATAATAAAATCAACTAAATATTTCTAACTAAGTAAATGTCTTCTTTCGTTTCGGTACGGTTGTGAGACTATTGGCTAGTAAACTTTTTCATGAAAATGTCTAATTCGTAAACCATTTCGAGGAATAGGCTTAAAGAACAGATTACATTAATCAGATCTTTAGATAAACAAGTATTTTTAAAGAAAATCGCAGAAAACCCAATGACTTTCATTTTTTAGCAAAGTTAACTTATGACGTAGCCGGATAACTTCCGGCTATTCACATTTAATTTTTTAGGTTGGTAGCACAGGGTAGTGAATAAATATTTTTTGTTTGGTAGCGCTAATAAGGCGCTTCACGTACTTGTCACCCATGTCAAATGTCATCTCTGTTCAAATAAACATAACCCCTACAACTTCATTACATTCATTCATACATTTTACATACATTTTTTCCAAATGAAAAATCAGATGTCAACGGATGAAGGGACGGCGATTGTAAACAAACAAGAACCAACTCGCGGCTCGCGGTCCATCTTGACTTTGACATTTGACACTGACATATATATTTTTTAATACCTTAGTAATTTTTGCTTTC
Source organism: Euzophera pinguis (assembly GCA_947363495.1). Taxonomy (NCBI): domain Eukaryota; kingdom Metazoa; phylum Arthropoda; class Insecta; order Lepidoptera; family Pyralidae; genus Euzophera; species Euzophera pinguis. The sequence continues at coordinate 9,866,843 of OX376155.1, forward strand.
TGGCGAGGGATCTGCCTGACTTTGTTGAGAAACGCGCGTGTTCTGTAGTTTTATCGCGTATTTTCTCATAATTTCCTTGTGTTTCCTAAATTTTATGTTTGTTTTGTTTTGGTGGTGGTCTACAGGTAGGTAATTTCTTAATTTTAATCCCTTCCTTGCCTATTTTACGATGGGCAAGGAACCACCGGATCGGGAAGGTACCCTCCCTCCCGATATATCTATGGACGAAAACGAACCTAGTCAATCAAAGACTAGTTTAAAACGCCCCTCAGACTCTCGAATAGTTCTAGAAGCCAAAAGAAGTGTCCATCCTTCAGAATCTATTCAATCCACCTTCACTAAACCCGGCTATGAGGAGAATTCGAGTTTCCAATATGGAGAATCAGACCCAGGTCCATTCGTGGTTCATGTAAGCCGTACAGCTCCAGACAGCACAGGTGAACTATTCGTGTGTTGAAACTAGCTCAACTAATCCATAAAAATAAGGTTGTTGGCATAGCAGATGATGGCATCAAACCCATTAGCCGCAGCAAAATAGGCATTACATTTAAAACACCCGGGGCAGCCAACAATTTTGTGAATCACTCCCTACTTACAGAGAATAAGTTAAATGCTATTATTCCAAAATTCTTGGTTTCTCGCATGGGTGTAGTCCGTAATATTTCTACTGATTGGTCATTAGAAGAATTAATAAGCAGCATTCGCGTTCCTAGAGGGTGTGGAGATGTAATTAAAGCGAGACGCCTGAATGTAAAAAAGACCTTAGATACTGGGTCTACTTGGACTCCTTCCACAACAGTGGTTGTGACATTCTTAGGCCAATCTCTCCCAGAAAAGATCTTCTGTTTTAACACTGCTCTACATGTGGACATTTATCAACTACCGACCATTCAGTGCCGCAACTGCTGTAAATTTGGCCATATTAAAACTCAATGCAGATCTAAACCTCGTTGCTTTAAATGTGGTCTAAATCATGCAGGAGAGGATTGTAGCCGTGATGACTTTATCTGCTGTTTATGTGGTGGGAAACATCTTGCCACTGACAATAACTGCCCTGAACATCACAGGCAAAAATCAATTAAAATGGTTATGTCCCAGGATAATGTCAGCTATTCAGATGCTGCTCGTCGTTTCCCCAGATCCAGAACCTCTTATGCTGAGACGGCAGCATCTCCTTCCCAATCGTCTTTGTCTCCTCCTCATTCCCAGCTCCCTCCATATGCAGCTTATTACACTCCAGAGAAAAAATCCTATAAAAAAACTGTATACCTGTCTCCTCGTCCTACTCCTTTTCTTAGTAAGTCTTATGATCAACAAGCCCATAATTTTTTGACAAGCACTCCCAAATCTTCACAACCCAATGGATGTGCTCTCCCTAACCACTCTCCGCCATCTTCCCCAACACTTAAGCTTACCCCTAATGATAATATTATTGAATTGTTAATTTGTACTCTTATGAACCTAATTTCAAAATTCAGTGATGCAATACCGAACAACGTCAATATCTTACTCCAACAATTTTTATCAACCCTTATAAATGGATCACAAATTAATAAACCTCCTACAATGGAATTGTAAAAGTATTCGTCATAAAAACCAAGATTTTATTTCTCTTTTAAACCAATATAAACCTATTGCTGCTGCTATCTCGGAGACGTGGTTGAAGCTAGTTGCTCGTTTTCGAGTTTCTGGTTTTTCGTGCCTCCGGGATGACAGGATCGATGGGTATGCTGGCTGCGCGCTCTTCATTTCACAATCCTATCCTTTCTCCCAAATTGTCATTCCTGACCACAGTCCTGAATTTCATATAGTTGCAGCTAGAATCATAGATTTATCAATTGTGTCTGTATATATCCCCCATCCTAATGCCCAAGTTATTTCTGAATTAAATTCCATTCTCTCCAATATCCCCAGACCCCTGATAGTTTTAGGTGATTTTAACTGTAAAAATACTCTCTGGGGATCTCATTGTGACGATCCTGCCTCTTTTCTCCTTTTGGACTTACTTGACTCACAAGATCTATGCATCCTTAATGATGGATCAGCTACCCGTAGGACTTCACCTTTACAAAATATCAGTGTCCCAGATCTTACCCTTTCTTCTCCTTCAATCACTCCATCTCTTTCCTGGTCTGTTCTACCGAATGCTTGTGGTAGTGATCACATGCCCATAATAACATCTCTTTGTACATCTTTTAAACCCTCTCCCCCTTCTCAACCTCTCTTAAAATATCGAACTCAGCAAGCTGATTGGTCAAAATACTCAGAAACTCTGGACAATGAATTAAAATCTTTATCAGATTCAAAAAGTGACCCCCTTCTTATCTACGAACAGTTTGTTTCCTGCATCCAATCAGCAGCTGATAAATCCATTCCAAAAAAAAGTCTTTCCAAAAAAATTTCTTCACCACCTTGGTGGGATGCCGAGTGCTCTGCCAGTATAGAAGACCGCAAAAATGCGGAAAAACAATATTTATCTAACTGTAATATGGAAAACTACATTTACTACAAACATATTTGTGCTCGCACTAGTAGGCTTTTGTCCAAAAAAAAGAAATTGGGTTGGAACAAGTTTTGCGAATCCCTTTCTCCTAGAACTTCCCCATCCGTTGTCTGGAAAAATATCAAAGCCTTCCGTAGAAGTCTAGTCACAAATAACCCCACTTCAAATGTTATATCTCCCTGGATTGAAGAATTTTGTGATAAACTTGCCCCTCCCTATGTTCCTAATTTTGATTGCTCTTCGCCTTATCAGTGTATCTCTCCTTCTTCAGATAAGATGAATGAAGAATTTTCGTATGCAGAACTATGCGCTGCCCTTGATAAATTAAAAGATTCTGCCCCGGGAATAGATGGAATTCCATACTCTTTTATTTGCAAATCATCCTCTTCTTGTAAACTCCTTCTTCTTAAGCTTATTAATCATTTTTTTATTTCTGGCAATATTCCCGATTCGTGGAAAACCCAAATTATTATTCCAATATTAAAACCAAGTAAGGATCCTTTTAACCCATCATCCTACAGACCAATTGCTCTAAGCTCAGTCCTATTAAAAATCCTAGAACATCTTATTAAAAATCGACTGGAATGGATTGTAGAAAATAGAAAACTCCTTTCTAAAACCCAATTTGGTTTCCGTCGTTCCAAAGGCACAATGGATTGCCTAAGCATCCTCAGCTCTTCAATTCGTACGGCATTTTCTAATAATGAAAATGTCATTGGTATGTTTTTGGATGTATCCTCAGCTTACGATAATGTCCAGCTTCCGCTGCTCAGGCAAAAAATGCTTCAGCTGAGCATTCCTGAGAGGCTGGTCAATATTATCTGCAATATTCTTATGGCTCGCTCCATTTGTGTTAGGATCAATGGTTGCCTCCTTTCACCCCGATTGGTCTTTAAGGGTCTTCCCCAAGGTTCAGTTCTTAGCCCTCTGCTCTACAACATCTATACGTATGACCTTGATCTCACGGTTACTAGCTTTTGTGAAATTCTCCAATACGCCGATGATATAGCTATTTATGCTCGTTCAGAAAAATTTGAAGATGCAGCTGACCGTTTGAACTCTGCACTGTACTATCTTAATGACTGGTTAGAAAGACATGGCTTGTCGCTTTCAGTGGACAAGTGTAGCGCGGTGGTATTCTCTCGTAAGAGAAATATACCTCCCATAAGTATATTTATCAACTCCACCCATATTACTATTCATACGGAAATTAAATTTTTAGGAGTTATTTTGGATTCCAAAATGACAGGTTTACCCCACCTTAATTATATATGTCACAAGGCTGAACAGGGAATTAATGTACTAAGAGCAGTTTCGGGCGTCCGTTGGGGATCTCACCCTTACAGTCAACTTCTTTTATATAAAGCGATTATTCGCAGCCACTTGGATTATGGCTGTTTTATTCTTGAGCCCTGTAATAAGATAGCCCTTGGCAAACTGGACAAAATTCAGGCTAGGTGCCTCCGTATCGTCTCTGGCGCTATGAAGTCATCGCCTATTGCAGGACTTCAGGTGGAATGCTCAGAACCTCCTCTCAACATGCGCAGACAATACTTAGGAGATCGATTTTTCTATAAAATCCTACAGAACTCGTCTCACCCCTTGTTCACAATCTTACATTCATTGTCTCAGTCTCTGCCTACATCAACATATTGGAACCGCAAAGAATTTCCTCCCCTTCTGAAAACCTTTCAAGAGTACAAGAAATTACCCTATCCAACCACACAATTTGAAGGTAATGCTCTTTTCTCTGTTGACTTTCAAAGTCTTGTCTTTCAACCTCATATTCTTCTGGATTTTGGTATAGCCAAACATTCTCAATATGCAAACCAGCTTTTTAATATGTTGATAGACAATCATTGGCTTGATTGGATTCTCATATTTACTGATGCCTCCAAGATGTCTGTTGAGGGCAATGTTGGTATAGCAGTATGGATCCCTAAATATGGTATTCTTTTGAGTTTTAAATGTCCTCCACAATCATCTGTTTTTACTGGTGAAGCTATCGCCATTTTGGAAGCTGTCTCTTACATAGAGTCCCACCAAATTAAAAAAGCCCTAGTTCTGTCAGACTCTAGAAGCTGTCTCCAGGATATCATAAAAATTCCATTCCATTCTAGGGATAATTTTTCGATCACACTTAAGACCCGTCAAATTTTGTTCCAATGTCACCAAGCTGGTCTGGAGGTGGTCCTAGCTTGGATCCCAGGTCATTCCGGTATAACTGGAAATGAAACGGTGGATATGTTTGCTAAAAGCGCTATTCAATCAGGTACTGACAAACATTTCTACTGTCACCCCCGCGATCTCAGACTGTCTGCTAGATCTGATCTTTATAGAAACTGGAACAAGTTGTGGTGTAATGTAGGTCAGTCACGGGCTAAATATTATTCTAAAATTCAACCTGATATCCCTCCTCGTCCTTGGTTCTCTAAATACCGTAAATTTGACAAACATCCCACCTCTGTTATAATCAGACTACGTTTAGGTCACGTGTGCTCTCCGGTTTTCCTGACTAAGATTAGAATTAAAGATAGCTCTTTGTGTGAATGTGGCTTAGATGAAGGAACTTTAGATCATATCTTTTTCAATTGTCCTCTGCAGTCTGTATCTCTATATGATCTACTTCCCCGCAACATCCCTCGTCCTGTCAATTTTTCATTTTTACTAACCCTAGTGTTTTCCCCGTTTGTCTCTATTTTGGCTAAATATATTAAGAATAACAACATTTACATTTGAATTCCTCGAATTGTTAAATGTATTTTCTATTTCTTTTCCCTTCCCTTGGATTTGCTTTTGACTCATCCATTGTTTATAAAATGTCTAAATACTAATATTGGCTAGAAACTTACTAACCCTGTTTGTTGTGTTGTTTTAGGTTACACACTGCCCGCTCCATTCGGACATTTTATCAAAGTGAAACACGTTGCTTTTCCCAACCCAGACATTGGCAAAATCATCGTTTGATTAAACGATGGAGCCATAAAATAAAAATTGAATTGAATTGATTGCTTTCTGGCAGTTCGAGATAGCCATTATCGTTGCGTGACGTCATCACTATAGAATCATTAAAATTAAATAACAAAATAAATATAATTTTAATTTTTTTTTCATTTAAATTTTTCATTATCTCCGAAATAGTCTATTCTATCAATAAAATATATAAAATACACAATTTATTTTTTAGTTGACTAGCCAATTATGAAGCCTCCGTGGTGGTTCTTGCTCTATGATCAAGGGCCTCTGCGAACTGTGAAAAAGGATTTTGACATTGCTTGTCAGCGACTGAAGATTTTCACATCTCTCTTGTAAAAAAAATATTATTTCGATATAATATCGCTCATCTCTACTGTATATTCATTTTGTAAATTTCCCCGAATTAGGGGCCCTTCCTTCCGGATAATTATTAGAAAATACTGGACGTTTTATTTGAACACTTTAACTCTGGACGATCCTGTGTTTCCTGTGTTGTCATACTATTTGTTCTACACTGCGGGTCGTCACTTAACGCTTGCACTTCTTACAACTGCGCTTTTGACGAGGACAGTGTGGTTGGCTATTTAACTTCTGACAGCGCACTGATGCGATAATTAAAATACTCACTCCCTTTAATTTTCTCATGTTCTGTTATTGTTTTTTTTTTTTATTTTAAAAATTAAGTTATGTTTTATTTTAATTAAATTGTTACTTTATTTACTTATGTTATTTTATGTTACCCGATTTTCCAAGACGGTACAATAGCTACCAATAGTATGACCGATCAGCAGCAGATATCACATAACTGGCACATGGGACGATGCGATTCGTAAGACGCGACTTCGACGGGGCTGCGATATAACTTTTATGAAATGATAGGGTATGACAGGGTTGCATCCTCAGAGTTGCATCGCACGAGCAAGGAAGTAAAGGTAAAAATGGAAGCCAAGTAGGCATACAACAGGCTGGTTCAAAAAAATTTTACCTGGAGTAATCCCTGTTTCTCCAAAGTATTACTATCACTTTAAAAAATTTGCCTAGTCAGAAATACAGTAAAATAAAAATGTGAGTTTGGGGCTTTATATTTCTATATCAAAAACAAGTATAATTATTTTTCATTTTTTAATAAAAATCTACCTCAAAATAAAGATTATATTGTTACGTAACTGTTTATCATTTCTTCCAACTTTTGGGGTTGTTATCAAGTGCTATGATGGAAACCCAGATTGACACCCTAACACATCACGAGTTCTATCTAACTGTCAAAAAAATTCTAAATCTATGATCTACCTCGTGAGGTGGGTAACGAAATGCATTCACGTCAAATTTTCTTGAACCAGCCTGTTGTATGCCGTCTTGTTTTCCATCTTTACCTTTAGTTCCATGCGCACGAGTCACGTCGTCTGCGGACATAGCTGATTTTGTCTAAAAATATAATCTCGTGCGACTTGTAGTATACTCAAGTTTCATTAGAATAGCGCCGTGTGTGGATAGCCTTAGATTTTGCCCATGGACTTATGCGTGAGTGTTGGGAAGTGATACGGTGTTCGATTTATGTGATTATCTTGCTTGTTGCCAAAAGCTCCTGGAAATTTTTCTACCACTTCACTTAGGTTAATACTTCTGATTCGACTTGACTTATCTGCTGACTTGACTTTAGATTTGCTTGACTAAACAACTTTATTAAAAAAAAACTTGTTACTAGCTAAATACGAAAGTAAGAGCCATATAAAGAAAAAAAGTCCATGGTTGTCAGTATCACTGTCATGTCTTCTGGACTGTCATCAAAACGTCAAAACCGGTTTTTCGGAAAGCAAGCACCATCTTTCTTTCTTTTACGTGATTGCAACTGGTTAGTGTTTACAAGAAATCTCATATAATCATAATGAAAAGTATTGAATAGTTGCTTAATATTGTAATTTCATTTTGATAAAGGGTGGTATGTTGTAGCTGTATCGATATTTTTTATTAATTATTTTTTTTAGGTGAAGTTGTCGTTATTCAAAAATGGGGAAGGGTAATAACATGATTCCTAATGGCCATTTCCACAAGGATTGGCAAAGATTTGTCAAAACATGGTTTAACCAACCTGCTAGAAGACATCGTAGAAAGTTAAACAGAATTAAGAAAGCAAAGGCAGTAGCGCCTCGTCCTGCTGCTGGACCATTACGTCCTATTGTTCGCTGCCCTACTGTTCGTTATCATACAAAGGTCCGTGCTGGTCGTGGATTTACTCTACGGGAAATAAGGGTAAGAAATGTATTTAACATTTTCCAAAAATTGATACAAACATTCTTGGTCTTGACTTGTAATATCTTGCATGTTAATAAAAACATAACCTAATTTTACTATAGTTAAGAAGGTTTGTTATGTTCCTTTCCTGTTTTTATTAAAACACTCAATTTAAATATATTAAAATTAAAAATAATGATAATTTTTTCCTAAATATTTGATACTTACACAATCATTATTACTTTATTATTTGGGTACATATTAGAATGCCAAAAAACATAACACCTTTACTTAAAATTTACAAGCCCAAAATACCAGAAATCAAAATACCTTAACATTAAAAACACCCAAACCAATACCACCTTACTGTACAATGCCAGAATTAGAAATACCATAACATTAATATGTCAGATTTTTAAATACCAAACCTCCAAATATTAAATTTTCAAATAAACCTTGCATTACAATTACAAAATATTACTTGATTTATTGTTCTCAAGGCTGTGTAAAATGTAACGCAACATTTTTATTATATCGTGTGAGGGTATCTAATCCATACCTAAAGCTTAGTTACAGAAGGTAGGTTAGGTTATAGGTTATGCAATGACCATAATATGAGCGGGTGAGCGTTGATCTTGCTTTGAAAGCTAATATACCTTTCTTGTTTTTTTTAAGTGTTTGTTGAGGAAAATACTTCTGCTCAACAAATCTCTGCCATTTGATACAGAGTCAAGATTTTATATATGAGAACTTCAGTGCTTTGTAGTTTGTACATTATTAGTAATATTTTTTATTTTTATAATATACAATGTGTTATTAAATTTTTTCAGCTATTTAATGATGCGTACCATGTAGTTTGTAAATGATTTGGTTGTTGTGATTTTTGTTAGCAGGTCTATAATATTGTACATATCTATGTTGAAATTTGAAGGAAAATATGAGTTCTAGGCTCCTTTGCGTAGTCCTGAATAATATTTTAAATATGTTTTACAAATAAAACACCTTCATTTCAGACATGACTTTACAGAGGTATATATTTTGCTTGAATGTACATGTGACAGATTATAAATATCTAGCAGCCAGTATCATCTGCTCAACACGCACCCTTAATCTGCAACATCTATTCAACAATCATCCGGACCTTCACACCCATCGTCGTTTCAGCTGCAGTCAGTCCACTGCTGGATTTGGGCCTTCCTATTAATTGAGGGTTGTTGGCATGCTCGCTACGCAGGCAGGCGTACTGTAGGCAGGTGGGTTGGGTTGGTTATTGTACTTCCGTAGCTGCTGCTCATCGGAAGTATTCTTAAGCTAAGAAAGGGTGGGAAGTGTTTGAGTTTGGGGAAAGGATGAGGTAGTACCAGGACGAGGATAGAGAGGTACTAGGATGCTACTGACTCGGATGGACATGACTCAGTAGCAGCTTGAGTAAGTTGGGCTCGTATACTCGTGTGCTATGTATCCAAGCCATTGGACAGATGCTTGGAAATAACACCCCTGACTTCGTTCTTTCTTACTTCACACCCATCAGATTCATATAAATGTGCATACTCTTCATCCGTACAAACATACACATCTGCACACACAGTTTGCACCATTCAGATTAAGTTAAGATAAACCATAACAAAAAATATAATAAAACCTATACAAAGACTGCACTCATTCCCTTTGTTCATAATTTCCGCCCTCTTAATGGATAATCTTAACAAAGCTAATTTCATCTTGGGGCCTGAAAGTGATTTTGTTAACATATCTGCCAACATTTCTTGTGAAGGCAGGTAACACACCTTAACCGCCTCATTCAATATCGCTTCCCGAACAAAGTGAAACCTAACGTCAATGTGTTTCGTTCTATTATAGTTCATTTTATTCCATGCAATGTGATGTGCAGACTGATTGTCGTTAAAAATGACAACAGGTTTGCCACAAGGATCATTTGTTAGATCTTTTAACAAACTTTGTAATTATATAGCCTCCTTACATGCCTGGCTTAAACCTATGTATTCCCAATTCCCATGTTATTAAATCCTAACTTAAACATTAAACCCATAAATTATTTTCTATCATAAGATCCACCCCAATCTGCATCAACGTACCCTGACAGCCCCTGACGGCTCAGGCGCAAAACGTCTCTTTCGCAAAATGTCCCCTGGTCGTAAAACGTCTCTTTCGCAAAATGTCGCGCCCGGGACTATACAATGAAATTTCGATTTTAAAGCAAAATATGTAATTAAGATGTCAAAATTTTAATACTTGAATTGACTTAAGTAAGTATGTATTCCAAATAAAAACAATATCAATAGGTATCACACATTTTACACACATTCAAAATTTAGTTCAAAAAAATCAATACTGTTAGTAACATATCCACAGACAAGATAATAGTAACTAAACATAACTGTCTTCTCATTATGGCACCAAAATTTGTTAATTAATTAACATTGTTTCCATTGGAAACACTCAGAGAAAAATGATTACTGCGTACACGAGAAGGGCGAAATATTGCAAGAAAGGCTGCAATAATAGCACTGGTACGGCCTGATCAAATCCCTGCAGCTTGGGGATACATTTTAAGTATAGCTCCAGATACTCAACAAATGATCAAATTTATATTACGAAAACCAATGGTACCCAAAAATGCCACCATCCCTATTAAGCTGCGCCCACCAACGCCACCGCACAACTAACTCGTTAGTAGGGTGGCATCGGCGTATATGTAAATGCAGGCCGCATACCAAAAAAGCCAAGTTTATACATATTCATAGATAAATTTCGAAAAGAAAATAACTATTGGAACAGGAAAATAACAGATAATTTATTTACAGAAACAAAAAACAGACTTTTTACAAATGTTTAAATAGCATAATTTAGGTTTTACTGTTCTTTATATTTACCGTTACATTATGCTTAGTAGGTATCAATGTTTATTTTGATTTGCAATACTTCATTAGCAAGTAAGTACATTCCAGTATGAACATAAGTACATTTGTTTTTTTTCTTAATGAAAGATTTATTTTCTTAATCATTTACGAAAAAAATAATTTATGTAGCAAATTTTAATTAAAAACCAAGGTTAATGTTAGTGCGAAGATTTATTTTTTGAATAATTTAAAAAATGGTAAAAAAAATATTTTCATGCAATAGTTAATTAATTAAAAAATTTTGGTGCCATAATGAGAAGACAGTTATGTTTAGTTATTATTATCTTGTCTGTGGATATGTTACTAACAGTATTGATTCTTTTGATCTAAATATTGAATGTGTGTAAAATGTTTGATACTGTATTGATATTGTTTTTATAAAGTCGCGCGACATTTTGCGAAAGAGACTTTTTACGACCAGGGGACATTTTGCGCCTGAGCCATTGAAATCTAGAATATTTTGAACAGCAGTAGAGTTGTATCCATGGAGTAATTACAAAGAGGAGATGACGTAATAAGCGTTTTGTAAGAAAGTGTTTGTGAGGCTACACGGGGCGGAAGGCAGACGTGCGGGGTGCTCGGTTTCGGCCGTCGCTCCAATCATGGAGCACGAGCAATGACAAGCTCCGCCCACTTTTGTGTCGGCGAGGCGCCAATGATCCTATCACTGCGCCATTTCAAACGGCATCTCCTCTTTGTATTACTCCATGGTTGTATCTCAAAATGCATGTCTGGCTGTTCATAGACCAACTTTTATGCCAACTTTTATGTATGGTAGTGAAAGTTGGGTCTGGTAGAAAAATGATTAAAGCAGAGTGAATGCATTTGAAATTAGAGCTTTACGGAGTATGTGTGGCGTACGTATGAGCCATAAAATTAGAACTAGTGAGATAAGGAAATGGTGTGGGGTGAATGAGGATGTAGTGACAAAGATAGAAAAAGGGATGTTAAGATGGTTTGGGCATGTAGAAAGGATGGATGAAAGGAGACTTACGAAAGGTATTTTACAAATCAAAGGTGACAGGAAAAGTCGGTAAGAGCCGGCCTCAGAGAACATACTGCGACCAAATCGCAGACATAATTAAAAAAGGGAGATGTCAGGAGTACCCGTAATCGACGAGCGTGTATGACGAGAGTGATGAGCGTAGAAGAAGCGAGGGAAGTCTGTAATTTGATCTTGATTGATTTTGTTTGATCGTAGCAAATGGAAATCCGTAGTCTCTGCCTACCCCTACGGGAAAAAGGCGTGATGGTATGTATGTATGTTTAAAATCAGTTGTTTTTAAGTCTGGTATTTATGGATAGAGTATTCCGTAATAAGTTCTTTCAAATATTACTTATTTATTTACACCTGACGTTTCAAACACTTTACAGCGTTCATGGTCGCAGGCAGACTAAGTTAACATTTGTCTTTGATGTCATAAGATTACAAAACTACCGCCTGAAATTTTTATTGGGAACTATTCCGATTCACCCAGTATTGGCTCACAGTATCTAAGGGTCTTGCAGTCTGCTTCCGAGTTTGCGATTTTATTAAGTTAATGACTGGGTCCCAAGCTGGCGGTACCTGCCATCCATCCTCTCTATTGAAATTAGGATGTTTTTTAATTTCAATAGCTTCACGTAACATCCTTGGAATGAATCTGTTTTCCTTTGCAAGGACTTGAGGATTATCAAAACGCATATAGTGGTTGGGTTTGTCTAGAACATGTTCACAGACTGCAGACTTGGTTGAGCGTCTATTTTTCATGTCAGCAATATGTTCTTTTATACGAGTATTAATGCTTCTCTTTGTTTGCCCAATGTATGATAAACCACAGTCACAGTCAATTTTATAAACTCCAGCATCTTGCAATGGGATATTGGATTTTACAGGTCTTAAAAATTGGTTTATTTTCTTATGCGGCTTGTAATAGGTCTTGATTGAAGCTCGCCTAAGTATGTTACCAATCTTGTCCGTGACTCCCTTTATGTATGGTAAGATGGCAGGAAAACGATCAACTGTGTGCGGCTTGGGTCGACTTCTGTGACATATGTGTGGGAGGCTGAGATTGTTGCTTCTTAAGACAGACTTGACTCGGTGAAGCTCCTCCTTAAGATGGTGGGTGTCACAGATGCCGTGTGCTCTCTGTAACAAAGATTTGCCTACGGTAGCTAACTGACATGGATGATGGTGAGATTTACCGTTGAGATATTTGTCTGTGTGGGTGGGCTTTCTGTACACAGTGTGACTGATACTATTGTCAAGATCTCTAGTTATTAAAACATCAAGAAAGGCTAATGAATTATTGATCTCAGGTTCCATAGTGAATTTAATTTTACTATTAATGGAATTTAAATGATCTAATAAAACAGAGACTTGAGTTTTGGGGAGTACAACAAAAGTATCATCTACGTACCGTTTGAACATCTTCGGCATAGCCAGGGTGCTTGAAAGAGCCTTCTCCTCAAGGTATTAAAATAGTTTAATTTAATGAATAACAATCGCGAAAACATAAGAAAACATTAAGTTCTTTCAAACTTGAGCTAGTCAACCAAAAGGTATTTCATATAATATATTAGTAGGTCCTTACATATGAAATTGGAGTTTTGTCGTACAGGCCACTTTAATCACAAATTTCTACCCTTTGGTTAGGAATTTCTAATTCAAATTTATACAGCTATTTCCACACGTGTTTATGTTTCGTAAACCGTTATTCATTTGTTTCTTTCTGTTTGCGGCTCTCAGTTTACAAAATGGAAAACTTGAAATATCGCGTTATTTAAGAGTGCGAGTTCCACCGTGGCACCAGTGCCCCGGAAACGGCTCGAAGGGTTAATGATGTCTATGGCGGTCGTGTCGCAAAAGAAAACACAGTGCGTTTTCGTTCTGGAAATTTCGACCTGCAGAACAAGCCCCGTGGACGGCCGGAGACCCAAGTTGACAATGAAGAATTGAAGGCTGTTGTGGAAGCGGATCCATCGCAAACCACGCCCGAGTTAGCTGCAGGCTGCGGTGTTAGTGATAAAACTGTTTTAATCCACTTGAAGCAAATTGGGAAGATTAAAAAGCTTGAAAGGTGGGTTCCTCACGAATTGAGTGAAGCAAACCGGCAAACGCGCTTCGACTGCTGCGTTACATTACTTGACCGGCACAATAATGAAGGGTTTCTTAATCGAATCATTACCTGTGATAAAAAGTGGATTCTCTACGATAATCGGAAGTGCTCATCGCATTGGCTGGACCCTAGCAAGCCAGCCAAATCCTGCACTAAGCGAAAATTGACCCAAAAAAGTTACTTGTAAGCGTTTGGTGGACTAGTGCCGGTGTCGTTCATTACAGTTTCCTCAAATCTGGCCAGACGATTACGGCAGACGTCTATTGTCAGCAATTGCAAACCATGATGGATAAATAGCTAACTGCTAAACAACCGAGGCTGGTCAATCGCTCTGCGCCACTGCTGCTTCACGGCAACGCTAGACGAGCTTCAATTGGAATGTATAAGACACCCACCGTACTCCCTGGACCTTGCTCCAACAGATTACTATTTTTTTTCGATATTTGGATAACTTCTTGCAATTCAACTCCGATGGGGCAGTCCAAACCGCCTTCAAAGATTTTATTGATTCCCGTCCGAATAGTTTTGTAGTAAAGGGATCAATGAACTACCTATGAGATGGCAAAAGTGCATAGTTAACAATGGTTCATACTTTGATTAAATAAATACCTATATTAAATTAAAAATATTCGACATTTTATTCCTCCCATACAAAACGCCAATTTTATATGTAAGGACCTAATATTTGGCTTTTATTTGTATGTAGAATTCGGGTATTTTGGGCTCGTATATTTTAAGTAAAGGCGTTATGTTTTTTGGCATTATAATATGTACCCTATTATTTATGTTATTTTTTATTTTTATTACAGTTGTCCACTTAACATATTATTTTAATTATATTAGTGTTTATGGTAAAACATTTTTTTTCCTATATGAACTGTATTGAATTTTTATGGGATTGACAATATGTTACAGGCCGCTGGTCTAAGCCCTGCCTTTGCCAGGACTATTGGTATTGCTGTAGATCCTCGCAGACGTAACAAGTCTGTTGAATCACTTCAAATCAATGTACAACGTGTAAAAGAATATCGTGCCAGGCTCATCTTGTTCCCCAAGGGTAAAAAGGTAATACTTTTAATATTTACATCTGTTTGATTTGACATAATGGCTTCATATAAATATGGTATTGATACAAGACCATGTATGTTTTTAATAGTAGTGGTATGGTGATGTACAAAAATGGTGACTCTAAAGCCGGGTCTTTTGCGCCATAAAGTAAAACATTCTAACAAAACATGTTTTCTGTCAGCAGTGCATCATATTTTGTAGGAAAAAAATTCTAGGCCACGCCCACTTTTTGTTAAATGTTCGATGTTTGGTGTTTGCAAACACAAAATACATGGTCGCAGGAGACCCGACTTAGGAAAACCATGATAAACGCTAGTTGTTTCGGGCCTTGTGCTTCCGAAAATTAAAAATTAAAAACACTGAAAATCTTTAAAAAATGCCTTTGTGTGTGTTGAGGTATTGTAGCAATAATTCAAGGAACACTGCAAAGTGCAAATTCTAATTTCACTGTTTTAAAAGTAAATACGATTATACGACCAATTTAATAGCCGCGCGCCATTTTAAAAGCTTTTATTTAACTTGCAATGTATGAAAGCATGTTCGTTCGGGTGGAATCTTAGAACTCAATTTTGAAGTAGATATCTTCAACCGATTGAGCTGAAATTTTGTACACACGTTTAGTTTAGGTGACAATGCATGATATGGTATGTGACGTCATTCTAAATCCAATATGGCGGGCCATCCAAGATGGCGGAACAGTTATTTGTAATGCATTTCTACTGAAAGGGTTTGTTGAGAGTAACTCGAAAAAAATAATGTGGCGTCATTCTGAATCCAATATGGCGGACCATCCAAGATGGAGGAATAGTTATTTTTTAATGCACATCTACAACATGGGTATCAAATGAAAGGGCTTGTCAATCCAATATGGCCCACTATAGAAATTATTTATACTTTCCTAATATAGTTCGCTCAGAATAAAAGAGTGGGTTTAAAAAAAACTATTTTTTTAAGGCCTTATATTAATTCATTTTGACTTGTGTAATTTGGCGAGATGAGTGTTATCAGCATTGGTCTGCAACTTGTCTAGGAGAAGGGCAACTCCAAAATTGTTTCGTCAGGCACAAGCTGAAATAAATCAACAAGTTCAAAATTAACCGGCAAACGACCTTGCAACAATGATGCGTTGATTGAGATGAACAGACTTGAGAAACCTAGCCAGCGATAGCTAAAAAGTAAAAAATAAATTAATAGTATAAAACTTGTCGCGCGATTTGTAAATAAATTAATACCAATTTAAGTAAGTATGTAAAAACTTTATTATCAAATTTTAATTTAATTAAATACTGATAGGTAATCAAACCTTGCGCGACAAGTTTTATGATCTTATAAATTGTATATAATAAGGTTATAAGTTGATAGTGAAAATTTTTAAGGAAAAAAATATTTTCTTTCATTCGTCATAGATTAACTAATTCACAGTGAAATGTATGTAGGTTGTAGTTAGACTGACATAATGACAAAGCAATTTGTCTATTAAATCAAATTTTAATAAGTTTATTATTTTGGAACTACATACGTAAAATACCTACATTGTCCATTCTGTACCGTACCTGCCATTATCTATAGGGAAGATTAATTAGTAGACGTCCAACTCACTCATCGGTTGCGGCGTGACTGAAGCGGCTACGCCGCGAGCGAGTACGCCGAAGTATTAGTTGCCGCATTTTTCTAGTACGCCGACGGTATCAAGTCGAGCGCGCGAGACCAATTATTAATCTAAGTGAACACTTACTTATTCTTTCGCTGTTTATACGATTAAAGCAACAATGGACATACACTTTTTTCATATGTTTATACTAGTGACCAATTCCACTAACAAACATTTTAAATGGGATCCGCTTAAACATGTCTTATTTTCCTTGCGTGTAGTATAAAACACTATGTATCACTCGGTAGAAAGTGTGATTCTTAACTGGCGTATTAAGGCCCTCAGCACGGCTTGTTAGTAATTGGTCACTTTCTTCCCTTGGTAATGATGTACTATTGAATGTCTAAATTGATCGGACTACAATATTTTATACACATTTGTGTGTAATCAACATTGGCAGTTATGGTAAGAAACAGTAAAACAAAAATTTTGGTAGGAAACTTGGTTATCCCATGGCATTGTGGTAGGTAAAAACATTACAAATACAATATAACATATCTATTAATTTCAGGTCCTAAAGGGTGAAGCAAACGAGGAAGAACGCAAATTGGCTACCCAGCTAAGCGGGCCATTGATGCCGGTGCAACAACCAGCACCAAAATCAATTGCTCGTGCAATCACAGATGAAGAAAAAGACTTCAAGGCATACCAGTACCTTAGAGGAGTATGTTTCATTCTTAATGTTATTATTATTTTATCATGTCTAAAAGACTGCTTTATTTATTTTAATATGTATAGATTATCCTTATATTCATAACTGAGTCCATTATTAATAATAACAAATGTTTTTTAACTTGTAAGGTGGAATATATATTTATGAAGCTTACATTTCCCATACATTTGACATATTACTAGGTTTTTGTACCAAAAACTATTCCAACAAGACCTTCAGAATTTTAATACAAATATTTTTACTTAAGAATATGTTTAGGGTTCGGAACCCTTCGTGCGTGCGCGAGTCCGACTCGCACTTGACCCGTTTTTTTCTAAATTTATATTCAATGAGTTTTGGGGTGTACCTACCAAGGTAACAGCCGTTAAAACATAGGTCATGGTTCAGTCAACTAAACTATCACTAAACCGACTGATTCAAGGACAACATGATACTCCACTCAATACCTTATGAACAGTACAAAAACTGACATGATACTTTGGTGTGTTTGAAAGATTTGGCCATTCAAAGATTTTCAGTTGTCACAAATCAGCACTAGAATGGCTGATTTCGTATCAACGGCGGCGTGTAGATCACTATGGAATAGAGCCGGTCTGCTTCAAAAATGTTGGTGCGTTTGGTTGTTAACACGCGTTAAAAAAACGTGTACATCAGAATGACTGGCCAATATAACCGATCACTTCAATAATATTACTAAAATATAATACCTATTTGGTACTATTTGATACCTTTGTTTAAATATTTAATACCTAATTGCTACCTCCACAAAAAAATATATTCCACCAATGGAAAACGGGGGACACCAGCAGTGGGGGAAACATAGGTTAATTTTTATGTTTTTTATAAATAAGCCAAGGAAAAATATAAACAGAACTGAAGTTTTTCTGTATTTCATTAAGATTGAATGACATAAATATTTTGAAAACAAATTGTTTTCATTAAATAATATGGCCGATATTGGTGTAATTTTTTTTTTGGAGGTAGCAATTATTGGGTCATCGGTTTAAGAGCTACGACGCCACAGACAGACACACACACACAGTCACTTCAAACTTATAACACCCTCTTTTTTTCGTCGGGGGTTAATAAGATTTAAATAAAAAAATGTATGTGTAATGCTAGACTTGACCTTCTGTTAAAGTTACCCAAAGTAAAGAAAAAAAAATCAAATAAAATGTTTATTCTTTGCCCTAAAAATGTAAAATAAAAATATATTTGGGCATGAAATAGGTACTGAAGTTTTGTAAAGGCGAATCTGAAGTTTTGTAAAGGCGAATTAAAATTTCAACGATAGGTTGAAATCCTAAATGTGGGCAGAGTGATCTCCTGTCGCTCGCTCACTGTTATGGTCAGTGTAAAACAATAACCACCTAACTTACTTTCTGTCACGAAGTCGTAGTCTCTCGTTTAGTGATTTAGTCACTTAGTAGGATTATTCGAATCTTATAGTCAGCAGCTCATTGCGGTTTTTTGCTAACCAATGTTAGTCGTCAGTTTAGTTGTTGTTGACTCAAATTCACTCCACTCAAGTCATAAAAACAGTATATCATCAACAGTCCCTAAATATTTTTTTGTTCGGCCATTTCATTATATCCCTTACATAAATAAAGTGTTTTCATTACTTACTTTTTATTTCAGGCCCGGTCTATTGCTAAACTGGTTGGTATTAGAGCCAAGAGACTGAAGGACGCTGCTGAAAACCCTGATGATGTGACTAAGGCTCCAACTGCTGTTAAAGAAGCCAAGCCTAAAAAGTAATTCATCTAATAAAAGTTGTATAATTTTTTAGTGTTTTATTTTTTTGGGTTCCGTACCCAAAGGGTAAAACGAACTACATATAGAGGTTAGTTAAAATAAAATAAAATATTTAAGCAGTCTACCTTACAACAGATTTAAGGTCACGTAAATAAATCAATATAGAGTGCCGACGCGCTAAGAAATCTTAAGTGGGTGTCATTACCCCAGCGGCAAGTTGCTCCCCAATAATTAGTACATAGCCCCCAAAGTCAGTTCAAATATAGAAAAAAATTTTCAAGTTCTATTTTCCACGTTCACATCATCATTTCAGCCTCAGTCAGTCCACTGCTGGACTGCCTCTGGAGGTTTCCTAATGATTTCCTAAATGATCGGTTGGCAGCAGCCTGCATCCAGCGTTTGCCTGCGACCTTATTCAGGTCATCTGACCATCTGGTCGGTGGATGCCCAACGCTGCGCTTGCCGGTTTTCGTGGTCGCCATTTTCGAGAACCTTTCTGCCCTATCGGCCATCGGTTTTTCGCGCTACGTGCCCCGCCCACTGCCACTTCAAGAAATAATCCGCTATGTCGGTGACTTTTGTTCTCCTACGGATCTCTTCATTTCTGATTCGGATCTCTTCTCGTTTTCCAAGTTATTCGAGAACAATTGATTCCACTGGTAGAACTCAATTAGTTCAAACGGTGTGCGTTACCCTACCCAGAAACTTCACGCCAGACACATAATTAGAGCCCTATATGCTGTGTATGTGCCCTAAATAAAAAAATTGTGCCTATTATAGTTTTGGAAAAAAAATAGGAAAAAAGATTCCTACTGCGGTAACGTTGCTCCAGGAAGAAAATCGGAGAAATAAATATTGTGCATCAGTTAGTACGTAGCTTATCCTTGTGGAAAAATGTGCGCCAAATATGTTTTTTGTGCGTCTTCAGGTTTTGAAGATATCGCGTTTCCTGCTAGGGTATCGTTTTGTAAAATCGTATATCTCGAAAACAATTACTTGTGCGCCTGTAAAAGAAATATACACAAGACGGTCTCGAAATGTGCTCATTTGTGACCTAATGAGATTTAAGAAAATATTTATAATTACTAACTAAATGCGATTATTTAAAAAAAAAATTAAAAAATCGCTGCGCCCGAATGAAAAAAGTTACAAGATTACTGAAAACTATTGCATCCATCTTAATGCTTACAATCGCCATAAAAAGTTTCAAAAAGATAAGTTTAACGGTTAATGAATACACACAATACACAAAAACTTGTTCCATTACTTTAACTTACATGAAATCGGCTGAACATAAGATTTACAGGTATGAACCAGAAATTAGAGGGCTTACTTAAAAAACATTGTGCCAAATTACAGCTTGGAATGTTACGTACCTACTTCATCATTATCATTACATAGTATAAAACAGTCGCTTTCCTGTCTGTCTGTCCCTATGTATGCTTAAATCTTTAAAACTACGCATCGGATTTAGATGGGGGTTGTTTTAAAAGATAGATTGTTTCAAGAGGAAGGCCATAGATTAATAATTGGTCTCCGCTGCGCTACGACTAGATACCGTCGGCATACTACATAAATTCGCAACTAAAACCATGCCGAAACCGGCATGGTTGCGGCATACCCGCGTCAGTCATGCCGCGACCGATGAGTGAGTTGGATGTCTAGATAAATATAAAATTTAATGTAAAAGTAGACGCAAAATGTGCAGTTTGCGTAGTCAAACTGTGTAAGAATAATACTAAAAGAAATAAGGAAGATACTGGTATTACATACCATCAATAAGTATTGTATTATTTCGAAATATGGACATAAATTACTCACGAAAATAATATAACCCTAAAATATGGCGCGAAGTACCGCTCGGTGCTCAATGTTGCCGTGTATTAAATAATCCCAAATTCCCCGAGGTTTCGATTTTTATTATTTAGATATTTTGTTTTTTTAACTCCCGACTCCAAAAGAGAGATGTTGTAATTTTGACTTTTTCTGACAATTTTGTCTGTCTTTAACATAAAGCGGGGTGCGTGCGTAATGTGTATGATAAGTGTTAGGCTATTGCGCTATGAGGCGGGATAATTAAATAAAGTCAATATGCAATTTAACACTATAATTAAAAGTTCAGCACAATTAAATAGAACAAATACAATACAAAGCACACCGACAACTTAAAGATTAACAGAAGGTTAAGATAAGCACAAAATACAGGTGAGAAAAGTGAAGGAACGGATCAAGCGGGAAATGAGTTTACGTAAGCGCGCGAATGCGAGCGCAAGCAACGTGCGTTCAGTCTCAAGATGGTATTCGGACTGGCGAGCCGGCCAGACGCACGGATCGCCGTGGCGTGGGCTGCGAGCGCCGTTTAGTGCACTTTCATAACTAAGTTTTCTTAACTGGTTAAGAAAAACCCTTTTTTATTATTGTTTTCACAACTGGTTTTTAAACAAGAATACGAAGTGTTCATTCATAACTGACAATCACAAATAGTTAAGAAACGAATAATTATGATTATGTTTTTATAACTAGCTACAGTCAGCATTAACATTTTTCCTTTAACCTTTATCGAGAGTATTGCATGCGGAAAACGGATGAGGTTCTTATCTCAATAAATTATTATCTATTATTGATATGTAAACTGCAATGGCATGACATTGACATTGTCATTTTAGTATTATTCAGTTTTCTATTGCAATTGAGTGCAATTTATATAAAATATATAACAACCGAAAAATTTAATTGATAAACTATATCGCTTTCTAAGCCCATCATGGAGTTCATAACGACAAAAAGGGATCGCGAGAAACTACTATACGACAGCCGTCAGTACCATAAAATTAAAACGTATGTGAATGAAAATGTTTTTTGGAAATGCTACAATAAAACCGGTTGTAAAGGTAATGTGACATTAAGCAATGAAAACCATATAGTTAAAGAGGGCGTGCACGATATTGATTGTTTACCTAATAGTGCAAAATATCTAGTTTTGAAGAAAATGAAAGATTTGAAAACTAAAATAGTAGCTAATGTCGATCCAATACAAAAACAGTTTGAAGAAGTATTATGCGAACTGGAAGACGATGGCGTGCACTTAGTTGCTGACTTACCAAAATTTGACAATATTAAAAGTGGTCTATAGAAAGCAAGAAATAAGGCATTAGGAGTTTCTAATGCCCATTTTGAATCACCAACTAAAGTAGAAATACCAAAAAAATATAAAAACTTCCTCCTGGCCGACTATAACGACAATGACACAAACACCAGGATTTTAATATTTTCTTCTTCTGATATAAAAACGTATTTGGACAATTTCGAACATTTCTTTCTGGATGGAACTTTTAAGTCTTGCCCTGAACCTTTCACACAAATATATACCATTCATGGACTACATAAAATAACAAAAAAAAATGTACCTTTATTCTTTGGTTTCATTCATAATAAAACTGAAAATACCTACAAACTTATATTTGAAATGATAAAGTCACTAATTCCTGAATGGAACCCCGTAAAATTGACACTGGATTACGAAATCTCAGCAATGAAAGCAATACGAAAAATTTTCCCGAATGCAGTAATGAAAGGATGTTATTATCATTTTTGTGCCAGTCTTTTTAAAAAGGCGAAACGATTAGGGATTAAATCTACAATACAAAGACGACATATTGCGAGATGTGCTGGCTTAGCCCGATTGCCATTGAGATATGTAATGGCAGGTTACAAGTATACAATGACCAAATCCCCGAAAACTGAAGCAGTGATAAAGTTCAACAATTACCTAAACCGTTATTGGTTCAGCGACGTAAATTTTATCAAGACTTGGTGCTGCTACGGCGAGGAAATTCGGACCACCAACAATCTAGAAGGCTGGCACGCAAGACTTAATAGAATGGTTGGACGCCAAAAACCGTCGCTAGCAACAATTCTGAATGTTCTTATTAAAGAAACAAAAATTTCAATGTCGTTCAAAACAAACAAAAACACATCGAACAAAAATTACCAAGAGATTGACCAAGAAATTGCGGATACTATACATCTTTTAACAAATAAGTCTATCACTGTTGGACATTGTTTAGAAATAATTGCCCCATTTAAATATTAAGTAAAAGTTAATTTATTTAATTTACATTTTGTGTTTGATTTAAGGTTAAAGGAAAAATGTTAATGCTGACTGTAGCTAGTTATAAAAACATAATCATAATTATTCGTTTCTTAACTATTTGTGATTGTCAGTTATGAATGAACACTTCGTATTCTTGTTTAAAAACCAGTTATGAAAACAATAATAAAAAAGGGTTTTTCTTAACCAGTTAAGAAAACTTAGTTATGAAAGTGCACTAAACGGCGAGCGCATCGTCCGAGCCGATCGCAGCGGCTGGCATGCATGCGCGCGCATCGCATTCGCTATCTATATAAAACAACAACACTTGTCCGCTTGTTCGTTGACATTAAAAATATACAAATTTTTAAGTTAAATTATCTAAAATTAAAAAATTTACAGAAATATATTATCAATAGTATCAATATCGATACTATCGATATATGATCACTATCGATACCTTAGATTATATTTTCAACTATCAAAGAATCGATTATTATTCGATGTGTAATGTATTTTCCGGCAACACTACTGTATGGAAAAAGGCCATGATAATATCTACTCGTATGTACAAGATGTTTACCGCAGCTCCGCCTGCGTCAAAAGGTAGCCTATGTTTGACTCCGGGTCTTGAACTATATCCGTACCAAATTTCATGAAAATCAATTCAGCGGTTTAGTTGTGAAAGAGTAACAAACATCCATTAATACTTACAAACTTTCGCGTTTATGATATTAATAGGATGTGTATGTCTATTTATTTATCTGTATTTAAACCCGGATTACAACTAAAAAGAGGTCAGTAATCAATTAGCTCCAAAATTAAAGTAACGTTTAACATACTGTACTGTGTAATAATAAATCAAAAGAAAGTTTTTCTGCAATTTTAGGATTCAATATTAGAATTATAAAATAAAGTAGACAAAAACTAACCATTTCCCCTACCTTATCTCCGAAACTATCGATTCCAGAATTTCGATTCATAAATTACAGGAAAACCTATGAGATAATTTTAAATTTGTTTAGGAGGTCCAAATAGAGAAAAATAAAATATAGTACAGAACCCTCTACACGCGAGCCGACTCACACTCGGCCAGTTTTATTTTAATTTCATTTGAAAGGTTTTTCTGAGCTACTTTTTATAATACGTAACAAGACCGCAGCAATTAATAATTTTCCCATTGGTCGGGCACCAGTCAAGTAGCTGGCAACACCATAATCGACGCTAGTGTGCGTCTTTGCACATTGTTTTACACACACTTTCCTATTAAGCGGCCGCATTCTGGAAACTGATTTTTCTTCACAGCGCGGTATCTAGTCGAGCGCGCGAGACCGATTATTAATCTATGGCCGGCCATATTATATAATGAAAATGCTGTCCGTCACGTTTTGAATGACAAATCACAATTGAATGACAAAAATATTTTAAAAACAATTTTTTTTTTTTTTTCAATTATTAATTAGGTACCAAATATTTAAACAAAGGTATCAAATAGTACCAAATAGGTATTGTATTTTAGTAATATTATTGAAGTGATCGGTTATATTGGCCAGTCATTCTGGTGCACACGAAAAATCGGTCTTGCTTGACTGCTCCATGGGGCACATCGGATCGGTAAACGTGACATTTACTTTTTTTGAATTTTGAT
Source organism: Euzophera pinguis (assembly GCA_947363495.1). Taxonomy (NCBI): domain Eukaryota; kingdom Metazoa; phylum Arthropoda; class Insecta; order Lepidoptera; family Pyralidae; genus Euzophera; species Euzophera pinguis. The sequence goes on from OX376155.1 coordinate 9,891,458, forward strand.
ATGCTTACCGAAGTGACAGGGGCATATAAGCCCATAGAGCCAAAAGATAGATTATTTTATGTTTCGATCTTCCTCGGAAATAGATGGGTGAATCAACTTTTTCTCATCATCTCATTTTGTGTGAGGATTATTTTATTTGTTCTTTATGCTTTTCTTTAATTTTTAAAAAGTGCATAATATTATGAACAGCCGAAAACAAAAAAAAAGTTGATTCACCCAGATAATTTCGGTAGCGGGATTCACCACCACATCATGAGATGAATACATATGGTATTCATCGGTTAATAGGACTACTTGACTCGGCCTCAGGGAGATATATGTAGCCGGTTTAGAAAGAAATGCTAAATGTAGTGGTTAGCTTCAACCTACTACTACATAATTTGTATAACCCGTACGAAGTCGGTACAGGCTGCTAATATATAAAAACGGCTAATTATCCGACCAAATTCGAAAGTCTTCAAAAAAGCGAGTTTCATACATAGGGATGACCTTCTTAATTTTAAGTACCAGTGTACGTAGAAAACACATCATAGTACAAAATATATAATGGAAGTACTAACGATATTATTTTTCCGAGTCGACATAGAAAATCTAAATCATTTAGGAACACATCTTTAAGTTCGTTCGATAATAAATGATTTTCAACCGACATGTTCGATGAGTCGGACGACTTTCAATCGATTCGCCTATTTTGCGTGAATCATACTTTTTAAAAGGTCGTTCGTTATCGTAGTACCAAAACCAAACCAAGACCGCGAGGGCTATTTTGGAATGCAAAAATCGACTTTTGTTCGATTTCGGAAACTTCAAATTCGAACCACCGAAGTCCCAAAGATTCTCACACACATTGTGACCTGTGTTGTGACCAGAAGAGCTATTTTTGAAAAGTATGACTCACGCAAAATAGGCGAGTCGAATTATTTTGTTCGATATCGACAAATTTCGTTCTATTTCGAATGTTTTTTGTTCGATATCGAACGATTTTTATTCGACATATACTAACATTTCATGAATTGGGCTGCAGGAGAGCGAACGCGTAACTAAAGATCTTTAACGTATTTACCAAAACCAAACCACCAACTGCGAGGGTTTTGAGAATGCTAAACCGGTGACTCGAATGATTTTCGTTCGATTTCGAAAGATTTTTATTCGACATATACCTACTTCATACATTGTTCACGACGAACATAACGTTTTAGCCTTAGATTAATAATTGGTTTTGCGCGCTCGACTAGATGCCATCGTAGCGCCGCGGAGACCAATTATTAATCTATGGTTTTAGCATTTAAGATTTATTTTTTATAAGATTACGTTTAGGTTTAGGTCTCTTGTAAATAAAAAATATCCCTTTTTGTCTCTCATTTAAGTTAGAATAAGGCAGTATAATAAGTCTAGAAATGTAAATAGCTATCTGCCATCTATCTATATATATAAAAGAACAAGGGTGACTGATTCATCAACGCCCAGCCTAAACCATAAAACATAGATTAATAATTGGTCGTAGCGCAGCGGAGACCAATTATTAATCTATGCCATAAAAGTTATAAACTTGAAATTTGGACCGAAGTTTTATGTTAATACGTAGTGCTCAGATAAGAAAGGATTTTTCAAAATTCCACCCCTAGGGGGGTTAAAATTGAAAGCAAAGTTTATATGAAAAAAAATTAAAATCTTCACCGATTTACTTGAAACTTGGCAAGAATGCTTCTCAATAAAAATAAGTAAAGGAGTATTTCGGCATTTTTTGAAATTCGACCTCTATGGCGCAAAAAAGGGGGCGGTAAATTGATTTATCATCTCAAAACCGAAACTATAAAAGCTATAAACGTGAAATTTGGTGAGACTCTTGATTTTACTATATACTGCTCACATAAGAGAGGGTTGTACACGAGTTCAACCCTTAAAGCCCAAAAAGAGGGGTGCATTTGCGTATCTATAGACAAATTCTATTTGAAATTTCGCCAGCTTCCAGCAACGCATGGTGGCCTATCGGTGGAGATCGCGTATCTTTTTTTTTAGTAGAGGGTTCGAATCCTGCTAGACATGACTTCTTTTTACTACCTTTTTTTCGTTTTGTATTCGTTTTTTAGAATTCTATATATTTTTAAATATTTTAGTAAAGAAATGTTTCAAGAAAGTAGCCGGACCGAATCCTGCCATAAACAATAATTTTCTGTGTTCTTTTTTTTCTGTTTTCTAGAATTATTTTCTTAATTTTTCTTTTTAATTTTGAAAAGAAACACTTAAATAAATTCATTTGCAAATTTATTTCCAGTTATCTACTGATTGTGCCAAGAAAAAATACCCCTGATATCCAATAGATGGCGTCGATAAAATGATAATGGCGTCTTTAAAGTGATTTAATTTAAACGTAGTTTCTATGTAAATTTTAGCATATAATCATAAATCGTAATCCACTGAGTCTGCACGAAAAAGAGATGACCACGCGGGGTCTTCACAGGGAGATCAGTAGACGCCTAAAAGAGGCAACGGGTGACCCTCGCGCGGGCAGCTTTCTCGCTCAGCGAATAGCCATAGCTATTCAACGCGGGAATGCTGCCTGCGTGATGGGAACTCTGCCCAGGGGACCTAATTTAGATTTCATTTAGTTTATTATTTTTAGATAGGATAGTGTAATATATATTTTTTTTTCTTTATGTATAATAATTAATTTGTATACATGATTTATGTAATAAATCTTAGACATGATATTATGTATGTATTATGTATTCGATAGCCAGCCATACAATGTAAGCTAAAATTATTTCTCAATGTTTTCAATAGATGGTGCTGCGCCATTTTGGTGATTTCTACTTCGCGCTATTAAAAATTTAACAACATAAAGGGGTCGTGGATGTCTCGAAAATTACGTATTAGTCGTTTCGTATCGTTCGTTCCCAATATTTTCGAGTTGAATTGATTTAGTGGTTGTTTTGGTTGGTTGGTAATTAAATAAGAGTTGTTTGTTTTGTTACCCGTTCGTTGTTCGTTCATTAGTATTTTCTATTTTGGTGGCTGTTTTCGTAGTTTGGCTAAGGCTAACTAACTAACCAAGTTAGATTGATTGAACTTTGAAGTGAATGAACATATAATAATATTTTGTTTGTTGCTATACTGTGTTAATTCTATATATATAAAAGAACAAGGGTGACTGATTCATCAACGGCCAGCCTAAACCATAAAAGCTATTAACGTGAAATTTAGACAAAAGTTTTACGTTATCAAATAGTGCTCAGATATGAAAGTTTTTTTCAAAATTCACCCTGTAAACCCCGGGGTGAATTTTGAACAAATCGGGGGTCCAAAGTATGTATGGAGGAAGGAGATTAGTAAGTCCGATTCGAAACTTCACAAGATTATTTTTTTTGATAAATGATTAAACACGTGTTTCAGGATTTTTCAGAATTCACCCTCTTAATAGGGGAAAAGGGGGACAAACGCTGTAAATGCAAAAGTTAAACGATCACTTACATATCAATGACTTTTGGCATGTGGGTTTTTATGAGATAAAGGGGTTCACTAAGCAAGAATTATTCTAAAGGCACATCTTATGGGGATTTATAAAATCTAAATAGCTAAATCTTAACTTTTTTTTAATTTAACTCATATAAGGGAAAAATGTGACAAAGTCTCAAAAAAAAACTAATTTCATTGTTCATCAATAAATTTTAGCAAATATTTTTCCAAATTCACCTGTTAGGAGGCTGAAATGGGGTCCAAACATGTATGGGGAAATATGACAATTTTATTTAAAACGTCACATACTCGTAATTATTTCTTATGATGAACGAGTAAATACCAATTTTAGGATATTTTGCACTAACCCCTAAAAGGGGGAAAAGGTTATGTATCATTGATTGTGTTTATTTTAGCAAGGGGCTCCTTTTGTAATCAGCGGGTGCACTAAGCAAGCAGTTTTCAAAACGAGAGATTAGTTAGACCGTTTTATTCGAAACTTCACAAAATTATTTCTTTTGATGAATGAATAAATACCTGTACCAGTATTTTTAGAATTCCAGTTCTAAAAGGGGGGACAAACTCTGACTAAACTGCAATTGATCTCTCATTGAATTTAGCAAGTGGGTTTCTTTTGTAATCAGGGGGTGCACTAAGGATTTTTTTTCAAAATTGACCCCCAAAAGGGAAACTGATGTTCAAGTATGTACGGGGAAGAGATTAGTAAGTTCTTTGCAGTCGAAACTTCACAAGAATTGATTTTGATATATGATTTGTTACCTGTTTTAAGGTTTTTAGAATTCAGCCCCTGAATGGGGGACATGGGTGTTATTTGTATGGTTTACGGGGTTGCTGAATACAAAAATAATAACCATTTTTAAATCCGACGTGCCGGGTGTGATATACTTCAATCCCTATTGGGATCCGATGGGGTAGTAATCTTCTAAATAGGTACATAAACAGAAGATCCTGAGAGACCTGTCATATAATTATAATCTAAGTGATTCAAACCTCATTGGAAATATCTTTTGATCAGGCGGGCGAAGCCGCGGGCAACAGCTAGTCGAGATATATGTACGTACTAGAGAAGACCCCGCACGTTTTTACTTTGTCCAGTTCAACTGCGGTGACCGCGCTGCACCTCACTTAGTCGCTTGCTAGTTGTTTCGGGCCTCGTGCTTTCGACAATTAAAAATCAAAAACACTGAAAATCTTAAAAAAATGCCTTGTTGAGGTATTGTAGCAATAACTCAAGGAGCATGGCAAAGTGCAAAGGAATAACTTTTCATCGGCAAGTAATCTAATTTCACTGTTTGCCGCGCCAAGGGTATGATTTTATGTTTTTACATACATACCATCACGCCTTTTTCCCGTAGGGGTAGGCAGAGACTACTTTTTGTTCTTATGTAATAAATATTAAGTGAATATAAATGTTAAGTGATGAAAAGAGAACACTAATTAGGTACTAAAGACAAAGTTAGTCCGATAGTGAAAACCGTATTTATCTAACATGTTCCTAACATAGGTACATTTCCTAATCAAAATTGTACATTTTTGTTTTTTTTAAGTACCATATTTTATGAATAGTTCCCCGCATATGTATGTATTCATCAAAATCGGTTTATTAGTTTTATAAATACTTAGAAAACGAGTTAATTATTAACTATAGGCGTAGGCAGCGTAATTCTAAAATATACCATTTAATGCATGTTGTTTGATTTGTAAATAAGAGATTGTTATTAAACCAAGATTGTTCGCGCCTAATCAATTAGTGTGAGCAATTACGCGCTATCTTGACTGTTGCTTACGTTAAGTTTAACTCTTTATTTTTTTTCTTGTGTGTAAGGCGGCCGAATACACATCGTATTTATCGAGTCCAGAGTTTTATTTCGTCAAAAGTCTAAATTCAGGATAGCTGCCCTTAACATGGTCCTTCGAGCCGGATGGATAACTGATGTGGATCAGCTGTTATACCGAAGAAATTTGATAATTTGGAAGATTTGGACGAATAGTTAAAACCACCGGACACGAGGTTGCACTATTACCTAACCTGCATAGTGGATTGAGTGCACATTAATTGGTGTTAAGTAGTAATAAAATATTTAAAACACTAACCCAACACTCGAACAGGTAAATTTAAGTGTTAATAAGGGATTTTATAAGGTTAGTAAATATTTATTGCCTATACTTTAAGTTTCGTTACTACTACATAGTACTTAACATCCAATTTATTGTATTTAAGTAGTATTTGCCATAAATAAATCCACAACTATACTTAATTGTAAGTACTTAATATTGCAGTTGTTTAATTATTTGGATTTAAGCAAATTTATTTGTTGTTCACGTAAAATAAAAGTGCATGATCAGGTAATTGTCATTGTAACTAGGTAATGTAGGTAAATCATTGATTAATATAACTTACCTATTTGTTTGGTTGAGTGCCGTAGTGTACGATTGTGATTGTTTGTTATTTCGGATTCTGAGCCTACTATCTGTTTCCCGCTGTTTCGTCTACGCTAAGCTTGTGGCTTAAGTTAGACCCTGAATCTTTAGCTATGTATATGCCAAAGTTCATCAAAATCGATTTAGTGGTTTGGTAATGAAAAGGTAACAGATAGTTATTCGCATTTATAGAATTGCTAAGAGTAATTATAGTGAAATACCATTAATTTGATGTATTAACAGTCTAAAGTTAATATCATTTTTGCAACAAAGCTTACTCAGGCTTATAAACCAGTTATTATTCATAGATAGTAAACATTGTTTGTTTTATTTATAACGTTTAATGCTTGTCACAAAACACAGTTAAAATTCTTGCACAATTAATGCATTTTGTTAATTAAACTAGATAGATACCTACTTAGATAAGTATAGATCATTGTAAGATAATTAGCGCATTAAATTGGTAGGCTTGCGGCTGTATCTAGGTATACATAAAACATAGTTTTATTTAAATTTCATTGTATACATTCCAGATTGACCACACCCGTTTCCCAAAATGTCCGAAGAGAAGGAACTGGTAAAGAAAAGAGGTAGTTTAAAGGGACGATTGACGCAGTTCATCAGTTACCTCGATGGATTATTAAAATCTAAAGAGCAGTTATCTAGTTGTGCGGTCGGGGAATTACAATTGCGGATGGGGAAGATCGAAAGTATGTATGAGGTATACGATGAGGTACAGTTACGGCTTGAATGTTTAGTCGACGATATCAATTCTCAATTAAGTGAACGTGCTGAGTTTGAGTCTTCGTACTATAAATCACTATCTATAGCGCAGGACTTGTTGAATAAAAACCATAAGAATGATAATGGTTCGGTAAGTAGTGAGAAAATTACCCGTATTAGTCAACGTAAGCCTGTTAAGTAGCCCACAATACAGCTCCCAAAGTTCAATGGGTCCTATAGCAACTGGTTGGAGTTCCGTGACACTTTTGTCAGCCTCATTCATTGTAATGATGAAATTGACCAAGTAAATAAATTCCATTACTTGCGAGCGTCCTTGGAGGGATCTGCTGCTGTTGTGATTCATGCCATTGAGTTTTCGGCTAGCAATTACGATACAGCTTGGAAATTAATATGTGATCGTTTCGATAATAAAAGGTTATTGGTGCAAAATCATTTATCCTCCTTATTTAATTTAAACATTATGGTAAAAGAGTCCTCATTTTTGTTAAAAGATTTGATTGACCAACTTAATAAAAATCTACGTGCATTAGAATCACTAGGCGAGCCTGTGAAACACTGGGACACTTTATTAATTTATATAGTGACTCATAAATTACCACAACAAACATTGCGTGAGTGGGAGGATCATAAGGGTCGCATAGATAAAGATATCGTTATAACATTTAGTACATTCCTGCAATTTATTCGCACGCGCTCTGACTTATTAGAAACCTTAGAGTTGGCGCGCGCTCGTAATAGTGCTACTCACTCTAAGCATAGTACAGGTAAGATACAATCTATGTTTGTTGCACAGAATCCTAGTAGTAATGATTCAAGTACTAAGTTTTGTCCACACTGCAATTCCGATCATTTGTTAAGTAGCTGTTCCCAATTTCTCGCGCTAAGTGTAGACGCCCGTTACAAGTTAATGCCTAACTATAAAGTTTGTTACAATTGTTTTCGAGTTGGTCATTTCGCCAACCGTTGTAAAAAGCCAGGTTGCAAATTATGTAAACGCCGTCACAATATATTGTTGCATTTGACGGATAATAATAATAATAAAGGTATTTCAAACTCTAGCAATAATAATGTCAACAAAAATACATCACAAGGTAACTCATTCGTTTCCGTGCCTACGTTATTACCCGCTGACGCTGTGACTTGCACTGATGCGCGTGCAAATAATTTAACTCTGTCTGCTGATCTCAGTTCGTCCTGTGGTGATAACGGTAAACACCGCGGTGTGTTATTGTCCACCGCCCTTATCAAGTTATGTGATCAAAATGATCGTGAGCACATAGTGCGGGCCCTACTTGATAATGGCAGTACTTCGTCCTTTATGACGGAACGCTTATGTAATCGGCTCAATTTAACTACTGATCAAGTTAATGGTTCAGTCTATGGCATAAATAACGTGAGTTCTCACGTAGGCAAAATATGTCAGGTAAAAATGACGTCACTAGACAAATCTTATACTGTAAAATTGTGTTGTTTTGTTTTGCCATCATTGACTAGTGTTGTGCCTTGTCGTGAAATCGACATTTTAGACTTGAATATTCCAGATAACATCTGTTTAGCGGACCCCACATTTTATAAGCCATCAGAAGTAGATGTACTAATAGGTGCTGATCTATTCTGGGACTTGGTTGGGTCACAGAGAATCAGACTGGGTGTAGATAAGCCGATACTGTGTGATACCTTATTAGGCTGGATAGTTTCTGGTCCTATTACCTATAATCAAGGTAAATATGTTTCGAATGTCATTTCATGTAATTTTACTCAAACAGATTCCTCTTGTACTGACAATTTGGATAAAATTCACAATGATTTGGTGAAATTTTGGAATCTGGAAGAGATTAACTCACAATCCTCGCATTACTCAAGTGAGGAAAAGTTGTGTGAGGAACATTTTTTGAAAAATACGACACGTTTAGAAGATGGTCATTTTTGTGTTCGTATTCCTATGAAGCAAAGTCCTTCAATTTTGGGAGATTCATATCAAAGGGCATCTAAATGTTTATATTCATTGGAACGTAGACTGAAATCAAAGCCTGACTATGGCAATTTGTATCGGGATTTCATGTCTGAATATAAAGCTTTAGGTCATATGACTGAGAAAATAAATAGTGACATTTCTAAGGGATATTTCATACCCCACCATGGGGTTCTGCGTGAAAGTAGCACTACCACGAAATTACGTGTGGTTTTCAATGCGAGCAGCCCTACTTCTACAGGAGTTTCATTTAATGATGTGCAAATGGTAGGTCCTACTGTACAGGATGACCTTATATCTATACTTCTCCGATTTCGGCAACATAAGTATGTCTTATCGGCTGATGTTGAGAAAATGTATAGATGTATTTATGTTCATCCTGATGATAGACACCTGCAGCAGGTATTATGGCGTGATAATGATGGCGATCCTATCAAGGTTTATGAGTTAAACACAGTCACTTATGGCACGTCTAGTGCACCATATCTTGCTACGCGTTGTCTTCAACAAATAGGCATTGATTATAAAAATAAGGCTTCTGAAAGCGTTGAGTCATACCCATGTGGAAGGGATAGGATTGCTGAAATTATCATGCACGATTTTTACGTCGACGACCTGCTGACAGGAAGTGATAATTTGGATGAGGTCAAGTTTATTCGCACAGAGGTCTCTAACGCACTAGCTTCTGCTTGTATGCCGCTTAGAAAATGGAAATCTAACGTTACGGAACTAGTTGCTGAAGCTTCTCAGTCATCTTTAGAACTAGATATAGGATCTAACGAACCTAACAAGTTGTTAGGATTAGACTGGTTTTCTGGTTCTGACGAATTGGGATTTTCCAGTTCCACGCTACCTCCTAAGGAGTATGTGACTAAGCGTGACATACTCTCGGCCATAGCGCGAATTTTTGATCCCTTGGGTCTTTTATCTCCTTGTGTAATAACTATGAAAATGCTACTACAGCGTATGTGGTTAGATAAAATGTCATGGGATGAGCCATTGACCCCGGCACTTAACGATACTTGGAATAGCATTGTGAAGGCATTGCCACTTCTTAATAATTTACGTGTTCCACGCCTTGTGTGCGACGTCTACAGTATGTTAGAGCTTCATGTTTTCACAGATGCATCCGAGCGTGCCTACGGCGCGTGCGTTTACGTGCGTAGTGTCAATGATGATGGTGAGTACATGATACGACTATTAACAGCAAAGAGTCGAGTGGCGCCACTTAAGCCGAGTACCATTCCAAGACTGGAATTGTGTGGGGCTGTAATCGGAGCTCGTTTGTGTGAGAAGGTCCTTAATTCTTGGCGAGTAAAACCAAATCATGTTTATTGCTGGACTGACTCCACCATCGTGTTGGGATGGCTGCAGATGTTGCCTTCTAAGCTTCAGCCATTTGTACGTAACCGCGTTGCTGAAGTTTTAGAAAAGGCGGGCCACTGCACTTGGAGACACGTCCCAACCCACCATAATCCTGCAGACCTAATATCTCGTGGTGTGGATATTAGTGCTCTGAAATCCTTAGACTTGTGGAGGAGTGGGCCCAGTTTTCTGAAAGAACATTATTCCCATTGGCCTTCTCCCTGTCAAGCATTAGAGTCAAACGACCTGCCTGAAACTCGACCTTCTGTTTCATTGAGCGCTTCAGTTCGTGATGGTTCACGTCACACTCTTATAGATTTTGGTCGATTCTCAAATTATTTAAGGCTCATCCGCACCGTAGCTACTGTTTTAAAATTTATTAAATTATGTAGAAGAAATTCTACTCCTAGTGAAATTCTGTCACAAGCTGATTTGCAGGATGCACTAAATGTTGTAATTATTCAAAGTCAAATGGAATCTTTTCCCGAGTATGAAATACTTTGTAGTAATCGAAAATTGCCAAATAAAAGCGCCCTTATTAAATTTAATGTTTTTATAGACAATAATAAAATAATGCGTGTTGGAGGACGCTTAGTTAATTCCATGTTTTCGTTTGATAAAAAGCACCCAATTATTATACAGTCCACACATAAATTAACAAAATTATTTTTTGAATTTGAACATATAAAGTTAATGCATGCAGGCCCACAATTATTGCTGGCTTCTATTAGAGATTCGTACTGGCCTATAGGCGGACGAAATTTAGCGAGGAGTTGTTATCGTAATTGTGTACGTTGTTGCCGTATGTCTGGTAGAACAGTGAGTCCAATAATGGGCAATTTGCCACGGCAGCGTCTCCTTCCAGGCGGTTATCCCTTTCAGAGCACTGGTGTGGACTATGCTGGTCCCATCATGGCTGCTAATCGGAAAGGTCGTGGATGTAGGCTGATAAAAGTGTACATCGCAATTTTTGTATGTTTCACCACCAAGGCTGTCCATTTGGAGCTGGTGAGTGACTTAACAAGCGATAAGTACTTACTAGCATTATTTAGATTTATCTCGCGACGCGGAAAGCCAAGTGACATTTACTCTGATAACGGTACCTCTTTTGTTGGTGCCTGCAATGAACTTTCGAAGTTCCTTAAGGCTTCTTGTGATCCCTTGAGCGAACAATTAGCTAATGATGGTATTAAATTTCATTTATACCCGTGTATAGCCCACATTATGGGGGTATTTGGGAAGCGGGTGTTAAGTCAACAAAGTACCACCTTAGGCGAGTGTTGGGAAATTGTAACCTTACGTTTGAAGAACTTAACACCACGTTAGTCCAGATTGAGGCAATACTCAATTCTCGTCCATTGACGCCGCTGTCTTCCGATCCAGCAGACTGCAACCCCTTAACTCCGGGACATTTTTTGATTGGCCGGCCTCTTACGTCACTTCCACGGCATGACATAAAGGACCATTACATTGCTTCATTATCTTGTTTCCAACGGATTGAGCAACTACGCCAGCATTTCTGGGCTCGTTGGAGCAAGGAGTTCGTGTCTGAGCTGCAGCACAGAACCAAATGGCAAAAAGGCAAAGATTCTCTGAAGCTGGGTGCCTTGGTCGTCGTGAAAGAAGACCATCTCCCTCCTCTCAAATGGCGATTGGGAAGAGTTGTTGCCGTTCATCCCGGGTCAGATGGAGTTGCTCGGGTTGCGGACATCGCCACATCAGCTGGAGTCATCAGAAGAGCATTTAATAGGATTTGCCCACTCCCTGTCGAAACAGAGTCTGGTTGAAAGAAAGGCTTTCAACGCCCGGGGGCATGTTCGCGCCTAATCAATTAGTGTGAGCAATTACGCGCTATCTTGACTGTTGCTTACGTTAAGTTTAACTCTTTATTTTTTTTCTTGTGTGTAAGGCGGCCGAATACACATCGTATTTATCGAGTCCAGAGTTTTATTTCGTCAAAAGTCTAAATTCAGGATAGCTGCCCTTAACAAAGATGGATAGAAAATAAATTGCCAGTTACTGATAAATCTTTACTAAACCACAAAAAAAAATGGTCTCAGTTTTGCCAACAAACTTACACCACGTCAAATAGACAAAAGTTAACTAAACTCAAATCGTTTCATTATTAAAGGAAAAAAATAAAAATAAGCACAAAAAGCAATTATTTTTATTTTGGAACCACATAGGTAAAATATCTACATTGTCCATTCTGTACCGTACCTGCCATTATCTATAGAGGCAGACATCTTTGAAAAAAATACACGTTTGTAGCAAATGTAGCGCTGCATTTTTGAATGATGTTTTGAGATGTATTATTGTTTCAGCGCTGCAGCGGCTATAATAATAAATAAGCAAAAATGGAACAATGCAAATGTTCTACGTAGCTTCTCTAGTAGGTACGTTAGTACATATATCTCGATGGTATCTGCATATGGTTTAGCATTCCGCAGACTGACCGGCGGGCGCCACGCGAGTTATAACGGGCGGCGCGACGGGGTCTGATGGGGCGGAGGTTGCCATCATGTAATATAGTATCATCAGATAATATAGTAAAAAATGTAAATAAAGATTTGCGGAGAAGGGGCCATGGCGCCAGTGATCTTAAAATACATATTATATAATGTCGGTCGCTCAGCGGCCATAGTTAGTTCGACACTATCAAGAACAAGTGAACTAGTGAAGAATCCCTGGTAGCTGGCCTCCCTCTCCTCATCGTTTGGCTTCAACGACTGTGTGCTTTTCTTTGGAATCCCGTCACCTTCACCCAACTACAGTCCACTCGAGCTGCTGAACCCCGTCGTATTTCAGGATGTATCAAAGGGTCCTGAACACAGCTATAACAACAAATACTAAAAAACAGAATAAAATAATTATTTGGGGGCTCTCATACAACAAATGTGATTTTATTTGTGGTTTTTATAGATAATGGTACGGAATGAATAAATTTGACGTATAGCAAATCATAATAAGAGTAATAACTAATGCACATAATAATAATTAAAGTAATAAATTAGATATAAGACATTCCCAAAAATTTCCTTAACAATTTCCTAAAAAATAAATTTAATGACATTCTTTAATTTATTGGACAACCTTTGACATTGATGTATTTACTTGACTATCTATGACAATATTTAAAATTTCGTTTATTTTATTTTAATTTTTTATATTAATTTTCTTTACACATACTGTTCTATTTCTCAAATTGCAATACCCGACAGGGTTCATATTGTACTTATTTTATAAACAGTGTGTGTACCTAGTTAAGAACTGTTAATTTACTTTAGGAAACGCAATATATGATTTGACAGGTTTTTCTTTAAATTTTTAATAGTTAAAAATATTTATAATGTCAGTACAGTACAGTCAGGGTCAGGGTATGTATGTAGATAAAATTAATCAAGTGTATTGTGAATTGAACCATGACTATATTTCCGAAAATTAAAACCAATTTACAATGACAAATAAACCCCAGGTTCTACCATTTACAAAACTTTAAATATTATCCTGTTACACAAGTTACTGAAGCACTAGGCCAATTTTACTTGGTGTCATAGTTGGACATCTCCAGTTATACAAATAGTACTGTAAATTTCCATCTCCAATACCAAATTTCAAAGGTTCTAAAAATTCTTTGTTATCCATCAAATCCAAGGCATTGAATACATCAAATCCTGCATTTTTGGCAGTAATCAAAGCATCAAGCATTAGCTCAGTCCAGGCAGTCTTGGTGGACACATTATAGAAGGAATATGCGGCCTTGAGGGTCTTATGAGTTGGGTGATATACAACTGTAGATGGCAATGTATAGTAACTCACAAAGTCAGTAATTGAACCATCAGAAGCCTCTACAACAAAACTGTCAATTATCCCTGGCTGAGGGATGAACCAGTGTTTAAAATCCTCTTCTGAAAACACAGGTGCCAAATCAAACTTTTTCATGTACTCATTTAATAATTTGACTACTTTCTCAGAGTCTTGTACTTCCATTTTTCGGAAGCCTGGAGTCTTCGGCAAATCAGGGAGTTTATATAACTTAAGGGTTCGTTGCATAGTCATATTCCTCGATAAGTGGCTAAACTTGATGTCAATCAATTTTTTTGGGTTAAGTGATCTATGCCAATAACGACATGTTGCAACAGGCTTTGGTAGCACAATACCAGCTGTATAAACTCCTTGAAAAATTCCAGTTAAATTAACTCTCCGAGTGATCTCTCGAATGAGCACTGGAGCTACTCTCTTGGACCGTAGCTTTTTATGAACACACAAGAAATTTATTTCCACTACAGTTTGCACATGATCATATATCCTCAATTCTGCAGGAGTAGCTGATATAAATCCAACTAGTCTTCCGGATTTAACAACACGAACACCACAGTGCCACTCCATTCTCCATCCTGGAGGCTGGAGAGCCCACTTAAGGAAGTCAGTCTGGTAGTCAAATCGAAACATACAGTCATCATCTTCAACATAGTTCTCATTGAGCAATGTGTATAGTTCTTTTAAAACCAAAGGTTCATTTAAATTGAGTGTATCCCATTGAAAACCATCAGGCAAAGTATATGGTTCCGCTCTAATGTCTTCAGTAGCTTTCGGTGGTTCTATAGGCTCATTGGAAATAATTTTTTCATCCATTTTAGGAACTGGTTGGGTTGACCAAAATTGATAAGATTTATGCAAAGCTTCTTCCGTAGTCTTAGCCGGCTTCTGTTGGAAATTTAATACTTCCATAGCCATCTTCAAATCCTTCAAAGATATATTCTGGTGCACATCACCTGCACTAGAAGCTAGGCTTTCTGAAGGGCCAGTTACACCGTGGTCGCCATCACCACCACTGCGTTTTTTCTTGCTTTTGCCTTTTTTCTTGCCGTGTTTGTCTTCGTTCTCTCTTTGATATACATTTGGTTCAGTCGCGTTTGCGTCCTCCATTGGCAATATTGTAACAAGTGAACGATAGAAAAGCAAAAATCGACAAAAATTAATGGATGGATGAGCGTAAAGACATTGTGAATATAACCTAGAACCAATTCTATTTCTATAGACAAAGAAAAAAGCTAAATCAAATCAGACAAATAAAATTGACAATGACAGTTATGACAGCGAGGCGGCGGCAGCACGATGATGCGACGAGCGTCACGGGCGGGCAGCATCGCGTTCGGATCCAGTGCTGGCAATCCAGTAGCTTTCATGGACATAAAATTTACTATGTTGATGAGCGCGTCACAGAAGTGGTAACAGCCATATTCTTAAACCTTCACTCAAACTCGACTCAACCCCATGACTCACCCCCGTATTCTTAAACATAACCTTATGAACGTCCTTCAGTCAAACTCATTCGAGGGCGCCATAAGGAAGACCTCGAACTTCCCTTGAAAACGACATTCTTATTTGATTGCTTGAGCAAACCCCAATGAGGTTATAATAACAATTTTAAACACAAAAATTGAAAATTAAAAATAATAGAGTAAAAAATAAAATGAATTATGTATATATCTAGGCCAAAAGTGGTAAAAACCAGTACTTTTACTATATTTTATTTCATTTCAAGGACGCCTCAAGGTACCTCTCGAGTCTCGACCAACCTTATAATTGACAGTTCGATACTCACCTCCGATGAAAAATAAGTCAATGAAGCTTGTCACAACTAATTATACCAATGAGGTGGAGTAAGGTTGAGTCGAGTTTGAGTGAAGGTTTATGAATACGGGTGTCACACCCATATTCTCAAACATTTCCTCAAACTCCACTCAACCTTACTCCAACTCATAGGTATGATTAGTCGACACTAGCTTCCTTGACTTGAGATGATTTCTCATTGAAGGTGAGTATCGAACTGTCAAAATATAAGGTTGACTGGGAGGTACCTTGAAATCAGATAAAGTGGATAAATCGGGGTTTTGCCACTTTTGGCACTTTGGCTCCTCCAGGCATTTCCTATGCGGCGATTTATTTCTTGTTCCTGCCTATTGCTGAAGGAGACTAGCTGGCGTAAATATATGTACTCATCGACGTACGGAATTGCTCGTCCACCATGACCCTGTCCTTGGTTCCATTGGTCATGACTTTAGTCTTTGATCGGTTCATGGCAAGTCCAATCTCAAGACTTGCCGTGCTTAGATCTTGAAGCATTTGTTGCAGTTCTGCCGATGTGGATGCAAATAGGACGATATCATCTGCAAAACGTAAACGTTTTGATTTCCACGAATCCGCCAATTTTCTAAATATCTCTTCAAGCGTACATGTAAATAATTTTAGGGAGAGCGGGTCACCCTGTTTAACACCTTTTTCAATTTTAAAAGGAAGACCCGACCCACTAAGTTTTACATCCGCTGTCCTAGTGCTGTAAATAATTTCCAAGAGATCAATATAAGTCTTTTCTATATTTTGATTTCGTATGGCAGTAAACAAAGACTCATGTGTGATGCTGTCAAAGGCTTTCGTGTAGTCCACGAACGCAATGTACATCGGAGAGTTAAATTCGTGAGCTTTTTCTATTATGGTGTTTGTGGTTGTGAAGATGATCCGTTGTAGAGTAACCGGGACAGAACCCTGCTTGTTCGGGTGATTGGTTGGAGTCGAGTGTACTGCCTATGCGTGACATGATTATCTTTATAAAAGCTAGGTACTTACTTTATTTTATTCTTTACTCTATTTTGTATTTTTTTTTTATTTTTGAGTTTAGAATTGTTATTATAACCTGTGACGTTCCTCACTGGAGTTTGCTCAAGCAACCAACTAAGAATATCATTTTCAAGGAAAGTTCTTCCTTAAAGCGCCCTCGAATGAGTTTGAGTGAAGGACGTTCTTATGGTTATGTTTAAGAATACGGGATTAATCGTCACAAGCTTCCTTGACTTGAGATAATTTCTCATTGGAGGTTACAATATGTAATAGGTACATTGTAGCTTTTATAAGTAATACCATAGTACCACTTAAGCACCTATTGTTACACAATAATTATGTAAAAATGCACCAAATAAAGATTTTCTATTCTATTCTAAAATTTATATTTTTTTTTAATTCTTTCATGTACAATATATTGCAGGTTGCATTGTTACAGCTGTCAAGTAGCCTATTATTAAATCAAATTAATTTAAAAAGAAAACATCTCGCGAAAACATGGCGCGCAAAATTTTGTTTAAAGATTTTTGACCAGGCCTATGCAACCTACCTTGTATCTCTGTTACACCCGTATTCTTAATTATAGCTTCACTCAAACTCGACTCAACCTTACAAGGTACCTCTCGACCAACCTTATATTTGACAGTTCGATACTCACCACCAATGAGAAATCATCTCAAGTCAAGGAAGCTTGTGACAACTAATCATACCAATGAGGTGGAGTAAGGTTGAGTCGAGTTTGAGTGAAGGTTTAAGAATACGGGTGTAAGAATGTCGTTTTCAAAAGAAGTTCGAGGACTTCCTTAAGGCGCCCTCGAATGAGTTTGAGTGAAGGACGTTCGTTTAAGGTTATGTTTAAGAATACGGGGGTTAGTCTAGAGATAAGGGGGCTTACCATAAACTTTAACAAAACCATGATGGTTTTCGCCCATCTTGTTTTAAGCTTAAAATAATATTGTTCCAAATCGTACCATGAACTTTTAAAACAAGTTTGTTGTATTCCTGCGTAGAGTTGCGAAAGAACGAATAATTTGTCTATTCCCTGGCGATTGTGAGAGCGAGACTCCGCTATATAATTCGTATAGCTGCATCACTTTTACGCAGTGTTCCGATTGACTCTCGTTACGAAATATTGAATTTTAAATTTGATATATTTAATTATGTGTTTTAAGGTTGATTATGTGTTCAAAATATATAAAATACATTTATATTATTAAATTTCAATTACAACAAATAAAAAATGAAATTTGGGTTATGATTACAAACGAAGCTGTACACGCAAATGAGATTCGGAACATTTTTTTACGTTTTATAGACAACTGACAGTTCACGCGCAGCCACTCCAAAGGTCTCGCACTGAGTTTGTTTAGATAAAAATATTTTAATAATAGCTTTGGCTAATTCCAAGTAAGTTAAATGCGGGGTCCAGATTCACAGGTTTTTCTCGAGAGAGAACTTTGAATGGGGACAGCGTTCTCGTACTCTTCTCCTTAGTAACAGAGGAGCCGGCATTGTCGCTAGCCTAGCCTATCATGTCTTGTGGAAAAAAATAGTAAAATGTTCGGTCCATCGGTTCTCTGCGCTATGTGCCCCGCCCACTGCCACTTTTTTATATTAAGTTACTAAAATAATTAAGATGTTTTTATTTTTAGGTTTCTGTCTAACGGCTTGGTCTAAACGACACGGCGACATTGAGTCTCTTAGAAAATCTCTGGAGCAAGCAATGGCGAAATTTCCCATGGCAACAGTGCCTGAATTCATAGATTCATGCCAGACAGATTAAAGGCCTTTAAAAGCCAAAGGTGGCCACTTTGAACAGAATATTGTTTTTATTTTTGCTGAGGCTAATAAATATGTACATATAAGTTTTAGTAATATTACATTACTTCATAAAAAATGCATTTTTATTTGTAACAGAACTTATGGCCGGACGAGGTATACTTAAACAACATCACGTAACTAACACAAAACAAATCTAACACATAATAATGAAAGATTCAACACACACAGTCGCACACTAATGGCTTTTTGCACAATGTTAGAATTTACCTTGTTATTTGTAACATAAGATCATTGAAAGAATCACACTCAATATGACCGACAAATTTTTTCACGATTGCTAAATTTGACGTAAAAACAACATTGCTAACTGTCAAATACTGCTCATGGTACGAAATTGAATGAACAATTTACTGTGACGTCATCAAAACTGCTAGGAAATGCAAGCTTAAAGTAATATTGTTTTTTACGTGTCATGGTACGAATTTCGAGAGCAATATTAAAATAATACTGCTATAAGACATTATGGTAAGCCCCAAGATCGTACTACGCTCAAATCGGTCCAAAGCCGTAAATATTTCACTTAATAAAAAAGTGAGCGTGGTAGAAAAGAACACACCTAAGAACCCGGGGATCACGTAATCTCCGCCCCGGGAGGCCGAACTGCCAGTCTGTGCAAAGTGCCTGCTCCAGCAGTCGTGCCGAAGAAGGAGACCAGAGTGGACCCGACTACTGTAAACGTAGGGGACCGGGGGCCCTTTCACCCGCCGCGCCGGCAAATCGCTACCCGGCGTAGCTCTTCGGTAGATTAAAGTCGCTTTTTGTCTCATTTGCTGTTTGTGCAGCGACTTCTCCTTTATTTTTCACTCTTCTCCTATATTCCTCGATCCGTCGTGGAAGAGAGTCGGGTAAAACTTATATCAAGAAAATTGCTAACTGGGGACGTAAGAACCTAATCAACTTCAATCCATCTAAGACACAGGTGTGCGTATTCACCGCCAAAAAGGCTCCCTTCGTTTATGGTCCTCAGGAATTGAGGACTCTCCTCTTTTATATCAGACAAGATTGGAATGCTTGGCATCGACATCTCCAGCGATGTCCAGAATTGTAGTCATTTAGAGAGCAAGGCAAAAATTATATCCAAAAAGCTCAGAATTCTCAACAGGGCAAAGCGATTTTTTACGCCGCAGCATAGACTGCTTCTATTTAAGACGCAAGAGCGGCCACATATGGAATATTGTTGTCACCTGTGGGCGGGAGCACCTGAATGTCAGCTTAAGCCGTTTGACTCAATACAGAGACGAGCTGTCAGAATTGCCGAAGGTCCCGTGATTACAAGCGGTATTGAGCCTTTGAGTCTCGGGAGAGACTTCGCTTCCTTATGCGTGTTCTACCGCTTGTATAATGGGCTATGTTCGGAGGAATTGTTTGACATGATGCCAACAGCCACTTTTTACCATCGCACCTCTTGCCATCGTCAGGGATTTCATCCCCATACCTTGGATCCCATGTTGTCCGATTATGGAATGAACTCCCTGCGATGGTTTTCCCTAGTATAACATGGGAGCCTTCGAAAAGAACGTGATAAAATTCCTTCAGGGTCGGCAACGCGCTCGTGACATCTCCGATGTTGCAGGCGTTGATAGGCTACGGTAACCACTTAACATCAGGTGGGCCGTACGCCTGTTTGCCTACTTAGTTGTATTAAAAAAAACCTAAACATGTGAAAGAGATTTACCCCCGTATTCTTAAACATAACCTTAAGAACGTCCTCAACTCAAACTCATTCGAGGGCGCCTTAAGGAAGTCCTCGAACTTTCCTTGAAAACGACATTTTTAAGTTGGTTGCTTGAGCAAACTCCAATGAGGTTAATTATAATTTTTTTTTTTTATTACAAAAGAATAGAGTAAAAATTAAAATACAAGGTTATAAGACGTACACAGACGGACAGAACAGTTAATAGTTATACTTATGTAGCAAGTAACTGTTGTTATCCTTTTCTCACGTATTCGGATCTATATGGCGATATCTCTTTTTTACACCTGTAGCAACATTCACTCACAAATAGATATTATGCAAAGCGTGGCAATTTTTGGCCGTGACGCCATTTTGTAAGCTACGTTGTTGGATCGGTGAATACTAAAAATAATAGAGTAGAATACCGTATAAATGATCTCAGATCATGCACTCCACACAACATTCATACATTTCTTCAAATCATTACTTAATACTTACTTTAGACTAGATACAGCCCAGGCTGCATAGTTTTGCATGTGTGTGTTTTTGCTACGCTAAGTAATAGCATACCTTCCGTCTGTTTACGTCTTATATGTCTATGGTAAATACATAGGCCAAAAGTGACAAAAACCCGTTTTTTAACTACTGTCGAGTTTGAGTGAAGGTTTAAAACTAATGAAATTTTTTGAGAAAATGCTTAAATAAGTCTATTTTAATATAAAATACAAACATAATTGATCACTATAAGTTTTCATGTGTTATTTCCACTTTTTATCGAAAAAGTTGGGAATAAAATGGCTGACCACGCAAAAAACATTTTTTCATAAATTATAAAATTCATTATTTTCTGTGCAACTTTTTCTATTTATATTACTAATTTAATAATAAGCAATAAAAAATAACAAGAAACCACGCTAACTCAAGCGATCTTTCATGATTTCAAACAAAGAACGCGCGAGTGGAGGATCGCGTCCTTGTCTAACGTAGTATCTTAGTATGGGACAGCGGACGCGCAAAAAATGCGCCACATACGGATTTTATGGGAGCAGTCCACATTTATTATATTTTTGGTTTGTATTTTTTTTCGACAGTACGTTCCTTTCCAAGCAATACTGAATTTTTTTTTTTTGGATTCGTGTAGTAGTTTTTATTATTATGACCTTGGGTAAAGATCGGTCGAGCCGACCATAAAAAACGACGGAGGTCCATTGTTTGTCAGTTTTTTCACAATTTGAACATTTTGAGAACTTATTAATGCTTGTTATCTATTCTAAGATAGCTAGGCTTCAATAAAATATGTGTATTCATTGCTTTTAACGAAATTTGTAAAACAAAGTCTTGATGCAAAATATATCATTTTTTCGTACAAAAACCCGCGAATTTCGAAATTGTATTTTATTTTTCATTCAAAAGTTTACTGTAGCAGGATAGTATTCTTTGTTTTAATTACAGAACTAGATAGATACTGTATTATAAAAAAATAAGGCATATATAATTGGCCTGTTCATGGACTTTACTGCCGTCTCTTCATCCATTGACATCTGATTTTTCAATAATTGGACACCGATTCTTCATTATAATGTATAAATGAATGTAATGAAGATGTAGTTAGGTTATTTATGCAATAGATATGAGAAATGGGGTAGATACCTAGATATTTGACGATTGTAAACAAACAAGAAACCAACTTCGGTCCATCCTGACTTTGACATTTGACACTGACATACATATTTTTTAATACCGTAGTAATTTTTGCTTTCTTGCAGTTCGAGATGGCCATTATCGTTGCGTGACGTCATCACTATAAAATCTTTAAAATTAAATAACAAATTATATATAATTTTAAGATTTTTTTCGTTTAAATTGTATCTCCCAAATAGTCTATTATTTTTTAGTTGACTAGCCAATTTGCATATAGAGGCAAGGCCGAGCCAAGCGAGATAGATATAGTGGAGGAACCTGTCTCTTTCTAGCAAATACACGCTTAATCACGTTGGTACTTGTGCAAAATAGGGTGACCACGCACTTCTGGAAAAAAGTGGAAAGGTGGTACATACTTTATGCAGATTTTTTTTTCAGACGCAATCAAATGTTCCGATTGAGGAGGTGCTAACCTCCTCCCAAGTAGTTCTGTGCAGACTTTAAGGAAGTTGGAGTCTAGTCGAAAATAACGTTTCGTAGACATGCCACCTCTATTGGCAGGGAAGACATCCATACATATCGGGGAAGAAATGGAAACTTTATTAGTGGCCTTGGCTCCACTAGACAAGCAGGACTAACGGCTAAACGTAATACGCCAAGTATTGTCCACTTCAAGTTAGGTAGCATCTGCTAGTTAGTGCTTAGTCTAGCAGAGGATTTCTTGATTGATGATGTTGTTAAGAGGAAGATCAAAAATAAGTGGAATAAATGAAAGGAAATAGCATTTCAAGATGTTAAAGAGCTGTAGGAAGAAAGGTAGGTTTGTAGATGTAGGTAGCTAAGTATAGCTTTTATTTATTTTTAGTACATGTAAGATCATCTGAGTAACAGTATTACTACAGTCAAAGATTTTCCTTTGTTATTTGGTTGACTGGAAGAGATTTTTTGTTGTAATTCATACACAATGACCATTGTTTATCCATACTCCATACTTAAATACTTATCATACTGTTACGAAATCAAAAATAAATAAAAATAAAATGCGGCCCGCGGAAGTTTGAGTAGCGCTGTCCGCGAAAAATTCTCGTACAATCGTCGCGTGTTTCCATACGGGAATAATATCGCGAACGATCTAGTACATCGATTATCTCGCTCTGACATATTGCTTTGTCTCGCTCTCGCACTTCTAGTATGTACTAAGGGAACGAGACAGAGAGTATCCCTCTCTCTCTATTCCGGAGTAGTTGTGATCTTTCTAGAAACTTATTGAGCGGGTTTCCCGGGCCATATAAATATCGGAAGGTGCCTCAGGAGGGCAGTTCTAATTTAACTGAGCTACAAGTGCGATCAAGAAGCGATATCCGGAGCGAATAACAAAGTGATACAAGCGACCTCGGCAAGTTATAGTGACTGTGATTAGCAAGCGTTTTGGACATTGTTAGTGATAAGTGAAGTGAAGTGACGTCGGCGACCATCCTTGTGGGAATAAACGTTTTTAAGAGTCATCAGGGGGCTTACCATAATGTCTTATAGCAGTATTATTTTAATATTACTCTCGAAATTCGTACCATGACACGTAAAAAACAATATTACTTTAAGCTTGCATTTCCTAGCAGTTTTGATGACGTCACAGTAAATTGTTCATTCAATTTCGTACCATGAGCAGTATTTGACAGTTAGCAATGTTGTTTTTACGTCAAATTTAGCGATCTTGAAAAAGTTGGTCGGATGTGATGGAAACAAAACTTTTTTCATGTTGAGTGTGATTCTTTCAATGATCTTGTGTTACAAATAACAAGGTAAATTCTAACTTTGTGCAAAAAACCATTAGTGTGCGACTGTGTGTGTGGAATCTTTCATTATTATGTGTTAGATTTGTTTTGTGTTAGTTACGTGATGTTGTTTAAGTATACCTCGTCCGGTCATAAGTTCTGTTACAAATAAAAATGCATTTTTTATGAAGTAATGTAATTTTACTAAAACTTATATGTACATATTTATTAGCCTCAGCAAAAAATAAAAACAATATTCTGTTCAAAGTGGCCACCTTTGGCTTTTAAAGGCCTTTAATCTGTCTGGCCATGAATCTATGGATTCACGCACTGTTGCCATGGAAAATTTCGCCATTGCTTGCTCCAGAGATTTTCTAAGAGACTCAATGTCGCCGTGTCGTTTAGTGCAAGCCGTTAGACAGAAACCTAAAAATAAAAACATCTTAATTATTTTAGTAACTTAATATAAAAAACGTGGCAGTGGGCGAGGTACATAGCGCGGAGAACCGATGGCCGATGGGGCAGAAAGGTTCTCGAATGGCAACCACGTACCGGTAAGCGCAGCGTTGGACATCCACCGACCAGATGGTCAGATGACCTGAAAAAGGTCGCAGGTAAACGCTGGATGCAGACTGCTGCCAACCGATCATTTTGGAAATCATTGGGAGAGGCTTATGTCCAGCAGTGGACTGACTGCGGCTGAAATGATGATGATGAATGTAAAAAAATAATAATGGACATTTTACTATTTTTTCCACAAGACATGATTATTGAAATAATATAACTCGCTTGGTGGTTTGCTACAGACTGACATTTATATATAGACAGCAATAAAAGGAGTAGGCAGGTTTACACTTGTATAACAATAGATGGCTCTAGTAGTATGATATTTTGTTAATAAGTTACAATTTATTTATAACACCCTCTCTTAACAAAATATCCCAATAATTGCATAAGTTTTCAGAATTCAGTTTACAAACAGTTATAATTATTTTAACAATAAAAACAATTCTATAAACCACATACTTATCTTAATTTACTTCCCCTATTCCCATCAGATCCATAAATTTATAATGTTTATTTGCACAAAGTGCTTTAGTAAATATATCTGCTGGCATAGACGAGGTTGGTACATAACTAATCTTGATTTTATTATTCAGCACACATTCTCTAGTAAAATGATGGCGTACATCAATATGCTTAGTACGTTTGTGGAACATCGGATTAGAAGCCAATTTTAAAGAACTTTGACTGTCACTGTACAAGCTTAAAGGTTCATGTTTATCATACATACCAAGTTCTGACATTAAATTTCTCAAATAAATTGCTTCTTTACAAGCCTCTGCAAGCGCCATATACTCGGCCTCAGTACTAGACAGTGCAACTGTTCTTTGCTTTCGAGACTCATAACTTATTACACAACCTGACAATATATAACAATAACCTGTATAAGACCTTCTATCAATGTTACAAGATGCCCAGTCGGCATCAACAAAACCATATAAATCAGTACTATTTTTCTTGAAAATTAAGCCAAAATGTTTAGTTTTTTGCAAATATCTTAACAATCTTTTCAAATGTTTCCAATGTGTTTCATTATAACATGTGTTATATTGGCTCAAAAAGCTTACGCTATAAGAAATATCTGGCCTTGTGAGAACTGAAAGATACATCAGTGATCCAACCAATTGTTGATAAGGATAAGTCTTACTACATTGGTCATTATCGGCCTTTTCTAATTTTAAATTTACTTCCATTGGGGTATCTGAAGTTTTGCAATCAATCATATTAAATCTTCTCAAAATATTGTCAATGAATTTCTCTTGGTCCAAGGTTACATAATTCTTTTGAACATTTACATTCATGCCAAGGCAATTTTTTGTTTGACCCAAATCTTTAATTTTGAAATCTGACTCTAATACACCTATCAACCCTTTGTAAGTATTATCGCAGTTGTAAAACACAAAAAAATCATCGACAAATACAGCTACATATACTTTCAAATTATTATGACATTTCATGAATAGACAGGGTTCATATTTAGATTTCTTGAAACCTAACTCTAACAAACTGGATTCCACTTTTATGTACCAGGCCCTAGCTGATTGTTTTAGCCCATATATGCCTTTTTTAACCTTAAAACTTTATTCTCACAATTTTTTAAATTAGAATTTTCTGGTATTTCCATAAATACACATTCATCAATATTACCATTTAGGAAAGCCGTTGGTACATCTAAGTGGTTCATTTTTAAGTCTAGTTGAACACTCAAGGCAAAAAGTAGTCTTAAGGTAGAATAACGCACAACAGGAGAAAATGTTTCATTATAGTCCACACCTTTGATTTGAGTGAAGCCCTTAGCCACAAGTCGGGCTCTATAGCGCACGTTACCACTACTGTCACATTTCTTCTTGAATACCCACTTGTTTTTCACTACTGTGCCCTCACTTGGCCTATCCACTAAAAACCACGCATCATTGTCCCTAAAAGATTTCAGTTCTTCTTGCATAGCCTTGCACCAATGCTCCCTTTTGGGTCCCGTGAGAGCGTCCTGTAAAGATATTTGTTCACTAGTAAAGTCTTCAACACACATGTTGGAAAAACCGTACCTCTCTGGTACACGACGAACACGCTTCTCTTCTTGAATGACAGCATCACTCTGCTTAGCAACCAAACTGTCATCTGTTATTAAGCAC
Organism: Euzophera pinguis; assembly: GCA_947363495.1. NCBI lineage: Eukaryota > Metazoa > Arthropoda > Insecta > Lepidoptera > Pyralidae > Euzophera > Euzophera pinguis. Next base: position 9,917,684 of record OX376155.1, read on the forward strand.
TCACTATATTCGTCATCCTGATCACTTGACGAATCGCTTGCGATATATGTTGGATCTTCTCTGTCTGATCTCTCATTGTCTTCAATGCTTATTGAACTCTCCTCTTCAACACCTGTATTCATTTCTGTATCTTTGTCTGGTGCCCTCTCTTCAACCAAAACTTCTACTGTGTTATTCATATGACTCTCCATGACCACAACATCCCGTGCCACAGTTATTTTATTTGTTTTCTGGTCATATAATCTGTAGCCTTTGGTATTTTCTGAATACCCGACCAAATGTAACATTTGCGATTTTTTGTCCCATTTGTTACGTCTCACTTTTGGAATGTGGACCATAACTGGACTCCCAAACACTCTAATATGTTGTAGATTGGGTTTTCTACCAGTCCACATCTCATATGGGGTAATATTGTTGTCCAAAACTGCTGCTGGTGATCGGTTTTTCAGATATACTGCCGTATTCACAGCCTCCGCCCATAGTGGTTTGTCGAATGAAGCGTCATACAGAAGACAACGTGCTTTTTCTACAATTGATCTATTGTATCTCTCACTTAAGCCGTTTTGTTCGGGTGTATATGGAACTGTCTTTTGATGAATTATTCCATGTCGCTTTAAGTAATTTTCCATCTCCACTGAGCAGAATTCCCCACCGTTATCGGACCGCAATATCTTAATCTTTTCTGACCGTTGATTTTCAACCTGCTCTTTGAATTCACGAAGGTACTTAAAAGTCTCATTCTTTTCCTTTAGAAAGTAAACAAAACACATCCGGCTGTAATCGTCAATAAACAACAGATAGTATCTAGCCAAACCAAGTGATTTCTTCTCCATGGGGCCACACAGGTCTGTATGAACCACTTCTAGGACCCTGCTGCTCGTGCTGGTACTAGCAGAGAAAGGCAGCCTGCTTTGTTTTCCTTCGCAGCAGACTACACAACTTGATTTGCTTATATTCTGTTTTTCCTGGTAAGTTACACCTTCAACTGCTCCTTTTTTCATTTTCTCAAGGTCATTCATATTTATATGACCCAATCGTCTGTGCCAAGTGTTGTATGAGGTCTGTGCAACTGCCGCTAAAAGCTGCTTCGACTTTTCAATGTTTAATCTGTACACTTCATTTTCCAAGCTCGCTTCACCTATACAAACATTCTGAGTGTTGTAAATGTAACATCCGTCTTTGTTGAAGGATACTCTGTTACCATTTGCGATCATTCTGCTGACTGAAAGCAAATTTGTGGTGAGTGTTGGTATGCACAAAACATTTTTTATTTCTACTTCATGTGTGATTGTTTTCACTCGCGTAGTAAGCCGAAGATCTCCGGAGCACAACACTGAAACTTTCGTGCGATCAGCGACAATTATTTCTTTCACTTTCGGTTCATAAGATATGTTTGTCAACATGTTCTTGTTTGACACCATGTGAGCACTTGCGCCAGAGTCGACGTACCAGTCGTCTTGATTGAACCCTCGCGCTAGAAAAACTGCACTCAGCACGTTCGAAGTTGATTTCTGTTTGTCTTTATTTAATAGGCGGCACTGGCTCTTGAAATGTCCGATCTTTTTGCAATGGTAGCAACGAATTTGTTTTTTCTGGGTTGTATTGACATTGACATTTCTACTGACAGGTGACGGATTCATTTCTTGTTTGCTACTGCCACTATGCGCTTGTAGGTTGCGTTTCTGTACTTGTGCAATTAGCGCGCCTTCTGACTTAACCTCAAATTCCGAACTCATGTCTAACAATTTCGTTTTAATAGCATCAGCACTTATCTTCAATCCTGAATGTTCAATTGCCATTATCATTGGGCTAAATCTTTCTGGCAGTCCTGCCAGCAATAGAGAGCCGATCCACTCGTCGTTTATTTCGAATCCGGTGCCCTTCAATCGCTGAGCCGTTTCCACAATCTGATTAACGTAGCTGGTCATACTATCACAACTCTCCAAACGTATTGATATTATGCTTCTTAGGAGAGTAATCTTGCGCGTAAAACCAGAATCATCGAACAATGATTTCAGTTTGGCCCACAAAGCTTGTATCGTGTGCTCGGTTTTTATATGGACAAACAACGATGGATCTATTGTCATTATTATTTTTGCCCTCGCCTTCTTATTTTCAGCTTCCGTTAGCCCCGTGGTGCTGGTTATATCTATGCCTTCCAGGATCATGAAGTTTTCAGCGGCAAACGCCCAGTCGTCGTAATTCTCGCGTCCTTTTAGTTTAGGAACGTTTACTGAATAATTACCTGACGACATTTTAGCACTGACAGTCCAATGAAAAAAAAAGAAGAACAAACACTAATTACTTTTTACTTCTGGGCCCATAACCTATTGAAATAATATAACTCGCTTGGTGGTTTGCTACAGACTGACATTTATATATAGACAGCAATAAAGGGAGTAGGCAGGTTTACACTTGTATAACAATAGATGGCTCTAGTAGTATGATATTTTGTTAATAAGTTACAATTTATTTATAACAATGATAGGCTAGGCTAGCGACAATGCCGGCTCCTCTGTTACTGCTGGACCCTCGTTCAACAAAGGAAGGAGAAGAGTACGAGGACGCTGTCCCCATTCACAGTTCTCTCTCGAGAAAAACTGAATCTGGACCCCATGCATTTAACTTACTTGGAATTAGCCAAAGCTATTATTAAAATATTTTTATCTAAACAAACTCAGTGCGAGACCTTTTGAGTGGCTGCGCGTGAACTGTCAGTTGTCTTCATAAAACGTAAAAAAATGTTCCGAATCTCATTTGCGTGCACAGCTTCGTTTGTAATCATAACCCAAATTTCATTTTTTATTTGTTGTAATTGAAATTTAACAATATAAATGTATTTTATATATTTTGAACACATAATCAACTTTAAAAACACATAATTCAATATATTAAATTTAAAATTCAATATTTCGTAACGAGAGTCAATCGGAACACTGCGTAAAAGTGATGCAGCTATACGAATTATGTAGCGGAGTCTCGCTCTCACAATCGCCAGGGAATAGACAAATCATTCGTTCTTTCACAACTCTACGCAGGAATACAACAATCTTGTTTTAAAAGTTCATGGTACGATTTGGAACAATATTATTTTAAGCTTAAAACAAGATGGGCGAAAACCATCATGGTTTTGTTAAAGTTTATGGTAAGCCCCCAGGTGTTTTTCTCCAAATTGCGAACCCCGAGCTCGTAACAATTGGTGTCATAAGTGGATTTGGAGATGCCATTGACTCCGAGAGAAGACGTCACCAGTGAGGGTGTGAAGACGAGGGCGAAGCGTGCTGCGGAAGCCACTTCTACTGGATCTGCTGACCAGGCCGCTCCCATCGCGCCCACCGGCTACCAGGCCACATCCAACGGCAACCAGGCTACGTCCAACGCCTACCAGGACACTCCCAACGCCCACCAGGCTATGTCCAGCACCCACCAGGCCATGTCCAACGACTACCAGGACACGTCCAACACCCACCAGGCCATGCCCAACACCCACCAGGCTACGTCCAACACCAACCAGGCCACATCCAACGCCCGCCAGGATAAGTCCAACGCCCACCAGGCTGCGCCTTTCTTTGATTTTGGGGAATTGATGCGAATGCTGGACAACAAATTTACAATGCAGGAGAAGCTTCTACAAGACGCAAGAGAGCAACAACAAAAAGCTCAAGAGCAACAACAAAAGGCTCAAGAGCAACAACAAAAGGCTCAACAGCAACTCCTGTCAGCTATTGGTGAAGTTAGTGGCGTGGTTACCAAATTACGCAAGGATGTTGACTTGGTGGAGGAACGCGTCACGACTCTTGGGAACGACATGGAAAATATGAAGACGGACCTTTCCACATTACAGAAGAAGGTCGTGCGCCTTGAAACAACGGGAGTAGCAGTTGCATCTGGTGGAACAGTCATTGCCCACCACGGACCCAGCGTGAAATTGCCGCCATATGACGGAACCTCGTCCTGGACCGCATACCGTCAACAATTCCAGATCATCGCAGCTGCTAACGGATGGACAGATGAACAGTGCCTGACAGCTCTCACCGTCGCACTTCGAGGACAGGCTTTGACGGTCTTGGAGGTTCTTCCGTCGGGCAGTGGATTCAAGGACCTGCTGGAGGCACTGGAGTTGCGATACGGAGAACGGCATTTGGAGCACGTCTTCCGCGCTCAACTCCGCGACAGAGTCCAGCGCTCAGAAGAGGGTCTGCAGCAATGGGCACTGGAAATAGAAAAACTCGTCCGCAAGGCGTATCCAGGGGCTGATTTGAAGATGCTTGAGTCCAACACCGTGCAGGCGTTCGTCGACGGCATCAAGGATTCGGAAGTCAGAGCTGCGGTAAGGTTAAACCGTCATGCCTCATTGAAAGATGCACTGGCCCACGCTTTGGAGGTGGAAGCCGTCAGACATGACATTCGTCATTCCGCGAATCACAAAGTGCGCGAAGTAGTGGAGGAAGTTAGAGAAGTAAAAGCTCCGCTAAGGAAGAGACCTGGATCCATGTGTTATAGGTGCGGCGAACGAGGGCACCTACAAATGAACTGCCCAAAGATCAAGAAGCTTGAAGACGACGTGAAGGGACTGAAGATGAAACAGGAGGCTTCATTATCGGAGAAACGAGTAAGAGCTGGCGCGGAGGAAGCCCCGACAACTATTATCTCTCAGGCATGCAACGGAAATAGTCTCGTAATATCTGGAACTGTAAATGGGATCAACTGCAGGATGACGCTGGATACCGGAGCATCAAGAACAATAGTCCGACCTCACTTAGTAAGGACCATAATGAGAAGCATGAGGAAACTGGACTGTCGGCTTCTTTCTGCCTCCGGCCAGCCAATACCCGTCCTGGGAGAAGTGTCTGTAAAAATGTGTATGGGAGAAACCACATATACCCACAACGTCATCGTGGCTGAAATTATGGACGATTGTGTATTGGGATTAGATTTCATGAAAAAGTACAACTGTAGAATAGACGTTGCTAGTGGTGTATTCAAGAGTGGTGAAGAAGAGATCATCATCCTAGGAGGCATTAACGGGAGAGTGACATGTTTAAAGCAAACGGTCATACCTGGGAAAGCAGAAGCCCAAGTACTAGTAAAGTTACCTGTAACAAGGAACAAGAAATCTACCGGATGCGTGTTGATTGAGGAGATAGCTAATAAACCTGCGGCTCGAGGACTCATGACCGCGAGGACTCTCGTGAAAGGAAGAAACACCGCAGTAGTAAGAGTACTTAATCTAGGCGACCAAGAGAGGACCTTAAACAAAGGCGACATCATTGGAAAATGTGAGGAAGATGTCTGGCTGAAAAAGTGCAGTACAACACAAAGCTCAGATACAACGAGTACCAGTGATTCTACAGTCAATGAGCTTCTAAGTAACTGCAAAAGCAATCTAACGTACTCGCAGAGCATTAAAGCTAAGAAGTTTCTACTGCGCTACTCCGACATCTTCACCAGCCAAAAAGGAGACTTAGGAAGAACGTCGCTAGTACAACACAGGATTGACACCGGAAATGAGAGACCCATCCGACAGCGAGCGAGAAGAATCCCTATAGCCAAAGAAGTAGAAGTCAAAGAGCTGCTGGCGGATATGGAAAGGAATAAAATTATTGAACCATCAGCAAGTCCATGGTGTTCACCAGTCGTGCTAGTAAAGAAGAAGGACGGAAGCACGCGGTTCTGTGTTGACTACAGACGACTTAATGACATCACCAAGAAGGACAGTTACCCGCTGCCTCGGATTGATGACACCTTGGATACCCTTAGTGGCATGAAATGGTTTTCAACATTGGACTTAAAATCTGGGTACTGGCAAGTGGAAATCCATCCGAAGGATAAGGAGAAGACTGCATTCTCGACAGGCAAGGGATTATGGCAGTTCAACGTCATGCCATTCGGATTATGTAACGCGCCAGCTACCTTCGAGCGACTGATGGAATGTGTACTAGCAGGATTGGTAGGAGAAGCCTGTCTAGTATATTTGGATGACGTTATCATCGTTGGCCGAGACTTTGAGGACCACTTGCGGAACTTGGAGCAAGTCTTCGAGAAAATTCATGGAGCCAACCTGAAATTGAATCCGAAAAAGTGCCGCTTATTCAGGAACGAAGTGAGCTATCTAGGCTATGTCATTACCAGTGAAGGAATCCTGACTGACCCGGAGAAAGTGGAAGCCGTTCAGAAGTGGCCTACCCCCAAGGACAAGACAGAAGTACGAGCATTCCTTGGCCTTTGATCGTACTATAGACGTTTCGTGAAAGGATTCTCGGAGATTGCAAAGCCATTACACCGACTAACTGAAGAGAAACGTCAATTTAGTTGGGATGAAGCTTGCGAAATTGCCTTCGAAAAACTGAAGAAACATCTGTGCGAAACACCAGTCTTGGGATACCCTCAACCAGAAGGTCAATTTATAGTGGATACGGATGCAAGTAATACCGCAATCGGTGGGGTACTATCTCAAAAGCAGGAAGACAGGGAAGTTGTTATAGCGTACTTCAGTAAGTCGCTGTCTAAACCGGAAAGGAACTATTGTGTGACAAGAAGGGAGCTACTGGCAGTAGTGAAGACGCTACAACACTTCAGCAAATACCTCATCGGTAGGCAGTTTTTACTTCGCACGGATCATGCAGCGTTAAAATGGCTGTTGCAATTCAAGAACCCAGAAGGTCAAGTTGCTCGATGGATTGAACAACTTCAGGAATATGACTACATTATCGAACACCGTCGAGGACAGGCCCATGGAAACGCGGATGCGCTGTCACGCAGACCCTGCCCAGAAGATTGTAAGCACTGTATCAGGCAGGAGTTAAAAGAAATGACAGTAAAGCTAACTCGGACAGAACCATTAGAGACCTGGGAGAACGATGCGATGAGAAAGGAGCAAGAGAATGATGATGACCTACGGCACATCATCAGGTGGAAGGCACAAAGTAATGATAAGCCAAAGTGGAGTGAAGTTGCACCGACAGGCACTGTTTCCAAGGCGTACTGGGCGCAATGGGATAGCCTCGTTGTACAAAACGGAATACTCTACCGGAAATGGGATAAACCTAACGGCAGAGAGTTTCAACTGCAAATTGTGGTTCCAAGAACAAAAATACGTGATGTTCTTCGGGAAGTACACGACGGCGTGTCCGGTGGACATTTGGGAGTCAAGAGGACGCTAACGAAAATCCGCGAAAGGTTCTACTGGCTCCATTGTCGGGAGGATGTGGAGGACTGGTGCCGCAAGTGTACAACTTGTGCTGCCGTAAAAGGGCCACATACCAGGAGCCGAGGGAATCTACGACTGTACAACGTCGGTGCACCTTGGGAACGCATTGCAGTCGACGTAGCTGGACCATTTCCTGTCACTGACTCAGGGAACAAGTATTTCATGGTTGTCATGGACTACTTCACTAAGTGGCCGGAAGTGTTCGCCATACCAAACCAAGAAGCTACGACAGTTGCAACCAAGAAAGTGGAAGAAGTGATTTGTCGCTTTGGCGTGCCCTTGGAAATCCATTCCGACCAAGGCAGGAATTTTGAGTCACAGGTTTTTCAAGAAGTTTGCAGGATTATGGGAATGAACAAAACCCGAACCACGGCTTACCATCCTCAGTCAGACGGGATGGTCGAACGGTTTAATCAGACGATCGAGAGACATCTGGCAAAAATAGTGGAAAGCCATCAAAGGGACTGGGACAAGTACATTTCACTGTTCCTGCTAGCGTACAGAACAGCAGAACATGAAAGCATAAAGGCAACTCCGGCATATGTCAACTACGGTCGTGAGCTGCGGTTGCCAGTGGACCTCCTAACAGGAGGCTCACCAGATGAACCTCAAAGTGTTCAAGACTACGTTTCTGATCTGCGTGACCGAATGCGAGAAATACACGCCGCAGTTCGAGAAAACGGGTTGCAGTCGAGTCAGAACATGAAGACCAGATACGACAGAATGTCGAATACAAATGGCTTCGAGGAAGGCGCTCTAGTCTGGCTTCACAACCCGACTCGCCGGAAAGGGAAATCGCCAAAGTTACAAACCAAGTGGGAGGGCCCATACAAGGTGGTAACGCGACTAAATGATGTGACGTATCGGATACAGCGTCAACCAAGAGGAGCAATGAAGATTGTTCACATCGACCGCTTGGCGAAATATCACGGAAGAAATGATGATGCTCGGGACGAGCATCTCTAAGAAGGGGGCAGTGTTACGAAATCAAAAATAAATAAAAATAAAATGCGGCCCGCGGAAGTTTGAGTAGCGCTGTCCGCGGAAAATTCTCGTACAATCGTCGCGTGTTTCCATACGGGAATAATATCGCGAACGATCTAGTACATCGATTATCTCGCTCTGACATATTGCTTTGTCTCGCTCTCGCACTTCTAGTATGTACTAAGGGAACGAGACAGAGAGTATCCCTCTCTCTCTATTCCGGAGTAGTTGTGATCTTTCTAGAAACTTATGGAGCGGGTTTCCCGGGCCATATAAATATCGGAAGGTGCCTCAGGAGGGCAGTTCTAATTTAACTGAGCTACAAGTGCGATCAAGAAGCGATATCCGGAGCGAATAACAAAGTGATACAAGCGACCTCGGCAAGTTATAGTGACTGTGATTAGCAAGCGTTTTGGACATTGTTAGTGATAAGTGAAGCGAAGTGACGTCGGCGACCATCCTTGTGGGAATAAACGTTTTTAAGAGTCATCAGGTGTTTTTCTCCAAATTGCGAACCCCGAGCTCGTAACAATACTAATATTATAAATGTAAAAGTGTGTTTGTTTGTTTGTCCTTCTTTCACGTTAAAACGGAGTTATCACGTTGTGATTTTTTGTGTGGAGATAGTTGGAGACCTGGAGAGTGACATAGGCTACTTTTTCTTTACTTAATTATGAAAGGATTTAAAAAAAGAAACAGTTTCTGGTAGTGAAAGAATGATAAAAATAAATTGAGTTCGCACACAGCGCTATTCGATTAGCGACGGGACTGCGATGCAACTTCAGTCGCGTACGATACGACGTATGACAGGGTAGCGTCGCACGAGTCGCGTCGTCTGTGGGTGCGCGTCTGATTTTGTATGAATGATACTCTCGTGTGACTGGTAGTAAACTCAAGTTTCATTAGATTAGCGCCGTGTGTGCATGGGCTTTGTGTGTCGGTCGGTTGGTGCACACACTATATAGGGATATTACGTATCAGACGGGCAAGCTTAGTATATTTTATGTGGTCATTAGTGGGCAATATCGGAATACAATGCCACTTGATTTGACTTGATCGTTCGACTCGCCGGTTTTGCGTAAGCCTGTACTTCAATAATAGAGCTATATAGGGCTTCAGCTATTTTCAAGTTATAAATTTTGTATGTAACTGAACTACTTTTCTTTTATGTATTTTCATTTATCTTTGATTTCAGAAATGGTGGATACAAATGCAGTGGTACAATATCTACTTCCAGAATTTCAGCTTCATAGGTGGAGTGTTATGTGACTTACTGAATATCGGTGACTCTAATTAAAATCATTCGATAACAACACCCCAGTAGTTTTTGGTATATCGTATCGTTATTTAAAACAAAATAAGTGAGTGAACTTTCGCTTTTATATTTTTAATGATTTAATTTTAATTAACTTTATGGTTTTACTTTATTTCTTAAGCATTTAATTTTAGGTAATTTTAGTTTCTTTTTATTAATTTACTTAGTACTTGAGAGATCTAAAGAGTGAATGTATATATATATTAGGATTTTATTACATGTTGTCAAACGAGTACATAGACATATGTAATTTTAAAATAATCATTCATTCAAGTAGTGCGGGTAATGTAATCAATCACCTATGTAAGCCCTAGTATTACAGTAGTTCGGAATCGCCTCTCGGCCTCTGCCGCGGAGACAGTTATTTAAAATAATGATTTGTAAAACTTATTTCATTTTTTAATAATATGTTCCTTCTTAGTTTTAATCTATTTGTTATCTAATGTTGTATTGATTGTTATTAAACGAGTAAGTAGGTTATTAAAAGAATGGTTTGTAAAAAAAGTAGTTTTATTGTATTTTCACCTTATTAGAGATGATATTTCATATTATCATTTAGGTCATCCTGAGGGTTAACATGAAATATCGTCTCTTTCTTGGACTTACTAATCTAAAACAAAAAATAAATAAACCTTTTATTTCCTTTCCCTTGTCTAAACGCTTTTAAAAAAATATCACCATTTTTTTTTGTAGCTATTACAAAATATATTGTCAAAATGTGGCATTGTATATGTATTCCGGTATTGCCCGTCTGATTCGTAGTATCCCATATAGTTTGTGGGCCTGCTGGTCTGGTTGTCGTGTCGGTTCGTGAGTACCTACCTAATTAAAATTGAATAAAAACGCTGTCACATCATTCTTATAGTTATTTATTTTTTTCAAGAAAGAATATTCACAAAATAGGTAGTTAAATTAGCAAATAGCAATTAATTTTCATGTAGCATAAAATGTATCTGGAACTAGGTATAATGTATAGGTAGAGAAAGTGATTGTTGTATTGTTGTAGTGTGTAATTCATACGTCGTTTAATTTACTCGTGTTCTATTTTGTTCAGACTGATTTCTCTTGCTTACGTCTTCATTATTTTCAGGAGAGTTAACAAAACATATTTTTACGTGAGGTGTGAAACAAACAGAAATGTAATTTTCCACTTCATTACATTTTCGGGTATCTTTCCCCGCGTTAATAATCCGCCAGTTTAATTGTCAGGGTAAGTTGCAAGATTGCAATATGTAAAATTAACAACTATATTAAATATGCACAGGTTTTGAGGCAAGTTGATCATGTAAAATGTTAGTTATTTGGTCACAATTTTTTTTCAATATTTTCTATAGTGGCTAACACAGAACTTATACACAATTGTGGCCAACGTGGACACAAAAAAAATGTATCTAAACAAACCATGTTGTTGATGTTGGTAGGTAATTAGGGTATCTACTATACATAATATTATATATGTTAATATATAATATTATGTATAGTACATAGCAAAACAGGTTAGATTTATATTTTGGTTCACATATTGCATGAAATTATTCTGTGTTTTTTCTCTCTGAACAACAAAACATTTAAGTGATATAATAAATTACTCTGTTTCAGAATGTTAAAACATATTTTTACATAAAAATAAATTCTTTATTATTGATTATAAGAGTTTATTAAGTCAGGGCTGTTGTTTCTAAGCATCTGTCCGATAGCTTGGATACATAACATACGGGTATGCGAGCCCGACTTACCCGAGCTGCTACTGAGTCAACCCATGCCCATCCGAGTCAGTAGCATCCTAGTCATCCTTTCCGTTTCTCAGGTACCTAATGAAAATTCACAGTGAAATTTCACATGTTATGTTGTACTTTCAGATTAACAACATGGCATCTGACAAAGATCAAGTTATCCAAGCTCTCCGAGCCACACTTATATCAGTCAAAGGAGCTCTTACAATAAAACAATGTAATCGTAAGTATTTGTACTTTGTGTTTATGTGGTGTTAAGGACGTTATGGATATGATGACTGGGACTGAATTGTTTTAATTCAACTCAGCATAGACTCAGCATTTACTTTTCAAAGTGAAGTCTTTTTTAAAAAAACCTAGAAAAACTTAGGATCACTAAATAAACTCAGTTTAACATTTTCGATAGTCAGTACTTTTTAAGTTGCTTGCTTGATTATACATAGACTAGTTTTCAAGGACAATTGGCACCATATGCTCTGATGTCAGTGTTACGCAACCCCCTCACAGCCATTGTCATGGTTAAATTCATGTGTCAATTGACATCCTGGTATTAGAGAGGTCAATCAACTTTTGCCTCATTGTTTCAAAACTACCTTGCTGCTTCTGTAATCTTTCTGTACTGACAATCCATGATGCACTTTTTATGGAATAGACTCCTATCTGAAGTGAAGATGCCACCATTGCTCAAGTCATTCAAGGAAGAAATCTATAAATTGTCTGTAGAGTGATTTATTAAATATCATTTAAAAATTTAAAATAGGTTTTTTGTATTTATTGTTTTGTACATGTAAAGTCCAATCACCTGTACTGCTCCTACTACAGTCATAGATTTCCCTCTGTTAAAGGAACAAGTCAGCCATTGTACATTAATGTTTAAGTGATTCAATTTGTTGCTGTATAACTATGTTAATTTATGTACATTAAAGAAATATAATGGCAGCACTGCCATCCAATATGGCAGCACAAAATGGCATTCAATGACAATGATACCCTAAGGAAGGTTTGATTGGAGGAGATCGCTGTAGCAATAAGTCTGCCTTTGTAACACATTTTCATGTTTTGGTTTGGTCTATTTCTATTTTAGTGCAATAAAGAGTATTCTGTAATCTTTTGAGCAAGGTGTTACCAGCCCTTCGGTCACATCACGGGATACATCTATCAGTCTTTTCGGCTTTGATGTATGAGATTTTTAGCCAACAATAAGAATAGGCATGATAAATTCTTTCTATAATTAAAATGTTTTACATAGGTACAATAAAGAGTTTCTTACCAACTAACTAACAAATATTTTCGATTTCATGTTTTAATGAAAGATCTCACCGGCCTTGACCCTGGGGTTGTGGATTCGATTCCCACTGAAAGCATAATATGTTTAGTTGTTTCCAGTTTGGTTAGGACATTGCAGGCTTGAATCACCAGATTTTCTGAATAGTCGCAGTGTGGTACTGTTACCAGTGTAGTAATATTAATTAATTGGTAACAGTTTCTACATTGCAATCAGAATGGTTGTATGGGAATAATAAAGATGATTCCGTGCTTCGGAAGGCACGTTAAGCCAAGCCGTGCTATTTAATCGGGTGCCCAATATGGCATGCTTATAATTCAATCATAACCTGATTCTTCTTCGTTCACGCATCCTTTTCTAGTTGCGTCCTCACCTTTAACGCTTAGGAGTGTAGGGTAGGCTGTAAGTCATAAGTAGACCTTGATATGGCGCCATTGGTCTGTCTTACGAAACCCTTTTCACTGGGAAACCAGACCAACAGCCGAGGTGTGTTAGTGCCAACACTTAGATTATTTTCAGGCTGTCTAAAGGCATCTAACACAGTGTGTCGTTAGTACTATTAATAATTCTGTCGCTGTGTCATTTTTTTATTTATTTATTTAAACTTTATTGTACACTAGCTGTTTCCCGCAGCTCCGCCTGCGTCAAAAAGTAGCCTATGTTTGACCCCGGGTCTTCAGCTATATTCATACCAAATTTCATCAAAATCCGTTCAGCGGTTTGGCCGTGAAAGCGTAACAGACAGACGGACAGACAGACAGACTTTCGCATTTATAATATTAGTATGGATAATACAATTGTATAGCACAATAGGATTATCTAACAGTCAGCCTTTGTATAATATAATGTACTAAAAATATTAAAAATATATAGCTATAAATACAAAAAGTTACGCTTAACAAGTCGTTTGACACGCTCATTCGCTACGGATATGCACATTATCACAAACTGATTACCCATATATAGGTATAAACATAATATGTTCTCATTAATTAATTTTCAGGAGATTATCGAGAACTCCAAGGAGAGTTCATACCATTTAAGAAATTGGGATACTCGTCTTTGGATAAATTATTTTTGGATGTACCTGGGTTTAAAGTGACACATGTAAATGGTGAATGGCTTGTCGATGCAATAGCAAGCCAAGAAACACAACACATAGCTTCCATGGTATCCCGTCAAAAATCGAGTAAGAAGACTAACTTGAAATTAAGTCACCCAGTAAGTATTACAAAGAAAGCGGGTTTCAATATCACTATTACTCTGTACTCTCTGTATTTGGATACAATTTTGATGTTGGTTCTCTAGTCCTTCAATGGGGCCTACGAATTATAAGAATGACCACCAGGTCGAAACTAACCAATTTTCTGTTTTTAAGTATGCGGATTATTTATTGACCAGTTGTATTTTTAGAATCGATTTCCTAAAAAGCAAGGCTCATGGAGGAAACCTGTGCAACCTTCAGCATATTCCACAAATAACAATAATCAGTATTCAAACCAGTACTACCGAGCAAAAACATCATTTAATAATAACTACTATGGAAATAAGGTAATATTTAAAAATTTATATTTTGAAGCAATTTTGTTATAATTTGAATTACTATATTTACTATGGAAGAGGTCCATGTGACGTTAATCATATATACTTGCATTATTAGGCTGTAAAGTGAAGTAAATACCTTAGATTATACATATGAAATGTTTTAGAACTTAACCTATTTTCTATTTTTTTTTTTTTCAGTATAACCCAAAATACAACTATAAATCGAACGAAACGAAAAATATATATCAAAATTCGAAACCGGTTACAAGATCATTAAGCGACCACTCAGACAAAAGTGGATCAAATTCGACAACGAAAAATTACAATACTCAAACTCGAGATTTTACAAGCGAAGATATAGGAGTTGTAAGTACGACGTTTGTTTTGCTTCGTCGCTTAATATCATGTTCATAAGATTTTATTTATATTGGATCCCTATTGGGTAGAAGCTTCTTCCATCTTGCCCCTTTCCTGAGCGATGTACATTCAGTTTATAGCAGCAATATTTATAATGCAATTTATCATCCATCACTGTTTTGGTCTTCCATTTTAGGGTTCCGTACCCTAAGGGTGACGTCGCTGTCAGTCTGTCACCAGGCTGTATCTATAAACCGTGATAGTAAGGCAGCTGAAATTTTCATGATGATGATGATGTATTTCTTTGCATAACAACAAACATTAAAATACAGAATAAAATAAATATTTCAGGGGGGCTCCCATACAACAAACGTGATTTTTTCTGCGATTTTTATAGATGATGGTGATGATGAACCCTACGTGCGCGAGTCCGACTCGCACTTGACTGGTTTTATTTTTTGTTTACTGGCCTGCCATTTGGGGATTCCAGTGACCAATTCTTTTCTTTTATTCTTGCAATGTAGCATGCCCTCATTTCTATCAGTACTTTTACACGTGCAGTCTTTGGGTCAATTATACGCGGCGGGAATATGACGCCCTGCGAATCCAGTATAACAACGCGTTTAGGGTGATGTTGCGGCTGCCGCGGTTCTGCAGCGCTTCGGGAATGTTCGCAGATGCCCGAGTAGATGACTTTTACGCGATTATTAGAAAAAGAAGTTCGTCGCTGCTGTCCCGCTTGCGTTCCAGTCCCAACAGAATCCTAAACGCGTTCGGCGTTAGTGGACCGGTGGGACTCCCCGTTACTGGGACGTTGGATTCGCTTACACACCTCGTTGTGCCGAGTGTAGTCTGATGTCTTGGTGTGTGTCCTATTACTTTGTATTTGTCGTTTGTAATAGTTGGCATTTAACATTTATATTTTTGTGATAATTTGCAATTTTTGGAAATTAATTTAATTATTAATTAGTTCTTGTCTCGTAAAATGGATTTTTAATCTGAAAATAAATGATTTATTTATTATATTATTTCGCATCTCCATCTAAGTAAGTAAGTAGCATTTAGGCAGTTGTAGAGCATGACTTTATGGGTTTGTTTTCTTAATTTCATATTTTTTAGTTTTATCTTTTATTTAATCTTAAGATACATCTGTCCATAGAGCGTTGACAGAATGCTAATTTGTTATGAATTTTTTTGTGTAAGTCCAAGTTTAGCTCACATACTTATGTTTAGAATACAAGTGTCCTATGTCGATGGAATTATCATATTTTTATAGATTGAATGATTATTTGTCAACTATAGTATAGTAGCTTTTTCCCGCAGCTCCGCCTGCGTCATAAAGTAGCCTATGTTTGACCCCGGGTCTTGAACTATATTCATACCAAATTTCATCAAAAATCGTTCAGCGGCTTGGCTGTGTGTAACAGACAGACAGACATACTTTCGCATTTATAATATTAGTATAGTAAGAATATTAGTAATTATGGATTGGTCACTGAAGGTCAGTACTACTGTGGCCGAGGGAGGAAGTGACAGAATATATACTGACGAGAGTTTAAATTCTTTAAATCCATTATCTTAAAGTCTGATATATATGTATGTTGAGGTAAATAATAGTAAATATATAATAGTACTTATATTTCTTACAGCTTAAACATTCCACGCGTGCTGAGGCTGAAGTGAAGCAGAGCAATAAAGTTTCAGCATCGCAAAGACTTTCCAATTTAAGAGATCGGCTTAATACTGTAGACCTTATACCGTTACAGTTGCCAGCTGCAAATAATGAATGTTTAGTGAGTTTCCTTTTTAATTGTTATTTCTTTTCTAAAATATGTTCTTCTTCTACTGTGGAAAATATCTTGCTTAGGGTTCCATATACAAAGCTTGTCAATCTGTCTTGTCAGATTTAAAACAATTGGAAATCTTTATATATTTTTTTATGTACTAGCTTAAGCTTTTACAAAACCTAACTTTTATTTAGCAATATTATCAAAGGGATATATTTATTTTTATGTATTACTTATATAAATAAAATAAAATAGCCTTTATTAAGATTCTACATACTTCTATACTTAAAATGTATTATTTATTCATTTATGTATTTTATACCTTTAGGAAAATAGTGGTCCAGTTACAAGCGTGACCCCAGCGCATAATCTAGAACCACCTCCAAATTCAACATCAGTGATAAAATTGGAGTGGACATGTCGTAAACTGGGATTGCCACAGCCGGTGTATAAGGTTTACGATATTCGACCGAAGCGTGGACCTGTCATTTATGACTGCACAGTCAAAGTGAGCTCACTTATTATTTTGTATTGTACCTTGTACATTTTCTCCACTTCCCTTTTGTGTTACCATAGAAAATAGAAATACTTGTATGATATATATATATTTTAGATTACCACCATAGATTAAAGATAGGCCTACTTTTTGCTCCGATTTTATACTGCATACGTAAATGCAAAAAGCGGCAACTAATATTTCGCCATAATCTGCATGTCCGTGCTTATCTCACTATGAGCAATATGTAAGGTGGGCAACCCAAGTGTCATAATTTTTTTATTAAAACATAAATAAAAAATGACAGTTATACTACGTGAAATCAAAATATACCTTCAAGAAAAAGTCCCTAGGAATTAGGCGTTATCCCACAATTGTAATACGCTTAAAGAATCGTTATAAAATAAATATATCTACATAAACATTAACACTAGCGAAAAAAATACACTGAATAAATGTACGACTCCATTGTGTGTTGCGGTTCCATTCAATAAATTTCAAGTGGTCTTCACATTTCCTCACTACTTTTGAGTTTTCGTTTTCGAGCTGCAGCATTATGTAGTGCGGTATCTAATCAAAGCAACGTGGAAAGCATAATTGATCTAAAAGTGGTTATTATTAAATCACAGTTGGACCGCTGCATCTTATCAACTTTTACTTTAAAAGTATCTGAAGTTGGTACTCTAACACTAGCAGTGACTTACTCATGTTTAGTTACCATACAATTATGTACACAACAATGTACTTAGTTATAAGGCACTGACACCAGAACGATAAATTCATATTACTTGGGGTTACTTTGAAAACATTGCCCAAATTTTTACAATGTCACTTTCAATTCAACAAAAAAAAAATCGTAGTAAAAGTAACAAACATCTATCTATCCATCCACACATAACAAAAACAAACTTTCGTGTTTATAATATTATAGTAAGATACGTATTTACATAATATAAGAACATATGTATACCCAAGCCCATGATATACACAAATAAAACAAAATTCTCAATTTTCTCTGACTGGGATTAAGACCTAGAAGTAGTGTACGTTAACACCTGAGTAGCTGATGCTGATAGAGATAAATAATAGATGCTGCTGAGGTAAAAGCAAATGTATTCAAAAATACTTAGATGCTAGTGAGTACACGAACGCGATACGCGGCGATGATGTGCGAAGGTGAATCGTGAACTGATTGATGCTATTTACAAAATTATGCATTCGTGTAATAATGATGATCGGGCGATTTGATATGTGCGGTGAAACCGTACATGCTCCCGGACGAGGAGATGAGAGAGATGAGTGAGATGAGCTAAACTAACACAGCTGATACCGACATTAAGTGACGCTTAATGGCAAACTAACTTACAAAATGATACCGACATTGAATGACGCTTAATGGCAAACTAACTTACAAAATGATACCGACATTGAATAACGTTTAAAATAATTTAAGATGATCACAGATTAATTATCGGGATTAAAATTACATCTAATTAAAACTGGGGAGGTGTTTTTATTCGCGGAAGTGCTAGGCTTGATTTGACCGTCTATATCGGATACACTATCACTTTGCTCTGCTTTTACACTATCACTTACACACTTCACATCTTTGAAACTCACACACTGCACAATACCGTGTTGCTGCTGATCCACGGGCTGAGCGGCGCGAACACGCATGCGCGCGCGCACGCACACGAACACCGCTGCTGCTAGGCCTGCTGCTACCGCGCAGTAGATGAGGGCGTAGTGGTAAATGTCGTGAAAGCTGATGCTGTTTGCCTGGCTATCTACATTTTGAGACGCTATTTTTAATTGTCTTATCTGGTCGTCGATTGATGCTAAAGGATTTTCGAAACCAGATGTTGTATTATATGTGCTGATTGGTATAGATATATTTATGATGTTATTGACAGGCGCGATTACTGGTGCAAAGATCACCGGCTCAATATTAATTTGATTTTGTAGTTGTTTATGAGGCGTAATAACAAAGGTATCTCCTCGAATGACGCAGTCATTCCCGAGTGTTATAATACGAACTCCGGTCAGCTGTTCGACGGTAACTCGATCTTTACATATGAATCGCAAGGTACAATGACCACAACAGTTGATTATAAACGAGTTTGGCTTAGTAAGCTTTTTCCATGTAGTGTGACATTGAGTTGTGACGATTTTACAGCTGTTTTTTAGTTGGTTGTTCTTAATACATAGGCTTTCATCTGTCTGTCGCTCGTAGATTGGCGTTTGAAGTTGGCAAAGATAGTCCATAAAACCATCAGTGTTGAAAACTATACACTCCTGGAACTCATTTTCTTGTACAGGCATGAAAGTGTCTTTCTTTAAGTTTATTGCTACATGATCAGCAATCGGAATGATGTTCACCATGGATGCGTTAGAAATTTGATGATAAAGAGGAACTGCATTGTAAATTTCATAATCGTCTCTATTTACAAGAGGTATTAAAATTTCAAATATAAGGTGCCGCTTTGTCATTCTGGCTTTTACCTTTAATATCTTATAAAGGTTAGAAATATCGTGCTGAATATTTTCTACAGGCAGTGACAAGTCCTTTGGCATTTGGCTAGATATCAGGCTAATTTCGTCTTGTAATTGAGAGGGAGAAAGAAGATGAATGTTGAGGTGCTGAATATTGCTCGTGCTCGGCGTTGGCAGGTAAGATAGAGAGCTTGATGATTGGCCTTTTGATGGATTTGCCATTTTTCGTTCTTACGGTAACGACTCTAACTAAATTATCGGCACCGGGATGAAGTTGAATCACTCGACCAAGTGCCCATTTTCCAGGAGGCAGGTTGGCGTCGTGAATTAATACCACATCATCGAGTTGTATATTAGCTTGTTTCTTACGCCATTTACTTCTTGCTGATAGTTGAACTAAATATTCGGCGCGCCACCTTTTCCAGACATCGTTAAATATTTTTTGCGTGAGTTGCCATCTAGTTCTTTCGTCTCGTTCCGTCTCGATGATTGAAAGGATTGGTCCACTTGACAAGAAATGTGCTGGTGTTAGGTAATCAATGTCGTCTGGATCTTCTGATAGAACACATAGTGGTCTTGAATTGAGACAAGCCTCCAGTTGAGCTAGTAGAGTGGAGAACTCTTCGTACGTCAGTTTTTGATCACCGATGACTCTACGTAGATGATGCTTTAAGCTCTTTACGGCTGCCTCCCATAATCCTCCTGCTGAAGCGTATAGGGGTGGATTGGGATGAAAGTCTATTTTCATTTCACTAAGTTCCGTATAAAATTCCTCAGACAAAATTGATTTAAGATCGATGTGTTCTTTAGCTAAGATCTTGTAGGCTCCGATAAAATTGGTTCCGTTGTCACTGTACAAGTGACGCGGGGCACCCTTCCTTGCTGCTTGCCGACGAAGTGCTGCTAAAAATGCCGACGATGTTAAATCGGAAACCAATTCGAGGTGGACTGCTTTTGTGACCATACAAATGAATACAGCCACGTAACCCTTGGAAGTTTTGATGCCACGGCCTTTATTGGATTTAATCTCAAAATGACCCGTGTAATCTACGCCTGTGTGATAAAAGGGTCGCGTTTGATTTGTCCTAGCTTCGGGTAAATCACCCATTAGCTCTTGTTTAGTAGGGCTGTGACGCTTACAAATGACACAGCGACGTAAACGATTTCTCACCGCTCTATTTCCACCGATTATCCAGTACTCTTGTCTAAGCCAAGCGTGAGTAAGCCGGGCTCCTCCATGGAAGGTTGATTTGTGCCTTAGATCGATGAGCAAATCAGTTAGATGGCTGTTATGGGGGATGATATATGGATGCTTCATATCAAACGGGATGTTACTATTTCTGAGCCGACCACCTACTCGTAACAAGCCGTTCTCATCTAAGTAAGGGTTGAGGCAGAGAATTTTACAGCGTTTGCGTGACAGCCCCAACAGTATCCTGAGGATGTTGGCTGATAGGTGGGATAGTCCACTGCTTGCGCACTGGAACAGCTTGCACTGCAGGTAGGTGGGCTGTCGTACCTATCTGGCCTGTTTTTAGTTTTTAATTTTTTAATAATTGTGTATACTAACCCTAGGTTTTAAGATTTCAATTGTTACTAACACTATGGACGTATGTCTGAAATAAAGATTTATTTATTTATTTATTTTATTTATTTACTTTTAGAATGAATATTGTCTTGATTAGAGAGATTGCTAATCTCCTGTGCAAATTCATTTCGCTGGACTTTCTTTATTATCAATTGAGTTGCATTACGTAACTCGGCTGTTGTTAAATATGATAGTTTTATACGGTTACGCGATATCGCTCGCAATGTCCATGCAAGGACACGGGACGCCCGTGTAAAACTGCTGAATTTGTTTATTATGCTGCTAATAATATCGTCTTGATTGTTGCTGTTTGTTTGCACGATATTAGTTAATTTTTTCTTGCTTTCCAAATCCGTATCATAATTTTTTGACTGTATTTGAGGGTCGAATGATGGTAACCAGGAAGGTCCTTTAAACCATAAAGTATGATGCTGTAACTGCTCGACTTTCATTCCTCGGCTGGCACAATCGGCCGGGTTGTCTGTTGTTTTTACATAACGCCAGCAGCCAGGAGGCATGACGTCTGTGATTTTTCGGACTCTGTTGGCGACGAATGGTTTCCAGCGGTTTGGATCTCCTTGAATCCATCCGATTGCTGCTGTGGAATCGCACCATCCGTAAACCTCAGTGTTTAATGAACTTAGACTTCGTTTGATTTTTACCATCAATTTAGAAAGTAAAAGTGCGCTGCTTAACTCCAGTCTAGGAAGGGAAACGTCACATTTCGTCGCAGGTTTGCTTGCGGGAACTAGTTTTGTTTTAGCTGCTAATATTGTGATGGACTTTGATTTTTGATGCTGGACACAAGCGTATACGATGCAAGCGTATGCTTTGGTTGACGCATCGCAAAACCCATGCAACTGTACGCAACTTTCCTTTTGACTTCCTATCCAACGGGGTATTTTAATGTTGTTGATGTTTTCCATATCCGCTCTTAGTACTAACCATTTGGAGTATACGTCATCAGGTATGACGTCATCCCAATTTAGATTTTGTATCCATACGCTTTGGAATAATAGCTTCAGTTGCAATACGGCTGGGGCTAAAATTCCCATGGGATCGAATGTTTTTGAGATTTCGCCTAACAATACTCTTTTAGTTGGTTTTGATGATGGTAGTTTAGACATTTTACATTGAAAAGTAAAGTTGTCATCTTTAGCGATCCATGTAAGGCCTAGTGCTTTGGTTGACTCTTGATGCTTGAAGTCGTATGTGTTTGGTGAACTTTGAGCCTTATGAACTCCTTCCAACAGTGACTCATCATTTGCTGAAAATTTACGAAGGTTAAATCCTCCCGCTTTAAGGAGATCTATGAGGTCCCTTTGTAATTGTTTGGTAGAATCCAGATCAAAATTTCCACAGATTGCGTCATCCATATAGAAATGCTGCTCCAGAACCTTTGCTGCTGTAGGGTATCGATGGCGCTCATCATTTGCTAGCTGTTTGAGAGTCATCATTGCTAAAAATGGTGCTGGTTTTGTACCATAGGTGACAGTGTCAAGTTGGTATGTTTGTAAAGATTGTCGTGAATTTTCCCGCCAAACAATACATTGGTAGTGTTGATCATCTGGATGTACAAGGATGTTCCTAAACATTTTTTCCAGGTCACCTGTAAAGGCGAAGGGATATTGTCTCCATTGTAATATTAAAACTAAAAGTTCTTGCTGTAGATTTGGACCTCTGTACAATACGTCATTCAGACTGACACCTGTCGACGTTTTCCCGGATGCATTGAATACGACTCTTAGAGCTGAAGTCGTTGAGTCGGCACGTATTACGGCATGATGAGGCAGATAATAAGTAAGATTCTGCTTGCTCGTTGTTGATAAATGCATGTGGCCCAAATCGATATATTCGTGTATGAAATCCTTATATTTACTTGCTAAATTTGGGTCTCTTTCAAATTTTCGCTCCATCTGATAAAATTGAGCGCAAGCTGTAGGTTTCGATGTGCCCAACTTCTCGTCGGCGTCCGGGTGAAGTGGAAGACGTACTACATATTTTCCATCCGAACGGCGAGTTGTTGTGGCTTTGTATTTCTCGACACATTGATAATCTTCCGATGTCATGTTTTCTTCGTTTTCGCTGATATCTTCGATTGACCAGAATTTTTGTATTGATTCCAAATCTATCTTGACTACGTTACAATAATATGACTTGACGTTTCCACACAAAATCCAGCCTAGGCGTGTCTGCTGTGCGATTGGTAATCCGTCATTCACTTTGATGATTCCACCCATGATGATTGAGGCGAAAACATCAGCGCCGAGGAGTAGATCTATTTCTCGGCTGGAGTAAAATTCAGGATCCGCTAACTGGATATTTTCGATAAAAGCCCAAGATGGTTTTCCGAATGATTTGTTCGGTAGGTTGTTTACTGCGTGGTTCATTATAAAAACGTCAAGATTAAGGCGATAGTCATTGTAACGCGATGATAACGTGATGTTCATAACACCCTTGCAGCTGTTTTCCTTCGCTCCTACCCCTACGATTATTCCTCTACATTGCTTACGAGGTAGGCCTAACCTCTGCGCCCCAGACTCTGTCAAAATCGACGTTTGGCTCCCCCCATCAATCAATGCCCTACAGGTGTGAAGAGTGCCGTCGATGCCTGTGACGTAGACCAATGCTGTCGCTAGGAGAACCTCTTGAGTGTCATCCAATGACACGTGCGAGTTTGACCTCGCGCCGTTCGATGCACTCGACGATGTTGCGACATTTGCTGATACAGCGAAGGAGTCGTGCAGTAGTGTGTGGTGATTCGAATTACATTTATGACATCGTTTTATAGAAAAACATTCATTACCGTTATGATTATAAAGACAATTTTGACAAAACGATAACTTGGTAATTGTTTGCCGCTTGACGTCAGGTTTATAGGATAGAAATGTTTCGCAAAATTGTATCGCGTGATCTTTATTACAGACGGGGCACTTTTGCCTCGGTGCATTTACGGACAATGACCTAGTTTTATTATTGAAATTATTAATATTAGATGATTGATTTTGATTATTTGAAAATGATTTAAAAGTGAATGATTTTTTGTAACTGGATGATTGAGATGGCTGCTGCTGGGGTTGATTTGATTTTTGGAAATCTGGCTTACGTTTCGACGATTCTAAAGCTGTGAACTTAGCTTCTAGGAACTGAAGAAACTCTTGCAATGAAGGCAGTTCCCGGGGTTGTTTAAGTGACTCTATGTAGTCATTGTGTGTGTCCACATCTAGTTTCTGAGATATGATGTAAACTATGATGGGGTCCCAGTTATCGATGTTGACACCAAGATTCTTCATAGCGTTTAGACACTCGTTGGTCGTGTCATGAATCTTCTTGATGGCTGCTGCTGACTGCTGTTGAATGGCAGACTGGTTGAGTAAGACGCCCATATGAGAGTTGAAAATGAGCTTCTTGTTCTCGTAGCGATGATTCAAGAGATCCCAACACGCTTGATAGTTATCTGAGCTGATGTGTAAATGAGTTACCAGTTTTTCGGCCTCTCCCTTCAACTTGCTTTTAAGAAATTGCATTTTCTGCGCATTAGGAAGAGATCGATTGCTGTGAATAATTTCTACGAACAAATCCTTGAACGACACCCACTGGCTGTAGCTGCCGCTGAAGGCTGGGATATCCATTTTTGGAGTAGTTTTCTCCCGATAGCACTCAGAATGCATTTTGCTGTTTATCAGTTCTTTGATGTCATTAAATTGACGCTCGTAGCTGCTGAATGTCTCGTCGTACTCCAGGTTATCTTCATATAGTTCGCTGTCTATTTCCCAGTGTAAAGTGTCAATGACAGTCCACCGGGCCTGTACTGATTTAAGGATGTCCTCGAACTTCCACTTTTCCGAAACGTTATCAAGATTTATGCTGCTGATAGTCCGTTGAAAAGCCTTAAAATTACTTTTCTGCTTTCTTAACATTTCCTCAAGTTTGCTACTAGTACCTTTTGTTCGGGGAATTTCCGCGTCAGAAGGAGATACGGGACGAGATATAGAAGTGCCAGACGGCTGATCATTAAAGCCTGACAAAGGGGTAGCTGGTTTGATAAAAGGTTTTAATGTAGATTCAGAAGGCAAATAACCTAACAATAAATTCCGCGTTTCGTTATAGAAATCGGAGGTTTTTTTAAAGTAATTGCCAATAAAATATTGATGAGATCGATCGTCGAACTCACAAATTTTAAGATGATTATTTTGGAATTCCTGCCAATAACTATCAAGAGTGCTAAGTCGTTTTTTAATATGAGCCGGTGTCCTGCGTTCGACACCGTCTTTCTTAAAATTGATTAAGAGCTGATCCATAGCTCCCATGATCTGGTTTTGGCTAGCTAGAAGGTCTTCCATTTTGCTGATTGATGTAAATATGCTGCTGCTGATAAATATATAGGAGAGTAATGGACTCACCAATGCTGCTGCTGGTTGACTTACGTGGCGGATCCAAGTATGCTCGTATTGAAAGTAGGTCAACACTCGCGAGTAGGTCCCGCTACGTTTAGCTCGAAGGACCAAAAAGATGTACGTTAACACCTGAGTAGCTGATGCTGATAGAGATAAATAATAGATGCTGCTGAGGTAAAAGCAAATGTATTCAAAAATACTTAGATGCTAGTGAGTACACGAACGCGATACGCGGCGATGATGTGCGAAGGTGAATCGTGAACTGATTGATGCTATTTACAAAATTATGCATTCGTGTAATAATGATGATCGGGCGATTTGATATGTGCGGTGAAACCGTACAAGTAGATATATAAAAACATTATTTATTTTATGTATTAGTCGTGTGCGTCTGCTTTAACCATGATTTGGGATACCGTCCCTCTATCGGAACGAACAGGCCCTCTGTCCAGTTTAATAAGATCTTAATGATAACTGTTTGTCTGTTTAAATCATATCTC
The DNA here is from genome assembly GCA_947363495.1 of Euzophera pinguis. Lineage (NCBI taxonomy): Eukaryota > Metazoa > Arthropoda > Insecta > Lepidoptera > Pyralidae > Euzophera > Euzophera pinguis. The sequence goes on from OX376155.1 coordinate 9,943,374, forward strand.
TCTCATTAAAGAGAGCTTTCATTACTGCCATCCTGTCCTGTCACTTGATGACATCCTACCCTTTTCGTCATTTCATATTTATTCCATGTAAGTAAACACCTTAATATATAATAGAAACTTAACATTAGGACATCTTGGTAGAAGGGTTCTGCTTATTTATTTTAGCAGACTCGCTATAGGAAGTATCAAACATTCTCTATCACTGTGCAAATAAATCAGTTACCTATAGAAAGCCAAAACCAGTCAATTATCTTATAAGTTGGTTGTGTATTCTCTACCGTCGGTTAATTGAAAACGCTATTTATATACCTATTGTGTTTTCAATTAAGGTCAACAGGAGCCGACGATTATAAATATACTTTATGTATGGCTGATATGGCTATTTTTTAAAATACAATTTAGTAGGCAAACAGGCACGCGGCCCATCTGATGGTAAGTGGTAGTCTATGGACGCCTTCAATACCAGAAGTATCACGGGCGCGTTGCCGACCCTGAAGTGATTTATTCAAACCCCTTTTGAAAGCCCTCATGTTGTAGTCACTGGGAAAAACCGAGGTAGGAAGTTCATTTCATAATCTGAGCGTACGCGGTAGAAAATTGGCTACGATAGGGTTCCTCATGCATTTAGCAAGCTGTTACGAGTGTTTTAATAGTCGGTGTGGTTGATGAAAGTAACGATGTTAATTTAGGTCGGTGCGTCATACACTGCCTCTTCATATCCCGACTCTTCACCGTCTGAAGAATTGGCGAAGGAAGTAGCGGCAGTGAAGATGCTGAGCAGCATCGAGAGCGCAGACGCCGGCAACTTACCGACGTCGGCCGCTCGCAACGCCGTGGCCGGGCTCGCCCAGCTCGTGGCCGAGCACGAGGCCGGGCTGTGGGCCAGCACCGTGCCTCATCTCTACAGGTGACCTACACTACTGCATGTGAGCAGCGCGGCGGCTGGCACGAGGCCGGGCTGTGGGCCAGCACCGTGCCTCATCTCTACAGGTGACCTACACTACTGCATGTGAGCAGCGCGGCGGCTGGCACGAGGCCGGGCTGTGGGCCAGCACCGTGCCTCATCTCTACAGGTGACCTACACTACTGCATGTGAGCAGCGCGGCGGCTGGCACGAGGCCGGGCTGTGGGCCAGCACCGTGCCGCATCTCTACAGGTGACCTATACTACTGCATGTGAGCAGCGCGGCGGCTGGCACGAGGCCGGGCTGTGGGCCAGCACCGTGCCGCATCTCTACAGGTGACCTATACTACTGCATGTGAGCAGCGCGGCGGCTGGCACGAGGCCGGGCTGTGGGCCAGCACCGTGCCTCATCTCTACAGGTGACCTACACTACTGCATGTGAGCAGCGCGGCGGCTGGCACGAGGCCGGGCTGTGGGCCAGCACCGTGCCGCATCTCTACAGGTGACCTACACTATTGCATGTGAGCAGCGCGGCGGCTGGCACGAGGCCGGCCTGTAGGCCAGCACCGTGCCGCATCTCTACAGGTGACCTACACTACTGCATGTGAGCAGCGCGGCGGCTGGCACGAGGCCGGGCTGTGGGCCAGCACCGTGCCGCATCTCTACAGGTGACCTACACTACTGCATGTGAGCAGCGCGGCGGCTGGCACGAGGCCGGGCTGTGGGCCAGCACCGTGCCGCATCTCTACAGGTGACCTACACTACTGCATGTGAGCAGCGCGGCGGCTGGCACGAGGCCGGGCTCGCGCAGTATAAATAAATAGAAGGAGAAATCAAAAAATTCCGTTGCTTACTGTTGCCACTTGTTGCTCAATATTTTGTGAGTATTACGTCACATGATAATGTTAGTAAGTTAATGAAAATTACGCTATTTGAGCGATTGTAATCGCACGTGTATGCGCTATTTTAAGGTCATTCTCGGGCTTTAGAGCCCGCGGTCAGATTTTCTACCGACCGGACTTCATCGACAATGTCAATTTGTTCAAGCAGGGTAATGTTTAGGGTGTAAATTTTTAGCTTTAAAATTGTTTTTATTTTCCTTTACAAAACTAAACCAAACGGTTTCACGGCAATATTTAATTTCAATTATTATTATTTTTATCAAAATGCAGTGTGTATGCTTCTAAATTGCTTATGCTAGTTACCTTTTTGTATAGATGTTACGGTAAGAGTGATTAATTGAAAATTATTAATAATTATCTATCATTATTAATAATTACCGAAAGTCGAGGTAAAAGTGATAAATTAATCACATTTGTCGGTGTTTATTAATAATATAACCTTAGTACCGATAAATGTAATAACCCTAACAATACCTATAATGCTACGTCTAACGTACTAATATAATGCTTTAAAGTTCCTATAATATAAAACTTGAACTCTGTATCAAATCGCAGAAGTTTGTTGAGCGAAATTTTCTCGCTCTACAAACACCTTAGAAAAAAAAACATTTTTTTTTTTTTTTACGGAGGGGAAATGCATTTACGCACTGAGTGTGGGACTCTCAGGCAGAGTGCCTGGACTACCCACTAAAACCCCTCCGGCGTTTCCGCACCGGCTGTTGAGGGAGCCATGGGGTCGCGTTAGCATTCTACCACGACGCCCTCCAGCCATGGCCTTTCGGCCCCGTCCATTGGCCTTTCGGCCACCCCCCCAAAATCGGACAGTGGCCCATAAATGGACCACGCCCGTCCCCCAGACCCACATCAATTCGCCGTCTCATCATAGACGGCAGTGGAGTGGGCTGTTGGCAGAAATTGGCCGACAGTCAACAAGACCCCGACTACCAGGGAGTTATGAACTGTCACCCAGGGTGCACCGTCCCGAATCCCTTGTCAGCCCGCCCTCTCACCAGATCCGTGGAATCAAATGAGAACGCAAAGCTTTTAAAGGACCGGGCACTCGAGGAGGTTCCCTGCCCTGCACCCCTAGAAAAAAAAAACCTAACCTAACCTAACCTTGCTCGTGTGATCTAAGACAAGTATAATTGTAAGACTGTGAGTAATATTATAAATAAATACCTGCTGGTCAAAAAACTTTGAGAGTTTTATTTTATAACTTTTACCAATGTGTGTAGTGAATTATTAATAATTACTACTAAAAGTAATTAATTTCGATTGTTTATTCACATTTACCAAAACACGAGGTTATTATTAATAATGTTGTAAAATTATTAATAATTTTCAATTAATCAGATTTACCGGAACATAGATATAAGCTGTTGGTCTTCCTTATAATAAATAAATAAATTTGATCATTTGTACGCATATCCTGCGCTGCGTCGTCCCTTTTGCCGCATCGTCAATAACCTCGCCGATAATACAGATTATTACAAAGTAATTAAATTATGGTTAATATGTATTTCTGTTTCATTTGTTTTAGGGAAAAGTTTGGAGAAAATTTGCCCGGAAATTGGCAGGAGCTAATTGAAAGTTGTCCGAAAATTATAAAAGATAGAGTTGTCAATGGACTTCTAGTACTGCTTCCTAATACGGAGGTGTGTATAAATATGATGCAAAATATTCTCTTTGCAAACTGTTTGATTTCTTATGTTTTTGCGATTGTAACAAATGACACTATTTCAATACGGGATTTATCACGTTTTTTCTTATTTATTTACACGTAACGTTTCAAACACTTTGCAGCGTTTATGGTCGTAGTTAGTCTTAGTTAACATTTGTCTGTGATGTCGCTTAAAAAAACCATTTATTTCAGGTAACAATTTGACCCACATTAAATTTAAATGTCAGTCACACGTAAGAAATACATATTTATAAAATCCAAATTAAAAAATCATAAACTATCAACTTATTCATTATTATTATACATTATTATTTTAATTCTTTTTTTCCCTAAAATCTCAGACAGACCAGACTTTCGCATTTATAATATTAGTATGAATATAGATATGCACTACAATTATCTTGACCATTAGCTGTACGGTCGGTATTATAATTTTATTGAAAATTAAAAGAGAAACTATATTCAAATAGTTAAATTTCATGTTTGATAACTACGATGTAACCCTTAGGTGTTATTTATATTTTTTTTGTTTATTTTTTTATATTTTTATTAGAACGCAACTTGAATAATTTATAAATTAATCATTACAGGAAGTATCTCTGCCATATGTAGAATCAATTATATTGGACGAAATCAGAGATAACGACTTGCCGCCACTTCAGTTCCCAGAAGACGATTTTTGGAATGTTTATATCACCGTGGCCAATTCGACATTAGAGATTTGGTTAAGAATTATTGGTCCAGAATACAGTGTAAGTGAATAAGTAAATATGAAATAGTAGCTTTTCTGTCATACTAAAGTATTAAAATGAGTGTTAAAATGATATAATAATTTAAAAATTATTATATCATTTTAACACGCTCATTTTATACAGTTTTCATAAATAAATACAAATACAAATATCTTTATCATAAAATCGAAAATATGTTGCAGGATGCTTTCGAATTGTTGTTAGCTGATATGGCAAATTTTTATGAACATTCCGGAACACTTGTGGATAAGTCAATGATTATCAAAAATGCATGGTAAGTTTTTAAGCCAAATCTGAATTTGCCATTTGAAAACTGGCAATGCTGATAGTTTCGCCTGTGCCCGCTGGATGTGAATATAGCATCTATACTTAATATCCATACTTCCATACTAATATTATAAATGCTAAAGTCTGTCTGTCTGTCTGTTAATCTTTCACAGCCAAACCGCTGAATGGATTTTAATGACATTTGGTATGAATATAGTTAAACACGCGGTGTCAAACATGGCTACTTTTTGACGCAGGCAGAGCGCTAGTAACAATATAAGTGCGAATGCGGCATTATGTTGACAAATTACTAAATGTAATGTTAGTTGCTATCGCTTGTGGAAACTTTTATAATATTTATTATTGAAATCAACAACAGCATATATTTATTAACTGGGTAATTAGTTTTAACACTTTAGAAGCCAATTATTACAAGTAGAATTGGAATAGTAACTTAAAGATTGAACATTGTTAACAAAACGTTTGATATTGCCTTTAACATACGATTATACATGAACCCTTCAAATGGGACCATTTATATGGGAAATGTCCAAACGTCTGTCTCGTTCTTTCATGTCAAATTATCGATAAGAAAGAAAGGGACTTAACAAATTTTAGTTAAATTAGCCTTAATGAACATTAGTTTTTTTTAATGAATTGTTATTCCAGGTGAGGTTGTAATAAATATAATGTTTTGAAACGTTTTTTTTTTATAAATGTTTTTAGTTTTTATAATATTTTAATTTACTTCCTGTTAATACGCAACGTGAAATTTGACTAGCAATTTAAGCAAAATATTTAGTAAAATAACTTAAAATGTTGTTCAAGGATCTCATGGAAACACATGAGAAAAGGTACATAATACAACGCACTTGAGGCACGCAATCTATCGAGCTCTTCAAGAAACACAACATTACAATAAATGATGAATGAGATCTTTTTTGCATTAATATAGGTATTCTTATGCAGAGAACCACACTTCATTTAAAAATATATTTGTGGGTAAATTTCGAGAAATTTTACAGGTATGCTGTGAACTTGGAAGACGGCGGATGGCAACGGGCTAAAATATTAGAAATAGAAGACGATAATGCAACTGTATTTCTGGGCGACCACGGTGATGACGATGTAGTTTATTTAAATAAGATTAAGATCTTGGAACCCCAATTCAGAACATTGCCCGCTCAGGTAAATCATTTCGCCATATTTTTTAATCCCGATTAAAAAAGAGGAATGCGTTAGGTTTAATGTAACTAGGTATGTGTGTGTGTATGTATGTCTGTCTGTGGTATCGCAGGCAGCATCTAAACGAATAGGTATGCTGATTTTGTTAATTTTTTGTTCGTTTTAGAGTTTGTCTTACCGACACGGTTCTAGGGCATAGTTTATGGAGATAATGGATGTTAAGCCACCATCCAGCTTCATTTCATAGTTATGAAATTGAATGAATTGAATGATGAAGTTATTTATGTAAGAAAGTCTAAAATGCAGTGTATTTTCAGACGTAGTTTGCGGCAAGTAGAAGTAGGTATATATAAAGCGTGAAGAAATAAACAAATTAAGAAATATACATGTATACGAGTTTAAGTTCGCTTTTGTAAATTATTTAGAATTAGCATATTACGTGAAGTCATATCTAATTATTGAAAATTTCCGCATCTGGCACAATTTTATCGGTCGTGTTAATTGTTAGGCCGGGTTTTCACCTGATAGAAAACTAGTGCAGTGTAACAAACGTCTGTCCGCCGGCAACTTCAAAATGTAAACGCCGTATCGAGTGCAGTCGGAAGCCGCAGACCGTGCAGTAACATACCGGTGTGACTTCAGGCGGTGCTGTGTCGGCTCGAGGGCGCGGAGGAGCTGTCGGCGAGCGAGGCGGGCGCGGCGTTAGTGCGGCGGCGACTGCCGGGAGAGGTGCTGGTGGCCGCGCCGGGTCCGCGGCACGACCCGCACGACCCCGCCGTCGCCGTCGTGCTCTTCGACACCTCCACGCAGCGCGACCTCAACCTCAACAAGGAGATCGTGCACGACTTCTGCATCGCCGGCGCGTTCACCGTCACGCAGGTACGTACTCGGAACGCGCGGCCCGGCTTTCACAGCTACGTGCTTACGTGCTGAATGTCGTCGTGTTGTTGCAGAAGCCGTGCGAGGTGGAAGTGGGGTGCGTGAGCGACGAAGGGCTCGTGTGGGTGTCGCGCGCGGGCGGCGAGGGCGTGGTGCGAGCGGCGCTGGCTCTACTGACGGCGGGTCCCTATCGCCGCCCGCTGCCCGCCGCACCCCCCGCACCGCCGCCCGCGCGCGCGCTCTACATCGTACGCACGCTCGCCGGGGACTGGTAAGCATATACAGAGCGTGCGTTATTGTGCTAAATCAATATTCTACTACAAAATGATCGCTAAACATTGTTATTGTACCTATTGCATAGGGTACGGTGTACGATAATCAGCGGACTCGACGGCGAAGGCACGGTGCGAACGCAACTCATCGACAGCGGGCTCATCCTGCGCGCGCCTCTCTCCTCGCTCGTGCCGCTGCAGACCTTCTCCCCGGCTCTCAACGCCTATCCGGCCCAGGTGTGTTCGTTTGAAACTAATATCGACATACCTTGTCACGCCTCGAAACTTTTCTCCAAAATAAACTGGCATTGTGGATCGATGATGTATGATAAGATTAAATGTGTATCACTAATGCTACTGCTTCACCTGCGTTAGCGTTAACGTTAACTTAATGCCAAATTGCGCGTCGCTTAATGCATTAAAAGTGCACGTTAGCTACATTTAAGCCTTAACGCCACAATAAGTTATTTCTCAGCTAGTTAACGCGCTATCTCACAAGTGGAGGTTGAAACTACACAATGGACATTGCAGGAGTGCTATTTTTAAAAGTGTGACTCACGCTTAATCGGCGAGTCGAATAATTTTTGTTCCGTATCGAATGATTTTCAGTCGTTAACAAAGGATTTTTGTTCGATATAGCTAGAGCAAAGCGTTTACTTTATGAACATTTACTCCAGTAGCATAGATTTTTTCTGTTGTGTTAGAGTTATACTTTCTTATTATTCTTTTTCTATTTTGACCATAGCAATGTTGCGACTAATGTTTTGTTAGATCTCATACTTGTTATGTAGTTTTCTCACAATTGTGTGTGATTATTATTCAACTTTTGTATGACGAACTAGCTGTTTCCCGCAGCTCCGCCTGCGTCAAAAAGTAGCCTGTTTGACCACGGGTCTTCAATAATATACATACCAAATTTCATCAAAATCCGTTCGGTGGTTTGGCCGTGAAAGCGTAACAGACAGATAGAAGGGCAGGCAGACAGACTTTCGCATTTATTCAATTCAAATTTATTTATTACATTTCTAAAATACAATACATATCTAACTATATCACTCTCACTCATTAAATTACGTTGTACAATATGAACACAGTCGGGTGTCGCAATTTGTATAAAGGTAGAACAGCAAACGGATATTTTTTGTTCGTAATCATCATGCAAATGTATATGTCGAAATGACGAAAAGGGTAGGCTGTCATCAAGTGACAGGGCAGGATGGCGGTAATGAAAGTTCCTTTTTAGTAATGAAAGAGATATGATAGGTTAACAATCAGTTATCATTAAGATCTTATTAAATTGGACAGAGGGCCTGTTCGTCCCGATAATAATAAATAATAAATAACTCTTTATTGCACCAAATTGTAGAAAGTACATGAATATTATTATTATCTATGGTACAAAGGCGGCCTTATCGCTAGAGCAATTTCTTCCAGGCAACCAACAGGTAGGACTTCATGATATGAAACAGGAAGGTAGGCGCAATTTAACAATTGGGAAAAAGTGAAACATAAAAGCATAACGTACCTATGCAGCACATACAAAAAAAATATACCTATGTAAATATATGTGGTGCACATATACGCATGCATTACACAATGTAAATAAATATACATACTTATTTTAAGCGTATCAATAAATGTTAAAATTACAACTATGGCGGGTTATATACGAACAGCAGACGAAAAGATTTTCTCGGGAAGAGGTTTAGGTGATAGAAAGATAATGGTCTTTCACTTGTGTCTTGAAGCTGGAGAGTGTTTGGGCATGTCTAATAGATACCGGCAAGGAGTTCCACAGACGTACAGCTTGGACAGTAAACGACTTGGTGTAAAATTCGGAAGAATGTACGGGTGTATCCAATCGGAGATTATGTGCACTGCGAAGTCGATCATGGTGTTGATTGTGAAACACAAACCGTTCTTTCAGATATTGTGGATAAGTGGGAATAAAAAGAATAGAATAAAGCATGGAAAGGATATGCCAATCACGGCGACGTCGGATTGGGAGCCACTTGAGTTGATTGCGAAATTCAGAGACATGATCATATTTACGAAGACCGTAAATAAATCTGATACAAAGGTTTTGGAGACGCTCAAGTTTGTTTAATTGCTCCTGAGTTAGGTCCAAATAACAGGTATCCGCGTAATCAAGAATGGGAAATAGTAGTGACTGTACAAGCGTAATTTTCGTTTGAAACGGCAAAAAATTTTTTAGTCGTTTTAGTGATCCTACAGCTGCAAACATTTTTCTACTGACTTCGGCAACTTGCGGAGTCCAAGTAAGGGAGTTGTCCATTAGGACACCAAGATTTTTCACGCAAGCACTAAAAGGGATCACCGTACCATCGAACGAGACTTTCGGGAGGTCTGTTACATTAATTTTGCAGATTAGTCTAGAGCTACCGATAATGCAAACTTGTGTTTTAAGGGGATTTATGATAAGGCCGTACGATCTGCTCCAAACCGATATTGCACTTAGATCATCATTAGTAGTGTGAACGGCTGTTGCAAAGTTTTCTGCATCAGCTTGCGTGTATATTTGTAAATCGTCCGCGTAAAGGTGGTAGGAACATTGAAGATTAAGGGTGATGGAATTGATGAAAAGAGCAAACAGCAATGGAGATAAGACGCCACCTTGCGGAACGCCAGCAGCGATATCACACCAGGAAGAGAATGAATCCTCAATATGTACCCGCTGCTGTCGTCCATACAGGTAAGAATGAAACCAGTCGATTGCCGTCGGAGATATGTTGAGAGAACGCATCACAGCCAGAAGTATATCGTAATCAACAGTGTTGAACGCGTTGCTAAAATCTAAAAGTGAAATAAGAGTGATCAACTGTTTGTCCATGCCGGAGCGAATATCATCAGTGACCTTAATGAGAGCCGTAGTCGTGCCATGGCCCTGTCGAAATCCAGATTGTAATGGGTTAAGTAGGTTGTTCGAGGAAAGAAAGTTTTGAAGTTGCTGCTGAACAACACGTTCAAGGATTTTCGAGAGGAAAGGGAGAATAGAAATAGGACGGAAATCAGTAATTAATGTTGGGTTCGATTTTTTGGGAAGTGGTGTAATATTTGCATTCTTCCAAGCTGTGGGAAATGTGCCAGAAGTTAGGGAGTTATTAATTATAGCAGTGATGGCAGGAAGAATAATATCTAGGATTAATAATAGGAATAATAGCACGACTAATGCCGTCACTACCAATTGCGTTTGACGATATAGACAAAATTATCTTCTCAACATCACGATCAGCAATCTGACTCAAAGCAAAAGGACAAATATTTGGGGTTGGAATTCCGGAAAGAGAATTTAGGGTGTTATTTTTAATGTTGGTATCAACACAGACAGAAGAGGACAAAGACCTGTTAAGGTTATTAATATCGATGTTATTTGGACATTTGTTCTTATTTTTACCAACTCCCAAACTTCGTAGAAATTTCCAGACTTTAGCTGGGTCACTGTTCTGTACTGAGTTATGAATATGGCGTCGTTGAGCGTCCCTACACGCCCTGTTACACGCATTACGAGCATGTACAAACAAATCACGATATCGGTCCGGATCACTCCTATACTTCAACTTAGCTTTGTTTTTCTTAGCTTGAAGTGCTTTAATGTCATCGGTTAACCATGGGGCAGGGAAATATTTTAGCTTAACTGGTCTGAGAGGTGCGTGAGTATCGTAGAGTTGGAGTATCCAGGAGTTTAAGAGATCGACCTGCTCATCCACTGACTCCTTCCGAAGAAGTGTAGGCCAATCATAACTCCCAGCATCCCTTCGTAAACTATCTGTATTAATTGAACGAAAGTTACGCTGCATTACTACTTTGGGTTTGGGTTTTGGAGGACGAATTTTATAAGAAAGATAAATGAGATCATGATGAGAGAAAGCCTCCGCAGTACACTGTCCAAACTTTGTTGCCAGATTTGAGGAAGAAACTACAATAAGGTCGAGTAATGAAGGAACCCGGTTAGGAACGAAGTGAGTCGCTTGAAGAGGAAGAATGTCTAAGTTGTAACTCTTTGTCAGATTCTTCAGAAGATGTGTTCGGGAGTCGTTTTTTATAAGACATGTGTTGAAATCGCCAAGTAATATGGTCTGATCATATGACGGTGTTAAAGTTTCAAGAATGTGATCTAAAGTAGGGAAATAGTTAATTTTGCTTGAGGGACAGTAGAATACACCAAGTAAAGTCCTCGTATGAGACAACATGAGTTCGAGAAAAAGATATTCTGGTTCGTTAGTAGGATTGGAAGACTTTGATTGAGAAACAATAGTGTACGAAATATGGGAACGGAGATAGATGGACACTCCGCCACCCACTGTACCAATACGATCATTACGTATTAATTGGAAACCCGGCAAAGCGTAGGAGGTAGAAGAAAGACACGGATTAAGCCAAGTTTCCGAAACAAGAATGGCGTGAATATTTTTTACATTAAACGATGATAACATGTCAGGGTAATGTGCTGGAATGCTTTGTGCATTTATGTGTATTACATTAAAATTTTTGGAGCAGTCATAGAAATACGACTGTAGAACTTCGTCAAGTGGAATCGGTAAACTTTGGTAATCAGAACTGTTTGATAAAGAGTGAAATACATCGTCTTGTCCATCATCATTCGAATCACCCATGTGTAAAAATGATGTCTAAATATGTATATTTATAAACAAAAATAAACAAAACCTATATTTATCCTATAACTATCAAACCAGTATAAAATAAGGCAGTCTACCTGCTAGTAATTATTCCAGGAATGATTTGTTAAATCTAATCTAGTTACACTTACTAAACTGCGGATGCAACTTAAATATACAATATAATTTAGAAAAATAATAAGTACCAATGAGCAGCGAGGCCCCCATAATCTCTCAGTTCCACCACTCGAATGCAACTATGGATACGGAATTTATGGCGATAACTCGAATATCCACCCGCTCAGATGGAATTAAGAGACCATGGCAACCCAACGAATTACTCTTGCATCATTCATTGCATGAAGAAAATAAAAAAAAAAAAAAAAACATATCACTTTGTAAACGTCAACGTCAGTGTCATGGCGTTGCAACTGTCAAAGCAAGCTTTGTTTACATTTTGTAAATGAAATTATGAGCAAAAGGGTATCATTAATATTTTAGAAAAGTTATTAGTGGGTAATTAAAAATCAAAAAAATAAAATACAAATCTACCTAATGCTGAAGGAATTGGCTAAATGCTAAACACTGACTCAAAGGACAATTGCACATACAGGCTGTTGTTCACTTCTTACGTCTCGAACGGCCAACAGCAGACTGCGAACCTTCACCAACTTCCACACCCGTTGGCTTTCCAGTAACGGCGACATCCGACATCTGGCCGATAAGATGGTTAAGTTCAGAGATACTGCATACTTGGCTCTTGGACTCATCTGGTGTAATAATGTAAATGGGTCAATCAACTTTTCTTTGCCAGAACGTGTCCTTTACAATCAACATGAAATTGCGATTAAACTATTAGGATAACACTATGTTTGTAAGTTTATTTTAATTATCAGAATTATCTCCAAAATATCTAAGTATAAATCTATAAAAACTTACTTCTAATATTTTGAAAAAAATAGTGTGACCCAGTAGAAGAAATTGTACTCCCATACAAATTTACGTTGTCCCTTGTACGTACTAGTCAACAAAATTACAATTTTATGCCTAAATATTCGTAGGCGAGCAAAAATTTAAAATAATAATCACATACTAGGATACATTACCCTTCCTAAATCTCTATTTACAGATAAATAGAATTCATTTTAGTATATTCACGTGACTTTAATAACTTTGTCCCTGACGATACAATGAAACTGTTGTCTGCTTACTCACGCCATATAAAGTACTAGCTAAAACGACAGAGATAGCCTATAAATGGTGTGACCAATGAGGTCTGTTCTACGAGTCATCTGATCGTCGGGATGCCGCTGAGAAATGTCCGCTTGCTCGGCCATTTCGTCCGTGACCCTGAGTGAGGCAGCGTGTTTTTACTGAGGCTCTGCTGGGTGACATCGAATTTCGGTAAATATTTGATCTATTTACGGGAATTGTGTTGTATTTATTTAACAATTAAGTCTGAAATGCTTTGGGTGCAGTCGCATATACACATTTTTATTTATTTCTAACAAAAAATCGTATTTAATCGTTAAATTTCTCTTGGGTCACAGTTCCACTGAGTCATATTGTAACGTGACCCAAGAGACAATTTTCGTTAGTTAGGAGACTTTTTGTGTTTATTATCAAATTTAAAGAATAGTCACGCTTCAAATTCAAATACTAACTGGGATGAAGAAAATTAACAACCAGGCATATTAGTATCTAAAAACAATTGCTACAAGCGAATGTTTTTTTAACTAAGAAAGCTGAATGCGCGTTTTTCTTTCATCTGTTATGCTCGATTGCCACGTTTTTTTACTAATTACCCTCCGCTTTGGTGACGCTATTTATGTGCTCTTTCAGCTACCATGCCGTTTACTGCTGCAGAAAGGCAGAAGCGATATAAAGAAAAACTAAAACTTAATTCTGAGAAGTATGAAGAGTATAAAAAGAAGAAACGAGAGAACTACCATAAAAAGAAAATACTTGTTAAGGATCTGTCAGCAAAAGAACAATATAATGCTAGAGTTATTTGGAGGTTGAGAAAGAAACAATTAAGACAGCGAAAGGAAAACTTAAACCGTGTCCTTGATATAACACCACCTAGCTCTCCTTTAATAGCGCCTCTAAATGAAAGCGATAATGAAGACGTAAACTTTGCTAGAGAAAAACCTTCTAAAAACGAATCTAATAAAACATCACAGGGTAAAAAGAAAATAAGAAGAGACCGTTCAAAATTATATAGAGAGAATTTAAGACTACAAGAAGAAAATGAAAAATTGAAAAAGCAGTGTGAAAGGTTTAAAAAGCGTTGCCAGAGAATAGAGTTGAAAAAAAATAAGCCTGAGATAGATGAAAAAACTAAATATCAAAAGCTGTCCACAACTATGAAAGCTAATTACCAAAGATTAAAAACATTAAAAGAAAAAAGAATTTTGAAAAATATTATAACACAAGTGCAGGGACCAGAAAAGGAAGAAATTATAAGAGAATCTTTAGGAATTACAAGTAAACCGAGGACATCGATGAAAGTTAACACCTCTTCAACAAAACTAAAAAAATCAATAGTAACTTTTTTTATAAGGGACGATATATCAAGGGCTACCGCTGGCAAAAAAGAAACTTGTACAAAAAATGGTCAGAAAATGCAAAAAAGGTTCATGTTGGATAGTATGAAAAAATTGTTCAAGACCTTTAAAGAAGAAAATTCTGGATTTAAGTGTTCGTACTTTTACTTTACAAAAAATAAACCATTCTATGTTTTAAAGCCAACCGTGAGTGGACGTGAAATGTGCTTGTGTAAAACGCACACAAATACAACATACAAGGCGTATGCACTTAAAAACAAAGATGTCATCAGTACTAGTGATCTTAATGCTTTGATTATTTCAACAGTCTGCAATTCTAAAAATCAACCATTTATGTACGGAACTTGCAATCAATGCAAAGACATGACAATTAAACCTAATGCTGGCAAATGCACGGACAAAATACGCTGGAAAGAATGGGAAAGAATAATAGAATTATATGACAAAGACGAAAAACAAAGAAAAGCCTTCAAGAACGTGAAAAGTGAGAAAGAAGGGACAGTCGAACAGTTAATGCAAATATTTAATGAAGAAATAAAGATATTAAAGAAACATACATATAATATGAAGGTCCAATTTCATAATTTTAGACAGGCTGTTGATAATGTACAAGAAACAGAAGCAGTCATAGTTGTAGACTTCAGCGAAAATTATACGTGCAAGCTCCACGAAGAAATTCAGGCACACCAATTTGGCGGTTCAAAGCAGCAAGTCTCTCTGCATACGGTGGTGGTATATCTCAACGTTGGTGACAATAACAAGAAAGTTGAATCCTACTGCACAGTTTCATCAAACACCAATCATCAACCTGCAGCTATATGGGCCCACTTGGACCCAATATTGAAAGACATAAGAAACAGTCACCCCAGCGTCACAACTGCTCATTTTTTCTCCGATGGTCCGTTTAGCCAATACCGCCAAAAACAAAACTTTTATCTGGGTTCAACCACTCTGTTCAACTATGGATTCACAGGAATGACATGGTCTTTTTTTGAAGCAGGTCATGGAAAGGGACCTGCTGATGGCATAGGTGGCTATCTAAAAAGGTCGGCAGATGATTTAGTAGCACGTGGTGATGATATTTCTAATGCCAATGATTTTTATGAAGCACTGAAAGACGTTAACAAGACCCGACTTTATCTCATATCTTCGGATGATATATCAAATGTGGCCAAAACTTTACCAAAGAAAATTTCAACTCTTGTAGGCACAAAAAATGTACACCAAATATTTACGACAGTTCGAGGAGAAATAAAATACAGAAATTTAAGTTGTTTTTGTAAGAGAGGAACCTGTGACTGTCTATCTCCAAAAGTATATCGTCCAGTTGATAATATTGCTAATCCTGTTGATATAGTCGCTGCTGTTTGTGAAGAAGGAGGTAAGACTTCCATAAACAGAAGTATCAATAAGGATAATGCTGGAGCTAAATCTACTTACGAAATCAGCAGCGTGTCCCAAATTCAGGCAGATGTAGAATCTGTGCTGGCTCTTTCAGACTCTGATGAGGATCTACCACTTAGTTCTTTTAAAACATCTCAGAAGTCACCTTTGAAAGAAATTGAAATGTCTGACTTATGCCAGCCTCGTCAGAAGAACTGGTATAGTATTGTTTATACGCCGGAAGGTTCAGATGACGAATACGACAAGGAAGCCCCAAATCCTTATGATTTAGCTCATAGCTCATGTGACAAAGAAAATAGGGCAGTTCAGCGTGGAGATTATTTACTTATAAATGTGCCTGCTACGAAAGGGAAGGTTTTTAAATATGTTTGTGTGGTCAATGATTTACATGACGATGGAGAACTAAGAGTAACATTTTTACGTTGTGTTAAAGGTAAAAGAGTATTTCGCCTTGATAAAAATGACATATCTGATATTGACTATACAGACATTATTAAAACTCTTCCTGAACCTAAAATTAACATGAAGCGGGGACAACAGTACTTCGAATTTCTTGCAGACGTTAATGTTTCAGAAATGTAATTTTTGATGTGGGACTATAATCCAATATCAAAAGTTACTTTCTGATAACTAATAAGCTTTCTTTTACGAATTTCCCTTTTACCTATATTTTATAATTATTTTGGTGAGTTTTTTACTTTAAGATCTAAAATATGATCTCGAATTAAGACTGATTACAGTGAAGATTTGATTATAAGTGATGAAAAAGTTTGATTATGTCTCTTGAGTCACTAAAATTGTCTCTGGGCTAACGGTTGTGTCCCTCACATCCTCTTAGAATTTTCATTTTTTTATGATTAACCTTCTTTACATAAATAAACCTTTGTATACAAATATATTATTCACTTAGAACCAGTTAGCGCAGAGATGGTATTTTTAATTTTAATTTACCTAGATCAGAAATTTTGAGAAATATCAGTTTCTTTTTTAATTAAAGTGACCCAAGAGACACAATAGCATTAAGAAAATAATTATTGTTACTCTTTATACCTTCTTGTCAAAGCATTTATAGTTTATTAACGTTTGTTCCTTTAATATAAATATTGATTTTCCTATTCTGTGTAATTTTATTTGCTTAAAAAGCACATAAGAAAACGTTACCCAGGGGAATCTTATTAAGCTCCGTTTCATTCTTTATGTGTAAAAAGTATTGAAATATAGTAAATATTTCGGTGCTGAACCTGCTATAACAAAATTTAATAGTTGCTGTATTAGAATCATGAAGTAATTTTATAAAAACATTAGTTTTATTTTTTGAAAAAAAAATTGATCCAGTGCAAGGAATAGTTGATTCACCCAAATAAGACCATTCCTTGTCCAGCACTTAGTAATGCCAAAATGTTGTCGCGCCGAAACGAAGACTTCGTGTCGCGGTTTCGTCAAGAACTCCGAAATCGTAATGCCACTACCCTTGAGCGCGCATTTCGCAAACCATACTTTATCACGCAGCGAGTGGTTACGTAACTTGACAAGAATTGGCCTGGGCTTTACTCTGGATGTTTGCCCCAAGCGATGACTGCGGCTCACATCATCAGCAGTGATGTCCGAGATCTGCAGCCTGTCCGAAAATATCTTGACCACCGCATCAGATGTGTCCTCATTCCTACTTTCAGGGACTCCATGAATAAGTAGCATCTTTCGCCTTGATCGCATTTCAAGTCCGTCCAACTGCTGTGCTAGCATTCCCACTTGACTTTGCAGGTCATTGAGTCCGGACAGTGTGAACTTTTTAAAGGTGTTGAACTCGGCAGCAAGAGCACTGATGGTGGTTGGATTGGTGTTGGCTTTCTGAAGATTCTGCTGGAACTCTGCCATTCTAGTATTGAAGTTTTCTTGCATATCACATATAGATTTTTGTAATGAATCCATTGTTACTTAAGTGTAGTGAAAGGCGAAAGGCGATAGTGGTACGGTATCCCAAATCATGGTTAAAGTAGACGCACACGACTCCCCGCGTCATACGATGATCCACAAATAATAGTCTACCTGGATCTCTCCCATGCTAACATTTAGAAGACAACTTATCACGAGTCAAGAGTCAGAGTTAAACAAGGATAGTGCATTGAAGTGCACCTTACCGTATCAGAGCCATGATTGGCTAAGACTCACCCCCGTATTCTTAAACATAACCTTATGAACGTCCTTCGCTCAAACTCATTCGAGGGCGCCTTAAGGAAGTCCTCGAACTTCCCTTGAAAACGACATTCTTAGTTGGTTGCTTGAGCAAACCCCAATGGGGTTATAATAACAATTTTAAACACAAAAATTGAAAATTACAAAAGAATAGAGTGGAAAATAAAATGAAGTAAGTAAATACCTAGGCCAAAAGTGGCAAAAACCAGTTTTTTATCTACTTTATTTCATTTCAAGGACGCCTCAAGGTACCTCTCTACCGACCTTATAATTTACTCACCTCCAATGAGAAATCATCTCAAGTCAAGGAAGCTTGTAACAACTAATCATACCAATGAGGTGGAGTAAGGTTGAGTCGAGTTATATACCATACCATGCCATACCCCTCTCATTTTACTTTATATATTAAATTATTGATAGTTAGGTTAGTCATATGCCGACATATACCTAACCATTCAAATAAATAAAGTTACATTTTATTAAAAATTAGCTGTTTCCCGCAGCTCCGCCTGCGCTATATAGCCTATGTTACTCAGGGTGAATGTAGCTTTCCAATGGTGAAAAAAATTTTGAAATCGGCACTGTAGTTTTTGAGTTTATTCATTACAAACATACACACAAAAATACAAATCTTTCCTCTTTATAATATTAGTGTAGATTTCTTGATCGATTTATTTATTAGTCCTTTTAGATTAGTAATAATAATATAATTTGAACTTGGCAGGTTTTCGTGCTGTACGTAAACACTTGATTAATTGTATATTTAAATTTATTATTTATATAATTAAATTAACCTGCAAAGTTCAAATTTAGTAGTATTATAATTTTAGATATTTTTAACCAAGTACCTACGTATTTTCACAACTATACCATATTTGAAGTTGGGTGTATGGTAAAGTGAATTTCGGCCAGATGGACCGTTGATGTGAATAAGGTAGCGGGTAGTGGCTGGATGCGGAAGGCGGAGGACTGGTTGTGGTGGCGAGTCTTGGGTATGGCAAATGTTTACCAGTGGATCAGGCTGTTGATGAAGATGATTATGATCGATTTTAAAGTGCATCAAAACTTGCCATTGCATTGGATTTCAACCCTTTTTTAGGCGAACAATTAGCCGATAGGAATTTGGCCCAGGTACCAGGTATGTTTTTGGTGGGGATATTTATATACCGCGAGAATAGTAGTAGATCGATTTTTACAATAGCTATTTTGGCAGTCGTTAAAAAAGGTTATATTTTTCGCAAAAGGTATATGTTTCAATGCATATTGCTTTCTCGAAAGTGTTTGATGCTGTAATGTTAATGTATTTATGTTATTAGTATGGATATGGATAGTATGGAAGTATGAATGGATATGGATGATAAAAAGATAATCGTTCGATAACAAAAATGATTCGATCCGCAGATTTAGCGTGAGTCTCGCTTTTAAAAATAGCACGCGTGCAACGTCCATTTTGTAGTTTTAACCTCCACGTGGTAGATAACACGTTAACTAGTTTAGAAATAACTTGTGCGGCGTTAATGCCTAAAGGTAGCCAACGGGCACTTTTAATGCAATAAGCGACGTGCAGTTTGGCATTAAGTCAACGTTAACGCTAACGCTGGTGAAGCAGTAGCATAAGAGAAAACGTTTCAAAATGCTTATTTTTTCTTTACCAATTTTTTACATCGAGTCACATCATACAGAATTACTTATCCCTCTTTGTCCTTTGTCATCGGATTATATAAAATGTTCGTCAGGCGATCCAAGTGCGGCTGGGGTCGGCGGAGCGCGCGGCGGCGGCGATGGCGGGCCGTCTGCGCGAGATGTTGCTGGACGCGGTGGTGGTGTGCCGCGCGCTGCCGAGCGCCGGCGCCGTCTCGCCGCCGCCGCACGTCGAGCTGTTCGTCAGGCTCGGCCCGCAGAGCATCCTCGCCTCCGTCAACAACGCCATCCTCGTGGAGTACGAGTGCCTGCAACACTCCGACGACCGATTGCGGTAACGTTTTTCGTTTCGGTTTCCGTGTCTAGGAATTAAATTTCTTTTGTGCTTTTCGAGCTTCGACCGAAATCCGCCGTATTTTATAATCACGGCCTCGGTTGCGCTCACTCGTTCATTCGTTACCTCATTTCTGCCCTCGACTTCTTATTTTCATCTTAAAAACTTAACATCGCACAGTGGCAAGGAGAAGGAGGAAGACAAGGACGCTCCGAACCCAGTAGAGGCTTTACACAAGAAAAAGGAGCGCATCTACGGGTCGGTGTCTGCGAGCGAGCGAGCGAGCGCCGGCGCCGCGCTGCCGCCGCCCGCGCTGCCCGCGCCCGGGCAGTGCTTCGACGTGTACATCGCCATGGCCGCCAACCCCTGGAACTTTGTGGTAGGTCGCCTTCCTAGCCCCCTCTCTCTCTCTCTCATCTACTGGCGCTGCCCGCGCCCGGACAGTGCTTCGACGTGTACATCGCCATGGCCGCCAACCCCTGGAACTTTGTGGTAGGTCGCCTTCCTAGCCCCCTCTCTCTCTCTCTCATCTACTGGCGCTGCCCGCGCCCGGGCAGTGCTTCGACGTGTACATCGCCATGGCCGCCAACCCCTGGAACTTTGTGGTAGGTCGCCTTCCTAGCCCCCTCTCTCTCTCTCTCATCTACTGGCGCTGCCCGCGCCCGGGCAGTGCTTCGACGTGTACATCGCCATGGCCGCCAACCCCTGGAACTTTGTGGTAGGTCGCCTTCCTAGCCCCCTCTCTCTCTCTCTCATCTACTGGCGCTGCCCGCGCCCGGGCAGTGCTTCGACGTGTACATCGCCATGGCCGCCAACCCCTGGAACTTTGTGGTAGGTCGCCTTCCTAGCCCCCTCTCTCTCTCTCTCATCTACTGGCGCTGCCCGCGCCCGGGCAGTGCTTCGACGTGTACATCGCCATGGCCGCCAACCCCTGGAACTTTGTGGTAGGTCGCCTTCCTAGCCCCCTCTCTCTCTCTCTCATCTACTGGCGCTGCCCGCGCCCGGGCAGTGCTTCGACGTGTACATCGCCATGGCCGCCAACCCCTGGAACTTTGTGGTAGGTCGCCTTCCTAGCCCCCTCTCTCTCTCTCTCATCTACTGGCGCTGCCCGCGCCCGGGCAGTGCTTCGACGTGTACATCGCCATGGCCGCCAACCCCTGGAACTTTGTGGTAGGTCGCCTTCCTAGCCCCCTCTCTCTCTCTCTCATCTACTGGCGCTGCCCGCGCCCGGGCAGTGCTTCGACGTGTACATCGCCATGGCCGCCAACCCCTGGAACTTTGTGGTAGGTCGCCTTCCTAGCCCCCTCTCTCTCTCATCTACTGGCGCTGCCCGCGCCCGGGCAGTGCTTCGACGTGTACATCGCCATGGCCGCCAACCCCTGGAACTTTGTGGTAGGTCGCCTTCCTAGCCCCCTCTCTCTCTCTCTCATCTACTGGCGCTGCCCGCGCCCGGGCAGTGCTTCGACGTGTACATCGCCATGGCCGCCAACCCCTGGAACTTTGTGGTAGGTCGCCTTCCTAGCCCCCTCTCTCTCTCTCTCATCTACTGGCGCTGCCCGCGCCCGGGCAGTGCTTCGACGTGTACATCGCCATGGCCGCCAACCCCTGGAACTTTGTGGTAGGTCGCCTTCCTAGCCCCCTCTCTCTCTCATCTACTGGCGCTGCCCGCGCCCGGGCAGTGCTTCGACGTGTACATCGCCATGGCCGCCAACCCCTGGAACTTTGTGGTAGGTCGCCTTCCTAGCCCCCTCTCTCTCTCTCTCATCTACTGGCGCTGCCCGCGCCCGGGCAGTGCTTCGACGTGTACATCGCCATGGCCGCCAACCCCTGGAACTTTGTGGTAGGTCGCCTTCCTAGCCCCCTCTCTCTCTCCTATCTACTGGCGCTGCCCGCGCCCGGGCAGTGCTTCGACGTGTACATCGCCATGGCCGCCAACCCCTGGAACTTTGTGGTAGGTCGCCTTCCTAGCTCTCTCTCTCTCTCTCATCTACTGGCGCTGCCCGCGCCCGGGCAGTGCTTCGACGTGTACATCGCCATGGCCGCCAACACCTGGAACTTTGTGGTAGGTCGCCTTCCTAGCTCTCTCTCTCTCTCTCTCATCTACTGGCGCTGCCCGCGCCCGGGCAGTGCTTCGACGTGTACATCGCCATGGCCGCCAACCCCTGGAACTTTGTGGTAGGTCGCCTTCCTAGCTCTCTCTCTCTCTCATCTACTGGCGCTGCCCGCGCCCGGGCAGTGCTTCGACGTGTACATCGCCATGGCCGCCAACCCCTGGAACTTTGTGGTAGGTCGCCTTCCTAGCTCTCTCTCTCTCTCTCATCTACTGGCGCTGCCCGCGCCCGGGCAGTGCTTCGAAGTGTACATCGCCATGGCCGCCAACCCCTGGAACTTTGTGGTAGGTCGCCTTCCTAGCCCCCTCTCTCTCTCATCTACTGGCGCTGCCCGCGCCCGGGCAGTGCTTCGACGTGTACATCGCCATGGCCGCCAACCCCTGGAACTTTGTGGTAGGTCGCCTTCCTAGCCCCCTCTCTCTCTCTCTCATCTACTGGCGCTGCCCGCGCCCGGGCAGTGCTTCGACGTGTACATCGCCATGGCCGCCAACCCCTGGAACTTTGTGGTAGGTCGCCTTCCTAGCCCCCTCTCTCTCTCTCTCATCTACTGGCGCTGCCCGCGCCCGGGCAGTGCTTCGACGTGTACATCGCCATGGCCGCCAACCCCTGGAACTTTGTGGTAGGTCGCCTTCCTAGCCCCCTCTCTCTCTCTCTCATCTACTGGCGCTGCCCGCGCCCGGGCAGTGCTTCGACGTGTACATCGCCATGGCCGCCAACCCCTGGAACTTTGTGGTAGGTCGCCTTCCTAGCTCTCTCTCTCTCTCTCATCTACTGGCGCTGCTCGCGCCCGGGCAGTGCTTCGACGTGTACATCGCCATGGCCGCCAACCCCTGGAACTTTGTGGTAGGTCGCCTTCCTAGCTCTCTCTCTCTGTCATCTACTGGCGCTGCTCGCGCCCGGGCAGTGCTTCGACGTGTACATCGCCATGGCCGCCAACCCCTGGAACTTTGTGGTAGGTCGCCTTCCTAGCTCTCTCTCTCTCTCATCTACTGGCGCTGCCCGCGCCCGGGCAGTGCTTCGACGTGTACATCGCCATGGCCGCCAACCCCTGGAACTTTGTGGTAGGTCGCCTTCCTAGCTCTCTCTCTCTCTCATCTACTGGCGCTGCTCGCGCCCGGGCAGTGCTTCGACGTGTACATCGCCATGGCCGCCAACCCCTGGAACTTTGTGGTAGGTCGCCTTCCTAGCTCTCTCTCTCTCTCATCTACTGGCGCTGCCCGCGCCCGGGCAGTGCTTCGACGTGTACATCGCCATGGCCGCCAACCCCTGGAACTTTGTGGTAGGTCTCCTTCCTAGCTCTCTCTCTCTCTCATCTCTCTCTCTCATCTCTCTCTCTCATGTACTGGCGCTGCCCGCGCCCGGGCAGTGCTTCGACGTGTACATCGCCATGGCCGCCAACCCCTGGAACTTTGTGGTAGGTCGCCTTCCTAGCTCTCTCTCTCTCTCATCTCTCTCTCTCATCTACTGGCGCTGCCCGCGCCCGGGCAGTGCTTCGACGTGTACATCGCCATGGCCGCCAACCCCTGGAACTTTGTGGTAGGTCGCCTTCCTAGCTCTCTCTCTCTCTCATCTACTGGCGCTGCCCGCGCCCGGACAGTGCTTCGACGTGTACATCGCCATGGCCGCCAACCCCTGGAACTTTGTGGTAGGTCGCCTTCCTAGCTCTCTCTCTCTCTCATCTACTGGCGCTGCTCGCGCCCGGGCAGTGCTTCGACGTGTACATCGCCATGGCCGCCAACCCCTGGAACTTTGTGGTAGGTCGCCTTCCTAGCTCTCTCTCTCTCTCTCATCTACTGGCGCTGCCCGCGCCCGGGCAGTGCTTCGACGTGTACATCGCCATGGCCGCCAACCCCTGGAACTTTGTGGTAGGTCGCCTTCCTAGCTCTCTCTCTCTCTCACTCTCATCTACTGGCGCTGCCCGCGCCCGGGCAGTGCTTCGACGTGTACATCGCCATGGCCGCCAACCCCTGGAACTTTGTGGTAGGTCGCCTTCCTAGCTCTCTCTCTCTCTCTCATCTCTCTCTCTCATCTACTGGCGCTGCCCGCGCCCGGGCAGTGCTTCGACGTGTACATCGCCATGGCCGCCAACCCCTGGAACTTTGTGGTAGGTCGCCTTCCTAGCTCTCTCTCTCTCTCATCTCTCTCTCTCATCTACTGGCGCTGCCCGCGCCCGGACAGTGCTTTGACGTGTACATTACTATCAACCTACTTAGTAAGTTACTCGCCTGTTACAAGCGCAGAACTCTTTACATTTTAATCGCGATTGAATAATTAACCGATATACATCCTGGTGTTAGTAGTTCGGATGGCAGCTAACGGCTTAAGGTGCCTGCCGATGCTCGGAATCATCTTTATATCAGACAATCCGGTGATTCATACCTGCAATGTCCTAACTAAACGGGAAACAAATAAACAAAGTATGCTTCCTGTGAAAATCGAACCCACGACGTCTGGGTCTACGTCTATTAGGCAAACGCCTGAACCACTGAGGAGATAAGTTTAAGTAGGAAGTTAAAGGATATCACATCAGAAGGTCATTTTAGGCATCGTCCAATAAACATGTGAAAATGACATAATACGTCGCCGAGCCCCGCTTAGTGCGGCGGCATATTCACATTGCTCATAATATTTTTCACCTTTTAAGGTTCAGCCCAACAGTACCAGACACACACTCCAAAGCATGATGGCAACTTTACAATCTGAATGTCCTAAACTGCCGGAATCGGAAGCTCCTTTAAATCCAGCTAGTGGAGAATTATACACTGTTTACTATGAAAAAGACTCGTCGTGGTACAGGTAATTAATAGCCATAATTTTTTTACTAAATTTCTATTAAAACAAATTCGACATTTTTTCATGCTACTGTCCCGAATTCCTATCCAGGTTTAGTCCATCTAGGAGTATGCCTGATTGATAGCAGTTAAGCTTTGTATAGTCCGATCAGAAAAATAGCAGCCTTGGTCATATTGCGGAAAATTATTAAAACTAATTTCTTTTACTGGCAACTAGGTATTCAAGTAACATTCCGTCATCTCAATGACATCTGCCAAAAAGAGAGAGGAGTGGACGTGGTGTATTTTGTGATTCTCAAATAAAAACATTTATCAATATGGTAAAAATAATATATAGGAATGAGAGAAAAGTGATATAAAAGATGTTATCATATTCTATGCGAACGAAGGATTGATTTCTATTTTATTAAATGACATTGTCAATTTTGTTTTTGACATGACACATACAACATGTTGCCACCTAAAGGCGATCAGTGCCGCAGCCAATGCAAGGTTTTTATTTTCCTGGTCGGACTATACTTAATCTATTTATGTATGGACAATTCTTTGTTGTTCGTAAATAAAGGCACAAAACTGAAAAAAAGAAACATAGACGTACAATAAGTGACTCCATCCAATGGTTAAAACCAAACTTGAACTGGCCTCCTGTGGCACTTTCCACTGTTTATATAGCCCGAGAATTGCGATCTATAAGTTTCTAGTTTAACTTTATTTAGAATTTTTAAGGACTTGAAAGAAATAAAAGATTTCAATCTAAGTTATAATTTAGCAGTTTATTAACCGATACAGCACTAGTTAGCAAAAATACAACAAGGGAAAGTTAATATTTGGAATTGAAAATTCTGTGTGAAACAGTAATAAGAATTTATACAAGAACTAAGGTCGTGGATTCTAAGCACAAAGTCCTAGGAGACCTAATGAAACGGAAGCAACACTAATAATGAATACTTAACTTCCGAGATCGGAGTGAAGACTGCCTGAGCAGAATGATGTTGCTTCCGTTTATATAGGGAGCGAGGGACGTATGCGGCGAGGAGAAAGGCACCAACGTCACATAAAGATCTCAAATACTTTAGAAAACTAAGAGAGACAGCGATACTCTCGATTTCGTTCATTCGGTTTCTCGAACACGTGAGAGCGAGACAAAGCAATATGCCAGAGCGAGACAAGCGATGTATGGAAGCACACAGCGATTGAACGTGGAGTTTCCGCGGGCAGGATCGCTCAATCTTTTCCAGTGGTTGTAAACTGTAGGGCCTGTTAAATTTTCGTAACAATACCTACAAAGTAAAAAGTCTATCTCGACCTAAGCTCACTTATTCCATTGAGGGATCTCTTCCAGAAATATTATGTGCGAATCACTGATGCGTACTATATAGCAGAGTAAAAATATGTCTAGACCTTCCTGAATAACTAATAATAATTTAATTTTATCATTTATTTAATTAAATATTAACTGTTACAGGGTAACCGTTGCAGGCACCGTCTCATCAGAAATGGTTTCAGTTTATTTCTGTGATTATGGAGATTTGGCTTTGTTCTCTGCGAAGGCATTGCGCCCAGTGCCCGCAGGTGCCCCGTTGGCACGTTCATTGCCGCCACAGGCGATAAAGGCTCGTTTATATGGTAAGACGATCATGCTTTCCATGTTGTCAATGATTCAAACTGTTTGTTAATGTGTTATTATGGAAATGTTGTGTTCACCTATAATTTGGTTGCATGCTAGAATAATTTAGAATCTATACGATAATGTGAACATGCAATCTGTTGGTGTACCTTAAATAATTTTTTTTTTAAATATATCGAAATTTTGCGATGCCATCTATAGTAGCGGAGTATGCTGCGCGGACACAGATAACCCCCAATAGATTCCGCTTGTATCGGTCACCGCACATATATGCTTTTGCACAGATAAATGAAATTGCTTATGGCCTTTCATTAGTTGCGACCAGAACTCAGAGCTGTAAGGTTGTTTCGTAAAAATTTCCGAAAAAATCTATTAGTTTCGTTGAGTGTGTAAAAATTAGTACATGTTGCATAAAATGGTGCGGAAAATCATCAAAGACATCAAATCTCTAAAAGGATGGTATAACTTTTCACAGGTAAGTTTATTAATGAATTTAATACAATTAAGTGCAGAGTTCACTTTATAATGGTCGAACTTTGTGACAACAGTGCGAACTAGAGTACCAAAATGGGGTGACGTTGATGTCTTTTGCAAGCATCTCTTTCTTTCCCAGGTGTCAACTACATGTTTGTCCTTTTTTTTGATAAGTCACGTTTTACCGTAGTGATGTTCCCCTTTCAATTTGAAAGAATATTTTTTTATCGATTGTTTATTACGACTGTGTGGATAATGGCCAGAATGGACTGTATTTTATTATTAAAGCTGGAATTAAACACAAGGATCTTGCACACACTGTTTATTCGCCATGCGTAGGCAAAAGAGAGGGAAAAAGGTAACAATGTTGCCATATCTTAAAAAACTAGTGTTGGGATTCCAACATGCTGCCCAGCAAGTTGCAAGTACTTGAGGCAAAGACATGATATCAAGGTATTGTATTACAAGAAAGGATATTGAACCAATGATTTTAACAAATGCAAATGTGTCTACATGACAAAAATTCTAACAAGTTAAACTACAACATAACAAGTTTATATGTCTACAATTTAAATGAAAAAATTGCATAGGCAGCCTCTTTAAACTATATTCTAGCTTATTATAGGGTTAAACTATAAATCTTTTACATCTAAGGTTAAAGCTTACAGAACTAATTAATAGGTATTATCTGACAGCGGTTCATGATTTCTGTTAACATTAAGTTATCAGAATCAGACATGCATGTAAGAATTACAATAAAGTATGGCTATGTTATTACACATCATTGTCTTTATGATCAATAGGTAAAACACTAACCTTTACAATAGACCTTTTGTGAGTTCTGCCATTCGCAGTTCTCACTTCGACTACTCGTACCCTATTATCGGTACCAGGATAGACTTGAATTACTCTGGCCATCGGCCAATACATAGGTGAAGTATCATCATTTCTTAAAATTACTAATGAGCCAACCTTTACATTAGGTTGAGAATCTCTCCATTTTGGACGTGACTGTAGCATGTTTAAATAGTTTTTACTCCATACCTTCCAAAATGAATTTCTTATGCTAGTACATAATTTCCAGAATTTTAAATTATCGCTAGGGTATGATACATTCTGTTCTGGGTAGCTATTTAGAGCATTCCCTATAATGAAATGACCTGGTGTGAGATAACTAAAATCATTTACATCTGCTGACAATGGCATGAGTGGTCGACTATTCAACATGGATTCAATTTGGCAAAGTACAGTATTCATTTCTTCATATGTCAGCAATGTTTTTTGAACTACTCGCTTCAGATGGAACTTCATACTTTTCACACTAGATTCTGCCAAACCCGAGAACGTAGGTGAGTAACAAGGCAAGTGATGAAAGGTTATGTTCTTTTGTGATGAGAAGGTATGAATTTCCCTCTGATGATTCTTACAATTTTGTAATTTATACAACTCATTCAACTGATTACTTGCACATTTAAATGTTGATGCGTTGTCACTGTAAATGTCAGTTGGCAAACCTCTGCGAGATATAAACCTTTTTAAACAAGCTAAAAATGTTTCTGTTTTTAAATCAGATGCCAATTCTAAATGTATTGCCTTAGTGGCAAAGCATACAAACACACAGACGTAGGCTTTTGTTTGCAGAGCCTTTCTTAATCTAGATTGCCTAATCATTATTGGACCAGCATAGTCTAAACCGACCTTTTGAAATATTCTACAGACATTTATTCTATCATATGGCAGTGAGCCCATTAGTTGCTTCGCAGCATTAGATTTCAGTCTAAAACATACAATACATTTATGAATAACCTTCTTAATCTGTCTAATGCCGTGAACAACCCAAAATCTTTGATTTATTGTTGAGAGAAGCAGTCTTGGTCCCGCATGTAAACCTTTTATATGCTCACTTTGAATAATTAAATTTGTGACACGAGAATCTCGAGGTAAAATAACAGGGTGTTTTTGAGAATATGGAATAGACGCGTTTTCTAAACGACCGCCAACTCTGACTAAACCTCTGTCATCAATAAATGGGAACAATTGTTTTAAATTGCCTTTAACAATTTTATTCTTACATTTTAAATCGCAAATATCATTTTTTAAGTAAGTTTGTTGTTCATATTTGACAATTGAATGTAATGAGTCATTTAATTCTTTACTTGTTAGATAGTTTAAACTATTTTTTACCATTTTAGACCTTGCATTTTGAATAAAACGTAGCATGTAAGCCAATATACGTTGCATTTTATTGATATCAGAATATTTATGCAAAAAATCTAAATTTAAAGGCTTTTCAATAGAAACAGTACAGAGCAATGCGTGGGAGGGTGCAGAGCCAACATGGTCTACTTTCAGATTTAAAGGAGGCTGACACTCGGTTAGGTTTTGTGGACTATAATCGCAAGTGTTAATAGCACTTGAGCCTCGCCACCACAAGGGATGATCTGACAACCTATCTGGCATGATGCCTCTGCTTAAACAATCTGCAGGATTTTCATCTGAACTTATATAAGACCATATGTAAGAAGACGTCAATTGTGAAATTATCTTCACTCTGTTAGCCACATAAGCATCAAGCTTGGATGCACTCATACTGTTTTTGATCCATGCTAATACAATTTGAGAATCTGAATGCAAAATAATGTTGTCAATTTTTAATTTAAGCTGCAATATAATATGCACTCTGTTAATTAGCTTTGAGAGTAGTACTGCCGCATTAAGCTCGAGTTTTGGTATAGTTATGGCTTGCCGCAACGGATTCACACGTGACTTTGAACAGAGTAGAGAAACCTTCACCATACCTGTGCTGTCCGTGACCCTTAAGTAGACACAGCAGCCATGAGCTGTTGAACTGGCAGCATCAGCAAAACCTATAATTTGAACTGAACGTGCATTGCTTAAATTAATGTATCGTGGTATAGCAATTGGTGACATAGATAGCAAACCCTTATAAAATTCACACCATGCGTTAAATAAATTGCCAGCAGGCTGTTCATCCCACCCGATTTGTGCCTGCCAAAGCTTTTGCATGATAACCTTAGCAGTTACCACCACAGGTCCAGCAAAACCCATGGGGTCATAGAAACTCCCGATGAAGCTTAATATAGAACGCTTAGAAGCAGGCATGACAGAGTTTGTGTTAGGGCATGAAAGCATAAATGAATCTGTTTTAACATCATATTTAACCCCTAAAGTTTTTATAGCAAGATTATTTTTCTCTAAATCAATATCATTGAAGTGCTGAAGTGGTTTTGGAATTGTCTCTAATAGTTGTGGATGGTTTGAATACCACTTATGCAAATGAAATCCACCAATTTCTAAAAGACTACAAAGCTGCCTCTTAGATTCGATTAATAATTCAGGAGAACTTTGACAGACAAGTGCATCGTCTACATACATAGAATTTTCAACTATGAAAGCCGCTAAAGGAAATTCTTTTTTGTACCGGTCTGCCAATTCTTTCAAACAGCGTGTAGCTAAATAGGAGGAGCTTTTGAGACCATAAGTAACCGTATTTAATTGAATACATTTGACATTATCCTTGGGGGTATCCCTCCAAAGGATATTTTGTAATGATCTGTACTTTGGGTCTAACAAAATTTGTCTAAACATTCCTTTTATGTCAGATATAAAAATAAACTCGTCAACTCTGAATAACAATAAGACATCTATTAAATCTTTTTGGACTACAGGGCCATTTAACTGCAAATCATTGAGTGACACCTTGTTACTGGTCTTCATTGAGCCACTGAAAACTACACGACATTTTGTGAATTTTTTGTCAAGCCTTAGAACAGGATGATGTGGCATAAAGTACACTGGATCATTAGAAAGATCATATTGACTAATATCTATTACTGTACCATGACCTTGTTGTATGTAGTCATTAATAAATTCTTTATATAGTTTAAAGAGAAATGAGTCCTTTTGGAGCCTGGCTTCCAAATTGTAAAACATTTTTAAAGCTAAGTTAAAGGAATGGCCAAGAGTTTTATTGACAGACTCTAGTGGTAGCTTGAGCGGTAGTGCAACTTGAAACTTTTTATTTTCTGCATCTAATAAAACTGTATCGCAGAACAACTTTTCACATGCTTGGTGATCAGGCAAACTTTCAGGAAAAATTTCAGGAACTTTCTCACTTTCCCAAAATTGAGAAATAGTTTCATTTAGAGAAACATCACATTCAGTACAAAATAAAGAGGTTACCGGTTTTACATGCAGAGCAGTAGGGACTGATCCCCCTATAACATAGCCAAATTGAGTGTGCAAAGCTGGTAGTGAATTGGATGTGCCTGGTTGTGCAGCTTGGCATGCTGAGGCGTCGACATCACGAGGCTCAGGCGGCAACAGCACCTGGAAAAACACGTCAGCACCCAGTAAGATATGAATCACACTTGGTATGTTAAATTGTTTGTCTGCTAATGGGCCTACTAAAGGTAAAGAAATATTTTCTAAATTAATTTTGAATTGTGGTAATTTACTGGTAATTTTGTCCAATTTGTAACATGTCACTGAAATGTTGAAGTCCCTGGTGAGAGAGTGCAATTTAATATCAACACTTTCCTTAATGTGACTAGCCTTGTTGCCGATACCTATAATTGGGGCATTTATTCTGTTTGTTTTTAATTCTAATAATTCAGCAAGTTCACTTGTCACAAATGATAATTGTGAGCCGCTGTCAAAAATCGCTTTTACATGATATATTGTGCCATTACTCGCAACAACCTTAACCAGTGCAGTGGGCAAGAGTGTCTGTTCAGATCCAGATTTTGAAAATAATGTCACTGGAGACTGGGCCTTGTCCTGATGTAGTAAGGTGTTGTGCCTTTGTTTGCAACTGTCACATTTAAAGAAAAATCTGCATTTATTGCTGTGGCTGTTGAGGCATATTTGGCAAAGCTTGTTGTTAATTACAAAGTTTAATCGGTCCTCCGCTGGTTTTAGTTTGAATGTCGGACAGTTAAATAATTTATGATTGGACTTACATAGTATGCAGCTTTGAGGCGAAGACGGCTTCTTCATCATAGTTACCGTGTGCACAGCCTTGGAATTTATTGAAGGATGTGCTTGTCGCTCTGCATTCTCCAACGCAAGTGCTCTGTTGTCTAGAAAATGTAACAAACTATTGACGGTTGGTTCGTTATCTCTTGACAATTGGAACTCCCTACTGCAGATAACATCTAATTTCCTGGTCAGAATACAAATGATGATTGGGTCCCAAGTGTTAATCTCATGACCTAAATTGTTCAAGGCAGCTAATTGCTGTTTAATTGTTGACAAAAATTGACGTATGTTGGTTGCAGTAGACTTACATAATGGGGGCATATCTAGTAGAATTGAGATATGATCATTTGTAATTTTGTAATTGTTGTTGTATCGGTCATCAAGTATTTTCTTGGCTTGTATATAACTCTCTGACACCAATGGCAAGTTTTTTACAAGGTCTAAAGGCTCATTTACAAGAAAACTGCGCAAATAGAACAACTTTTGTACATTTTCCATGGTATTGTTTTTGTCAATTAAAGCATCAAAAAGGCTTATAAAAGGCTTGTACTCGGAATACTTGCCTGTAAAGTTTTGCACATTGATTTGAGGCAGCTTACATTGTTGTTTGGTAGGCAACTGTTGCTGCTGCGCTGAAGGGCACGGATCACTTGACAAAAGCTTTTTAATTTTTGTAATAACTTCTAGAAACTTATCCTCAACATCGTCATAGTCTCCACCGGCATTAGGATCTATGGCACAAATTTTTAAGTTTAATGAATCGAACTTGTCGAAAGTGGCACGTAGTCGCTCTTCTTTTACTAGGAGAGCTTCTCGACTATGATCGACCTTTTCTAGATTGCTGAAGTAGTTAAAATGTTTTGTTAACGCACCTTTCAACGCAGCCCGCTTCCTTTGAAGCCCCATTATGGCTTTTACACTTGTATCAGAATCGGATTCAGACATTTTGTTTTCTTGATGTCGAAAACTTTTTTATAATTTTAAACTAAACGGAGATAAGTAGCACAAGATTTTTGTTCGTAACCGTATATAGAGAAAAATGGAGGAAATCACAAAAACTGACAATACAAAACGTAATCACACGCAAATCACAATAGATAGATAGAAAGCTGGCGTAGGCGTCGGTCGTACGTCACTTGAGTTGCGCAAACACGAACGCAAGATGTCGTTGCAGACTTTGTTCGGCCAATGAGAAGGCAGCCTGCGGCCCGCGAGGACGCAAACACGAAGTTACCGCAACGTCTAGCGCCGCGCGGCGATATTACGGAAACAAGATAGACCAATCCGCGGCACACAATGACACTTGACGTTTCTTCTGAGTGATACGATTAGCGCACCAAAAATTGAAAATTAGGGCGGCAATTATGAATTGACAAATTAGAATCAGGTTCTTGTTCTTGATGGCTTCCTTTTTTTTCTGTGTAAAGCGATGATTTCCTTTGACTCTTTTCTACTCACGTAGGTTATGTTTATTATCTATGCACCTTTGTAGACGCAGATTGATATCGTGATGATGACGATTTTACACAACAACACTTGTATCTTGGCTCTTTACTTTGGGAGGCCTTACGGTATTGATGGCGTTGATCGGCGGCGGGTATGATGGCGTCGGTTTACTTTACTGCACAACACACTTTTCCTGCACGATTTTTGTGTGGCGATGACCCTGTGACACTTTTCGAAGGACCATGTGTGGATAATGGCCAGAATGGACTGTATTTTATTATTAAAGCTGGAATTAAACACAAGGATCTTGCACACACTGTTTATTCGCCATGCGTAGGCAAAAGAGAGGGAAAAAGGTAACAATGTTGCCATATCTTAAAAAACTAGTGTTGGGATTCCAACAACGACTTATTAATTAAATTTAATTAAAGATTTTAATTATGTAATTTATTTCAAGGTTTTCCAAAAGCCTGACGAAAAAAGAAAAATGGTTTAAGTATTTCATAATATATGTGGCGACCTACATGCGCCACTGGAATTACTAGATACAACTACAGTATGGCAACATGGCCACTAGATGGTAGTTTCATTCAATGTCATATCACTAAACCTGCAACATTGTAACGTCAGCTACCGCTCCCGACCCCCGTACTTTCTCTAAGTTTGGTGTCTGTCGACGCGAACAAGCATTGAATGATACTCAATCTATTGGGGGTTATCTGTGTGCGCGGAGAACCGATAGTCGCAGGCAAACGGATGCAGGCTACTTTTAACCGGTCATTTTGGAAATCATTAGGAGAGGCCTATATCAAGCTGTGGACTGACTGCGTCTGAAATGATGATGACGATCATAGATTTAGATTTGTTTGTGTTTAAATAAAATATCTTTAATTCCGATCTATACCCATTGGGGTTATTGATTGCAATACTGTTACTTATTTTTAGCTAGCGCTGGTACAGATTCGATAATTCTGTCCAGTGTTGGCAGTGTTCCTAAAGTTAATATGATTAACGATTAAAAATCTTAATCAAAAGATTTATTTAAGTATATAGGTTTTGAATTTGAATTTATAAGTATTTTGATTATTGCCAACACTATCTCTAGTTCAATTGATTTTTAAGGCCATTTATTATTTTGACTTAACTTCATTACAATAATGTAAAGGGCGGACTTAAAGCCAAAGGCTATACTATCGATAGACTATCGGTATAGCAACAAATCTACTCAACATTGAAATTATTGGCATACAGTACATAAGGTTGATGAATATAGCCAGAAGTTAGAGTGAGATTGTCGTAATTTTTCGGAAACGCCATTCGGCCTCTGACGTGGTTCCTTTAACAAACCAGCACCAAAGCACGGAATCATTATTATTAGCAGGCAATCTGCTGATTGTCTACAGCCTGCAATGTCCTAACCAAACTGAAAACAATTAGACAAAATATGCTTCCCGTGGGAATGGAACCAACGTTCTCTAGGTCTGAGGCAAACGCTTTTACCACTGGACCATGGAGGCAGTTATGTCATTACTAAGAGGATTTGACAGAATTTTATAGGGAGGTTGAAGTTTCTGGAAGTTAATGGTTTATTTTTTGTTCCCATAGACATCTCTATGGGAAGGTTTAATAAAATTTTATTGAATTCTAAGCAAAATCAACAAACATCGTTTGATCTTTAATACGTTTACAAGTTGCTTGCTTATTCATAAAATAGTTTTCAGATGCCAAATGACAACATATGTTACACAGGTACACCGTAGTATCCGAGGGGTCAATACTCTGATTGCCCTGGTATCATTGATTCAAAAAGGCAGGAGTAGCGGTTATACAATTAAAATGATTCCATGCTCCGAAAGGCCAATATTTCTACAGACTCTTCCGAACTGGACCTTTTTTCAAACCACATTCACTTCTTTCATTTTTATTTAAATTACTATCTGTAAACGATTTATTTTTGATGTAATAGTTCATATTTGATGCTGAGACTGACAGTCTATATTAAATTTTATTTGCAGACGTGTGGCCTCTACATCAAGACTGGACTGTAGAAGACTGTATTAGGTTTCAAGAATTGTGTGTTGATCAACAATTTGTTGGTATTTGCAAAGATGTCGGTAAGGATCCATTAAATGCAAACGAACCGTTACTTACACTAGATCTTATAGATACGTCCACAGATGAGGATATTTATCTGAACAAACAATTGGTTGCCGAAAACAGGGCACGTTTAGCCTCTGCTTCTTAAATAACCATTGTGTATGTATAGGTATTTTGCTTGCTATTATAGAATTATAATAAGGATTATCAAAAGTAATAATGGAACCGATGTATGCTATGTATGTTTTATATGTTATTATTTTTTTAAGTCTTATGATTTAGTATAGATCTGTTGGACTGTGTTAAATTACCTAAATATTTGAGGTAAATGGTTAACTATCTTTGTTTTGTTACAATTTCATTCTTTTGAACTATGATGTTGTGTTTTAAACAAATTATAATACTCTTTCAGCGTAATAGTCATCACCATACGTCCTTTTATTTTTAGAATTAAGATATGATATTCAATGTAAGTATCCACATAGCAGCCAATTATAAAGACGCAAAATTTATGAAAACATATCTATGTGAAGATTTTCATGTTTTTTTACAGTACTTTATAATTGGCCCCATAGATAAAATCAAACAGGAACTATATTGTACGCACTTGCAACATATTAAAAAAACAGCTGTATCTGGTTACATTTGGTTTCATTTTCGCCTAGACGATCTTATCCACTTCATATTCACACACAACTGCGATGACTTTTCAAATAGGGTTTTTAGTTTAGTAACCGCCTGCGTATCTTTGAAAATTTTACCTCATCACTTTACCAGTCAAGTTCCTGAATCTACCGAGAACCAAGCGATGCAGTTCCCTAGCCGTCCGTAATAGACCAGACACTCCATACAACAGTGGCGAGCCCGATACCTATTACTACTACTACGATTCGGTCGCGTACGCACACGCGTCAATGTGTGTTACTCGTGGGGTTGGTTATTTAGTAGGAACGATCCATCATCCATATATTTTGCCAATTCCTCTCTTGTTACAGTGTGTGTGTTATAAAGTAAATCACTTTCAATAAAAAAATAAGGTGATCAGTTCTAGTTGACTTATCATGAAATGGTTTCAATTCATGATATTAATAATAAATAAATAGCACTTTATTGCACCAAAAAAGTACATGAATATTATTATTATCTATGGTACAAAGGCGGCCTTATCGCTAGAGCAATTTCTTCCAGGCAACCAACAGGTAGGACTTCATGATATTAAACAGGAAAGTAGGCGCAAATTAACAATTGGAAAAAGTGAAACATAAAAGCATAACGTACCTATGCAGCACATACAAAAAATATACCAATGTAAATATATGTGGTGCACATATATACATGCATTACACAACGTAAATAAATATACATACTTATTTTTAAGCGTATCAATAAATGAACAATTTAATGAGTGAAAATTACAACTATGGCGGGTAATATTCGAACAGCAGACAAAAAGATTTTCTCGGGAAGAGGTTTAGGTGATAGAAAGATAATGGTCTTTCACTTGTGTCTTGAAGCTGGAGAGTGTTTGGGCAT
This sequence comes from Euzophera pinguis, assembly GCA_947363495.1. Taxonomy (NCBI): domain Eukaryota; kingdom Metazoa; phylum Arthropoda; class Insecta; order Lepidoptera; family Pyralidae; genus Euzophera; species Euzophera pinguis. The sequence goes on from OX376155.1 coordinate 9,980,072, forward strand.
GTCTAATAGATACCGGCAAGGAGTTCCACAGACGTACAGCTTGGACAGTAAACGAGTTGGTTTAAAATTCAGAAGAATGTACGGGTGTATCCATCGGAGATTATGTGCACTGCGAAGTCGATCACGGTGTTGATTGTGAAACACAAACCGTAAATTATGGTTGACAACATCATTGAATGGTGTGTGTAACCCCAGCGGAAAGTGAGCACCAGAGAAATGAGTGTTGCAAATAATTAGTCCATAGCCCCCCAAAATTAGTTCACATATAGAAAAACTAGCTTTTCCCCGCATCTCCGCCTGCGTCTAAAAGTAGCCTATGTTTGATCCCGAGTCTTCAACTATATTCATACCAAATTTCATCAAACTCCGTTCAGTGGTTTGGCCGTGAAAGCGTAACAGACAACCTTTCGCATTTATAATATTAGTATGGATTTGTTAAAGTTCTATTTTCGAAGTTATTCAAGAAAAAATTATTCCGCTGGAAGAACGTTACTCCAGCGACAAGTTTTGAAAAAAGGCGTTTAGCCTGGAACCGAGTATATGAAAAGATAGCTCCAGAAGGGTTATCAATGTATACCAACAGCGGCATTTGTTCATCTTAATAGTTATTGAGATATTCAACTTGCCACTGGGGTAATGTTTTGAAATTTTCAATATCTCGAAATCGGTTAATAGCAGAAGTTCGTTCAAATTAGGTCAAACATAAGTATTTCGATTTATTAACAAATTTTTCGTAAATGAGAAAAATACGATTTATTCGTTAACAATTAGTTTTCATCAAATTTCACCAAATTGAATTTGGTAGTTGAATACGCAGCCCCCGTTGAATACAAAACAATACTCTATAGTGAACATAGGTGTTCATATTGTTAAAAAACAAACTTGAAAGTTTCAGTTTAAATCACAAATGGAAGGCAAGTTATTCAAAAACAAGTAAATATTTTGCCTATAAACCGACTAAAACACGATGTTTATGAAAAAGCGACGGCGCCATAACATATATGTCAATTCTGTCCCAGGGTCAGTTTGGAATGAAAACGACATGGAGCTTATATTAATACTATTTATTTACGAAGATCCTCAGAAGATATCCCATATTTCTTTTTAAGTGTATCTAATTCTTCTTGCTTCTTTTCAATATCCATACCCTTGAAAGCTTTGTTAGATCTATAGTATAAAACAACTAAATATCTATTACAGACATTAAACCCGGATAAGTGATCACATGCATTTTTGGCATCAAATATATCTTCATAAACTACAAATGCTGTCCCTCTGGTTTCTGGAGTATTACCACTGAAAGGAAAAAAATAATATTTTTTTAATAACATATCAAACAAATCAAAAGTGCATCCACGGTGGCATGACGGAATTGCACAAACTCACACCTGCCGCCGCAAGTAGGTACAGATGGCGCGGCGGAGCCGGTGCGGCACTCATGTCTTTAAAGTTACCCTATGTCTTTCTCAGTCCCCACCTAATGATTGTGAAATTTCACGAAAATTGGTTAAAGTAGATAGAGCATGAAGTGGTTAGGTTACATTACTAACTCACTTTTACTTCTTAACCCCATTTCGAGAACTTCGGATATATTCGACCAAAACCACTCCTTGTAAAATCTCAATTCATATTAGATTATGTAGTCTAGTAATAATTTACAATGTCATTCACTTTAATCGCATAATTAGAAGACTTGAAAATAATTTTAAATGGTAGGCGAATTTGTTAATATATTTTTCATAATTTAGTATTCATATCTACCGCGAACGTCGGGAAAATCCGACACGAGGGATGGGACATCTACGATAGATTTACTGATAAAAATAAACATAGACTGAAATATTCTTTTTTGTACTGACTATATTACCATATAAAATTATTATATATATTGTTAATAAATCATTTTAATACTAATTAATTATTTTTGCCAGTTGTAAGTTGCCTACATTCATTGTTTGTCATATTGTTGAGATGGAAACACTCGAACATGCATATTTATTTTAATTAACAGACTACAATATCGCAACTGTACCTGGAAGCTGCATATTTAAAACTGATCTGGAAAAATGTTCTATAAAGTAAAAACTGCATCAAAATCACCCCAGTTGTTTCTAAGATTAGCCTATATGTATAGACTGCCAGATAAACAGATATACGCGCAGGGGTACTTCAGTTTATACTATATACCTATTGCAATGATTATCAATATCTTAATACTTAAGACATCCATTTTTTAGGTATTTATTTTTGATTCACTATGCTTCAGGGGGGCACTACAACAGACAAAGTCTTGCAGCACAGCTTGCTATGAAAGGGTTAAACATAGTGTAAAAATACTTACACTCTGATTTGTCTTATAGCGCCATATTTTCCAAAGATATCATACATTTCTTCAGCAGAGATTTTATAAGGGAGATTTCTTATATATAAAATTCTGTTCACTTCTGGAGGTAATCTTACCTGAAATAGAATAATGAAAGAACCATTAAAGAAATCATATACATTACACATAGGTTTAGTGCCACAAAGAATAAGGGTGCTTTTTTATTATATAAATAAATGTAAACGGTAATGCCAAATGTCTGATATATGGACAACAGTGCAGACTTATGGGAATATTATAGGTTTGACAAGAATACCTATGTGTTACTTAAGTAACATAAGGTTTACAAAATTTGGGGTGAAACTTTTATATTTTTCTTTTATAATTATTGATAATATTTACATATTTACTTTATTAATTAAAAAGTTAATAACCAAATCCTAGACAATATGGAAAAAGATGTTCATCTCTGGAGAAAATTATCATACCTAATACGACTAGGTACAACTTTTTCAGCTTCAATAAAAATAAACTACATTTCCTTGATTGGCAACGCACGGGTTTGACCTCCCGTGTATTTTACTTTGAGGTGACTCACTAGATTGACCCATGACTCGGCGACAGCCGGCTAGCGTAGTTGTTTAAACATGTGTCTCGGGGTGCTGTAGCACCCCAGTGTAGGAATAATGTAAGTTCGTGAAAATATTAAAATATATATTTTTGTGCTAATTGCAAGTTATCTTGTTAAAGTATTATCAGAAATTAAATATTCATGGTCTAAACATATGATTGAAGAGGTTATGTTATTGTAAAATGAAAAAACTACCTATGAATTCATTTTCTGTTGGAGTGTGCGTTTTTGAGGCAATGAAAACTAAATATTGACTTATACTATTGAGGTATTTCTATGAATTTTTGAGTGCAGTTTTTGTTAACTCCGAGTGCTGTATAAATTCTCGAGAGCTAATAACAACAACAATTAAGTTTTGTCACGCTTTCTCTAAAAAAATTGGAATGAACCTGTAAAGAATAGCATTTTTTTATTTTGGGGTGCCTGGGCACCCCAGTGTAGTAATAACGTGTGCGCAAAGAAGTGTAGGGTTCTAGGGTCAAGTTTGAAGTGTTCATTGAATGCCAGTTTTTATACCTTTGTAAAAGCACACACACGAGTACAACATAGGCAAGCAGGCCATGTGTGGTATGTAGAATGTGTAACCTGCACAACGGGGAGACCTACCCGACCAGAACATGAGTGTATGTGTGGTGTTGTTTTGTGCAACAATTCATATGAAGCTTGATGCACATGCACAACTTCTAGCTAGATCATAAATTGATAATTTCATGAAAATTCTTACATTTTTATTACTGTTAGAGACAGTTTATCTTGGATTGGGCTGCTGTGAAAAATTTGGGTGAAAATATAAGTTATAAATGGAGCACATGGAGTATATACATACCATATTGTAACACACTTTCGTATTAACAAAACTTAGTTTTTTATTCATTTATATCCTACCATAAGTCGTTGATTACCATAACAATATATGATCTCTTTTCACTGCCTCAATGACAAACAAAATAACAAGCCAGAAAATCGGAAACAGTTTTTCTAACTAGATTTAGGAATTTGCCTTTTGGGAACAAAGTTTCTTCACCAATATCAAAAAAAGTAGCAAGTAACATGTAGGTTAACATATAATATTTATACGTACAGCAAAGATAATATTATAATCCCTATAATGTACAGCAATAATGTAGAAATAAGAATTACTTACATTTAAATATATATATACAAATTAAAACCAGTGTTTTAAGAGGAGTAAATAGGTAAAATTGACTACTATTTTAACTAGTTCAGGTAAGAATAACTTTTGTTTGTTCTAAAATTACTCTCAAATAAATAACATTGTTTCCAATGCATAATTACAGTGTTACAATGTATATTACATGAAATAAATAGTTGTAAAACAAATAAACAGGTACTTACGTTAGCGCGCCGTTGTAATGCCAAAGCCATGATTTAAGAATGTTAACAGCAAACAAGGTTGAAAATAAAACCTTGAATCTATTTTATATGCACTTGTATTAGAAAATACTCGTGTTAATTACTATGCCGACTACAAACGAGGTAGGTACTATTAATAACAAAATACAATTTACAAAAGCAGACGCATAACTACAAACTACGGATACTAAACTAAAACAAAGAGTCAAACAGATAGCAGACAAGATGGAGGATGGATAGTGTTGCCAGAAAATCGATTGCACAGGCTTTAATTTTCATTGATTGATAGAAAAAAATATTCTAACGAGGGCCATTGATACTATTGATGTTAACTGTGGAAAAAAGGTTGAGTCGAGTTTGAAGAAACGTTTGAGAATATGGGTGCGCGTTCACGGTTACAGCTCGGCCGACTAGCACGCATGACACCGATGACACGCAACAGGTTTTAGTTTGCTTCCACCTCTGCTAGGAGTAATATTGTTCTTTGGCTTCCACTATCCGGCCCGCACGCATCGTACCTATACGTCAGCATTTTTGAGCAAAAAAAGCGTTTCGTGCACAGACATATAAGACGTGAACAGACGGAAGGTATGCTATTTCTTAGCGTAGCAAAAACACACACATGCAAAACTATGCAGCCTGGGCTGTATCTAGGCTAGGGTAAGATGTTTACTGCTCTCCATGATTTCAAGGAATATATGAATGTTGTGTGGAGTGCATGATCTGAGATCATTTATACGGTATTCTACTCTATTATTTTTAGTGTTCACCGATCCAACAACGTAGCTTACAAAATGGTGTCACGGCCAAAAATTGCCACGCTTTGCATAATATCTATTGTGAGTGAATGTTGCTACAGGTGTAAAAAAGAGATATCACCATATAGATCCGAATACGTGAGAAAAGTATAACAACAATTACTTGCTACATATGTATAACTAATAACTTATGATCCGTATATGTCTGTGGTTTCGTGCCGATGAGATGGGCGATTGTAAAAAAGTTCTTAAATCTATGGTTCTTGAGGTACAGTCATGAGCAATAATATATAAACAATTGTATTCAATTTTAGACTTTGTTTCAATGACATAATGTAATCAAAAAATTCTAAATCTATCGGCTGAACTGTCATATTAAGATATGACCCGAGAGGTTTAACTAACATTCAGACGAGAGTGTACAGCCGCCATGAAGCAAACATTGTGAAACATATGTCAATCTCACATTTGTTTACCTGATTAAAAGTTAAAGGAAAGTGACTATTGTAAAACGTCGAAGTCGACATCAACAACAACAATGATGTTATATACTCATCACTCCCCTTTTTTCAGAGAAGCGTGGTCACCCTATTTTGCACAAGTACCGACGTTATCAAGCTTGTAATTGCTAGTAAGAGACAGGTTCCTCCACTATTTCTATCTCGCTTGGCCTCTACGCAAATTTGCAGATTACTCAGTCCTGTTTATTATACTAAGTCCATGGTTTTGTATGATATGACGTAATCGCTTCAGAATCTTCAGATTGGTGTACAGTGTCTCGTGACAAATTGGCTATTTTCCTAGATTATATTTTCTAAAAATAGCAACAATCTGTAGTTTTGTGATATACCTATAGTTTATTTTTTTCAATCCTATATATCTAATTTAATGATAAGAAAGTGTCATCTCTCTGATTAGTTCATTGTGGAAACTAGCCTCGAGCCGGCCGGGCCGGTGTCAGTGTTATTTGGATTGCGCGCTCATTATTATAAAATATGCAACTGACATAAATATAAAAATCACAGGCATTATCTAGGACTGATGTCAACGTCATTCATGACTTTGTCTTGTCTATTGTGTTTAATCGATTCAGTTGCAATATAAACCATGTAAGAAGCCCTGCTGTTTTATTTTCTAAAATATCTTCGTTAAACGGGAACACAACAATTTACCAAAAACATCAATACAAAATGGTCCTTCGAGCCGGATACCAGCGCATAGTAAAAAGTCAACCCAACTGATAAGGTTTGTTACCGTTTTTTTCATACGAAGATCATTGTTGAAAAATAAGACGACTTAAGCTGGAATATGCTATTTATAGATATTGGTGCATCGAAATAATTATTACAAATCTAAATGATTATTGCAAGTGAGTAACAATGGCGTCTGTAGAAGAAACGTTGGAAATCTTAGATGACTTATCTTCTATGTTATTAAAATCCAAAACAAATTATAAGAAGTCTCCGAAAAGCCGACTAACGAAAGGGTATATTGAAACTAGATTACAAAGCTTAGAAGATTACTGGAGATCATTTCGAGTGTCGCACAAAACATTGATAAAGATTACTAACAGAGAAGAACGGAAGTCTATTGAATATTTTGTAGAAGGAAAATATAATGAGTTAAGATGAAATTTATTTAGATTTAAAGGCGGAAATGGCAGACGCGCTCGAATTATTTACAACAAAACAACATATAGATGCACCATGCAACTCGTCGTCCAAAACAGAGGGATCATACACCACGGAGATCAAGTTGCCCAGAATCAATCTACCAACATTTACGGGTGCATATGAAGAATGGCAGTCGTTCGAAGATACATTCAGAGCATTGATACATTCAAACAAATCTCTGAACGATGTACAAAAGCTTCATTATTTGAAGTCATGTTTATTGGGTGAAGCAAAAAATACTGTCAAACATATCCAGGTGACAGAACATAATTATGAACAAGCTTGGAGTACCTTGAAGAACAGATATAGTCATAAGCGGCTTATTGTCAATTCTATTTTGAAGAGGTTATTTTCTTTTAAAAAGGTAAACACACAGTCACCAGGACAGTTGAAGTTTTTGATTGACAATACCAAAGAGTGTTTAAACAGTTTGAAATCTATGGATATTAGTACTATGTCTTGGGATCCTATCAATATATTTCTAACAGTGCAAAAATTAGATACCGAGACACACAAAGAATGGGAATCGCATGTAAGTCGAGAATATCAGACAAACTTACCTTCTTTGCAAAATTTTATTACTTTTCTGGAAAATATGATACAAACACTCGAGTTAACCATTCAAGCTTCATCTAACACACAAAAGACAAACAAAGAACGTTCTTTTCATACTTCAACATCACAGATGATTTGTAAATTATGTAACGGACAACATCTTCTATGCCACTGTAAAGAGTTTGCCAAACTTGACCCCGAGAAGAGAAGCGAAGTAGTCAAAACTAATCGATTATGCTACAACTGCTTATCAACAGGCCATCCTATATATTATTGCAAACAGAAGACTTCTTGTCAAATATGTGGGAAGCGTCATCATTCACTTCTTCATTACTGTAAGAAGAAAGAGGACTCTCAGGACACCGAGAAGATTAGTTCATCACCTGGAGTTTCCTCGCCGCACGATAACGATGACGATACACAAGAAAATCTTCAGGATGAGTCAATTGTTTCAAACTTTGCCAGGAAGCAGAATAACTCATTGTTAGCAACAGCACTAGTACCGGTCAAGAGTGAGAGTGGCCGAGAGACTTTGCTGCGAGCTTTGATCGATCCAGGATCTCAGACTTCTTTTATCAGCCACAATGCAACTCAACTTCTTCAGCTTAAGAGAACACCCATCAGAGGTTCAGTCATCGGAGTAGGCTCCACAACCACTTCAGTTCGTTACGCTGTCCAATTGAATATTCTATCAAGATACGATGAGAAATTCAATCTCCCTGTAAAAGCATACGTCTTGAAGTCAATAACATCTACGTTGCCTTGCTCTACCATCAAGCCAAACACAAATTGGTCACACTTAGAAGGACTTTCCCTGGCTGATTCACAGTACTTCGTGTCAAGTAAAATAGACTTGTTGCTTGGCATTGACGTATATACAGAAATCGTGAAAAACAATTTAGTAAAAGGCCCTCAAGGTACACCAATGGCACAAGAAACCAACCTTGGCTGGATACTATTTGGAAAGATTCACGAAAATCCTCAATCAAATACTCCACTTGTCATGCATCATCGTATAGATATAAACATGGATCATATTCTTAAAAATCTTTGGGCTATAGACGATGATAAAAATAGGAAATTAACATCAGACGAGAGAATGTGTGAAGAAATATATGAGAAAGAGCACTGCAGAACAAATGAAGGAAGATACATCGTCAAGCTGCCATTCAAAAGATTACCGCAAGAAGTAGGACAAACAAGAGAGATAGCATTGAAAAGATTGATACAAATAGAACGAAAATTGGAAAGAAATCCTAATTTAAAAGAAGAATATGCAAATGTTATGGAAGAGTACCTACAGTTAAATCATATGGAAAAGGTTCCCAAAGAAGAAAAGGAAAATTATTCTATATATCTACCACATCACGCCGTGATCAGAGAGAGTGAGACAACAAGAGTCAGAATCGTTTTTGACGCGTCCTGCAAAGGATCCAATAATACATCTCTAAATGATTTACTGTATGTGGGACCTCAATTACAAGAAGATTTAAGAAACCTGATCATGAGATGGCGTATGAAGAAAATATGTTACATAGCTGATGTTCAAAAAATGTACCGTATGATTTTAGTAAAAAAAGAAGATTCAGATTATCAGCGGATACTATGGAGAAAGAATCCTACCGATGAAGTCGAAGATTATAGAATGCTGAGAGTTACATTTGGTACTGCATCGGCACCCTATCTAGCGATCAAAACTCTGAAACAACTGTCTAAAGATGAATGTGAAAGCTTCCCAGTTGGTTCAAAGGTTCTTGCTGAAGACTTTTATGTCGATGATTGCCTCAGCGGTGATTCCTCAGTAGAAGGCGCTGTCGAAGCTAGTAGACAATTACAACAGTTATTAACAAAAGGAGGATTTATATTACAAAAGTGGGCATCTAATAGTAAAGAGTTTTTGAATCAAATACCACAAGCATTGAGAAGTAAAAGCGTTGAGAAAGGAATCACAAATGAAAGTATTATCAAAACCTTAGGATTATCTTGGAACATGACAACTGACACATTCCATTATTTGTCCAAATTACCTTCAAAGCCTACATATATTACAAAAAGAAGCATCTTGGCAGACGTGCAAAGCATATTTGATCCGTTAGGATGGATTTCACCTGCTATAATAACTGCAAAAATGCTTATACAAAATATTTGGAAACAAAGACTTGATTGGGATGAGGTAATAGATCAGAAAGATGAAGAAGAGTGGATAAGACTAAGAACAAGCTTTGATAATATTAATCAAATACATATTAAAAGATGGATATATATAGACGAAAACCAACACAAAATAAATTTACATGGATATTGTGATGCATCAAATAAAGGATACTGCGCGGTGGTCTATTATAGAGTAGAAACCCAAAATAGGAGTGTAAAAACTGGAATTATTGCATCCAGAACCAAAGTAGCTCCTCTTAAGATAGTTTCTTTACCCAGGCTTGAGTTATGTGGTGCTGTACTTCTAGCTAAACTTTTAACGCAAATCAGGGAAGCTATGAGGTTAAATAAGAATCAAATATTTGCCTGGACTGACTCAACAATCGTTTTATCTTGGTTGATGGGTGATCCCAATAGATGGAAACCATTCGTCAGTTCGAATTATAGAGATATTAGATAACACATCTGTCAATCAATGGTTTCATGTCAAATCTAAAGAAAATCCAGCGGACATAGGTTCACGAGGTACATATTTAGACAATCTTATAAATAACAAATTGTGGTGGGAAGGGCCAGAATGGCTCAGACAGAAAAATATAGACTTCACAAAACCTATTGTACAGTCAACAGATTTAGAAATGAAGAAGATGACATTCAACATACAACTAGAAGAAGAATCGGAATTAATAAATGAAAAATTTAGAACATTACAAGAACTTTTAGGAACAATAGTTTACTGTTTAAGATTTTTAAATTTGAAGAAGGATTCAGGAAAAATAGATAAAAGTGTAACAACAGAAGAATTAGAAACAGCTCTGATAAAATGCATACAAATATCACAAAGGAAAGATTTTATTAAGGAAATAGAAGCATTGTCAAATGATAGAAATGTAGCAAGAAACAGTAATTTGAAATGTCTAAATCCATACATTGATGAAAATAAGTTGATAAGAGTTGGTGGCAGACTTAGAAATGCTGATATAAACAATGATCAGAAACATCCAATTATACTTAGCTATAAATGTCACCTCGCACGTCTAATTGTTACTGAAGCTCATCGAAAAACATTGCATGGTGGTATTCAGTTAATGCATCTCTTCTCGGGGTCAAGTTTGGCAAACTCTTTACAGTGGCATAGAAGATGTTGTCCGTTACATAATTTACAAATCATCTGTGATGTTGAAGTATGAAAAGAACGTTCTTTGTTTGTCTTTTGTGTGTTAGATGAAGCTTGAATGGTTAACTCGAGTGTTTGTATCATATTTTCCAGAAAAGTAATAAAATTTTGCAAAGAAGGTAAGTTTGTCTGATATTCTCGACTTACATGCGATTCCCATTCTTTGTGTGTCTCGGTATCTAATTTTTGCACTGTTAGAAATATATTGATAGGATCCCAAGACATAGTACTAATATCCATAGATTTCAAACTGTTTAAACACTCTTTGGTATTGTCAATCAAAAACTTCAACTGTCCTGGTGACTGTGTGTTTACCTTTTTAAAAGAAAATAACCTCTTCAAAATAGAATTGACAATAAGCCGCTTATGACTATATCTGTTCTTCAAGGTACTCCAAGCTTGTTCATAATTATGTTCTGTCACCTGGATATGTTTGACAGTATTTTTTGCTTCACCCAATAAACATGACTTCAAAAAATGAAGCTTTTGTACATCGTTCAGAGATTTGTTTGAATGTATCAATGCTCTGAATGTATCTTCGAACGACTGCCATTCTTCATATGCACCCGTAAATGTTGGTAGATTGATTCTGGGCAACTTGATCTCCGTGGTGTATGATCCCTCTGTTTTGGACGACGAGTTGCATGGTGCATCTATATGTTGTTTTGTTTAATTCAGTAAAATATAACTTCTATTAGATTTTGTTGTGAGTATAACATTTTAATTTAATATTTACTTGCTTTATTAAGGACTTTGCCCTTCGGTGGCCGGGATGTCAACGTCATTCATGACTTTGTCTTGTCTATTGTGTTTAATCGATTCAGTTGCAATATAAACCATGTAAGAAGCCCTGCTGTTTTATTTTCTAAAATATCTTCGTTAAACGGGAACACAACAATTTACCAAAAACATCAATACAACTAATATAAATGACAAAAAAATTAACGGTATTACTTCTGACTCACGTCCGTGGCACAGTATTATTATTAGTACTAACGTATCCGTGGCTGATGAGCTGATGATGAAAGGTATAACTCTATAACGGTAAGGAGTAGGAGGATAAAATTCTTTGTATCTTCGCCTGATAACTAAAAGATTCTTAATCAGTTTAAAATGAAACTTTCCCGATGGCCTTAAAGTCATCATATATCAGGTCCTGATAGAATCTAGGGAACATCGAGGGAATTTTTCATATTTCACTGCGGTTTTGGTATAAATGTATACTGTCTCCGTGGGCCAGTGGTTACAGAATTTGCTTTAGCCGCTGCGTTGGTCCCATATTGGTCCCGCCAGCTGCCATTAAAGGAACCACATCAGTGGCTAAAAGGCGGTTCCGGACACCATGTTGGTGGGCATGACGCAGGGTCAATTAGCCATGTAACCTATTCGATACATGAATGAAGGTGCAGGTTTTCTTCACGGACCAACTGGTATGCACAACTAGTTGTGCTATCCCAGTCACAAGCTTTCACAACAGCTGTTTTCGCAGTCGTTAGTTTTCGCAATAATGAGCAGTCCGAAATTTTCGCGATATTGTGCGTCGCTCCACATTCGCGACAGCAGTATGTAGGTAACCCCTCATGAACAGTGTTATACATATAGAAAGAGAAATTTACAACAAATAGGTATCTTAAGTATTAAGAACAGAATAAAATAAATCTGTCTGTGGAGCAGTTCATTGATTTCTTGCTCGATATTCTTTCAAGTCCAACTAGCACTTAGCCGGTATATTTTTAAAATGTATTTGAAGTGGATAAAAATCTTCTAAAAATTTGTAAACAAATAAAATTTATATTTCTATGTACATTTTATTAATGATGCATTTCACTAGCGGTATATGATCGATGCGCTCGTTCTCTGCGCAATATGAACACGCATGCGACGAGCAACACCAACAGTACTACTGACACTCCGCACATTGCAAACATGCCTCCGCGTATTCGGCTTTCATCTGAAAATATACAAATAATGACGAAAACTCGTATTTTTAACATATATTCACTAGTATTATAGAAACGCTACCAAACGAGTAAGATTGTTTCATGACACTGCTAATGTGGCGGAAGCACGCAAAATAATTTGGTAAGTGCTTGTTACACCCATAAGTGATCCAAAGCGGTTCCGTTTTGTCATATTCAAGTACGACTAAGTACATAAGTAATCCTAAATCCGAAAAGTATATGGAGATAATACCATGTCGCATATGGCCGCTTATATGAAACTTGCCTTTTTCAGATGTTAGGTGTTCAGTGTGTTCTGAAGATGGAAAATTATTTGAGAGCTGTGGTAGATATTGTAGCCAAAAACTTATGTCTCTACCAGCACTACGTTTATTCCCAACATTCTCTACGCTGTAACTGATATCATGAATTTGTGCATCTCCTACTTTGTATCGGATCCAGTCATCCTCTCGTGCTGGAGATCTGTAAATAACGAATAAAATATCATTTGGCACTTACCTAAGTAAGAGTTAATGAAAGTACTACTTATTGTAGCTCCTTTTGGAATTCACGGGTTACCCCGGTCCTTTGAGAGGCTTGCGCGGGGATATTGATCCAACGTAGAGCCCTTTGGGGAAGTTGATGTCATGTGGTGCTCCTGCCAAAACCCGTTCTCGGCTAGTACTACTATTAATTTGTGGCAAAAAGTATTATTATTTAAACATTGAACATCGATGACCCGACAGAACTGAAGTCGTCGTCGTCTCTACTTGTTTGTCGGCTCGTCAGCGTTAAACCCCAGAATAAGAAATAGGTACTTAATAATAATAATAATAAATAACTCTTTATTGCACCAAATTGTAGAAAGTACATGAATATTATTATTATCTATGGTACAAAGGCGGCCTTATCGCTAGAGAAATTTCTTCCAGGCAACCAACAGGTAGGACTTCATGATATGAAACAGGAAGGTAGGCGCAAATTAACAATTGGGAAAAAGTGAAACATAAAAGCATAACGTACCTATGCAGCACATACAAAAAAAAAAAATATACCTATGTAAATATATGTGGTGCACATATACGCATGCATTACACAATGTAAATAAATATACATACTTATTTTAAGCGTATCAATAAATGTTAAAATTACAACTATGGCGGGTTATATACGAACAGCAGACGAAGATTTTCTCGGGAAGAGGTTTAGGTGATAGAAAGATAATGGTCCTTCACTTGTGTCTTGAAGCTGGAGAGTGTTTGGGCATGTCTAATAGATACCGGCAAGGAGTTCCACAGACGTACAGCTTGGACAGTAAACGACTTGGTGTAAAATTCGGAAGAATGTACGGGTGTATCCAATCGGAGATTATGTGCACTGCGAAGTCGATCATGGTGTTGATTGTGAAACACAAACCGTTCTTTCAGATATTGTGGATAAGTGGGAATAAAAAGAATAGAATAAAGCATGGAAAGGATATGCCAATCACGGCGACGTCGGATTGGGAGCCACTTGAGTTGATTGCGAAATTCAGAGACATGATCATATTTACGAAGACCGTAAATAAATCTGATACAAAGGTTTTGGAGACGCTCAAGTTTGTTTAATTGCTCCTGAGTTAGGTCCAAATAACAGGTATCCGCGTAATCAAGAATGGGAAATAGTAGTGACTGTACAAGCGTAATTTTCGTTTGAAACGGCAAAAAATTTTTAGTCGTTTTAGTGATCCTACAGCTGCAAACATTTTTCTACTGACTTCGGCAACTTGCGGAGTCCAAGTAAGGGAGTTGTCCATTAGGACACCAAGATTTTTCACGCAAGCACTAAAAGGGATCACCGTACCATCGAACGAGACTTTCGGGAGGTCTGTTACATTAATTTTGCAGATTAGTCTAGAGCTACCGATAATGCAAACTTGTGTTTTAAGGGGATTTATGATAAGGCCGTACGATCTGCTCGAAACCGATATTGCACTTAGATCATCATTAGTAGTGTGAACAGCTGTTGCAAAGTTTTCTGCATCAGCTTGCGTGTATATTTGTAAATCGTCCGCGTAAAGGTGGTAGGAATATTGAAGATTAAGGGTGATGGAATTGATGAAAAGAGCAAACAGCAATGGAGATAAGACGCCACCTTGCGGAACGCCAGCAGCGATATCACACCAGGAAGAGAATGAATCCTCAATATGTACCCGCTGCTGTCGTCCATACAGGTAAGAATGAAACCAGTCGATTGCCGTCGGAGATATGTTGAGAGAACGCATCACAGCCAGAAGTATATCGTAATCAACAGTGTTGAACGCGTTGCTAAAATCTAAAAGTGAAATAAGAGTGATCAACTGTTTATCCATGCCGGAGCGAATATCATCAGTGACCTTAATGAGAGCCGTAGTCGTGCCATGGCCCTGTCGAAATCCAGATTGTAATGGGTTAAGTAGGTTGTTCGAGGAAAGAAAGTTTTGAAGTTGCTGCTGAACAACACGTTCAAGGATTTTCGAGAGGAAAGGGAGAATAGAAATAGGACGGAAATCAGTAATTAATGTTGGGTTCGATTTTTTGGGAAGTGGTGTAATATTTGCATTCTTCCAAGCTGTGGGAAAAGTGCCAGAAGTTAGGGAGTTATTAATTATAGCAGTGATGGCAGGAAGAATAATATCTAGGATTGGTAAAACCATAGCACGACTAATGCCGTCACTACCAATTGCGTTTGACGATATAGACAAAATTATCTTCTCAACATCACGATCAGCAATCTGACTAAAAGCAAAAGGACAAATATTTGGGGTTGGAATTCCGGAAAGAGAATTTAGGGTGTTATTTTTAATGTTGGTATCAACACTGTTATGTAGGTACTTGCATATAATATAATCATATGTCAATGTAGAAGGTAGAGGAACACTGAATAAACCAGTCGTCGTACAAACGTTGTTTTTATTAGACGCCCTACTACATGGTGTCAGGTGTAAAAAATTAAAGTGTTTGCGTAGCAGAATATAAATTATAAAGTTAGTTATTGTGTTATTTTGTGCACAATGAGTACTTCAAGCGATATGTCTAAGCGGGAGGAGGGTGTCTATACGGCGATTCAACAACCGGCACCAATGCTTCGAGAAGGCAATATGGCCACGAATTGGCGAGAATGGAAAATGTCTTTTGAGTATTATTTGATAGCTGCAAGTAAGGATACAGCTACATCGAGAGAAAAGAGTGCATTATTTATGCACGCGATCGGAAGATACGGTCGAGAAATTTATGAGGAACTCGATATTGCGAAACATCAAAAAGCGGATTACGAATATCTGTGCCGAAAATTTTCAGAGTACTGTGATCCTTTAAAAAACGTAAATTACGAAAGACACGTATTTTTTGAAACTTATCAAGCTGACGAGAATTTTGATAAATATTTGGGCATCTTAAAAGTAAAAAGTAAAAATTGTGAGTTCGGATCATTGAAAAGTAGCTTGATTTTAACACAGTTAATACGAGGAGTTAAAGATGTCCACATGAGAGAAAAACTGTTAGCGAAATCGTCATTGACATTGGAGGACGCAGTACAATGGTGTAGGGCGGCAGAACGGGCAACAGAACAAGCAGCAGCCTGTACTTCTAAGCAGTCCGGCGACGTGGAACAGATGTGGAGATCAGGACGATCGGCAGCATTTAATGGATATCGTGGTAGCAGCCAGCGCGGGGGCCGGGCCGGCCGCGCGCTGCCGCCGCCGCTGCCGGGGCAGCGAGCGCTGCGTGATCGACCGTCGCGGTACGGTGGATGGAATGACGGAGCAGTGCCTAGTGCGCGGTATACGGGTTCGACGGAGTGTGACAAGTGTGGAAAATTGCATAAACTAAGTGATCGTTGTTTTGCCTTTGCGATTAAGTGTTATCGTTGCGAGAAAACAGGACATTTTGCGAGGTATTGTAAAGTGAAATTATCTCAAGAAATTCGGATGAATGACGAAAATGAAGGATTTTGTGAAGAAGACATGGGTGAGCTTATTTTAGAGAATGTTTACTTAAAATCTTTAGAGAACTTTTCAGAGTCTTGGTTTGAATTTATTTACGTGAACGGCGTAAAATTAAAATTTAAATTGGACAGTGGGGCAGATGTATCGGTACTTTCGTTGAATTTATTCAAAAAATCTAAATTGAATATTAACAAGCTTACTAAGTCTAAGTTATTACTAAAAGAAACTAGTAGAAATCAATTACCAGTAGTAGGCTACTTTAAAGCAATTTTGAAATGTGGATTATATAGTTGTGAAGAAAATATATATGTGTTGGCAACAAATTGTAATAATTTATTGAGTCTTAAAGCTTGTACAAATTTAAATTTAATAATGAGATCAAAACAGGTGTCAATTAACGGTCTTCAGTTAGACGACAGTATTTTTACAGGTATAGGATGTTTGCCTTCATTGTGTAAGCTAGAGGTAGACGAGGCTGTGCCGCCGGTCATCCATCACTGCCACTCGTAAAATACCGATTAAGTTGCGACCTCGTTTAAAAAGCGAACTTGATAAAATGGAAAAACTAAATATTATTACAAAAGAGGAAGGGCCGACAGACTGGGTTTCTAGTATTGTAATTGTCGAGAAACCGGATAAATCTTTGAGAATTTGTTTAGACCCTAAAAATTTAAATCGTGCGATTAAGCGTAGTCAGTTTTTATTGCCCACCCTTGATGAAATTGCTAGCGACCTATCTGGAGCTAGGTATTTTTCGAAATGTGATGCAAATAAGGGATTTTGGATGCAAAAATTGGATGAGGATAGTTCTAAACTGTGTACATTTAGTACACCCTTTGGAAGGTATAGATTTCTACGCCTACCATATGGGATTCATTCCGCGCCTGAATTTTTTCATAATGAGATGGTCAAAATATTTAAAATGGAGGGGGTAGCCATTTATATAGATAACATTTTGATTTGGGGCCGGACTCCTCAGGAACACGACACTAGGGTCCAGGAAGTACTTCGTAGGGCAAAGGAGAACGGTGTAAAATTTAATAAAGATAAGTGTGTTTTCAATGTACAAGAAGTAACATTTTTAGGGCATGTTTTCAATAATAAGGGTATGCAAATAGATAAAACACGTACAAAGGCCATTTTAGACATGCCCAGACCGAGTGATAAAAAAGAATTAGAACGGTTTTTGGGAGTAACAAATTATTTATCCCGATTTATACCAAATTATTCGGAAATATCTGCATGTTTGAGAGATTTATTAAAGAAAGACGTAGAATTTGATTGGTTAACCTCGCATGATAAGACTTTTGAAACTTTAAAGTTAAAAATAAGTAGCGCTCCGGTACTTCGTTACTATTCACCGAACGAGCCAGTAGAGATCTCCGTGGACGCCAGTTCACGAGGCCTTGGCGCCTGTCTCCTCCAAAACGGCCAGCCCGTCGCGTACGCAGCGCGTGCTCTCACGCCGCCCGAAACCAGATGGGCCCAAATTGAAAAGGAAATGTTAGCTATAGTATACGGATGTACACGTTTTCATCAATATATTTATGGTCATAATAAAGTCATAGTGGAAAGTGACCATAAACCGTTAGAGTCTATATTTAAAAAACGATTAAGTGACACCCCAGCTCGTTTACAACGTATGCTTTTAAGGTTACAGCATTATTCAATTGAATTAAAATATAAACCAGGCAAATTGTTATTTATAGCCGATACGTTATCGCGCGTGACTACGGAGCGGGACAGCAATAGTGAGGTGTTTGAAGAAGTAATGATTCATGCATTTATGTTATACGAAAATGTAGCAGCTAGTTCTGAGATTATGAATAAGATTAGAGAAGAAACGGAAAGGGATTGTAATTTAAAAAAAGTTTGTGAATATTATTATAATGGATGGCCAAACATCAAACGAGATACGAAGTCGTTAGTTAAACCATATTGGGAAGTAAATACGGAATTACATGTAATTAATGGAATATTATTTAAAGGCGACAGGATAGTTATATCGGAGTCAATGCGAAAAGATATGTTAACACGGGCTCATGAAGGTCATTTAGGAGTAGAAAAATGTCAGAGACGAGCTCGCGAGGTGATGTGGTGGCCAGGTATGGCGGCCGCCATCGAGCGGCTGGTGCTGCGCTGCGAGACGTGCCAGCGGCACTGCGCCGGCAACCCGCGCCAGCCACTGCAGCCGCACGCCGCCACCACCCTGCCCTGGGAAGTATTGGCCTCTGACATATTTGAGTTCAGGGGTAAGTCATATTTGTTAGTAGTAGATTACTATTCGAAATATATAGAAGTGGCACAATTACGTAACATGCAAAGTGTAACCGTTATATCTATATTAAAAGACATTTTTTGCCGGTTTGGTATACCAAAAAAATTAGTTACGGACAACGGTACTCAATACACGTCACAGGAATTCAAACAATTCTGCTCTAGTTGGGAATTTGATCATGTGACTAGCTCACCCTTGTACCCTAGGTCCAACGGCCTTGCGGAGCGCAATGTTCGAACGGTCAAATCATTAATGATAAAATCTTATGAGAATGGTGACGATTGGCGTTTAGCGTTGCTCAACTTTAGAAACACTCCCATTTCTGGAGAATCTTATTCACCAGCTCAGCTACTAATGAACCGTAGGTTAAAAACTAAATTGCCAACTACAGATAAACATCTGAAACCTTCGACTAAGTTCGATGATCTGGCGAATAAACGTGTCGATAAAACGAATACTATGAAAAAATATTATAATAGAGGAACTAAAACTTTATCACCGTTACGACGTAACGAAACAGTGCGTATGCGAGATGGGAAGGTCTGGTTGAGGGCTAAGGTTATTGAACCTGCCCAGGATAACCGATCTTACTGGCTACAGACTGAGAACGGAGCTAAATACAGGCGAAATCGCCAACATATTTTAAAATTGCCTAATTCAGAGGGAGTTGGTAGTAAAAACTCAAACTACAAATACATTGATTGGGATAATGTAGAAGTCACAAACACTAACCCAAGTCCACATCCAGGTCATCCAGGTCGGACGGAGTCGCAACCACAACCACAAGTAAAAACAACTAGCAGTGGCCGAGTGGTAAAGCCTCCAGCTAGATTTATTTGCGAATAACATACATGTATTTTAGCAACATAAGCAGCAGGTATATAACATATTTATCAATTGAGGAAAATGTATTTTTTTTAATACTTCTTTGTGTTTTTTTTTTTATATTGGATAAGCCAATTGCTTGCAATATTGCAATACATACTTTTTTTGTATACCTACACATTTGTTTAAGAATACACAATTCAATTCATAAATAGTTACATAGTAAACATAGATTGTTTGAAAGTTTTCCCAGGTCCAAATTAGGTATCTATGCTCTGTGACGTTTTGAAATAGAAACATCATAGAGAATTATTATCTATATATTGGCGCATCGGCATTGTTGTCCTGATTTTTTATTAACAGTTAATTTTAGTAATAATAAGATCATGCGCATCGAGGGATTCGGGGAAGACTTATCCATTTTTTACATTTACATAGTGTTTATGACCTTTAAGGTACTGGTACTAGATTTGAATACCTATAAGATATTAAGTTTAAGTAACTTTATTTTTTTCTGCCTCATACATATTTTTTGTGTACCTAAATTTCCTGAAGGGGAAGTAAAGTAAATATAAATTGTTTGTTTTGTAATTGGGGGGAGATGTTATGTAGGTACTTGCATATAATATAATCATATGTCAATGTAGAAGGTAGAGGAACACTGAATAAACCAGTCGTCGTACAAACGTTGTTTTTATTAGACGCCCTACTACAAACACAGACAGAAGAGGACAAAGACCAGTGGATCTAAAATGGCCACTTTGCACGAATTACAATATGATCATATTATGAATCATTGCAAATCTTAAAATAGCCACATTTTGGCAGTTCATGAAATGAATCATTTCATGGCAATTCTGCTGTTTGACGGAAAGTCGCAAAATGGCTTACTTTTCGTGAATTACTTTACCTTATTGCCAGGCGTAAAAATATTTTTTATTTTTGCATAGCGTGCGTACTTTTACGATGTTTTTAGTTAAATAAGTTTTTCTAACCAACAATGTTGATTTACCATCATTAATTTACTGTAGAATTATAAATATCAATAAAAATATTAAAATTTTAAAATCTATTTTTGTTTTATTAATATAGCAATACTCAAACGAGAAGTGATTCAAGAAATGAATCACGAAATTAATTGAATTAGAGTTGAAACGTCAATGTCAAAATTTGCAGAATTGCTAAGCTTCGCAATTCACGAAATGATTCGTTTTGATGAATTGCTCAAAGTGGCCATTTTAGACCTGCTGTTAAGGTTATTAATATCGATGTTATTTGGACATTTGTTCTTATTACTATTATAGGTACTTAGTGTACCTATTTATTATTTTATGATATGATAAACGACATTATATGAAAAGGTAATTTATAAAATGACGTGCAACCCTCTAAGAAATAAACGAAGATAGGTAGAGCTATTTTTGAAAAGTGTGTGTAACTCACACAAAGTGTGTCCAATGATTTTTTTCAATATAGAATGAATGAATGAATGAACACTTTATTGCACCATTTACATACATTTAAGAAAAGATACAGCATTGAAACCAATTAACATTAGGAGAAATGAGTACAAAGGCGGACTTATCGCTAATGCAATCTCTTCCAGCCAACCTTATGGTAGAAAGGTGCAGAGAATAAAAAAAACTTAAGCGAGCTTTATTTCAATATAGAATCATTTTCATTCGACATATGAGCATTTTTAAAATATAGGGATTTTGGTACTAACCGTAATTAAGTAAGAAAAATCTTACCCATATTTTATGAATTGTGTAATATATTGTCGAAATAATCCAGAAACCTGTTTTTCTTCAAATGTATGTGGGCGTCGAGCAACTTGAAGCATTAAAGTGTCTCCTAAAAGTGCTAATAAATCGGAACCATGCACCGCCCCTGTAAAGGGAAGTAAACCTCAGTTACACCTTCAATAACACAGTTTTACACACAGTCTGACTACAAACACAAAGTATTTCGTATTTATTTAATTGAGTCAGTGATATTTTGCTTTAATACCTGTGAGTAAGTAAATAAATAGTTAGTGGTGTGTGTAAGTTCTTCAAGAATCATCATGATTACAGCACTGTTTTTGCCCACTATTAAGCATTAGCGGATTTAGCGGCTTCTAATCGTTTTTTCAAGTCCTCCAAAATTCTAAATAAAGTTTAACGTTATAAAACTTACTTACATTTTTTTACGAACGCGTTGATGTCTTTTATATGACAAGAAAATCATGCTATGATGACAATCCATAAGTTGGTGCTATAAATATTAAAATCTCATATCTCTCAATATCAAGAATTGATTTTAATGTGACTAGGTAAGTTTCTTAAACATCTTTTTAGGGTTCAAACGGCCCACTACGTAAGTAGAGTTGTATCCAAATGTTTTTTTTTAACACTTACGGTTAGTTAAAATATACAAAATACAAACCACTGGCAGGTGAAGCCGCGTGAACAGCTATTCTTACATTATTTTATACCTGCCTGTGTAATTAATCGGTCTCCCGCGAAGATCTACTTTGGCCGACTGCGAGTAACGATAAACGTAGAGCCTGGACACCCTCCGGGCGAGCCTGGCTGCTAGCAAGGCTGTGCCTGCCCCCCACACAGCTGCAGACTCCATTCGTGCGAGATTTTCTAAAGCTTCCAGATAATTTCGTTCCACATCTTTTTTTTTCATTGTTCCCCAGTATTCCCAAAGAATCGCTTGAGTCATCTGTTACAGTTAAGCTCTATTCAAACTGACGCGAATCCCGCGCGACTTGCGGGACGCCCACAGATATATGAACCGGTAGAAGTGCCGTAGCGTTTGCTAAAGTTGACTGGCCTATTAATGGCACTTTTATGTATTCTTATTTCTGTGGGCGTCCCGCAAGTCGCGCGGGATTTGCGTCAGTTTGAATCTTTGTTATTATTATTATTATATAATATATATTAGTCCGTGGTTTGAATAGAGCATGAAACACAATAATCATCAAATCTACAAAAGTGACATATTTACCGCCGCACTCAGTCGTTAATGACTACATAAGCAAATTCTTCAAACTCATATACAAAATTCTCCCTTACCGAGATAATTTATAAATCTATGCTAATATGTGGCTTATAATGTAAATCTATGCTAATGAGTATTATAAGTACGTTTAAAAATATCTCCTATTTTTTTATTTGAGTTTAAAGAATTTGCTGAATGGTCATTAACGACTTTGAGTGCAGCTGTTAATTAGGTAACTAAGCAGATACGTATACACAGATAGGTTGTGACTTTATCCAAAATGGCACATTAAAAACTAACCGTAGATAATGCTTCAGGCCGTTGTTGTATAGACACCATCTGTAATAATTTTGGAATCAAAACAGATATAGTGTATTCGTGGATGCGAGATGAGCTTTGTTTTGTAAGCTCCTCATAATTTTGATCTGAAAATAAACAAAATATTGAATTATTTCTTGTAAATTTTAAATTTACATATTGTAAAATCTCTCGACATCTACTGTGTACAAAGAACATCAAAACCGCACAATCGTTCCTTTCTCAAGACTGTGTATGTTACGTACAACATATTTCTCAATAAATAGTTTTTTATTTATATAAGGTGGATTTAAATTAAATACAAAAAATATTTGCATTTGATAAAAAAACATCTTATACGAGTAGTATGCTAATCCGGAGTTTCAGCATTATTATAAATACGTATTGTATAATATGCAGCAGAGTGTCCACAGGTAAATACTAATAGGCTAAACACAAGTAACTTGGTGGTGAACAATTTATTTTACAAGCTTTCAGCTTAATATTACACACGGTTACTATAAAACAATCCGTAACTAAGCATATTCAAAATATGTATGACAATCATACGAATAGAGTATTACATACACAAATATACAACCTCCAATAATACGCAGCTCTGAAAGTGCATATTGTACTGTGGTGGAGGACTTACCAACACGGTATCAATTGTTACCTAAGTAAAGTTTTAATCGATATATTAAAACTTACGAATAATTAAATCTATGCCGTGTAGGTAACTATTGTGAATTTAACAATTTATAAGTATATCTACTGTACTAACCATTGTAGTTTACAGATTCAAGATCCGTAGAACCTAAAAGTAAATCAAGTTGCATGCTCTGTTTTGTGGACAGTGCCACAGTCAATGTTGCTGGCAAATATTGTTCAGACTCAGGCAAAAAATCATCAGGGATTGGCTGCAACATTGGACCCCAAGTCGCGTTCTAAAAAATGTTTTATTAGGTTAAATATCTTCCCCCTTCCCATGTTGCTATGAGTATGTAAAAGAAGTACACTAGATTTGAAATAGATCCTTTCGAATAAAAATGTATTATTAAAAATGACGGATTTTTAAAATACAAAAAATAAATAAAAAAATACAATCGAATTGTTGTTGTTAGATGTCGGTTAAAAATTGGGTAGGTATTAATCAAAATTACTTCTAAATGTATAAAATGATGCAGATTCCTACCGAGTATAATGCTGTAATATCAGACAAAGGTCGTGCTCTCATACATTGTAAAATATCCTGATCTGATTTCTCAACACACCCTAAAGTTTTGGCAATTACTCTGGATATGCTCTCTGTCATACTTGCATTAATATGTTTATCTTCTAATATATTCCAAGGATTTCTAGGGGACATGATAATCCCTCTCTGAAATAAACCTGTAAATGAAAAAATCCTCATTGAATTCTTCGTTTGTTACCTTACAAGGTTAGGTATAGAAAATTAAAAAAATGTATGAAATCGATAAAATTACTTATGATAAAAATACTATCACAGAAAAGATAACTATTTTTCTCTGTTTCAGCATATAGGATGGAAGTTTCACCACTCACCAACGGTGCGAGGGGAGGCCAAATGATAAAGAATACTGTCGGCTCCCGTAGAATGTCCTGCCAGGGTTATAGAAGTAGGGTCTCCGCCAAATGCTGCTATATTATCACGTATCCACAGAAGAGCTAAATATTGATCAAGAAGCGCAAGATTTCCACGAGCCGCTATAGATTTTAATGTAAAAAAGGCTAGAAGGTGTAGACGGTAAGACACAGTGACAACAACAACACCTTCTGCTGCCAATTTTTCACAAGGTAGTGTGATTCCTCCGTCCAACCAAGATTCGCTATAAAGTAGTACCAGCACAGGCAGAGACTTTCCATCGGCACGCTATCTGAAAAACATTTGAAGTAGCTTAGCTGAGGCACAAGGACAATGAGGAAAAAACGAAGGATCTTCGAATATCAAATTTTTGTATAAAAATTAGGATATATTTACAATTAGCAAACGAAATTAACGCAAATGTTGTATGGAAAGCTCTCATTTCAATACAGCGTTTTCTAAAACTAAATACCATCCTAATTTAAATTCAGAAGTTACCCAAATTATCCACGTCGTATCAATAATTAAGTAATAGGAACAGTATTACCCGAGTCGTCCAAATATTAAGAAACAGACAATCCTCGCTTGTGCTAACATTTTCATTAAAACCAACTTGAGGGCAGAGTGGTGGCCTACGATGGGCAAAAAATGTACGTTTCCATCCAGAATGTCTTTCGGGAGCCTGAAAAATAAATCTTATGATAAAAATGTTCTTGGTATTTTCGCAATTTGAACTTAAGTACTTATCTATATTGTCGACATAGACTCGAGAATATTGTCGATTAGTTATTCGACGGCAGTGAAGCCACAAGAAGGTTCGATATCCTTGACCAGTAAGATACTGGGAAACCCCAATCTACTTTATCTAACTTATCAATACATGTAAGATTTATTTACCGACATGAGAGGTAAGGAGAACAAATTTTCGGACCAATACCTAACCATAAGAAACTGGTGCGTGCTATATTTTGCTATGTTTTACCAAAGCCTGTTGGCAAATTAAAAAAGATTGACGAAGGATTTAACAAGTGAATTCGAAATAAAATAAGATCAATTAAAAATTAATTAGTCCGCCAACTTTAACTTTATTTTACTTTTTGTATTCTCAGAGCACTTTTGCTAGATGGACACAGCTTCGTGTCGTAGCTCTTGGTACTCAAAATTAACATGAAAAATATCCAGCATCTTGCATAGTCGGATATTGAAAGTCAAAATGACGACATTTTGCGTGAACAAAGTAGAAAATATTGTATTTTCTCTTTTTATTTGTCCATAATATGAAAATTCAGGTAAATATTATTTAAATAAAATCGACATGTAAAAATTACAAGATCTCTCTTTTACTCGAAATTACAAATACAAATTGTAAATAAAATAATACACTTTAAGTAGTTCACATTGGCTGAGATACATACTGCAAATCTATGTCTTCCAACTGGTGGTACTGCATATGGCACTCCAAAAAATATTTCTATAGGACTTAAAGATCCTTCTGTGTACACTTTTATCTAAAAACATTAAAACAGTTGATATTGTATACACAAATATAATTATTTTTAAGGTTCCGTACCTAAAGGGTAAAATGGGACCCTATTGCTAAGAATATAATATAATATATATAATAAATAATTACTAGAAGGCTGTATCTCATGAACCGTGATAGTTGTTCTGAAAGTTTAGTATTTATCAGCAACAGAAATACATCATCTGTGAAAAAATTTCATGGTTTTACTATCACGGTTCATCAGCCTGCCTTGATGAAGATGAACGGACGGTGAAGTAAAGAAAAAAAAAGTGACGACTGAAATTTGGACTAATGCCTTTGTCCTTGAAAACTGCGCTAATTACGGAGCTGGCTGAATTTCAACAAATGGCGTTTTTTATCACATCGGTGAACTTCTTCTTCTTCATTTATTTTTAGTTTTTATATTTGTTAGCTTTTATTTATTCTTTACGATATTAAACATCTCCGTTCACTGACATTAACATATCATCTATACTATATAATATTATAAAGCTGAAGAGTTTGTTTGTTTGTTTGTTTGAACGCGCTAGTCTCAGGAACTACTGGTTCGAATTGAAAAAATCTTTTTGTGTTTGATAGATCATTTATCGAGGAAGGCTTTAGGCTATATAACATCACGTTGCGACTAATAGAAGCGAAGAAACAGTCGAAAATGTGGAAAAAACGGGGAAAATTTTTCATCTTTGAGGGCTTCCGTTGCGTGCGTTGCGAAAACCGTTAGGGATACCCAAAAAATATGTATGAAAGAATTATTCCTCTTTAAATTATCTAAAAAATGTCCGCAACAGTATATGTCTATCTTTTAAGATTAACTCACAATAACCGTTTTTATGAAAATCAAATATGGTCGAAATTAATGCATTATTACAAATTATTTTTCAGTGACTTCATTTGGTGCCAAAGAAATTCGCGAGGGAAACTTTATGCCCACTTTTAATAAGATGAGGAGGTACGTTCGTAAAAAAAAAAAATATGATGTCCAAAATAACTATTCCACGCGGACGAAGTCGCGGGCACAGCTAGTTAAAGAATATGGAGAAAATAAAGTTCGAAATTTGTTGCCACCGACGATGTTTACTGTTCAAGTGTTCACCGATGTGAAGAGAAAGAACACCGATATGACAAATCTATCCACCGATGTTATAGATCTTTTCACCGATAATATAAATATTTTTGAACACCAAAAATGCAAAAGGTAGTATCTTCACAACATAGAAGTTGACTAGAACTGAAATCCAGAAGATGTTATTTAGTCGTCCAAGTGTGTTTCCCAGTTGCGTCCTTAGTTTACGCTTCGGATCCTTGTGCAAGCTGTAATTCGTGGTTTGGATGTAACAGCTGGGACCAACGGCTTAACGTGCCTTCCGAAGCACGAAGGAGCTCGAGAGAGAAAATGCCGTTAAAAGCGACCAATCCTTTACGGTTCGCGCCTCGCAGTCGCTTGACAACCGCGCCACGCCCAGTTATCGGGCTCCTCGAACTAGCCTTCCTGTTCTGATTCATGTTTTTGATTATTCATTGCTTTTAGGCTCTTTCCCCTCGTCGTGCATTGTGCAACGTACATTACCATAACCTAACAATCCCAATAATGTGTCTGACCTCAGAATTATTTCTATATTTATTTATATTCTTGAACACACTAGCAGCTTATATTAACTGACGGTGTGCATTTTGAAGTTTGGAGAGTTTATTAATTGTCCAATATTTTTTTTAAAGTGTTAACTGAGGGCGCGCTGACGACACTCTCGGGGAGCCTGTTCCACTCTGCGACTACACGATTGCATAGAAAATGTTTTTTTTCGGTTTTCTTCTTGCTCTTGTGCGTTTTCCGCGAGTCACATGGAACATATCGCGAAGTTCTGGAGCATCATTATGTCCTCTTAGAATTTTGAATGTTTCAATTAGGTTGTATATTCGTCTGCGACACTCTAATGTTGTAAGATCAAGAATTTCTAATCTTCGGTCGTATGGCCGATTGCATATACTACTTACTGCATTGGCTCAGCGACCCGAAACAGATCTTGGCCTCCGACACAAGACTTCTCCACTCCTCCCTATTCTGCGCGGTTGTTTCCCAGTCTGTCTTTTGTGGGGCATCCAAGTCCTTGCACACTATATCTCTCCAAGGGTACCGGGGGCGACCCACTGGTCGTTTCCCACTCAGTCTTCCCATGTACGCTCTCTTTACAGCACGGTCCTCTCCCATCCTCTCCACGTGGCCGAGCCAACGCAGTCTTGCCGTCTTCATACGTAATAAATTTTGTTGCTTTTCTTTGGATATTCTCAAGGAGTAAACAGTTAACGAGAAACAGTAAACGAGTTAACAGATCTACGATTTTCCAACATTGTTGTCGCTACACGACCATTGTGAGAAAAGACTAGCCACCATATTTTGCCAAAGGTCTTTGCAGCTTTTTCGGCAACTTTCCTTCCTAAAAGACTCGTACTGACGACTGTCTCTTATTTCCCGGATCATGTTAAAAATACAAATCGTAGACGAATTTCGTTGGGCCAGACACACGGGCCTGTTTTTCAGTGTCTCAGAACAAACTAATGTTAACCCCCTAACTAACACCAAGAATCTTTTCGATGACCGAGGAAGTAGTTTGTGGGTCTTCTCGCACCAACATTCAGTAGTCCACACATTTTACTCAGTTACTGCCGTTTGTGGGCAACCGGCCACTTCTATGGTCATCTTCGGAGTTTGTTTTTCCCCATTAAAATTCACTAAACCATTTAAAAACTATTGCTCGAAATAGCCCTATTTCTAATAATTTCTTATGTTTTCGCGATTGTTATTCATTAAATTAAACTATTTTAATACGGTTTTTATCGCGTTTATTACTTATTTATTTACACCTGACTTACTTACTACTACTGATTACTGACACCTGACTTACTTATTACTGATTAAAATAGTTTAATTTAATAGCCCTATTTCTCTTTCTAGACTCTCCTAACACCGATTGCAATCGTCGAAGGCTAAGTTTTTAAGTTAAAAATAGCATAGCATGCAAATGTTCGCAGTTAATCACCATCGTTGCAAAGAAAAACGCGGAAACCGTTGCAGTAAAATTACTGGAACATCATTATTTTTTTAACCAGCAACCTGGCTACTTTCGATCTATATTCATATATACGTATATAATACAGATGCGTTCCTCTGCGACCTATGTATGTATTACAAAATAGTTCTAATTAGATGTTCTTTTTATTTTTTTGTTAAGCCACTTTTCCTCTTTGTTAAGAAGTTCCTGTCGTGCAAAAAAAAAAAATTTCATTAGTATTAAGTACCTACTTATTTTGAATATAATTTATTGTTCTTCTCTAGATAAATTTTTATATTCAAACAAATCATTTCGTAATATAAACTGTTTCAAAACATGTAGATTAATTTCAGGGGTTCACTTTTGTAATTTAAAAAGTAGATACCCACCTATTTTAATTTTACGTTCTACACGTATCCAAGCCACGGATATGATAACAGTACTAACCGACGTGATAAAATGTTTCACCAATATGATTACCCAATTCACCGATGTGACAAAAAAAGGGCATCAAACCATAATTTGAGCACCGATTGAAGAATTAAGCCACCGATTCAATTTTTCTCGTCACGTGGCGTGGGTAGAAATAAAAGACCACCTTTTTCACTGATGTGATAACACCGACGTTACAAAAAACATACTTACTTTTTCGATTATTACATAAAA
Source organism: Euzophera pinguis (assembly GCA_947363495.1). Classification (NCBI taxonomy): domain Eukaryota; kingdom Metazoa; phylum Arthropoda; class Insecta; order Lepidoptera; family Pyralidae; genus Euzophera; species Euzophera pinguis. The sequence goes on from OX376155.1 coordinate 10,009,856, forward strand.
ACCATAATAACTACGATAAATTCAATAACAGCCAATGAAACTGTTTTCCAACCCGCGTTTGTAAATAGCGAACCAACTTAATATTACTCATTAGACTAAAAAAAGCGAACACCGATATTATAAAATATTGACAGAGAACCAATTTGATGATGAACTTTTTATTTTGCGAGATTATGCGACGGTTTAGCACACATCCGTCTTGAATGCACACTGGCACGTGGTTAACGCTAATCGAAAAGGAGGTAAGGGTAGGTACCAAGTGAGGTATCTATTTTTTGATTTTTTTGAAATCCAGTAACTTCGGAGATCAGGAAGGAGGGGCGGAAGGCTAATTTTTTTATTCTTTTATTAAATACTTAAAATTGATTTAGTTATTGTACATAGTAATATTTGAATAAATATAGTTTTCTTACCCCAACAATGCGTCCTTGTGGTATAATAGCTACAGGATCCTGGGTTAATGCTGTTTTGTATAATATCATGAAGATACACCACATCACATATAAATTGTTTACTATACATATTTCTTTGCACATTTCTTGGCACAATGCATAAAAATCTCTAACTAGTGTTTTAAAATGTGACGTTCGTTCCAAGGACCAAATTGTTTGAACTGGAAGTCCATTATATTTGGATGAACATTCGACACAATAAAAATTAGATCGTGCAATGATTTCGCTCTTGTCCGTGACGAACCACCGTAACGATGGTTGACCATTGTTCTAAATTTTGTTCGTTGTGTTTGTGACAATAGGGGACTTTCATCATGCGTACATTTATTTATTAGTTAAGTAATATTGTTAGGCACGAGTGTACATCACTTTTAGTTTTGCCACAAAATCAGATTATAATTTGAAATCACTGGCCATTTTAGAATGAAATTAAGACGACAGGCAGTAAGAAACTAATCCCAAGATTTATTTTTATTATTTTAGGAAAATTAGAATTTTCAAAGCAACAAATTTTTCCGAAATTTTCGAGCGCCATGCCACATGCAGTTCTTGGAGTAAGCCCGAATAGATTAGTATCTCATGGGGCGGTCTCACGCAAAATCTGCGAGTATAACTATTTTTGTTCGTTAACGAATAATTTTTATTCGACATATGAGTCATCATTTTAAAAATAGGGCTCCTGTGGCCTTACCCCTCTAATAGCAGGGCAGAAACGAGTAAGCTTCTTCTTTGCGTGCAACTCTCTTCCAGGCAACCTTAGCGTAGTCACTCGTTTCAGCCCAATTAATTCTAAAAGCACCCCTGTAGTCCCTGTTGATATCTTACATCATGCTAACTATAGTCATGTGAATCGGGCAACCGAATAATTGGTCATACTTGATTCACTTTTGTGTAAAAATTGTATTTTTATTATTATTTTTATTTTACCTAGTTTTTAGTTTTAGCACAAAGTAGATGAATAGTAGGTACTAGGTCAAAAATTGGGCAGTCGTTTATAGAGAAATTCTAGAGAGACACCGCATGCAAGGGAAGACAAGAGTACCTAACTGGGTATACTATATACTATACCTATCTTTTGAGACAACTAAATACATACAAAATACAAAATTATTTGCCCATATACGAATACCATATACCATAACGAAAACCACCAATGTTATAAATATTTACAAACTTTTAATTTTGTTTCAAAATATATATATTAAGTATTTTTATGTAATTAGTAGATAGATACATTAAAATATTTTAAACAAATATGTACTTAGTTGTAAAGACCCATAGATTTATATCACGAAAAAATAGATTGGTTTGGTACAATATTTCTTCCAGTAACTTTTAACCTATCAAGGTTTATCCCATAAGGTAAATGAGCATTTATACCACTTCTACTTTACGTTAGTGTAAGCCATATCCAATTTCTTCAATAAAATTTTGTAATAATACTGAATGGGTTGATTATTAGCAAAACCGATAGTTGCTAACATGAGTCCGTAGCCAAGTAATATTGAAAACAATTTATGTCTTGAAAGCCACTGTCTGAAGCCACCGGCTGAAAAGAAAAGAAATACTTGATACCTAGTAGGTTACAATATTAACAAGATAACGGAAATTTAAAAAACTAAAACACCCGACTGCTTTTTTATTTTATTTTATACTAGTATCAAACTAAAAACAAAACCGCTAGATGTTTCTCGCAGCTCCGCCTGCGTCAAAAATTAGGCTAGTTTTCACCCCGAGTCTTCAAATAAATTCATACCAAATTCCATTTAAATCCGTTTAGCTTTTTGGTCGTAAAAGCGTAACAGACAGATAAACGGACTGACTTTCACACTTACAAGTAATATTAAGTATGGAAATATGGATTAAAATTAAAAGTTATTTTAAAAATGTAAAAAAAAATTAACTACTTACCGTTTCTGTTTGTGCTTGCAGTAGGGAATCGCATTGACGTTGGTTGTTTGGCGTAAACCAAAAGATACCGTAGCCTCACTAAGTCGCAATTAGTTACTATGTATTGTGCTGCTGTTCCGTCAAAACCGTGCCCGGGGTACTTATTTTTCTGGTCATCAAATATACCATCACCTTAAAAAAAATCGAGGTAAGAAGGTAATAATAGAGGATGATCGGTTCAAAGGACTTTTACGGTAACTATATTACTAGATATTTATTAGTATTTATGTGTTGACGATAGGTTGAGAAAGGAAATGGGAAGAAATGTTGACAGTTGCGACAGGTAGGTAGGATCTGAACCAGAACCGCCACAATAAGAGCAGAATGAAGATTGACGAGACATGGAAGAGGCTGAATATTCATATACAGTAGTGGACGTATATAAGGTGGATTTTTATTAAGTGCAAATATTTTGAGGGGTGGTTCATTAAGGTCAAAGAAAAGTACTGAGATCAAAATTTTAAAAATCTACACGCTAGTTTTTTTTTCAATTTTCCTAACAAAATTTATAATAGGTAATAATATTTTTTTATTTTGTTTTTTTGATAACTGAAAGCGCACTAGAAAACTTATTAATCGTAACAATCTATCAATGTCATGTTTTAGAATAAATTTAATAATTTAGCCCTGAAAGTATTAGTAGATATTTAATTTAAATCTACCATAAGGTGCTAATATTGCTGAGAACACAAATAGAAGAAGTCGCAGAGTAGGAGAAAAGAAGCTGCTTCATTTCATTTTGTTTTCCGGAATTCTTCAAATTGGGACAAACCACAAAACTGTTTATCACGACCCTGCAGATGCCGATTCTGTTCTCAACAATGCATGTGTAAATGTATTACTTATACCTTCATTAGAAACCGGTTTCTGATAGTTGATTCCTTCGGGAGCATCAATAACTTCACACATAGCGACACAAGATAGGTGACCTCCGATGCAACTTGCGCCCCATCCGAATCCACCATGGCTATACGGCAGCGATGTATTCACCTCAGGCAATAAGTAAACGCCGTTTCCCAGCAGTGTATTCTATAAACGAATATTACATCCATTAAAAAAATATATGTTATAGATAGTACTAGCATAACACCCGCAATTGGTTCGCATATTAACCGCTAAAGACAACTTCTGAGAACAAAAGTGTCCGTGTCCAGTGCAACTGGATCCGGCCTATCAATCAACTCTGTTTTATTAGCTACCTCTTTTAGAATCTTACCCATTTGATAAAATCGTAACGTATTCATTCGTGCCCAATTTCTTGGTCATACCTTATTCAAGTGTTGTTGCAAACCAAAGTGTAGAATGGTATAAAAATTTTCCAAGCGATTTCCGTGAAATGCGAAAAATATATGGTGATTTTTTGCCAATTCCTTCCATTTTGCTTCCGTAGTTGACTTGAAAGAGTAGTTTACTTGGAAAATATGTTGTGGTTTTGGTGCATTCCTTCCAAAGTGAAGGTTTTCGATTAAAGTTTCATGCTGAAATAGGTGTTTCAATAACAATATCATCACATTATAACCAAGTAAGTTGGTCCATCAGAAAAACGTGAAGTTAGTTCAAATCGTTTATCGAATATTAATCAACATGGTATAAGTATCTAATTTGAAAGGTAGTTTTTGCTCGTAGCTTTGTATGCGTGCTCACCGATTGTGACGAATGAAAATCATTTGATATCGAACGAAAATCATTTAACTCACCGATTTGGCTTGAGTCACACTTTTCAAGAAAAAAAGCTTTTTTACTCTTTCTCGTCCCTACTCTTGGTCTGGTGTGTGTTCAGCCGATAAAGTATGAAGAGGTAACAAACAAATACTCAAATATACGAACTCACTTTAACGATTTTATAATGGTAGTTACGTAGGAATTTAGGATTAGGATACAATAAATGATAGGATGATGTGTTTGAAAATTTCATAAAATTAGGTAGGTAAATTATATATACCTAGATGCGTAATTGTGTCACAAATTGATTGTAGATACATAGCTAAGTATAACTTGTTACCTACGTTCGCATAAAATATCTTTAATTGTATGAAAAATATCAAGCACTTACAACTTCAGGCGGAACGGTTTTTAGACTTGGTTCTTTCAGTCGTACAAGTACGTAAAAGAGCAAGTCGATGATATCACTTATATGTGTTAAATTCTCCAAATTGTCTAATTGCTGTAATACTAGATCCAATGCTGGTACATCAGTTACAACACTTAGCTGAAATCATGAGAGAAGGATTTAAAGATAAATAGGAGACTACACAAGATGACTTTTCAAACACATTTTCAGTATGATTTGAGCGTGAGAAAATACCACTTTAATTTTTTTTAGTAAAAACGGAGATTAAAATTGTCGGCCTCCGCATACAACTCAAGTCAGCTGATCACTGATTTGTGACTTCCTAAAATATTAAACCTATTTAAATTCATATACCTCGTCTATACAACTTAAATATATCCTGAACAGAGAGGTGTGATGTAACTGTACTAAAGATCTTTGGACTAAAGAACTATAATATCTATATTTCAATATTTTTTTTATAGTTAGACCGTGGTTGGAGTTAGACCTTCTACCTGCAGAAAAAACTGGTTTAACTATTTTTACCATGTTTCCGTACTTCAGTAAATTATAATATTGATTGATTATACATTATACACTTACTAAATTGTCCATATCTTTAATTCCATTTTTTAAGAAAGCGGGTGGGAATGGTCTGAGGCAGCTTTCATATCTAAAGCTAAATGCGGCGGCTACAAATAAACTCCATTTTATATCAGCTGCTTTAAAATCTTTTTCTAGAACCAATCTGGAATGTGTTGTTACAATTTAAATTATGGCAGGTAGCCAATGAATACATAAATTTCATTTGAATACTAGCAGCCCGCCCCGACTTCTTCCATACTACATATACTAGAGCCTATAGCCCTCCTCGATAAACAGGCTATATAACACGAATTTTTCTAATCGCACCAGTATCTCCTAAAATTTGCGCGTTCAAACAAACAAACTGTTCAGCTTTTATAATTAAATATATAGTACAGATTATAAGTGTATTAATTATATTTCCAGAAGGACTTTCATAATTTATACTAAAGAACTATTTTCGCTACAAATATTTTTGGCGTACTTATGTAGGTATCTATATATATCCTTATCTTGCAAAATGCAAACTTTATTGCTAAATAAATAAATTTGAAAGTTACTTTCTATCATGTAATGCATACAAAATATACGTAGGTGTACCTTAAATGTACTGCCTTTTTTTCTAACGAGTCTAATTTGGCCTGATTTTTGTCAGACAGTGATTCTGTGGCGGACGCCAAATTACAATTGGTTCCAGTATCAGATAATCCTTCTGGTTCTCCGTCCATTTCTCGTTTACATTTATTTCAACGAATTTGGAACATAATTTAGAATCTGTTTAGATTTAGAAATTTATAGCTTTGGATGTTTAATCAGTAGAAAAGTATGTATAAATTGTCAAAACACAAAAAATTTAAAACAATAGATATCGTTTGCCAGTTTCATATAAACGAAATACAACCGTCGTTCAATTCAAATCTATCAAATTACTAAAAAGAATCACCTTGGTCATGAAAAACCATTGTGAAAGGAACGTTTCGATGCTTTTTGTGTAAACTATAGATAAAAACTTTATAAAAACATCAAATAATTTTTTTCATCGTACATTTCTAAAACTTCATTCTTTACAAACTATGTGGGTCTGTCTGGGTATCAACTATTTTTTAACTATTGTGCAATATAATTGTATTTTGTACAATAAAGTTTAAATAAATAAACAAATCAAATAAATCATAAAACAAAAACACATACAGACGTTCGTAGAAACTCCTTTTTTGAAATCAGTTTAATAATATTAAGGACTGTTCACACTGACGCGAAACCCGCTCGCCTGGCGGGATGCGATGCGACCAGCCGCGAAAAATTCGCTCGCCTGGCCATTCACACTGATGCGAATGGTCGCGCGCAACCAGCACGGGACGCGAGGGCTGCGAATCCGTCACTCGCGTAGTTTCGTCGGAAAATCACCGGTACTCGGAGAAATAATCGAAGAAATACTGGTGAATCGATTTTTTTAAATATAAATAAAAGAAGATGCAAGATAAGAAACAAACCTTCATTATATGGGATCACCTCAAGTAGATCTCGTGATAGTCTATCGATAGTATCGTGATACTATCGTGATCTCGAAAATCAGTTGAACTATCGATAGGGATATTGAAAGATTTATTATAAATATATATAAAAAAACTATATAAAAATAATATATAATATATAGCTTAAAATAAGTAATAGTCCTGATAGGGGTCGATAGTTGAAGATTTTACGATAGTCGAAGTAAAATAAACGGTACTATCGAAAAACTGTTAATAGTTACTAAATCGAAACCATCGATAGTATCGAACTATCGACATTATTATCGAAAGCTGTTTTCCATGCGATTCTATTGTTAAAGAACAATACTATTAATAGCATTATTTCTGACTATTGCATACGCTATCGATAGTATTGTTTCTGACTATTGCATACACTATCGACAGTATTGATAATATCGATAGCCTCCTATAGTATTTTTACCCGACAATCGATAGTCGACTATCGTTAGGCTATTAACAGTCGATAGTATCGATATATGCAATACAATACTCTTGGTAGTATTGTTTTGATTTTTAACAATAGTAATCATACAATAAACAGCTATCGATGTAGTTGTTATAGATGATTTTTGAGGTCAACTGTCGACAGTCAAACTATCGATAATTCGGCAACATTACACACGAAAAGAGTGTTTTGTTTCTATTTCCCTTGTTTGTTTGTTTCATAAAATTGCTCATTAAGGAACGTGCAAAGTTATATAGCAGGCCAGAAACGATCACTTGCGTGAGCAAGTGATGTCGCCTTACACCTTGTGTTGCTCCATCTCGCTTACTCACTCGTTTCTGTAGTAAGGTAGTAAGTAAGGCCCCTGAACCTACTACGACCACAGAAATATTAAGACCACAAGAAATGGCTTATGTGTCACCTGTGTGCCTGTGTTATTTTAAAGAAAGTTCTACACAATAATCGTACTGAACTCGCTGCATGCTACACTCATGCAAGAAGGAAATGACTGCGCCAAGTTAAGACTAAATGCTACGCTTCGGTAGCTCTAGTTGACCTATTGTACAGCTTGGCAAAAAAGTCCTGAAACGGAACTAAAATAAATTATCACTGGCAATACTCTAGCTGTTACTTGTCAATCACGCTAAGCGAGTACGTGCTGTGTCAATTCATGGTCAATCCTGAATAGTGGTGATCGTTGAATACTGTTTTTTTCCATGTTTTACCTATTGTAACTTGTGCAAATTAAAATATGTCTTCGGTGAAAAGAACGACAATCCGCAGCTCCGCAAGAGAAATCATTTATCTTACAAACGTTGTTTAGCCGAATGCGAAGCTGGGAACATCTTATCCGATTTAAGCGATGTCTTTACAAGAACGGCTGAAATGACTGGTATGTTTCAATGTTATTTTATCAATCAAGTATGATTTGAGATATTATAGGCATCATAAAACTCTCATACGGGTGTGATGGTTTACGTAAAATGTATATAAAATTTAAGAGGTTATGTTTACAAAATGCAATTTGTGAGGTAGCGCATTTTAGCCATTTTGATACTTTTTGTTAACATAACTATTAACTTAAATCAGTTAGTAATAGTCATTTATTCCTCCATAAAGTAACATTATTTACTAAGCTTAGATATTAATTTATTGGAATGGTTTAGTTATGGTTACAAGTAAATTTTTATTTTTAGGGAAATCTGTAAGTACTATCAGGCGAATAGCATTCGAAGGACAAACAAATAAAGGTGTTTTCTCCACTCCCGGGAAACACAGAGCAGGAAGACCAAGAAAACAGTTAGATGATTTCGACTTGTGTGCAATCAGACAAAAAGTTTAATTCTTTTACACCGTTAAAAAGATTGTAAGTTTATAATAGTGTTCTACATTTTATTTGGTATATAAAGAGGAACTACAACCAGTAACTTTTTATTTATAAATGTTTTAGGCACCAACACTGCAAGGTTACTTTTGCCGGTGATCAGAGAAGATCTTGGGTTTGATGGAAGCCGTGAAAGCCTAAGGAGAACTCTTAAACCACTAGGCTTTAAATACAAAAAATGTCAATCAGACAGAATAGCCTTGATAGAAAAACCAAATATAGCTGCGAAACGTGGAGTCTATCTAGATAAGATTATGAAAAACAGGGCTTTGCCTGATGAATTAAAAAAGGAAATTATTTATCAGAAAAGTGTTCGCAGTCCATTGATGTCAGTGGAATAAAAGAAAATATTTCCAAAGGCAAAAGGTAGTGTTCAATAACCCTAATTATTATTGTAGTAGTATCCATACTTCCATTATAAATGCGAAAGTCTGTCTGTCTGTCCGTCTGTCTGTCTGTCTGTTACGCTTTCACGGCCAAACCGCTGAACGGATTTTGATGAAATTTGATATGAATATAGTTTAAGACCCGGGGTCAAACATAGGCTACTTTTTGACGCAGGTGGAGCTGCGGGAAACAGCTAGTATATAATATATATAGTATAAGGTAATAATATAATATAATAGTATCGACATAACCATACCCCAGAAACAAGCTGCATTACACACTGTTAGAGTAGTGCTCGGTGACACTATTTTTGTAAACGGGGAAGCAGAATCTCCCTCTTCCTGAAGGTTTCAGGACGGGAATTCAGCATAATACCGACAAAAGTCGAGAAGGTGAAACCTAAGACGTTGTAATAAATAATATATTTTTTGTTAACATACACTTTTTTTCACATGCTGGAAGCGAAAAAGGTTTTGTACCGAATGCCTTATTAATATTCAGTGGTACAAATAAGAATGCGGAATATCATTCTGAAATGAATAGAAATAATTTTAGAAAATGGGTTACAGAAAAATTAATACCCAATTTGCCTGAGGCTGCAATTATAGTTATGGATAATGCTCCATACCATTCGGTGGTTCTCAATAAAGCGCCAACTTCTGCCTCAAGAATAAATGAAATTAAGTTGTGGTTGACAGATAATAATATACCATTTGAAGAATCAGCAAGAAAGCCACAGTTACTGCTTCTTGTCAAACGATACAAGCCTCAGTCCATCTATGAAATAACTGAACTCCTGAGTGAGCATGGTCATACTGTGGTGAGGCTCCCACCTTACCACTGTGACCTAATCCCTATCGAATTGATTTGGGGGATAGCCAAACATAAAATCGCGTCCGTCAATGTGGGATCAGTAGACATTAAGGTACTTTATAATATTCAATTAGTTCTCGTGATCATGTTAGCGTAAATTATTGATATACTATTTTAATTTCTATTTTCTAGGTAGCGGCTGAGCAAGCTTTTGCAAGTATTTCTGAAAAAGACTGGAAAAACTCATGTCAACACGTCATGAAAATAGAAAAAGAGTATTATGAACGAGGAAGGACCTCGTATGACGACATCGACAAAATAATAATAAACGTGCAAGATGACAGTAGCAGCATGAGCACTCATCCGAACAAAGCCAGACTGGAAATTTTGGAGAAGGCTCGAGCCAAGGCATGGATTTTTCTAAAGACTTTTCTGGCGTTGAGTACTTGGAAGAAAATATCTTCGACTCTGATTAAGAGCTATATTATTAAACTCTTGGAATTTTTCTTTCTTCCTTCCTCTACATGGTGGTAACCATCCTCATCTGAGCGTGTGTTTATTGGTTTGAATATCTAGGAACCCCAGAGTAAACTTGCGAGCAACTATTTTTTGCTGAATTTGATTTTTATTTTAGTGACTGCCGTCTGACCTCTCAACCCACAAGGGAAAGCAAACCCGTTAGACCGATTTTAATGAAACTTTTTATGGATATAGTTAAAGACACGGGTTCAAACACAGGCTACTTTTTGACGCGGGCAAAACCGAGGGAAACACCTAGTCATCAATATTAGTATTCTCGAGAATAGGAATGATGATTGCACTCGAATCCATACTTCCATACTATCCATACTTCCATGCTTCCATACTCCATACTTACTTACTTTACTTACTAATATTATAAGTGCGAAAGTCTGTCTGTCTATCTGTCTGTCTGTTACACTTTCACGGCCAAACCGCTGAACGGATTATGATGAAATTTGGCATTAATTATAGCTGAAGACCCGGGGTTAAACATAGGCTTCTTTCTGACCCAGGCGGAGCTGCGGGAAACACCTAGTATATTATATATTCAAGTCTGCAAAAAGTGTGATAATAATAAAGATTCCCCGCTTCGATCTCGTCTACCATCTATTAGTCGTTAAATGAGAAGCGGTTCCGAACAACTGTGAACAACCTACACGACATAGATATATAGCAAAGAACGATAAAATAAGAAAAGAGCAAAGTGAATCCGATAATAGTGTGTCGTGTGGTCGTGTCGGCTCTGCCTTTCGCCTCTCGCCCGCCCGATGGATGCTTTATTAACAAAACCACTGTGATTGTGACAACATTTTACTACGCAAGACGGCATTTTATATTTTTTATGGCTTGTTATTCTCTCGGCAGTCGATAATGTAATGGCGGCCGGCTGACATAATTACCTCGAAGGGGGCGCAGCCGACATACCTCATGGTGCTTCATTTTTTTAGTTAGCAATGCGGAGTCCTTATATTTTTATTAAGTCTATGACTCAAACTATCAAAACCGTTGCTGTCGTTGTATATGGGGTGACCACATAAACGATAGTAGCGCCGCCATTTTTTCAAGCCTTTTGTGCCAAGCTATACATTTGTCTATGGTTAGCTTAAATTTGTCTACTTTATACTACGTCACTTCCGTGATTGATTCATGCCGTCAAACCGCATGACCGCGTGCAAATCATTCTATTTTCTTACGAATGAAGATCGTTTGGTATCGAAAGAATTTCGGTCATCATAAACGGTGAGTCGAACGATTTTCATTAGACATATGAGTCATACATTTCAAAAATAGCACACAAGGGTTTCAATTAACAATGAATAAATATATAAATAGACACCCGACATATCTTTCAATATTTCTCAAATCGACTTATCACTAAAGACCTGAGAATCGGCTCCCAGGCTGTACATTCACGGTTCATGTGAAACCCTAGTGTGAATGTCAGTGCCTTTCTAATCTCCGGAGATTCACCGGTGATCAATCGGTTACAGTCGATTCACCGGTGGTTTACCGGTATTTGTCTCCGTTGCCTAGCCCTAGTATACTGTCTTGCCAGAGTTGCCAGAATGTTACAAAACAAAAGTAACATTTTAGATTACTTTTGACCGTCTCATGTATAGATGGGTAATCCCAGGTAAAATTCCGCGGCTGAATCAAAACTCAGTTGATTAACATTGTTTATTTATATCTTTATTGATCAACATTATTTATTTTATTTTATTGTATGTATATTTTAGTCCATTTTATTTAATTATAATATTTCTTTTTTAACTTAATTGTATTCCATTTTAATTCAATTTAATTCATTTTATTTAATTTTTATTATTTTTTGTTTTATTCTATTATAATATTTAGCATTATTACAACATAGTTAATGATGATGATGACTCGTAGCTCGTAGTTTAGACAGTTTTTGTACAGGTAATGTTACTTTTTTCGTGACAATGTAGGTAACTTTTTGAGCAGTCGCATCTACGAATAATAATTCTCTAGAAATGTAACGCTCCTACATTCACCGCTTCGATTCCGATTCCATTTACGCAAACAAACTAACAGTAATTACAACGATACACTCAAACACATTCATAGACAAAATGCATGTGAGTCACGGAGTAATTACAGAGAGGAGATGCCGTTTGAAATGGCCCAGTGACGGGATCATTGGCGCCTCGCCGACACAAAAGTGGGCGGAGCTTGTCATTGCTCGTGCTCCATGGTTGGAGCCACAGCCGAAAACAAGCACCCCGCACGTCTGCCTTCCGCCCCGTGTAGCCTCACAAACACTTTCTTACAAAACACTTATTACGGCATCTCCTCTTTATAATTACTCCATGATGTGAGTGGTCGCGACAAGGTCACGCGTCGTCGTCGGTAGGGGGCGATCAACGCAAAGAGCGCTAAGGTACAACGCGTTGATGGTATTACTGCGGTAGGTGTAAATAAATAAGCTTGCTTAAGTTTTAATTTTTTTTATTGAATAACTTAAACACTACAATGAAAATAAGTAACTATTTGAAGCATACTATTCAATGCTATACCATACACACAAGATTTTATTCTGGTTATATTAAAATAAAGAGTTTAAACATATTTTAAAGTTTGTATAAGTAGTAAGGTAGGTAAACTGGTACAGTGCGGCAACTATGGTGCGCTGTCGACTATCTTATAGTTAAAGAAATATGATTTGTATCGATGCGATAAGAAGGGAACCGATTCTATTGCGTTATAAACCTAAACTAATATTACTGGCACATTTTTTAACGTAAAATGGCAAAAAAATTGTATGAAAATAGTTGGTATCTCTTTCTTCCGTTTATTGAGTATTAGCTGTTTCCCGCAGCTCCGCCTGCGTCAAAAAGTAGCCTATATTTGACCCCGGGACTTCAACTATATTCATACCAAATTTCATCAAAATCCGTTCAGCGGTTTGGCCGTGAAAGCGTAACAGACAGACAGACAGACAAACTTTCGCATTTATAATATTAGTATGGAAGTATGGATATACATGTCCTCACTGCAAAAGTGTATGCTGCATACAGACATATAAGACGTAAACAGACGGAAGGTATGCTATTACTTAGCGTAGCAAAAACACACACATTCAAAACTATGCAGCTTGGGCTGTATCTAGGCTAGGGTAAGATGTTTACTATAATGCTCTCCATGATTTCAAGAAATGTATGAATGTTGTGTGGATTGCATGATCTGAGATCATATAAACGGTATTCTACTCTACTATTTTTAGTATTCACCGATTCAACAACGCAGCTTACAAAATGGCGTCACGGCCAAAAATTGCCACGCTTTGCATAATACCTATGTGTGAGTGAATGTTGCTACAGGTGTAAAAAAGAGATATCGCCATATAGATCCGAATACGTGAGAAAAGGATAACAACAATTACTTGCTACATAAGTATAACTATTATCTTATGTTCTTTCTGTTTACGTCTTAAATGTCTGTGATGCTGCATATTTTACTATTTTTACTAGGCATACATTCAAATTCGTTTCTCTCCAGACGAACCGCGTTATTACGCTGAATTTCATTTGTTGGGAATATATGTCAATGAAAAATTTGTACTAATGTATCGTATCATCCTTCATACTAAAAACACACATCTTTTTTCTGAGCACACCACGTGAGAGGTACATACTGCATGGAAATAAAATCTTAGGTACATTTTGCATAACACTTTTCACAGATGTCAAGTATGGATTATTAAAATGTTTATTTACTTACATTTGAAAGGTGAGTCTTGTGTTTTTCATTTCTGTATGGCTTCTACACCACTTCACGGCACATGACGGTATTTTTAATGAATAGATTATTGCAAAAAAACAGCAATATTCTCAAAGGAAACTTTTTGCGACGCAACCGCACGACTCGAGGGTCACGGCAAACTGTCGCGCCGGGCGGTTCACATTTTGAGCCCCGCCCTCCGAGGTACATATCGCGTGGAATGTTTTTTTCAGGATTAGTTACGCTTCTAGAGCATTGTTATTCGTAATGGTTAGACTCAACCTTACTTCACCTCATTGGTATGATTAGTAGTCGCAAACTTCCTTAACTTAAGGAGCTTCCTCATTAGAGGTGAGTATCGAACTGTCAAATATAAAGTTGGTCGATAGGTACCTTGAGGCCGCCCGGCCGTCTCGAAAGTGGTTATAAATCAGGTTTTTGCCTAGTTAACTACTTAATTTATTTATTTTTACTCTATAATTTGTTTATTTTTTACTCTAAAATTTGTTTATTTTTTACTCTAAAATTTGTTTATTTTTTACTCCATTCTTTTGTATTTTTCATTTTTTGTGCATCGGATTGTTAATATAACCTGTGCCTTTCCTCATTAGAGTTTGCTCAAGCAACCAATTATGACACCCGTATTCTTAAACCTTTACTCAAACTCGACTCAATCTTACTCCACCTCATTGGTATGATTAGTCGTCACAAGCTTCCTTGACTTGAGATGGTTTCTAATTGGAGGTCAGTATCGAACTGTCAAATATAAGGTTGGTCGAGAGGTACCTTGAGGCGTCCTTGAAATGAAATCAATTATGTGGGGTTAGGTTGAGTCGAGTTTGAGTAAAGGTTATGTTTAAGAATACGGGTGTTAGTTTTAATTCAGTATTTTTGAGGCGTTGCTTCGGTATATTTTCGTAATATGTAACCTGGTCACACTGGCCCGTTATCAGTGTGACCACATCCAGTGTTTTCATACTTTTTCGGTATGTTTATCAACTTTTTCGAGCATCAGCATTTTTCTAGGTTAATTCCGTAGCTCCATTCAAACTGACGCAAATCCCGCGCATAGCGTTGTTTTTGGTTACTCAATAGGAAAACATGTCGTTTTAATATCGAAGCTGAGGTTTTGATGTTTTAATTATTAGCTAAAGAAGCATTACAATACAATATGTGAGGAAGAAAAGAAAAAAGATGACTGATCTGAGTACTCATAGTTTCACACTTTGGTACGAATACACTTGGTTGACATTACGATAAGATAGACAAACTTTCTTTAAATAACCGTATAAAATTAAACTAGTTTATTACAGTTTTTATCTCATTATTTACTTATTTTACGCCTTCGATATTTAGGTGCCCCAAACAAGCCCCTACAATAATATTAAGGTCTCACAAGGAAGTACTATAGGTCGAAAATCGGCCTCTGGGACGACGGACTAAAAGTATAAATCTAATTTAAACAAATATCGAGGACTTTCAGTATTTTTATTGTTACCTACCTAAATGTTTTCCTTGTGTAAAAATGGTACCTTTAATTTACTGATCTTTAGTACGTTTTTGAGGAGCTTCGGTAATTTTGTAAAATTTAATCTGGTCACACTGCCTGCCCGTCATTCCATCATCCATCATTGTCGAAGTGAGTTATTTGAGAAAAAGAAAAAGCAAAAATGGCGCCTGTGTTGTGTTAGAAACATCAATTATTTTATTTTTGTGCAGTTTGTTTGTAATTTGTGTGTGTGTGACTTTTACCCATCTTTTAAAGGACATTAAAGTAGAGAACTAATGAGTTTATTGACCGATGTCTGCCGTGGCCCCAACAATCCCCGGTTAGTTTAGTAGCATTTTCATTAGATGTTTTCGTCATTTTATTTTTTACAAATACCTACCTATCTTCACTCATGTTTATCTCCAACAAGACCATATCAACGTATTTATTTAATTTATAATGTAATAATTAGGTAGAAAATGAAAAACTTGTCAGGTATCGACCTATTTTCAATTTGACGTTGCTCTGCGTGACGCGTTGTTAGCGACGCAAAGAATACATAGGTAGGTACCTACCTGCCTAGATAGGTAGGAACAAAATTAAATGCAACTTGTAATGTAAACACTGTAAACATACCATTGCATTTAATTTGTTGTTTTTTTTATGATAATATACATTTAAATTAGGTAAAAGGTACCTTACAATGTAGAATTTCTTTGAGTAAGCATTACTGCATTAATAACAACATATTGCACACTAAGCAGTATAATGCTTGGAGCCAGAGTTCATAGCATCAATATATTCAACTTTTTAATGACTCGGCTCATTATTTATATTTGTGTAGATACCTAATAACTTCATGATACATAGTTACAGGATAGATACTGTGTTTCAACATCCTCTGAAAGTTTAAAATTCTACATGGCCTTGATCAAGTTTTATCACCTTGTTGAAATAACCAATCATAATTTTTGCAATCAGTAACTAGGTAATAAAAGACACTTTTGGATTAATTTTAATAATATGATCTAAGTATCAAAATTTCAAATCAATTTTAGGTCAATTATATATTATATGAAGTTCCTTATTTTAAATAGAAAAATAATCAACAGTGTTTAACTTAGGGGCTGACCCAGCAAAGGATATTCAAAAGCGCCGTGCTGGCAGTATCGGGTGAGTGATTATGCAATCAGCTGCCTAATATTGATATTATTTCTATTAGTTATTTAATTTAATTGCAAGGTTAAATTGTTCTGCTACTAGAAGGCACAATAGAATCAATTATTATTGATGTGACAATTGGCTGTTGCTTAGGTGTTAAAGTGTTTTACATCTAATATATGTATGTTCACTCAACAAGCAGTGTAATTTCCATGACCATATATAGTTTAAATTAAATTTACCTATACAATTTGTGTGTGTCTGATAAACTTAAAAACTGCGAAACATTTTTTTTAATTATCACTAATAGAGATGCTGGGGATGGTTTAACATAACGAAGGTTTTTCATAAACTGAGTGAGACTGGATAAATATGATAGAAGTAAAAATAACCATTGCAAAATCAAAATGTTTTTTAGAATAACTAATAAGAATGTTTTTGAGATATTAGAATTATATATGTCGGGCAAGTAATGGGTCAAAAAATTGTCAAATCTATCTCATGAAAGAAAAAGGAAAATTTTGAATAAAGCGGATTCCAGCCTTCCAAAGCAACTTGTATACATATAACCAGGAAAGACAAGTGAGAAATTTAATTTCTGAAAATGCATTAATTGCAAAGTAATTATGATTTTGTTCTCCCTATTTTGTATGTACCTGTTACTGCTTTTTATGGATATTTTAGTATTTCTGCCTATATTAGGGACTCAGGGTTTGAAAAGACGAGTTCTGCAGTGATTAACTCAGCAGAATCTCTTTCCACCAGCATATGATTTCAACAGGTACCTATACAAAACACACTATTCTTGTGGCAAAAACTGAGCTCACACTGAGCACAGTTTTTTTTCTTATTCTAAATAAACATTAGAGTTAAATCAATGTAACTATACTGACCTCATATTCATACCTCAATTCTATCCAGTCAAATATTTGCTTTACATACTTGTAACGTAAGTGATGAAAAGCAATAAACTATCAATGTCTTACCACTACCATTACTGATCTGATGAGTGAGATAAATAGAATTAGATCAATATAAAAAACAGAGGACTGTTTTTGGCTTCTTGACAATCAATTATTAAACCAGTCTGAATTTACGGGATTCAACTGAGTGAAGCCGCCTCTGCCGCAACCTTAAACAAAATACAAAGAACCCAAAACTTTCTTATACATTTTTTGTTATTTTCCCATCAGTGAATTAAACTAAAAGCACTGCTAGGAGAAGCACCTATGTCTGGTGCTTCTCCTAGCGGTGCTATTTGTTTTGTTTAGTACTTTTTAATTTTTGTATTGTTATTGTAACCTGTATTGTTTCTCCAATTTCCTCAAGCAATCAACAGAATGTAAATTTCATGGACAGTTTTAGAACTTCTTTAAGGCGTCCTTCAATGAGTTTGAATGAAGTATGTGTTAAAGATATATAACCTCTACTGAAGTCTACTGCCACATTGCTATATATATATGTATATATATTTTTATATTCACTTTTTCTCTTCAATAATATGTCCGTGAGGTTATATATAAGAATATGGTTATTAGTCTCACTGTGTTTATTAGAAAGCTAAAATCGCTAAAATACACCTTTTGTCAAATAACGGCGTACAGTTCGCGCAGATCCCTCTTCACTTTATCATCATCATCATCCTAGCGTGTATTCCTAGTTGCGTCGTCAGCTTACGCTTCGGAGCCTAGGGTACGCTGTAATGTAAGTCATGGTCCTAGATTTGGCGGAACTGATTATTACAATGGAGCGACTGCCGTCTGACCTCCGTAACCCTTTTTACAGGAAAACCAGACCAACAGGAACATGACCCGATCCCTCTTTATCAATCGATTGCAAGTTGAAATAAAAATAAGTTCTAATGGGCTGTCCAGATACTCGGGGAAGTTCTCGCGAAAACGAGAAACGCCTAAGAACCGTGAATGGAGAGTGTTCTCGTACTCTCAGACGAGAACATGACGGGCCTGGTGCCTGGTGAGACGGTTATTGCAATGGACAACCGGAAAAAAAATGTCAAAATTAAAAATAACATATTGAAATTTGCCCCTAATAGGTATTATCAGAATTTTTAGATGAGTATTTCGGAACAAAAAAAAATAAAAACGTTGCGTTCACCTTTGGTCTGAGAAAGGTTGCGAGAAGACGATTTTCGCCGCAATTCTCGGCAAGATCCTCGGCGAGAGTTCTCGCTGATTTTTAACATTAAATTTTGACGATTGTTTTTGTCAGGTTGTCCATTGCAATTAAGTCTTCTGCACAGTGTTTGAGATAGGCGAGAGCACTTTTTTGCTTGCCTCTACTTGCGTTGAGTAAATTGAAATAATAGGTTGGGGAAAAAGTTTCCTCTCATTTTTTAAGAAAATTTAAACATTTTTAATATAGTTTATTTACATTTAACTAAAGTATGTAGATGCCATTTTGTTCGATTACTTTTTGCCATTTTGTAGGTTGGGACATGATTCCATTGCTATAGAAATTTCGAGGCTTCTGATCAAAATACCGCGACATGTGGTTTTGGCAGTCCACTCGTGATATTTACCTGACACTGCCTAAAGAATTTTCAAGAGACCGAAACAGGTGGAAATCTGAAGGTGCAAGGTCAGGACTCTACGGCGGATGCATAAACACCTCCCAGCCAAATTCTCTTAATTTTTGCTGAATGGCTAAAAATGTGTGAGGTCTAGCCATGGAGTATTTAGAAAGAGGAGATGCCGTAATATGCGTTTTGTAAGAAAGCGTTTGTGAGGCTACACGGGGCGGAAGGCAGACGTGCGGGGTGCTTGGTTTCGGCCGTGACTCCAATCATAGAGCACGAGCAATGACAAGCTCCGCCCACTGCAGTGTCGGCGAGGCGCTAATGATGACGTCACTGCGCCATTTCAAACGGCATCTCCTCTTAGTAATTACTCCATGGGTCTAGCGTTATCATGATGAAAAACCACACCCTTTCTGTTGATTAATTCCGGCCGCTTTCTTTCAACTTCTTGCTTTAATCTCATCAGTTGTTCGCAGTAAAGTTCAGAATCGATGGTCCTGCCTGGTGGTAACAGCTCATAATTAATAATGCCCTTCCAATCCCACCACACACACAGCATCACCTTGTTGCGAGTTAACCCGGGTTTCGCCACAGTCTGAGAAGCCTGACCGGCCTTTGACCACGACCTTTTTCGCACGTTCTTGTCGTACGAGATCCACTTTTCATCACCAGTTATCAGCTTCTTCAAAAATGATTCGGTTTCATTACGTCGTAATAAATAATCACAAATGAGTACACGGTTCATTAGGTTTCTTTCAGTGAACTCGTGAGGTACCCAAATAAGGAGCTTTTTGGTGTACCCCGTTTTTTTCAAATGCGCCAAAACTGTTTTGTGGATCAATTCCCAGTTCCTTAGCTACGTCATAACTACTGATATGTCGGTCTTGCTCCACTTTTTCAAAAAATCGCATCCATTTTATCTGTAATAGGGCGACCAGAGCGACGTGCATCTTTGACATCAAAATTTCCGGATTGAAAACGCTTAAACCAAATTTGTGCTACTCTCACAGACATTGCACTAGGTCCATAAACAACCAATTTTTTCGCGATTTGCGTTTTTACCGTTTTTGTTTACTACAAAAAAGGTAAAAATGCAAATTTTTAAATGTATCGAATTTTTTCATTAGATTCACTCTCATCTTGACAGTAAGAAAAACAAATAAAAATAACACATTTTTCTAATTTGAATAATCTTCTTTAAAATTTAAACTTTTAATGATACCAAAACCAGCCAAATACAAATAGTATAGCCAAAGAGATTTTATTACAAGTTCAT
Source organism: Euzophera pinguis (assembly GCA_947363495.1). Lineage (NCBI taxonomy): Eukaryota > Metazoa > Arthropoda > Insecta > Lepidoptera > Pyralidae > Euzophera > Euzophera pinguis. Next base: position 10,030,182 of record OX376155.1, read on the forward strand.
ACATACTATATGCGACCTAATAGATGAAATTCAGGACAGTTGTACCCTAACTGGATTAAATTCATCGAAGTTATCTGGAAAGATCTAAATGTGTTGATGGAAGAACATTCCGCTGAACATATCCAGCTGCTTGATTGCAAATTCAGCCATTCTGCCACCACATTCACTCTTTCTTGTCTTGTGGCTAATAAACCTGTGACATCCTGATGTCAGAGTTCTATAACATCGCCTTTTGGCCTCAGACTTTGTTATTTTAACGGCCAGTAGATGGCAGCATTGACTTCCAAAGCACGGAATCATCTTTATTATCAGGTGATTCCAGACTCCTATGTTAATAAATTCTCCAAACACAAAGACGCACACGTATCTGCTTAGACAGCTGCTAACGTAATGTCCTAATTAACCATACTGTAAACAAATAAACAAAGGATGCTCTGGGTCTTCAGGCAAACGCCTTAACCACTGAACCAGAAAGACAGTTACTGGAACACAGAGGCAGTTGACTGGACCACAGGTGCAGTTACGTTTAAAAAGTCGCATGTATCCAAGGTATAACCCATTTAATTCTAATTTTATGTCATGATCATAAATATTCTGCTACCGTGCCGAATGAAAACTTATAACATTTCGTTTAGATTTAATACAATAAATCTTTATTTTCTTTTTATTTAATTAATTAATAATTTGGATGTAATTTATGTTAAATATAATGTTTTTATTTAATGCCAGATCCGATGAAGACGACGCAAGTGGCGGAAAATATACAAGGATGGAGGAGGATAATATCCAAGATAAGGAGCGCTTTGCCAGGTAATAAAATGTGTTAGTCTACTTTAGATACTTAGTAAGCCATTTAACTACCAATTTGGACATAAATTATTCGGCTTTTTACTCGACTGCGGAGACTCGATATTCCAGAAAACGCTAATGTGGCTTTACTGTTCAACAACCATAGGCTCTGTCTATCACGCGTGGAAATAAGACTTAAAAATATTTCGTAGTCAATAAGTATCAAAATTCAAACTGGGTAATAGATAAATGTTGTAGTGGGCCAACAAACGATTCCAATCTTATAACAGACTAGCAGCCCGTCCCGACCTCGCCCAGGCCTATAGCCTTCCTCGATAATTAGGCTATCCAACACTGAAAGAATTGTTTGAATCGGACCAATAGTTCCTGAGATTAGCGCGTTCAAACAAACTCTTCAGCTTTATAATATTAGTATAGATATACAAGATCGTAGTGAAATCTGAAATAGCATTAAATAATTATCGTCGAAGACTATAACTCATTAGTAACCAAACAAAGGTTAATTGAAAATCATTATTCATAGTAAAAACATTGCTAAATCCCATAAAAACCATACTATTGATTGTTGAGGTGCCGTGTGATGATTGAAAACGTGTCTTATCACGCGAAACGCGCGCTTCGCCTTAACCTTATAATACGTAATGAACTTGTGTAGTTATTGCCATTATCCCAGGGCGGTATTGGGAACCGGGATAAACATCTATATATAACCATCATTTTCATAAACAAGATTTAAGCTTAAAAACTGTAACCCCACTACTACACAATTTATTTTGAGACAACTAGAATGACTATCATTGGAAAAGAATTATTTACAACGCGAAAGCCTTCTCCGTGGCCGGCAAATTTCTCCGCGCGAATAGCCGCCCCGCCACCCTCACCGACGTTCGCACCGCCCGACTTTGTGGCCAGGCCGTAACAGACAGACAGACATTCGCATTTATGATATTAGTATGGAGAATGGATGACAATTTTCATCTCTTTATTTGAACTATTGAAGTAACCGAAACTCCATACGATAGCATACAAAAAACCTTGGTCACTTCGGGTTTTTCAAGATAACTTTGTTGTATGGGAGCCTCCTTAAATATTTATTTTATTCTGGTTAAAGAGAAATACATAATCTGTGAAAATTTCAACTTTCTAACTACTACGGTTCATGAGATAAAGCCTGGTGATAGACTGACACCGAAATCTTAGTAACTCTAATAAATACGAATAGATGAAAATCTCGATCACTTTCTGGTGTTCGACTTTAAATATCGATCACTTTCTGGCGTCGAACCAACTAACCAATGCAGAAAATGGTTTTTCAAACTGTGAATAAATTAAATACAATATAATTTTAAATGATTTGATTTATATTATTTTACTTTTCGTAAATACAAAATACTTTTTGATCTCGTGAGTTCGGCACTCTCGCTTCGCTGTCTGAATCGCTCTGAGTCGTGGCCTCGTATTGTACGCTACTTTCCCGCCGCTCCACCCGTGGGTCGCAATCGCCAGACGCTCGGAAAAATCGCGCGAGAAATCGCTGTAGCGGGTCACTCGTGGCCAGCCTCTAACAATTTCATAGCGCGGCAAGGTTATGTTTCTACGGTAAGGCGACTATGGATACGACTTTGGATGCATTAGAGAAAACGCATCATCATCATTCCAATGATGATTTAAATGAGAGAGAGAGAGGGATTATGCGTTAGACTACACAAACGCTATTCTTCCTATAATATATTCTATACAAGCTGCAGTTTACTATATTCGTAATTGGCTGTTTGATAAGATAGAATAAATTTCAACACTAAAATGCTTTTTTTAGCCGTGAAAACCATTGTGAGATTGAACGGCGCCGAAGAAACAAGATGACAGCATACATCACGGAACTGTCTGATATGGTTCCAACATGTTCCGCTCTTGCTCGAAAACCGGACAAACTTACCATACTTCGTATGGCAGTAGCGCATATGAAGGCTTTAAGAGGTAACATATTTTTTTTAAGTTCGCCATTTATCTTCGTGTTATGAGAAACAATTAAATTTTTTATTCTTATAAATTAGACTAGTATTTCTCAACATTACCTGTCGGTTGGCTGGTAGATAAAGCCAACGTCCTTAAGTCCGCCAATTACAGTTTTTGTAATAAAGTTTTAATTAATAAATAAAGTTTCGTAAAATTTGCGTGCAGTCACCGCACCAAATAGGTAGATAGATGATCGTATGAATGAAACTGTCCCAAGTAGTTGCTAATATATTGTCTCTCATCTATTCAACCTATGAAATAAAGTAAATACTGCTATTTGATAAAGTAGGAGAGGGTGAGGTACCTTTGCCCAAAGCATGTTGAACAAACTAGAAAATAATCAACAGTGCCATGGTTTGTCAAGCGTTATCGACGACGCTTGTCTGCACACATATCCCACATTGTATTTTGTAAAATGTGAACGAATGGTTGTGATTTTTACAAATAAAGGTGTTCTAACATGCCTTTAAGGACGGCTAGCCCGGGCTAGGGCTCGTAAATATCGAAGTATGGAGACAACATAATAATGAAAAAAGAAGAACCAAAACACAAAACATATTTACAATGTTCTTATAAAATGTATGATCTCATCAAATAAATTATTGTTTCTTAATTTTTTCAGGTACAGGTAACACCTCAACAGATGGTACTTACAAGCCATCATTCTTGACAGATCAGGAATTGAAACACTTGATACTTGAGGCAGCAGATGGTTTTTTATTTGTAGTGAGCTGTGATACGGGTCGAATTATTTATGTTAGTGACAGTATAGCTCCAGTACTTAATTATTCTCAGGTAATGATCATTTTGTTTAATTATTTACGTGAATTTTTTTTGACAGGTATCTAATATGATCTAATTAAAAAAAATGTTTTAGGGCGAATGGTACTCCTCTTGTTTGTTTGATCAAGTACACCCAGATGATGTTGAAAAAGTTCGTGAACAGTTAAGTACTCAAGAACCACAAAATACAGGGCGTATATTGGATCTAAAAACTGGTACAGTCAAGAAGGAGGGCCATCAATGTGAGTTGTATTTTTTATACATGAAACATCAAATCGACTGATTTCTATATGTTTGTGTCCATAATGAGAGAGCTATGGAGAGGCGATGCTCGGTGTTTCCCTACGAGATCGAATCAGACACGAGGAGATTCGTAGGAGAACAAAAGTCATCGACATAGCCCAGCGGATTACCTCTTTGAAGTGGCAGTGGGCGGGGCACATAGCGTGTAGAACCGATGGCCGATGGGGTAAAAAGGTTCTCGAATGGCGACCGCGAACCGGTAAGCGCAGCGTTGGACATCCACCGACCAGATGGTCAGACGACCTAAAAAAGGGTCGCAGGCAATCGCTGAATGCCGGTCACTTCCAACCAAAATTTTGGAAATCATTAGAAGAGACCTATGTCCAGCAGTGGACCGACTGCAAATGATGTGTGTCCATAATACAAGTTTAACACATTAGCATTAAATTTTTCAATTTAAAACTAATAAAACATTTATTCAATGAGGTTATGGAAAATGTCAAAAAATATTAGATTTATATTAAATTCACTCAAGCGCACGCTAATAGCCGTTAACTATGACCATAAAATTTTTCAATTTAAAACTAATAAAACATTTATTTTATGAGGTGATGGAAAATGTCAAAAAATATTAGATTTATATTAGATTCACTCAAGCGCACGCCAATAGCCGTTATCTATGGCCAGTCTGCACCCGATACCGATAGTATTCATTTGTTGTGTCTTGTTATAAAAAATTCGATGTAATATATATTCCTTTGTATTTCTTACATTATTGATTACTTAACAAAAACATTCACATGTCTTTTTAATTGAATAGTCAATATTTGTATGTATTCATTCACATTGTTTCATAAGTAATTGAAACAAGGTCTATAATTGAATACAATAGGGTCTTCTACTCAATTTGTTTTTATCTAACATAACAAATTTTTCACTTTCAGAAATTGAAAACGAAAGATTTTTAAATAAGTTATAAGCCTTTGAAATAGGCTATTCTACTATTTTTTAAAAATCATTCATATGAAAAATATCAGTACCAGAAACTGAAAACTAAAAGGTTTTTTCAATCCGTGTAAAAATAAATAAGTTAAAAGCTTTTGAAATTCAGGGGAAGGGGAAACTATCAAAAAAAAAAAAACAAGAAAAGGATGCACTTTGTGTGCTGTGACGTCACTGCCATTTGGTTTCGTGTGTACAAAAGGGATAGCAAGACGACGGTCCTATCACGCTCCCATGTTTCTTCTTAAGAAAATTAAAAAATCCAATTACTGTCTTAATTAACAACCAATTTTCTTGTTGTTTTGGAAATCGGTTACTTTTTAGTATACAAATTGTTTTGTAAGCAAATATTGCCCAAGTATGAATACAGTCAAGTAGCCTATTGTATATGTGATAATGGTCGTGACGTGAATATTCCGTATTGTTGCACGCAGCGTCAATGCGGCAAGTGATGGGTTCGCGGCGCGGCTTCATCTGCCGCATGCGCGTGGGCGGCACGGGCGAGGGCGCACACCTCGGCCGCCTGCGCGCGCGCAACTCGCTCGGACCCTCGCACGACGGACATAACTACGCGGTCGTGCATTGCACGGGATACATTAAGAACTGGCCGCCGACAGGTATCGTATATGACACAAACAAAAATAACAAATTATTTATCAATATTCAGTAAAGGAGATAGCGACCTCTCTGTGCACACGTGGGCCTAAGAATTGTTATTAGGATTATTGAAATGCATGTCCATCCGAGCTTCACAATATTTTTTTTTAAGATAACGCTACATTATAATCGATATTTGCAACATAAAAAAGTATTGTAATGTATTTTTTACTATTTTCGTGGTGGTTCTAAGATTTTTTCCTTTGCATAGAATGAAGTACAAATATTTTAAAGTACTCATCCAAATAATATAACTGATTTTTAGGTATTATTTCAATAATTATGAATACGCCCTCCTACTTAAGCCCACGAGTTACTGCACTTCACTTATCAAAATACAATATTGATGACGAAATATAATTGGTTATTTTTATTAAGTTTTAAAAACATAGTTTTATGTATTTGGGACATCAGATCTGTTTCCAGGTATGCAGATGGATCGACCCGTGGAAGATGAACTTCACGCGTCCCATTGCTGTCTCGTTGCTATAGGACGCCTGCAGGTAATTATTTCATAGCTGTTGGCTTAACCTTTCCAACAACCTCGAAATCGGGACACAATTAAAACACCAAAAACTTGCGGTAACTTTTTGTATTTGTACTTGCTAGTAACAATAAATGTGTTAACTGCTTAACATTCTTGATCAGACTATCTTAACGATATTTGTTAAAAATCAAACCTCCCTTCCATTATACTACCATCCCCCATCTGAATCTGTCATTGGCTAGCGTAATCGCGTAGCCAATGACAGATTCAGAACTTACAATAGCCACATTATGAAATATCGAAATACTATATACAATCAAATTGTAAATTATAAGTATATCATAATCATATTGAAATATCTAAACTACAACATAGCCTACTACCATTATTTCACTACATACCATTATTTCAATTTTTACCATAAAAGCAACTATAAAACATCAAGTTTTACTATTATTATATTTACTGTTAAAATGTTTTATGAATTTTAAATTCAATTGTTATTAGGTTACATCGACACCCAACGCAACTGAAAATAGTCTATCGACGGGTGGCGTAGAGTTCGTGTCGCGTCATTCCGTCGACGGTCGTTTTACATTTGCTGACCAGCGAGCCACGCAAGTTGTGGGCTATGCCCCCGCTGATTTGCTCGGCAAACTTTGTTATGAGTTTTATCATCTTGAGGACCAACAACACATGAGAGATAATTTTGATCAAGGTAATTAAAACTAAAATGATTTTGCTAATTGTATTTATTTCTAGAGAAATATTTTTCTCAATTGTTGTAGCACAAAATATACGAATAAATTAATGAATGCACCATTTTCAAATAAACGTTTTTTATTGTTTCAGTGTTGAAGCTCAAAGGGCAAATAATATCACTAATGTACCGGTTTCGAACAAAAAGTAAAGAGTGGGTTTGGTTAAGAACTTCTGCCTTCGCTTTTCTTAATCCATACAACGACGATGTAGAATATATTGTCTGTACCAATACTTTGGCCAAGTAAGTATTTCAGTAGATAAAATAAATGTTATCCACAAATTTTAAAGAACTAGACTAATCGTCGTCGAATCAACGGTAAAGCATTGTCTCAGTTTCACGTGATTTGTATATATATGAGTGAACGATAATATCACTAACAAAACTGTCGTAGTTTGGATGTTTTATTTACTGTCTAACATACAGCATCTTTCTTGAGCGAGAGTGGTCTTTCCGCGTCATTCCACGCATCCAACGCAGAATCTTGATTCCGTAACACGCAGCTCTTGCTTGTGACTTGTGCCGCTCATGCACGGGCCACGCCTCACTCACTACCGTGGCAGGGCAGGCCTAATTATGGATTTATAGACCTGACTCTTAAGCCTAATCACAAGTGACACCACTCACTTCACGCCACTTGGTCACCTCACGCCACTCGCTATTATTATTATGATTCCGTACTTCGGTGCCATTTAGTGTCAAAGCCTGAAAAGCGGTTCAATAAAACTCTGACACTAGGGTTTACAAGGTGACTTTACATGGTATCACGGTTTTAGAGCTATTAAAAAAAACACTTCAAATGCTAATAGCGAAATAAAAGAAGAAATTCTAGTTATATGGATTCTTCTTGGCCCAAGCGTGTTTTTCCTAGTTGCGTCGACAGATTACGCTTCGGAGTAAATCGTGCTACTAAATTTAGGGGCACTGGTTATCACAATGTAGCGACTGCCGTATGACCTCCGTAACCCTTTTTACACGGAAACCAGACCAACAGGAACATGACTCGTGTGTTAGTGGTCAACACTATCAGATTTATTCAGTCTGCCTAAAGGCACAGCCTGCCCACACAGGCACGTCTCCCCGGTCGTTATCTATCGATAACGTGCTTCCGGAGCACGGAGGAGCTCGAGATAGAAAATGACACTAAATGGCGACGAATCCAATACGGGTGTCTCGCCATCGTAAGATACGCACATTCGCTACAGCTACAGATACTCGTACGCGCATAGCGCTCGGCTATCGAGCTCCTCCTTTAGTTAGTTGAATGTTTTCAGTCGTTCCCTGGGCAACACGGGCGCGGAACCGGTCGCGGAGGAGAGCTACGACTACCACCTGCGGCACCGCGACGTGTACCAGGCGCCGCCGCCTGCCATTCACCAGCAACATCACGCGCAGCCGGGTATGTATCAAGAAATGTTCTGAAAATTTAGCCTACAGCAATTTGTCAATGTAAACGATGAACTTGTTAGCCTTGCTACAGCGTTTACAGTTGTAAGCTGCTAGTGGACATACATTTCTTGCATAATTGTAGGTGGAAAGAGGCCTTGTTTTCATTATGCTGAAATACTTTCTAATCTACATCTACACTAATATTATAAAGAGGAAAGATTTGTATTTTTGTGTGTATGTTTGTAATGAATAAAATTAAAAACCAGTGTGCCGATTTTAAAAATTCTTTCACCATTGGAAAGCTACATTCACCCTGAGTAACATAGGCTATATGTTTATATATATACCGCAGGCGGAGCTGCGGGAAACAGCTAGTCTATATGTATATAAATAAATTGTAAATGTTAGGCACGTTAAAACTCGAGAACGGCTGGACCGGTTTGGCTAATTTTGGTGTTGAAATATTTGTAGAAGCTAACAGAAGGTTTAAGTGGTCAGAAAATATTAAGAAAATGCAAGGAAATTAGTAAAAACAACAATATTATTTTCCCGTATAAACTGGATGTACCATAGCATAATTTTAAAAAATGGAGGGAGAGTAAATTTTTTCACGACTTTCACAGACCTGGACAGGAGTTCTTTAAGGCTTTTGTTATTTTTCTTCAGGAAAGTAATATGTACTATCTACAGTGCATGTACCGATGAATTTTTCATATATTTAAATTACGGTTTTTTTAAATGTTAAACGGTAGTTAATAGTCCGTCATTTTGTGCACATTATTCTTTTTTGTAGGAGCGGCCGGATAACTTTTTTCTAATATGTTTTACTGTCTTGGATACGAGTCTTGGTCTTTATTTTGTAGAAGCTAACAGAAAGTTTAAGTGGTTAGAAAATATTAAGAAATTGCAGGGAAAGTAATAAAAACAAACAATATTATTTCCCCATACAAACTGGATGGACCATAGAATAATTAAAAAAATAGCGGGAGAGTCCAAATTTATTTTTCAATGTTTTACGGTTATGGACACGAGTTCTTTAAGCTTTTGTTATTTTTATTCACGGAAGTAATGTCTACATGGCACGTACCGATGATTTTCATATTTGTTAATTGCGGTTTTCAAATGCTGCGTCCAGAATATAATAAGCCATTTTAACCGACTTTCAAAATGAGTAGGTTAGGTAACTCAGCTGTATTTTTTTCAAATGTTAAACGGTGGTAGTTTATAGTCCTTCATTTTGGCAACATTTTTTTTTTTTGTAGGAGCGGCCGGATACTTTTTTTCTAATATGTTTTATGACCCTGGATACGAGTCTCGGCCTTTGTTAATTTATTTATCTTTTGAGTCAAATATAATAGACAAGTATGATTGTCGAACTCTGCGTTCAGAAAATGGATGTTTATTTTTAACCGACTTTAATAAGATATGATTAGGTTATTATGTCGGGTGTATTTCTTAACCCCTAACCTGCTTACGGGCTCGATCGAGCCCAACTTTTTCTGCGCTACTGTGCTTCTGGGCTCGATCAGCCCCAACTGTTTTCGCTTGCATCATTTTTTAGTTACTTAAAAATAATTCCATTGCCATCCAGGGCCGAAAAAATTTTTAAACACGAATTTGAAGTTGAGCTTGACGGGTCTCATTTTTTTCTAGGATCACGGTACGGGAAAATGCCTGGCTAGGGAGGTTATTTTTTAATATAACTAATGAAATTTTTTGAGAAAATGCTTAAATAAGTCTATTTTAATATAAAATACAAACATAATTGATCACTTTATGTTTTCATGTGTTATTTCCACTTTTTATCGAAAAAGTTGGGAACAAAATGGCTGACCACGCAAAAAACATTTTTTCATAAATTATAAAATTCATTATTTTCTGTGCAACTTTTTCTATTTATATTACTAATTTAATAATAAGCAATAAAAAATAACAAGAAACCACGCTAACTCAAGCGATCTTTCATGATTTCAAAAAAAGAACGCGCGAGTGGAGGATCGCGTCCTTGTCTAACGTAGCATCTTAGTATGGGACAGCGGGCGCGCAAAAAATGCGCCACAAACGGATTTTATGGGAGCAGTCCACATTTATTATACTTTTGGTTTGTATTTTTTTTCGACAGTACGTTCCTTTCCAAGCAATACTGAATTTTTTTTTTTTGGTTTCGTGTAGTAGTTTTTATACTGACCTTGGGTAAAGATCGGTCGAGCCGACCATAAAAAACGACGGAGGTTCATTGTTTGTCAGTTTTTTCACAATTTGAACATTCTGAGAACTTATTAATGCTTGTTATCTATTCTAAGATAGCTAGGCTTCAATAAAATATGTGTATTCATTGCTTTTAACGAAATTTGTAAAACAAAGTCTTGATGCAAAATATATCATTTTTTCGTACAAAAACCCGCGAATTTCGAAATTGTAATTTATTTTTCATTCAAAAGTTTACTGTAGCAGGATAGTATTCTTTGTTTTAATTACAGAACTAGATAGATACTGTTAGATTATAAAAAAATAAGGCATATATATGGTACAACTTTTATTTAAAAAATCATTATAGTACAAAATTACGGGGACAAAAAAGAAATATTTTCCTTCCACCCGTTACTACAAAAGAACCACTTATGATATCGTTATCCAAACAGTTTTGTCGATAAGGTCGATTATCTGTGAACAAAATAAATTTTACGTGTTCTTGTAACCCTACACTCGAGTTGTAAACAACGCTTTAACTAAAACACTTGTAACGCGCGCGCGCGCGGGAGCGTTTCGAAGCACAGTAGCGTAGCGGTAGCGGGGGGCCCAAACCATGCGAAGGGTTAAATGTTACCGCATAATGCCCGTTTTTTGGAGCGTTTTAGATTTTTTATAACTTTTTTATACGTTTTACGGCCCTGGTCAAGGCCTTCCTTATTTTTTAATTTTCTTTATGTAGATTTTAAACAAATAAAAGTACCTAGCGGCCCATCTGATTGTAAGCAGTAACCACACCAATGGATGCTACCGGGAACATTATTGAACCTTCAGTAATACTTTCACGACCTTTTTGAAAACCCCCAAATTGTAGTCTCTCGGGAAAATAGTGTTATGGAACATACATAACTGTACGCAATTCTTTGTATTAGGATGATACTTGAATGAAAATGAATTCCCTGTCGAGGACGAAAAGTGCGATGGTAGAAGGTTTTTAAGAATTTAAAGTTTTACTTTCTTCAAGTCTGCAATAATAATTATGTATTGTTGTCAAACTCTGCGTTTATTATTTTAACTGACTTTCTAAAATGTATGGTTAGGATCTTCATTCGGATGTATTTACTTTAGCTTGCTACAATTTATTGATTTGTGATTAATGTGATGACTTCGTCTGTTCGAGGCTACGCAATCGAACACTTTTCTGTCTAAGTAACTATTACTAACTTTAACTAGGTACTTAGTAGGCAAACGAGTATTTGGCATTCTGATGGTAAGAGGTTATCTTAGAGTACCCTCTGTAAAGTCAGATGAATTTCCAAATCAATAGCGAGGGTTGTGGTGATAGAATGATGATTACCATGCAACTTTTATTGGCGGCGGTGCGAAGTTTACCGGGAGCTCGACCGCCTATGTTGTTTCCATTAAAATGTTTATAGTTTATGACGTCATCGGCCCTATTTTGCACCGCGTAAGCCAAGTTAGCAAAACAAAATGCGGGTCAGCTAGTTTTATAATATTGACATGACGTTATTTCATGCAGTCCGCGTTTCTCTCGGATGATTTAAAATTGATAATGATATCTTGTTTACACGCAATGTTTATCTCTGTTTTTCACTATTTCAATGAGTCGAGCAGTCACACAAAGTTCCATCCAAAATGTCGCGAATCCCGCGCGGAATGCTTATAGAAATAAAAGTGATTTAACCAGTTAACTTTGGCACACGCTATGGCATTTCTACCTAATTCGCGGATTCGCGCAGTTTGAATGGAGCTTGACAACCTTTGGGTACGAAACCGTAATGAGATGTGTATGTGCAGGCGCGGGCGGCGTGAGCGCGCGTTCGCCCGAGGCGGCGCTGGCGGGCGGCGCGCCGGCCGCGTACGCGCCGCACTACGAGTACTCGCCGCACCGCCCCGCCAACACCTCGCCGCACACCACCTGGACCACGCTGCGCCCGGTAACTACACACACACACACACACACACACACACGCTCACGCACACACGCGCGACATTGGACATTGGTATGTTGAAGGTTAGATAAAGTGAGTGCTCTGGCTGGAATGACTTCACTTTGATTATAAAAAAAAAATGAAATTCATTCATATTGGGTGGAGTACATGGTCAATCAACCATGTACACTCTGTTGTCGGATTTGTTCGGAACCGCCTGTCGACCTCTGACATAGTTCTTTTAACAACCATCATCTGGTAGTCGGGACCAACGGCATAACGGGAATTTTCTTAATTATCAAATAATCAGGTGATTCAAGCTTACAATGTCCTAACAAAACTTAAAATAACTAAACAGATTATGCTTTCCGTGGGAATCGAACCCACGACCTCCGGGTCGAAGGTAAACGCCTTAACCACTGGACCACGAAAGCAGAAGAAATTGAAATTGTTTTCATGATATGTATGTTTGTGTAATGTCAACAGAGCGGCGGCGGCGCCAGCGGCGAGACGTACGCGTACAGCGGGGACGCGGCCGGCGCGGAGCACAGCCCGGCGCGCTCGCCGCCCGCGCCGCCCTACCTGCCCCCCGCGCACTACCACCCCGCACACCCGCACCCCGCGCACGGTATGTACACACAGCCCGGCCGCCCTACCTGCCGCCCGCGCACTACCACCCCGCACACCCGCACCCCGCGCACGGTATGTACACACAGCCCGGCCGCCCTACCTGCCGCCCGCGCACTACCACCCCGCACACCCGCACCCCGCACACCCGCACCCCGCGCACGGTATGTACACACAGCCCGGCCGCCCTACCTGCCGCCCGCGCACTACCACCCCGCACACCCGCACCCCGCGCACGGTATGTACACACAGCCCGGCCGCCCTACCTGCCGCCCGCGCACGGTATGTACACACAGCCCGGCCGCCCTACCTGCCCCCCGCGCACTACCACCCCGCACACCCGCACCCCGCGCACGGTATGTACACACAGCCTGGCCGCCCTACTAAGATCTCAACTTCAATCAATAATACATACCTATTCATATCCGTACTATCTATAACTATATAATATTGTAAGTCTATCTGTCTGTTACGCTTTCACGGCCAAACCACTAAGCAGATTTGAATATTTTGAATATAGTTGAAGACCCGGGGTCAAACATAGGACGTCAACTAGATATTCAATCGCACTCGATAAGTATCCCAGCTGAAAGTCTGCCCATTTCGCCGATGGACGTCGTGTTTCAGAATTCTCATCCTTACTGTTAAAGTAATATTGTTTACATTTGAGGCTGTCACCGTAGCAAGTATGACTGTAACAGGTACTCTCCTTTGGACAATTTTTCACTGGCGTTTATTCTTGACTGTGGTGTGTCTTGTTATTTGATGATGGTTCTAATCTGTATATTATTGCAGCAGGCATGTGGGCGTGGCAAGGCGGCGGGGTGGGCGGGGTGGGCGGCGTGGGTGCGGCGGGCGGCGTGGGCGCGGTGGGCGCGACGCCGGCGGCCGAAGGCGGGCACGCGCCGCACGAGCTCTCCGACATGCTGCAGATCCTCGACCAGAGCGGAGCCGCCACCTTCGAAGACCTCAACATCAACATGTTTAATTCCAATTTCGAATAATCATCGGTTTTCGTATTGAATTTTGTACAAGTCAAAGTTCGAATTAGGGAGTCGCCACACTGATCGACGCGGAATCAGATTTAGCCAGTCAGAAAAACCTTTATGTCAATGGAATAAAGGCGTCGCTGATGCCGTTCGCATCGGCTCGGCGCGGACTACGCGACGCGACTACGGCCGGCGGCGAAACGTGCAGTTTGCCGGTTATCTGATCGCATCCGTATGTCCATGAAAGTAGCCGAGCACCAGCGTCCGCGTCGATCAGTGTCCCCACACTCCCATATTTAGCGGGCAGTAATCGTCGCTTGTGCGTTTTTTCAAAGAGAACCTCAAAATGTTCGATCCAAACTTCCAATAATTTTTGGACGATCACAGTCTCTGTGCGAATGACTCATGCTAAACAACAACTACGACGCGTCGAGTCTGTTAACTGTTGTTGTTATTTTATCGTTCAACTGATATACTCTTATTGAAAAGGATATTTATCAACAATTTCAAACCATGTATACAGACAATTTTAGTTAGTTTTATAGAATTTGAATATCAGTTTTGCTATCTTAGAACTCGAGCCTTACTGGGGCCATCTTGTGGTAAAAAATAATAAAAGCCCTCATCTGCTATTTCTAAAAGAAAAACGGAATTTATACACGAACAATGAATAAATTGTATTACTTGAGTGAAGTTTGACACACGTCAGAACCAGAAATAAACATTTGAAAGTAAATTTAGTGCTGAACGATTATTAAAAGAATAAGTGCAATTTTCAATAACAAGTAATAAGTTGAATTTGTTTTAGCGACCGACATGTTTAAAGAATTAGCTCCCGGCAGTTGTCTACGAAATCCATCCCTCGAAAAAAAACAGCTAAATAAGGCGCCAGTTACAAAAGGTGAAAATTGCGCGCAAATTTATACCAATCGCGACGAATCTGACAGTATTGATATAAACACCACCCCAAAACACTACAATAGGCAACATATACCCCTAACCAAACACTGTTGATGATGAGCATCAGTTCCATTTTCTATTCATGTGGCTCGAGTTCGAAAACGGTCTCTTATCAATTTGTCAGCGGAGTGCATAAACAGCGTATACGACTGACAATATTGTTGTACTATTTGACTGTAACTGCGGAATCTCAAATATACCTTTTTAGATTACCTATTATTCTGTGTCTTCGACGATATGCGAATTAGTTTCGTTACTACGTGACATCTTGTCTGTCGAAAGAAATTGTACACTAAATTCATAATAAATATTGTTGTTGTTTTGTGAACTCTGATCACTTTGATCAGCATTCTTATGTCCAACGATTTTAGAGGAGCTAAAATGTTTAATGACAGTGATGGTGCACTAAGGATGCAATATCCAGCCTCATTTTTAGAGTTTAAAAAGTATTATAATTATAGTTTAATTTGGCATTGAAGCCTTATTAGGTAGTAGGTATTACGTAATAAGTTGATAGTTAGTAATATTTTAAGAGAATGATCTTAATTATGAAATCCTATTTTTTCATCTTTGTAGATCAGAGATGGCATGATTTATTTAGTTTCATAGTTCTATTTAGAAATCTTACACTTCTAAATCTTTATTGCTGGTTCTTGACGTACGATTAGTCTAAAATTACTTACTGTATATAATGTTTACCAAATATTAAAACACTGCATGAAAAGCCATTCATTTCGGCACTACATGTGCCACTGCTCAACGTTTATTGGGAAATATTGCGTCATTAATTATCTGTACACGCGTGTTTTCTGTACAAATTGAGGAACTTGCATACAAGCACCGGTGTAGTGATATTATCGCCTACTTATTTTGAAATCTGACAAGAGAATATAAAGTATATATTGTATGTTTTTAATTTCTGTCTAGACCCAAAGGAAATCCTTATTTTTGGCACAATAATTACTAATCTTTTGATATCTTTGTGTTGCAATCTCAGAACACAATATATAATGACGCTACTATGTTTTACAAAGATTTACATATAGAATGTATCAGCCAGTCTGACTCTTGTAGGCGCGCCACCATTTCAACATTTCAACAATGGTAATGAAATAGAACTTAATAAATAGCTACTTAAAATTCCTTTAAAATTTGGCCCATGAGGCGCATGAACGTAGTATAAATAAATTAATAAAATAGGCCAAGCGCGAGTCTATTGTTGAGATCATCCCATAACACCTAGAACGTTTAAAATTTGGCCCATGAGGCGCATGAACGTAGTATAAATAAATTAATAAAATAGGCCAAGCGCGAGTCTATTGTTAAGATCATCCCATAACACATAGAACGCCGATGACCTGACACTACAGAAGAAAATCTATTGGTTTGGCGGATTACTTATCGCCTTTGAAAGACTTAAATGTTAAACATTTTTTATTTTTAGTAATCCTTAAAATGGTAAATGAAATACGAAATGGGTAAAAAATAAAGTTTAGCTATTACGGTTTACGGGATACAGCTACAGCCCGCTGACAAACTGCTGTATCTCTTGAAGTCAGCGACCTAAGACTTGTTATAGGTAGGGGTCAGTCCTTTGTATACAGTACACTAAAACCTAGACTCACAGAAATATAGAAGAAATACTTACTCGTTATTTTTTTTACTTGTCTTGTCACTGATGTTTTTGCTGATCCCAATTGTAAAATATTTACACATTTTTAATGATACAATATTTTTTGATGCCACCATTTTCATCGTCTGAAATTTGTCTTTGATACCCCTTGTCATTCTCTAACATTTATTTACATTGACCAAATTAGGTACCCACCTTTCATCTAAGGTCCCGGCCAATGGTGCAAATGAGACAAGTCCAAGAGAGAAAGAAATTAATGTTGCTTTGAAGTGTATAAATATTTACCAGAAGATTTTTATCATCTTCCGTAATGGCTGACTGTACTGTACATAAAATATGAATTCCGGGAAAATGTGAAAAAACCATTTTTATTTTACTTTATGTGTAAACTTATTATTTCCATATGTTTATAATTAAATTTAATGCATTTATGAATAATTCGTATATTTTTATTTTATTGTTTACATAGATATATCAGAATTTTGTAAAATGATGACTTTTTCATTAAATAAATATGAAGTAAACAAAACCAACCAATATTTTATTATTTTGTAGGTAACTTAGTATTTTATTGCTTTGACTAGACCTGCCTTTTGAAACGCTGAAAGATAATCAGTGCCCCCTGGGTGGCCCCAGGAGGCTTACTTCCGTTTGTTCCCTCTAGTTCTATTGAACAGTTCTATGATAGAACTAAAGGGATTATTTTTCTCACTAGCGATTATTCCCACTGTCCACCCCCTGCTTGCCAGGGTAGACTTTGTAACAACTTTTAAAAATTATTCCCACTGTCCCCGGGGGTGGCCAATGAGAATCACGTTTAAAAAAAGTCATTCTCCAACCAAGACTCCTCTTGTTAGCTGTACCATTGATGGTGCAAGTCATACAACATTGTACCACTAGTTCCATCGATGGTACTCTGGTGAACCTATGACTCAGAAAAACAAGTGAATTATCTAGGAAACAAGTGTCGGAAAAACAAAAGAAAGTCGAATATGTTCATATACCGATTATATGCCGAAAAACTGTGCGAAAAACATATAAATAAGGTCGATAATCGCTTGAACCTGTTTTTCAACACACTATCGTCTCAAGCCTTTTCCGACATTCTTTTGTTTTCCCGGCATGTACTTGTTTTTTCGACATTCATTTGTTTTCTATACATTCAGAGCACATACAAATAGTAAAACCTAGGTGAACCAGGGGCACAAGTGTTTTTGTATGAAATGAAATTCGACTGGGTAGCGTAACTATCTCAAGTTGCATTGGAATAGCGCCGTGTGCGAATGGCCTTACTAGAAGCGTTCCGGATACAGAATACGTAAAATTAAAATATCTACAGTTATAACCTCAACGGACAAACCCCCTAAATTTAAAATGGCAAACGGTCGGTCTATCTAAATTCAAAATAATTAAAGATCTAAACATAGAATATATATTAAATTAAACTATTTTAATACGGTTTTATCGCGTTTATTACTTATTTATTTACACCTGACGTTTCAAACACTTTACAGCGTTCATGGTCGCAGGCAGACTAAGTTAACATTTGTCTTTGACATCAAAGACAAATGTTAACTTAGTCTGTATAAAACCGTATTAAAATAGTTTAATTTAATGAATAACAATCGCGAAAACATAAGAAATCATTATAGAATATATATTTAATCAAAAACCAATTTTACAATACCTACAAATAATATTTAATTTAAATCTAAATACCTAATGTACAAAAGCCTTAACTCAGTAAAAATAAACTTAAATTACCAGATAATTGGCTAGTCAACTTTTTCATGAAAATGTCTAATTCGTAAACCATTTCGAGGAATAGGCTCAGGGAACAGATTACATTGATCAGATATTTAGATAAGCAAGTATTTTTTAAGAAAATCGCAGAAAACCCAATGATCTTCGGTTTTAAGCAAGGTTATCGTGTGACCTATCCGGTATCTTGCAGTTCGAGATGGCCAATAATGATACGTGACGTCATCACTATGAAATCTTTAAAGTTAAATAAAAAAATAAATATAATTTTTAGAATTTTTTCGTTCAAATTGTATCTCTCTCTCTCTCTCTCTCTCTCTGAAATAATCAATAAAATACATAAAATACACATTTATTTTTTAGTTGACTAGCTAATTGGGTATTCTACAAATTTTATTTTTTTCTTTCATAACAATATTTTTATTTCCAGAAACAGAATTTAGAAAAAAATTTTGTAATCCGTTCAAAAATAAATAAGTTATAAGCCTTTGAAATTCGGTGGAAGGGAAAACTGTCAAAAAACAAGAAAAGGATGTACTGTGTGAGCTGTGACGTCACTGCCACTCGGTTTCTTGTGTACAAAAGAGATAGCAAGACGTCCCCACCACGCTCCCACTTTTCTTTAAGAGAAAACTTTAAAATCGAATTACAGCCTTAATTAACAACCAATTTTGTTGTTGTTTTCAGAATCGGTACTTTTTAGTGTATATTTTGTTTAGTTTATCAATATTAACCAAGTCTGAATACAGTCAAGTAGCCTATTGCAAAATTTTAGAAACACATACGAACTGCTATTGTGGGTACTACGTTACTTGTGTGCCTGTTCGACATGAAAAAACACTGCCGAAGCCGCCGAAGCGCCATATCCTGTTTTTTCAAGATCCTTTTTTTATTATGTTTAAAAGAAATTTCTTGTATCTTGTGTTTTCCTAGTGTGTAGTCAGCTTACGCTATGGAGCTTAGGGTAAATCATGTCCCTAGATTTGACGGCACTGGTAGTTGAAAAAAGAATTATACCTATTACAACATTGTCCCTTCACCTGTTTCGGGCCCCCCACCACCGCTGCCCTACTATGTTTCGAAACCCGCGCGCGCGCGGCGCATTTCAAGTGTTTTAGTTAAAGCGTTGTTTACAACTCGCGTGTAGGTTTACAATAACACTTGATACCTCATTTTGTTCACAGATAACCGACCTTAACGACGAACTGTTTTGTTAACGTTAATCTGTTGCAGGAATTTGTGAAATGAAAAGATTTTTTTAACAATCTAGTCTGTATCTATCTAGTTCTAAAAAAAGATATACTTTGCATCAAGACTTTGTTCTACAAATTTCGTTAAAAGCAATCAATACACATATTTCGTTTTGAACCCATCGTCCAGTGACTCCATTCATGCAACTGAACAACTTTCCCCAAGATGCATGGGTCGAAATATGGAGTAAATTTTTTGGACCTCCTTTACAAAATATCTTATCGTGACCTAACTTACTATGGAAAGTCCAAATTTGTTTTTCATGTTTCGAGCTATGTCCCTTGGGGAAATTTGTTCGGTTGCATGAATGGAGTCACTGGACGATGGGTCCAAAACGACTAAAATTTCACGGTATAGAGTTGGTGAAATTAGAAATGTCACAGAAATTCTTTATTACAAATAGCTGTTACTGAAGTTCTTATATTTTCATAATAATGCTTAACATTTAATTATTTTTGAGGAGCTCGTTAGTCGAGCGCGACCCGCGTATCCGTAGCGAATGCGCGTGTCAAGCGACGGCGTGACGCGACCACTATTGTGCCATTTAGTGGCATTTTCTATCTTGAGCTCCTCCGTGCTTCGGAAGGCACGTTAAGCCGTTGGTCCTGGTTGTTGTCGATATACAGGGTTATTTGTAAAACATCAATAACCTCACAGGCCTTGATAGCTTAGAATATATCCAACAACATTTGTTTTACTCGTATGATTCACGCGGAATTTAAAGTTAATGTTTATTTTTGTATACAAGTGAAAACAAACGAATTATCAAAAGTCGTTTAACAAACGTTGTTGGATATGTTGATAGGTATCTAGGCCTGCAAGGTTATTGATGTTTTACAAATAACCCTTTGTAGCAGTCGTGAGGCTGTGTCAGATGCCATAGAGCAGTCTGAAAAATTCTGACCCGAGGTGTGTTAGTGTTGACCACTAACACACCTCGCGTTATGTTCCTGTAGGTCTGTAAAAAGGGTTACGGAGGTCAGACGGCAAAACGCTTCACTATTAAAATTATTATAATTGGACAAATAATAGTGTATGGGCTATTATTAAATACTTTTTTAATTTAAATATATTAAATTTTGTCTTTATGTAAGCGATTTACACCCATATTCATAAACATAACCATAAGGACGTCCTTCACTCAAACTTATTGGAAAAAGCCATATGGAAGTCCTCAAACTTTCCTTGAAAATGACATTCATAATTGGTTGTTTAAGCAAACTCAAATAAGGAAAGACACAGGTTATAACAACAATCCGAAGCACCACACCTCAAACACAAATTAGCCACAAAAATGTAAAAAAATTCGAAGATTAAATAAAATTATTAAGAAAAATAAAATTAAAATCAGGAATGAATTAAAAAAATCATGTATAGTAAAAATAAAGAAGGGTATAGACATGTATTCCACTCTTTACTCAGATTTAGAAATAAGTAAAAAACAATTGGCGGAAAGTCAGGAAATGTACAGTGTCGACACCAGTGAACTAAAATTATTTATTAATAGACTAAGCGAGGACTTTTCCTGCCTTAAAGATATGTATGACTCGGTGCAAAAACAAATCGCTCAGCATGAGCTGGCTACGGAGCAACTGATCGAAGACAGCAGGTACATCGAAGACAAACTCACTTCAGCTGCCAAACTATGTACCTGTGGGACTTTTAATGAACCCACAATCAGTGGCTCCGGGTCCGTACTCTCTTCATGTGATGGTGATTTGTTAGGGTCTGCTGTTTCAATTTGTGCCGCTGGTGACGACCCTACGCATGGAACTATTATATTTTCTGACAGCTTAGGTCTCAATATGGGTAGAATTTTCAATAACCATCTTGATAATTGCATTAGCTATTGTTTTCCAAACGCATCATTTATGCAAATAATGTTTGGAGCACGGCGGGAGCGATGGTGTTATGCTCGACCGCCGCAAAGGGAATTACTTCCCGCCAGGCGAGGTGTTATGCCTGGGGAACCGCGGCTCCGACGATGTTCTGTCGGAGGTTGTATATATGCTCCAATTATCAGAAACTCTGATATCGCGTTTCAGTCCTCCATTCTAATTAGGCTTCTTGTATGGGAATTTCTGTTCTTTCTCTTTAGCGCCATCTGTTGCGTAGGAGTTGTAGTTATTTACTGTGCGATGGTGTCGCCACAAATGCAAAAAATTCAGAAAACTGAACTGAATAAAAACTCAACCATTGTACTACTAGTCGGTAACAGTAAAAAATTATGCAAAAAAGATATATTGACTAGTATGGAAACCTTGAATAATTTGAATGTGTTTAAAGTTATTATTTGTGCATTCCCTTATATATGTTGCCAGCCTCCAAATTTATATATGAACATTAAATCCTTAAATAATTACATTCATACTTTGACATGTAGTCACAATGAAAAATTGATTTATTTTGACACTAATAACTTTATTAGTGGATGTTTGCTGACGAAAGATAAGTATTATCTTTCAAACTTTTATAAGCATAAGATTGCTACACTTGTAGCTTTTACTATTAACTTCTGGACGAGTTTACATGGTAAACAATTATCTAGTTGTAAGACAAAATCTACCGAGTTGCCACTTACATGTAATGGTGATTCGGGAGACGCAATGGCAGTTTTAAACTGCAAACACTGACAACAGGAAATCCTCAAGAATTAAGATTAGTACATCAAAATATAGAAGGATTTCCTGGCAAAGAACTCATTGTTGAGTTATTTTTAGAATCTTTGAATATAGATATTTTATGTTTGACTGAGCATTGGATTAAAGAGAGTGAGATGATGCTTAGCCTAAACGATTTTGATATTGCAAGCTGTTTCAGGAGAAAGTCTGCAATCAGAGGCGGTTCAGCTATTTATATTAAGAATGGTTTATCCTAGAAAGAGCGGCCAGACATTTCTAGACTTTCTGTTGAACGCTGTGCTGAGGTCTCCTGCGTCGAGCTTGAGGAATATATAGTTGTTTGTGTATACAGTCCACCCAATAGCAGTTTCAAAGACTTTTTAAAGGTTGTTGATGGTGTCCTATCAATAGCATCAAAAAGTAATAAAGGATTAACATTTTGTGGTGACTTTAATATTGACATCTTAGTACATTCGGCAACAAGTACCCAATTTTTAAACCTTTTTAGCAGCTACAATTTGAAGAATGTTTTTTTGAACCAACTCGATTTACCGATACATCTGCTAAATGTATTGATAATTTTTTCTGTAGCCAAACACCATTAAATAAATCGGTTTTTAGTAAATTACCGTCTGACCATTGCGGTCAATTGATAACTTTAAAGAAAAATACCCGTGTACATGAAGTTAATATTACTTGCAGACCTGTCACAAATCAAAAAATTTATAATTTCAAAAATTCGATCAAAAATACTTTATGCTCAGTGACTTATACAGGTAATAATCCTGATAATCATTACAATAAACTATTTGGTGTCATCTCCGACAGCTTTTCAAAGAATTTCAAACAGAAAAAACTTAAACGTAGTAATAAATTAAAATTCAATGAATGGGCTACTACAGGTATTCACAAGAGTAGACAAAAATTGTTTGACCTGTATGCCCAAAAACAATACACGTTTGATAGTAGTTTTGTTAATCATGTCAAAAATTATTCAAAAACATTCAAAAAAGTGTGTAAGGTGGCTAAAGCCAATTATATTAGGAAAAAGATAAATAACGCTCCTAACAAAATGAAAAAGACTTGGAGGGTTATTAGCAAAGAAACCGGTAAATGTAAAAATAAAGAAAATATACAAGAAATTAAATTTCAGGATAGTATAATTTCTTCCCCTAAAGAAATAGCCAATTCTTTTAAAAATTATTTTTCGAATATTCCACTAGAAGTAACTTCAAATATAAATTCAAGCCCTCAGTCTGCTGAAACACTACTTAAAACAAATGTCACCCCTTGTGAGTCCAACTTTAAATTTTCGCATATTGATCCCAGTGATGTTATTAAAACATTTAAACAGCTTAACCTGAAAAAATCTGAAGATCACTGGGGTATGTCTGTTAGTGTAATTTATCACATCATTGGTATTGTTGCTCCTGACTTGGCTTATATATTCAATGAATGTATTGATCAAGGCATCTTCCCAAATTTAATGAAGTATAGTAAATTAATCCCATTATTTAAAAAAGGAGAGAAGTTGGAGCCTGGCAATTATAGACCTATCTCTATATTGCCCGTATTGAGTAAAATATTCGAAAAGATTATGCTCAATCAAATGCTGCGGCACTTTAAGGTCTATGATATTTTTCATAGCCAACAGTTTGCAGATGCGGGAGTGGCTCTCATCACTCATATTTACACCGCCTGGGAGGAGTCTCAGGATGCTATTGGAGTGTTCTGTGACCTTTCCAAGGCATTCGACTGTGTTGATCATGAGACACTTCTGCTCAAGCTTGCACATTATGGGTTTGACGCTAAAGCAATAAAGTTATTGAATTCATATTTAAATGATAGGCGTCAGACTGTTGACATAAATAACGTTAAGTCAGGCGGTTCAACGGTAAAGATAGGCGTACCCCAAGGCTGGATACTAGGACCCTTACTCTTTTTGATTTACGTCAATGACTTGCCTTACGCGGTTGAAAAAAAGGCTGGCATAGTTTTGTTTGCAGACGATACGTCTTTGATTTTCAAAATGGATCGCCATAGCGGAAATGTCGACCATGTGAATGATGCACTGTCTACAATATCAAATTTGTTCTCCGCCAACAACTTAATGCTGAATGCTAATAAGACCCAATGCATAAAATTTTCTTTACCAAATGTGAGACAGACGCAAGTGGACGTAATGTTAAATGGAGGAAAGTTAGTTCTTGTAGATGACACCACCTTTCTAGGATTCAAAATTGCAATGGGGTTCACACGTTTCAGCTCTCTCCAAAAAACTTAGCTCTGCGGCATATGCTGTCAGAAAAATTAGACAAATAACAGATGTGGCAACTGCTAAGCTAGTCTACTTTATTTACTTTCATAACTTAATGTCTTATGGATTACTGCTTTGGGGAAGGGCAAGTGACATACAGACAATATTTATCTTACAAAAGCGAGCAGTTCGTGCCATCTATGGTTTAGCCCCAAGGGAATCTCTTAGGGAGTTGTTTAAAGAAATACATATATTAACAGTAGCTTCTCAATATATATTTGAAGTTATCATGTATACGAGGAAAAATATTACTACTTTTAGAAAGAACTCGGATATAACTGATAGACCCTTGCGCAATAAAGATAAATTATTTTTACCTTCCTATAGACTGTGTAGGGTTAAAGACTCTTTTGTGGGGAACTGTATACGTTTCTACAATAAGCTTCCTGAATCAATCACTAGTTTTCCTAATGGACAATTTAAAGCCCATGTTAAAGATCTACTTTGTAAAAAGGCTTATTATAGTACTGGTGATTTTCTTAATGACGGGAATGTTGAACTTAAGCTTGGTGCAGAGTCCTCGGCAAATTGACATATCATTATATGTTCTGACATTTCTGTTCGTTTGTCATTTTTTTAAAATTATTATTTAATTTTTTTAATCAATTTTTATTTAATTTAAATAATCTGATATAACCATTGTGCTAAATGTTGACAAACATGTTAATTCGTTCATTTAACTAGGTAATTAAGCAAAGTTTTTCTTATTTGTAAATTGACGTTTTGAAGAAAATGCTGCAGTGGAGTTTGTGGCGCCGCTTCTTCTCCACTTGCGCTTTGGAAGTGGTGGTAAACTTAATATAAGTAAATTGACGTCAATAAGTGATATTTATATCCTACATTGAGAATAAACAATTTCATTTCATTTCATTTCACAAAAATTGAAAAATACAAAAGAATAGAGTAAAAATAAACATAATAAGTAGTTAACTAGGCCAAAAGTGGCAAAAACTGATTTATAACCACTTTCGAAGCCTCCTCAAGGTACCTCTCGACCAACCTTTTATTTGACAGTTTGATACTCACCTCCAATGAGGAATCTCCTTAAGTCAAGAAGTGACGACTAATCATACTAAAGAGGTGGAGTAAGATTGAGTCGAGTTTGGGAATATGGGTGTAAGCATAGATTAATAATTAGTCTCCGCTGCGCTACGACCAATTAATAATCTATGGGTGTAAGAATACGGACGGGTGTCAATCTACGATATACATACATATCATCACGCCTTTTTCCCGTAGGGGTAGGCAGAGATTACAGATTTCCATTTGCTACGATCTACGATATTGTGTACGTAAATTTTATGACTGTAGATATTTTGAACCATTAGATGATTTGGATATTAAGAATTACAAACTTTGGTGTTGTGCAGATCGGTGTCTTTAGGGTATTTGAAGTTTAAGGTATTGTAAATTTAGAGGTTTTGTCCATTGGGGTTATAATTGTAGATATTTTAACGGCGCTATTCCAATGAAACTTGAGTATACTACCAGTCGCACGAGAGTATATTTTCATACAAAATCAGCTTTGTCTGCAGACGATGCGACTCGTGCGACGCTACCCTGTGAGACCCTGTCATACATTCAAGTTGGATCGCAGTCCCTCGCAGTCCCGTCTCACGAATCGAATCGCCCAGTGTG
The DNA here is from genome assembly GCA_947363495.1 of Euzophera pinguis. Lineage (NCBI taxonomy): Eukaryota > Metazoa > Arthropoda > Insecta > Lepidoptera > Pyralidae > Euzophera > Euzophera pinguis. The sequence continues at coordinate 10,056,268 of OX376155.1, forward strand.
TAAACTGCCTTATACGTACCCAGCGTGCCATGTCAAGCTGTCATTGTCAATGATGAGAATGTCAATGTCAGCGAATTTTTTGTGGCAGTTCCGTGTGTTTACGTTTTTCTCTACACTAAGGAAGAAAAAAATAAAATTGTATTGTAATTTTGTTCCAAAACATCGAAATAATATCTAACTTCTTTTTGGAACAAACATTCGTAGTTTCATTAATTTGGTTAGCATAATGTATAATTAAATTTATAACAGACAGGAAACTAGTTTATTGTGTTGAAAGATGGTAAAATCAAGTAAAACAGCACAGGAGTTCATACAAGGGTCCTTTTCGCCAATTATTGCTATATTGTGTAGCCCAAAAGTTGAGAATGTCGTTTCGAAAAACAATTTGTCCCTGGCAGAATTATTCCAGCCCTTTGGAAACATGGATTGGGAAGGTGGGTAGTCATAAAATTCCATTACAAACCATTTAATATAGAGAGAGGAGAAAGAACATTACAAGTATATAAGCAGTGCAGTGTGTTTTAATGGAATATTATATTATTGTATACAGGTCAATTCAGAGAACCTGGTGGAAGCGTGTGCACTGTTAAAAATTGGAAACTAATTATAAGAGATGTCAATTGGAAACCATTACAGCCTATGGAAGCAAGAAAACAACTGAACAATTCAGTTTTATATAATTTTAATGATAAAACAGTATCCCTGGAACTCGGTATGTTTGTGGAATTTTAATAAGTTATCTTCTGTAGTTTTTTTTGTTTTTATACAAACACAAAGTCCTATTCTATGTCTAAAAGTTATAAATTTATAATATTGTGTTACAGAAAATCATAAATTTGATGTACCACAATCTACTCCATGGTTTGATGCTTGGAGAGAAACATATTTGGAAGTACAATTCCCATCAGATCATGAATTCACCAAACATTTTCTATCCTGCCTTATTGTTGGGACAACCAATGAAGACAATATTCTTGATTGCTTTAATTCTCTGAACCAGCAATATGCTCAACTACAAAATGTTTCACCACCAAAGTTACCCAAGTGGTTTAACAGTGGAGTACTGAAAACTTACCTTCTCCTGCATGACGTGTCATCTGTGTCGAAAGAGAAGTATGTTTATAACTAACTATACTCCTGTAATATAGTGCTTATTAAGATATTTGTGGGGGTTCCTAAGTACACATCATGTTTACTCATAAAATGAGTAGTTACCAATGGAAACTGATGTTAGTCTACTCATTTTATAAGTGTTTAAAATTAAAGCTAATAAGTTTTAATCAATTATTATATTAGCTATGATCTTATTGTTATGTACATCTAATCAAACATTGTTTTTTGCATTAAAAAAGTAGCTTTCTTTAGTCAATATTGCTTTATCAAGAAGTGGTGGGCAATATGATTGTTCTTTTTGTTTCCCTTTTTCCCTACTGCCAAACTAATTGCTCAACTCAGTAGACATAGGTTGTAAAGGGATCAGTGTTCCCATCTTGGGCTATGCCTATTGCTATGCCATATAATATAACTATAAACAAGTAGGTATAAACATTGTAGATACACTTTTAATATTTATTCTCATTTACAGGGCTGATTCTTCATTTGATACATTGAAACAAACATTTGGAGCAGCAAACTGCTTTTTCCTGCCAATTAATTCTAAGACAAATACCGATGCAAACTTACCTACTGATTTATGGGCACAGTTCATAAAGAGACCATCAGAACCAAATGTAATGCCTTTTCAGTACATTTTATTTGAGTATCATCAAACTCCTTATTAAATTTACAGGACTGATGAATATTGAAAGGCATATAAAGAATGAGAAGGAGAAAAGTGGACTCTGGGCGAAGCATCCAGCTGAGAACTACCAGGAAGGCGCTAAGATGAGAGTGAGAGATTGGCCATCTTTACAGAGCGTCCCATATCCAGGTTCTATTAGATCATAGGATGTTCTAATAGGTGTATGTCACATGTGGTGACAACTGTCTGATTGGGTACCCAAAGTCACAGTAGCAGTTAATAGAGCTCCAAAGCCTGGATTGTTGAGAAACTTGGGAGTAGGTTCAGATGATCACAAACCAAGGCATTACTTCATTAATTACTTTGTTCCTTATTTTATTAATGTAATATAAAAAAATATTCAAGTTATAATTATTGTTCAAGACAATCTATCAATATCTTAGGTATTTCAATGCCAATAGCATATAATTATTAGTAGAAGTGCGAAACAGGTCGAATTTACATTACTCTTTCCTTGTTAGTTTAAATGAACAGGTTTTATGCTCACTGTAGTCTTTTAAAACTTGTTTGACAGTTTGTATCTTACTTAGGTATAAGTAACATGACTTGTGCTTTACAGATAGAAATGTCATCTTCATTAACTACTCTAGCAGGCTCCCCTTTGGAACCGCCACCTGTATCTCCATCGGCCACTTCAAATGGTATGAATAAATACTGTGCACAGTACATTTAAATTAAATATATTTTTGTTAACACACTTGTTTCTTATACTAATAAAGGCAATATTAATATAAATATTTATTACATTCTCAGAAGATCCTGGAAACCACACTGCATCATCTAATCCAGAAGTTATGCATCCATTGACTACTTCTGAAAACGACGTGTATGACAATGCCAACAGCCTTCAAGTAAGTAACTAAGTTTACTATTGTTATAATATGAAATAGAACAAGGTCGTACAAATAATGTAAATGTATTAATATACCTCCATGTGATGCAGTTGTGCCATGGCTGGATGTTGGCAGTAATATAACAATACAATATTTTAAAAGCTCATGCAATATCCGCTTCTGTCAGACTACGATAAACAATGCTGATATACGATTTCTAATAACATATTTTTTATTTCAGACTCACTCTTTTTCTGGTAGTTCAGAAAGCGTCAGCGTTGCGGGCAAAAACTTTGATTACTCCAGCGAAGTTTATGGGGCAGCTTTGAATGCAAGCGATATTGACAGTATAAAGAAGTTTCTTCATGAGTACGCCTCGAAAGCTTTGCTTCCGTATTTAGAGAAGTTAATTTCGCAACTGTCTGAAGTGGTGAGAAGTTTCATATTTCAGTCACATCATCAGTACATTAATTGTTTCTATAAGTAACTCTTTTATAAATACTATAGATGTTTCCAAGCCTATGTGTATCCCAACAAGTATGGTATCTTATATTTTTCCCGGGATCTCAAAATAATTGCATACGAAATTTCTATATTGGTTATGGGCCTATCCTGAAATGTGAAGAGATTAATGTATTTATCGCCTTTAATTTAATTTTTTTTTTCATGATTTGGCTGGTTGCTTTTGAATCATAAACCGCGATAATTTCTTGAAAAGGTTGGCCACATAATGAAGTGATAATAATTTAATGACCTGGCCAGCACATACATATACTTAACTAACTAGGATAGCACAGAGATCCAAAGTCAGTCTTGGTCACTAATTTAAAGATCTTCACTTCGATAGGCCACAATATAAATATATGTACTTAGATTATAATCTAGTGGTACCTTGTGAGTAAGTATGGGTAGCATTATATAATTAAATTATGTTACAGGTAGCAAATAGAAAAGGAGTTAGCCGGTCTTTGCTTTCTGCCACCAAGAGATGGTTTGGTACAGGAAAAGGTGTCAATACCACAGTCAATAATACTGTGATGTAATTTGCTTTTTTCATTTATAAATAATTTATTACCTTATTTTTTTTTCATTCTGAAGGTCACATCTTGATAAGTGCCAGAATGCCTAGCACTATGTATTCAGTACCAGTCCTAATACAGTTAAAAACTTACCTATAAGTAAAGAAATAAAACGATTGTTGTAGAAAACATAGTGTATTCTAACATTTCTAAGTAACAATTTGTGTAAAATATCTGAAACAAAAGATTTAATTTATCGCATGTTGTTGTTTGTGTAGGAAGCCTAAAAATAATTTTACTTTGAATTATTTGATAATCAATAAACTTTTGTTTTTAATATTTAAATTACGGACAAATATCTTTCCAGCCCGACATAATATAAAAAAAAAATGTTACATAAAACTTTTTTAGATATTTGAACGACTGCCCAGAGCTACAACTGAGACGTTTAGGCGATCTATGGTTTCTGTGTGGTCAATGGCACCGGGCGTACGACACTTACCACACGGCTAAGAGAGAGTTCTACGCCGACAGCGCTTGGCTTTGTTATGCCGGTGCGGTAGAAATGGCTGCCATCAGCGCATTTATGGCCGGCGACGCTAATCGTAAAACCCACGGTTACATGGAAGAGAGCATCACTACTTATATGAACACATGCCGGTTGGTTAAAGATTTTGTAATGCATGATTTTTGAAGTTACATATTAATTATATTTTTGGCATTTTGTACAACCCATTATAATTGTATTTTTAGAATGGTCCAGTATGCAGTTCGAGCTACGTTATTGTCAGTTCTATGTCTGAGTAGCTCCGGTCTTCATGGAGAAGCCGCCAAACAGCTAATCCGCATGACGTCAGAAGACAGCGACTTAAGAAGCGCCATGTTGCTAGAACAGGCGTCGCTGTGTTTCCTCTCGGGCCCGGGCTCCAAAGCAATGTGTAGGAAATACGCCTTCCACATGGTATTAGCTGGCCACAGATTTTCAAAGGCAGGGCAGAAGAAGCATGCTTATAGATGCTACAAGCAAGCGTATCAGGTAAAGATATGATTTTTACTTCGTCCAAGTGTGGTTTCCCAGTTGCATCCTAAGTTGAAGCTTCAAAACCCAGGGTACATTTTTTTGATCATGGTGTTTTTTTTGATCATGGTCCTAGTAGTAGGGGAGCCCAAGAAGGGATTTCGGGATTTATTAAAGCGCGGCAGAATAATATACAGTAGGATACCTTGTACCCGGCTATTTACTTCCACCAGATATGAGCCTCATTTATATGGACGTCCGTCAAGGATAAAGGATCAGACTAGTAAAAAAATTGTTCATTTGAAATTCTCGGGCGCGTTAGATTAAGGTAGGGTGAGTTAGTTACATACTAAAACGTGTATATTCCTCTAATCTGACAATATAAGGGTGACGTACAGAAAGGGGAGGGCTACAAAGTTGAAAAAAAAACGTCATCTCGACATTCTCGAGCGTGGTTAATTTTTATTTTTATTTTGAAGGGAATATATTAAGATTCAATAGATCAAGATTCACGAGAAATATATAATCTAACGATTTCCACTAGCCGAAATAACAAAAATAAATTGATAAAGTTTAATTCGTGCAACTACGCGATGCCGGTATTCCCCTCTCCGCCTTTCTATTCCTCTCTCACTCTTTCTCTATCTATTGCTCTCTCTCTCATTCCGTCCCCACTCTGGTGTCTGTTGCCATGAGGCTATGATATGACGGCTGATCACAGAGACTCGTTCACGACTGTTGTTTACAACGTATTTCCAACGTTTTTGTTTGTTTCGTGATTTTAATACAAGTTATGTGAATTAAAGTTTATAAATATTTAATGAGTGATATTAAAGTGCAGTGTGTATTTTGTGGTGAAACTATTTTGCAAAAAACAATTAAATTTACATTGGAAGATGATTCTACCGAAGAAGTTGACGATTAAAAAAAAATACTCTAAAAAACTTAATTTTTTATAATTGTTTTGTCATAAATACAAGTAGGTATTCTACTAAAAAAAAATTACACAATTTTAATTTGCATGCTATTTCTTGAGCTTTTCAATTAATTAAGTTCAATGATTTAGAAAAATGAAATAAAAATAATTTTTAATTGTCAGATTAGGCGCACCCCTCTAGGTAATCGTCAGATTATGAGACAACACGTCCAGGGCATAAAGATGAACCATATAAATCTTAATCTGACGCGCTTGAGTAGTTCAAGATGGCGATTTTATTTTGCACATTCTATTAATGGCCGCGAGTTTGCGTCACATCTAAATCGTCAGATTATTATATAATAGCTTTTTTTAAGTTCACTTAACATCCCCTTCGAAAATCTGACACGATTTTTTTTTTTTCATTTTCAACCCTTACATACGACCACCCCCATCATGGAAACAATCAGATTAATATACATACAATTTTTAAAATACGTTAAACATGGATTCTATCCATATCTGACGCGCTCGAGTATGTCCATGCAACAGTTTTTTTTTACATTTTTGAAAATCTATAGCTGCTCCCCCCACCGATGTAAAGGTATATATCATATGACATTTTTTTCTTCTTATCATCTAAGCTTCGCATCCAATAAGTCTTTATGACGCTCGAGTAAATCCCGATTTAGCACCGTGGGCTCCCCTAATATAGATTTGTCGATATTAATAATAATAAAAATAATAAATAACTCTTTATTGCACCAAATTGTAGATTGATTAGTTATTTCTATGGGGTGACAGCCGTCTCACCTGCGTAACCCTTTTTACAGGGAAACTAGACCAATAGGATTATGATGCGGGTGTATTTAAGGATGGCAGCGGAGGCTAATGGTTCTTAAATTTTCTTAACAGCGACCAACTTGGGTTCGCAACCTATTGAGGGACTAGTATTAAGTAATGACCATCAATGACAAAAGATGCAGAAATAACTGACGGCACAACCATGGAGCACCTGTTGTCAGATTCTAGGAAGGGGGATGAATGACCTACAAAGTATACTTTTTGGCGCAGGCGGAGCCGTGGGATACTGCAAGGATATAATCAAATTTTACAGGTGTTTTCCCCTGCTCTTTCGTAATTTTAAAAAATCGTTTTAGTGGACGCGGATTTTTCCGTTGTGTCCTATGGAAGATAAAATTTGATTGCGCCTATTCAGGTATACGCAGAAAGCGGGTGGCGATTGTCGACGGACCACGTGCAGTTCGCGCTCGGGAGACTAGCGGGCGCTCTGAAGCGCACACGTGATGCCGTGCAGTGGCTGGCCGCGCCGCTCGCACCCGCCGCGCACGCCGCGCTGCAGCCGCCGCACCAGCAGGACGCCTTCCTCAGGGAGTACATGATGGCGCACCAGGTTTGTGCTGTCTCTGAAGCGTGCAGTGGCTGGCCGCGCCGCTCGCACCCGCCGCGCACGCCGCGCTGCAGCCGCCGCACCAGCAGGACGCCTTCCTCAGGGAGTACATGATGGCGCACCAGGTTTGTGCTGTCTCTGAAGCGTGCAGTGGCTGGCCGCGCCGCTCGCACCCGCCGCGCACGCCGCGCTGCAGCCGCCGCACCAGCAGGACGCCTTCCTCAGGGAGTACATGATGGCGCACCAGGTTTGTGCTGTCTCTGAAGCGTGCAGTGGCTGGCCGCGCCGCTCGCACCCGCCGCGCACGCCGCGCTGCAGCCGCCGCACCAGCAGGACGCCTTCCTCAGGGAGTACATGATGGCGCACCAGGTTTGTGCTGTCTCTGAAGCGTGCAGTGGCTGGCCGCGCCGCTCGCACCCGCCGCGCACGCCGCGCTGCAGCCGCCGCACCAGCAGGACGCCTTCCTCAGGGAGTACATGATGGCGCACCAGGTTTGTGCTGTCTCTGAAGCGTGCAGTGGCTGGCCGCGCCGCTCGCACCCGCCGCGCACGCCGCGCTGCAGCCGCCGCACCAGCAGGACGCCTTCCTCAGGGAGTACATGATGGCGCACCAGGTTTGTGCTGTCTCTGAAGCGTGCAGTGGCTGGCCGCGCCGCTCGCACCCGCCGCGCACGCCGCGCTGCAGCCGCCGCACCAGCAGGACGCCTTCCTCAGGGAGTACATGATGGCGCACCAGGTTTGTGCTGTCTCTGAAGCGTGCAGTGGCTGGCCGCGCCGCTCGCACCCGCCGCGCACGCCGCGCTGCAGCCGCCGCACCAGCAGGACGCCTTCCTCAGGGAGTACATGATGGCGCACCAGGTTTGTGCTGTCTCTGAAGCGTGCAGTGGCTGGCCGCGCCGCTCGCACCCGCCGCGCACGCCGCGCTGCAGCCGCCGCACCAGCAGGACGCCTTCCTCAGGGAGTACATGATGGCGCACCAGGTTTGTGCTGTCTCTGAAGCGTGCAGTGGCTGGCCGCGCCGCTCGCACCCGCCGCGCACGCCGCGCTGCAGCCGCCGCACCAGCAGGACGCCTTCCTCAGGGAGTACATGATGGCGCACCAGGTTTGTGCTGTCTCTGAAGCGTGCAGTGGCTGGCCGCGCCGCTCGCACCCGCCGCGCACGCCGCGCTGCAGCCGCCGCACCAGCAGGACGCCTTCCTCAGGGAGTACATGATGGCGCACCAGGTTTGTGCTGTCTCTGAAGCGTGCAGTGGCTGGCCGCGCCGCTCGCACCCGCCGCGCACGCCGCGCTGCAGCCGCCGCACCAGCAGGACGCCTTCCTCAGGGAGTACATGATGGCGCACCAGGTTTGTGCTGTCTCTGAAGCGTGCAGTGGCTGGCCGCGCCGCTCGCACCCGCCGCGCACGCCGCGCTGCAGCCGCCGCACCAGCAGGACGCCTTCCTCAGGGAGTACATGATGGCGCACCAGGTTTGTGCTGTCTCTGAAGCGTGCAGAGGCTGGCCGCGCCGCTCGCACCCGCCGCGTACGCCGCGCTGCAGCCGCCGCACCAGCAGGACGCCTTCCTCAGGGAGTACATGATGGCGCACCAGGTTTGTGCTGTCTCTGAAGCGTGCAGAGGCTGGCCGCGCCGCTCGCACCCGCCGCGCACGCCGCGCTGCAGCCGCCGCACCAGCAGGACGCCTTCCTCAGGGAGTACATGATGGCGCACCAGGTTTGTGCTGTCTCTGAAGCGTGCAGTGGCTGGCCGCGCCGCTCGCACCCGCCGCGCACGCCGCGCTGCAGCCGCCGCACCAGCAGGACGCCTTCCTCAGGGAGTACATGATGGCGCACCAGGTTTGTGCTGTCTCTGAAGCGTGCAGTGGCTGGCCGCGCCGCTCGCACCCGCCGCGCACGCCGCGCTGCAGCCGCCGCACCAGCAGGACGCCTTCCTCAGGGAGTACATGATGGCGCACCAGGTTTGTGCTGTCTCTGAAGCGTGCAGTGGCTGGCCGCGCCGCTCGCACCCGCCGCGCACGCCGCGCTGCAGCCGCCGCACCAGCAGGACGCCTTCCTCAGGGAGTACATGATGGCGCACCAGGTTTGTGCTGTCTCTGAAGCGTGCAGAGGCTGGCCGCGCCGCTCGCACCCGCCGCGTACGCCGCGCTGCAGCCGCCGCACCAGCAGGACGCCTTCCTCAGGGAGTACATGATGGCGCACCAGGTTTGTGCTGTCTCTGAAGCGTGCAGAGGCTGGCCGCGCCGCTCGCACCCGCCGCGCACGCCGCGCTGCAGCCGCCGCACCAGCAGGACGCCTTCCTCAGGGAGTACATGATGGCGCACCAGGTTTGTGCTGTCTCTGAAGCGTGCAGTGGCTGGCCGCGCCGCTCGCACCCGCCGCGCACGCCGCGCTGCAGCCGCCGCACCAGCAGGACGCCTTCCTCAGGGAGTACATGATGGCGCACCAGGTTTGTGCTGTCTCTGAAGCGTGCAGTGGCTGGCCGCGCCGCTCGCACCCGCCGCGCACGCCGCGCTGCAGCCGCCGCACCAGCAGGACGCCTTCCTCAGGGAGTACATGATGGCGCACCAGGTTTGTGCTGTCTCTGAAGCGTGCAGTGGCTGGCCGCGCCGCTCGCACCCGCCGCGCACGCCGCGCTGCAGCCGCCGCACCAGCAGGACGCCTTCCTCAGGGAGTACATGATGGCGCACCAGGTTTGTGCTGTCTCTGAAGCGTGCAGAGGCTGGCCGCGCCGCTCGCACCCGCCGCGTACGCCGCGCTGCAGCCGCCGCACCAGCAGGACGCCTTCCTCAGGGAGTACATGATGGCGCACCAGGTTTGTGCTGTCTCTGAAGCGTGCAGAGGCTGGCCGCGCCGCTCGCACCCGCCGCGCACGCCGCGCTGCAGCCGCCGCACCAGCAGGACGCCTTCCTCAGGGAGTACATGATGGCGCACCAGGTTTGTGCTGTCTCTGAAGCGTGCAGAGGCTGGCCGCGCCGCTCGCACCCGCCGCGCACGCCGCGCTGCAGCCGCCGCACCAGCAGGACGCCTTCCTCAGGAAGTACATGATGGCGCACCAGGTTTGTGCTGTCTCTGAAGCGTGCAGAGGCTGGCCGCGCCGCTCGCACCCGCCGCGCACGCCGCGCTGCAGCCGCCGCACCAGCAGGACGCCTTCCTCAGGGAGTACATGATGGCGCACCAGGTTTGTGCTGTCTCTGAAGCGTGCAGTGGCTGGCCGCGCCGCTCGCACCCGCCGCGCACGCCGCGCTGCAGCCGCCGCACCAGCAGGACGCCTTCCTCAGGGAGTACATGATGGCGCACCAGGTTTGTGCTGTCTCTGAAGCGTGCAGAGGCTGGCCGCGCCGCTCGCACCCGCCGCGCACGCCGCGCTGCAGCCGCCGCACCAGCAGGACGCCTTCCTCAGGGAGTACATGATGGCGCACCAGGTTTGTGCTGTCTCTGAAGCGTGCAGTGGCTGGCCGCGCCGCTCGCACCCGCCGCGCACGCCGCGCTGCAGCCGCCGCACCAGCAGGACGCCTTCCTCAGGGAGTACATGATGGCGCACCAGGTTTGTGCTGTCTCTGAAGCGTGCAGAGGCTGGCCGCGCCGCTCGCACCCGCCGCGCACGCCGCGCTGCAGCCGCCGCACCAGCAGGACGCCTTCCTCAGGGAGTACATGATGGCGCACCAGGTTTGTGCTGTCTCTGAAGCGTGCAGTGGCTGGCCGCGCCGCTCGCACCCGCCGCGCACGCCGCGCTGCAGCCGCCGCACCAGCAGGACGCCTTCCTCAGGGAGTACATGATGGCGCACCAGGTTTGTGCTGTCTCTGAAGCGTGCAGAGGCTGGCCGCGCCGCTCGCACCCGCCGCGCACGCCGCGCTGCAGCCGCCGCACCAGCAGGACGCCTTCCTCAGGGAGTACATGATGGCGCACCAGGTTTGTGCTGTCTCTGAAGCGTGCAGTGGCTGGCCGCGCCGCTCGCACCCGCCGCGCACGCCGCGCTGCAGCCGCCGCACCAGCAGGACGCCTTCCTCAGGGAGTACATGATGGCGCACCAGGTTTGTGCTGTCTCTGAAGCGTGCAGAGGCTGGCCGCGCCGCTCTCACTAATTATAGCTCAGATTCTATAATTTCTCTCTATTTTACGCTGTCGCTATCCTAATCTGACTTTCTTTCCGACTGATTGAGACTTGCTTCATTAAATACCAACGCCACCTGTCCCCTCGCTTCTATATATCGATTTCGAGTTTTGCTTTTGTAGGTATGTTTGTGTGTGCCACGGAATATTTTTGTTCCAGTCTAAACATCTGTATCTGTTTCTGAATAGACCATTGTGGAGTTTGGCCTACGCGTTCCTTGCAAATTTTATTTTTTTGTCGAGAACTAAGAGTAAAATTAAGATTAAAAGGAGGAAAAGGGAAAGGTTGATGTAGGGTTATTTTGAACGGATTTTAATCATATTTAGGAAAATATATGTATCCATACTAATATTATAAATGCGAAAGTCTATCTGTCTTTTTGTCTGTCTGTCTGTTACGCTTTCACGGCCAAACCGCTGAACGGATTTAAATGAAATTTGTTATGAATATAGTTGAAGACCCGGGGTCAGACATAGGCTACTTTTTGACGCAGGCGGAGCTGCGGGAAACAGCTAGTGTAAAATAAATCAAAAAGGAGGTGTTTGTAATAGCGTTATATGAACCGATGCCATAGTCGAAGGATGTTCGCGATGTTTAGACTACTGTTCAAAGAACTACTAGTTTTATTATATTGTGACTTCAAAGCAGTTTTAAGCCAACATCAAGATAAACAATATAACTTTAATCAATGTATTTCTATCACAAAAAATCGATGTACTAGATCAATTGCACATTGCGGATGCGTATAAATTGTTGTAGTTAACTCACCAAATTACTGTTTACATTGCTCTACCTTAGTATTAGTATGAACATGTTCTTCATTTCAAATTCCTTGGGCCATTATTTTTCGACTATTACTTACCTACTTTTTTTCAGCAATGGCTAGAAAACAGCGAAGAATTCAAAGACCGTCTGCCAGTATTACCGCTGCCGCTACTAGAGCGATCAGCTACTGTGGTCCTGAGCGTAGGCCCCGCCCCTCTCTCATCTCCAGGCCGAGTGCCCGCCACCTCGCTAACTTTACAACGCTCAGGCCACGACGAGAAGTACTGGCACAAGCTTGAAGAGATGCTACTACAGGTGGCCCAGGGCTCGGTTCCGATGATCTTCAAGCCAACAGTAGATTTGTACACTGAGGCCACTGATGTCAATCCTATTGTGCCGCGAGGAGGTAAGCTGGGTGGACAACTACACTAGATAAAATATAGCTTGATTAGAATGACCGCAGGACAGTTGTACCTATAATTTTGAAGTGCGACAGAGACAGAGAGTATGCAATTTCACACTGTCATTTTAATCAATCTAAATTTTAACGAGTGTAGTAAATAAGAAATAAACTTATTAAATTGAACTATTAATATGGCTTTTTCGCTTTTATTACTTAAAATTATAGGCAGTAGTTTTGTATTCTTATGGTATCACAGACAAATGTTAACTTACCATACGACAATGATCGCTGTTCGAAACCTTAGGTGTAAAAATAAGTACCTAGATAATGAACACTACCAAAACCGTATTAGAATGGTTTAATTAAATGTGTAATCATCGCGAAAAGAAGAGATCATTAATAATGAAACTTGTTTAAAACTTTCATTAAATTGTTTCAGAACCTATACAAATATCAATAACTTTAAGAAATCCGCTAAAAATTACTCTTATACTGAAAGACGTAGAATTACTTTGGGAATTTGAACCAAGCCCTCAAGATCCACAAAAACCCGAAGATGTTTTGAAGAATGAGCCTGCAGTAGCGGCAGGGAATGCCATTGAAAGTAATGTCATATTTGGACCCAAACTAAAATCTGTTATTTTGGAGGGAGATTGTACCAAAGTGTTAACATTTTCCGTAACTCCGCTAAAAGTTGGCCAGATATGTGTCCACGGTTTAGCTTATAAGTAAGTACATATAAAAACATATACCTAATAAAAAACGTAAAATTTCGATTGTTCCTTATTGTATTAACTATTTATCACTGTTCAGATTGGTGAACGGAGGGGAGGGAGGTACTCCCAATGGAAATAGTGTGACAATATCCGGCAAAGTGAATCTGGTAGCTGGGGAGAGCAGCATGGATAAACTCTTATTCATCAAGGTTATGCCAGAAGCGCCGTGCTTGCAGGTGATTTGGTTTAGTTGATCATGTTACGTGTAAAAGTTACAGTTATTTCCGTTATACTATATTTTACCATCATCATACTCATCATTATCCACTTTATTTCATTTCAAGGACGCCTCAAGGTACCTCTCGACCAACCTTATATTTGACAGTTCGATACTCACCTCCAATGAGAAATCATCTCAAGTCATGGAAGCTTGTGATGACTAATCATACCAATGAGGTGGAGTAAGGTAGAGTCGAGTTTGAGTGAAGGTTTAAGAATACGGGTGTTAGGTACAGAAGTTACAGGTAGTTTAGGTAATAGGTTATGCAGTGACCATAATTGAGCGGACGTGAACCTAACCTACTGTCTGTAACTAAGATTTATGTATTAGATACCCTCACACATTATAATAAAAATGTTGCGCTACATTTTACACAGCCTTGAGAACAATATACCTATTTGAAAATTTAATATTTAGAGGTTTGGTATTTAAAAATCTGACATATTAATGTTTTGGTATTTCTAATTCTGGCATTATACAGGAAGATGTAAGCCGTTCGGGTATTTTAAATATTAAGGTATTTTGATTGCGGGTATTTTGGACTTCTACATTTTAAGTAAAGGCGTTATGTTTTTGGCATTCTAATATGTACCCGATTGTAACGCCGTTGCGTTTGTAACATACTAACTGTTTCCCGCAGCTCCGCGTGCGACAAAAAGTAGCTTATGTTTGACCCCGGGTCTCCAACTATATTCGTACCAAATTTCAGCAGTTTGGCCGTGAAAGCGTAAAAGACAGATAAACAGACAGACTTTCGCACTTATAATATTAGTATGGATAATGCGAATCTCTACAGGTCATTTCTAAATCGTGAATACCCATATTTAACTTTTTTTAAATTTGTGTTTATTTTTCAGATGACATTTTCGGACATCAGTACCGACGTGATATCAGGCGAAATGCTGACGATCGACGTGGAGTTCCGCAACGTCGGCCCGGAGTCCATGAGCAACCTGCACATCGCGGTGTCTCACCCCGAGTGTATCGCTCTGCTTGGTGACGACACTCAATCTGACGACTTTGACGCCCTTTATGAGAACAAATATAAGGAGTCTCCTGTGTTCTCTGGTCAATATTTTTTTAGTATTATGCCTTTTTTTCTTTCTTTCTTGTCGAGTCGAAATAGCCTATTTACTATATACTCGTCACATTCGCCCATACCAACAATTGGCCCCCCTTATCAAAATATGGGTATAACCTTGTCTTGATAACATACTGCACGATGTTCCACCCACTCGAGCATCGCGCTGCTTGGCGAATTTAACAGAATGGTGCTATAATTTTGACTTAACAATTAAAAAGCATTAAGCCTGCTTATCCTTGTTAATATCCTAACCGCCGTATTCAGCGTCGCTAGTGAAATTCAAATAAAAACATTTCCGTTAAAGGGAGTATTGTTAAATTTATACTCATTAATATAGCTATGCAACTCCTTGTTATAGATTTAAAAAATTCTCTCGAAGGGAGATTTTTTTATTTGAGTTTGAAGAATTTGTAATATTTCTTATGGATCACCATTACAACTTGTTATTTTACATTGTCTTACCGCTTAACTTTCTCAGCATCGCTTATTTGGTCGACTGGTAGATAAAGCCTCAGACTTTAAGTCCGCCATTCACAATTATGTAATAAAGTTAATTAAATAAATAAATTTGCTTAAGTAGTCATTAACGACTTTGAGTGCGACGGTAAGTATAGGTTAAATAGAATTGAAACTTAAGAAGTTTGTTTCTTTTTTGATTTACATTGAAGTGTCAGTGTATAATGAATAACGAAAATGTAGATATAATAGAAATGCTTTTCGACGTGATAACAGTGAGCGAGTTGAAATGTTATTTGCAGACGAGCGTTCAGCGCGAACGCAGCTATGGCGTGCGGCTTGCTGTCGTCACGTGCTTGCCGGGCCCGCGGGCGGAACACTGTCCGGCGGAGGCGGCGCTCGCGCACGCTTGCTGCTGCGACCGCGAGCGCACGCCTCTGCGCTACGACTGCTCGCCTACTACCGCACCGGTGTGCCCTACCGCCCCTATCGCCTGCTTCGGCACGAGTTCGCACTCAATGTTACTGTAAGTCCGCACACCTTTAACGTCCATTCAAACTGACGCGAATCCCGCGCGACTGCCGTAGCGTGTGCCAACGTTAACTTGCCTACTAGTTTGAGCTTTATAGCCTTCTAACAAGGAGCTGCTTAAGTAGATCTATTGGCAAAGAAATTTCCACCCACGATCTCACAGCTTCGTCTACTGATAAAACTGCCAGATCACTTTCACCTTCCACGGAAGAGGTAGGGTCTGTCTATAGGTGTAATAGCGATAGGTGTGTTATCGTGCCGCAGCTCGCCTGCAGCATGTACGCGGGCTGATTTGGCTGTGGCCTCTTGATCGGCCGTAGATGTTGCGTGTTACTAAGCTTTAAAATTAATATAGTTTTATGCCATTGACACAAAATAAAAATCATGGTTAATCATCATCATGATTTTATTGAATGTCACCGCCCATACATTCCCTTAGTAGTATCGCAGATGACGCGACTAGTCGCTAACCGGTTAGTAACGCATTAGTAATTGATCAACTACATAACTGTATTCCCAAATATAAATAAATAAATCACGGGTGACTCTGAGTGCTGGTCGCCGCGCTATCGGTTTTAAAGCTTGTTGCCTAAACATTATTGATTTTGTAAAAAAATAAACGAATAAATGCTTCGAAATTGCAGACGAAATGTATATAACATTCGACGCCAACAAATCATTGGAATGTCAATTATTTACAAAAATAATGAACAGAAATTACATAGAAAAGAATTAATCGGTGGATTTTAAAGTATATTATTTTACAGGAGTTTGTCGAGCTGTCCATAACTCCACGCCGAAGTTTGATAACCGTCAATCAAGAAACCATTGAAAACATGAACTTAGCTGTGGAGGTAAAAAATATCAGCAACGAGAAAGATGATAATATTGTTGTAAAAGTCATGGAGGCTTCCCTGCTAAGCAGGAATTGGAAGCTTACGGATCTGACACCAACTAAAGATAAAGACAATCCTCTCAATGCTCACGAGAGATTACACCTTATTTTCAAAGCTAGAAGGATCCTAGAAGACATTGCTGACAAAAAAGTAGAATACAGTTGTATAAAGATTTCCAAGGGTCACCCACAAAGCGTGCCCGATGTTAATCAGCCGCCATATTCAAAATTTTTACTGGATACGACATCATCGATTACAGAACCATTGGTTCAAGACACTGGAAATAAGATTGGGCTCATTCGATCTATGTTCGTACTTAGATGGTTAATTCATGACAAAACAAAAAATCGAAAATCTGTAGGACAACATTGCATTTGGCTGGAATGCTTTACGAAAGCCTTGTCGCATGATAAGGAGAATATTATAACGCCAGACTTGCCCTCTTTACATCTTGATGATACAAGCGATAGTAAACCCGAATCAGTGGAAGGAAAAAACAAAAGTAAGAATGATAATGTCGTCCTGTTCAGACTGGAACACAGTAAACAAATTAGTCACGATTTTACGCAGAAGAAACTGTGCATGATACCTATAACAATAAATATTGTAAATTGTTACGAAGTCCCCGTGAACGTGTTCATAGACATGTCCAAGCAACAGAACAGGTATGTTAATTTCCACCTTTATTTTGCAAGTCTTGAAAAGTCATTTACTTTTACACACTTAGTTTTGCTATGTTGCGAGTGATGTGTAAATGTAATTGTTGGTGTTGGAATTGATGAGAAAATGCAAGGTTGTGATATTGGTTGGTTGTAAGATTAACTTACGATACACTACTGATAAGAACTTTATTTTTATTCACTACTTAACAGTCGGAACTTGTTCGCGCAATCTATAATTAAAATTTACATTAAATTCTTGATGTGTGTTGTATGCTGTTGGTCTTCCTATTAATAAATAAATTACCTAACGGTTAGGGTTACATATCGATATCATTTATGACGATTTTAATTGTTATTATTTGCGTATGGTGCAGCGAATTTTAGTAAAAGGGAGGATTTTTCTACCACTTTGTGAACCAGCTTCGATGGAAAATAGGGGGCACAAATCAATCAGTGATTTAATGATAAAGAACAATGAGTAATTTTTTCATTTGTATCATCGTTAAAGGATAACAACTAGACTAGATACACAGTAACAAATAAAACTGTTGTCAACCTCTGCCAATCGGCAAAATGGGTTTTGCCAGGACACTTTTCAAACATTGTATGACTTGTAGTCATCGAATTCTTTATTTTGTAAAAGGGAATCGTGCGGTGAACTAGGATGGGCGGGCGCTCTAAGCGACGGGCCGGAGTCCTCGAGCTCCTCAAGCCAGGTGGGGGTGAGCGTGGAACTCGCGAGACTCGAGGCACGGCGCGTGTGCGTGTCGGCGTTGTGCTCGGCGCCGGGCTGCTACCTGCTGGGGGGCGACTTCACCGTCACCGCCCGCCGACACGGCAACAACGCCGACACACACGTTGCTACTGACTCCTCACTGCTGCTCGTCACTAACGCTGATTAGAACTATTCCTTCCTATCTACTCAATTTTATTATTATCTATTTCTCGCAGCTCTGCCTGCTTCAAAAAGCTTTTGTTTGACCCCGGGTCCTCAACTATATTTATAACAAAATCTGTTCAGCGGTTTGCCCGTGAAAGCGTAACAGATAGACATCCTTTCGCACTTTTAATATTATAATATGATATGGATAATAATAATAAATAAAAAAAGATTTAACTGTTTTAAAACTATTCATTCATACATTGTCGAGTGGGTTACATGATAAATTGACCTGTACACTCTGGTGTCGAGTGTTTTTCGCAACTGCCTTTCGGTCTCTGACGTGGTTCCTTTAACGACTATCTCACGACAGCCATGACCAACGGCTTAACGTGCCTTCCGAGGCACGGAATCAACATTGTTACCAGACAATCAGGTGTATTAAGCCTACAATGTCCTCACCAAATTTGGAATCAAATAAACAAAGTATGCTTCCCGTTGGAATCGAATCCACGCCCTCCTAGTCGAAGGAGCAGGATCGCAACACTGGACCACAGATTCAATTTAAAACTATGGAACTTTGTTAACGTATGTGCATTAGTGTAATAATGCTCGTTCACGATCAATCAGCCGTCGTAACCAAAGTATATTTTGTGCTATCATTATTTATGTCACCATTAAAATACTACATATGTATACTTTTATAAATTATACCATTTTAGTTCAAATGTAAATTGAAATGTAAACAATAAAAGTTGAAAATTACTAGTATTATTATTTTTAATTTGTATTCGGTAGCGAAGCATAGATGCAGTTCCTTTCTTGCTTACTTACTTGTTTTTAGATCAGTTGAAAGTTGCTTGATATTTTTTTCTTGTCCCTAAATATAATTGATAGAATTTCTAAATTGCTATTCATTCGTGTTTAGTTAAACAAACTTGAGGAGTAAGCTGCTAGGTAACTTATTCTATGTTCTGGTGATTATTTATAGCTACTCGGCACGGTTGTTTTACGATAAGGTATACTTGCTCTAAAACATTAAATTACAGTATGCTTACATAAACATTTCTACTTTTTCAAAGATATTGTAAGCAGTCAAGCATACGGGGCCTGTGAAACATAGCCGACGGTAACCAATTTACGCTCGTGATACCTTAAGGATGTCACTGGCACGCTGCCAACTCATGACCTAGGATGTTTCGCATTGTCAGTTCCCAGTACGTAATTTCAGTGTGTGTGTTACCTTACCCAGAAAATTTAGAATTTTCTTGCTGGAGCAACGTTCCCGCAGTAGGAATCGTTTTTTCTATTTTTTTCCTAAACTATAATAAGCACTTATTGAGGGCACATACACAGCATATAGGGCTCTAATTATGTGTTATACTCATAAGTATTACTCTGGCATGAAGATTCTGGGTAGGGTAACACACACGTTATAAATTAAGATTTATAACTTTTTACATACAGCACATAGGAATCAACTTGTAATAATATTTAGGTACGTAAAAATACTGTTTTAATTCAGTTCTATATATCGTCAATAATAAGCGAGATTTTAGATTGAATTTAAAGCGCCCCGTTCCAACAAATAGGGGGACTAATTCATTTTATTAGGCGGGACGCTATATTACTCGCTATTATTCATAGTATGTACTGTAGTACTAGTACCTACATCCTATCATATGACCCTCCTTGTCTAAAAGATATTTGTAGTATTTCACCAGACTAAGAATATGCTCAACCTGTATAAAACATTAAATCCATCAATAAAATACTTGTGTGAGTGCATACTGCAATAGGTTAATACTGTACAAAAATATGAAATGTTTATATTTACTGAGATACTTATAATAAACTGAGAATGAAATTGAAAGTTATTATTGTTTTAGGTAAGATCATTCAAATTTTAGTAGCAATTTATTTTTGTATTATGATAAAGAGAACATTAAAAATTAAAAGGCAATATCGTTACACCTTGCACACCTAAAGACATGAATGGAGCCCTATTTTTGGAAATTGTGACTCACGCAAAATCAGTGAGTCTATTAATTTTCGTTCGATAACGAAGGGTAGGATTTTTATCGACATATATGTCATACATTCAAAAATAGGTCTCCTGAATAGACTTTATTTAGAAACTCTGTCGTTCGCTCGCTACTCCACGGTAATCAGTGAGAAAGGAACGTAGTTTCGTTGCTCTTTGACCGTAATTGATCACTGTAAAATCATGACATAACTTTCTGTCACGAAGTATCATGCTAAGAGGGCTATTATATGACATGAGATACAAAGTGCATTTATGCATACACATTTTTCTCTTACGATACACAAAATATTGCAGTGATTGGATTTTGAATCCCTGGCAAAATTCCGCTGCTAAATGTTTTTGCAGCGGAAAATGATTTTTACGTATATTTCAATAATTACTGCATACACAAATTTAATTCAACGATACACATTTCAAGGCTGCTTTACACCGCCTGCTATGGTCGATATTTAATATTCGAATAAATTTCGCTGGGTTAACGGACTCCATGCTAAGTATTGACATTATGAATTCGAATGATTAGGAGGATAGATCATTATGACAAGAAAAAATATAAGAAAGAATGAATGAGATCATTATCAAGTCGGGAGTGCTATTTTTAAAAAGTGTTCATGTCGAATGAAAATCGTTCGATTGCGAATAAAAATCCCACCGATTTTGCACGAGTCTTTTAAAAATAACATTCCTGGAGTGCTATTTTTGAATAGTGTGACTCACGCAAAATAGGTGAGTCGACAAATTTTTAGTTGGTATTTTTGTCCGATATCGTACAAAAATCCTTCGTTAACGAACAAAAATCATTCGAAATCGAACAAAAATTCGTCCATATCTGGCAAAATTTGATCAACTCACCAATTTTGCGTGAAAAATAGCTCTCCAGATCGTTAGTAGATATTTATAAAATATCTAAAGAGAGATAAGAACATGGAACTAAAGGTAAAGATGGAAAACAAGCAGGCATACAACAGGCTGGTTCAAGAAAATTTTACCTGAATGCATTTCGTTACCCACCTCTCTCTTTCTAACTCGTGATGTGTTAGGGTATGAATCTGGGTTTCCATCACAGCACTTGATAACAACCACGAAAGTTGGAAAAAAATATTTTTTCTTTATTTAGAGGTAGATTTTTATTAAAAAATTAATAATAATTATACTTGTTTTTGATATAGAAATATAAAGCCCAATTATATTAAGCAAACTGATATTTTTATTTTACTGTATTTCTGACTAGGCAAAATTTTTGAAGTGATGATAATACTTTGGGAAAACAGGGGTTACTCCACTTACTCTAGGTCAAATTTTCTTAAACCATGCCTGTTGTATGCCTGCTTGGCTTCCATCTTTACCTTTAGTTCCATGGTTTTGAAGTAAAATTTTATGAATAACATTTTCGCACTTCAAATAGGACTTGAAATTTTATGAGATACAACGCGCCCCCGCACCGTTAAGAAATTGCCAGTTATAAGAAATTAGTTCCTATTTTTTTCTGCAATATGGCGAAGTCAGCGTGTCTGCGCCGGACATTATAGTGGCAGCTGTATTCATTTGCGTGAAAAGGAACACGTTTTATATAATGTAGTGACCAACATAACGAAAATGAATTCGATTGTATAGTAAAATCGATTACAAATTAATCGAATTATTTACGAGTTCAACTTGCCACATGCACTTTTTGTATCAAAAGTAATCAAAACAGTTCATTTTAATAATGTATAACTTTTTTTACATACCTCGGTTTTTGCTCTCAGATGTTAGTCATCGCCATTAACTTCCTTTTCTTACATTGAGTTGAAGGCATGCGATTAAAAAAAAAAAAAACAAATATTTTTATTTATTTTATTTGTAGCTATTTACTTACCCAATGCTTCCATTAATAAATCCATTACTAGGACTCCGCTGTTTGTCAGTCACCAGGCTGTACCTATACAAAAAATATATCTATAACAAAAAAATCATAAAAAACAGTATGAAACAAATATTTAAGTACGCTTAAATTACCACACAACAGACATTATTTTTTGCGGTTTTATAGATAATGGTACGGAACCTTTCCTATGGTCTCGAAATGGAGACTTCTAGCTACAGGAACTGTGAAAGAAAGTTTCAAATATACGAATAAAATCGATTAAGAAAAAATCAATCGATTTAGGTTTGGCAACCCGATTCGATTACTCAACCGACAAATAAGTGGTAGGTAGGTACCTAGTAAAATAGATGGTGGGCGTCCATCTTGAAATTTGTTGGATTTGAGCCGGTCTAGTTGTGATTAAAGTGTATTTTATAGCTTTGACTTAACAATAATTTAAAGTTTTCAGCAAGTTTTATGTATGCTGAATCTATTTATTGTTTAGAATAGGATTAACTACAGTAATGTGTTAGGTATGATTATGTGCTGAAACATTCGATCATTTGACGAGTAATGGCGTGCGTTTTTCTCTCGCAGGATACTTTCAAATTTTGTTTCATGTGAAATTCTTTGAATAGTAAAGTTATAAGCAAGAGTTTAAACATTAATGTGTTGAATGTGTATAATACTAAATAATTTAAATTATGTTAGCTGATGTAGCTCATATCAACTGAGCTGGATGTCATTTTTAGGTTATACATCACAATACTTTAATTGAGCGCTCGTAATCATAACGCTTACCATTCAGTGCCATAAAACATTTTACACGATCTATTTAGTGCGATTTTAATGTGAATTTGGCAAGTGACGTTGAACATTTTTTTATTCACAGTATCATTACTCAAGACATATGCGATTTCCGGAAAGAGTATCGCTGATAAAACCTTAGGTTGGCAGAGGTATAGTGCGATGGCAGTACCTAGTAGAGCCCGGGTCTATGCCGACGTCAACTCACAGAAACCAAGGGAATACTGGGACTATGAAAGCTATGTGGTTGACTGGGGCAACCAAGAAGACTACCAGTTGGTTCGGAAACTTGGGCGCGGGAAATACAGTGAAGTATTTGAGGCAATAAATATCACAAATAATGAGAAGTGTGTAGTTAAAATATTGAAGGTAAGAATCAACATAACTTTCTGAATTATCTTGTTTTGGCTTATGTACCTGGGTCCTGGCTCACGTTTCAGCAGCTTATGCATTAAGTCAATGTTACACTATTTTGAGCTTTATAATTTATGTTCTATGAATATTTACAAAATTACTTGTACACTTTCACAGCATGACAGGCAAACATAACACTAAACACATTATCTAACAGCCAATGTTTAGGTCAAAGAGGAGTGAATAATGTCAAGTTATGATAGGTACATGATTGTTCTTACTTCAACCCAATTCTTCAGCTACCAATGGGAATAATAAAATTGATAATGTTCCCTGTCAGCCTGATGGCACAGGGTTATGAGACGCTAATTGCCAAATGCTATTGAAATTTGAGAGTTGACACTGTATCTATAGGCTTCAGGAGCCCTATATTTGATATTGAACAAAAGTCATTACCGATTTGCGTGAGTCACACTGTTCAAAAATAGCAATCCAGATATTAAAGACAAATTTGTGTTAAGTTCGGTTGTAATTCCTGTAAGTCAATTGTTCATTCAAACACAACAAAACATTTACTATCTTAAAACAAGAAAAATAAAGAAGTTGTATGTAATTTTAATAATATATAGCTTTCACACATCTACTACAACACATTTTATAAAAAAATTAAGACAAATTGAACAATATGTAAAAAAGTCAGCTATGTATTTCCTCCTTCGATTCGGTACGACTCCAATACAACTGTGTGTTTTTTTTTTAATTGTATAATGGCAACAGGTAGAATCTTGAAATATTCACAGAATATGGTACAGACAGACCCCTTTGTGCATGGGTCTGTCTCAAACTTAATAAAACATGTTGGTGGTGCAAGGTTTTAGGTATTTGTACACACTATTAGTATAGACAAAAATTCATAACTTATGTTTATTTCCAGCCTGTCAAAAAGAAGAAGATAAAAAGGGAAATAAAAATATTAGAAAACTTAAGAGGAGGCACAAATATAATTACTTTACAAGCAGTAGTCAAAGATCCTGTTTCTCGTACTCCAGCCCTAATTTTTGAACATGTGAACAACACCGATTTTAAGCAACTGTATCAAACTCTTTCAGATTATGATATAAGGTAAAGTTTGTGTAGTTAATTTCTTTAATACATACCATACATCATGTATGTCATCAAAAAAAAGTAATAATGATGTTAATTATTATTTCAGATATTATTTGTATGAACTTTTGAAGGCATTAGATTATTGCCACAGTATGGGCATTATGCATAGAGATGTGAAGCCACATAATGTAATGATTGATCATGATAACAGAAAGTTACGTCTCATTGACTGGGGTTTAGCAGAGTTTTACCATCCAGGACAAGAGTACAATGTTCGTGTGGCTTCTAGATACTTTAAGGTAGGTAAAAGAAATAAACGTGGTGATAATTATTTGGCAATAAGTCTTGAATGTCAGCTAAAATACTAACATGTTTATTTTGATGTTTCCAGGGTCCTGAGCTTTTGGTGGATTACCAAATGTATGACTACTCTTTAGATATGTGGTCATTAGGATGCATGCTAGCATCTATGATCTTCCGCAAGGAGCCATTCTTCCATGGTCATGACAACTATGACCAACTTGTGCGTATTGCTAAAGTGCTTGGTACAGAAGAGCTATTTGAATATTTGGATAAATATCATATAGAATTGGATCCACGATTTAATGATATACTTGGAAGGTATGATGGTAAATAGAATTAAGGAAAAGCACTTAATTTTAAACTTTTTGTTAAGTACATTAAATTCAACATTTTAATTTTTTCAGACATTCTCGGAAACGGTGGGAGCGGTTTGTTCATTCTGAAAACCAACACTTGGTTTCTCCAGAAGCTTTAGATTTTCTTGACCGTCTTCTGCGTTATGACCACTATGAACGTTACACTGCACGTGAGGCAATGGATCACCCTTACTTCTGTGAGTATTTTCACTGTTACTCGACTTCTATTTATTCATTGTATGTAGAAATTTCGAGTTAGTTATGATTCTTAGTTTATTGTACACTTTGATGCAATCAGTGTTCAAGTTGTTTTTGTAGTATTTACATTAGACCCTATTTCATTAAAATTTTCACTGAGTAATGGTGGACTTAAATGCCATTACATATGGCACACATTAAGTATGAAATGGTCAGGACAAAATAGCTCTGTAAAATCTTTTACTGGTAATGTATACAACAAAAATGGTCGCGTGTCGCCTATACCTAGCGTTACCAATTGAGACGTGTGGTCAGATCACACTAATATGATAATGGACTAATATACAATACAATACAATACAATAATAACAGTACAATAATAACATATACAATATAGGTAGTAATGCATGTTTTAACTTTTTGTGTGATTTTGTGATCATGTCTTAATAAATGATGTTCTTTATAAAACAATCCTTATTTACCAGAGCAATATAAAAAAGGTTTTGGGCAGAAGGCTTACAATTACAATTTTTCATAATTCAGTCTTCTTCGTTATTACTCCCATACTATTGAGGATTGTAACCATATTTGTGTATTTCTATATTACATGGGATGTTTTTTAGAAAAAATCCCATTCGTCCCCAGTGGGGGCAACGCTGGTAGTGATGAGTGGGACTAACCCGAGCAAAGCAAAATAATGTATGAGTATTATATAATGCAAGCAGTTTTCCATGATTCATACTATTTCCATGTAATATAGTGTGACATGGTTATTTAGGTTGCTTAAGAAATAAACTAGTAACTTGACACTATAATTTCGTAGTGCAACAATGGCTAATTAATGGCATATTTTAATAAATTTTTCTTCATTCTTTACTTTGAAATGCTTATTATGCTAGTTGTTGTTCACACTATTTGCCTGCCGTAAATGACATTTCGTCTAGGTCTCGGATTAAAGTTTTTTTTTGTGCCTAATAATCAGAATAAACTTCCATCTAAAAGTGGCCACAATTCCTTGTATCTCTGTCAAAAAGGTGCTGGATACTACCAATAATGTATTTTTGTATGAATAGCCATGACGAATAATTTTCGATTTCATGTTTTAATAAAAGACCCCACGGGTCTTTAATAGGCATATTGGTAAAAAAAAACACATTGATAAAACTTAAACTCTCTAAAATATGACCAAGTTAAATTCACATGCATTTTGGACGATACCAAACGCTCCATACTAATGGATACCTAGCGGTGCACGACTAGGTAATTTTCAAGGGGTGAGACTAAATTTGTTTGACAACTACCTTAAATATTGCGTGTATGTAAATCCTAAATTAAAGTTTCTTAATTTTTTATGTGTTCATCGGTTATAATATAATTTTATAGTTATTTTATATTTTCAAAATGTCCTTTCCCATCGATTTTTAAATTGTCCAAGTACATATTTTAAAGGCCTTATGGCAAATGTAAATTTATAGGTAAGCTGTAAATAATAGGCGGCAGTAACCGCAAGACGCATGCTTTTTTGTCGGTAAGGTAGTTAATTTCTCTTCCATACTTAATTTTATTGAAACTATTCATTCATGCATAAATTTAACAGCTGGGCTCTTGTCAGTGGAGTTGAAACTACATATTATTAAAAAAAATCTTTTCTTAAAATAGGTACATTTTATTTTTCAGATCCAATTGTAAAGGAGCAAGGCCGAATGGTGTCCTCAAGTTCTCCGACTCCTAATGCATTACAAGGACCAATAAATTCTGCAGAATAATTGTTACAAGAGATAGCAATCTTCTTTATTCTATGTATTGAATATATACCTGTACAAGATTCCAGACGATACTGTAAGAAGAACACCAACTTGAAGAGGCCACTGGCGGTGTAAATACCTACACTAGGAACACAGTGAAAAGCACCATCTCTGTTCAAGTTACATCTATGTAATTCCAATGTTTGATAAATGAAAATATAATTTGGAAAGACAATATAATTTAGTGTTTAATATTAGTAAATCTGGTTAATGCATTGTTTTAAAAGTGTATCTCTGGTATAAACTGCTGAATCAAGTCCATGAAGTGATCATGAACTGAAGCTGTTACTTTGTGAGTATCTAGTGTGGTGGGCGGGTAAATTGTTGAAGTGAAAACTGAAACATCTTTTTTTTTACAAGAAAATCAATATTAATTATTGAGATAATGAAAAACATCTCGAGTTTCATTGCACTTGATCTTTTGCATTTATTAACCTATGGTATTGATATTGTAATTACTTGTATAATATAATATTGATAACATCTGCATACCATTTGCAAGTACTGGTTAGCAGCTTTTCGTTGGTACTTTTATTTAAAATTTTGTATTTATGTAATAGAAGTAAACTGTAGATATGTGTGATATAAATACAAAATTTTAATTTGATTAATTAATCGTTTTCTTTTATTACATATTTTATAAAAAGACCAGTAACTTCTAATAATTAGACAATGTCGAATAAAATATTGTTTCTATTAGTATATTTTAGTAAGTTACGTTAGCTGCCCTTATACATAATATACCTAGGTAAAATCAAGTCGTATCCTTCATTTGAAGGCGAGCCTCATTGATTATAATTTATTTTTAGTGTGATAACTGGAAGTTGTTGCATCAAAATTTTCTTAATAAACAATACTAACTTTTGCCTGAAAATGTTTCGATTATTTATAAATGGATTTGAGTCCCAAAATACGCTAGTATTCCATCTTTCTTTTCTTCATCACATTTCATCAAAGATTAAAAATAACTTCGTCGATGGCTCTCTTCACGACTAAAGCTAGTTTGACAAACAGGGGTGACTAACATTTGGTCGGCAAAGAAAACTGCGATGCTGGTATCCGGACCGCGCAATATATTCTCAAATAACGGTTGCTGAAGACTGCTGCAGAGATTGCAAGTTATGATTGAAGTTGGTTGAAATGAAACCTTAGGGTCGACCCCGACATACATGGAATGCTCAAGTAGTTTAGCCATTGATCAACATACACTAACCGCTCTTGCAGTCAATAGCTTGAAGCGGCCTATGATAATGTGTGCCAAATAAAAGTGCACGCGATTAGCTCTAGTTTTTTAAAATATGAGGTATGTATGACGCATAATCGGTGAGTCGAATGATTTTCATTCTACATAATCAATGAGTCTTGACTATCTATTTTCATTCGATTCGCCGATTTTTTATGAGTTAGTCCCACTCGTCACGACCAGCGTTGTCCCCACTGGGGACGAATAGTTTCATTATTCCCCAATAAGGACACATGGGATTTCACTTGGGAAACGTCCCATTCTTTAACCCTCATAAATATAAAATTTAAAACATATCTTTCATCGAGATATATGTACTAACCACAGACATATAAGACGTACACCTGTAGCAACATTCACTCAAACATAGATATTAAGCTACGCGTGGCAATTTTTGGCCGTGACGCCTTTTTGTAATCTACGTTGTTGGATCGGTGAAAACTAAAAATAATAGAGTAGAATACCGTTTAAATGATCTCAGATCATGCACTCCACACAACATTCATACATTCCTTGAAATCATGGGGAGCATTATCGTAAACATTTTACCCTAGACTAGATACAGCCCAGGCTGCATAGTTTTGTATGTGTGTGTTTTTGCTACGCTAAGCACAGACATATAAGACGTAAACAGACGGAAGGTATGCTATTACTTAGCGTAGCACAGTTCTGTGTACGTCTTATATGTCTGTGACGCTAAGTAATAGCATACCTTCCGTCTGTTTACGTCTTATATGTCTGTGGTACTAACGTACTAGAGAAGACACCGCACGTCCTTACTACGTCCCGTTCAACTGCGGTGAACGCCCCGCAACTCACTTAGTCGCTTGCTAGTTGTTTCGTACTTAGTGCTTCCGGCAAATAAAAATCAAAAACACTGAAACTCTTTAAAAAATGCCTTGGTGTGTGTTGAGGTATAGTAGCAATAATTCAAGGAACACGGCAAAGTGCAAAGGAATAACTTTTAATCGGTAAGTAATCTAATTTCACTGATAAAAATGTTAATACGACTAATATAATTGCCGCGTACCATTTTAAATCATTCGTCATAGACTAATTCGCAGTGAAATTAATATAGGTTGTAGGTAGATTAGTTTGACTGACATAATGCCAAGAGTATGAATGTTTTTAATGTAATAAATATTGTGAATATAAATGTTAAGTGATGAAAAGAGAAAACTAATTAGGTACTAAAGACAAAGTTGTCCGATAGTGAAAACTGTATTTATCTAACATGTTCCTAATATAGGTATACATCTAATCCAAATTAAAATTGTACATTTTTGTTTTTTTTTAAGTAGATACCATATTTCATGAATAGTTCCCCGCATATACGTATTCATCAAAAACGGTTTAGTAGTTTTATAAATAGAGGGTTCAATTTTATTTATTTATTTATTAAAACTTTATTGTACTACAAGTAAAAATACAATTGGCGGACTTAATGCTAAAAGCATTCTCTCCCAGTCAACCATTAGGAAAAACAGAAAATACAAAGCGGCGCAAAAAAGCTTTGTGTGATATTACAGAAAAAAAAGAACCCTACAGTTAAATAAACATACCTACATATATTTACACAAATAGGGAGTATAATATACATACATATATATTTAAAGATTTTAATGCAGAGAAATTGTGATTCTGGTTTATAAATTAGAGAGAATTCATTAGATGAGCTTGAACCTTTTTCTTGAAGGCAAATTTTGTTGAGGTCTCTTTAATGTCATTGGGCAAAACATTCCACAGCCGAATGGCTTGTACAGTGAAAGAAAATTCAACGAAACCGGTCCGAAAGGAAGGAGTAGCAAGGCGAATGTGTTTCAGTAACTTAGAAAACGAGTTAATTATTAACTATAGGTGTAGGCAGCGTAATTCTAAAATATACAATTAAATGCATGTTGTTTGATTTGTAAATAAGAGATTGTTATTAAACCAAGATGGATAGAAAATAAATTGCCAGTTACTGATAAATCTTAATAAACTCCAAACAAAAATGGTCTCAGTTTTGCCAATAAACTTACACCACGTCAAATAGACAAAAGTTAACTAAACTCAAATCGTTTAATTATTAAAGGAAACAAATGAAAATAATCACAAAAAGCAATTTCTTTTTTTATTATTTTGGAACCACATAGGTAAAATAATTTCATTGTCCATTCTGTAGCGTACCTGCCATTATCTATAGGGGCAGACATCTTTGAAAAAAATACACGTTTGTAGCAAATGTAGCGATGCATTTTTGAATGATGTTTTGAGATGTATTATTGTTTCAGCGCTGCAGCCGCTAAAATTATAAATTACCAAAAATGAAACATTGCAAATGTTCTACATAGCTTCTAGTACGTTAGTACATTTAACTCGATGATATCTATAAAATTTGAAATGGTTTTATATGATATAAAAATTAATTGTAAATGTTGGCACGTTAAAACTCGAAAATGGCTGGACCTTTGGTTTTGAAATATTTGTAGAAACTAACAGAAGGTTTATGTGATTAGAAAATAATCAAAAATTGCAAGGAAATTAAAGTAAAAACGACATTCATTATTATCAAAGATTTTTTTTATTAATCTATTTTACGGCCATGGATACAAGTCCTTTATAGCCCTTCTTAATTTTTCTATCTTCTTCAGTCCTACAGTGCTGTGGTTTCGTCAAGTCTCAAAGTCTAGTCAGAAGAATCAGGCTAAGTGGTAGAAAAACAGCACTTAGCGATTACTAGGAGCTTTTGGCAACAAGCATGAAAATTACATAAATCAAACACTGTATCACTTCCCAACACTTACGCTTGATACGAACACCTTGCGAATAATAATCCACCATTAATAATGCACAAACACTCAAAAAAAAAACACAAATTTTAGAAAATAAAATACTTCGCTGGCTTACTGCTCTTTCCAGCTTCCCGCCAAGAGTCAAGAAAATTTTTAAAAGTGGAGGGAGAGTCCTAATATTATAAGGTCCTATTTTACGGACCTGGATACAAGTTGTTTAAAGTGTTTTTTTTAATGGAAATAATATGTATTAAGTATGTACCTACCGATTGAAGTCAAAAATTATTAACACCCGTATTCTTAAACCTTCACTCAAACTCAACTCGACCTTACTCCACCTCATTGGTATGATTAGTTGTCACCATGGACTTAGTATTTTAAACAGGACTAAGTACTTCTGCAAATGCATAGAGGCAAGACAAGCCAAGCGAGATAGAAATAGTAGTGAAACCTGTCTCTTTCTAGCAAATACAAGCTTTATCACGTTGGTACTTGTGCAAAATAGGGTGACCACGCTCCTCTGGAAAAAGGGGAAAGGTACATACTTTATGCAGATTGTTTTACAGACACATTAAAATGTTCCGAGTGCAGAGGTGCTATCTAACCTCACAAGTTATTGTTCTGTGCAGACTTGACTTGACGGAAATTGGAGTCTAGTCGAAAATAACGTTTTGTAGACATGTCCCCCCTATTGGCTCCCTTGGGGAAGACAAGGAAACTTTACTAGTGTCCTTGGCTTCACTAGACAAGCAGTACTAAACGTAACTACGTAATACGCCAAGTGTTGCCCACTCTAAGTTAGGTCGCACCTGCTGTTGCTTAACTCGCCAACAATCACGTCCCGCTAAGCAATCAAGCTAGCTATTTATGAGCAGTATTTACGAAGTTTAAAATATTTTGTCCCAATTATTTTGTAAAAATATTATCATGGTTACCTTATTAAAAAGAGATAGCTTCCTTTACTATTTCTATCTTTTCCTGATCGGGTTTTAGGTCAAAGAGCTCAGTCCGGTTTAAAATACTAAGTCCATGATTGTCACAAGCTTCCTTGACTTGAGATGATTTCTCATTGGAGGTGATTAACGAACTGTCAATTAAAAGGTTGGTCGAAAGGTACCTTGAGGCGTCCTATAAATGAATTAAAGTTGTTAAAAAACGGGGTTTTGCCACTTTTGGCCTAGGTATTTACTTACTTCATTTTATTTTTTACTCTATTCTTTTGTAATTTTCAATTTTTGTGTTTAAAATTGTTATTACCTCATTGGGGTTTGCTCAAGCAACGTATGTATGTTTATACCGCGATAACTGCCGAACCGATGGTATGATTTTGTTGAAACTTTGTAGGCATGTAGGAAATATCAATAGAATTTTCAAGTTCATTGGGCATCAAAATAGTTTTAGTAGTTTTGGAAATATTCATAAAAATGTCCGCGATTATATAGTAAACGAAACCATAGCGCGTTTTAAATTTGGATAGCGCCATCTAGGTGTTACTTAGGAATATAATTGTATTAGAAATGTCGAAATCAGTTCTAAGCAAGCGGTTGTAGATGATTTAAAAGCGAATACATCGAAAAACTCAATATTATTTTTAAATCCGTTTCCTGGATTATTTGGACTAAATCGAGTTGGGGCAAAAACACATTGTTTGTATGTATGTATGTATATTTATACCGCGATAACTCTCGAGCCGTTAGTCCGATTTCGATAAAATTCAAAGTGTGTATAGTAGGAATGTATAGAATTTTTAAGTTCGTTTGGCATCAAAATCCGTTTAGTAATTTTTGAGATATTGGCATTAATGTAAAAATAAATATTTATTGACAACTCCAAAGCTGTAAGTCCGTTTTTGTTGATAATCAGAATGTATGTAGGAAACGTTATGATACGTATGATATCAAATTAGATTTCATCATTTATTCATTTCAGCCGCAGTCAGTCAATGATTTCAAAAATGATCGGTTGGCAGCAGTCATCCAGCGTTTGTCTGCGACCTTTTTCAGGTCATCTGACCATCTGGTCGGTGGATGTCCCACGCTGCGCTTACCGGTACGTGGTCGCCATTCGAAAACCTTTCTGCCCCATCGGGCCATCGGTTCTCCGCGCTTTGTGCCCCGCCCACTGCCACTTCAAAGAACTAAACCACTGGGCGAAGAACTAATACATGCCATCATATGTCTGTATAATACCCTGCTTCGCAGTCAACTTGAAGTGAACTCTATGATCTGGGATCCCCATGAAGCCAAATATAGTCTTATGCTGGAAAAGATACAAAACAAGTTTGTTAGGTATCTGTACATGAGACTGTATGGAGTTTACCCGTTCTACCCGTTGATGTATCCTACTTTGTTCATTTTAGGGATGGTTGGTCAGAAGGCAAGTTGCCCTTATAAAATATCTGTTAAGGGTCTTAAGGGGGAAATTTCTCATGCGGATGTGTTATCGGAAGTGTGTCTCTGTGTGCCGAATGGATACGTATAGCGCCGCCGCCGGCCGCCGCTGCTGGCACTGCCGTACGCACGCACTAACTTGATGCGAGAAGCCCCACTGACGCGAGCGTTGCGAACACTGAATGCTGTGGCTCTTGAGATCGACCTATTTAGTTGCACTATGAGTGAATTCACAAGTATATCATTATCGAAAATTTGTTATAAGGCATAAAATATATATATTGTAAATGTATATTTAAATAGTGCTACTCTATCGCAATGGACTTATCCGTAATGGTAGATGTGTAAGTGGAAATAAATAAAAAAAATTGGCTTATTTTACGGCCACCTGCCTGACTTCAACTCTCCTTAGGAATGCTGTTGTTTTCAGACCTCGTTAGTCGGGTAAGTCTTAATTGTACCCGTTGCCCTACGTGGGTCAGATGTTGCAAACCCTTCAACACTTCGATGTACCGATGGTCTATGCGGCACCGCTGGAGAGACTGAAGCACCGCCCACATTTCGATCGAATCGAAGGCCTTCTCATAGTCCACAAACGCTAGGCATAGTGGCCGGTTATACTCTTTGGTCTTCTGTATAACCTGCCGAAGCGTATGGATGTGGTCTATGGTACTAAACCCTTTTCGGAAACCGGCTTGTTCGGGAGGCTAAAAGGCATCGAGCCTGTTCGATCGTTTCGTGATTACCCTCGCAAACAGCTTATAGATG
This sequence comes from Euzophera pinguis, assembly GCA_947363495.1. Taxonomy (NCBI): domain Eukaryota; kingdom Metazoa; phylum Arthropoda; class Insecta; order Lepidoptera; family Pyralidae; genus Euzophera; species Euzophera pinguis. Next base: position 10,090,046 of record OX376155.1, read on the forward strand.
TGGCTCAGGAGCGTGATGGGTCTATAGTTCTTCAATAGGGTATTGTCACCTTTTTTGAAGAATAAAACCACCACGCCCCTTTTCCACGCCTCTGGCGTCACGCCCTCGAGAAAAACGGAATTAAAGAGCTTCTGAGGGATTTTCAGTACCGGCGTTCCGCCCGCTTTCAGAAGCTCTGCTGTGATTCCGTCTTCGCCCGGCGCCTTGTTGTTCTTGAGCTGTTTAAGGGCAATTCTAATCTCGTACAGACTGATGTCCGGGATATCTTCGGTATAGTGTCGGGTAACTACTGGAGTGTAGAGTTGTCCGTAAAACCTCTCGATCTCCCTCAGCACCTCGGCTTTCGTCGATACCACGTTGCCGTCCTCCGTCTTCAGCTTGGTCAGTCGGCTCTGCCCAATATACTCCACCTTTGCGAACACTTTGGAGCCTTTGTTTTGCTCTATCGTCTCCTTAATTTTGAATTTGAATTGAAATTATTTATTTCAGACTGTACAAATAACAATACAAGTCCATAATGTGTTAGTAAGAAACTTATCCTATGTTAGTAAAACTTAAAATGTGGATTATCTTGGACATGTATGGACGACCAATGCTTAATAATTGGACTGTCCACTCTTTCTGACACCACCTTCAGGAGTGTGCTGGAACTGCTCCTTACCCGAGCCCATAATGAGGCAACTCTTTTTCGAAGCACTGCCTGAAAGCTGTCAGTGCTGTGATCGGCAAACATGCCTGAGGCACTGCAGCGCCAGTGTAGCCCCAACAAACTCCTGAAGCTGTTGTTGTACTGGACACGCAGAGCATTGTGGGCTTTTTTGGTGTAATTGCTCCACAGGTTGCACGTGTATAATGTTTGGCAATAACTTTTAAAAAGTGTTACCTTAACGTCACGCGAGCAACGCGCGAACCTGCGGCACAGCATATTACTCCTTACCGACAACGCTCTGCGTTCCCTATCGATGTCCATATCATCACATAAATTCTCCGTGACCCAGTGACCCAGATACTTGAACTTAGAAACTTGTTGTAGGACAGTTCCATTCAGGGTAATGGGAGGAACGCGATAGGTTTTGGTGCCTGCCTTAAAGACTAACAACTCGCTTTTTCTCACGTTGTATCTGAGTCCATGGGTCATTGCATACTTTTCACATATATTTAACAAGGTTCTCACAGAGCCGACTGAAGGGCCCAGCAGTACCATGTCATCTGCGTAACTAATGTTATTAATACGTTCTGTATTGAAGGAGCGAGTATCGTTCCTCAAAGATTTCCGGATTTGTCTATTGAGCTGCCGGTAGACGTCGGCGTCTTCGGAGGTTTGCAGCGTCATGGAACGTCGCTTAGCCATCAGATCTAGGGTCTGAGGTGAGAATTTTTGTGGTTTATTTTTAGGGTGGGATTTAAAGATCTTCTTTCCCACCGCCTGGACAACTTCTACAAATCCGTTATTAATCTCGTCCACGGAAACGCAATCCTCAAGGCATGCAAAGCGATTTGAAAGCTCTAGCTGGAAGGATTCTTGGCTTTGGATATAGGCTTGCGAAGGTCGGAGTATAGACCCCATCAAGCGAGTTCTCTCTCGTCTTATATCGATATTCAAGATGCCCATTACGATCCGGTGATCGCTACCGATTTTAATCTTGCTGATCACAGAGACATCGTTGAATATATCTCTCCTCGTCGACAAGATGAAGTCTATCTCCTGTTTTATTGGAGCTTGACTCTTCCAGGTCCACTTTCTTTGCGGTGGCTTCTTGAAGAAAGAGTTCATCGCGAAGAGTCCCTCTTTCTCTAAAAAGCCAGCCAGCATATGGCCACCCTGAGCTCTCCATCGCCTCGACCGCCGAATCTTGCGTCAAAATCCCCCATAACCACCGTAAAGTAGGTTTTGGAAGCGTGTATGGCTCTACTAATGTCCTCATACACCGCTTCCACCTCTTCATCTGAGTATTTTTCAGTCGGCATATATACCTGTATAACCTTCAAGGAGTATCTCTTTGATACTCTGAGTATCAGGTATATTACCCTACCGGGAACACTCTCGATGGTTTCGACGTTGTTTATGAGGGACCTGTGAACGAGGAACCCGACACCATGCTGGGACTTCCTCAAGTCTCCCTCCCGGTGATAGAGTAGGTTACCAGACTTTAGGGTTGTCGTGCCCTCTGCCTCTCTTCGGACTTCAGACAAACCCACTTTGTCCCATCGTAACCTACTCATCTAGTCAGCAATTTAGATTTAGTGATATGCAACCGACTTTCAATAAAATAATTTAAAAAAATTAAACCGACTTCAAAATCGTAACTTTAGAAAGAATACAACACAACTAAAAAGTGAGAAATAAAAAACAAAAACTTCTTTCTTAAAAGAAAATCTAAAATCAAATCTAATGTGGGTGGTTAACTCACTTAGACTAGACCTACTAAGAATTTTTTAAAGTCGTCCATTACAAAATCCGTCATTTTTTTGACGGCAATATATACTTATATGCAATCTAAGACATATACATTTATTAATATATATATATATAAGTAGGTATCACTCTGCACAACCACATAATTCCATATAAAGTTGCACCTTTTACTAACCCCTCTTTTGAAGTCGGTTAAAAAGCCCATTTTCTTATTTTTTTTATTTAAATTAGGGTATGTAATGAAAACCCTAGTAAAAATTGCAAAATACACGAAATTTTATACAAACTTGTACCTGTCTAATAATACACAATAACATTCCATATCTCAAAAACTACTGAACCGATTTTGATGAAACTTGCAGTATTCCCTAAGTTGAATTTTGATGAAACTTGCAGTATTCCCTAAGTTGAATTCAATAAGGGTAATATACCTGATACTCAGAGTATCAAAGAGATACCTACTCCTTGAAGGTTATACAGGTATATATGCCGACTGAAAAATACTCAGATGAAGAGGTGGAAGCGGTGTATGAGGACATTAGTAGAGCCATACACGCTTCCAAAACCTACTTTACGGTGGTTATGGGGGATTTTGACGCAAGATTCGGCGGTCGAGGCGATGGAGAGCTCAGGGTGGCCATATGCTGGCTGGCTTTTTAGAGAAAGAGGGACTCTTCGCGATGAACTCTTTCTTCAAGAAGCCACCGCAAAGAAAGTGGACCTGGAAGAGTCAAGCTCCAATAAAACAGGAGATAGACTTCATCTTGTCGACGAGGAGAGATATATTCAACGATGTCTCTGTGATCAGCAAGATTAAAATCGGTAGCGATCACCGGATCGTAATGGGCATCTTGAATATCGATATAAGACGAGAGAGAACTCGCTTGATGGGGTCTATACTCCGACCTTCGCAAGCCTATATCCAAAGCCAAGAATCCTTCCAGCTAGAGCTTTCAAATCGCTTTGCATGCCTTGAGGATTGCGTTTCCGTGGACGAGATTAATAACGGATTTGTAGAAGTTGTCCAGGCGGTGGGAAAGAAGATCTTTAAATCCCACCCTAAAAATAAACCACAAAAATTCTCACCTCAGACCCTAGATCTGATGGCTAAGCGACGTTCCATGACGCTGCAAACCTCCGAAGACGCCGACGTCTACCGGCAGCTCAATAGACAAATCCGGAAATCTTTGAGGAACGATACTCGCTCCTTCAATACAGAACGTATTAATAACATTAGTTACGCAGATGACATGGTACTGCTGGGCCCTTCAGTCGGCTCTGTGAGAACCTTGTTAAATATATGTGAAAAGTATGCAATGACCCATGGACTCAGATACAACGTGAGAAAAAGCGAGTTGTTAGTCTTTAAGGCAGGCACCAAAACCTATCGCGTTCCTCCCATTACCCTGAATGGAACTGTCCTACAACAAGTTTCTAAGTTCAAGTATCTGGGTCACTGGGTCACGGAGAATTTATGTGATGATATGGACATCGATAGGGAACGCAGAGCGTTGTCGGTAAGGAGTAATATGCTGTGCCGCAGGTTCGCGCGTTGCTCGCGTGACGTTAAGGTAACACTTTTTAAAAGTTATTGCCAAACATTATACACGTGCAACCTGTGGAGCAATTACACCAAAAAAGCCCACAATGCTCTGCGTGTCCAGTACAACAACAGCTTCAGGAGTTTGTTGGGGCTACACTGGCGCTGCAGTGCCTCAGGCATGTTTGCCGATCACAGCACTGACAGCTTTCAGGCAGTGCTTCGAAAAAGAGTTGCCTCATTATGGGCTCGGGTAAGGAGCAGTTCCAGCACACTCCTGAAGGTGGTGTCAGAAAGAGTGGACAGTCCAATTATTAAGCATTGGTCGTCCATACATGTCCAAGATAATCCACATTTTAAGTTTTACTAACATAGGATAAGTTTCTTACTAACACATTATGGACTTGTATTGTTATTTGTACAGTCTGAAATAAATAATTTCAATTCAAATTCAAAATTAAGGAGACGATAGAGCAAAACAAAGGCTCCAAAGTGTTCGCAAAGGTGGAGTATATTGGGCAGAGCCGACTGACCAAGCTGAAGACGGAGGACGGCAACGTGGTATCGACGAAAGCCGAGGTGCTGAGGGAGATCGAGAGGTTTTACGGACAACTCTACACTCCAGTAGTTACCCGACACTATACCGAAGATATCCCGGACATCAGTCTGTACGAGATTAGAATTGCCCTTAAACAGCTCAAGAACAACAAGGCGCCGGGCGAAGACGGAATCACAGCAGAGCTTCTGAAAGCGGGCGGAACGCCGGTACTGAAAATCCCTCAGAAGCTCTTTAATTCCGTTTTTCTCGAGGGCGTGACGCCAGAGGCGTGGAAAAGGGGCGTGGTGGTTTTATTCTTCAAAAAAGGTGACAATACCCTATTGAAGAACTATAGACCCATCACGCTCCTGAGCCACATCTATAAGCTGTTTGCGAGGGTAATCACGAAACGATCGAACAGGCTCGATGCCTTTTAGCCTCCCGAACAAGCCGGTTTCCGAAAAGGGTTTAGTACCATAGACCACATCCATACGCTTCGGCAGGTTATACAGAAGACCAAAGAGTATAACCGGCCACTATGCCTAGCGTTTGTGGACTATGAGAAGGCCCTCGATTCGATCGAAATGTGGGCGGTGCTTCAGTCTCTCCAGCGGTGCCGCATAGACCATCGGTACATCGAAGTGTTGAAGGGTTTGCAACATCTGACCCACGTAGGGCAACGGGTACAATTAAGACTTACCCGACTAACGAGGTCTGAAAACAACAGCATTCCTAAGGAGAGTTGAAGTCAGGCAGGTGGCCGTAAAATAAGCCAATTTTTTTTATTTATTTCCACTTACACATCTACCATTACGGATAAGTCCATTGCGATAGAGTAGCACTATTTAAATATACATTTACAATATATATATTTTATGCCTTATAACAAATTTTCGATAATGATATACTTGTGAATTCACTCATAGTGCAACTAAATAGGTCGATCTCAAGAGCCACAGCATTCAGTGTTCGCAACGCTCGCGTCAGTGGGGCTTCTCGCATCAAGTTAGTGCGTGCGTACGGCAGTGCCAGCAGCGGCGGCCGGCGGCGGCGCGATACGTATCCATTCGGCACACAGAGACACACTTCCGATAACACATCCGCATGAGAAATTTCCCCCTTAAGACCCTTAACAGATATTTTATAAGGGCAACTTGCCTTCTGACCAACCATCCCTAAAATGAACAAAGTAGGATACATCAACGGGTAGAACGGGTAAACTCCATACAGTCTCATGTACAGATACCTAACAAACTTGTTTTGTATCTTTTCCAGCATAAGACTATATTTGGCTTCATGGGGATCCCAGATCATAGAGTTCACTTCAAGTTGACTGCGAAGCAGGGTATTATACAGACATATAATGGTATGTATATTTGTAAAGCCCTTCACAGTACGCAGCACAAAACCTAGATTCCTAAAAGCTCTTTTGCATATTTTAGAAATATGCACCCTAAATGTCATGTCTGTACTAAAGGTCACGCCCAGGTCCCTTACTTCATTTACCTTTTATAAAGTATATATTATAATATATATAAGTATATTTCATGTTGTAATCATATTGGATCGGGGTGCGCGCCCGTGAGAATGTAATCGTTACGCACTTCTTGGAGTTGAATTCCAAATGATTATGTGTGCTCCAAGTTACAAGTGTTACAACCCTGTCAATATCACCCTGAAGCTTTTCGCCATTAAAATTATAGGAATGGTTCATGGAGTAATTACAAAGAGGAGATGACGTAATAAGCGTTTTGTAAGAAAGTGTTTGTGAGGCTACATGGGGCGGAAGGCAGACGTGCGGGGTGCTTGGTTTCGGCCGTCGCTCCAATCATGGAGCACGAGCAATGACAAGCTCCGCCCACTTTTGTGTCGGCGAGGCGCCAATGATCCTATCACTGCGCCATTTTAAACGGCATCTCCTCTTTGTAATTACTCCATGGAATGGTTACAACAAGAAGGAATGTGTCTATAGATATAGGGCGCCGCCGCAAATTGTCTCTAGATATGGAGAAGACAGACAGTATAACTCCATCATGTCTGAACCGATTTATTTCTTTTTTGTCTGAAAGGATATTACTAACTTTCAAGGAGATTTCATAGAAATTCCAAATTCCTAAGAAATAAACAACTTTATTAAAATCGTAGAATATTTTTTATCGCATTTATTACTTACTAGCTGTGTCCCGAAGCTCCGTCTGCGTTAAAAAATAGCCCATGTTTGACCCCGGGTCTTCAACTATATCCATACCAAATTTCATTAAAATCCTTTCAGCGGTTTGGCCGTGAAAGCGATACAGACAGACAAGCAGACTTTCGCATTTATATTATTAGTATGGATATTATAGTATGGATGGAAAGTATAGTATGGGTATGGATTAATAATATATAAATAATTAATAACCCCTCTAACAACAGCAGCAAAAATAATTTAATATAGTTTAATTTAATGAGTAACAATTGCGAAAATATAAAAAAATAATAATTCGTAGAAAGTCAGTATGACTGACATATGAAAGAACGATAATACAATCATCCAAATAAACTCGATTCAACTTTTTTTATCTTTCATATTTTTAAATTCACTTACTTGATCTTAAAATATTTTTGTTTATGTTTTCTAAGGCTAATCGATCCCATATTACTACGAAATGAATTCACTACCATTAAAATGCTATTTTTGATGTTAGTCTTACTTGGGTAAAATCCATGTAGCTTGAACTCCAATGTACAATCAATAGTTCACACCCTGGTGTTAGAGAGGTTAATTGACTCTGTTTGCCTTGGTCTACTTATATTTATCTTTTTCGTCCAAGGGTATTTCCCAATCGCGTCCTGATGAGCTTACGCTTCAGAACGTAAGGTATGCTGTTTATCGTGTTCCTAGATTTGGCAGTACTGGTTATTCCCATGGAGCGACTGCCTTCTGACCTTCGGGATGAACAGAAACATGGTCAGAGGTGTTTTAGTGGTTGACACTGTCAGATTTTTCAGAATGCCTAAAGGCATGTGACACAGGATTACGATAAATCTCTCCCAGGTGTATGAAAGTTTTGGGTTCAGAATATCTTAAATATGGCCCCAGTAAAAATGATAGGAAGATTTATTTTTGTGGCTAAAAATTATTGTGTGAAATTCGCGAGGTCTATGTTCGCGGCGAACAACTAGTTATTAGTAGTCATTCATTAATGCTGTCATTATGCCTGTGTGTGTCTAAAAATTCCTAAATCTATAACATCTTCTAATTCATTTTACTCATTTATAGGCACTTATATGTGAGGGTTGTGACTAACATAATTGGCAGTTAGTTTCTTCAACACAAACCTATGATATTGAATTTCATAACTGCAAGGAGAGGGTTGGTTCAGTGAGTCCTCTATATCTTGGCTTGGCAGGTCAATAAATAAATCAAGGTGCACAGATTTATGTTAAATCACTTATTTTAAATGCTTCTTAAATATACTTCGTGGGTTTAGTGGCATAGTTGCAATCTTTACTTTTACAAAATACTTCTGTTAATTATAGCTTATTCTTCCAAATTCTGTAAGATGTAGCTTGGCAGTTTGCAGTTGGACATTTCTGAAAAATTTCTACTGCATCCATAGCACAGAGTTTTGTGAATATATGGGAATACTAAATTTTTATTTAAATTACTTCCACTGTTTCTATTTTGTGGCTGCATTAAGGATATCATTCTTGAATAACTTGTAGCTTCTAGTGCTGTTAATCTTAATGACTCTTTATTTAGGTGACTCTGAAAATAAAAAAAACAACTATGTAGAATATATCTTTTCAGTATGTAGTTACTTCAACACTTAAAACTTGATATTGGTGCTGTTATCTAAGAAGAGCTTTTACACCACAAATTCTTCAATGTTAGACAAATAAAATGTTTTAAAAATATTTGGAATATTACAAGACAGCTTCAAAACTGCAGTTAGAACTTACCTCACAGATTGCACACTGTTTAGTCTCATTTTGCTCAATAATGCCAATTTTGTCAGCTGTTTTACACATTGTTGATATGGTGCCTGGGAAATTTTCTTGAAGGTCAGTAACAAATGCTTTTACAACTGATTGCAAACTATTGCTTTCCGTCTCTTTTTCATGTAAAACTTTTAAGCCTTTAACATGTATATAATTAGTTAATTCTTCTTCACTGATATCTTTCATCGGTCGCAATATCCGGACAGTATCATGTCTACTGTCTGAAAATCCCTAGAAAACAAAAAATATTTGAAGATTTACATTCTGTAAATGTTAGAAATAACTCTATACTCTTGTTATTAGCGCAGGAGATTCATTGGCACTTACTACATTATTTTGTATTTGAGATCCTCTCCCAGTCGCAATATTAGACAGTAAATTAAGTGCTAAAGTGGTTGCCGTTTCAGCAGTGAAAATTAATTTGCAATCTAACTTCTGGGCAAATTTGATGAACATTTTTCTTTTAACTTGCATGAGGAAATCATTTTGTGCACTGGGAGGCATAGTATTTAGAAGCTGTTGAAATTTAATTTTTGCATCTTTACCACTTGTCGGTAGTGTATTGAGATGTGGTATTGTACAGTCAGAGTAAACATAGTCTGATATATCAGACACATAAACATTAAAATCATAGGATTGGCATATGTCTATAACAGAATTAGCAATTTGTAGATCTTCTTCCTCATTCTCATGTCCTGAAACAAGTGTAAATAATTAATGAAACAAGAAAATAAACAGGTAATCATCTAAACATTAATATGGAATAGATAAATACAATATTGGGGTTGGATCCTAAGTATTGTATGCAGACCAGGAGCGCTATTTTTGAATGTATAATATATTATGTGGAATAAAAATCCTTCGTTAACGAACGAAAATCATTTGATATTGAACAAAAATTAGTCGACTCACCCATTTTACATGAGTCACACTTTAAAAATGGGGCTTCAGGTCACCCCTTTTCCATCATTTCTTCTACGGATGATATGTACTTAAACGGAATATAAAATAAGATCTCATAATGGCATAGTAGCCTTTTACGACACCGCAATAAAAGAAAATGTTTACTCTGCTATAGGTTAGGTTGTAACTATGACATGTTTCAACAATACCTTTCAAATGCAAAAAGTAGGGTGTAATCCGAAGCTTCTTGTGGTTGTCTAGGGCTAAACCATTGGAAACAAGATCCAGTAATACGGTGGAACCAGATCCTCGGGATAGGCAAATCAAAACATTTTCGTTTGATGCCAAAGTTTTATTTTTTCCAATACATGCACGAAATTTATGGTTGGTGCCGATGAGAAAACAAGATTCACAGTAACTGTCTATTTTCCTTAAATTAATGGTTCCAGTAGCGTCACATTTCTTACAATACGGCATTGTATTGTGTCGAAGAATTCACAATCACATCACATTTGCAAATGAAGAAATAACTAGAGGTGGGTGAGACGTATTTACTGGAACAGGTTTTTGGAATAGAATAGGATTTTGCTTGGACCATAGACTTAGTTTAATAAACAGGACTGAGCATTCAGCAAATTTGCGTAGGCCGAGCCAAGCGAGATAGAAATAGTGGAGGAACCTGTCTCTTTCTAGTAAATACAAACTTTATCACATTGGTACTTGTGCAAAATAGGGTGACCACGCTCCTCTGGAAAAAGGGCAAAGATGGTACTTACTTTATGCAGAATTTTTTTAGACGCAATCAAATTTTCCGAGTAAGGAGGTGCTAACCTCCTCCTAAGTAGTTCTATGCAGACTATAAGGAAGTTGGAGTCCAGTCGAAAATAACATTTCGTAGATAATTCTCCCTTATTGGCTACCTCGGGAAAGACAATGAAAGTTTGCTGGTGGCCTTGGCTCCACTAGACAGCAGCACTAACGGCTAAACGTAATACGCCAAGTGTTATCCACTCTAAGTTAGGTCGCACCAGCTGTTGCTTAACTCGCGTAATCGTAACCAACAATCACGTCCAGCTAAGCTATCTAGCTAGCTACTTATGTGCAGTATTTATAAAGTTTAAACTATTTTGTCCCAATCAAAAACATTATCATGGTTACATGGTTAGTCCTTATGCTAAGAACTACGTAAATGTTTCCGGACGATAGTACTGAAATCCTGTTTATATTGATCACAGACATTTATGACGATTGATCTAAATCAAAACAATCGATACTTTCGACGATAGTCATCGATACTATCTGTACTACCGATAGTACAAGTACGACACAAAATAGTAGAAATTAATTATTTTGGAACTAAATTGTTTCTCATCCTGGCAATACTTCATATTGCGTTACCTGAGCTGTCAATTAGTTTATGCGTATCACAATAACGTAACAATTTTGTTATTATTTCGTGGTTGTGAGTAAAAAACAGCTATAATCATGAACAAAGTTATTCGCGGTGGTGCCCGTGAAATCGTTTATAAAGTTTTCCTGCGATGTATGGCGGAATTTTAAGCTGGAAAGTTGTCTGATCTGATGATGTTTACAAACGTACAGCAGAATTTAAAGGTAAATTACTTCATATGACCACATAAAATATTGTAACAAACCTCAAACTTATGCAAGAATGTAATTTTTCTGCAGAATATTAGTAAATATATTATTTTTACCATGTAGTTTAAAGGTTACATTTAGGTAAACAAAAACTAGTGTAATTGTAGAGTGACATAAAAAGTTTGATACTTTTTCATTTGACGACCTCTGGGGCGTGATTCGCTTGATGGTTAACACGCTTGTCTGCTACTCTATTGTCATGGGTCTTGGATGTTTATCTGTATTATGTATTAATTATAAAAATATAGTATCATTGAGTTAGTCAACTGCCTCCGTGGTCTAGTAGTATAGGTGTTTGCCTTATGCCCCGGAGATCGTGGGTTCGAATCCCACGGGGAACATTCTTAGTTTCCAATATAGTTAGGATATTGCATGCTGAATCACCTGATTATCCAATAAGAAAAATGATTTTGTGCTTCGGAAGGCACGTCAAGCCGCTGGTCTTTGTCATGGTCCGATTGGTATGGTTTTCCTGTATAAGGGTTACGGAGGTTAGACTTAATCATTTATATGTGTTCCTTTTGATGTAAATAAATCTTTATTTATTGTTCGGTACAATGTATAAGTGCAAAAAGGAGACTCATTTCTTTGTTGATATTTGTAATCAAGATCTTATTTTATTTGTTTTAGGAGTGTCTGAGAGTTCCGTCCGCATGATAGCAAAACAAGGCAATGAAAAAGGTGGCAAATTTTCAACTCCCGCTAAGCACAGGAAGAGTCGTCCCTCAAAAGTGTTAGATGATTTTGATACATGTGCTATTCGACAAATAAAACATTTCTTTTACACTGTCAAAAAGGAGGTCCCAACCGTTGGAAAGTTATTAGTGCAGCTGCGAGAAGAGATAGGCTATGATTGTAGTCGAGAACATTTGTGGAGACTCTTAAATAAAATTGGATTTCGATTTAAAAAGTGTAAAATGAACAGACAGGCTTTGATAGAGAAACCTATGATAGCTCATAAAAGCGAAAAATATCTAGAGGTGATAATGAATAACAAAAATTTGCCAGAGGAGCTTCGCAAAGACATCATCTATTTGGATGAAAGCTACATCCACTCCAGCTACAAAGTCAAAAAATGCTGGCAGTCTATTAACACTGAAGGTGTTACTATGGACATTTCAAAATGGAAGCGCTGGATAATAGTTCATGCAGGTAGTGAAAAAGGTTTCGTACCTAATGCCCTAGTAATTTTTAGTGGTGTAAATAAGCACGAAGATTACCACTCTGAAATGAATCGGACTAACTTTACTAAATGAGTTACAGAGAAACTGACACCAAACATCACAGAGCCTTCTATTATAGTCATGGACAACGCACCCTATCACTCTGTGGTAATAAATAAGGCTCCAACATCAGCAAGTAAGATTGATGAAATAAAATCCTGGCTTACTCAAAATAATGTGCCATTCGACTTGAATTTAAGGAAACCATCTTTAGTGGCACTGGTAAAAAAACATAAATCTGATCCAGGGTATGAAATTGATCAAATTCTTGGCGAATATGGACACACAGTGGTAAGGCTGCCGCCTTACCATTGTGATCTTAATCCAATAGAATTAATTTGGGCGCAGGCAAAACAAAAATTGCTACACATAATGTTGGTGCTAAAGACATTAAGGAATTAGCAATTGATGCTTTCAATTCAATTACGACACAAGATTGGACAAATTGCTGTAATCATGTAAAAACATTGAAAAGGAGTACTATGAGCGTGAAAGAACATTATATGATGATATTGAAAAATTAGTAATCCAAGTGGGTGAAGATAGTAGTGATGATGAATATGACGATAGCAGTGATGATATGACAGAGCCCAATATAGAGGATTCAAACTTTACTGCAGGCTAGTACATCTCAAGAATTTTCTTTTGAAGGTGTTGAATACTTAGATTTTGATATGTTGGATTAATTTTAATTTTTTTAATAATTATTTTATTATATGTATAGGCAATAATTCTTGTGTACTTCATTTCATTGAACATATATTTAGAGAGATGCATCCGATGCAGATAGACTTATCAGAAAGGAACATATTATTGTTGACACATCAATATCCATCCATACATATTACACTAAATATCTATACTAAAATTCTGCTCAACAACTCCATGGTATTTATTATAAAGTTTGTAAGATTGTGAGGTAAATTCAAAAGTACCTTACTGATTTTAAAGATTCTTTCACTGTTGGAAAAGCTCTATCCCCAGGTGGTATAGGTTATAATAACATAGTTACCCTGGGTGAAGCCGGGGCGGGAAGCTAGTATATTATAATTATATAATCTTCACTATCTATACATACCTATAACAAAATTGTAACAGAGTCATGTCTTTACAATTACTTTTATTTCCACAACAGTAAACAGACATTAGCACTTAGGAAAATCCAGGAACGCTTTAGAAAGCGATAATACGGCGCTCTTGTACAATCTAGAACTAAGGGCCCTTCCGATGCAGCAGGCCATGGTCGAGGGAGTCTCCTGGATCCAACTTGCTGCAGGCTAGGGCTCAGTCTGACTGTCGCGAGTTAGCAGATCTTGGTACAGCACGTGTAGATGGTTATGTTGGGGCAGCAGCAAGGGCCGCAGCAGGGGCCTCCACAGCATCCTCCCCACATGATTATGAAGTTTTGGTTTTAAAGCACGGGAAAAACTAATAGAAATGTGATAGTGAAAATAAACTAATATTTTTAATAATTTTCAAAGTTGATAATTTTTTAGTATTTTTAGAATGATGTGTTTCTAACGAAGAATTTCAATAAACTGGAGATATTGACTGAAGACTAATACGGTAGAGCAATAGAAGCCGAAACAACAGTTTTCATAAGCTAGCTACGGGCAACATGTACCTAGTATTTCATAATTAGCGTTGTGCATTTAATTTCATTTATGCACAATGCGGATTGTTTTAAATATAATATCAAAAGTAGGTCGGTACGTCGCGATGTTCGGCGACATACTCTTTTTTTGTGGTGTCGCGTGTCGTCTCGTCATACATACTATTTCGTCATATCAGTAAAAGACTGTATCGAATTTGGCTGCATCAGCAGCCAATATACTCTTGCACCCAAAAAAGTAGCAGGCTTTACTACTTTTCAACTATCAAGTAAAATAAACAAATCGTTAAAAGTATCAAAATAGCATAGGACATATTTAACTGTGTTGCTATGATAACGTTGGTGGCGACCTCATTTATTTTCTAATCTTTTGTGTTGCAGTACCGATTCGGTAGTAACAACAAATATCGATTTTAACGCTGAATTTTGATACCCCTGGTTGAACTATCGACATATTTTCAAGGTCAACTAACGAAAGCAAAACTATTGATATCGATGATTTAGCTAATTTTAGCTTAAATGCAGTTTTTTTTTATTATGGCAGTTCGCACACAGCGCTGCGATTCGTGAGACGCGACTGCGATGCAACTTGAGTTGCGTCGTCTGCGGACATGTGTGTAACCCCAGCGGAAAGTTGCGTCCCAGAGAAATAAGAGTAAATAATGCAAATAATTAGTTCACAGGCCCCAAAATTAGTTCACATATAGAAAAGTTTGTTCAAGTTCTATTTTCGAAGTTATTCGAGTCCGTTAATCCGGCGAAATTTATTCGAATATTATATGTTGACCATACGTAATATGCAGTGTTACGCAGCCTTGAAATGGTATGCGTTACTTTACCCAGAAACTTCACGCCAGAGTGATATAAGTACAACACATAATTAGCGCCTTATGCTGTGTATGTGCCCTAAATAAAAAAATGTGCCTATTATAGTTTTGGGGGAAAAATATCACCTTGTTAAAAAGAATGTTCACTAAATCCTGAGCATATTTTCAAAGAATTTTGAGTGGCCCTCAGAGCACACACATATAATTTTGCCAGGAATTCAAAATCCAATTACTGCAATCTTTAGTGTATCGTAAGAATGTGTATGCATAAATCGACTTTGTACGTCATAGCCCTCCAAAATTATTCAAAAAGGCGCTTGAGAAATGTTTGCACTTTTGCTGGAATGATCGCAGACAAGTTAGAATAATCCAGCCCTTTGAGAGCACCCTCACAAAGCTTTATTAGGAATTAATAAAAAAACCAAAAGAAAAATATTAAAATTTTATTCAACAGAAAATCTCCATCTATTTTTTGTTAAACTTTGTTGAAAGCGGCTATGTCGATGCTTTGTACCTGTAAAGACAATTACTTTTAATAATGCAAAAGGAATCATTTCATTTTACTATTATTTTCTTAGCTGATAAAGTTAAGAGTGATATAAAGCAGGTTAATTGTCGTAAATAATAACAGAATTTGTGCGTGCTTACATAGTCTTCAATTTTTTCTATTTCTTCAGTTAACCAGTCGATAGAAACTTTGTCATCTTCCACAACACAAGAAATTTGAAGTTTGTGTATGCCATAAGCTAAAGGCACAAGTTTTGAAGCCCCCCAAAGCAAACCGTCAGTGGCAATGCTTCTGACAGCCTTTTCCATTTCGGCCATGTCAGTCTCATCGTCCCAAGGCTTCACATCCAAAATAATATTTGACTTAGCAATGAGTGCTGGTTCTGTAAAAAATCATACATACCTATGTAAAAAAACAATAGAATTTATATGTTACAAGCTGTATTTAAATTATAATTTGATCATATTGTCTTTGAATAATTTACTAGATTGAAATTTGTAAAATGCTAAACATGTAACATATATTTTTAAGTAGTCTGTATGTACCTTACACAATTAAGTAAAATATTGTCATAAAGCTTCAAAGAAAATAGGTTGAGTGCAAAAAGAAGTACCTAACCAATAGTAACCAATTAGTAGTGAAATTTTACTATATTGAAAAAAGATAAAATTATTAACTTATAATGAAAGTATTGATACATATTGGTAAAGTGAAATTGAATTAATTTAAAAACGGCTAACATTTTAAGTGCTATTTGGCAAAATTTTCATGTAATTATCAGACAAAGTTAAATTCAAGCCTGCAAGGTTTTAACCAAATTGGAAACAATTGAAGAAAACATTATTCCAATGGGAAGTTCGGGAAGTTCCTCAGTCTTCGTGCAATTAACCAGAGGCAGTTATGTGTTGTAAAGCCAGGTATATTCTTACTTTTAGATTTCTTAGCATTGTATGCTGCAAGTCGCTCCTCCCTCAATTTTGCAGCTTCAGCACTCTCTTCTTCATCGTCAGACCCAAATAAATCTACTCCGTCATCAGAATCTTCAGTCTCAGCAGGTGCAGGCTTGGAAGGTGCTTTGGGCTGCAATTAGATATATTTATTGATGTTAGTTTTGTTATTGTTTAAGTCTGCTGGATGGGCAATCCCATCAATTTTCTATGTTCACTTAGTGAACCCTCAACACCATTAAATAATTTTTTACAATAAAAGAATATAAAAAAAATATTGATAGATTACTGCCAGTGGTTAATTTGCCTTAGACTTGGAGGTTGTGGGTTTGATTACCACAGGAAACATACTTTGTTTAGTTGTTTCCAGTTTGGTTAGGACATTGCAGGCTATAATCACTGTCTGGTCTGTTAATGATGAACTTGTGCTTCAGGAGACATGTCAAGCTGTTGGTCCTGTCAGCCATTTGGTGGTCCTTTAAGAAACCACTTCAGAGGCAGAGAAACGGTTCTGAACAACTTTGGCATATGTTCATTTTATTATGGACATACAGGGTAAAGCTAAATGAGTCTTACTTGAGCTGAGGCTCCTGACGATTTGTTACCATTAGATTCCAAAGATTCTACTCTTGCTTGAAGACTGATGACCAGGTTGCGTAAACCATCAATGGCTTTCTTAAGCTCCACATTTTCTTTGGATAAAGTATTTATTTTGTTGTTGAGCTCAGTGTTTGGGACTCCTGCCAAAGTAGCAACGCTATCCATCTGAAATTTAATTGCAAATTAGAAAAAAAAACATACAAATTCTAATAAATATCATGACTATACAAAAGGCACATCAATTGAAAATGAAGTATATTTATGCAACTCAACAAATAAAAAAAATGTGTGATTCTAAATTAAATTAAAATTTACTCACACATTCAAGGGAATTTTTGATGTGCTGTCTAGCCTTAGCAACTTCATTGGCCAAAGATGACTGGGTTAATGTAAGTGATGGAACTCGGACCTATAAAGTGATATTAATGATATTTAAAGACTATTTCATTTTAAGATACTGCCTGACCAAAATAACTTTTTATATTTAATTGAAATTGATGATGTCAAAGTTAAATTACTTTTAAAAATAATATGCATTATAGGTCATTGTACTTAACTTCATATACTTCTCCATTTAGGCAGCAAAAGGATATAAAGTAGATAATGTAAATTATTAATAAATTAATTTTTATATTTACAACAAATCTGGAAAAAAATACCTTTGACAAAGATTCGTAATATGCTTTTTCTGCA
This sequence comes from Euzophera pinguis, assembly GCA_947363495.1. Classification (NCBI taxonomy): domain Eukaryota; kingdom Metazoa; phylum Arthropoda; class Insecta; order Lepidoptera; family Pyralidae; genus Euzophera; species Euzophera pinguis. The sequence continues at coordinate 10,107,496 of OX376155.1, forward strand.
TCATTGTAAATGGTTCTTTCCAACCAAATTTTTTCGTGAGCTAAAGCAGACATATTCTGGAACAAGAATAAAATAATAATTGTCTTCTAAAATGCAATTTATTCAAACATACATTAAGAATAATTCTAATTTTTAAAGGTATGATACATAATTATTCAATCTCACGACTGAACCAAATTTTATAAATTTATGAAATCAAACTCCTGAAATTAGGCGCACATATCATAGGTATATGTGTTTGTAATCGCTGACTCAAAATATACGTATTTTTATATCAGTTTGTTTCCAGGTGTCATTCTTAGCTTCATCTCTCATATGTTAACAATTTTTCCGTTGCATATTGTAACCAATAAGTAGTAATATTAGTATGGATGAGAGATGAACTATGGAGCCCAGGGTCCGCTTTTTCTGCAGTAACCTAGCTGTTCTTAAGCAAAGTGTCAATTGACTATAAATTTAAGAGAAATATTTTTATTATTTAAGTTTAAAAACATGCAAAGTTATGAAGAATTAAGGAAACAAAACTCCTGGAGAAGGTGAAGGTAGGTATTTCAAAGATTTTCAGGTTATCCAAAATATTAAACGAGTGTAAGTGTAATGTAATACAGAGGTAAAACTTACAGTAATGTTTATGTATTGATGCAATCAAAAGATGAACAGGTTAACTTAGGAAAATAAAAAATAACTGATAGTATTCAAACCGCACTTTCGTGATGTCGGTTTGTGAAAGAAAGAAGAAAAGCAGAAACGCCACATGTCATTACACTCATTGCGTCGTTTTTTTTAATAATGGGTTTTACGGCCATGGATACAAGTCCTTTATAGTCCTTTTTAATTTTTCTATCTTCTTCAGTCCTACAGTGTGGTTTTGTCAAGTCCTAGCCAAGTCTAAAAGTCTAGTCGGTAGTCAAGTCTAGTCAGAAGAATCAAGCTAAGTGGTAGAAAAACTGCACTTAGCGATTACTAGGAGCTTTTAGCAACAAGCATGAAAATCACATAAATCAAACACTATATCACTTCCCAACACTCACGCTTGTTGTTAACGAACACTTTGCGAATAATAATCCACCATTATTATGCACAAACACTAAAAAAAAATTCAGCGCCGATACCTACTGCTCTTCACGGCTTTCCTCAAACCACAGACTGTCAAAGTTTTTTTTTACAATGTGTCTTTTACTAGACGTATTTAGCTATTTTGAGCTAGGGCACCCACCCATGGAGTAATTACAAAGAGGAGATGCCGTTTGAAATGGCGCAGTGATATGATCATTGGCGCCTCGCCGACATAAAAGTGGGCGGAGCTTGTCATTACTCGTGCTCCATGATTGGAGCGACGGCCGAAACCAAGCACCCCGCACGTCTGCCTTCCGCCCCGTGTAGCCTCACAAACACTTTCTTATAAAACGCTTATTACGGCATCTCCTCTTTGTAATTACTCCATGCATCCACCACAGACATGACGTAAACAGAAGGGAGGTACAGTTTGTCTATAAAGTCGTGAAAATAAATGATGGCGATACTAGCAGTTATGTCTTTTTTCACATCTGTGCAAGGTGCCAGCACTGATATCAGAAACTGCCTATAGGCATTTAGCGTACATAATTGACTATCATAATCACTATTTATTGTCTGCCCATGAAGAAAAGCTATTGGTACAGTCGACCGCACCTCAAGTTACCCTGCATGGATCTCTATACCGCCGGCGCACAGTCGAATTTGCAATTAATTAGAGTAGGTTGATGTGCTGTTGACTGTACAATAGGCTACTTGACTGTATTCATACTTGGTTAATATTGTTATACTAAACAAAATATACACTAAAAAGTAACCGATTCTGAAAACAACAACAAAATTGGTTGTTAATTAAGGCAGTAATTCGATTTTAAAATTTTCTCTAAAAGAAAACGGGAAGCGTGGTGGGGACGTCTTGCTATCTCTTTTGTACGCACGAAATCGAGTGGCAGTGACGTCACAGCTCACACAGTGCATCCTTTTCTTGTTTTTTGACAGTTTCCCCTTCCACCGAATTCAAATGCTTGTAACTTATTTATTTTTGAACGGATTACAAAAATTCTTTCTTAATTCTGTTTCTGGAAATAAATTATTGATATGAAAGAAAAAATAAAAGTAGAATACCCAATTAGAGAAATCAAGGTTCCTCGTTTCGATTAGGTAAAGTGAGTAAATAAAAAGACACATTAAAAGCCAGTTTTTATTTACTTAATACTTTCTAATCATTTTGAATTGAAACATAAGTAAATTACGAAGTTAAACTAATCACTCTCAATATCGGACTCCAAATATTCAATATCAAGAAATTCGTTATCGTCGCCACTTTTATCAGTAGGGAAGTAATCACTACTGCTGCTATCACTACTGCTGTCCTCATCGCCTAAGCGTACAATTAACTGGTCTATGTCTTGGTAAAGATGACGCCCTCGTTCATAATACTCGTTTTCGAGCGCCTCGACGTGAGCGCAGCAGTTCTTCCATGTTTCGGGAGTGATGCTGTCGAAAGCCTCTTCCGCAAGTTGCTTTACGTCGCGTGAACCAACATTTTGTGCGGCTACTTTTTGCTTCACGTTAGCCCAAATGAGTTCAATAGGATTTAAATCACAGTGATACGGCGGAAGCCATACCACTGTGTGCCCGTATTCTCCTAGGAGTTCATCTATAGCATAAACCGGGGAAGGTTTGTTTTTTTTTACCAAACTTATAAATTAGGTTTTCTCAGTGTAGGTTCAAAAGGAATATTATTCTCCAATAACCAAAGTTGTATTTCGTCGACGCGGGAACTAGATGTCGGGGCCTTATTCGTCACCACTGAGTGATATGGCGCGTTGTCCATAACAATTATGGACGGCTCGTGTAGATTCGGTATGAGCTTTTCTTTAACCCACTTTGTGAAATTATTGGCATTCATCTCTGAATGGTAATCCTCGAGTTTGTTTCTTCCGCTGAATATGAGGAGGCAGTTAGGCACAAATCCCTTCTCGCTCCCAGCATGTACTATGATGTACCGTTTCCCTTTGGAGATGTCTTGAGTGACACCTTGAATGTCTAAAGATTGCCAACATTTTGTGACCTGGTGGGAAAATAAACAGGTTTATTAATATTTTAACATAAAAAACGGACTGCGTTCTTCTATCAACAATACATTAATTATAGAGATAGATAACTAAATAATGGGTATATTTGGAAACCACAATTTATCAAAAACAATGGAGTGTAATAATTCAAGAAATTGATATATGAATTCACAAAGAGACAAACTTTTATTTTTATAATTATTAAATAGGGTAGGATTTTTTTTGATATGTAGATTATATTCATATTTCATTTTACAGTATTGTATTATAACACACTACACATGTGTGGTAAAAGAAGATTGTTTAATTTATAACTGGCATTTCTTAAAAGTAAATCCGATGGCCTTTAAAATTTTGCGCAAAACCTCAATACTGCAATCGAAATCTAGGTCGGTTCTGGCAACCATCCGCAATTTTCTGAGGGTCGGTACCTGAAACATCAAAGTTTCCTGTTAATCATACTAAATCCCACAGTAATAAGTATTATAGAACATGCAATACATGACAAAAAATTACTTACCTCTTTTTGCACCGTGTAAAAGAATTGAATCTTTTGGCGGAGTGCACAAATATTAAAGTCATCCATTTCTTTTTTTGGTTGGCCTTTCCTATGTTTTCCAGGAGTTTGAAATTTTCCATCATTTTTAAAGCCTTCATCAACTATCCTCCTCACAGTACTTTCTGATTTTCCTAAAAAAAAGAAAACACTTCATAATATTGTAAATTTGTAACATAATGAAAAATACGAATTCACACGAAGAAAACAATTCAAACAAAATTATTCAAAACCTGAGTGTATCGCATTCTACCATGATTGTACTGTAATGTATCAAAAATAATTGAGTCATACTATAAAATCGACGTACTTACATTGTCAATCTAACCTAAAAATATGCAATGTAAACAATGTCTATTTAGTTCTCCAAATCGTGAATTTAGTAAATTTGCAACTTCAGGTAGATTATAAACAAAAAATATATGATTACATACCAGTCAAAGATGCTGTTCGCCCGTAAACATCATCCAAATCCCACAAGATTTGTCCAGCCTGGAATTCAGCAAAACATTGCTGGAACACTTTGAAAATGACTGCCCGCGTGCCACTTAGATTTACTTTACTCATTTTTTAAAAAAAGGCGTGTAATTTGAGCTTAAGAAATCGTAGTTCAATTGAAACAATAAAAAATAGAAAATAAAAACGACCCGAATCTCAAACTCGATGACAGATGATACACTTCTGTTTGGTGTTGCCAGAAAAATGATCAATGTTAGTTCCTCAAACATTCATGTCACGACTTTATAGACAAACTGTATGCTATTACTTAGCGTAGCAAAAACAAAAAACATGCAAAACTATGCAGCCTGGGCTGTATCTAGGTTAGGGTAAGATGTTTACTATAATGCTTTCCATGATTTCAAGGAATGTATGAATGTTGTATGGAGTGCATGATCTGAGATCATTTATACGGTATTCTACTCTATTATTTTTAGTGTTCACCCATCCAACAACGTAGCTTACAAAATGACGTCACGGCCAAAAATTGCCACGCGTAGCATAATATCTATGTGTGAGTTAATGTTGCTACAGGTGTAAAAAAGAGATATCGCCATATAGATCCGAATACGTGAGAAAAGGATAACAACAATTACTTGCTACTTATGTATAACTATTAACTTATGTTCCGTCTGTGTACGTCTTATATGTTGTGGCACCCACCTCTGATAATTCTGACACCCATATTCTTATCATAACCCTAAGAACGTCCTTCACTCAAACTCATTGGAAGAAGCCATAAGAAAAAGACCCGTATTCTGAAACCTTCACTCAACCTTACTCCACCTCATTGGTATGATTAGTTGTCACAAGCTTCCTTGACTTGAGATGATTTCTCATTGGAAGTGAGTATCGAATTGTCAAATATAAGGTTGGTCGAGAGGTACCTTGAGGCGTCCTTGAAATTAAATAAAGTAGATAAATTACGGGATTTTGCCACTTTTGGTCTAGGTATTTACTTACTTCATTTTATTTTTTACTCTATTCTTTTGTAAAATTCTATTTTTGTGTTTAAAATTGTTATTATAACCTTATTGGAGTTTGCTTATGGAACCAACTAAGAATGTCGTTTTCAAGGAAAATTCGAGGACTTCCTTAAGGCGCCCTCGAGTTGAGTGAAGGAGGTCCTTATGGTTATGTTTAAGAATACGGGGGTTAGTTGGTTGCTTGAGCAAATTCCAATGAGGAACGTCACAGGTTATAATAACAATTCTAAACACAAAAATTGAACATTACAAAACAATAGAGTAAAAAAATAAAGTATAGTACCTAAGTAGATACCTAGGCCAAAAGTGGCAAAAACCCGATTTATATCCACTTTATTTCATTTCAAGGACGCCACAACGTACCTCTGTGCTCTCGACCAACCTTCTACTTGACAGTTTGATGAGAAATCATCTCAAGGTCAAGGAAGTTAGTGTCGACCATAGATTTAAAAATCAATGAGTTGGAGTGAAGTTGAGTCGAGTTTGAGTTTGAGGAAACGTTTGAGAATATGGGTGTAAATCCGGGAGAAAAATATTAATAAGTGAGGGTCGGACTCTTGCACGAAGGGTTCCGTATCGTTAACTTTAAAATCATATCTCTTGTATGGAAGCCCCCTTTTTAATATTAAAACCCTAAAACCCAAACCCCCAAAAGAGATAAACTTTTCATTTAAACGCGCATACTTCATAGTAGCTGGCCTAGAACTCAACAAATATAAAAAACTCTTTGCAGTCCTAAAATTGAACAACGTTTTGATTTCCGCCTTGACATGATCTTCTGATCAGCAGACCGCTGCTGCTGCTGCTAGTGTTACATTTCTGGGACTCCCGGAATTCCGGGAGAGCGAATAGGATGCGAGACGCGAATAGGCGCATCATTCGCTCACTTATAATGTGTTGTGTTTAGAGATGGGCGCCTTCCCGAAAAAATCCCATTTACTCCCGGAATTTTTAAAAACAACCCGGGAATAAATGGGAATTAAATATTTTTTTCCTTTTCTTCCCCTTGCATTTGATTTTTCCCTCTTGAATTTCTTTCCGCTGCCCATCTCTAGTTGTGTTGTGTCTACTACGTACTACGTACTTGTATATTAGCCGGGAGAATCACCGGTAAAAGTTGGAGAAATAACCAGAGTGCTACCAGTGAATCGGAATTATTTATTTTAAAATAATATAAACCGGTCAAGTGCGAGTCGGGATCGGAGATCGAGGATTCCGTAACATTATCTATAAATACCACAAACATTTGACGGCACCAGGTCATCAATATCTAGCAAAAAATCACGTTTGCTGTATGGGTAGAGAATACAATCCCGAGCATGTTTTTCAATCCCGGGCTTACGGGATTTTTGAAGCCTTTTCCCGGGATCCCGGGCCTATCCCGGGATTAGACTATGTGGTTTCTAATTGGGCTAAAATAAAAAACACGAGTAATTTAAAAAAATGTCTTTAATGTCTTTGCACAACACAAATCAGAATAATAATAAGAAAAGAAAAAACACAAACCAAAAAATACTATACTTTTGCAAGAAATTAAAAAACAGCACAAAATAACTATTTAGAATTTCGAAAATATAATCGCAGAAATATCAAAGCATCCAATGTTTGACTTCCGATGAGATGATCGGGTGATTCCCCTGTTGGTTCGTTGGGGAATTACCTTAAGAGTATTGTATTAAAGTATTCCGAGTGGGGAAGTCCCTTCTAAGTTCTACGACAAACATATTATTAGGACTGTACCTGTGTATTAAATAGTGGGTACCTAACTACCTACGTATTGTACGAGTTGCTTTTTGTCGTAATGTATTAAAATAATCTAGGCAAGGTTATTTTCAAGACGCAACGGACTACGGAATACAAACTAGACTTGTTTGTGGCAATCCCAAAAATCCCGAGATTAGCCAAGTACAGTCCCGGGATTTTCGGGGCCAGAAAACGGTCGGGATCCCGAGATTTGGGATCCCGGGATTGTATTCTCTATGTATGGGAGGCCCCGTAAATAATTATTTTATTCTGTTTTTTAGAATTTTGTTGTTAAGGCAGCAACAGAAAAAGGTAAGTACATATTGTGTGAAAATGTTAACTGTCCTTCAGTCTGGCTGTATCTCATGTTTGAACGACTAGACTGGCAAGAGACACGGCCTGGTGACAGACAGACGGACAACAGGAATGCTTAAAAACCCTAACCTAATAAATAGAACAGCGGACGGCGGTTTTTTGTTTTGGCTCTAAAGTACGTCTTTAATCTATAGCATAGTGTAGTGACTGGACGAACGATTGGCGTGAGAATTATTATGTAACAATTATTAAAGTTACATGTTTCCAATTTCCATAAGCAAAATCATAGCGAAGTCTAATTGCAACTAGCGCCATCTATGGCGCTTACCTGTAACAATTTTCTATACTATAGGGTTCAAAATAAAAGGTAATAAAAGGAAATTACAAAAATATTGAAAGAGTGGAAATATCCGATTTTCAACTTGTGTTTGAATCTGGGCAAATCTTCAATTTTTTTTTGCATATTTTGATCGGTTATATAGGGCTCCAGCTAGTCACAGATTTTTGAGTGTTCATTAACAGATATTTTGATACGATTTGCACTTCAACTTATGTTTATTTTTGTGTTATAGTATTTATGTATCTTCAATTTTCTTTTTGCTAGAAACCTTTTCCACTTTTATAACGAAATAAATACAGAGCGCAACCACAGAGGATTTAAACGCAAGGCGTTCACTCACACGCAGAGCCCTATTTTTTGATGTATGACATATATGTCGAGGGAAAAGCATTCGATACCGAACATAAATTAATCGACTCGCCGATTTTGCGTGAGCGACACTTTTCAGAAATATCACCCAAGTTAGAGATGGGCTGTGGGAAGAAATTCAAGAGGGGAAAAAATGAAATGCAAGGGGAAGAAAAGGGAAAAGATAATGAATTACCATTTACCGGGATTAAATAGGAAATTTTCCGAGAAGGCGCCCATCTCTGCCCACAGTGCGCCGTCAGCGCCACCTAGCCAATTAGCCAGAATAGCAATAGTACTTCGCCGAAAGGAAAAAATAGCCATAATATAGCAGTCCCTTTCTTATATGACGTGATTCTAATTATTTTATCTGTAAAGTTCAAGGCAAGGTGTATATTCTGTATTTTTAAGTTCAGTAACTTTGGTGTGGGGAATGGGTATTTTCCTAAATTAGATACTTAAACATTATTCATTTATCAAACATGAGAAAAAATATATTTGAGATGGCCACAAGACGCCCTTTCATAATATGATATATCACTCTGTACAGATTATTAAACTTTTTTTTTAATTTACCACTAACCTAGACCCCTATATTTACTTATTTATATTAATCTCGTCTAACTTACGAAGCCGGGGCGGGCTTCATTACTTCAATCGTTTCAAACGGACACATCTACTGCGCTTTAGGAACGTACGTTACATACAATCTTAACACATATCTCGAATATTGTGATGTGACGACCGCCATAAGAGTGTCGATGCTTATTTAACTTCCAAGAATTGTTTAAATGACCGGTGAAAGCCACACAAACAGGTGTGTAGTGTAACACATTATGGATATGGGTAGATGGTACCATTTTACGAAATATTTTTGAATTATACCCGTACCATGTTTGTGTGTATACCGTATGTACCTAATTGCTTACATAGAATAAACATTCAGGTACCTGAAAATAAACTATTTTGTAACAAATGCGAAAAAAAACCTACCTATATTTTTTTTTATTTAAGAATATTTCCTCATTGTCAATAAACGAAACAAATAGGCTTTGACTATTAGTCACCAACGTGTCAACGAACTCGTATACTAGGCACCACCTTCATCATCGACTTTTATGACCCACTGCTGGGCGAAAGAAGAATGAATCTTTGCGACTATGGAAGAGTTGAACATTTTGAAATTTTGAAACGCCTTGACCATGAAGCACTTTTTTTAGAAGGTGCGCTATATCAGGCTCTTACTTCGTGCAAACTGTGGCCAAAACAAAGAGATCAAAAAGAGGGTATGATTGTCGTGCCTCTAGAGATAAAGTCGGATTCGACATTTATCGAAAAAAACTGACAAATACGGTTTTAAATACGTAATTAGCCGCCATGTTTTTTCGAGACATATTGAATTCGACTTATCTCGAAAGGCGCGAGAATCATACCCAGCTCATGTAGAGCTCAGTAACTCTACACACCCAAACTCTATAAGAGCCCTCACATCAAACATAACACTTATCTTTAGTTGAATTCAAAGAAGAACGGCTTCGAATGGGTTTTTAATTTACAAATCTCTATACACTACTACCATTGTACAAGTATGTATATATCTGTCCTATGATCCTATCATTTATGTATCTTTCATGTTTTGTTTCTTTTACTAATTAGTTTTCTTTAAATATTTCTATTTATACACAAACAATTCCATCAGTATCAATTCACCTTACAATAAATATCACCAGTTAAGAGTATTCACCTGAGAGGTTCATTAAGAGAGTTGTTACAGTTTTGGGAGAGCTTTTGTCAATCCTATGGGCAGATTAGTTTCTATGAATGAGACACATCGATGATTTTTTCAATACCTGTATTGTCAATTATTTTAGTGAAAAGCTCTCATATAATCGGTATTAAAATTTTTTTAAAGCTATCTTCTTTATAATATTAGAGCCTTAAAGCGTTAAAAATAACCCTAAAATGGGAAAACAAATGTTTTTATGACCCCCGTGATGCGTCGATTACTTATTGATATACAATACAATATCTTTATTGCCCACGTACAGAAACAAATATTTATTATTGTTATTATGTACAATAACAACAAGTTAAACCTTTCGATATAAAGCTTTTTGGTTTCGACTTTTATGTCAATGAAAGTTGATTTCGTAAATCAAAATTGTTGAAATACAACTTCTACACATTTGGCAATCAATGTTCATCTTATTCTTCAGGGAATCTTTTTACTGTTCTTGTTTCCCGCAGCTCAGCCTGCTTCAAAAAGTAGCCTATGTTTGACCCCGGCTCTTCAACTATATTCATACCAAATTTCATCAAAATCCGTTCAGAGGTTTGGCCTTGAAAGCGTAACAGACAGACAGACAGACAGACTTTCGCATTTATAATATTAGTATGGAAGTATGGATGGATGGATAATATGGAAGTATGGATACATATGGAGTATGGATACCGTAGATAAGTTAATTATTTTAAAAAGATCCGGTTTTCTAAAGACACATTCGTTTCAATGATTTCGTTCCTTTTTATGTTTTCAACTTTTATTTTGTTGAACTTATATGTTGTGACTTGTGTCATGAAAGTCCAATAAGGGAAGTTGCGTAATGTTGGGTAATTCCACCGCGGGTCGCAGTTTTGTAACAGCTGCTCAGAAGTCAGATCGACGCGTCGTGGTCGGATCGGGGAGGCTTGGAGAGCGAGGCGCGGGCCGCGGCGCGCCGAGACGCCTCGGGCTACGTCGAACTGCCGTCGTCGTCACCAACTGACGAGCCACGCTCGGAGGCTGTACGAGTATTGCATCGATGTCATATTACAATTTCTATCAATTTCATCAATAATAAGAAAACAACACAAAATAGATGATTCCAGTTAATTCTATATTTATCAACTGAAAAAGTTTTAAAATAAATTTTGAGAACTAAAAACATATGTCCATTAAACATGTTTTTTTTCGATAAACCAACATATACCTATATATGTAATACAAAAGTTTTCCAATACGAATGGCAGAGCTGACAACGCTCGGGTAGGAGCCAGCATGTACGGAAGATAAATTCGTCGTTTTGGTGCGTGGTCGAGAAGGCGCGGGCGGCGAGGGGCGCGGAGGGCTGCGGCGCCGGCGCGCGGAGGCTGTTGCGCTCAGAGCACCTGCGCCCGCGCTCCGTAGCGCCGCTCGCCGCGAGCTCGAGTCCCCGCGCCGGCACCAGCGTCGCGACGCCGCCCACGGTATGTCAAACGCCGGTGGCGCGTCGGGGTCGGGCGGCAGCGCGTCCGCCACTGCGCCGCGCCGCTTGCTGCCGCACTTGGCCGGCCCGCCCAGCCGGTTTTGTAATTTCGCCGGGCGGGCCGTGACGTCACGAGACTAGTTTGACGTGCGAGCGTGACGGTTTTCGCCAGGACGCCTGCCGTCGCCACCCCGACCTTCTTGCAAGCGGAATGACGTGCTCGTTTGCTCTCCATGATAGGATCGCAATAATTACAAAGTGCTTTAAACGAAGTGTTGCTCGTTGAATTCATAATTTTCCAATTGGAGTGTGTTGTTTTGTTCAAAAGTCGAGTTTATCTTATTAGTATTGTTGTGGTTGCGACTAATTAACGAGCCATATGAAACGCAACTCTTATGTATCTTTACATGTGTGTCCGGTATGGACCGAGATACCAACACACATGCATAAATGGTTCTTGGAGTTGTGTTTCCTTCATATATAGTGTACGGTAAGCTCTTCATGTTTGTGTGCACGACGCGAGCGCACACTCTGACAACCCGGCTCCGCTTCGCAGCAAAGCCTTTTTGTTTTATTTTCCTCCTCCAGCGGGGAATATTCTCTTTCTTTAAGCTTTGTAGCCAACAAAGCCTTGATCGAAATGCTTTGTCTAGGCTAAACTAAATTCAATGAATGTTGTCTGGAAAGCGTTGTAGTAAAAACAATATTGTCAAATATTCTTATTATGTTTTTATACATGAATCTAGAACTAACAAATTCTTGGGAGATTTAATCTGGCCTTCTAAAGCACTGGTCCCTTGGGATATTGGATACGTCATGGTTCAAAGTCAATTACCCAACCTAAAAGGCAATTTCTTTGGTCACTCGTACATAAAATCGAAAAGTTTTTATATCCTCAGATACGCTTTGTCTGTATCAATATAAAAAGATTTTGAAACATACAGACGTAGGTATATTGATCTCTGAGATGAATCCCGAACATTTCTTAGAGGATATAACTTTAAGTTCCTCATGTAGTGTGTCTCGCTCGAACCTACAGCTCTCGAATGTTTTGTCTTTGTTGAGCTACATCGAAGAGCCCAGCCTTCGAGAAATGCATTGAAAGCCTCTCAGTATGGCTTCTGAAGTAATAATGCGAGTTTTTGTTTCTTTTTTAATTTTTTACCTTTATTATTAAAGGGAACTGAACCCTTGATCGAAATTGAAATTCTGATCATTCACGTGTCGTGTAAAATGTATGTCTACAGTTCTATATTACAAAATAGCAAACTATGTTTTGATAAAATACTCTCTGACGTATGCATATTACCCTTGTTGTTGTTTGTAGTCCAATCGTCGTTTGTTTTGTTGTCTGGCAAGTCAGTCAGCCACGTGAGTACAATGGTTACTAGTTTGTTCCGTTTGGTGGTTTCTGCGGAGCCCGGCAGGGTTGGTCCTGAACAAGTTAGGTCACTTCCCTGCGACCAGATGCCAAGTATACTTGTTCTGTTCTAACTGGACTTAAAAAGCTGTTTCTGTGCCCTTGGTGGCTGTAAACATAAAGCAGTTAAGTAGGTATTGCTTTTGTTTTTCACTTTCAGCGTGTCCGTATTTGGAATAGTTTATATTGTTTAAGGTTTTGTTTGTATATCTAATTTTTCTTTTGAAGTAATATTAATAAAGCCACAAATGCTTATTAATTAGATATTGTATATAGGTTTTGTCATTAGTATTGTGAATAATGCCTTAAATTAACACGAAATATAATGAGTTATCAATAATTAATTACTTGCCCACAACACAGATCCTAAACTTTGAATGAATGAACAAGCAAACGAGCACGTCTACGCTGGTATTTGTTATGTCTAATACTGTTTGCATAGAAAGCAAGCTGACAATTCCTATTGCCAACCAAAAATTAAAACGTCAATTGTTAAACAAATTATTAACTTACAATAAAAATTAATGACTAAATAAAGTTATTTTTACAAAAATTTAAATTAATAATATAAATTAAAATAATATTAAATACTTTAATACTTAATTGATATTAAATACTTTAATACTCCTGGTTATAAAATTAATATATGTGTGACACATGAACACAATACGTTAAATGTATGACTTCGAACAACTTATATGTCGCAGCCATCGGGATAAATTATACAGCTTACTGGGCCCTTAGCCTATCCAATTGGGCACCATTGCCTAAAGTTGATTAAACTAGAATTACTAACGTTTAATAACTTGGTACTGGAAAAACTACCAAGGATGATCAAGACCGTTCAAAAAAGAAAAAAACACGGAATAGTGCACCGTGCGTTCCGAGACAATACAGCTGAGAACGCCATTAAGAATCTTGAATCTAGTAGTGTGCAAGTTGTCGAGGTGGTGGTTATGTATTCGTATACAAGATGAATTTTATAAAATGGTTTGAGATTAAAATCAAAGTGTCTTAGACCATCTTCAGAAACCTTTGCAAAAATCATACTTGTCATTTTGATTTTTGTAATAATATAGGCGCGCCAACAAACCCGTAGTAAAAGCCTTCTTAATACCAATATATTGCAATACATCCCCTCCTGACCCGTGATTCATCCCACTAAATATGTCTTAATTAATAATACGTTAAAAACGGTCTTATAATAAATAAGTAATTTCTCGTCGGTTGGTTAGAAATTTTTACTTGATTATCAATAGTTAATTTCTTATAATTAGTGAACCTACATTAAAATCAAAGTTCTATGACAGTTATTTTTCCATTTTTCAGAAATTGAAGTTGGTCGAGTCAAGTGTAGAGCGGGGTGCTCCTGAGTGGAGCCTCCGCCCGCACGAAGACGTCACCAATAGCGTTAAAACGCGGCGTGATGTCCGCTTCGCCGCCGCCGTGCGACGAGCGCGCGCGCACGCCCCGCGCCGGCGGCTCCCCGGGCTCCGCGCCGCGTTCGCCGGCGCCCGCGCACGCCGTCCTCGCCACCATGACTCCCGTCCAGCCCGCTCACGATTACTATCCGCACAAAGTAGAAATGGATTCTGATGACGGCTATCCACCCGACCCGCACTCCTACCGACATTCTCCCCATGAGCTCGCCGCATATGCTCCAGACAATAAAGTGCCCGTACAGCCGGACGTTTATGATCAGGGAATGGAATCCATAGACGAAAAGACACCGATAGATTTAATATATGCAGATGACAAACAGACCGTAATATACACAACGACGCCAGACCAGAAACGTGTGGAGATGATCAGTGAACAGCTCGAAGATGGCCAGCTCGTGAGCGGGAGCGGCCAGCTGGTGGACGGCGTGTCCGTGGTGGTGGGTCCGCCCGGACAAGCGGTGGTGGTGATAGCAGACCACGTCGTCGATGAACTTGGACAAGTCATTCCAATACCAAGGTAATAAATACATCTATTAATTTAATACTTATTGTAGATATAAACATTTTGGATGACTTTACAAAACAAAATTATTATACGTATTTGTTTCTGCTAGTTTGTGATTACCAAGCGTTTTTAGCGGTAATATAAAGTTCAAAACATCAAGCATCCATTTTAATTATTCGTTTATAAACGGACATATTGAAATATCGTTATAAGTTGTTTTGCTTATATAGATGACGTAGTTGAGGATATTTCCATGTTTGCAAATGAAAAAAATAGGATTGTTTATAACACCAGATCAGATGTGTGAATGCTAATCTAATTATGTTATTTAGTCAGATGATTTAGAAAGTAATAAGAGTCTCAAACAATACACGTGCTTTAATAATTGACACATTGTGTGTGTTCGTTGGAGATGGAATCATTCTTTGTTCGGTTAACGTCTCCATATTGGCATAGTGAAGTAATATGGAAACAACTGTTTGCAAAAGCGAATGCCGTGTGCCTAGGCAGTTGGAGGAATAATGTTTGCTTCGGAGATCCAGTGGTAGTGTAACGGTTGTACGCTTTAGGAGCGGCGCGTGTGGGCGGAGCGACGCGGTCACCTTGAACTTGCCGGAGCGTCCGCGCAGCGCCCGCCGCCGCTCAGACCCTAGCATGCTCCGATCACATTTCGATAGTGTGATGTAGTCAACTCAAACGCTATTATACGTTCTCTGTATTCGTTTACCATGCCCATAAAACGTTTCTTTACCTTTCCTCTATTTAAGCAGCAAAAGAAATTATGAAATGTGTTAATTAAATGCACTTGTTAAGGTTATACTTTGGGGTTTGATTCGATTCTTCGTATATCTAGATGACTAGATTTAGTATTCTGTTATTAATTGAGTCTATTGTATTAAATATCGTCGATTGATTATAACCTTAAACTTCTTTTCACCTTGAAAATCTGCATATTAGGCTATTAGTAGTGTCGAAAGTTTCTAATCCTTAAGAAAAAGGCCGTTTCGTTCTCATAGTACTAGCTCATAATACATACTGACGTGTTAAAGGTTAAGCTCGACTCCATAGGTTAAACTAGACTTAGATTGACTTCTTAAACAAATCTAGACACTATTTTCAGCTTACGAAGGTTAAGGAAATTGTGCTTAAATACGATGGAATTAAAGTTCTGGAAACTCAACAATCAAAATATATGACTCTAACATATTAGCGTCTGCCCGATAACGTCCTCAGCTGATTGTTTTAGAGCCCAGAAACTAACTACTAAGGAAATTGTTCTTTATTACGATAGTATTAGAAGTCCTTACACCTTATCAAACATTTTAAGACTTTACTATGAAATTTTGACTGTCACCAATACAACAAACAGTACATAAGTTATCAAATAAGGTATATAATTATCTAAAGAAACCAAAATAAGATAATCAGCAACAACAATTACGCAAGAAAAGATTGAATGTAACCGTCTGTCTAGTCATCGCAACGCAAAAAGTTACCACGTGCATGTCATTCAAATGGCATGACGATGTTCTACGTCTACGTACAGTGTAGTAGAATTAGTTACGTCGTCTGTTTACCGCGACAGACGAGTTTCACGGACACCTTACATACAACCTGACGCGTTCTCAAATTCTATTTTCAATTTTATTTATATAATTAACAGTGAAAATCGTGGTTGATGTAGAATAAAACTCAGAATAAAAAAAATTATATGCAATATAAAAATAGTTTGTGTCGTTTTTAACTAAAAGAGTACATTTTTAAAACAAAAATAAATACAGTTCAATTTATTATAAATAAATACGTAAATCCGATTCACTGTATCCGCCATCTAATCATAAATTACAGATATGTTATCTGTCTCTACGACCAGCTTCGGAATGTATTAAGAAAACGGTCTTTAAAAAAGAGGAGGTCGTCAATTTCAAGCGATACCATGCGTGAGAATAGCATTTTGATTACTAACATATTTATAATGTGGCGGTGTAGTATTTCTTCAAAGTTTTAGAGTGTCTTCTTTTATGTGTGTGATTTTAACTTGGTTTAAATTTTTACAACAAATTTTTTATCTGATAGATTTATTTCGTTGGGGTTCGATCACATAATATTCTTTGTAAACTTGAACACCTATTAAGTTTTCTGTATGTACAGCACAAACTTGTAGATGACATTTTGTTATAGCACCAGCTTTTTAATCATGTCTCAGTTATAGAATTTAATGCATTAAGTGTTTTTCTTAATGGATTTTGATTTTAAAAACAGTAAGTAGACAACTATTATATTTTTTGATGAAGACATAAACAATTGATCATTGGAATAATGTAGTTTCAAGAAATCAAACTTATCAAAAGTCTCTGTTCGTATTTCAGTGCCCTTAAAAAGGATGATGCTAGTAAAATTGAATAAATAAACCGTATATGGATCGGTAGGTAAGTGATAAAAACTTGGCTGAATCATTTAGGACGGAGCGAGAGGCTGCGCTGCCTCACCCACCGAGCCTCCAACACTTTAATGATGACTTTTTGTTGCACTGCGGCTTAAGATATGAGAGGAGGGCGGGATTTCATGATATTTTATATTGGTACTCATTTTGAAATTGTCAAAGTTTAAATATCAGAGTTTAAGCAGAAAAAGTTAAATAAAATGTGCGTATGCAAATCAGCAACAAAATATTCTCTTTAAATTATGGAACGTTTACGTCAAGCAGTTTTAACTGGAAAGGACTGAAATTAAGATTGTACTTATTTGATGACAAAAATTCTGCGATAATGATGATCAAAGATAAGAAAATACTAATATTTAAGTATTTTACTGATGACCATATACGAGAATTTATTTGGTTCTTAAATGTTTGCCCGTTGATCGAGAGTTTTGAGTGTACAATCATTATAGTATTTTGCCATAAGTCAATACTAAAGTATGGAAAACTGTCAAAACTGGCAAAAACTGTGTAAAAAATTGGGCTAATAGTACTGTGTGCACGTCAGCAAGGGCCGCCCGCGCGCGCCCGTGGCCAGTAGCGCGCGCCCCGCTGCCGCCGTCCCCGCTCCGCAGCCTTATTTTATTGCCTCGGCCGCGGCCAGCCCTCCAAATGAACACCGTCGCTTCGTTTTTAGCCCCGATCATTATTTAATGTAATTATTTGGCTGGTAAACTGCTCTTTTTTGGAAATCATAACAGTTATGTACACTTTTTATCGATTCGAGACGACTTTGCTGCATTTTATGCCGAAGCTAAAAATTTTGTGTATTATCACGTGTTTTGCCTTGCCCGAATGTTAACAAATATTTATGATATCGTGCGCGTGTTTTCGTATTCTCGGATTGGGAGCGCCGTTTTTATTTTATAACATTAACGAACGTTTCATCATATTACACAAACTGTTATTTAGTCTCGCTGAGACATAAATATATTGCGCAATTATATTTAAATTCAAAGTGGCAGGGTCAACAAACTCGTGAAAGCGGGAGGCATTAAGCTCTTAGCAAAAGACATCAACGGGCCCGGCGCGCTCCCGCTCGTAGCGCTCGTAGCGCGGCGGGACTCGGCGATTCACTTTGGAACAACGTATTTTATGGATTTTTTAAGTATCGTAAAAGCTTATTTATTAATTGTGGTATTTTATTTTTATAAACGTTTTATTTAATTGAATTTAATCGATCGGGCTTATTATATGATTATCTATTTTTTAATAAGAACTTTTAGAAAAATATATTTTTATTAAAGAAATAAGTACGTCTAAACAGTTTGTAGACTGTATTTTCGTTATACTTTGTAGCAACCGAATGCAAAATTTCAACGTACAATACACAACTAAAAATGTTTTATTTAGGATATATTCAACCAGTAAAAACTGTTAACTAACACCGGAGTGCGATTGGGGGCGAGATTGCATTCGATGCGAGTCAATAGTGACCACGCCGAGATAAACAGAGTTCAGTGTGTCCTCTAAAAATTAACGATCATCCTTTCTACCTGACGCCCGCGCCGACCGACTGCAAATAAAAAACAGTTTCCCCGCAAAGGGTTCAGGTTCACTTCCCATCGCATGGATTCTGTGGATGCTGTACGCACACACGGGCACACACTCACACATGTATGATCGCGTTACTTCGACCCGACGTCGGACATCTCGCGCTCGGTGGGGGGATACCACTTCGGTCGGACGAAAGAATATTGTGGATCATACTTTAAAAAAATTACGCATTATTTTAATGAACCCTGCCCTGTTGCTATGAATATGTTTTTTGATTGTCATTATTTCAATTAATAAAACCTTTGTGTCTTTAAACATTATTCACTTAAAAAAAAATATCTTAAAGATAGGCGATGTGCCTGTCATACTTCTGGTGTTGTGGTAATTGGTGGGCCGTATGCTTGTTTGTCCACTCAATATTATATCAAATAGCATTTTTATGACATAGAATGTACCATGGCAGAACATAAAACTTTATTATGTTCTCATAGGTATAACAGCTTGTCAGTTATACTTAACCTTGTGTCAATATTTACTCGTACTACAATGAATGAAATATATGCAAGAGAATATCTTTATTGTATGTTATTTATATGAAGAAATAAGTAAAGACTAGAATGGCAAGGCATATATAGTGAACTAAGAACTGCTTTTGTATGCTAATATATAAGGAGCACTAACTTTTGATAAAAATATGATCTCACCATAGAATTTTGAATTACTTAGGGGAGGCACTCATTTTCCTTTATGGATTTCTCTCAGAGTTTTTGGACCCAGGTATAGCAACCATGTAGGTATATTGGCGATTTTGATTTTCAAAATAAATAATGTATGACCTTGATGTTGACGCTATCATAAATTGTTAGACAAAAATGTAACTAAGAGTAAAAACCCTGCTGCGTTCTGCATATCTACTTAACAAGTGGACGGTTTTTCGGAAATGTAGTAAGTACTTAGCTATATTTTTCCACATTAAACGTAGTTTTTTTTCCATTGCCATAATTTAAGGAAAAATACGTGAGACTATTTTTTACCACACCTTTTTTATACTAGGTCAAAATAGGTATTATTGAATTTTTGTATGCTTTGTTTAAAAATTAATGCTAAGTAAAAAAAATGAACGAAATATGTTCGACAACTATATTCAATCGTTTTTTTTTGTGATATAGCTCTAAAAAGTTAAGCTCCCGTTTTTACACATTGTGTACGGAACGTTATGAATAAAGCATGTTTACAAGAATTATTTCATAAAATCAAAATAGGCTCTTTTCGGTGAATTATTCATAATTATAAAAGTAAATGATACTACAACCTTATCCACTGTAAGCGAAGAAAATCCCTTATTATTTTTTCTTAGCCACAGACTTTACAAAAGCGGATCCATTATAGGGTTTTATTATCTACCATCAAGGTCTGAAATCGTAAGGCATCGACAGTATAAAAACACTGGCAGCAACGGGACGTTTAAAAAGTAGTTCTATTGAAACGGGAATACGATTGAAAATGAAAGTTCGCAGGTTTGGAAAGTTAAGTAATCCTGCAGATAGGCGATGTGTTTTTTTTATTCCTGGGGATTCCTTTGTGGTTGGAATCGTTTAAGTTTATTAGTCCCGTTGTTTGAACTTCATTTGCGACTTGATAGGTGAATTAAACATTCAGTTTTCAATAAATTATCTATTGAAAATATAATAAATATGGCAAAAATATCGAACATTGAGGCTGAGTTATCAACATTAAGCCAATAAAATGTGCGAATATATGCCTTGACATGATTCACTGAGTATTTAGGATTCTCTTGTCAGAACCCCTTGCGATGAAAAAAACATATGTCGTTTGAAAATCATTTCTATATATCAACGTTTAAAAGAAATTTTAGTACATGTATGTCACAATATAAATTGACATATTTATTAAGAACAAATAAGTTGAATCATTTACAACAAATCTCATTCAACAGTGTTTTCATCGCCACATCAGTGGTCAATTTTGAGTCTTTCACAATACCACTTAAGCATTTCAAAACCATTAAATAACTTTGCATAGATAAATATCTATAAAACCATTGAATCGTAAAATCGGAGAAACTGTTTATTCATCACATTGACATCGCACGCACACATAATATAAAACATGACAGTGTGTGCGTACTATCAGCCGAGTATTGTAGCTTATTAGTATGATAAAGACAGATAACATCGTTTGGGTCGGAGCGATAGAGACAGACACACATCAACAAGGCTAGCCTTACCATATAAGTGTACGTTTTTATTAACTTGATTCGTTATACAGCACGCCATTATAATAATATATGGGTACATATAATCACATTTCAGCTCAATTTTAAGACAACTCGCTGATATAATTTTGGTTTAAAATAAAAAGAGTTTCTTGCTTTGTGGTTATCACCACCATTGATTATATTTCTGGTATTCAGTTTGTTTATATACTTAAATATAAAGCCTTCCTGTGTCTGAGATTCCGTTTCTGCTGTAGGTATTTCTCGATACTTATTCTTATCCATACAATGCCGACTCAGTGGTCCAGTGGTTAAGGCGAGTTGAGTTGTTTCCAATTTGGTTAGGACATTGCAGGCTTGAATCACCTTATTGTTGGATAATAAATAAGATTCCGTATTTCAGAAGGCATGTTAAGCCATTAGTCCCGGTTGCCATCTGGTCGTCGTTAAACGCTGAAGTCGATTCCGAAAATCTCTGAACGACACCAGCGTTTCGGTACATGCATACTACGAGTATATTCTCTCATTAATAATTCACAAATATCTCACTTTCCAAAATACCTACTCATCTTATAATCATTTCCTACAATCACTACAACCTCACGCAAATAGTTTTTCACCCTCTGGAATAACTACTTCGTTGCTTTCGTACAAATTTTTAACTTGTTTCTATTTTAGTAAGTACTTAATTGTTGTTTACCTGTGAAAACTTACTTGTAATTGTTGTTTACCTGTGAAAACTTACTTGTAATTGTTGTTTACCTGTGAAAACTTACTTGTAATTGTTGTTAACCTGTGAAAACTTACTTGTTATTGTTGTTAATCTGTGAAAGTATCAGTCAGTAGTCAGTGGTCTGTATTTCTGGAACGTAGTTCGAACGCCTGCTGACTAACAGCGGAGGTTAAATTTTTACTTTTGTGAATTATATCGTAAAAACTGTTACACCAAAGTTATCTGTTTTACTATTTAATTATGCTAATAGATAGCCAAGACCATGGAATAGTCTAGTTTCTAGGGTCAAAAGATTAACATTAAAATTAGTCCGTCATTTAGAGAATCAAAATATATCAGATATAGTCATAACGCATCGAAGTTTAGGAGTGGGGGCTCGTGAAGTTATATGTTGCGAAAAAGCGTAGCACACTGTGACGTCACACGGAACTTTAACGCGCCCTATCTTTACCATTCTTTGATTAATTTTCAAAAGAAAAAAAACGTCTCCAAAATTTTTTGATTATCTATCTAACTAATTATATTTTTTTAGGAAACTAGCCTATTATAAACTTTCCCGTTCTTCGCCGTCTATGGCAAAAACAACTAAATATTAAACTTTTCTTTAGCGGCTTAAACACCAGGGTTCACAGGGTCGACTTACCATGTAACCCACTCGATATAAATAATGAGTGGTCTAAAAGATTCCATACGAAATCCATAGTCTTAGGATTGGATGGAGACGAAGCAGGAATTAATTTCTATGATTACCTATTACAAATACTCTCAATACAATATACGTACTCGGAATCATTATAGGTATTTGTTTATCCCCATCCTTCTATTCAAAGTGTGAGGTGTAAATTAATGTATTGTGGTAGGTACTTTATTTTGAAAGATGGTACAAAAATGACACGACCGTTGTAACACGGTTGAAGCGTCGGAAGTAACTTTATTTCATTGAAACTTAGTAACTAACACCTAAGTTAGTAACTTAGAAAAAAATAAAAATGTATTTACATTTTAGGGTTTCGTAAAATGATAACACAGAATCTTTATGGGAACCGTCATGTGTCTATTTGTGTGGTTTTTCTTAATCTATTGAAGTGATTTTATTTAAAAATGGTAGATGTATGCTAGCTATATCTATAACTCAAAGATGAACGTGTGACAAAAATAAACTCATTTTAATCTTTTTACCATTCCTTTAGACATATTCTATCACACTTACGAAAAAAAAGCCAGTATTTATCTTTTTTTTAGGCTTTTAAAGGAAAAGAGAAAATAAATTCACTCAACATACGGAACAATCTCCAGCGAGTTTAACTTGTTCTTATTCGTGCTTATACATTTTGTTATAATTAACATTCAATTATAGAGGCTTAAAAATAATTTTTGAATCACGATAAAAATCAATTTCAATAAATTCTTTAATTATAAGATTCATATCGAGTCCAACAGCCGGATTTACTTATTCAATAATAATTATCAAATTTCACCAAATTTATTTAAAAACGTGTAGCATCAATTATATAAATTACTAGCTGACCTGGCAAACTTCGTACCGCCTCCGAATATATTCATCTTTTAAACCTTCCCTGGACTTCCACAAATAATTCAAAACCAAAAATAGCCAAATCGGTCCAGCCGTTCTCAAGTTTTAGCGAGACTGACGATCAGTAAACCAAATATTTATATACCTAAATCATCTCCAGCATCAATCTTTCTATTAGTGAAAACCGCAAAAAATCGATTAGTTTTTGAGTTTAACTCGTAACTACAGAATGACAGACAAAGTACTTGAGCGACTTTTATTTGTAAAATGTATAGGTATAGCCTACTTGCTTACGTTCTCTCTTTGTTCAGTCTAGTTGGGCAGGGTGCTTGGACGGACGGGGGCCACTGCCGTCGACGACATTGCTACAAGGACTTGGGTGCAAGGGCGCGCCTCTCACTTGCCATACCAACATTTTCGGATGCCAATATAATTATATCAGTTAATTGATACATGCCACTGGAATTACAGTAGACAACAATATATATAGTACACGTCACTTAATATGACGTGTTCATTTCTTCTTCAAGTTTTAAATTATTATCGTAAATTGTAGTCTGAGTAAAACCACTAATTGATATTGTCATTTAGCTATCGGGGCTATTAATTCCAGGTAAATTTAAAAGTTTATATTCATATATGACCTTATATAATATAACCCAATGTGTTTGTGTGGCCCAATGTGTTTGTTTCGCATATTTTTGTATCAAAGATTTAGCATTATTAGTATCAAGGCATACAGTGGTATACCATAATTAGCCCTATCAATAACTTCTTTGTTTGCTGAGAAACATACCTGTATATTATTTTTCTTATCTTTTAATTCGATTCAATCTACGTACGCTATGTTCGATCATTAAGTGAATTCTTCGAGTAAGTACATTTAAAAAAAGAAAGCTTCCAAGTAGCAAATATGGTTGGTTTTTTTATCCTGTCCAGAGTGCCGTACGAGCCAGTACATACAAGGAGTCGCAATCCACCACGTCCGCCGCTGCGCGATGTAAATGATCCCCTTGAATAATGTATCCCATTCCCGGTCTTCTCTTCTACTACCACGTATAAGGCACACGACAATCGACCGTTACGTCTATCTAACTGCTCTCTAACCATGTTAACTTATAGAGAAGCACGCAAATTGACAAATCCATTATAGTAGAGGTGTGACTTTACATTTCCGCCAGATACAGCGTTTGGAAAACAGTACAATGACACCTTAGGTGTTTATTATACTGAGCCGTTATATTATACATAAAGAATAATAAAAAAGCACAGCTATAAAATTAACTTACTTATTAATTAATTTTTTTAACATAATTCTTATAACAATTGGCGGATTTAATGCTAAAAGTATTATCTACCAGTCAAACATTGGAAGAAACAGAAAGATCATAAACATATTTGTATTATACGTGAGTACAAAGAATTTTTTCACATGTTTAGTTATGCTTACATACGTTGATTTAAATCAAGCTCGTTTGTTTGTAATTGTACAAAACAGAATTAAATAACATACAAAACCATGAAAAAACAGAAGTCCAATACTAAAGTAAAGTACTCGTTTTTTCAGATTTTTTTATATACTTAATAAATATTAGGATATATTTAATTTATTATTAAGTTATAAAAATTATAAATCTGTGGGGAATATCTAAAATCAGGCTTAGCTAGATTAAGATGAGTGTTTGCATACTATTACAT
Source organism: Euzophera pinguis (assembly GCA_947363495.1). NCBI lineage: Eukaryota > Metazoa > Arthropoda > Insecta > Lepidoptera > Pyralidae > Euzophera > Euzophera pinguis. The sequence continues at coordinate 10,132,142 of OX376155.1, forward strand.
ATTATACTAGCTGTTTCCCGCAGCTCTGCCTGCGTCAAAAAGTAGCCTATGTTTGACCCCGGGTCTTCAACTATATTCATACCAAATTTCATCAAAATCCGTCCAGCGGTTTGGCGGCCGTGAAAGCGTAACAGACAGAGAGACTTTCGCATTTATAATGTTAGTATGGATATTAGTATGGATTAATTTTCATCACGTATGTGTCGTCGTATGCCTGTTTACTTATAAAATACAAATAACAAATATATAGTGTATTTGATTTTTTTTCGTTTACCATAAACCACGTTCTCAAGTAAATATTACTATAGAATAAATAATGATAACGGAATTAATATAAATGACGTTAATAAATGATCTGTAGTTATCCAACTGACATGACTTTACTTATTCGTAAACATAAACGTCGCGCACTATGTACATAAATACCTTGTTGACTGTCCCGCCCGTCTATGATCTCAGTAAGTCACTACTTAAGTATTTCATAAATTCATACTTGTAATAATTTATTAAATTCTATGTATTATCTTTACTAACCTACTGTTGTAAATATGACCTGAAGAGTAGTGAATAGATCAAAATAATAAAAATGACTCATTCCTATTAAGTACAACATCCGTGATGCAGATGATGGGGAAGGGTTGCCTAACGTACAAAATTCTTGCAAAATTATTAAATTTGTATTTTGCCATTATGAAATTGTTAACATAGGTATGTAAGGAGAATGATGATGTTATGTAGATATATAGACACATTTTGTATTATGTTTAAAAAAATACAATAAAGATTTTATATATTAAAATATAGTGGTTGGTTATAAGGTATATATTTTATATACTTTACATATATATTCTATTAAGTCTAGGTATATTATTTTAACCTCTTTTATAAGCACGTAAAAATACGTTTGCTTGTTTACAAATATTTTATTGTACTTATCAAAAAAAATACGAAGAAGCTTTGAGGCTGACAACCCTATACTGGACAAGACTTACTCATGCGCGAGTGATGTACGACAATGTACAACATTTAATGAATAATAATCTAATTTACGTCACATACCTAAGTTTGATTTGAATGCTATGTAATCAATAAACTTGTGAATGTATGCGAAAATTGAATCACAGATATGCCTAGGTTGCGTTTGCGACGGTCTTGAGCTCTTGACTTGAATACCGCGTCGGCTGTATTAGATACAGCAAGACGTCGTGGCTAACCGACAGCTTAGTCAATAATACACTCTATTCCTAGAGCGTCTGGTGTGAATGTTGTGGTATATAGCGTTAGATAAGGCACACAGGCGGGTCACGACGAGCGCGCACGCGCGTTCGTGACCTTGCCGCGCATGCCTCGTAGAGGTCATACTCTTGTATTGATGCGCTGCGCCTGCGCTCCGCACCCTACCATACCACAACACTTTCCATAGTCTATATCTAGGAGGACTGGACGATGATACTTTACCAGCTTTTTGCTCGCGGCTTTGCCCGGGTGGACTTCGATTTTGGCGACCATAAGCAGCCTATATCGTCATGGTTCAAATTTATGCCAAATTTCTGTTCAGTCGTTTGTAAAGAAAGGTAACAACAGATGGGCAGACAAAGTTACTTTCAAATTCATAATATCTATTACGGCTGTGCGTGCGTCTATATGTCAGTGGGAACGTCTCCATTTATATATATTATTTTACAGATTACAAACTTTCAACACTTATTTTGCACTCTTAGGGGGTAAATTCTAATAAGCCGATACACTAATTCAATGAAATGATTTTAAGAACATAAATCTTAATAAGTATCAAAATCGTAGCTGATTTAAAGATTTTTCATACAAACTTTCAACCCTTATTTTTTTAAAATCCCTTCTAAGTGTGCGTTTGTATTATATTAAGAAGCTCGCATAATAAATTTCACGGAAGTAAGTAGAAATATTCTCCTTACTAACTTTCGACCCCTATATTTTCACCCTTAGGGGGTAAATTTCAATAAACCACGAAACACGTGTTCCATGAAATGTTCTTAAAAACACGAATCTCAATTTTGATCAAAATCGTAGCAGATTTAAATATTATATATATTATTTTTTTATAACTATACTATCTACCTGTATAAAGGTATATATTTCAAATACATTAATTTCAGGTGTAGATATGGTAAGTGGTTCCAAATGTATCTTTCAATTTAATTTGTAAATTAACGATACATAACGTTATCACGATTTCCAAAACTCTATAATCATTTTTTCGTACCATAGGAGTCAGAAATAAATAGATATTATTCTATATGAATGTAAGCAAAAGTATCCATCTTCAGTCCGAGCATACCAATCAAATAACTTTAAAAAAAATTCCTAATCTTAAGTAAATAATAAAAAATGAAGAAACCTTTCATCTAAACCCCCTGAGGTTGTTTAATGTAACACTCTATTTTTAATTTTTAAAATTATTTAAATTAGGTCCTACGCCAATATCAGTAATATTGGCGTATTATATGAAATTGGCGTTTTGTCGTACTGGTCACATTAATCACAAATTTCTCCTCTTTGGTTAGGAATTCCAAATTCAAATTTTTACAGCTATTTCCACACGTATTTCTGTATCGTAAACCGTTATTCATTTGGTTTTTTTTTTTCTGTTTGCGGCGCTCAGTTTACAAAATGGAAAACTTTAAATATCGCGTTATTTACGAGTACGAGTTCCACCGTGGCACCAGTGCTGCGGAAACGGCTCAAAGGGTTAATGATGTATATGGCGGTCGTGTCGCAAAAGAAAACACAGTGCGTTTTGGTTCCAACGTTTTCGTTCTGGAAATGTTGACCTGCAGAACAAGCCCCATGGACGGCCGGAGACCCAAGTTGACAAAGAAGAATTGAAGGCTATTGTGGAAGCGGATTCATCGCAAACCACGTCCGAGTTCGCTGCAGGCTGCGGTGTTAGTGATAAAACTGTTAACTGTTAATCCACTTGAAGCAAATTGGGAAGATTAAAAAGCTTGAAAGGTGGGTTCCTCACGAATTGAGTGAAGCAAACCGGCAAACGCGCGTCGACTGCTGCGTTACATTACTTGACCGGCACAATAATGAAGGGTTTCTTAATCGAATCATTACCTGTGATGAAAAGTGAATTATTTACGATAATCGGAAGTGCTCATCGCAATGGCTGGACCCTGGCAAGCTAGCCAAATCCTGCCCCAAGCGAAAATTTACCCAAAAAAAGTTACTTATAAGCGTTTGGTGGACTAGAGCCGGTGTCGTTCTTTACAGTTTTCTCAAATCTGGCCAGACGATTACGGCAGACGTCTATTGTCAGCAATTGTAAGCCATGATGTATAAGCTAGCTGCTAAACAACCGAGGCTGGTCAATCGCTCTACGCCACTGCTGCTTCACGACAACGCTAGACTACACACTGCACAACAGGCGGCTACCCAATTTGAAGAGCTTCAATTGGAATGTCTAAGATACCCACCGTACTCCTCGGACCTTGCTCCAATCCGACAGATTACCATTTATTTCGAAATTTGGATACCTTCTTGCAAGGGATAAAATGCAACTCCGATGGGGCAGTCCAAACCGCCTTCAAAGATTTTATTGATTCCCGTCCGAATGGTTTGTTTTTTTAGTAAAGGGATCAATGAACTACCTATGAGATGGCATAAGTGCATAGATAACAATGGTTCATACTTTGATTAAATAAATATATTAAATTAAAAAATATTCGACATTTTGTTCCTCCCATACAAAAAGCCAATTTCATATGTAAAGACCTAATATATGTGCCTATAGATATTATGTGCCACTGCTGGGCAAAGACCTAACCTTTTCAATAAATACAGTGCGCGCGTCTAAAAATGGATAAATTGATCGTTACTAGTCTGTCATGTTTTGAAACATTAAAGTTTAAATAAACTGTGTATAATATTAGAGTATTAAAAATAGTACGCATTATACTTTCATAAAAGATACAAAGTTACTTTTACTACCTTAGTACTATTATCTATTCTGTGCTTTTGATTTTATCTGTAAAAATTTTAAAAAGCTGGTATTTATATATTTTTAAATTATGTATGTAAATGAATCTGTCTGTGTTTAATAGTTAACTTTTAACAAAGTTATGAGTCATTAGACGTGTATTCTACAACGGCAACAGTTTTACTTGGATAATAGAGGAGAAAACACTATAAGGAATGCCTCCATAACAGGGCGTTGTACTTTCTCCGTGCAAGCCTCACAGGGTTGCTTGGTTTGGATGTGATTATACTTACGCTAATTTTAAAAATCACCACTTTATTCTCTAATTTATTTTATAAATAAATGCAAATTTAAGAATCATTTGAACAAGTAAATTTTAAGCAAAATTGCATGTAACAAATATTCAAAAATTTTAAACTTATTATTTATTTTTATCAAACATTTGCATTATGTAGGACCAAGAGAATAAATCACGGAAAAAAATATTAAAAATATATAGTATCCTAGCTTTTCCCCGCAGCTCCGCCTGCGTCAAAAAGTAGCCAATGTTTGACTCTGGGTCTTCCACTATATTCATACCAAATTTCATCAAAATCTGTTCAGCGGTTTGGCCGTGATAGCGTAACAGACAGACAGACAGACAGACTTTCGCATTTATAATATTATAGTATAAGTATATATAGTATATTATAGTATGGTTTTTTTATTACTAATTAGAATTTGGATTGAGCTTTTGTATTTATAGTACATCATTCATCTATAATTACGTATGTGTCAAGTAAAGCGTATGCAATTATACACCTAAGCATTATTTATTTAACTTGATTTTTAGGGTTCCGTACCCAAAAGGGTAAAACGGGACCCGAATAACTAAGACTCCACTATCTGTCCGTTCGTCTTTCGCTAGGCTGTATCTCATAAACTGTGATCGTTAGACAGTTAAAATCTTCACAGATTATATATTTATGTTGCCGCTATAACAACAAAGAAACCTTCTTTATAGATAACGTACGGAACCGTTAGGGTGCGAGTCCGACTCGCACTTGACCGGTTTTATTATACTTAATAGCAATATATCTTCTTTTCATAGTACCACAAATTAATGTAATTTAAGTAACGTTATTGTATGTTATCTTAGAGGCGGTTCCGAACAACTCTGACAGGTGCAGGGTGTATAATCTTAAAATGTAAAATAAATACACATTGTTTTAAATCTGGAAAGCTTAAAGCTCCAATGAATTCGGGTAAGAAGCAGGCAGCGATTCGCACGCATACAAAACAAGGTCAAACTTGGACATAGAAGACAGCCCTACTCTCACTGCACTATGGGTACTCCTATCAAAGTTGCGAACACGAATAATATAACGACAATTCAAAATAAATAAGTATTTTGCTAACTTAATAGAACCTTAAAAAAGCCGCTGAAAGATTTTTGAACTTCATTTCTTAGTTATCATAAGTTATTTTTATCTTAAGCGTATACAAGAATTTTAATATTTTAGTTAAATCTAATATGATCTGTCCGGATTCAATTGATTATACCCAAAATGTTAGTAATAAAATACAATTAAAATATTTTAATATGAAACATTCAGTATCCATGCCTCTACATGGTTTAATTCACACAGCCATATATAATGTATGATATTTAGTGAGCCAATAAAATTAATTTTAGTAATTTGTATCGTAAAATGGGGACCTTGAACTTTAAAATGAGAAAATAATCGACTCTACATCTCATTTTGATTTCTTGTATCTGCCATTTTTGTTCAAATGTTTTAAATGTCATGAATTAATTCTAAGTCGTTTTATTAATGTTGGTGATATTTTCAAACATACATCCTTTTTTGTAGCCTCTAGTGTCTCACTAGGCAAAGGTCTCTTCTATTCTCCTCCACTCATCTCTTTCTAAAGCGATTGTCTCTTATCCACTGCCAAATCTCTTTAATTAATCGCTGCAGCCTTTGTCTACCTCTTTTTCTCCATCCTCCCTCTGGTCGCCAATTGGTAGCTATCGAATGCACGCCCATACAACCATCCTAGTTGTTGTGCAGGAATTGTTACCTATTAATAGTACTACACTGGTAATAGTTTCTACACTGCGACCAGAATGGTTGCATGTGCAAAGTTGGTTCGTGGACTCGTGGTGGTTGCATTGGGCAGACGTGACTCGCCCAATCCCATTTCAGCGGCCTTGCAGCCCAAATCTATAATCCCAGTTCTTATTTTTATATTTTAGGAAAAATGGTCCAAGAGTGCAAGTCAGGTTTGTGAATAATAAAAACTTAAACATTTTTTAAGGCTGTTGATTTGATAATTAATATGATTTAATTTATTGATTATCATGTAACCTGTTTTAAAATGAATTGTTTACGATATTTTTGATACATACGGCCGTTAGTTAAAGACCAGGTACCCAAAAATAATTAACCTAAAACAGGGATTTTTACTTACGCAGATTTATTTTATAAACTATATATTGGTTGGGTTAGCTAATTTGTAAAATTATTGAATATTTTTAATCCATTATTGAACCGTTTGATTAATACCTGATTCTAAGTTATTGGGCGATACAAGAATTGTACGCATATCACGAATTTTCGACAAATCGCAAAAATAGAAATATTAAAGTTGTTTTGGTATTGGCATTACAACCAACATACATATATATTCCAAAATTGCATAAACATAAAAATAATATACCTATTTCTGTTAGTCAAATGCTGTTTTGATGTATGTAGTTTTTCAAGGTAAAAATTTTATATATAGGTACCAAATCCTGGATAAACCAGAAAAAACATTTTTTTTACGATATCAAAATTAATATTCAAATGAATAATCAAATGATAAACATTTTTTAATGCAAGGTTAAAATGCTAGTGGTTACAGGTTCTGCTGGATCAGTGATTTGGAAATAAGTCTCAATCATCCGACAAGGACTACATACACGGTCCAAAAAAAATTAGTTATAGAAGCATTTACTAATTACCACAAACTCGTTTAAGAGTAAATCAAAACGCTTTCGTGTAGTATTGAATGAAATAGGTAAGTTTACAAATACAATTATCAAGGGTTCTACTAAGAACATTTATATTGTATTTGTGTTACTATTTCTAACATGGCTTGGCTGATTGAACGCAATCTCGTCACAGACTGATGTCGAACATTCTACTTGCGTTGCTTTATAAGGATAATGGATTCTAGCAAAATCTTGTCATTTCCTTAGCATAATGAACAATATTATGAGGCCCGCTAAGTGTAATTGGGGCTTGAGCAGCAAAGTGCTCGGTTTATGCGGCCGCATAATTACGTATAATAGGCGACTTTTGCAACACACGCGTACTCAGAATACTTATTTAACTTATTGAGACCAGAACTTTTGAAACAGCTGAAGTTTATTTTAGATTCGTCGTTAGAGGCTACACAATACTTTACCATGAACTTGTGTCAAATTTACGCCAATTAAAGAAATGAATTGTAATGCAAACATATATCGTTCACTGATGATAAGCTATGACATATAAGCGTTGTATATCTAAGTACAAACAAGTACAACCTATTCAACCTCGTATATTGTAACTTAACACTTTTATAAATTTAAATTAAGTACTTATAAGAACCCAAAGCGCAGTTGTCTCTAGTTGAAGAAAAAACAAACTCTACATTTTTAGACTAGTCCTAATTAGTGTAAAAATGAGAGAGAGAGGCAGTCTGTGAAATTTATTGAAATTATCAAAGTAACTTTTAAAACTCTATCCATATTTAAGAACATCTTTACTTGTGTAACCAAATATGTTTTACATTAAAGTAAAAAAAAAAATCGAATTCGCTCCAATTATTTGCAGCGAAAATCCCATTTATTTATGAAAGTAAAAAAAGGTATTTTGATTCTTATAAGAATGAGAACAACTGACTTTCACAGCCTGTGTCCGTTCGGCGAATTAAATGAGTCAAAAGTGCTCGACATGTTCCTGGTAATTACGGTCTTTTGAAATTTCATTTTGCAGACGTTAATTAGAAACGCTGCTTTAAACCAAGCTTCAATATTTTAAATATTTTATAAGATATAAATGATTGATTAAGTAAAGTTAAGGTACTAAGTAACGTATATTCGTCTTCTGTTATGACAATGACAAACTAAGATAAAATAATGTAACATCATTATTAGAATTAATATTAACTTAAACCAAAATTAAAAATGTGAGGAATTTCAAATCTCTACCTATAAGTAGACGAAATTGTACAATAATAATTGTGTGTCGTAAAATAAAAATAAATGAATGAATGACTCAGTGAGATGACGGGTAGGGTAGTTAGTGTACCTATTTATAGATATACATAGGGCGCACTGTAAGTTTCCGGAACTGGCCACTTACATAAACAATATTTAAAAATTTATTGCAACATTTGAAAATAGAACTCTTTGGCTGTAGAATGCAGTTTGTTTCATCTGACTGTCTTTTGTTTTTACCTTGTGGCGCCATTTAAAAAATTGTGTGTCTGCATCAACATGGATTTAACTCGGGAAAATTTTCGTAGTATGATTTTCTACGATTTTAAGTGTAATTTGACAGCTCAACAGAGCATCGCTCGGCTTGAAACAGCTTTTGGCAATGAAGCACCATGCAAGACAACTGTTTATAGCTGGTTTGCAGAATTCAAGCGTGGTCGTATCAATCTCAGTGACGAATCTCGCGATGGTCGGCCGTCCACCGCTGTGACCAACAAAAACATCAATGCTGTGCGCCGTATGATTGAAACAGACAGGCATGTGACCTACCATGAAATTCGCGCATCCTTAGAAATAGGCATGAGTCAAATACAATTAATCCTACACAAACATTTGGGTGTGAGAAAGCTGTGCTCGCGGTGGATCCCACACAACTTGACCGAGGCTCAAAAAACGGACCGCGTCACTTGGTGCAGTGCCATGCTTACCAGATTCAACGAAGGTGCGTCAAATTTGGTGTGGGACATAGTAACAGGTGACGAAACATGGATTTATTGCTACGATCCCAAAACAAAGCAGCAATCGAGCGTATGGGTCTTTCAAGATGAGCCGAAACCAACCAAAGTGGCGCGCGTGAAAAGTGCATCTAAGCGGATGATTGCTTCTTTTTTTAATAAAACTGGACACGTGGCTACTGTTGCTTTAGAGAATCGTCGTACAGTGAATAGTGACTGGTACACGACCATTTGTTTGCCGGAAGTTATTGACGAACTCCGTAAAAATAACCCTAAACGCCGTATCATCCTGCACCACGACAATGCTAGTTCTCACACGGCCAGACAGACAAACGACTTTTTGAAGGCGAAAAATGTAGAACTCATGAGTCATCCTGCATACAGTCCCGACCTGGCACCTTGTGACTTTTTTCTGTTCCCAAAAATTAAGAACCAATTACGCGGTCAACGATTTTCATCACCAGAAGAGGCTGTCAAGGAGTATGAAAAACACGTTTCAGAGGTCACCACAGAGAAGTGGCACAAAAGTTTTCAAAACTGGTTTCATCGAATGAAAAAGTGCATAGACGCCAAGGGAGATTATTTTGAAAAACAATAAATTAATTTTGTACCTTTAATAGTATTTTTTCATATTCATTCCGGAAACTTATAGTGCGCCCCACGTAGAACAACTATAAAATTAGATAGCTCTATTTCTATATGTTTAAAGCTATTATCTTTACACACGTTAGTACCTACTAACGTGTGTTTTTTTATAAACCTGATTAAGATTACCTAATACTAATTACCTAATCTTAATTTGACTTTGACAAAAAAAAAAAAACTATAAATCTTTAATATTATAGGGAAAAACGAGATTATATTGGTTCATAATAGATTTTTTTATAATAATTATTTCTTATAGACACCGCCGCACATAATTTAAAACAATAGTGAACGTGTCTTGAATACTGCGGTGTGCGCCGGCGCAGTGGCTGAGACAGACTTGCCTTCTGCTAATCAACAGTACCTACTTAATGTTAAACATAGTATTTTGAGTTTGAGATCACTAGCTTTTACCCGGAGCTTTACTTCGGCAGAAATTTCTAGATCTTTCCGAAGTCATAAATGTCAATAATGTAAGTATTTTCAGAATGTAATTTTAGTTCTGGAGAAAAAATAGGAATCAAGTAAAATTCCACAGGAAATGACAGGATGCTATTTTTGAAATGTATGATATGTGTCGAATGAAAATCATTCCGATCCGTGTGACATCCGATTTTTCGTGGGTCACAGTTTTAAAAATAGCACTCCTAAAAGTGTAGATACCAAATATAATGAAAATATTTTAATATAAAATTGAAATAAAGCAAAAAAAATACTTCGTGGATGCAGATGACAAAAGATTAATATTAATAAAAATATACGGACTTTTTAACATAAAGTTGATATCGGACAGATAGATATATAGGTTTCCTAGATATGATTATGTATGTATCTTTATTTATTAAAACTTTACAAAACAATGAACATTTCCATGTTCTTGTTCTGCAAAACTGCATACGCAGTTTGATTGCAGGTAACAGTCTCATTAGGTACATATATACTACTTCACTTCTTTTGATCTGATAATATACTAACAATAGCAAAAATAATATAAGAAATTATTGTGAAAGTGTGTCTAATAAATATATTTTCAATTAATCTTTAAAAAGAACAACGCTTATGCGTTGTTCCAGTCTGATATTTTCAGGTAAGCTGTTTAGGAAGTACGGTAACCTTTTTTTGATGTTCTGTCCCCAAAGTAACTATTTACTCTAGGGACCTCATATTTATAGTATTTTATAATATATCATATATTCTGTAATCTGTGCCTAGAACTATTATAAGATGCAATCGGAACTCAGTGCGTCCTTATTTTGTAATGCAGTTTATCATAGTATAGATATAAATGTACAAAAGGTATTGTTAAAGACTATTCAGATTGAACGTGATAAGAATTAACATTTGAACGTAGGTGTATATTCTGCGGGTTTCCTCTGATTACCTCGATATGTGTTTGTATAATATTTGAATAATGACGTCATCGGTTTCTAACATTTACACATAACAAACACCGGAACACTTTTAGATATTTTACTAAAATTGAATTAAACTTATTAAACAGGAAAAAAAATTCAGTACTTTATACAAGTTTGATAATTAAATATTCTACTTAGATAAATAAATCTCACTCTTGACTCTGGTAACAGGAAAATCGAGCACGCAGTTGTATCATAAATGTTTCGTCAATAAACCAAGAGATGTCTCTCAACGACTTCCGCTTGGAATTACTTCCAATATATTTGAATAGATGGCGCCATCAGTCATCCTCTAAGTGAAAGATTAATATATCTCTGAAGGTCGTCTTATTTTATTATTTTATATATTTTTAAAAGTTTACTATATTATGACTATGATGACGTTTAGTATGACTTACATAATTTAATATTTTGTTATAAGATTTTTTGCACAATCCTATATACAGATTTACTGCAAAAATAGCTTAGTGTAATGTAACTAACAAACTTTATTATCTATTATATCAAAATAATTAAACTAATAAATGAATAAAAATTGCTTTAGTTTACGTAAGCAATATGATGTAGCATCAAAGCTCTGTGGGTTATTTTAAAATATTAGTAGACATCGACATTTAATAAGTTTAAAACTCAATTTTCCATACTTATCAAAACTTTTTTTGCGTTTTATCTATGATTTATTTTATGTATATACTTATTACTAGTTTATTATATGTAAGAGTATCTTTATTACATTTGTTTGATAATTTTATTAACACTCATAAACTAAGTAAACGTTAGGTACTTATGCCAAGTATTCGCATACACGGTGTTTGCTCAGACGATTTGTTACTTAAAAATATCTGAGACAGCTTATATATTAAGATGTATTTATTCAACTTTAATTCGATATTTATTTGATTCGAGCCTCGCAAATTGAAAGTCTACGAGTTCATATCGAACTAAACTGCTTAACGTTTTCTTAGCAGTTATCATATCCATCGCGTTATTGACCTTAATCTTTACAATTTATGGTCATTCAGTACACACTACCATAAACGTTTTATTGACAGTCGTTATTTGAACCCGTGGATAAGACGGTTTTATTGCAATTTTCTGTTTGTATGTCGTTTTATTTATGCTAGTACCCCCTTCATATTGCATCCGCGGTATTTTTCAAGTTACGTTTACACGCCCGATATATTTGTAATATATTGTCGAAAGCGGTTCAAAATTACAACATTACGTCATGCCGAATTTAATTTACGCGTGCCAAAATTTTATCTTTCCAATCGACTTAAATAATGTGTTGTACGCGGCGACAGCGACAGTACGGCTGAGCTAAATTGCCTATCTCTTAAGAGTCGCCCGTAATTATTTTCGATTTAAGGCGATAACTTTGTATTTTAAAAAGATAAAAAATATGATTACTTATTATTTGATTTGTCGTTAATAGGTACATCTCCATTCTCGCAGAAATTACTGTTTTATGATGATAATGAAAATGTTTGATATTTTTTTTGTGCTATTGTTGTTCTTTTATAGCGTTTCGTTGGTACTACAGTATTATGTTACCATTTTACTTAAAAATATTTCCATGTAAATTAATAGTAATTTATATTTGTACAGATTCTATTATAAGATCAAAATTATGCAGAAACTTTGAAATAGGTAGTATGCATTTCAGCTTATTACACCTAAATGCGCCAGCATAAATAATTATCAAAATGTAATATATTAACGTAAATAATTAACCCTAGGGTCCGAAACGTAAGCTAAGGACGCAACTAGCAAACGAGGACGTAGTAATAATATAAATATGTATTTAGATACTTAGGATATGTTTTGTTAAATGGAAAAAATGCAACTGCAATCGTATCGGTACGAAATTTTTAGTTACTAATAATTTCGGGATACCTGTGATGTGTAACAAGAAGCTTAATTAACGCTCATAAAATAACTGTCTATGCATTGCTATGGGGCTGCTTTAGGCGATATCCGCCATAAATATTCAAAAGTCCTTGCGCGCCGTGCGCCTGTAATGACTAACTGCGTTGGATTTTAACGACAATTTGCACTTGTACAGGAAAGCCAATTACATTTAGCTATGTATAAGAAGATTTTAAATATCATATCTGACGGCTATTAAAGCCGATATGATATTTTTCATCCGATAATGTAATACCTCTTCACTGACGCATTCCATTATAATTTTGGTTTTGAAACAACCTGCCCTTATTGTAAGTATATCTTAACTAATATATTATAAAAGCTAAGGTAAGTTTGTTTATTTCCTGAAATTTTGCATACACACAGTTACTGCATACTTGGGTATATAGCAATGCATACCATACATAAAAAAAGGAAATGTTCCCTTGGCTATCAAAAGTTCGTACGAAGTCTCGTGCAAAAGCTAGTGTACTATACTCATGAGCCATGAACCTCGAGATTATCAAACGCAAAAGGGTATATCCTATCGGCAGTAGTTCTGCAAACTCTTCATACTTATTTCTTGTATTTTACATACTTAGGTCTCCATAGCTATACAACGCGGCAACGCCGCAAGTATTATGGGGATCTTTGAGCCTTTTTCTATTCAGTTTTATAAATGTTATTATTTGTAGTATTCATTTGTTTTTATTTTCGATTTTTTTTTTTATCTATGTATACTAAGGTGTTGCTTTTGTAAATAAAACGGTATTTTGCATAGTATTTATGACATTTGAATCTTAACTTCGCACTAAAAATTGAAGAAATCATGAACAGAATACAAGCTCGTAGAGAATTTGAGGATAACAAGGCGGTCAACTTTATCTCGAAGGTTACATTCCATGCTTTCTAGTAACTTTACCCGCGCGTAATTTTCAGCCGTTGTATTAAGAGTAATAAAAAACCATCCACATACTAAAACAGGATTGAAAAACTTAGTGAAAATGTATTTTTATTTGCTAATTATATGTTTTATTACTTACATTATGGCATAGAGTAAATTTACAGTTCAAGGATATATTAAGCATGTGAGTTGGTTAATTGATCACAATCTGACCTAAACACGACTTTGGTTTCAATTGTATACGAAGTGGGAGTTGCCATTTAAAATGTTGAACACAGAATGCATCAGCCGAATAGGTACTGTCGTGATGTCGTGTTTGTTACATAAGTGACATGCTAGTGGGCTCATCTATGAGACACTCTACTTAATTCTCGTTCCGCCCTTCGCGCTAATTCAGAACATTCGTGGACCTCTGAGAGCAAGCGTTTAGGCATTCGTCACTGTTGCACGGCCGCCCAATGAAAACCGAACGTGATTCGTATATTAAAATGCACTAAGCAAAGCACTTAGACGGCTCATTAAACAAATTTATTCAATTCGATACGATTACATCGGCTGGTATAAACGGTTTTTGAATTTTCGATAACAGCAGATTTTTATAAGTTAGCATAATAAATGTTCACGTTGATTATATGCAAATTAGTTCGATCGCAATAGAAATCGAACGATTGCATTTCTCGTCGCTTCAGCCCGCCCGGAATAATTGCGTGACTAAATTTCCAGACGTAGGGACTGTATCGGGATCGCAATTCATTCGCGTCGAACTCACTTTGTAATTAATGAGACAATATATTAGTACTCGATTCGTTTAGGGTCATTGCTATCGTTATAATGTTATAATGTATAAATTACGACATCAATCATAATTTTCTGTATAATAAATAGGATTATCATTTACTAACTCGTCGTAATAGATTTATTTGCAAATAATAGAACATTTCTATGTAAATATTCGTATAAATGTCTAACACTTTTCAAGTCACGTATCAAGTGAATTTTGGCGGTTTTTGTTGTATGAATCTGTTAAACACTCTAAACAAGAGATTTGGATGAGTATGTGAGCTTTAACCAGCTCTCAAATTAGGAATCCGTGTTAGAGATTAGAAGAAGAAAGAAGAAACGATTTACTTACTTACGCTGTACTTCACCAAAATTAACAGTCCTATTTTAAAAGTACTTACATTTTTACGTCGAATGTAACAAAAGGCACCAAACTTCTATAAATAAACTTCTATAAACTATTAACTATTCTGTGGTTAAAGTTAAGGGTTTGAGAAAAGTAATTATAAGTAAGGCAGATAAGATAAGAATTAAATTTATAAGAAAAACTTTATTTAAATGTATTATTATTTATTTACTACTTCTTTTCAGACATATTTGTTTATTCTATATGCCATATTTTATATACGATATATATATAGGCAACGCGTAAGTTAATAGAAAGGTGTTCATTTTAGATATTTCGCGAGCACCTTCAGGCAACCATGATCACACCGAATTTCAGAACAAGGTGAAATTACTTTTTATAATTATTTCCATTTACATATTTTGTACAGGGTAATCTTTCAAGACAGAGATGTAATTTTCAATTAGTAAAGTTACAATAAACTGCTAATAAACATAATTTACCTCTAACTATTGCCATCTAACTACGAATGTTTTCTCTGCGTTGGGTTACTAGCAGTGTAGCGTGGCTCGTAGCAGGTGTCAGGCAGTGTCGGGTCGGGTCACAATAAATATGACCATGCCGAGTCCCGGTTTAACTCTGTATTGATTGGACATATACTTCGTTATTACTTGGTGCATTCTCCAATGAATATTTACTTACATATTCCAAGAGATAAACAATTTTGTTATTTATTCTCGTCGTTAGTGTGATACTTATCTTACTATATGATATCTTTAAGAACAGTTATAAAATTATAAGCAATTTATAACGAATGCTTTTGGTAATGTAGAAACTGATGCTAATTTACCATCATACCTACAATCTTAATTATTTCTCGAGAAGTTTTATCACTCTCTCACGGTTGGTCTTGGTCAAAATTCTCTAACGGCGAGCACCATTTTTTTAATTAGCTTCCAAAATAGAGCTTCAATAAATTTTATAGCGACATGAACCTATAGTGTTGGGGCCCGCTGCGTCCTAACAGTCGCCGCCGGCGTTCATTTGGATATCACAATTTTACGATAGCATTTATGATTGATTAATAAGCGGGTCAAAATTTGATCGCTTCCGCACTTGTTATTGTGATTGCGAAACTTGTCGCGTCATTTAGTTCCAACTACTTAGTAATTTATGAGTGAATTGTATTATGAATTTGGTAATAGTTTCTGATGACATTCCCTATAAATATATAATGTGAACATTTTCCGGTTTCAATATAACCGTGACTAAACACTTTGCTTTTTTAATTAATAAAATGCCACAATGTACAAAAGACAATATTTATTAATTCAAAATTAAGTCAGTTCTTACTTTGTACATTGGAATTTTATTTTAAGGGCATTATCACATCATCTTTTCTTCGATGAACTTTTAAATATATAACATTTTTTATTTCCATATAACAACAGTTAGTGAGTAGAAATAATAATTATGTGTAAACAGATAATGGTGAAATTCTATGTTGAATATATGAGAAAATGGTGACTGACGTTGACGGCGAAGTCGACCAAAGTCCAAAGACTCGGATTAGGCTAGCCATTTGATCTTTCGTTCTATATACGGCAATCTATTAGGTCGGCATTGCCGCCACTTAAAGCTGATATTTATAAATGAGATATCTAATTGACGAGTGTTAAACAATTAATATCATAATAATAACAGAACATTTCTAAAACTTCTTTTAGTAAAATGAAATATGCTCAAAAATATTAATAAGTAGAATATTTTTCTTTTCTGCATATTTATCTCTATATTATTATACCTATTTGAAGGACCCTCGTTTTCTTTTTAACTGTTTTCTAATCATCTACCTTTCAAACGTGGCCTACGATTTCCAATAAGACCGGTTGGAAGCGGCCTGCATCCTTTTTCAGATCATCTGGGCGTCAATTCTCTTATTTTGCATAGTGCACAATTGAATCGTAATTGGATCGCAATGACAACTTTTGACGTTTATGGTATCCTGTTACTAATTTGAAGACCAATCGTATTTCATTGTCATGCCATTGAACTGCGTCTGGAAAATTTTGCAAATTAAAAGATCATCAAAATCATCAATTCTTTTAATAATCGGTACTCTGTTATTTATTTTATTTACATTTTTTCTTCTATTACCATTCAATGACGTTTTAGTTGCAATTAAATTGAGATTTAAATCTTTGTTAGCAGAATACCAATATTGAGCATATCAAAAATGCATCATAATTGAGTCGTAATTGAATATAAGTTGCATGGTCTTTTAAAGTTTATTAGTAGAATTGACCCCCTGACGTTTAGTACTATTTGTTTAATATATTTACTGAAAAATACGGCCGAATGAAAATGGAGAATGTTCAGTACATATTTCTCTACTTAAGTCGCAAAAAGCATAAACCAATAAAAATTCTAAAATATTGACATTATTATGAGAAACTCGTTAGTGATAACAATAATTTATAGATATATGAAATTAAAATTAAATTACTGAAAAAATAGTTTTAGTAACGGAGTTTATAATTCTAGAAACAGTATAATAAAAATAATACGTTCTCTCTGTACAAAAGTTACATTCCCATTTTCTAAGAAAGTTTAGATGTCTGATATGCGACGAGCGTTAGGCATCATACCGGACCTCTACAATTTTGTTTGACCCTGGACATTATCTTCCGCGGACGAAAATTACACAGTAGAGAAAATGTTGATATCACTCAACCATCAGACCGTATAATATTGCAATAGCCATTACGGACACACCGTAGCATCTTCAAAGTACCTCGTAAACGCGTTACACAGCTACTAGAAATGTAATTTAGCGGTACTGAGAAAGAAATGATGGCTATCAACACTGAATGAAGCAGTGTTAATGCAAGTTACACTTTTTTCTGGTTAAGGTGTTCTGGTAACTTATCTCTTAATCATATGGGGTTGTAACTGTTGCCAACATCTACCACCTCACATCTTGGTCTTTTGCAATACCGCTCTGCAACTTGCGTACACGTACAAGTATGAAATCTTCATCATCGTCATTATTGCTACAAAAAAAATAGTATTGGTGAACAGGGGTCTTCCCTGTCATTGTGTTAGATGTATTTTTTTAAATTTTATCCATCTTCATTCGGTCATGGCTGAAGCTTATAAATTTGTTATAAATAAGTATGTCTAGGAGCACACAGTCCCTAAAATATGCGAACGTGATGGATACCGTGTGGTTTTTAGTGGGTGTAGCCTCACATAGCCGCCTAAGCTGCGCGGTAGGCGATGGTATTTTCCTCATGTAAAAAAGACCATGGTTGTACTTTTGTGCAAACAGAAGATGTGTCACGAAACCGTTCTAAAGTAATTTCTTTAAGCAAACCCGCAACAATTATTATTTATTTATTAGGGACAAATTGTTTAGTTTAGCTCACATGTAAACAACTGAGACAAAAAATCGATACTTAATTTTAATTTAATTGGTTCAAGCGAGAGTGACATTCGAGGCTGTCAGATTTAAGTCGTGTTCAAGGTGATAGTCTCTCTCGTGCCGTACTAAAATGGCGACTGAGTTGGCATTTAAATGCCATGCATTTTTAAACTCATATAGGTACGCTGTCGAACTCAATTAACAATTGGACTTCGATTATTTTGAACTACACCACGTGTATGCTGATCAGTCTCCCGTTAGGAAGCTAAGTACTTGAAAATGCCTGCTCTATTAATGCGGAATTAAGTAGCTTTGTGAAAATCTTGTATAAAATAAACATTAAATGACAAATAAATTACTTTTTTTTGTGAAAGATATTCGACATTACAATCTTCATTCAAGATGTAAGAAGTAGGTACTCACAACGATAATACCAGCGTCCATTTCGAAAGGTGATCCAGTTTTATATGAAATGAAATCGTATAAACAATGTGGATTATGCCTTACAGTGTTTTCCTCAAGAGAGCTAATAACATTTCTTGGTGCAGATCTTAACCGTTAAGTGTGTAATGAGTAGTTGATTATGTTTATAAATGTTTTCATATGCGTTATGTATAAGCCGAGCTAGGTGCAAATACTTCATGATATTAATAAACGTGCTTTGTTTAAAACTATATTGCTTTGATTGTTCAATCTTCAATTAACTTAATATAGATGGATGTAATTTAGTTATAAATATTCCATAGCTATACAGCGTGGCAAAGCTGCTAGTTTAATAGGCCTTTTTGCACCACGTATGATTAGAGGGGGTTTGTTTGACGATCAAACATCATCATTTAGTTTGTTAATTTACATTTTAATTGTTTTTAGTAGTATTTTTTATGTTTTAATACATTTTAGGTTAATGTTAGTTTAATTTTATTTTTATAGATTTAAATCAAATTGTCATTTTGAAGTTTATAAAATATTACGTAATGAATCAAGTTATAATGTAAAACAATGTGTTGCCAAGATTATTGAACAAAAATGTGGCCATACACAGCAATTTTACAGCAGCAGTGGTCGTAATTCGCGACATATCCCGTCTTTGCCGACAATCAATTACCACAATCCATAATCACGAACAATTAATTTTTTCTCATCCCAGTTAATAGGACTGCGCTTTCGTCGGTTATTTTCTCGATAAGGGTCAAATTGACTCGCCTGCGGCCTTCATGAACAAAACAAGCAATTTACAGCACCTGATACATTACGGTTTTTATTATTACTCTACTCTGTTACTTATCTGGTTAACGTGAACACAAAACACAAAGATATTGTGTACAATAATAATAACGATGACAACTTATGCAGTTAGGTATATGTTGTTTCTTACACTTACAAACAATTTGTTATCAGTTAAGGTGGAAAATACCTATTCGTACTTGAATTTCGAAACAAAGACGAGAATTTAGTGCTGTTGATTAACTGATATTGAAAAACATAATATTGAAAGTAAGAATGAAATAAGCTTAATTATTTTCGGAATTCCGATGTAATTAAAACAGCGAGTAATTGTGACACACGCGATTATTGAAGTGAATATTTCTGCGCAATATTGTAATGTCTCTGATATAAATTAAAATAAATTGATAAGTAACTACCATGCATCAATTTATTCAGCATTTACAGGACGTGTTAGATGGGTTGTAGTTTGAGTTTGTAGTTTAGGTTGTAGTTATTCTCAAAATAACCATACGTAGGTGTACGATTTCTATGACAACGTCTAAACATATCGCGCAAACACAAAGGATCTTTTTTGATAAATCGACGAAAAGAAACAAAGGGCGCATAAATTTATCGGCAGCCAGCGGCTTATCACGATCACGTCGACTTTCTCTGAGTGCCGATATTCTCGAATATCGTATTGCAAAATAAGGTGGTTATGGAGTTACAGTTCTGTAGCTGGAAATACGTTCTTGTGAACAGTGCCTGTACCATGAGATTTTTTAACGCAGATGTCTATACAAAATCTTAATGCAGACGCTAGCGACAATAAAATCCCGTGGTTGAGAATGGAATGAGTTTATGTACAGTAAATACTATACCTACTTTTATGTTGTTTCTGGTTAGCTTCAGTGAACATTAGACTAAGTATTGTTAATAACTTGAAATTAGGACATTTGTCTTAGGGTACGTAGAGAAGGACACTGTTTATTTTTTCAATATATTTGTGAAAGGTAAACCGGCGACTGGTAATACTCTCCTCTTTTTCATGATCTTAGTAGCTGTTAGATTGAGAATACTCGCTCCGTTACACCATATCTCATCACAAATTATTAATTAATTAATTGGTTTAAAGACAGGCAGCTGTTACAGCTAATGTGTCTATACCAAGCAGTATTGATATTCAAGTATTTATAAATAACGTTTGCATGCTGTCCTCTGTTCACACATTATTTTATACTTTACGGGAAGCAGTGACCTAATGTAAAGAATGTATTCGTTGGCAAGCGCACATGCAGCTATTACTTTTTAAAGCTTCACGCGGAAAATATTTGGTGATGATTGTAAAATAAAAAATCAGACAAAGTACTGAAGACTAAATAATTCTTGTACGTCGATGATAATCCATATTCAATCGCCAAGAAAATACACACATTTTTTATTGAGACAACGTAATAACTCTTCTGATACCTATTGACGGAAGAGCTTCCTTCTATGGCAGAATCTAACACTATCGCGGCTCTACCGAAAATAAATTACATTACTAATTTAGAGCTACTAACAGTTTAACTTTTACTTGTTACTATTAATATATCCATGCTTTTACATCCGACGGATGCTCCTAAAATTATTGGATCAAAACGAATCCGGATACCATTAATAATTGGCATGCGTCATAACTAATGGAATTACTGTTACATCTGAGCCAATTTTAACCAACTTCGAATGAATATTAAAAATTTATGAAGCTTTATAATTTCTAAACTTTATGGAAACATTAATCCAATGAATTTAAAATAAAGGTCGCAAATAAAATACATTATTTGATAACAGTTCAAAAAGCTCACAAAACATGTAGCTAGCATGATGTCTTCAATGAATAGTGACCATTCGCCCTATTCAAAGGGGTGCTGCAGATTAAGTACTGTCTTTCAATCGTTTTCTATAGCGAAAAGGGTTCTTTTTATTATAAGGGAGACAATGTCTAAACAAAACATTCGATGACCACCGATGACCAGTACCCTCGAATGACCAGTGTGGGAAGCAACGTATTCTCTTTGTGAAAGATTGACCCTTTCTTTGTGACGCTTACTATCTTTCATGGTATTAAATTCTAGGGGCCACATAAAAATAAAGGAGATTCGTTGGTGCGATTGTTTATTTTTTGCGCAGTTTAAACGGTTAGGTAAAGCAATAAGAAAGGTAAAAAAGTTCACGAACAAACTTCCCATGCATGTATTTTTCCACCTATAATTACGTGCACTCGGCATGGACTCCTCGAGATATTTTCGTGCGCACGACGTGAAGGGCTTGCACAAGCACTGTTCAGGCATTTCGGAGAACACCAATGTGATAAATCGGACCCACCAATTATTATTGCATTCGGTACGAGAAAGTACTCACTATACTTATGGCGATTATTGACCAAAATCGGTACCTGTGCTCGTTACGCCAATCATATAGTCGGAGCTCGGACCTACCTGCGTACCTTACCTGTATAATTGAGAGATCACTACGGACAATTTGCCACCCAAACGCATATATCTTACTAATTTGACGCTAAATTAGTACATTTCGGGCAATACCATACTTTTTTTTATACCATACTATTCTCATTATATTTGAATACAATTGAGATAGCCGATATGTAAAATGGATTGAATTTTTGAAATTCCTTCGGTTGACTACTTAGCTTTCACTCGTGGTCTTACTCAAGACTAGTGCATGCGGCGCATTGCTATTCTTCAGGAGCCAGATTTTTAATCATACATAAAACTTTTACAGCACTATATCTTTTATCTGCTTTACTAAGTGACATTATCAGTTAAGAATACAAGAAATTCAAAACGTGTAGTTAATAAAAATATTACATTTGGAAAGATACTGATATTAAAAACTTTTATACAATTTATCTACATTTGAACTCGCTGTAACACTCTAACAAAGAGCATAAAGATAACACGGTGGTGATCTAACCTGGGCTGTTTGGGGTCCTTAAAAGATTCCGGGCTGATGTTGGGAGATGCCAAGAGAAGAAAGTTAGGTGGAGGTTCTCGGCTGTCAGCCTTCGTGTGTGCGGGGATGTTCAGTTCATGGCGCATCTGTTGGTATGTCCCGTATGCCCGGACTCCTTCCTACATGTATGAGGATCTGTTAGCGGCCAACGATAGGGCGGTGACCGTGGCGACTTATTGGTTTAAACGAATCTGAAGAGTCAGCCATTTCGACTCGACAAGAAGAAGATAAAACTCAAAATGAATTGAGTTATAAAATTTCTTCCAATATTATTGGATACCTTTTGATGATTATTGCTGATGTTTTGTGCAACACATGAATACTGACATCATATTTTCGTTTGAACTTCTATATTTTAATAAATTTATTGTGAATAGATAAATTCTAAGTGTTCACAATAGTCAGTAAAGCAAATTACTATAAAACATATTAAGTAAATAATAATTAGTCCTTAGTCTCTACCTCCTATGGGAAACAGGAGTGATAATATTATGATATGTATGAAAAGGGAACAGTAGAGATCTCTTGTATCGGAGGCCAAGATCCTCTTTGAGTCACTGAGCCATCGCAGTAAGGTCAGGAACAAAAATAATAATAACTGCCTCATGGTTTAGTGGTTGGCCTTAAGCCCGCAGGTCGTGGGTGGGTCGATTCCCGCGGGAGGCAGACTTTGTCTAGTGTTGCAGGCTTCAATCACCTGATTGTCTAATAATAATGATGATTCCGTGCTTCAGAAGGT
Source organism: Euzophera pinguis (assembly GCA_947363495.1). NCBI lineage: Eukaryota > Metazoa > Arthropoda > Insecta > Lepidoptera > Pyralidae > Euzophera > Euzophera pinguis. The sequence goes on from OX376155.1 coordinate 10,155,450, forward strand.
GCACGTTAATGCCTTTGGTCCCAGCTGCCATTATGTGGTCTTATATATATATATTAAATATTAATAAGACGATTCCGAAAAACTCTGACACCAGGGTGTACATAATTGATTGTCTATGTAACTCATTCGATATGAATGCATGAATTATGAAGCCTTTTTTTTTACACTGACATCATAAGTCTGTCACCGACGTCAATGAACGGACCGTGAGCAGATAGCCCCATAGGTTATATTTAGCTAATTTAAAAGGACACGAGGTACGGATTAGTCGTCTATAATTTCTTATCAGAACTTTTAATATAATGTTCTAATAAAATAACTAGTTCAAATGAGAAAAACGAAATATTAGATACCAAATTAGAATTTTATGTAGGTAATCTCTGAAAATTAGTCAACATTTCTATTCGAAGTTTATAAGTGATGTATTTAACTGTAGCTTGAATCAGACAAATAAAAATATTAACCACATTATAAGAACCTGACAAATCTCTTAAAATTAGCTATCACAGATTCTTATTAGATTTTAATTTATTTTTTTGACTTTTATTTATTTTATTTATTTATTTAAACTTTATTGTACAAATACAATTGTAAAGCACAATAGGTGGACTTAATGCTAAAAGAATTATCTAACAGTCAACCTTTGGGTCAAGCAGAGAGCTTTATGTGGGTGTAAAATAAAGTTAAATTGTCAGAAAAGCATCAGAAATTGATATGCAATACATATATATATATATATAGAATATACTTACATATAATATAAACACGTATTTATAATATACCTACATAAACAACAAATATATACAATTATTAATGCAATGCAAAATAAACAACATATGTTGCAACTAGATTCCCACATCACTCAGCTGTGCGAGAAAATGATTGTAAACAAGAACTTTGAAACCCGCACGGCTGGAGGCTTTCCTAATTGATTCAGGTAGCGCGTTCCAGAGTCTGACAGCCGTGACGGCGAAGGAGTTGGAGTAAAACCCAGTATGGTGAGAGGGAGTGGCAAGAGTCAAACTGTTTGAAGAACGCAGGGCCCTTTCGTGAGTCGAACTTAAATATTTGAAATCTGTTTTGAGATACTTTGGGGAAGATGGATTATTAAGCACATTATATAACTGACAAAGGATATGGAGATTCCTGCGTTGACGGATAGGAAGCCATTTAAGCTGGGATCGATATTCTGAGACGTGGTCGTACTTACGTAGGCAGAAAATGAACCTAATACAATTGTTCAGAAGGCGTTCTAACTTATTAAGTTGTTCTTCAGTAATGTTCAGATAACACACATCAGCGTAATCTATTAGCGGTACCACAAGAGATTGAACCAACATCGTTTTGGTCTTTATTGGTAAGAAATTTTTCAGACGTTGTAGGTAATGTAGTGACGAAAACACTTTTCTACTGACCTCATTGACATGTGATTGCCAGCTCAATGTATTATCAATAAAAAGACCGAGATCCTTGACTACTGGACTAAGAGGTATCTCAATGTTGTTGTAGATGATTGGTTGTAACGACTGAGTGTCAATATTATTTATTAGTACATTACTTCCCACTATAATGGCCTGACATTTTTTTGCATTTACGCGGATTCCAAAGCTGCCGGACCACTCCAGTACTCTGCAAAGGTTACCATTAATTAAAGAAATTGCGGCATCAATGTCACTTACATTGGTTTGTGTGTAAAGCTGCAAGTCATCAGCGTAGAAATGATATGTACAAGTGATAACAGATGAGAGAAGATTTATGAAAATCGAGAATAATATGGGAGACAGAATTCCGCCCTGCGGAACACCAGCCTTCAGCTCACACCAGTCAGACGTATCTTGCCCGTTGCGAACTTGTTGCCGGCGACCACGAAGATAGCTGGAAAACCATTCAATCACTGGGGACGAGATATTGCAGGAGGAAAGTATAGCCAATAAGATGTCAATATCAACCGTATTAAATGCGTTGCTGAAATCAATAAGAACTAATATAGTAACTTTTGTATTCTCCATACCAGCTCTAATGTCATCTGTGACTCTAAGCATCGCTGTGGCAGTACCATGACCGGGTCTGAAGCCCGATTGAAAAGTATTCAAAAATAACTCTTTTTTGAAGCAAATGTTTTAAAAGTTGAGCAAAAACTGTAGCTTCAAGTATTTTAGATAAGAAAGAAAGTATAGATATGGGACGGACATCATTGAGATTGATTGGGTCGGCTATCTTAGGAAGAGGGCGGACATAAGCGAGACGCCATGATGAAGGGAAACAATGTTCAAAAAGGCTGGTGTTTATAATGTGCGTGATGACAGGTAAAACGTGGGGAAGAATAGATGATATCATAACGAGACTTATTTGGTCCGGTCCTACAGCATTCGACGTAACAGATTGTATCGTCTTGAGAACCTCATCCTCAGCGACTGCGGCAAACTCAAACTCCCTACCGTTAGGGACAGGCAAGGCAAGTACAGAAGAAACAGTTGATATTTTTAAATTATTATCCAAAAGAGGCACTGAAGAGAAATGATTATTGAGATCATTCAACGAAAATGGAAATTTGGAGTTATCGTTCTGCACCTTACCTATGCCCTGAGAATTCAGAAATTTCCAGAGATTAGCCGGTGAAACATTTATGTTACAAATCAAATTACTTTCAGATTACTCATTGGTGTATATTAAATATAATTGGAAGTGTGCTCACGAAACAACAATTGTTTTTGTTTGCACACTGAACTGACCCTATTAAGAGTCATATTGGACGGGCCATTAGCGAATCGGTTGACTAGTTAGCGTTATACAGCTACTTAAAAAACGAACATGACACATTATCTCCAGCAATACATCTCGACCGAGAGCTCCTCTAATTCTCGTGAACCTAGGGTTGCCACCCATCCGGGTTTCCCCGGATTTGTCCTAGTTTAGAGGGCATCCGGGGAGGGAGCGTACGGGTGAAGTTTCATTTGTAGCCCAGGTTTGTTTTCTTGGTTGTAAGGTACGGACCAAAAATAAGGTCGCCCGCGTCACATGCTCTGTGTTCGCCGCGATCAACCGACGAACAAAAAAATCCTGGCTTTTTACGCGTCTTGTCAGGGACGCCAAATTTTACAGATAGCAACCCTACATGCCGCGTGTGAGTGGGCGCGCCGACCGGTATACATACCTACCAACTCGTAAATATAAGGCATAATTTTGTAATTATGTAAAACGGTAAAAAAACCAAGTCTAAATCGTTTGCTATCTGTAACGCAATATAAATTAATGGCCGTTATAAACTTTGAGACGGCAAATGTTTAAAGCTGTTTTCGTCCCAATCAATTGACGTAAGTGTTCTACTTTTATCATTCAATTAAGCTTAGTTGAAACAGATGTAATATTTCTATTACATTGGAATTATTTACCAATACCAAATTAAAATAACGTATGGGCTTGGTCGTGGCAGATAAAACTGATCCCCCGACCAAAGCAATAAGTACGGTAGAGGGGTCATTTTCTCTGTCCCTGACTATACGAGTATATTTTTGTTAAGATTCATGCAAGATGTAGGGTCTGGGACAACATTATAATTACCTAAATATGTTTGAAAAGGGGATAAAGTGAAAATGTTTATTCATCTTTGATTTGTTATAATTGGTTGGTTAGCAATTAAAATAGATCGAAAATAAAGGAAGTTCACTGTCGAAAGAAATCTTCAATACGATTATCTAGCGCAAGGTGGTATATTTATATTTTTCTATATGGCCCAATATACAAATGTAAAGCATAAAAAACGTCATAGTAAAAATAACTTCACAATGTGTAATAAAATATCGAAACATAAAAAAGGGAGAAATTATGTAGGTAGTTACATTGTCTCCATGTACTTAAAGTTACTCGATGTTAAACGCATACCACTATCCAAAATACTGTAATCTGCATATCTGACTAGAAATCACATTCAATGTGTAATAATAACTAGTGGGTTTTAGATGAAACAGTGTCTGGTTACTGACTTATCACCACTTAAGTCCATTCTAAGAATTACAAGCGAAATTTCACCAGGTGCAGAGACGACAGCAATAAATTAATTCGAACTTTTAGGAGCAATAGACGATGATTTCCGCATCGCTTCTATAAGATATGCCTCGGCTTCGTTCAAATTTGACTTCTAATTACCTCACCACTGCCGACATTTTATGTTTCCTTAGGCCATTATTTTAATTAATTCTTTAGTCATCTAAGCCGTTCTCACGCGCCGGACTGCCCCCGCTAAGTTATCTGAAATGATGTCAGTAATGTAGACATTGTTATTCCTTTTATTTTTCAAACTAGGTAATCTTGGTTATTTATAATCAGAATTTTAATAATTTATTAAATGACCGTGCGTAGCGATGAGTGCTACGAATGCTCCGAAATCAAAGTTCTCTACAAAAGACTTCAACGAATTACATCAATTTCCCTGACGTCCATTCACATCTATGGCTCAAAAAATGTCTAAAAGTAAGTATTTTCTTAAAAATATCAATACTACTACACTAAAATCTTAATGTGTGGATATTGATCTATTGAATTTAAAAAATAATAACTGTACGAACAATTTTCTGTTGGGCATCTAACTGTCTACGGGCTATTAAAGACAGTACAATAGATCCCTGCATTTAACGGTCGGCAACCCTTTATAATTTTGAATAAAGAGGAAGAGCCGCGATGTCACCCTTCTCCATGTGTGGAGAGCGGCCGGCGGCGCGCGGGTCGGCCGCGCAGCAGTAGCGAGCCGCGTCGCAACCGAACCGCACAGCCGACCGCCGCGCACTGACGCCACTCCCGTGTCCTAATCACGGCTGGACCGGACCGGACCGGACATCCCATTGTGCAAGTGACCCTAGTGGACGCTCCCCTCGGCCGCCCTGACCAAAGCCGGACGATATGCAAAACGCCCTCCGAAGTTGACGCGGGGTTGCCCAGCTATCCCCTCCAGTCTTCAACTTGTTCGACAGGTATTAAATTCGTGACCTGTTCTTGACCGATCCTCAAAATTCATTCTGTATCACTAATAATCGAATGTTGATGTGTAAAAGAAAAAAATAACCAGATGATTGATAAACAAACTGCAAACAATTTAATAGTAATCTGCAGTGTTTCATTTAATTATAGGCATTATCGGTGGTTACATTCCCATGTCTTTTTTAAAATGAACTTGTCTGTTTAAAGTTCTACTTGTATTATTGAACAGTTTAATAACGCAACGTTGTGTCCAACCATTAAAATAATTTTCTTACATCTTGTTTTCGGAAAATTAAGCTTTTTGGAATTACTTTGCAAACTAGAATGATGTCTGTTTAACAATAAGTTATCTTTTGTTGGCTATATGCTCGTAACATTTATATTGGAGTTATATTAAACGAATGATTTAAGATATGTATTCGTTCGATTAATTATTGGCAGTGAGTTATAAAATAGCACGACCCTGAAAATAATGAATGCCTACTTTATTATAGTCAATTTTATAATGTTGCAAGGTTAGGCCTCCTGGTTATCAAATATTTAATGTAGAAGCCTTGAGAAGATCCAGAACAGGAAGGGTATACAGAGTTATTTGACCATGAGAGACAATAGGGATAGCAAGCAATTTCGATTTTTTTAGGTGACACTACAAATATTTATTTTACGCCTTTTAAATTACTGCGCATTTTCTGTACGATCTGGTACTATTGTGAAGAATATATTGCTAAAAATTGGTTGTAGATGATATATTATTTGAATATTCTGAGAAACGGTATATAATTAGTAGGTAATATCAGTGATATATTTTGTACTTCCGCGTCGCGGCGTACAGACGGCGGCGTCAACAGATTTTTATAGCGAATTTGACCATGAGAGTTGAAGCGTGGCCATTTTTTGCCTAATGAGTTATTTATGAAAATTTGATTATAAATCAGATAAAGCCCATTTTAGGAATTGACGTGTTATCCAAATTCTGACTATTAGATATTTTTAAAATGAGTAATTTTGAGCTTAATCCAGATTTACGATGTTTAATTCAAAATTCCTTGTTTTGATTATTTAAAACAGCCGATGTAAATAATTCATAACTATGTTATCGGGCTTTAGATCTCTCTTTTTCTTCTTGTCCATGATGTCCAGATTAAAACAAGAATAAATTGTATTTCTCTTATCTCTATTATTGCAAAATGCAAAAAAAGATCCTCCTCAGCAAAGGTAGACGGGGTCTATATAACATAAGAAAACTTAATTGCTTATAGATTTAAAAATTATCCTATAAATATAATATCTATAACAAATATTTTATTTTATAAGAACCTAAGAACCATATACAGGAAACAAATAGCATTCTCACATTTGGTAACAGATTAGGGCAGTCCATGGACGTCCATTATCTGAGGGTTGTGTGGGCGCGTTGACACATTAAAGATATTTTTACCTAGCAAAAGATATATATTCGTTTACTTGAAGATAATAAGTCCATGCTTAACTTCTAAGAATAGTCTAAAATCATTCCAAGGAAATCCTAACGACACAATCGTGCAAATCTTTGATCGAATCACACGGTGTAAACTTTTAGGATTTTATTGTAAGTAAATATGATATGCTAAAAGTCACGTAATACGGACAAAGGTAAAAGAGCCGCTAAAGTGCCAGATGCTTCAAGTGGGACCGTGTACAACGACATACATTAGAATAGTATTTTCTAATATCAAATATTGATTTTGGCGGCGGTCGTTGTGCAAACAATTAATGTTTATTTCTCTAAAAACATCGGCGCGCGAGCGCTCACATTTTGTTTAGCTAATGATTGATTTTTTATTTACTTCTAGAGTGTTGCCATACGAAGACAACGGCAAATAGCGCCGAGAACATTTTCTCACGGAATTCTGTCATTTGGTAATGACGTTTTTACGAAAACCTTTAAAAGCTTTACATGTCGTGTAGTATGTAGAGTCGAGCGAGGCGCGGTGACTGTATGACCGCACGCGGGCCGCTCGTGTGTCACACGTCAGATCAAATATACGAGATAAAATTTAAACTAATGTACACTCAAAGCTTTTCACAATCACCGGCCCGGGCAATAAATAAGGCTTCACCGAAGAACGGGAGCAATTAATATGGGCGCGCCCGTCTCGCGTGAAAGTAGCTGACTTGGACCATGTATGTTTATTGACCACATATATGTATATGAACTAGCCATGAATATTATGAACAACATTATATGGCAGGCATGAATGCGAATTACGATTTACTTGTAGGCCAATGTCTGTATGTGTACAAACAACCTATAAATGAGCCGGCGAGATAACTTCGGAGGGTTTTTACGAAACACCAACTCCGCTAATAAACTTTAAAAGACCAGGCAACTGATATTCAATTACGACTCAATTACGATGCATTTTTGATAATATGCTTAATATTAGTATTCTGCTAGCACAATTTAGAATCTCAATATATTTGCAACTGAAACGTATTTGAATGGTAATAGTAGAAATAATGTAAATTAAATAAATAATAGAGTACCGATTATCGAAAGAATTAATGTTTTTTTTTGATAAGCAAAATTTTCCAGTTGCAGTTCAATGACATGCCAATGAAATACGATTGGTCTTAAAATTGGTAACAGAATATCAAAAACGTCAAAAGTTGTCATTGCGATCCAATTATGATTCAATTATGCACTATGTAAAATAAGAGAATTGACGCCCAGTACTAGTATTTACTTACTAAGTTTAGGTACTGGATGTAATCAAAGAGAAAATCGCTATGATTAGTAGAGTCCTTTATTTTTGCAGTATTGGGCATTTTGAGTAACTATAACTAAACTTATCAACTATTAAAAATATTATAAAATCTCATATTCTTATGTAAAAAAGTGCAAATCTTTTTTTTTTTTTGCGGTAAAATATTTATAAGCCCATGCTCATAGATGTTTTGATGGGATGGCAATAACACTGTTAAATGTAATCACTATATCAGATATTTATCTTCCAGAATTATTGTAACTAATAAAGAATAAATCATTGACGTCTAACATAATCATAGACTTGCTAACGTTCAAACATAAATGGCTCTAGGTGTACAATAATTTCAATCCAATTACTTTAAATGAAATTGATATCCGATTGACCTACTTATATGAGTATTTCGCGATAGTACCACCTACACACATAGTCGACATATCAAAATTGGCATACCTACGATTTGAATATGGCCTCTACTAGAGATGCTAGTATTAAACATGCTAGGGTTGCCAAAAATGTAGAGACCAGATATAAAGAATTTTAATGGTCAGAGTTGCAATGTAGAGCATGTTCGTACTAAAGTACATTATTCGAGTATTTGCGTTGACGGTTGTAATTTAAGACATATCCACAGGTCACATTTAAACGTATGTATAACATATGATTCGACCTGACCTAATGCTTAGTGTAAACTGCGATTTTTCAAAGCAGGTTTTATCTACAACTTCATTTATTTTCACTTACTTGTTAGTATTGCCAACCCTAGTGTATGTTAATAGGAGCCGCAGGCGATCCTTTCGACGACGACTTAGTTCGTCACACCGTCCAGGCGATATCTACTCGTATAGTACACGAGCTTACGAACAAAATTTCACTTATTGTTTTATGATCATTATAAATTTAAGAGCTAGGCTCTTGTCAATGGAGCTTTTTCCATTCTTATACTTATTGTTTGGTGTTTCATAAATTTCTGTTCTTTCTAATTTAATTGAAAGCGATACGCGACGTTGTTTGCCTCTGTTGGAATGATCGCTGTAATTAATCTACTACGAACTATATTTTATTTTCCATATATTCCATAATAACTTACTCCGCATATTTACTATCTACCTAATAAAATTAACACCTCTTTCGTGTACAATATATACATCGCAAAGTGGGGTAATGTAAATGATACTGACGGTATATCATACACATCACGCCGTCGACTATTTATTCGTAAGAATACTAGGTATGAACAAGTAAAAAAAATGAGTTAAAAAATCATATTCACAATAAGTTATGGTGGTAATTACGTTGGTTTTCATTGTCCTAACATAAAAACTTTTTTGTTGACTTCGCATCTTCCAGAGAATCTCACGCACGCTGTGTAAGTTTTTCTATGTACGTATGACGAATGAGTGCAGTTCGGAATGCAGCCTGTAAAGCCTCGCCGTGTCTCGGCCGCATTACTAAACTGAGGGCTTGTTAAAATACAAAGTACATTTTGCAGTAAGTAGGTTCACAAATCTGTCAGGAGCAATTCGCCTTCAGAAGTAAATCTTGATAATCGTGTATTAGATCAGCAGATTTACGCATTTAGGATGAACCGGTGTAATACGCACTTTGGTATGCAGATGCATATGCACTGAATGCACTGTAGCTACGGGCTACGCGCCGTAGATCATAATCGGACGAGTATTTATTGGTGCGCGCTTTCTAAAGCCCTGAGCTGTGCCTGCGACGCTTAAGCTGTGTGCTTAGTGCTTACGCTGACGGATGTCAGGTGACACGCGATGTTACATTGCGATGTACTATGTTACAGGCAATTAATTTAAATATGAAAAGCTTGAGTGTGTGGCAGGTGAATATTAGGATTTACATGCCACCCATTCATTGGATTGGAACATAACTCGGAATATCATTTAACCATTGCATTTTATTTATTGTTAATCAAATAAAGGTAGACTAGTCGACCGATTAAATTTACCAAACCGAATAAATATTTAGTAGATATTGTTACATAATAAGTACAATGTTATCTTTGGCTTGATATTGTGTTATTTTATACTTGAAGTTGAAAAATTTAAGAAAAATAAGTTATGACTAACCATAATACGTGGGGCGCACTATAAGTTTCCGGAATGAATATGAAAAAATACTATTAAAGGTACAAAATTAATTTATTGTTTTTCAAAATAATCTCCCTTGGCGTCTATGCACTTTTTCATTCGATGAAACCAGTTTTGAAAACTTTTGTGCCACTCCTCTGTGGTGACCTCTGAAACGTGTTTTTCATACTCCTCGACAGCCTCTTCTGGTGATGAAAATCGTTGACCGCGTAATTGGTTCTTAATTTTTGGGAACAGAAAAAAGTCACAAGGTGCCAGGTCGGGACTGTATGCAGGATGACTCATGAGTTCTACATTTTTCGCCTTCAAAAAGTCGTTTGTCTGTCTGGCCGTGTGAGAACTAGCATTGTCGTGGTGCAGGATGATACGGCGTTTACGGTTATTTTTACGGAGTTCGTCAATACGTCATGTACGACGATTCTCTAAAGCAACAGTAGCCACGTGTCCAGTTTTATTAAAAAAAGAAGCAATCATCCGCTTAGATGCACTTTTCACGCGCGCCACTTTGGTTGGTTTCGGCTCATCTTGAAAGACCCATACGCTCGATTGCTGCTTTGTTTTGGGATCGTAGCAATAAATCCATGTTTCGTCACCTGTTACTATGTCCCACACCAAATTTGACGCACCTTCGTTGAATCTGGTAAGCATGGCACTGCACCAAGTGACGCGGTCCGTTTTTTGAGCCTCGGTCAAGTTGTGTGGGATCCACCGCGAGCACAGCTTTCTCACACCCAAATGTTTGTGTAGGATTAATTGTATTTGACTCATGCCTATTTCTAAGGATGCGCGAATTTCATGGTAGGTCACATGCCTGTCTGTTTCAATCATACGGCGCACAGCATTGATGTTTTTGTTGGTCACAGCTGTGGACGGCCGACCATCGCGAGATTCGTCACTGAGATTGATACGACCACGCTTGAATTCTGCAAACCAGCTATAAACAGTTGTCTTGCATGGTGCTTCATTGCCAAAAGCTGTTTCAAGCCGAGCGATGCTCTGTTGAGCTGTCAAATTACACTTAAAATCGTAGAAAATCATACTACGAAAATTTTCCCGAGTTAAATCCATGTTGATGAAGACACACAATTTTTAAATGGCGCCACAAGGTAAAAACAAAAGACAGTCAGATGAAACAAACTGCATTCTACAGCCAAAGAGTTCTATTTTCAAATGTTGCAATAAATTTTTAAATATTGTTTATGTAAGTGGCCAGTTCCGGAAACTTACAGTGCGCCCTATGTATATATTAGTAAGGTATCAAAAACTGTTGTTGCAAATAGAAAATAACTATTTTAAACTCGTGGGGGACACAACATATTTTTATATGACATATATTTCGATAAGATAAAACAATTCGTAAGTAGAACATTTATAACTACTTAGTATTTTATTCGTATTTTAAATGGTCATCAATTTTGAGCGCCAAAGCATAATAGAGTTTACTAATAATAATCATATTATTAACAATTATGGTACTCGAACAATGCCTCATGTCACATCTATCAAATGAATTGAGTAATAAGTCTTGACACTTGCATCTCTTGACGTTGGCTAATTTGATTGTATATGACGGACATGAAGAAGGTACAAGTGCGTCAAATTTTTTATCAGATCATATTTAATTATCATTTAATCTTGATGGATAAACTAGATAACTAGTACTTTAGTAGGTGACGGTTATTACGGCTATAACATAATAGGTAGATTTTATTTTCAGTACATCAAACTAGCTATCGCCCGGGGATTTGAATTCGTGTATTTTTTTTAAAGTTGCCTATTCACTGTAATATAAAATCTCAGCAGATTTTGAGATATGAATGGTTACCTCCATTTATGTTACCTGAATTAGTTTTAGGTATGTATTCATAAATTAGTTATGTTATGAGTATTAATAAATCTTACACCCATGTTATTGCACTAATACAGCTCAGCGTTCGAAACTATCAAAATTAGTCGGTTGAACTTGAAGTAAAAACCGTAGGGACTTGCTGGTATGGGGTTGTGCAACGTGCAGTGTACCTGCCGAAGCCAAGCCGTCTCGGCATCAGCCGCCAGCGTGTGAAGTCCGGCGCACAGGGGGCGCCCGGCACAATGGAATATTCAAATGCGCTCTTGGACGTGGCTCGCATGAATGTGCTATACCCTATGACCATATTATTTTTAACGTGCAAAGATAATGGCTCATCGGGGCGATTCTTAATTTTTTGTTGCTTTCTTGTGTACGACCCTTCATTAGGGTTCGGATCGCTTGAGGGTTTTTGTAATAGTTATTCACTTCTCATTAACAAAACATAATTTTTCTTGCCTATTAAATCGCATCGAAATATTTCGAAGCATAAATGTAATTGTTTATTTTTTGCTAATAATAATAACCGAATTAAGCTTAGGTTTAACTCAAATAATAATGTTTTTGAAAATGTACAAAATAAATTATTTTATGTTTCCAAAAACCTCGTGATCAACAAAGCCAAATTTACGTTCATTCTCTGGTGATCGAAAGTTCTACCGTAATTAATTTCAGTTCACAGGTAATTAAGCCATCGTTAGATATCACCGATAACTTTTGCGGTGTACTGTAATAATGAATAATAAACATTCTCGGTGGTACCGTCCGCAACCGGTGTTTATGTCACCTTACCCTGCAATTTGGCGATCACCTTAGTTCACTCGGGCTCCATGCTATTGTAACGCAGAAGCCGTGTTCAGCTAGCCCGCTGAGATCGGGAGTATATAATTTTGCGGTTACTTGAAAGTGATTATTACATTACCTCAATGACATAGGCTTAGTTCATATCGACACGGCAGGATGCAACTATTTATTTTACCATTTAATTGATCAGCTAACTTCATAATGCCTGGAAACATCTTTATGAAAAGTAAATCAGTAGATTAATGACAACTCTTAAGAATAAAGTACCACTGAATGTGTGTAATATATTTACATATCATATAGGAGAATTGAAAAGACGACTGCATTACGCGTCTAAATTGTCTTCAATGATTTCACACGGTGAGTGATGCACTGACCATTGTCTGACTATCATTATAGAAAATTGCAAGGTCGATCTTTTGTTGCATTACCCCTTTCTTTGCGCGGTCCGTGAGCGTTGCAGGCCTATGATAATGTCTCACAGTTTTGACAATCGCCGGTGGGGAGTTGGCTATTGTTTCGCAGCATCCGAGGGTCCTGTCGAGAATTTATGCTCGCCTGTCATAACATAATGAATTTACGCATTGTGAATCAATAAAGTGATTTCATCTATGCAAGTCTTTGTCTATGGGCGTCTAGCTTACAAAATATATTAGGATATGTGAGCAAACAATCAAAGTTAATAAGAGAAAGTAGTTGTTCCTATACAATAAAATTATCTTCAATGTTATGTAACTTTATTAGGGCAATATGTTAAGTAACGGTCCTACATCGATAATATCATAAACTACTTATAGTTTTTGTTTATACAGTCAGAAGTATTAAAGCTGAATTTTCTTTTTCATCGGGTAATATTTTCAGACAATTCTAAATGCGAAGTGGCTATTTTATGTGGGCCTCAAATGAAAAGCTTGTGTAGGTATGTGAGGATTTCGAGCAAGAAATACGCTAATTCGATTCATAAATCGAAGTAATATGGTTAGTATCTCTTTATATTTATATAATGTCTGCCTCACAATCTTACCTACACTCAATACTGTAATTTCATAATTCAAGCGTTTAAATGCATAGCTTTTCGTGAGCGTTTCGCAAAAAAGCGCACAGGCTTGCGGGAGCGACGATTATGGCCCTTAAAATAACATCGTACGTTTAAGTTAATGACAGACACACCGACGAAATGCACTTATAATTGCTTATACAAAGACTTTTGGTGAAAAATTATCATGTATATGGATTTACGGCGGCGTTCTCCCACGAGATCCGGGTATGTAGAATTTTAACACAATTTTTTTACTTTAATGTTTTTTCGCATCGAATTTTAGGCTTGGTATTATATAGTTATTGCATACTTTTTGCATGACCTAACAAGTAGTTAACATACGAGTATTGAGAGAGAGAGTTCAGTGAGAACAAATTTAGAGCGAATAAACTATAATGTAGAGTTATAATAAGACTTCACAATAGTGTAGAAATTTAAAAGTAGTACTTTTCTCAATGAGGTTTGAAGTCAGATAAGCGACAAATAAGGTCATTTACACCAATTTATTTAAAATAATTCCACAAATTCGATTATAAATTAGAATTTATTTGAATGAAGATAACAATTAGAAAGTTGTTGAGATTCATGTATAAATCAATCAATATTATTTATGAAAAATATCTTGCAAACCCCCATTTAAAGAGAAGATAAGCGAACGGCAGGAAAAAATCGAAAAAAATCGTCTTCAAAAGTTTACATTATATTTACCCCTAAGAACAAGCGGTATATATAATGTGTCATAAATTGTCGTTCTCAGTGGTTGGCTACTGGGCAATAACCGACGTAGCTGTATTTGCATAATTGTGCGGACTAAGTGTAGTATCTACATAAAATTGCATCTTTTTCATGACTCCTCTATATTTAGCTGGATAGCAATCGCTGTTAGCATCTCGCAAAAATTTACATCGGCTATAGAGTTGTTGGAGCCTGGTAGGATTCTAATAAGAATTCATTCTAGTTTTTCTACATCTATGAACTATTTGGATAATGCTGGAATAAGTTTAAATATGTATTAGTTCTTGAAGTCTAGGTATTAATGAACAACAAGCAGGTTACCATGCTGTTGTTTTATGTTGGTCACGATGACTATTCGAAGTATCAGTAAATAGTTTACCTGGTACATTAATTCTCTGACTGAGGTTAGGGGCAGATATAATATGACATAAATTTAGTTATTCAAATGTTAGCCTGGTATTTTATTGATTCTATATGCATGGCGATTACACCGTTATTGGCACAAAGATAAAGCTAGCCAGCGATGAATATTTATAATGCTCTGGATTGAGATGTAAATAAATGTATAGATCCATTAACAAACACTGCGTTCCCTTTACACCGAGTGTCTGTAAAGTGGAAAACTGTAATTTTATTCCTATTTAGATTGCTACTAGTACATTAATGGCTTAACGACTAAACGATGCCTATAAGCTACGGTATGAAGAAATTATAAGTACATACTTATATGCAAATATTAATATTGATTCCCAAACAGAAATAACTACCTCAGGTCTTCTGGTTGTTATGCAATTTAATATATCTGCAACAGTAATAATGTTTGCAATAAACATTGCAATGATAGTAATATCAAAAATTATTTATATATAGCATTTAACGATTTGTATGGAAGTAGGTACTTTTGCGGACATACATAACTTTTAAATTTTAAACTTCAATATCAACCACAATAAAGAGTCCTGAACCGTAATGTTGTTATTCGAGACTGCAATAACAACATTTGGAGTAAACAGATTATGTAAATAAGAATGTTATTCAAGGTTCTCCAGGCAATGAAAATATTATTTACAAGAGTGCACACATTGTGTTCAATGACATCATAAACAACGCGTTGTAAACGAGAACGGAAGACAGAAAAAAGTGTAACAGAAAAGAATGTTATTACAGAGACATTTCCGTTCGATCCGATCGAGATAATTTTTAAAATGGAGACTTGAACAGAGCTAATCTAATTAGATTCCAACTAGTACGACCAGTCCATATAAACGGTTATGAAGTTGGTGTGGCGGCAACTACCTTGCGACAATTATTTTGCTATCTGATTGCCACTGACTTCATGTAGCTCTATCCTAACAGCTTATATGTTTCACATGAAACTGAATAGTGCGTTATAGGAACATAACTTTCAAAATTTTCATTCGTGAAAGCTCTTCTGAAACCACTCATTAGAAAATTTCCCAGATTCTTTATAACATGTATTATTTATATCGTCAAATTTGCCTCTGTTTGACTATTTTATAAACTGTCTCTATTTCATATTTCTATATTTTAAGATAAACATTTTCTTATTCTTGATTGCCTAGTACATAGGGCGCACTGTAAGTTTCCGGAACTGGCCACTTACATAAACAATATTTAAAAATTTATTGCAACATTTGAAAATAGAACTCTTTGGCTGTAGAATGCAGTTTGTTTCATCTGACTGTCTTTTGTTTTTACCTTGTGACGCCATTTAAAAAATTGTGTGTCTGCATCAACATGGATTTAACTCGGGGAAATTTTCGTAGTATGATTTTCTACGATTTTAAGTGTAATTTGACAGCTCAACAGAGCATCGCTCGGCTTGAAACAGCCTTTGGCAATGAAGCACCATGCAAGACAACTGTTTATAGCTGGTTTGCAGAATTCAAGCGTGGTCGTGTCAATCTCAGTGACGAATCTCGCGATGGTCGGCCGTCCACCGCTGTGACCAACAAAAACATCAATGCTGTGCGCCGTATGATTGAAACAGACAGGCATGTGACCTACCATGAAATTCGCGCATCCTTAGAAATAGGCATGAGTCAAATACAATTAATCCTACACAAACATTTGGGTGTGAGAAAGCTGTGCTCGCGGTGGATCCCACACAACTCGACCGAGGCTCAAAAAACGGACCGCGTCATTTGGTGCAGTGCCATGCTTACCAGATTCAACGAAGGTGCGTCAAATTTGGTGTGGGACATAGTAACAGGTGACGAAACATGGATTTATTGCTACGATCTCAAAACAAAGCAGCAATCGAGCGTATGGGTGTTTCAAGATGAGCCGAAACCAACCAAAGTGGCGCGCGTGAAAAGTGCATCTAAGCGGATGATTGCTTCTTTTTTTAATAAAACTGGACACGTGGCTACTGTTGCTTTAGAGAATCGTCGTACAGTGAATAGTGACTGGTACACGACCATTTGTTTGCCGGAAGTTATTGACGAACTCCGTAAAAATAACCGTAAACGCCGTATCATCCTGCACCACGACAATGCTAGTTCTCACACGGCCAGACAGACAAACGACTTTTTGAAGGCGAAAAATGTAGAACTCACGAGTTATCCTGCATACAGTCCCGACCTGGCACCTTGTGTTTTTTTTCTGTTCCCAAAAATTAAGAACCAATTACGCGGTCAACGATTTTCATCACCAGAAGAGGCTGTCGAGGAGTATGAAAAACACGTTTCAGAGGTCACCACAGAGGAGTGGCACAAAAGTTTTCAAAACTGGTTTCATCGAATGAAAAAGTGCATAGATGCCAAGGGAGATTATTTTGAAAAACAATAAATTAATTTTGTACCTTTAATAGTATTTTTTCATATTCATTCCGGAAACTTATAGTGCGCCCCACGTATAAAGTAAATCGTATGTTTAATTGGCGCTAAACTATTACTTACTAGCTGTTTCCCGCAACTCCGCCTGCGTCAAAAAGTAGCCTATGTTTGACCCCGGGTCTTCAACTATATCCATACCAAATTTCATTAAAATCCGTTCAGCGGTTTGGCCGTGAAAGCGTAACAGACAGACAGACAGACAGACAGAAAGATAGACAGACTTTCGCATTTATAATATTATATAGTATATATAGTATGGGTGTGATGGTTGAGAATAACTCATTGTCATGTTAGCTTTCATTTACATCCAGATTTATTGACGTCCTATTCCATCAAGTTAACACTTGTTGGCTATATTGCAATGAATATTCAAAGACTTTACATAGCTTCTGGAAATGTAACTATGAAATCGATCTTTGAAACATTGACTTCACATCGTTCAAAACGAAGTTTTATCTTGATATTATTCGTAATCAATAAAAATATAAGAATTATATTTCTTAAAGGAAAGTACCTACTGACAGCCATATTTTATTAGGTTTTTTATATTTTTTTTTACTAAATTGTTCCTTTAAATATTTTTTAGACATGCTGATTGTAAATGCAATAATTAGCATTGCTTTAGTAACGTTCATGACTCGGTACGTCCGAGACATATTTCACTGGTTGCCATTAGCCAGCTGAGAGATCCAGTCATAAATAATAACTCTCAGCGAAACATGACGGTGTATTCACAACATGCATGTTTTAGTAGGTATCAGGTAGTTTGAATCATCATTTATGTATAAATTGTAGATATAATGTTTAATTTGAAAGCGTCATCATCAAGACATTTATGAGCTAGGCTTTTGTTTTTAGAGTTTCTTCAGACCGAAAAGTATTTTGTTTGGTGTAGACGGCAGTGTAGAAGTGGAGAAATCTCATTTTTTATCATCTCTAATAAGAAGATTGGAGATGTTTAAAGATAGAGTCAAAAGCACGACAAATTATTAAGAGTTTTAATTCTAAATTAACTTTAGCTCATGCATAGACAAAAATATTCTTTAAGGTGATAAACTTACCTGCAAACCTCATATTGAATATCTAAGAGGAAAGCTTGTTTCCTTATGTGGCGTCTTGCGGAGAATTAGCTCATATATTCCATTTAAAATTAGGCAAATGTTATACAACTCATTGGTAAAATCACACCTCGAATATCTCATTGAAATTTGGGGCAGTGCAAATAAAACTAATAAAGATCTCAAAATAAAGTAATAAAGATAGATAGAAAGATAGATAGATATGCAAAAATGTTTATTTACCTAAAGATTTAAAAGATGTTAATACTTTGACTGTGTTTAAAGTATGATTTAAAAAATTATTTACAATAAAATTTTGTAATTTGATTTGAAATTTTAAAAAACCACACTGTTTATGCGATCATTAAGTTTGTATTTGTAAATTTAGTTCCAATACTCATTATAAGTGAATTTGTATTCTTTATGAGTTAATAAAAATTCTTTAAACCTAAGGTAAATTGGATGAATTGTAATCTTGTGGTTATTTTCGGTTTGGCTGATAATAGTGGTAGTGCTGTGGGACGTATGGTCGCGCCCGAGGGCGACTGTGCCATAGCGGCGGCGGCGGATAACGGTGCCAGGCTGCGTGAGGCTGATTTATCGTGGACATCCACCGAACCTATCCGATTTGCATTTAGATAGCGCTGCGACGAGCGGGGCGCGCTGAGCTCGGCTCACTATACCACGTAAATTAACTATAAAATTATGTTTGTGCAGAAAAAATAAACGCTATTCGATACGCTCCCATCAAAATAATGAGAGATTTAATCTTCCAATCAACGTGTTGGCACCGAGCAATTATTGATTAGGATAATTTGCGAGCCTTTAAATAAATACAACTTGTATTATTGAACAATGCTATAAAACTGCACAATACAATTGGAATAATAATAGAGTACGTTACGTACGAGATATTTATTGCAACATAAAATGTTTTATAATAACTTATCAGCAAAATAAACGGTTATCATATGCAAATTAAAATATTAATCAATTATTTCGCACCCGAATACCAAGTACAACAAACCTCGCATTTATATCTCATTTGATTAATGTGTTATGTCTTGAGTTGCTGCATCTGTTTGCCGAGGACTTTATTGAGATTATTACAAGTTCAACCAACATTAACTTTTTAGTTCCCATGAAAGAAAATTTATGGCCACTTCATTACTTATTACTATGCAAGAGGCTTCGATCATGGAATTATTTTCCCCTTATTTATTTTAATGATTGTTAATACTATCAAATCTCATAGTTAATGTATTAAACTGTTAAAATTAGAAAATGCGTAAAATGTATGTATGTTTGTAGAATGTGATCTTAATTAGTTAACAAATTATTAATGGTGCTCCCACACTTCCGTTACAAAATGTTTACTAACGTTAGTAAACATTTGTTAACAAAATTTTTCATACATTATAATTAATATTAGTAAATGTTTAAGTGTTTGTAAACATTTATAACGGCGATGTAACGGGAGCACCATAATAGGCTCGATGTTTAAATTTCGATAAACTGAAGAATATTTCGAAACCTGTCAATTCGTTTTAAATAAGCATATTTTTGTGAAGTTACAAGCTATCAAAAAGGTAACAAAAACTATTATTGCTTTTAGTTCAACTAAACTTAGTACAGCTATCGAATAGACAAGTATTTAGTCTCAAACATTTTCTATATAAATCGTCTTTTTAATTTTATATATGTTTAAGTGAATGTAAAATATTGTTCAATAATACAAAAAAATATCTTAGAATACGGTTTGTTTGTGGTATTAAAAAACCGAGGTCCAGGGCTGTTAGGCATTTGCGCGGAAGGCTGATGGCGGCGCTGGCGCAGTTATTGAGGCTGCTCGTAAATTATCGACCTCCGCAATTAGCGGGCGCCGATTTGGCGCATTACGTTTCCTACAAGCCTGCAAATATCCAGACTAGTGAATGGTTATCGCCATTATCGCATTAGGCTGCTGCGAATACAGCGTTAAAAGTATACTTAATTTACTCGGATAACAATGTTTTCAACAACCATTAAGCATGGTTTAAATAAACTTCTTATTTATAAACAATGATAAAATCGTATTGCAGGTATGCACTTTAAAATAGGTACCTGCTAGTACTTAGTTGCATTCTAAGTGTTGAATATGCAAATGAAGTGCCGCTGATACGTGGACATTAATAATAATACCATATTTGGTGTCGGTTGACGTTTCTAAATATTTTGTAAAATGGAAATCGCATCTTGAATATGTAATCAGTAATATGCTACGTATGTAGTGAGTATTGAGCTTTCGAGCAGATTAACTTTAATCTGAGTCTCTTTAGATGCTACCTTAGTTTTGTTACTTTGGGATTCAAGGACCGCTATTCTTCTCTACTTTTCATGGTCGATGAGCTTATTTTGCATTTTTTACATTATTGAATCCTTGGCTGGAAAAAGTCAATATGACGAATATTCCGGTTATTCAGTGAGTAAATTTAAGAAAAAAAATCACCAACCCCTTAGATAATATTTTAGTTTTATTTTTAATAGGCAAGTGCAGGAGAGAGACGAGCCCTGTCCTAAGTTCACAAGTTTTGGTCACACTAACAAGCTATTTATTGAATCATGCAAACTGTATTTAATCTGTCTATCGAATATATGTTACCTAACGCAAGTAACCAAAGGCGTAAATGGAAGAAGCAGTCACCCCTAATTGCGAGATATCCTATGGTATCTCGTACAATATGCAAATGGCGTCGGAGGTAATTAAAAGCTTATCTCGCGCCCTGCCATCGCAGCTCGCTGATTGCTTCGTAAAATGATTGACATGCTATTTCACCGATCGACTGATAATGAAAACATTTTAATTCATGCTTTGTATTTTGTTGTTGACAATTACTATTTACACAGGGATAATTGATCGCGTTCACACAATTGTCAGCTCGCTGACGAGTCGTTTGGGATTTTTTTTAAAGCGCACGGATGGCGCCGACGACTTTTGTCCACATAACAGCATTCACGCACTCGCCCATAAATGAAATCCTTTTTTTATTCATGTTCGTTCACCTGCCTTTTTCTCTCCATTATTTTAATATATGTACCTATTCTTATCTAAATTCGACAAATATTGACGTTTTCATAAAACGTATTGACTTGCCTATTATGTATAGGTATTTCTTAATCGTTGTGTAGACATCCCAAAAGCGATAAACGGTTTTTCTTATTACAAGCATGTAGTGTAAGTGATGTTATTTGCATAGCGGTATGTACATTGCGAGTTGTGGAATTTGTGGTACCGGCATCGCGAACAAAGGATAGTAGGTGGTTATTGAGTAATCTTTTGTTTCTTATCGGCACAGAGTGAATTAATTCTGGTGCGATTTCTACAATCGCCTAATAGCATAATAACTCTGACAGTTTATCGAATACTTAGATTTAAATTAAACAATGCCCCATTACAGCTGAGGACTGTAAATCAAGCGAGCTTAATTTCCGTGTGCTTTGTCGCAAAGCTTTCGGGTATAATAGCATCGCGATTTAATTATAGGCTTAGATATAGCATAATCGGATATAAATCACGCTATATGGATAGCTGCCAAGCGTTGAGCCAACCTGCTTAGATTCGCACGATACAATGCACAGGCGACGATACGGCATTGTTCGCGAACGGCCTACTAATTTATACCTTCATGGCTATTATTTACCAAAAGCCACTAAAATCATTGGGAACTGTAACATTTCCAGTTTTTACTATTCCCACTCTAAAGAATTGCAAATTCATTTATAGTGTCGTATAAAGTTTTTTATTTGTGTTATATGAGATTTATAGAGTATCGTCCCTTTGTTCGGTCTCCGTTTATAAGTAAGTATCCGTTTAGCACACAATCGACATTACCATTTCCATTGAAACGAGAATTTGGTCGTTGGAGAAGCTATTCTATCAGTCTAAAAGGGATTTTCGAATGATTGTTTACACATTCAATCCTTGAAAAATACCCACTAAGTATGTACTGATAAGTGCACACTAATTAAATTTGGCAGATGATTTTTAAAGTATCTCTGCTCTTACATTTAGATAGGTACAACCAATCATATATGCGATTGCTTTTATCTAATTAAATTTTTAAATATTTAATACTCATATTACTGATTTATAACTAACTACAGTCTATTGAGTAATGAATGACCACGATATGAACATGGACCACACACGAGTATCGAATTAGAAAAGTCTGACAAAACGGAAATGATGCATTTATTATGGTTTCACGGTGTAGCAGGCGCCGCGGGCGTTCCTTCTTTCAAAGCTCGTAACTCTTCTAATAAGACAGTTTACGCGAGCTTAACTAGAGCTTAATGCTTGCAACTTATATCAAATATTTCATTTTGATTTGTTGCGCGACCAAAACACTTGTCCGTTTCGAGTTTCACCCATTAATACGATTACTGTAATAATTTCCATACGACTATTTTTCCATTCAAATTGTCTCTATTTTATTTTTATGTTGTCGAGAATTAATTTTAATATGTATTCTATACTCAGTAAGAACTAAAGCGGATGTTTTATTTGAGTATATTTTTCTGTATGAAGCTAACTGGTAGGTAGTTATTTGATATAATGTAATTAATCACAATTGCGATATTTTTGCCGCTGTTGCTACTCTACAAAGTTGTTAATTTAATTAAATACATAAAAAAATACCGATTTTTGTTTTGATTACTATGGAATTTTATTTTCAAGTATTTTCTAAAAACTTTATCAAGATGACGGATAGTTATATAAAACTAGCTAGCCAAAAAGTTTGTCTATAGTCTATAGTAAGTCTTTCATATAAACTTTCATCCCCCAATAAGTACTAGAAACTACTAAAGAATAGTCTATGTTTAATCCCAGGTCTTCAACTAAATCAATACCAAATATCATCAAACTCTGTTCAGCAGTTTATAATAATAGTATGGAAGTAAGGATTTTTATTTGAGTATAGCAAATTGGCAAAAAAATTGTTACTAAAACATTATATTTTTAGCACATCGAACATACTATTTATATGTAATAGTGTGTATTGTAAAATGAAACAAAAAGTCATAACTGTTACATTGAGCCCATAAACTTGGCAAGTAGAGTCAGTCCGTCTGTGGCCTTCAGCGCCTTACATTTCCGCGCTCACTTACGCTGTTTTGGTAAACAAATAAAACTGTCAACTATAAGGAAGTAAGATTTATAAATTAGTATTGATATAAATTTAAACATTAATAACAAGTAAATATCTTACTTTAAATTGTATCATGATGTATTTTGAGATAAAAATGATTTGTACATTATCAACTCAAGAAGCACGTAGGAGTTCTATACTAAGTACTATACAATATAAAACCCTTTAAGGACCAAAATTAATAGGTAAGTAGGTAAACTATTAACATTAGGAAACTACGCTAAAAACATTTTCTTTAAAGCAACCTTTAGGTATTTTATATTGTATTACCAGATGTTACTGAGAGTTAGTAAACACTTAGTTAACATCCCTAAATATACATTAACATACCAATGTATACAAAGACATCGATAATTATGTATATCGTAAATAAATATTTTCTTACGGAAAGAAAATGTAAAAACTTTTTTTTAATTTTTAGGTTAATTTGTTTGTATATTAAACCGAAAATTGGAAAATTTATTTGCTGCGAGTTATGTATGAATTAGCTTAACATCTGAATGCAATAAAGTTTTAAATATAGTTCTAGTTTTACGCCAGAGTGGTTACCTACTGATTGTTGGGTATTCTCTACTCTTGGACGCTTCAGGAACGCTATTGTTATGCACACAACATCCTAATTCTAAAGCGCCCGGCACAATGCAAAGGGCACTTCATATAAACTCGATTTAACATTTTAAACTCTGATATTGAGTCCGTGACAACCTCCTAAGTCGCCACGTCACTCAACGGTCAACCAACGGTTTTATTGTACAAAAAATATTATATCTGTTTCTTTTATCAGATTTTATATTCATGTCAAATGTCAACTGTGAATTTAGTTAAGCAAAAGACCAAGCATAG
This sequence comes from Euzophera pinguis, assembly GCA_947363495.1. Classification (NCBI taxonomy): domain Eukaryota; kingdom Metazoa; phylum Arthropoda; class Insecta; order Lepidoptera; family Pyralidae; genus Euzophera; species Euzophera pinguis. The sequence goes on from OX376155.1 coordinate 10,179,654, forward strand.
GTGTTCGTTGTCACTCTTGTCAGTCATACACGATATCTTTGTAATTATCAATCTTTGTAAAGTTGCTTGTATGTACATTCGATTTTAATTACTTAAAATTATATTTCTTATTTTTTTACAACATTAATGCCACATACAGTGAGTCGGGATTGTTGCGTACACAAATAATAATTAAGGATTTCTTTAATAAGTATTGCAATTCCATGAACAGTAAATAAAAATTATTGCAATATTTATAGCGCGAAGTGTAAAAGATAATAAAGGAGATTGTAGCAAAGAGAAAAGGTGCGTAATCGAATATCCGAATGTCAATAACTCCCCCCCCCTTTATTTTTTATTATGCATCGTAAACTAAACGTTACGTTACGATACAATCGAAAAACAATAATACAGTGAAAATATACCCATTAAACTACTTAAGTATACTATATTTCAAATAGCTCTGAGTAATTTCAATAGATACTAAGATTGAACTTAGACTGTAAATGGGTAGTTTCATTTTATAATTATTCTTCGCCATTAAATTTTCTGATTACTCGAACGCTACTAGTTACGCAGACAGGAGACATGACTTATTTAGTGCCCATGTTGCGTTTCCATCTTTAATCTGCGTGGGTGCATATTTCTGAGAAAACATTTCTTGTTGACCGTACATAATGCTGCCGAGAAAACAGAAGTAATAATGTTAGCCATACATGTATGGCAAAGAACTCCGTAAATGAATCATCGTATATGCGCTTCTCGTCTGCGCACAAAAAGAGGTTTGTCGAAAATGCGTCTCGTTTAGAGTGCGCAGTGCGCAGTGCCCGCGGGCTGCAGGCAGCTCAGTACTCATCCCTTATTTATTTATGGCATGGGGAATGTATGAGGAATGTTCAGTTTTTGTGCTGCGACAAACAACGTCCAACGCGCTACCTACGGACCGCGACGCAGTGAATTCTTTAATTGACGAAACGCTGCAGTACGGCATTCCAAGTTGGATCATTAGCCATAATGTGGGAATGAATTGGATTAATAATTACAAATTTTTACTATTGCTAAATCATTCGCATTATTGTTATTTATGATTGCTTTATTATTATTGCCTGTTATTAACGATGTTATATTTGATTTGCTTTAAGTTTGGTACTTATAATTATTTTAACAAAAACATATTTTATCTTTGAAACTACAGATTTATGTATGAGTGAACGATTTAACTAACAATAGGTAGTTTTAACAAATGATTTGGTATTATGGATAGCAGAAAAAATGATTTATTTGTCACGGTTTCGCTGGAGTAGTACTCGTATTTAATTTTTTATTTCAAGTTTTCCTCCAAATCTTCGCGCTCTTTTCATAGATATAATATAGGTAGATAATAGATAAATTAGAAAAGTAATAGAGCGACACTGGAACATAAAAATGACTATTATAGCTTGAATGGCTTAAAATTATCTTGAAGTAATGAGCCGTTAGTTGCGATCGATACTAGTTTCTCTTATCACCGATGATAAAACATGCGTTGAATTGAGCCACACCCTGCACTTTCCCCGGCGGTCCGCACCTGCTAGTGCGCGAGGTGAAGCTGCCTGGCCTGTTTCGCTGCTAACGCGTGATTCAATACATTCTGCGGTCCGGCTAACGTTTATGGATATGTGGCTACGTGAGGTTATATTGCATATGAGACGGGTTAAACACTCACGGGAAAGTTTCCCTTATATGCGCGACTAGATAAATATCTCTCACCGATATGCACGCCTGTACCTAATGCTAAAAGGAAACATCATACATTTATCGATGGGTTTTAATTAAGATATTAATAATGAGGCTGCGACGGCGAGCGGCGAGGGCCGCTGAGGATAAGCACTCTGCAGGCGGGCGCACGCAACCCCGGAGACATGCGTGCCGCTCCGTTACGACACCTACACCAAATTTTTCCACATGCCCGAGCAGCAGATAAGCAGCGAGCGACGGCGGCTTGTTATTTATTAACGAACCGAATGATCGATAGCTGGACGCGTCACCGGACGCGGACGCGGACGTCGCCTTTCGAAACTCGTCGCTGTCGCCGACAGATCTTTCCAACCGCCACGGACCTCAGATAAATTGACCTCACTATCAATCGGCCTGGCTTAATAATTCGATTCTGAAGCGGTTAATGAGTCCACTAGTTTAATTTAGATGGCTTTTTTATCTTATTAGATTTTGTCGCATGTTAGTTTTGTGTTAGTACCTATTAATTTCGTATTTATTAATACAGAATTATTCATTAATAATACGCGATAAAACTCAATAAGTGATAACTTTAGGTAGGTATAGGCACAACAAACTTTTTGCAAGAACTATATTATTGTTTAAGGAATTTCAGTGTTTTGAAAATGGTTACAAAAATTAACGGTAGCCTTTGATTATTTAATGCAATTAGAGATATCATTACCTAAGTATTTCCATTTTATTAAAAACTAGAACAGAGTCAAATGTTAGTAAATCGTTAGTTAACAGTATAGACAATAGTGTTTAGTTTCACTTTCGTAGATGTCAATGTATTGTAGGGAACATCCACGGTATAGAAGTTGTCTGTAAAACGGTCTTGCAATGAATGGCCGTATCAAATTCTTTGTTTGTGTAACAGAGAATCCTTCAACCCTTGCTCTGAGCCATCCGTTCCGCTCTAGCATATGTCACGTCGTCGTGACAGCTGTGCGCGATACTTTCTAATCGCTCCATTCAATAGACAACTACAAACAAACAGACGGGTAGGCAAGGCAACTTGCGAAATTCAGATGTTTCAAACAATTGATCGCAGAGAAAAAATTGATTCATTAATTAATTATTTATAGAGGTGCCAACATGTGCTTTGTCAAATTGATTGCGTAATTTAGAATGGACTCGTAACGGGTACCGTATGAGCATGAAATGTAAACATAAGCTCGTATGCTTACGTGTATCGGTTCGAGGCAAACGTGATAGGAAACGCTCGGAAATTCGAGGTTCGGCTGCGCAGGGCAGGTTAGACCAGTCCCGATGGCCTCGCAAGGACCCCAGCAAACCTGTTAGATTCGTTGCACGATTTTTACGTGCGCACCTACCGGAATCTCATTCACGAGGTGCAGCGGCGCTCCGCCCGCGGCCCGGCTGCCAGTTAACTCGTCAAATGACTCATGCTGCGGCTGGTTAAATGTAAGAAGCTGGCTTTTCCAGTTCTGTGATCCAATTGGCATACTCTATTCAAAGTTTTTGTTTTCAAATCCAAATCATTGTCGTAACTGCAATTATACATGTATCATACGGCAATTTTTATGTGTGTATGATACACGCGTGTCAAAAGGAGTTTACAGTATTTGCTATGAGGTTCTTAGTCAATGAAATATACCGCTTCCTCTCTCTCTTTCTCTCGGATATCGTAGTCTTCATTGTACTTACAATGATATTGGATACGTCGGATAAATTAATTTGTACGAGTATCTTAGTTAACCCACTGATTTAGGATGCACTTGATATGACCAAAGAACACAGCATCTTGTCAAAAACCACAAACACTTACAAGTTACGAAAAATGTTTAATGTCAAATGTTTATTACAACAACACATATCATAGCACGTCTTACATTATCATGTGTGTTTTAATAAACAGACATGATAATGTTAGACGTTTTACTAATTTAGTAGTAGACAAAAATTTGCACTTCTATTGTTTTCTAGTTGATTTTTTCCTATCAAAGACAAATGACCTCCTGTGATCAACAAGAACCAGGAACAGGAATCAGGTAGAACTACGATGCGGTCAAACCCGTCCAACGCGTGCTTCCAACATTTTTTATTTATTTGTCTGCATCGTCGGATACCGCTGGGCGTGACGTCAGACGACCTAAACTGGTTAGCGAGGGAGCAGGGATTTGCCTCGTATCCTTCCGGTTCTGCAAGTGGTTCGGACCTGTTTTACATCAGGTTGCGCGGCACCAGGCGACCCGGCCGCGTGACGTATGAGTGCACGGTTGATCAAACTACCCGAATCAGACCTCGGTAGCCGCATGCAGGTCGCAGCCGCCCCCGCGCTGTCGGTCCCGGCCACTGGTTTTGCTCTCGAACTGGCCACTTGCCCTGCTGACTCATTTTGTGTACGCAACAATTAGCAATCGTAGCGTCGCATTATGCGCAAACCACCGTTGGGTACCATCAAAGGTCAGTATCCGTACCAAAATGGTCACGCCTAATAACTGGTTCGTAAGTTGTAGCCGCCCGACTCGTAAAACTACAGGCTTGGGATACCAGTATTTTACGCTATGTTTACTCGATTGATCCGATAGATTGAATGAAAATTATCTTGCCTTACGTTATTACTAAGCAGGTCTTTTAAATTTTGAACACACTAACTAAAACTCATTTTTCGTTGTTCCCAGGAGACGTAAAGAAGCGATGGAGGTCGGTGGGGAGTGGCGCGCGTACTACTCAAGCGGGGCGGAGCACCCACTGAGCGCGGCCACCTCGGCAGTGTTGGGGGTTGCCGACGACCAGCCTCAAGCACTGGAGTACTACAAGCTGCCACCACTTGCACAGGACACTCATCTTAGCCTTCACAAGGAGAATGCAAAACTTATTGACGTTTGGCCGTAAGTCCAAACTTAAATTACTTCCAGCTTGTTCAAAACTAAAAGTTATCTCAGTTCATTAAGAGAGTATTTTTATTCTATTCAGACTTTCGTTGTATGCTAAAGGGCATATATTGATAGTAGATCAGCTTCCAAGGTAATATGAATGATTGCTAAACTGGTGTATCTATTTATTGAATCAAAAGTAGAGATATGTGAAAAGGTGCTAACTAACAACAATTCAGGGGAATTGTTCGTGTAATAGTTTTATTACGATACATCTAAGAATCTTACAAAGTTTAGTTTAGTTATAGTTAATATCTACGAGTCTAAGATATAAATAAGGACTAATGCGATTAAATTATTAACTGTTAATTGTCTTCACGGAACTTAATAAAACGTTTTACCCTGATAAAAGTATCTAAAGTTGGCCAGGGGCTCCGATGCAACCGGGAAAGAGCTAGGAAGAAGAATAATCATATCAATACGCTTGATCTTAAGCAAATCTGAATACAGCATTGGCTTAACGACGGCTCCATGGGAACGAAATAATTATTCAAGCAATTTTGCGAACTACTATTGGTATTCGTGGTACTATTAAAACGCCCGCACATGCAAATTTGATCCTAAAAATAAAACAATCAACGTATCCAGAAAACTATGACGGAAAATCAATCGTCGATTCTCACGGCCGTAGATCAAATCGAACGTTCGTGTATCGACGCAATTATCATTATAATCGGTAAATTTTGAAGCGCGGTGAATACGGAATGAATTTGCGTAAAATTTATATGTAAACTATGATAATACTTATGCGATTTCTTTGTAGCGCAGTTTTTGTAAGCGTTCTGTTACTGCCGGGGTTGTTGTGTTGATTCTGTCTCACGGACGAATACGCTGAGACAAGACGCCGCGTGGCTTCCGGCCCCCACGAAAGGTGTAAGAATAACAAATAATAAAAATGTTAATGTTCCACTCAATAAATCATAGGAGCTCATTTGAATATGCTTGGTGGGATTAACGCAAGAGTTCCAAACTGCCAACGATCCCTTGTACCTGCTCATATTTTTCATTGGAAGATTTACATATTTTGCAATTTTTTTTCTTATTTATTGAATGCAGAAGAAATTATTGAAATATTAGATTAATAAACAAGAAAAGGCAATGTTTAATTGTGTCTATCTATTCGGAGCTGGTTATATATGTGATAATAAATATTTTTACCAATCCATAAAAATAGGTAGATATATGGTATTCTTGTATATTCACATCGCACATCATGTGTAAGAAGATATAAATAAACATGGACATGTTTATTTCAATAACTTGTCAGGAAAACTTCAAAATCGTATAAAATGAAATAATATTCGAAATGTCTTCTCAAATTCACAGTGCATAAAATGCATAAGTTAATGTCATAGTGTATTCCCATAGAAACGCGACCCCGATCAAATTATGCTCGCTCTTTGACAAAGGTTGTTAACAGCATCCTTTGAATGGCGGCGCAGAAATGAGCAAACGCGGCATTCAATGTTTATAATGTTAACTTGACCCCATACAAACCGTTTATGCTCTTGTAAAAGTTTTATTTTATCCCATAAACACGGTTATAATAGAAACTTGTTTAAATCCATAAAAATGTTAATTTTATGGATGAGCTTTTTGGATCAAAAGTATTGTTATAGTAATGGAAGTGTAGGGAGTGTACAACATAATGCAATCGCAGTCAGCTCTCTCACAAAGATAATGTGAGACGTGGTAAATAAAGTCCTCCTACGTAGTCCCGCACACGTTGACGTGGTCCTACGAAAGCGCTGTGGCTGCGGGACTTTCGACGAACTTGTATCAGTGGCGAAGCGTAAGAATGCAACGTCGCAATTCGGCATGTCATCTTCGTCATCGCTTACGGGAGTGCATAAATACAAATAATGACAATAGACGGATGTGGCTGGAAGCGGCTCACATTGACAAGGACGCCCAGGACTTGTCTTGGTTCATTGTCGGCACGCGTCCCACGCGCGATCCAACGACGAACACTACATTGCTCATTCATACATTCAAAATTATAACGAATGCTCCAGCTCGCCCGCACCCATCAGAGCGTGCTATGTCTCCAATTGTGTTTGTATGCTAATCGTTCAGCGCCAGTGCATCGTCAGGTTCGGGGCACTGTGTTTGTTGTCTAAATCGCTCGTAATATTTGAATTGAATGCTCGATAGATGTAGAAATGAACTAGTTCTGTAGATCCCTTCTAGATCCGTCATCGTAGGCGTGATCGTGTTTCGTAAACGAATTGCGTAGTGCGCGGGCGCAGCTCGCCTCCTTTATCGGGACTGCGGATATCACGGGTAGATATTAAGTAGGAACGGCGGCCATAACCATTAATAGTTGTCGGAGGCTGTCGAACGCTAACGCCGAGATTAGCATAGAAATGCGCCGCGGGATGCCTCGGGGAGGGCCTCGCCCTCTTGACCCTGTCACTGTTTGCACATGCCGTACTAACGGGAAATCAGTTTCTCCGCACTTCTGTGCCTAGCTCATTTTACGATTTAATGATAGAAATTACATAGGCTCATTATTGCCGTGCGAGAGCTTAAATGCAGCTGCAGTATCTGTATTTATTTATGACACCTTATAGACGGGTTATACTTTGTGCTGTTAATAAATGCAATATTGTTCAATAAGCAATTAATATCTGCAAATTGAACGTGATAAAGCGTGCAATGGTTTAAAGCCTATCAAGTCAAGATTAAAATTAACAAAGGGAGTAACTCTACTTAATAAAAATATGACTGTTAAATAGATTTTTTCATATCCCATGAAATTTACATGAGTCGAGTTCTAACAACTATGTTTTTGCAAAGTTCAAATCATCGACTAGCGTCATTTTTAGAACATCCGCTAAACGCGAACCCAGCAGAATTATAAAAAAAACCTCAAGGCGCTGGAACCGTGTGACCCATTTAAAACAAGAACCGGTTTCCTCCTGAAGATACGTCTGCTCTCCATTGTTAGTTCCATCGCAGTTAAACCATTCAACTCCCTTGGAACTACCGACCCTCTTCCTAAGATAATGTATAAAAAGATAGTTATATCGTTTTGTCCCTGCCAGTCGCGGTCATTGCATAGCGAAATATGAAATTGGGGCTTGACCATTCATTCTTGACCATTATCTCTCATGTGAACATGTTTTATTGAAAAAGCTAAAGCCGACCCGTTAAAGAATTCAATTACCGTTCGTATAGGTACGGTCATGTGCGAATTATTATTACTTTCAGTCGGTTGTCGATAATTATATACCAAGATTTTGAATCCTCTCATGGATACTGACAGTAGATAGTTAAATATAAATTTTAAGAATGTTTAAGGAAAACTAACGGTAAATTGATAGTTTACTTGTGGTTAACGAAACACATATTGATGGCTAAGACAAATGGTGAAATCGATTTCAATTAAAGTTTTTGATAATGTATTAGTTCCGTGAGAAAAGTAGCAATAAACCTACATTTGGCCGAATGATATATTCAAATAGAATGGAATTACGTTGCTCGCATCCGTCGTAAGCGCCTGCTTCATCTCATTTTATCGCCGATAGATTTCATCTGTTCGTCAAACGCACTGTCGTCACCTGATTTCGATTCAGATAACGGTTGCCGCTTGCAATGCGTTGCATGCTTGTTTTCCATGGTTCCGTACCTTGTTTATTACCGGACCAATTCTGGTTCGTACAAAAATTTAGGTTTTAACAAAAAATCTATTTTTATTTGTAATATTTGTTTCTTTTTGTCTATGATATTCCATTTAATTTATACAAATTAGTGCATAATTTATTTGAAAACGGAAATTGTTAAAACAAAAAATAATAATAATAATAATTACAACAAGTAATTCCGTGTGTGGTTTATAATGTATATCTGTGTTTCTTATATTGAGGTTAATTAGCTTTAACATAATCCGTTCTGCCGCCACTCAAAATGCTGTGAACTAATAGATAGTGTCGCATTAGCATAAACACGATAAATAGAGAGTACATTTCTGGAACGTGACGCCAACACGTTGCGTTATTTTCGTGTACTCAAAACGCATACTCAAATAGTGTGTAAATATTAGATTTTTATGAGGACACCATCATGTGTAGCTCAATCAAAAACTATAGCACTTAATATTTCGTTTTATGTTCATTAAAGCTAAAATTATATGTAGGTATGTATATTCTGGACTTAGTTGCTTGAAAAGTACAATTTATTCGCATTAATAAATTAAACTTCCCAAAATGTTAAATATTTACACAAATGCTTCATCAAATCGCGCAAGGGCTCCAATCTGCACGTATAGTCTAATTCTTTCAATAATCTTCTTTGTGATTCATAAGTGTAGTTTCTATGAATGTTTTAGTTCGTAGGGGTTGCAACCCTTAGCATCACATTGTCGATATCTCGTCATGTGTGAAAGGGTGTTAAGTAAACATTGCAAATAATTATAATGGCAATTGCATCCGAGGCGAGTAGCGATCCAGCATTGATAAGAAATTGTATATTTGCATGTAAAATGAAACATTCCGTTTGTATGGGCTGTTCATTTTTACCTTTTATTACCTGCAACTGTTATGGTAATGTACTCGCAACTTGACACTGATATCAGATTAGGAGTTTGGGAACTGCGGACTGATCAAACGGTTATGATACCATGTACTCGAATCGTGATATATAACTTAAATAAATATATATGTAAAGGATAAATCACACAGACTGAGCTAACTCAAAAAAAATATTTACTAGTATTACCTTTATCAATTTAAATTATGTAAATGCAAACGTTTTTTTAGCTTTTTTTCATTTTCTCCGCAATTTCGTGTCTATTGAATTCTGGGATTCACAATTATAAATTATTTTAGATACTGTTTAAGTTTTCTTGTTCCACGTCGATAAGTATATTCATATATAACTGAGATCTGAGTTTATCATTTGTTGAAAATGTTCTCGTAATTTGGAAAGATGGTTGAAACATTGAAGACAGAGAGTTAAAGAATCTAGAATACTTTGCTTTTATATCATGATTTGACTACTCAGCATTTGCAATATCATCTTTATCGGTCCTTCACTGCTGAGGATCGTGACCACATGCGTATTTGTAGAATGCGCGATCGGCTGTACTTTAGACAGTGTGATGCCTCCACCCAGTTTCTTCACCCTGTACACCCATATAGCTAATCGTTTTCCTCTGGCACGTTTTCCTCCCATTTTACCTAGGATAGACAATGCCTAGGTGATCGCAGGATTATACCGAAAGAACTGAGGCTGACTGAAAAATTTGCAGTTGAATGGCAAAAACAAGAGAGCCATCTTTCCTTGCTTTATTTTATGCCGCAGGCGAAGAGCTTTCGAAGCCCGGCTCAGCTGGCACAGGGCGCTTTGTGCCGGGTTGAGTCGGCGCCAACAATGAGCGACAAGCAAACAACTCATTGTAGCGCGCACATGAATAACGATATCTGCATCGCCTCGCCTCCGGCATATAGCGCCCGGATTAACACAAATTCAATTTGCATGCTTCGCAAGACATCGTTTTAAAGCACCTAAGTAAAAGGGATGTTATGAGATTTACGCGCAAATTTTAGGGTATTTGATAAAAAATTATTTGACAAAAATTTATTGGAAGGTAAAATATATAATTGTAATGCTTTTACTTGACCAATTGTTCTCGTGGTATAATAAAATTCTATTTAGAATTATTAAAATCTATTTTGACGTAGTTTCACGTATACCTTGTGAATTTGAAAAAAGCTTTGAGCAATTTTCATTATGCAAAATTAAGATTTCATATTTTATTGTGGTAACTTCGGAAAAATTACAAATTTATGTCCTAAAAAAGGAAATCAAACGAGAGGGCTTATAGGATGAGCAATTTCACAGTCGTCATGTTCCTCTAACAAATCGCATACATAAATTTAGAATGAGCAGTGCGAGAATTGCAATCGGACACAGCCGGCTCGCGGGAGGTCGCGGTGCGCGTCCCGACTGCCACACCAATTCGGACTCATGAAATAGTGCCGCGCGACTCGCTTATCTAAAATAAACATCTGAGCGCCAATGAAACATGCCTTCAATTATCATAAATCGGCGCGCACTGACGGCGACCGACGAAAGCCGCGCCCGAGCCACTGCGGAGGTGGCTGCATTCACATGCAAACAAATCAAATGACTGTAGTGTACCTACCTACCTAATTGCCTATGCAAACTTTGATATTTACCGTTTGGACACTCAAGTCGACTGACTCGGTATAAAATGTAATTCTGCAAACTGTGGAATATTTCCAAAGGAACTATATCTGTTATTCACAATTTATTACTAAGAAATTCACGTATAAATTAGCTACTTACTGCGCTGTTAAATTGATTTATTTAACTGTTGTTATTTATTTCACGATAGTTAAAATTGATTGTGTCAATTTATTATAACTTATCTAGTCACCATCACATTATAACATTTTTTCTACACGTGTATACTTCTGCTACGAAACAAGTGCTACGAACGTTCTACGACGCTCTACGAAAAAGTCATTTGTAAGCGAGTGCTTCAGTTAGTACAGATTGTTTATCTAGTGATTAAAGACTTGTTTTTAATGAAAATACATACAATTCTTCTACTCAATCCATTTTCAATGTTCTGTACAATCATTTAAAAAAGTCACAAATGTAATCAAAATTGTTGCAGAAGATTTCGAATTAAGAAAGCTTGATCTGTTTTATTTATTTACATTAATTTTAGAATATGTACTGAAGATATTTTGGAAGTTGTATATTTTATTGTTGATATTATTAGACATGCGTAGTCGAATTAAATTAGTAATAAAATATATTTAAGTATATTTAAACTATTGCTATTGGTAATATCTATTTGTTAATGATACATAAATAATAAATAATGTTTTATAAACGTAACCTGACAGCCGGCAATTATTTTTAAGTTAGTTGTCCCTAACGACTTACGATGTGATTACATTTACATATTACCTTGGATGATCGCAAATATAGATATGTGCGAATGTACCTACTTCTATTACATGGAAATAAACAAGGAGTGTCTATTTTGTCCTTTAATGTGCATAGGTTAGAGTATCTAGTCCTTTATCCGATTTTTTTAAAAGAAATTCAAAATCGAAAGTTGTATTTTTCTATTAAGTGTTTTAAAATGTAATGCTATATGTAAGAAATCTGTAGGTATAATTTATTTCATATTCTTTTACGAACAAAAAGAGTCTTTTTAGAGCTCTCTAAATATACTATTGTTCTTTTTGTTATGGATATTGGAAGAATATGTAATTATAAATGTACATAATATAGGTAAAAAATCATAACAGAATAATGTTATTATAGAAGCAGATATTTACATTGCATTCTTATAAACCTACTATCTTTCTTAAATTAATAAAAATCTTTAAAATAGGTAAATACAACATGAATTTAGTACATTTGTTTAGGTTCTGAGTCGAAATTATGATAAACATCAAATGACAAAATGAGGCTCTGATAGTATGTAGAATGATGATAATGCGCGCGAGCATCTCGATCGGGCGTAGAAATAGCGCGCATTGTCGCCAATCACGCCTGTCTCCCCTCCGCAGGGCCGGCGGCGCGCTGAAGGCGGCCAATGGCGCGCACGGGGCGGAGCTGAGCGAGCTCTCGGGGCTGCTGCACGCGGGGCTCGTGAAGCGCGAGCCCGAGGACCTGAGCCGCAAGGTGGTCGACGAGCCGGAGCCGCACGCGCTCAAGCCGCCGCGACATAAGGTGCGTCACACGTCCGCACGCCGCCGTCGCGCGCGCACGCACTCACACACTTTCCTTACCGGTCACTCATGTTTTATTTATCGTGGTTAGCATACGATGCGCCGAGTAGTGCGCTCGCGATGCACTAGCCGCGCCCGCCCGCGCCCCTTTCCGGCCGGTCAGTGCTGCCCGCCCGGTGTTCCTCCGAGCAGGCATCCCTCAGGACCCCTGCCCTATCCTGGATTGATATAAACCGATTTTCGTGAACGTGTGACAGTCACATAACATTAGTGTTCGTGAAACTGTGAACTGTGGTCGGACGCGGCATGTACGCGTCGACGTTAAGGAGCGGACAGTTATCGTGGGAGAACGCGTGTAACAGGCGCGTGTGTCCGCAGGTGGCGGTCGGCGAGCCCGGCGAAGCGGCGTCGCCGTCCCCGGTGCCGTCGCGCGCCTCTTCGGCCGGCTCTCTGCTGCCGGACGCTACCATGTACGCCGCGCAGATGTTCGCGCCGCCCGGCACCCCCAGCCCGACCCCATACGGCGACCAATACTCCCGTCAACCGGCCAACTTCACCGGCGAGACGTACTATAGAGAGTATTACGTCGGTGACGGTTACCAGCAAAGAGCAGCACCGCCGTATGGGGATGCGGAGTCAGCTCCGACTTCCGCCTTCGGGGAGCGATATGCTGCCCCTCGCTACCACAGCAAGAGCGTGATCGCAGCCGCTGGGCTGACCGTGGACCTGCCATCTCCCGACAGTGGCATCGGAGCGGACGCTGTGACACCTCGAGACCACACCGCCGTTCAGCAGGTCGGTGTCACGATTGATAAGGGCGCGGGCGGGCGGGCTTCACACATACACACATTCACACATTTTTATACTCATCACCATTTATTTTATAGTAGCTTTTTTATTTGCGGACATTAATTTCTGTTATTTTACAATTTATTACTTTTATTGCTAGTAACATATAATACGATCATAATTAACTACTTACATATTGTATACAATCTACATACAGGATATTGGTATGATAATTATAAAGCCTGAACAGCTTGATAGCAATGCCCACCCGCGCTTACGACTCGCGAAAATTTATTTGAGGCTCTCGTAGCATCATGAAGGTAGCAGTATTACTTAATTTCAATCAAATATTTTTTTTATCTAAACCATTACTTAGCTTAATGACACATGATTGCTTATTTGAATTCAATCACAAATATATATATTACCTAATTGTCGCCTGAAAGAAATTGCTACGATGCTACGAACGTATCAAGTTGACTTTTGCAGTCGGTGTATGAAGATGTTATTTATTAATCTCCAAATAAGCGTTATTAATTATGATTTTTAAAACAGGTTCCAACTATATGTAAATAAAAACTATATACTTATATCTAAAAAAAGTAGTTAAAAACTAAAAAAAAATATGGTTAAGTAATTTCAGTTTCAAATTAGTAATGTCACTTTTTATGTTTATACTGATATAATGGGTTTTAATTTAAAAGTTACCAAAATGGCATAAAACGTCGGCTATGATCAAAATACTAATTTGATTCTAACACGCTACATACTAAACAAATATTTCGTCTATACTTGGTAGAGTCTTATTAGAATGCTAATGGTTATATTGGATAAACGATAACTGTAGGTGGAATAAGCATAATAACTAGGTGCTGTTAATTGCTGCACCATTGATGTGTAGACAATGGGTCGACGCCACGCAAGACCTTCGAACAAACGTCGGAGCACCCAGCGTTTGACATACAATTTATGAGTTTACACATTAAAATAACAAATTGGCATGACTTAAATCGGGTTGCAGCTAAGTGGTTTTGAAGGACAACCCTACTGAGGTGCGGCGATCACGAACACCTCAGCGAACTAGATATTAAACGCTTGTAAACTCTACCTTTTGTTGTCAAGACATAAAATATTCAGATTGATACAGTACTTAATATAACATTTACTTACTATTGCTTTGAGGTAAATCATTACGCACACATAACTAGTACATGTAATTAGACTAATCTGTAATAACGTTAATTAGAATTTGTGCAATAAGTCGGTATTATGGATGCCAATCTGACGATGACGTATTCCAATGATATTTTAATGTAAAACCATTATCATAAATTAGTTGCCAATTAGAATTAATTTATGGTAGATTGTGTCATAAAAATCTTTTCGTCGCAGTCGTTTTCCTATATTTTAGTACCTTCTCTGTATTACACTAAAGTATCATGATTAAAATACCACATGTAGTAAAAATACAAAGCCTTAATAATAAACGTTATTGTCCACTGCCCAGCGCAATCCATCTTACACTAGACTAAAATATAAATTATAATATAGATAACGTGACAAAGATGAACCGCATTTATAAAAAAATAATATTTTTTCTTAAAGGTGTATATTCTACGTCTTTTTTATTTACCACAACCAGTAAGTTCTAAGAAAATTATGAAATACACTCAAAAAGTTTTTACATGACGCTATTTACAATGTAAATCGATAAATAGGGTTTGAAAAAAAAAGTTATCATATTTCCGTAAATACTTATCAAAAGTAGAATAATAATAAAAACATTTTTAAAATATTTTGATTAAATAATTAACTTGTTTTTATGAGAAATTTCAGTTGTTCTTAGTAATTTCGAAACCCTCACTTCCCATTTTCATATTTACTATAAATATAATATACTTTCTTAAATATTACAAAACGTACAAATTATAATTCATTCATGTTTGTTCATCACATTTTTTGTTTGACTTGCCTTGCAAGTCGAAGAAATAAGTACAAGTCACAGTCTGATTAAAATGTGTCGTGTTTAGTTTTCAAATACCAAATTCATACCACCAATTAGTCTCCAGTTAAAGGTCTTCACTTAGTCCTTTTAAACATATTCTTTGTTCAATTATCGATTCCACATGGTTTTTGTGATTTTCTCGCAAAGTACGAGTATTTATATAGTACGAGTATAACTAATACACATACGATTGTTTATTTTAAAAATTTGTGCTAATTGAACCATGCGGATATAACTAATCGGCATAGATAGCTCAACACCGACTTCAAAAATTTGATTAAATGCTAGAATATTTTTTAAAGTTCGTCTGGTAGGTTAAGAGATTCATAGGAAAATAGAATTTAAATGTTAAAGAAACAATCACTTCAGCTGTTTATTTAAGAGTTCATTAGGTTTATTATTTAAGTAAGATGATTTAAATTATAAAGCCTCTTTGAAAGGAGATAAGAATCACGACAAAATTAATGCAAATCTTAGATGTGATGTGAATTATAATTGTAAATAATATAATAGATAATAATTATAAACGTAGTATAGGTGAGCTGTAAATGATTTAGTTCAGAAATTATTATTTAGCGTTTTTATAATATATGTATTTTTTTAGAATCAAGTGGCAAAAGGTAAAGTAATATATTGAAATTGACATAGCAAGTTTACCTACTGAAATATTTTGTTCGTTCAAGACTCAATGAAGGTAATACAATACTAATCGCTAATTACACTTGTAGCATGCAACCTTTTTATGGTTGCCCACTAGAGAGTTACTAACAACCTTAACGTTTAAAATATTGTACAAAACATTTATAACAAACTAGCTGTTTCCCGCAACGTCATAAAGTAGCCTATGTTTGACCCCGGTTCTTCAAATATATATTTATACCAAATTTCATCAAAACCCGTTCAGCGGTTTGGCCGTAAAAGCGTAACAGACAGACAGACAGAAAGACAGACTTTCGTATTTATAATATTGGTATGGATATACATACAGATACGGATAAGAACCTTAGTAGCGGTATTCCGTGTATAGTGGTAGTGCCAGTTGACCAATTCACACCATAACACACACATACATAACATAGCTTCGAAATCTTCAAAAATTGAATCGTTAAAGTTTTATAAATAATAAAAAGTTTTGTAAATAAATTGTTAAAATAACTTTGTTATGGTTATCAAATCCAAAAGATATAAATAATAAATCGAAAGAACTCAAAGATATTTTCGTGATTGATACACATGAAATGAAACTACCCAGCTAGAGTCTACCTACGAACATGATCTCTGTAAAGTGTTTGAAACGTTAGCTGTAAATTAAATAAGTAATAAACGTGATAAAAAACCCTTTTTAAAATGGCCGACAGAAGTTAATCATTACTTAAAATTTGTATACTATTTACATAGAATAAAAATGTGTCATTAATATAATACAAAATACAATTTAGGGTGACTTTTTAAACACCAGCCAAATATTACACCATGTTTAGTTTGCCAAACTAATGCACTTACGATAAAAAAAAAATGGTCTTTAAAATCCCATCATTTAGGTAAATAATGTATAACGATTTTGTATGTTTTCGCGATTGTTCCACAATAAAAACTATTTAAAATAAATAAGTAATAAACGCGATAAAACCGTAATAAAATAGTTTAATGTAAATAATGTACAATTTTAACATTGTCATTATCCGGGTAGTCATTCGACTACACGGTGATCTGCCAGCAGCCCGGCGTGCCGGAGGACGGGCGAGCCACCCCGTCGGCGCACCACTCCCCCGCGCAGGCTCCCCGCACGCGCCCTTGGCACGACTTTGGCAGACAAAATGACGCCGACAAAATACAAATCGCTAAACTGTAAGTATAAAGCCATCATTTTAATAACAACATGTCTATTTCATTTATGTGCATTGATAGTTCAGGAGGGCAATCGCGGTGACGTTAACGTATTTACCAAAACCAAACCTTAACCACGAGGGCTATTTTTGAGTATGAATAAAAAAAAATCTGGAAGAGATCGCTCTAGCGATAAGTCTTTAGCCTTTGTACCACAATTTTTATGTACGTAAATTGTTTTTTTAAATTTGTATTTTGGTGCAATAAAGAGTATTTGTATTGTATTGTATTGTATGTAAAATCAGTGAGTGAGTCGACTCACCTTTTATTTAATTTACCGCGATCAGCCTCTTGTTAACTCTGTACACCATGTTGTATTTTTATGTATCTGTTGTTTTATTAAAACTTATTGTTCCTCAAGTAAAACATGTACTCATACATTTCTCAAGAATTCAAAGTACTCAAGTTTCCGAAGTACTTATAAATTTGGCGGACTAATAAAAGTATTTTCAACCATAAGGAGAAAAATTATTTCGTGCGGCGCAAAAAGTTAAATAGGCAGGAAGGTTTTCGTAATCATACTTTTAGTTATGTATGAATAAATCTTTGTGATATTCTTAGACGTTACTAGTCTTTAAATATTTAGACATTAATTTTCTATGTCATATGTTCTATGTTAGGTACGTAACGTAGTAATAAATAATTTATTAGAACCATTGAGAAAGGAACGTCATTTGTTTCTCAATGATCAGAACAGACAACCAACATTATCTTTAAAATCCATGATTCGTGTGAACAAATAATTTGATTTTTCTATTCGAAAAAACATTAATTCACACTGAATGCTATTCGATTATTCCATTTGCTAGTTCTAAAATAAAAATAAATATTTAAAAACTAAAACCACGAGAGCATTTTGATGTACAGTCACGGCCTGTAATATGTATACGGATCTATTAAATTTTAGACCTTATACCATAAATATAAGAATATTTCATAACTGAAATTTGGAAACGTAATCCTTCTTGTAGTCTTTCGATTTCTGTCGAATAAAAATATTTACAACTAGCTGTTTCCCGCAGCTCCACCTGCGGTATATAGCCTATGTTACTTAGGGTAAATGTAGCTTTTCAATGGTGAAAAACATTTTGAAATCGGCACAGTAGTTTTTGAGTTTATTCATTACAAACATACACACAAAAATACAAATCTTTCCTCATTATAATATTAGTGTAGATAATATCTGTGGCATAAAATTCATACATATTTTAAGAGAATTTGCAAAATAAATGATTTTGATTTTAAATAATTACATAGAAGCCAATATTTGCATGTAGATAGATAGATAGATATACACTTTATTGTAACAATCACAAAATTAAAATTTAAAGAAATACATTTACAAAATTGAGTACAAAGGCGGACTCAACATGTACCCGAAGTACAATATTTACAAAATACATTTTTTTTTAAATCTAATATGATCAGAACAGAACTGTCATAGCAGTACAAGCCTAATTACTTGAATTATCAGGAACTCGTATCAGTGTATTAGTCACACTGTTTGAGTTGATCGTAACATATTCAGTAACATTCCGCCGTACCAATTTTGCAACATTCAACACATGATAACTGCGTGTTTCTCACTTCGACTGGCGATAATTGACGTTCGTTTTCTATGATAATAATCAATCAATGTGTGCTTTGACGTGATTTTGATGGTAAATAAACATCAACAAAATTTACACTAACTTGTGCTGCAATATGAGAATAGTCTAAATTTTATTATTTAAAAATATTCGTCGAAAAATGTTATTGATCAATATATACTCGTACTTTTATTTTTTATTTATTTATTGTAACAATATTCATAAGTAAGAAGAACCCACTGATTGATCCTAACCATAGTCTTGATTTCAGCATCACCTACCGATTGCTTAAAAAGCATACAACTATGTTTGCCATTCACGTTTTGTGTTAATAGATATGCCATATAAACTAAATATACCGCGCAATATAAAACAAAACATTGATATAAAAATATTTTCCTCGAGTTTTTCTCAAATTCTGTGTAAAGACTATCAAGTAGGTAACAAGAAATTTTAACCGTTTTTGCTAATAACTACTGGAATATTCCAATTGATCGAATTTTAATAATTTACCACACGCAGATAAAATATATGTTGAAGTGATTTGTGGTAAGCATCATTTTTATAGTCGTTACATTAATATTTATAAAATTCATATGTTAAACATTGATTCAGACCCGGAAAATCATATAAGTCGGCATATAGTATTTAATTACGATTTGCATATTCTGTCCTATAAATGCTGATAGCAAACAATTTTGAACAAAATGTTTTCTTATGTTTTCGCGATTGTTATTCATTAAATTAAACTATTTTAATACGGTTTTATCGCGTTTATTACTTATTTATTTACACCTGACGTTTCAAACACTTTACAGCGTTCATGGTCGCAGGCAGACTAAGTTAACATTTGTCTTTGATGTCATAAGATTACAAAACTACCGCCTGAAATTTTTATTGGGAACTATTCCGATTCACGCAGTATTGGCTCACAGTATCTAAGGGTCTTGCAGTCTGCTTCCGAGTTTGCGATTTTATTAAGTTAATGACTGGGTCCCAAGCTGGCGGTACCTGCCATCCATCCTCTCTATTGAAATTAGGATGTTTTTTAATTTCAATAGCTTCACGTAACATCCTTGGAATGAATCTGTTTTCCTTTGCAAGGACTTGAGGATTATCAAAACGCATATAGTGGTTGGGTTTGTCTAGAGCATGTTCACAGACTGCAGACTTGGTTGAGCGTCTATTTTTCATGTCAGCAATATGTTCTTTTATACGAGTATGCTGGAGTTTATAAAATTGACTGTGACTGTGGTTTATCATACATTGGGCAAACAAAGAGAAGCATTAATACTCGTATAAAAGAACATATTGCTGACATGAAAAATAGACGCTCAACCAAGTCTGCAGTCTGTGAACATGCTCTAGACAAACCCAACCACTATATGCGTTTTGATAATCCTCAAGTCCTTGCAAAGGAAAACAGATTCATTCCAAGGATGTTACGTGAAGCTATTGAAATTAAAAAACATCCTAATTTCAATAGAGAGGATGGATGGCAGGTACCGCCAGCTTGGGACCCAGTCATTAACTTAATAAAATCGCAAACTCGGAAGCAGACTGCAAGACCCTTAGATACTGTGAGCCAATACTGCGTGAATCGGAATAGTTCCCAATAAAAATTTCAGGCGGTAGTTTTGTAATCTTATGACATCAAAGACAAATGTTAACTTAGTCTGCCTGCGACCATGAACGCTGTAAAGTGTTTGAAACGTCAGGTGTAAATAAATAAGTAATAAACGCGATAAAACCGTATTAAAATAGTTTAATTTAATGAATTTTGAACAAAATAGGAAATATACAGAACATGTACATTTTCATTATAGCGCTGCCAAACTTCGGATATAAACTTCTAAGTATGAATCTCATGTTTTTTATAGGCGGACTGCGCGAGACTTTGGACTTATTTTTGTTCCATACAAATAGCGGACTTAATGCTAAAATATTCTCTACAAGTCAATAGAAAAATTGTGTAGCGCAAAAAGTTCGATTTAAAATCCATACTTACTAATATTATAAATGATAAAGTCTGGATGTCTAAAAGTCTAGTAGTCTGTCTGTTACGCTTTCACGGCCAAGCGGATTTTGATGAAATTTGGTATGAATATAGTTGAAAATCCGGGTTCAAACATAAGCTACATTTTGACGCAGGCGGAGCTGCGGGAGATAGCTAGTAAGAAAATATTGTTTCTTTTTTGGATTTTTGAAGATCTAATTTCATTATTTCAATCAAGCAAGTACTAATTTGGTTTGATATTCTGTACATTCCATAGGTTCAATCAGGTAAATTAGGAGGCACTAGGCCGTAAATTTGTAGAGTACACTTGTCGAACAATTTTATCACTCTTTCCTGTATAACGTACTTTGAGTATGAATGTGTGACTCGACAAAACTTCGTCCTGAAGTATACCGACCACTTTGCACCTCGTAAGATAACTCTTTCTAAGAACATTTTTTTTTAACAAAAGGCATACACCCGCCTCGAAAATATTGTATGCAATCTATATTCTAGTATTTTTTGTAATATTTGTTCTAAATGTAATTATTATGACGAACATAATGTTCATGAGTGTTGAGTGGTGAGTTAAACTTTTAGGGTATTTTTTAGTAGCCCTAGGTGTCCCAACGTTGAGCAAAGGGTATTTTAAACTTTATAAATTGGCAACAAACAAATGAACACACGTAATATACAGCCATATTTGATTAAGATAATAATATGTACGTACATAATAAAGCAAACTAATTTCCCGATTGATAGAAAACTCTACTTTCGTATCTCAACTTTCTAGAAGATTCCTACATCTCACTCCATAAATAACCATCAATAAAGGCTACGTGTACGTTCGGTTGTGTTGACTTATTTAAAAAGGTGTTAAACTATTCTTCGTGAGCTCTGAATACTTTAGGAAAGGCGTAAATTGAACGTTTCCTAATTTATTTCTTCGATAAACATATTTACGTTTGCTATGTACCTAATTTCAGTTACGAGATCATTGTGTATTTGATTTGATTTGATTTTTTAGGATATTTTTATTGACTGGCATTAATTTGCACATGATCAAAATGACAAATATAGAAGGAGTTTTAAAAAAAGTTTCTGTTGATTTTTTTTTTATTAGCACTACTACTCTAAATTGCACAATCTCGTGTTCATAAAAACAAGAACATTGAGCAAACTTTATATAATCAAGTTGTCAACAGGTAAATCCCATGGTTGACAATAAAATACATATTTTATAAGCGGAGTAATTTATCATTAAATGCCTATAAAATTCGTTTCAAATCCACTTTATAACTGTCATATATGTAATTGCTGTATGCGCATAATAATAACATTAACATTGAATATCGCTGGCTGTTTTAATTATTCTAGTTTCATTTAAAAATATTTAACACGATTGTTGCTGATTTAAAATATCGTGTGATGTTGGATAACGTGGCATAATTTGTTAAAAAAAACTTGAAGTTATTTTATTTTAGTTTACATGTCAATTTAAATTTTCATGCAACATATTTTATGGACTTCAGGAGACTCAATGTAAGTATTAAATTAGCAATGTAATATAAGTTTATTTTGGTAGAGCACTTTCTTAGTTACCATTTAGTAAAAGAAACGACACGGGCTCACACCGCGACCGCAGCGGAAACAGTCGTCGACATGATAAGTGCATTAGCATTATTATCTCAATAATTACTTGCTTGCATTTGGCCCAAATAGCTTAGTGGTTTCTACCTTCTTAAATTACCTACGATACGATACGAGTCCTCTCCTCCGAACCATAGGTCCACCGATGCCCTCATGTTTGGACTATTACTTACGGCCAGTTAACCACTCCAATATCCATTTTATTTACTTATCGAATGCCCGACTCACGAACGAGCTTTTAAAGGTTGTAACTTAATCAACTAATGTGTGTGTATGTGATTATCACTTAAAAGTATTAAGTACGAGCTTTCTTTCTTATCGTCTAATTGTATTTTTTTTATTTAGACGTTTTTTTTTAATTCTTGGCATTTTGTGGAGTGGAGAAAAGGTTAAAGAGTAAAAATTTAAAATTATATGTACAATAAATTTGTAAATTATTTTTTACGTGTATGTAGTTTGCAAGGCAGTGTTTCAGAGTTCCACTGCTCACGCAATCTTAACATTAGTCCGTCATATGCCAAACGAATGAAACGCTTTGGCTTTAGCTATCACGGTTAAGACATGATTAAGTTAAGGTTTTATTCTAAAAACCATGACGTTAATATCATGAAAACATATTAACGTTACCGGGACTGTACAATTTGTAAAAAAATCAGTTTTTTTAATTAGTTTTAGAGTGACTATACTTAAAAGCGAATAAAACTTGAAACTTCTATATAAAATATAAGCGATCCAAATAATATATTTTTGAAAGTTAAAAAGAGTTGCTTGATTTTTAAACACGTCGCATATAAATTTATCGGAACATAGTATAAAACTTAATAAAAAATCAACCTTTAGTATCTGTGCCCAGGAGTAGTATTTTGTAAAGAAGCATTAAATAATTAAATTGTTCGAGTATGGGTCGAGATAAACTATGTCTTTACGTGTACAGTGCAGGCACCTGAGAGCGTTGCACCCAGTAATCAAGAGCTAGCTATTAGGTCCATACTCCAGCTAAGCGTCCCTATTAACCGCCACCGCTGCCTATGCGCCTGCGCCTTTCATCCGCAACGTTATCAGTGTAGAAGCATGGTGGTATTAGCAGATTATATCTTTTAATTTCAATGAACTATCTACTGAGTAATTTTAAAATTAGTACTTGAGCTATGTTTATCAATGATTCTTATTTTAAACTTACTAAGGAAATGATAGTACTGTTGTCATAGAAAATTGAAGCACATTCTAAACACGTACACAACATACAATCTTACATTGTATCTTGCTTTATGACAATTTAATAACAATCGTGAAATACTAATCATAAATTTAAAATACCATATTTTAAGAAATAATTGACTATACTATTCTAATTATATATTTTTTTTCAAAGAGACGTCATCCCGATTTTGAATGAAGACGATCAACTAACTCTATCACATCTACTCTTGAATTTACACACTTTAAATCGTTGATTTCAATAATATGTGATTATGATAGGTATGTATAATATGATTATAATAGGTTCATCAGTACAGTAAAAATGTATGGTTCTTGTTGATTAGGATATTTTGCTTCTTCATGGTCCCTCATTGCTGAGGATCGTGACCACACATGTGTTTCCAAAGTGCGCGATCGGCAGTACTTTGGACCGCATTATATATAATGCTGTCCAGTTTCTCTCCTTACGATGTCGACCCATCTCGCTGGAATTTTCCCTCCGGCAAATTTTTCTTCTATTTTGCCCAGGTTGACGAGTTTTACCAGATAATGACTAGGTGCGCGATATGTCTAAAAAATTTGAGGGCTCTTTCATGACAGTACAAATCAATCAATCAATCATTTATTTCATTGTGGATCATATATTGTACAAAGAAAGACGTTTCCAAATACCGAGTTCCTCAAGAATAGATTTATTAGTTCTCATGTCAGTCCATGGTATGTGCAGTAATCTTCACCAGCACCACATCTCGAAAGCATCTATACTCTTCTTGACACAACTGGTTTATTAGGATACATATTAATTAAGTCACACATATTTCTTACCTCGACTACTATATCTAAGAATTAAATAATGTTTTAATAAACATAAGACACGTACCGTACACCATTTACATGGGTTTCATTCATTCATGCCAATAATTATGAAAATACAAATAATTTTTTTTTTAAATGAAGCTGATTTTCAAAATTGTTCGTGAACACAGCTGTTCGGTAAGTATCCGGCGAAACAGGTTAAGATAAAGAGCAGAATTTTACCCTTAACCAGTGTGAAATGGTCACACTTATTATGGGTAATTTATTTTTCTATATACAAATGAAGCTTTATAGATCGAAATATTTATTTATTTCATGTACACTCTGTAATAAATACATTGGAAACTTAACATTAGGAAAACTTGGTATAAGAGTTATGCTTATTCCTAAAGCAATTTCTTTCGAAATATTGTTAATTTATTCGTTACTATTTATTTTTACGTCAGTCAAATTGCAGATCGGTGCTATATTTATTCCTACATGAAACGCAGGCATTGAGTTCAGTGTGATATTGTGGTTGGTTTGTATGTGGTGATCTCAAACAAAGCTGATTTATGCGCATCTAATTAGGCGTTGAATCTCGTCTCCGCTGGACGCCGGCCGTCTGCCGCAGCGAACTCTCGCGGCCCTCGCTCTCTTATCGGCATGCGTTTTTACCGCAAGCACTTTGTTGTCGCTACGTTCCGAGGCTTTTTGCGCACTCATCAATTTCCTCGCCTCGTCGATTGATTTATTCATGAAAGCTCCTTCGTCTTCACGCAGGAAGTGCCCTTTTTTCGGCTGATGCGCCGCTGAAATTTGTAATGAAGTTCATTGGAAAACAATGTGTTATTTATTTCAAAAAACAAAGATACATGTCACGTATTGTGGTAAATTTTAAACTGCAGCCGTTCGCACGAATCGTACAAGAGTCGCGTGTTTCAAAACCGTAACAAGCTTTCGATAAGGACAAACCGTCAAGTGTGAGCTAACAAAGGATAGTTGAAATGACAATAGAGAGCAACGTCGCAAATGTAAATTGTGCCTGGAATCACTTAGAGAACATCAGATAGGCGAACGCCGCTGCGACCGATCCGTCACTGTCGGCCCGCGTTTGCATTACACGGCCTTTATCTGAACGAGCTCGGTTTAAATCGCAACATCGCCGGGGCTGTTTTCCAAATTGTTTTCAATAAGCTTTAAGTAATGGTGTAACCACAAATCTGTGTGTACCGACGCAAACCGGCATTATAATATCTAAATAACGTTAGAGGATTTATTAGAGGATTAAATATTTCATAACGATTTATTGCCTTTTATCACATTACGTAAGTTAATGCAGCACTAAAAAGCGAACTGATAATGACATCGCCGTTTGCTAGTGTCAATTTCCCTTTGTCTATCTGACGTGGGCGTACGGATTTGAGAAGCCGCGTGCTGGCGTGCGCGGCTGCGTGCGCGCGGTGTCGCTAACGATTTGCGGCACGCGATGACCGCTAAATTAGCGGGGTTTTCCTTCCGCCTAGTCGCGAGCGCAGGAAATCACGAGAAAACACGGTTTTTCATTGCGCACTACGAACTGGATCTCCACGCCTTTATGTAACGACGCCGCTGACAAGCTTTACTGGCGGTGCAATTAAGATTTCCACTTTTTGCACACTTTTATTGCTTTACTTCATGGAAACTTTATTGTCAAGAACGTGTATCCGTAGATATGTATCTCGGAGAAGAAATCGCACTTTTTCTAAATGTTGTAAACCAGCTCTCTTTTTGCGTTTTATTCTCAAATAAAAATTAACGACGACTTGCCTACTGGGCCAGGTACGATATGCGACTGTTTGTCGGAGTTATCTTCATCTCGGACACACATGAAGGTGTCGCACATGTCACGGCGAGATCGTTTCCCGTCGAGAGGGTTCGCTTGCTATGACCGATGTTTAAGTTTTGCATTCTTTGTCAGGTTTTCTCCCTACGGCTTCAAATATCACCTGGAGACGGCGAGCAGTAGTTCGCAGCGGCGCGAAGACGACCGCATCACCTATATCAACAAGGGCCAGTTCTATGGCATCACGCTCGACTATACACACGATCCGGATAAACCGTTAAAAAATCAAACAGTCAAGGTAAGATAACTATATTATGTTAAATAAGCTCTTAACTTAAAAACTGATGAATCAATTAAAAAGAAAGGTTCTTGCTAAGAGCACTAAGAGTAAAATCCCAAAAAAATACTTTTCATTCCCATTGGTAGTATTTCCAAAGAGCTAACATTTCTAAAATTTTAATTTAGTCCCATGCCATAAATTGACAGTCATGCGATAATTTATCTCTCTGTTTGATTATTATAATATAAACAAAACTATAAATTAGTAATTTAAATAATTACATTTTACTTAAATAAGCTACAGGAAACCATCATTAATCATATTTTTAAAGTCGTACACATTAAGTTAAATAAGTAGCGAGTATGGTGTCAAAATCATTCTACCTTCTAAAATCAACATGTGATTGATTAATTTCCATCCATCCATATACAATCTATAATCTATACAGTGATATTATTATCGCAACTGCCATTCAGGTTGTCCGACGAGTTTCTATAAAATTCTAGAATAAGTTTCTATAAATAAACGTACGTTTTAATTACTACTTGTATGACTGACGTAAAATCTTATCCCTCGGCTTAGCAAAGTAATCTACGAATTTGAATATATATGACAAAATTTGCGTACCAAGTGCATCCTAACGTTTACCGGGTTATCTTAACGGCCAATAAAGGATAAAAATCTGTTATTTGTTCCAATATAGCAACACACTGGCATGCAATGTAGAGAAGCGGCTTATTATTGAAATCAATGAGTTTGTGGCTGCGTAACGGTTAGCAAATGGCCGGATGTTTGCCTCTCGTAAACCTTAGAAAGTTACACTCAATCATTTAGGGTACGTTGTACTGTCATACGTTTAATTTCTTGGAAATGGGCAGACATTAAATTAAATAACCGTACAGTTCAATAACATTTATTAAAGACTTTACTATGAAATAAATATAATAATAATTACTTTGGCTTATCTAGTAATCAAGATGAATAGTGAGATAAATGGAACATCTTTCTTGGTTTAATACATTGATTTTCTTATAAATACCTTTTGCCGTTTGTTTTAATAATCTGGCCTTATGTAGAGTCAAAGACAAAGTTAACTACAGTATGTAGAGTCGAGTTGTTATTTGACATAACAAAAACTAATTGAGAATAAATGTAGAGTAATTGTTGCATCTAATCCTACCTATATTTATAAAACTTATGTCCGGTTAAGAGCCTCTATAAGTTTATTATTTAAGTATTTGGCGTTACTAGAGAACTCTTACTTTGTTAACACGAAGAGTATGTATATATGTAGCCTGTTGGTACGTTAGTACTATTAATAATTATGTGCTGGTGAAAAGAAATGAAATCGTTTATTTTCAATATAGGATATAAATATCACTTATTGATGTCAATTTACTTATATTAAGTTTACTACCACATCCAAAGCCACTGCAGCATTTTCGTCACTTTACAAATAAGAAAAAAACCTTACGTAATTAACTTGTTAAATGAACGAATTCACATGTTTGTCAACATTTTGCACAAAATTTTATTGTTATTTCAGATTTTTAAATCAAATAAAAACTGAATAAAAAAATAATAAAAAAAAATGTGAAATGTACAACAGATAATATATGTCAATTTTTTGAGGACTCTGCACCAAGCCTAAGTTAAACATTCCTGTCATTAAGAAAATCACCAGTATTATAATAAGCCTCTTTACAAAGTAGATCTTTAACATGGGCTTTAAATTGTCCATCAGGCAAACTAGTGATTGATTCAGGAAGCTTATTGTAGAAGCGTAGTATACAGTTCACCACAAATGAGTCTTTATTCCTACACAGTCTATAAGAAGGTAAAAATAATTTATCTTTATTGCGCAAAGGTCTATCAGTAATATCCGAGTTCTTTCTAAAAGTAGTAATATTTTTCCTGGTACACATGATAACTTCGAATATATAGAGATATTAATTTCTTTAAACAACTCCCTAATAGATTCCCTTGGGGCTAAACCATAGATGGCACGAACTGCTCGCTTTTGTAAGATGAATATTGTCTCTCTGTATTTACCCTTCTCCAAAGCAGTAATCCATATGACATTAAGCTATGAAATAACTAAAGTAGACTAGCTTAGTAGTTGCCACATCTGTTATTAGTCTGATTTTTCGGACAGCATATGCCGCAGAGCTAAGTTTTTTAGAGAGAGTTGAAATGGGCGATCCTCATTGCAATTTTTTGTGGGTCTGTGCATGGAATTTTACATCCAATATTTTTGTTGAAACAGTTAATTGTCAGCTCGAAATTAAATATGTTCTTTCCAAAATAAATCTTTTTTGTAGGTATCTGTCGAAATATTTAACTCGCAACTGAAGAGCCGGTCGTGAAACTTGATTAGTGGCCTGCAAGCTTCGAACGTCTCAATTTATCACTAGCGTTGTTAGAATAAAATGTACAAATGATGGCTTCTGTGCGGAAATGTAATCGATGTTTGTTCGATATTTACGAGCGGAATGTATCGTGTATAATTTTATTGAGTTGCCCACGCGCGCCCACGTCCCCACTCTATCGTCATTTACGCTCAATGTATCATGCGTCAAAGCCTTGTTTTTTACTCTATATAAACTTTATTTTACTGAGGTAATACTAGGTCCCATTCGCTGATTATTTACTCGCAGTCAAACTACAAGGGCCGCATGATAATTACTTATTTTCAGCTTTGTGCTCTATCTAGTATATATCTACACTATATCGATTTAGGCGTTGTAGATATTAAGGTTAAAGTCCAAAATAGATGGAACAAGTTTCTTCTACCTAACCTGGTTACATTAGGGTTAGAGCTCTAGGTATATAGGTGTGGCGGCTGTGTGTGTGTTAGTTTATGATATCCAGTTCACAATCCAATTATTCTCGACTAACTTGCTGGCGGTCTACAAAGATGAGTAATACGAAGTAAGTACGTAATTTTATAAAAGTAAAAAGAAATAAGAAACCACAGTGGCGTGGCTAGCAAGAACAGTAGAGGGTAGCAACCGCAGATTATATGGTGTCAGTTTCACCAAGCTGTCAGTGTCGTGAGCTGAACCACATCTTGTTTAACTTCATTGGTTTTAAATGGTGGTCTAACATTGAATGGTATAAGTATATACTCATCTCGTCAAAGTTAGATATATTTCACCATCATCGTCGTAAAATGTGTAAATATCTCAATTTAATAAACACAGAACAACGGATAAGATTCGCCACGTGCTGGACACTTACCTATACGAAGATTTTTTTTTTGTATTATTTTATTAACATCCGCTATCTTATTGATTTCTTTCACATATTGAGGAAAACATTAATAGAGCTTCCACGTTTTATGCTGTTTATTTACAAATTTATAATTTTCTGATGTTTTCCTTCATCTATGTGGTTGTTTCTTGCGAAATTCCAAAGACCTGGCCAACGGGCAGTTCCAAAATGATTTGGCTATTCCACTTGATTAGAGATATTTAGAGAAAGGTTACATTCGTTTCCCTTCAATTCTTCCCAAAAATTTAAAAATTATATTTAAAAGCAATTGGTACAGATTAGTGCGCATTATTCCATTGTATTAATATGAATATGTCATTTTTTAAATAGCTATTTAGGCCATAAACAATTTTAATCCTTATCATATAAAAACTATAATTTTATTTTAACATAATGACTTCATGGCATGACAAATATTGATTGTTATCGCATGGGAATATTAGTTAAGACAAAACATTGATACCCACGTGAGACACGGCGCGATACAAACGCGTGGAAATCGGAAATCCCCTTGCTTTATTGTTTCCTGACAGCATTCCTGGAAAAATGATAAAGCCGTCATACTTAGATCATACAATTAAACTACATTACTTTTTTCACAATTTACTAGATTTTCTAGAATAACCGGAAAATCCACATTTGGTAATCTAGTTAATCTCGTTCGGATAATTGACCTTCTTTCTAAGTAATTAATATATCATTATTTTCAGTTTTTATTTCCGAATCATTGTTACGCAATACTTAATATAATATAACTTTTAAGGCATTGGTTGTAAATATACATGTGTTTATGAAAGGCGCTCAATATTGAATAGTCTAGTTTATTTCCTTTTTCTCAAAACATTATGCATATCCAAACTTGTTTATCTCGATTCAATGGGTTTAGATCGGTATAATCGAAGATAGTTACAATGCGACATACGTTTGAAGTTATTATTAAGGCAGCAAGTGGACCGGTGTCCGCACAGCGCGGTCCGGCAGCGCAGCCTTACGATCAGTGTATCGCATTCAATACTCGAGTGGGTCCAGGCGGGCTTATCTCGCCGCAATCGAGTCGGCATTGTGTAGCCGTGCCCGATAATTAAGACGACGGTTTTGACATTCGCCATATAGGAACACAATGACCGCCCCGGGAGTCCGCTCGGATAATATCGCTTCCTTTAAACAATAAGCGCCCTGCATTATGATAAAATAATTCCAATGTGGCAAACATTGTGTTTACTTAACGAGCGCATTTTTCTCGTTCGATATGCAAACTAAGTAACTGAGAACATTCCAAATACGGTGTTATGTCCAGCTGGAATTTTGAACAAAACCGCGATAAAATAGTGTCAATTTGTATATTTTGTTCTACTGTATAGGTACTGCCCTAATCCTAATAATTGAAAAATTTATCCGGTTATTAAAATAAAAAAGTAATAATAAAATAAAAATAAAATATTTCACTGAAATTTTCAAATACATCACTCAAGCCTCTGCTGTTAAAGGTAAAGAAAAGAACAATTCGTTCCAAACTTTTTTTACCGATAACATTTATTTATTTTCTCTAATGGTGTTTATTTTTAAAAGTGCATAGAATCGATAACAAGTTAGGTATAGTAACTAACAATTTTATCGGAAAGCATTTATGGTTAAAAACCGTAGCTGAAAATAATAACCTTGTACGCAAAGCACGGGATGTTTTGCGTGTCAATAAATGGTTAAGAAATATATTTTTTGGCAGAGAGATTTTTAGCAGGGCGTTGTAATTGCCGGCTGGCATGCGCACGCACGGCCCTTGTTCCGCGGACAGTCTGTAATATCTTCCTCGACTTGTTTATCTTATTGTAGGTACTTTAGTATCCGCTTAGTATTCGCAATTAAAAATTTAACCGTACACACAAGTTGCCTAAATAGACAAAGAGTTAACAGACGGTTGACATGGACTATCTATTCTTCAAATCATGCTAACTTTTCGCACGCTGCATGAAAGTGTAGCAATTTACATAAAAAATGAAAGACAAATTTCTATTTAAATTGTTATCAAAAGAGACATTACCACTTGAACAGAAGAAATTGGTCTCGCCCCTTAAAATACAGTTGATAAAAAAGCGCCGATCAATCAAATAACATAGTGGCAATTAATCATCTCGCTAGCGACACAGTTCCGTTGTTTGATATTCCGTGTACGTAAAGGGTTGCGAGAAAAGTAAAATTTTTAATAAGATTAATGTCACTCTACATTAATCACTGTTGCAATATTGCGCATTAATAAATGACGCAGAGTCGTCAATAAAGACGTTGATGGTTTCTTGGCATTTTAAATACAGTGTCGGTAGTATTAATGAAAACATACAACTGTAAATGTTACGATTAGTGATATATTTAAATTTAAATAAAAAATAAACAAATGTCATCGCTAATCTTTACAAAGTTTTTTTTTAATTGCTTACCTAATAATTAATATATTTTTTTAATTTCGGTCGCAACTTTATTGTAGAGTACATATTAAATAAGCTTTCTCAAAATATTTTAGTACATATTATTTTATTATTTATAAAATAAAGGAATAAACTAATACGTGTTACCGTTACCGCTATTAAACTGTTGGTTAATGTAAATCATTTGGTACCCTTTTAATAGTGTAATTTGCATACCAATACCGATTAATACCATTTAGCGCTACTGATAAAGTTTTCCGTTTAATGTACTTACCGATATCTACCTTCAGACATATATATTCCGAGCAACGATTAAACTGTATCTCGCGTGTCCAAAGTGCGCCTACTCATTCAGAGCATTTTTTTACACGGGTTTTTATCGCTACACTGACATCATTGTGTTCATGTTCACTTTCGTAGCAACGGAAACTCTCGTAACGAGACACTTCGTTGTTTTTGTACTCTTTTTACAATATTTTTCGATTTTAATGATTGCTCCCGTTCGCCTTTTTAGGTGATCGTTAATGATGCTTTTTGCACTCGACATGTAACGCTTGATGAGGGATTATTATGGCCGCATTGCATTCTGAACGCACTGTCCTGCGTCAGTATATTGTATATCGTCGTTCAGTTCCGTCCACGAACGGCGCAGTGAAGGGCTGACTGAATACGAGATATTTCGTTCGTTCTCACAGAAGCCATCCACGTGTAATGAATTTTTCGTAAGCAACCTCATGAGATGCGGAACATTTGTATGCATGTTGTGCAAAAAAGGTTTCGCATTTGCATGATTGTTGTCAATAGTCGGATGTTGCCAATCACGCTCACAATCAATCATGTGTTGAGATGTCTCAATTAAAGTTGCACCCTTATCCCAGCTCTTCTCGTTCTTTTTTAAAAGACTTGCCGCGTCACAAAAACGATAATGATTATAAATTGCTAGATTATACAAGCAAAACACATTTGTAACGGCATTCTGTTCATTTGATTCAAAATAATAATTTAAATTGTAATATAGTTTGTGTAAAAAGTTTAAAGTTCCTGTAAGTTAAAATAGAAATTAGTTTACCGATAAATATTCTTTTTTTCTATCTACTATAAATACACACAGCATATACATTTCCTATTATAAATTAAAAGATAAAGAGGATAAGTAATGACGTAATATATATAGTAAGAGGACTGAAGACTGCCCGCTTTGGAATTTCTCCGCGGAATTATATTTATCAAGCGTGGTCGCGCCTTCATTTAATGTGCTTTTTATGGCGTTCCTTATTTTTAAAACAATAATTTATGTGATTTTAATGCACCTAATTGCTTTTTTCTTACTTTTTGTTTCCAACTAAATACAATTTCAAGTAATTCCATTCTGAGATGAAAAAAATGACGATTACCAGGCCGCAAATGAATAATACCGTTAGCAATGGAAATTAAATTACGATATAATTTTGGTATGCAACACAAAATTGGCTGTCAGTATTCAGACGTCAAAGACGGCGGTAACTTATAAGTGCAATTTACTCAAATCAAATCAAATCAAATCATCTTTATTTGTGAAAACAGATACTCCTGAATACACTATGTCCTAGTTTTTGTTTAACAAATCTTTACCCCACATCATTCTGTCTCTGCGACCACATAGAGATTGTATTACTTATCTTCATAGGTCAAAGAAAAAGTGATAAGAATCCCAAGAGAAAAGTAACACTGGCCAGGTCCCTTCCAAAGACCTTGCGAAATAAATAGTCTTCTGACTGGCACAATCTTTTTAGAGTTTCATATCGCTCCCTACACGTGGAAAACTCTTCGGAATCCCTTACCAAATCATTGTAATCGAATACTGGAAGGTCTGAATCATTTTCTATGCTAGCCGATCATTTATTGTGTGTGATTAAATAAAATATTTTAATCGACCATTTTTATACAGATACTTATGTTCTGCCTTGGGCAATTGTCTAAAATAATAAATAATCTAAAAATATGTTTTACGTATTTATAGGTATTTTAAAATATTAATATCTTAGGATTCAATAGTATGAAGACTGAAAGATATTGGTATTGCACGAAGTTTGGCTACGGCAGGGTGCGCGCGCGCCGCTCGACCGAGCGTGAATTTTCCACGTTCGGTTTCAGGTTCGCGTAACACTACTCGATAACTGTTACACTTTCCAAATATTACGTATTATTCGATAATATAACCACACGTAACTGCTGAAATACGTAACTTATAATTAGTCGTCCTGTAATGTACAATATGAATACAGAATTTGCTTTCAGTTTATTTATTTATAAATCTTTATTGTTCCACAAGTAAAAAAAAAACTTTGATAATTGGCAGACTTAATGCTAAAAGCATTCTCTCCCAGTCAACCATTAGGAAACACGAAAAGTTATAATCCGCGCGTATCTTAAAAATACAGTTTGTGTTAGGGTCACATTTGTCTGCGTTGATTTAACTACCCACTCAACCTACAGAACTCTGTAATCGAATGTATGATGAATTGTATGCAGCCATAAGTTTTGATTATTATAAGCCACCTAACAACTTTCACTTATAGTTTTAATTCCTCAACAAGGGTGACAGTGGATAGAGTTTCAATGCAAATGGCGTTACATAAACCGGGGTCCGTCATTGTCTCGATATTGGACTGTCACTGCGCGCGCGCATTTAACGTCAATCCTTGATAGTATCTCCGGCCGAGTGCCACTACCGCCAATAATCAGCGACATTAGGTCTAAGATCCAATTATGCAATGTCTACATCAACATTGCATATAACGAAATTCGAGTCTCAATACTTGTTTATTTTCTGATAACAAACGTCAATTCGAATGAGTTCTATATAGTACGTAAGAAAACAAAATTAATTTCATGATATTTTTTTATAATGATAATATGAAGGCGTTGAAATTGAATTCAGGGCAAAGCTCATGGCGTAATAAGTGATACATTTCAATCGTTGCTAATTACCATATGACTAGTTTTACAGTTAGTTAACTCTATGAAAAGTACCGAATTTTAAGAGAAAGCTAAAATATTAGTACAGACACTAAAGTATGTATAAACGGTAAAATTTCCTTGCCACGGTTTCAGACTTTAATTAAATATACCATTTCCCCGTTATTCGCAAATGTCGTGAAAAGAAGCGGCAAATAGAAATCTTGATTGCTTTTTTCAGTTGGCGAGTGCCACCAGTGATGTTTTAGATGTTTTAAAAATATACTATAATAATGTGATGACAGTGACGCCAAAGTAATGCTGTAATTTATCTCGTTCTCATGTTAGACTTATTTTACAATTAGAACAGCAGCAAAATTGTAGTATGAAGTATCAATTCCATTCTTTTATTATTTTATGTTTAAGCAAAGCGTGATTGAAGGCTGTGCTCTAAGCGGTAGGTAGGGCGTCTTACTCTTAAGCCCCATCACAGCTGGCCCGAAGCCCTGCACTTTACAATCTGACATTTCCTTTCGACATTAAAGCAGATTAGTGTTACGACGCGACTTCGGATGTTAAGCCGACGCCCGATGGATTGCAGGAATTGCTCCGATTCAATCGAGATTTAGCTGTTATTGGAGTGCTAATATTCGTCAATGAAAATAAGTATTCGTTTTTTCTAACTCCTTCATAAAACAGAGAAAGAGTTTAAATGAAAATAAATTGATTTATTCTATGATTAATAATTGCATATATAATTACAATAGAGTTTGACAAAAAATACTAATTAATTGATGACTATATTGCACCATTTACATAAATAATGAACGTTATTAATATTTATTTTGTCAAGCCATAAGTTACCTCAGTCAGGTCATCTAGGTTATTCGTGTAGATTGCTGTGAGATTATTAGAATGGAAGTCGTACACTTAATATTCAATTAGGGGCGGCAACTAGCGCCGGATGCCGGTCAATTTGTCCTGCGGCGGATGCGTACGCGCACATCTTCAGTAATCTCCCGCAGCCCCGGGCGCCAGTACGTGGAATGCAACAACAACAATTGTAATGATTTTACTCTTAAATAATTAAGTTATCCTTTTTAGGTTAACGATATCTAGGTAATAGTCTTAATACATTGTTTTACCCTAGGTCCAAAACTGTAAGCTGACGACGCTACTATGAAAACACACTTGGTCGAAGAGCCTACTAACTACATTGTTTTAAGTCTTGACGGGCCCAAAGCCAAATCAACATAATGGTAAAGACACCCATCACGGGGTTATTTACATTTGTGAAAGTTTGATTTGTATTGCAATAATATATGGTGTAGGTACACCTGTTTTATTTTTTTGTTTAAGTATATAAGTATACCTATACTTACTCAAAATATATTAAGAATACATATAATTACTCAAAAAATATTGCTTGGACTCTATTTTGACTAGACTCATAAAATATAAACAGTTTTACAAAATAAATTATCGCCACTGAATGCATTCACCAAATAGATATATTTCACCTGATGTGAAATAAATACCGACACGCAGATCGTAGGCAACCGCGTGGCAGTTACACCCACAGTTCCGCTCAGAATTTATGTCGAAACCAACGTTCGCTGCAGACTCTCGCAGCAAATAACCCAGGCGTTAAAACAACTAGCACGGACAACTAGCGCACTTAACAAACAGACGTATCCGTGTCAGATATAGCGTATCGAGACGGCAGGACATTACTTTTGCTCTATCGATAAAGCTCAGCTATAAGCGAAATAGTTTTGCCATGGTGGAAACATAAATAATTGTCATAAAATAGATAGGCCTGATGGATGAGCGGCCCTGCAAACGACGGGCAAGGCTGGCAACGTGCAGAATGCCATTATGACAGAGCTCGGGCATGTGGAGGGCGGGCGGCCGCAGCCCGCGCAATATTACCTAATAGTTGCCCTCATTGTTCAATTGAAAAATATAATCTACATACGATGAAAAATTCTTTTAAGTACCTACGCTTCACTAGTCAAGCACGCATAATATTATGATTGTATTGAGCGTAACGTGATGAGATAAAATCTAGGTTATTGTTTTGTTGATACTATAACGAAGTCTTTAGCTTATAATTTATGGTTAACAATAAGACAGGTGCGTAAGACTTAGCGAGCTCCTTCTCATGATCTTGTTGAACAACAACAGCATCAATGAGAAATCGTCGGCGATATAAGAATAAAGTGGATACACGCTCGGCCACTATAGATATTTAATTAGACAATTTATCTCCCAACTGCTTTTTGTTATGACTTAGATTTAGCTTATACGCAACAAAGATTTGTTTAGTAAAGGTACCTATATGAGAATAAAACATAGCATCAGAATAATAAACAAATACCTACATTCAATGTGTTTCTATATTATATAAACACTATATGCTAATGCTCATTTTATGAATTCCTATTGAAACAAACGTTACATAAACTACGCGATCAGTGTCTATGAGCAGATTAATGATCGCGCGCTGTCACACGTGGACACGCGATACAGATCATCCGATTGCGTAGTTATATGTGGAATATATGCAATTGCTTATTTATTCAAATAGAGTGACGAAATTAATATGGAGTGACTGTCAGAGCGTAATCGGCGAGACACATAGTACAACGGCGGCGGCTGTGACACAGCGCGGGAGAAAGCGTGCTTAATCAGATAACTCAGATTGTCAACCGAGCTCCTGAAATCGGGTCGAATGTCGATACACTCGATTAATTAATTGGCGGTCCGAAAAGTAGGAGGTAACTGGTCCGAGCAGCCAAAACCGTAGGTACACTTATGAAACACACGTGCTGTTTTGTATTAAAAGAGTGGGGGCTACACGTACTGTGGGTGAACGTATCATATGAATTCACATAGCAGACCGCAGCTTGAGTTATGTGATTATCTGCATTCTAATTAATTTGGATAAGTTCTGCATGTCAAAAATGATAATGATGCTATGTATCTATTGACTTGTTTCGAATGATTCACTATAAAAAAGCTATAAAATATTTGATACCCTCAAATCCGTCAAGACTATTTAAAGTAGTGATCAAACCCCAGGTTGTAGACGAAGCGAACGTACGTATAGTATATAAAGTAAGCAAATTAATTTGATTTGTTGATTTGGTGGAAATTGCACAGAGGGCCACCATGGCGGTAATATATAAAGTATAATACTTGCCTACATCTTTATCCTCACACTTAAATCTTATGATTTATCTACGAGGCCTTGACTGATTTAATTGATCAGTAGAGATAATTAGCTGATCGATTAGGTTTAATTTGAAGTAAAGTCTTTGTTATTAATCAAAATATGTCTCATTTATGATCAATTTCGTAATTCAAAACATTTAAGTTTGTTAGTTAAAGTCTTACAATTACAACAATGTATCTTTGTCATGCAACAATAGCAAACATTGTTTCGTTCAATTGTAACTTTAAATAGGTATTAAATTACGTAAACTATTAGGTACCACAGAGGCAATAAATTAGTTTGCAACTATTTATGACTCATTAATATCAATGCTATAAACAGGAGTAATCAAAGCTAGTTTTCACATTGCTGCTGGTGTCGGTTTGCTAACAATAAAACTATTATCGTTCAATAAACCCCAATTTTAATACCCACTGTCATGTCATCCAATTTGAATACCACGGCAGCTGCGATAATATACTAATTTAAGTTTACAGTTACCCAATGTATTATGTATTCCGTCAAATACGAGGTGCGGAATTCTTATAAAGCTGTAAATTTTTATATATTTTATAAGTGATGATGGTGGGACACCAGATGGAGGCCGAGCGCACCGTTAGATACTATTTGGAAATCTATTAGTATGCATGGTTCGGGTGTCTCACATTCACATCACCGATCTTATGGAAGAAAGCAAGTTTCAGTAAATCTGATTGCCCATGGAAATGATTGATCAAGGCGATTAAAATTAAAATACACGTGCACAGTAACATCCATGCGCTTAAAGACAAATCTTTCTTATTGACCCATTCTGCTGTATTCCGCGGGATCCCTCATCTTATAGCTTATCGTGAACTGTGCACATTCATGATTCCATAATGACATCGAAATTATCTACAAGTTTCATTTGCATTTTACATAAAAGTGTAAAGCGAGCCATGGGGTGACGCGATCGCGACTGATTCTAATTATATGCATCAGGCGTACACGCAGCTCGAGATAGCTGGGTGCGGCTCCGGAGTTTACCGAGTCACCTCGCGCCGATCCATCAATGCAAGGCGACGATCGCTGGTGCTTTCTCGTCGTTAGCCCTATAAGGCTCGGCTGCCACCACGCCTCGAGCAAGCCACTTCTTTTTCACTTCATTTTCTAAGTCGCAGACGATAGAAATCGTCTTAACAGCATATTTCGCTTTTTCAACAGAACGGAAACGGTCGAAAGGTTTCACGTGACTGTTTTAAAAAGTATTTAAATGCGTATGAAATTAAGATGCTCGTCGTAACGACGTAATCGCGCACGTTTAGCGTAATAGCTGAGAAATGCAGGCGGTAATCGCGTTTTGCGCATTCGCGAAATGTACGACTGTTGCAACTGCATGTGTGAATTCAGAGATTACTATAATTTCTGATTCTTAATTAGTATAAAAAAAATATATTATTCGTCGGGTGATGTGTCAAGATTTCAGCTCAGAATCGTTAACAATTTTTTAACGCAATAGGCATAATAGGGGCTCGAACTCTATCGAATGAGTTTAATTAGGATATTACAAGGAATAAAAGAGATAAGTTGAATAATAATGCCGACTTATTATTGCCAAGTATAAATGTTTTATTTGAATTATTTAAATTGTACTTCTGTTTATGTCTATCATGATACCAATGACATTTTCCTTATTAAATGTTCATGGCTCAGCTTTTTAAAACCAAAATAATTTGTTACAGAGCGTGGTTATGCTGATGTTTCGAGAAGAAAAATCGCCTGAAGATGAAATTAAGGCTTGGCAATTTTGGCACGGCAGGCAACATTCCGTCAAACAGAGGATATTAGACGCCGGTAAGTATATCTATTACTCACAAACAAACTCCCTGTTGCGTGCGCGTTAGTAACGAACGTCATTAAGGTGATGGCTGTGAATACAATGACTGGCAGGTTTTTGCACGAGTGCAGCTATCAGTCGGTAGCGCGTACAAGCACCTGAGACACGATATTTACTGCACAAAAACGTGCTCGAGGCGACACAGTAACATGTCGGAGAAGTTGCGTGCTAAGGGGTCGGAGGCGGCGGCGGCGGTAGCGGCGGCACGCAGGGCCTAATTATCGTGCTGGAGGCAGATAGCCGAGGAGACGCGCCCGCGCATCCCGCTGCCCACCATTATATCTCGTTAGAACATTTGCATAAATAACGCGCACGACGTCCGCGGCCCACACCGACCGCCGTACCTATCAATCGCTCCGGTTAAAAATAAATATGGGTGGCGCCGCCACCTAGACTCCCTCGCTTCATCTAAATACCTTTAGCTGCTACTCGTACCTACTCTCGTATTACATGTAGTTATAATGACATATACTGACATTAACCAGATGGAAGATACAGAACCGAGCATCTTTTCCGAGAGTCGAGGTTTAATAAAACGATTACGAAGTTATCTGACACTGTGAGCTTTATGAACTGTGCCGGAGTGAACTTTATGAACTTAGTAACAGGAAATCGTTAAAATTCGTGAGAAATCTTCGTCCTAGCGATGATATGACACACCTGCTCGCGAGTCTTATAAACGATGACTCTATATTTGTAGAGGCATTGGTTTTACAGTATGAGAGGCGGATGTCTAAAAAGCTGAGAGGAGATATAAGCAATGGTACAATATAGTCGCGCACGGACATAATTACTGCGATGATATCAGGGAGCTGCTCATTAGCATGTTAATTGCCTGATGAGCCTCTACGTGCTCCCGCGCAATCTATGCCGAGCGCATTATACTCTACTTCTCTGCTAAGAAAAACAATCTTTGACAGGTTCTCGGTAATTTTTATTTTACTTACTCAATTGTTCGTTGTTTAAAGTCTGGTTGAATAGTTTTACTTTTCTTATTTTATAAAAATATATATTTTATAAATATTCAGTTGCATATAGTATGAACAATATAATTTTTCCATTTTAAAAATATTAACATCCAGAATCACCCCGAATTGTTGGTGAAATAAACAACTACGTAATCGTGGAATGTTTACTGTTTATTAATCGCCGCTAGAAGTAAACAGCGTTGATATATGACACTTTACACATTCTAACATTACTTAAGTTAGGCCCGCAGCATTTGTAATGAGTGACGCCGCAGCCAGCAGTGTCTATAAATTAAATCTCAAGGAAAATAAAAACATGGAAGCCATTAATTCGCGCGGCCGAGCCAAGTTTAATGTCAAGGTTTTTAGCTTATCTCGATGTTAGTTGAGTTTTATTTCTTTTATCGTTGACGGCATTATACAAAATGAAGTAATGTCTAAACATAGTGGACTTTTGGTGTCTTCCATTTAAAATATAACTCAAGTATTTGACATAAGTTCGTTATGTAACATTGTTTTTTCCGACTCTACGTACATTATTACTAATTAGAACATATATTTTTATTATTTTTTTGTGTATTTACAACGAAGCTTATTGCTGATAAGTATTTGTAAACTTGTGACGAAGCATGTTGCTTATAATACTATTTGTGATTTATTTATGACTGATAAGTAGTATTTAAAGAGATTGTTATGATTTTAAGAAAATTTTGGTATACGTAGGTGAAATGAGCCTAAATGGCCTAACGAAATGAAGGCTTGCTTATTAGATTTTAAAAAGTGTCAACAAACCTAGGTAGCGTTCTTGAACAAATTATTAGTACCCTTGGTAGGCTAGAGTAGAATGCAGCAAAACATATGAAACGTTCTTGGCGGCGTCAAGGGCGACATCGGACACCTGTACGCAGGCGTGTGAAAGCGCGGCGGGGCGGGGGGCGCGGAGCGCGGGGAGGGCAGGTCCTGGCCGCGGAGAGAGGCCTGCAACGCACCGCGCCTCCGCACAATGCCTTCTCCGGTTACCTACATCTTCATGGATCGCGTGTCCATCGTGCCTCGCACCGAAGCGTCTTTACGCTTATTTCTTTTGACAGTTTTCGCTTATTGACACGCCTCAGTGATCCTCCGAATAAATCCTTTTGTAAGCCTTTGTTTTTAATCACAAGTTGTAACACTTGTCTCACGAACTGTCGAACACATTTATGAAAATCTTTAAAAATATTTATAAAATTTAAGTATGCAAATGTAACGTAAAAAAATGCTGGGACATAAACATAACTGTCGTCATACTTAGTTAAATATTTCATTATTTTAAATCTGATATTAGTTCCACCAATGAGCTCGTTGATGTCGTTTACCGTTAAAATTGAAATCGGATCTGTCTAAACTTTTAAGCAACCATTCACTTGACTCTGATCAGATTCCATATGATACGCTACATAATTTTAGTGTTCGCCGAGGTGTTATACATTTGCATAACGTCGGCTGATAGTTTTGAGTAGGTGTGTTGATGTGAGTAACAGGACGGAATAGACTCGTAAATAGTTGGGAGAGTGTCAAACAATAAGGTAGGTCTCGGCGAGGGCGGGCGGCGTCCTCCGCGGCCATAAACACTTCAGCTCGACGTCCCCGGGGCCTCGCTGATCGCATTCGGGCTATAACCGATAATACGCCGCCCACGCTACTGCCCTACTCGCTATCACTGGAGAATTATACTCTTGCGCAGTCATTGACGTCGTTTTTTTAGATACGTCTAATGTAATAAGTATCTATAATCAATAAGTTGTTTCGGTACTCGTTATTATTAAGTCATTATAGATAGAGAAATAGTCTTCTCAATTATATTAAGGTCCAAGGTTCAGATAGTATAAGATTAATTTAGAAGAGGAAGCTCCTTAGTATGCGGCAAATCAATTTAATTATCATTGACTAGTAAGAAATCTGAAGTGCAGCCGCTTTGATCTACAACTTACCTTACGATAATTTACATAATAGCTACCGCGTTTATTCATCATACCATAACAATGGATATGTAAGTTAACAGGAAATTATAAATATTTAGGCACGTTCAGTCTACACACTCGGGTAAACTAATAAGTATATAACCAGGAAATAGTAGAAACCTAAAGAATTAAGTCATGGTCAATGTCATATAAAAGACAAAACAGCTTAGTTTAGTTTTAAAGAGTTTAGAGGTAAAGTATGGTGCATGCAATTATTTCACCCACAAGAATCTAAATGTAAGCTACAAATTAATAAAATTTAATT
The DNA here is from genome assembly GCA_947363495.1 of Euzophera pinguis. Taxonomy (NCBI): domain Eukaryota; kingdom Metazoa; phylum Arthropoda; class Insecta; order Lepidoptera; family Pyralidae; genus Euzophera; species Euzophera pinguis. Next base: position 10,222,981 of record OX376155.1, read on the forward strand.
GGAAGTCTAGTTTGTCCATCCTTCCCAGGTCTCACATTGACTGAAAGTAATTGGACAGTTTTGAAGAAATTTATCTAAAATGATACCGAATAATAAGTCTGTTATCACAGCCTATTACTTCCTCATTTCTGTAAATATTGGTTTCAATCATCTTACACATAGTAAATACACAGGCACATGATTAATATAAATAGTAGGGTATACTAGAACTACCTACTACATAATAAAGCAGTCTCTAAAAGTGACAGACGGCCAAATTGAGATCAGCAACGACGGTTTCTTAATTTAAACTTTAAACCCTGCTGGATAGAAACGAGGAATTCATGTCACATAAAACTTAAGATAGATTTATTCCTATTTAGATTTATAACCGAGGAAAACTAGTTAATGTTCTAAATAAAAAATAAAGATTTAATAAATAATTAATAAAATGTAAAAGTAAAAAATAAATTATAAGTTTACTTAGATATAGGTAGGCGTACGACAGCGCAAAAATGATAATTTCTACGCGCTTTATGTAGATACATACTTGCTTAAGTAATTATGATTAGGTAAAGTCTGAAGCACTAAGCGCCATGCTATAAAGACACGCATAATTGCAGTAAATAAACTGAATTATTTATCACTGTCGTAGAGTGTTACGCCTACAATGCTTCTGCAATTTACCACCTTATATAGATATCACCAAATAAATCAAATGCGTTTTACTAGTAACAAGTACTATTAGTGAAATATCTGATTATCAAATTCAGGTTTAATGCGGAATGTGTATGATCTGCAATTTACTTTTTGACATTAGTGTTACAAAAATATTCGACTCATAGGATATAAATTCAATTTATATTATAGGTATTTAAATTTATTGTATTAAAAACTATATATTACATAGTGGCATATCTTAGTACCTAGTATAGTCAGCGTGGTACGGTACGGTAAAATATAATTATTTGATGCATTAACCCGATAAGACCGTTTTATACATAAAAGTCGATGGAATTTCCTGTCTTTTTGTATTCATTACGTTTATCGGCATGAATAACACCATTCTGAATGCAAACTAGAAGAAGTTAATTTCCCGCGTCAATTTGTTTTTCGATTGGTTTTAAATGGGTACGTGCTAATTACCATAAGCCTCCATCGAGGGGACAGAAGTGGAAACATTGCAATCGCTGATAAATCGATCCTATCACCTGATTATTCACGCCCAGCAAATAAATTTCCGTCGCCGATGACGTATTGTGCGTTGATATCTTAATCGAAATCTCCGCCGCCATTACAACACAGTTACCCGAAGACAAGATTAATGACAATTTGTTGTTTTTGTTGTTTGTTGTAGACACTAAGAACAGCATCGGGTTGGCCGGCTGCATCGAGGAGGTGGCGCACAATGCCATAGCCGTCTACTGGAATCCGCTCGAGAGCGCAGCCAAGGTATTACATTATTTTAATCTCTCCAACGTACATAATTGTCTGGTTACTTATTTATTTTTAGTTCTATCACGTGATTGTCCGTGAGGCTGTTCCGCACAAATGACACCATGGTTTACATGGTCGATCGACAATGTAACCTACACCAAATGATGATGGGTAGCCCTAGGTGTCCCACTGCTGGGCAATGGCCTCTCCTTTAGCCTTCACGCATCTCGGCCGAGTGCCGTTTGTTGCCACCCACTGTCGAATTCGTCCAGATTCTTATTATGATGACATTAAACTCTAAATATGTGTGTGTAGACATTGCTAAAACATAATTTCGATATCATGTAACATGAAGTTTAATACCTAACGAGCTCGTGTCGTAAGAATATTGATGCCATCAATATACTAGAAACTTATTGTAAATGTACAAGATTGCTAATTGCCTCGGTATATAGAATAACCCAGCAGAGCTAGAACGGAACAAAAGCGAATGCTCTATTAATAATATCACCTACTACAATAAAGTCTTATCAATATTCATTAAACAATTAATGTCCATCGTGAAGTTGCTTCTGAGAGAATCGTATGCTAATGTTATTGGTAAACTCAGTAGCGTATAGCTTATAGCTAATGACTTCTATAACTAAGTATATATATGTAATAAGTAACATTTTCGAATATGAGCTTAGGAAAATATGGAACCTTGTAAAAACGTAGCTCAAAATACACATCACACAATCTTGGATTTTTATGACTTGTAGTACTGTAAAATTACTTAATGTTTGTGGTCAATTATCGATATCCGTAATTATTTATTGTTGAGTAGTGAAACCGTAGCGGATGCGAGTCGTTTGCGACAGATAATATACGCTCGGACAGTGATCGGTGGCGGTGCCGGCGCTGAGTAAAAACGCAAGGGATCATTTGCATAGTCCACGTAATGAGCTCCAGCCCGCCCCACGTCGCTTGCTGCACTAAAAACACCCTACTCGATTATACCCTTATACTGCCTTCTCAATGAAACTCATTCAACGCATACTGCTTTTTTTACATCTACGCAAAGCGACAGGATCCCTGGCGCCTGTTGTCTTGGTCAGGATGTGTGTTCTTGTAATGCATAGGAATATACCTATTAATATTGCAATAACTTTACAATTTCCACGGCTAGTTTTATAAATTGTCTTCAGCAAAGTACTTTAAGGCCATAATAGAAAATATGTCAACGTCAATTTCATTATCATGTTTTTTACTTTCAGATTAATATTGCGGTTCAGTGTCTGAGCACAGACTTTAGCAGCCAAAAGGGAGTTAAGGTGAGTGTACCAATTTGTATCTTAACTTTTATGATTTTTAACGAATTCCATACGCACCATGTTACTTTATGTCATTTCGTCTATAATCGTTACCAAGAACAATAATAAATATTTTTTATTTTATCGTACAAAACTTTATTAATAACAATCTTACTAAGATTCAGCATTTGTTATCCTAATAACATTACTGTAATCTTAATTAATTATCCAGGGCTAAGCTTAAATAAGCTCACGATATATATTATATTACACGATTATAATGCCACTACTATGTAGAGTCGTACCGAAGTCACATACGCGTTGTTAACCTTAAGCTTTATGTTATTAAAAATAAGTTCGTTAACCTGTTCGACACCTCATTGCAATTAAAATCTGGTTACATTGCAAATAAAAATAAGTTCGGAATGTAAATAGTCACTATAACAAGATATCTGTGGGAAATTCAATGCTAGATCAAATCTACGAAGCAATTTTTATTTTTGCTGCAAAATGTTAATTAAGTTTACTGCACTGAAAGTATGTAAATGAATATTACGATGCGTAGACGTCAGGGCACGAGGTCGGTAACCGCGTTGCCACCGGAGATGCCTCGATAGCTGGCATGGGCGGAGTGAGGCGCAACTTGCACTTGATAGCGGAGGATATCCATCTGTTTTATTATTTTAACTAATAATTTTGTCGATTTCTGTTAAATCTTTCCTACAGTAGTTGGAGAGATATAACATTTTTAGATCCCTGTTTGTTTTTAGTATCCTTTTACGGCATCCAAAGACGTTGAAAAAAAATCACTTTTTTTTGCAAGTTCGGATGAACTATCAGGAGAATTCATAATGAACAACAAGACTTTTTTCCTCATGTGTAGTGTTGTGCACCCTACATTTATATTGAATCAGTCTGTTATTTGCCTTTCAATTACCTAGCCAATACTCGGTGACGCCGTGACGCCGCGCAACAGACTTTAAAATAAGGAAAGGGAAGATGACGCTCTGTCTACGCAAGTTGGAATGTTTATTACGGATTATTAAATATTCAATTCACAAAAACAAAAACACAAATCTAAAACATTGAGAACGTGGTAACATGCGCACGAACCAATATATTTATATATTTTGGATCAGCTATTTGGATTTATTTGTACTATAAATGTAAACTCTACATATTGACTTATAGACGAACCCCGAACTTACTTCTGATCTCTTTTTATTTTGTTACCGCACTGCCGACCTCGAACCAACGCAATTAAGACGTTTTAACACGATTCGATTCAGACACGTGTATATTTTCCTTATTCAGTTTATAGCAATTACTTACCCCAAAGAGCATTTTTAAACTATTTTTTTGTTAGGATTCCGTGAGAGCTTTAACATTCAGACATGAAATTGCTTATATGCCAAAAAATTGATATGTTTAGGTTTAATTGAGCTTATGCTGTGATTACACTGGCAAGCTACCAAATAAATCATAAACCTCATCTTTTCTCTTTGACTAAGGTAAACACAAAAGCCTAGATTTTTTTGTATATCTGTCCGACTGGTAGCGAAAAAATATAACACTAATAACAACATTTCCTAAGGAATTTCTTACTTAAGTCAGCAGAATGGTAAATATAGGCAACGAGTTGGCTGAACAATTTGATTTTACATCTTATAGTTGACTACCAAGCCGTAACGTACTGATATGTAACGTTCTAATACACACATACACCTTCTTTTGTAGTTATTTCTTATGTTTTCTCTTTCAGGGTCTACCACTTCACATTCAAATTGATACTTTCGAAGATCCCAGGGACACACAAGTTTATCATAGAGGATACTGTCAAATCAAGGTCTTCTGTGATAAGGTGCGTATCACAAGTCCTTCAAGGTTTCTTATAATTATGCAGGAAGTTTTCTTATTAAAAATATGTGATATTTTAATTTTATTTCAAATAATAAATTATTTGAAATTAATTTCATTTTAAATTAATTATCAGGGTGCAGAAAGAAAAACAAGAGACGAAGAGAGAAGAGCAGCCAAACGGAAAATGTCAGCAACAAATAGAAAAAAATTGGATGAAATCTACCATCCAGTAACAGAAAGAAGCGAGTTTTATTCAATGGCGGACTTGACGAAACCACCGGTTTTATTCAGTCCGGCGGAAGACATAGACAAATTGGCCGGAATGGATATTCAGGGCTTCTATGGGCACGACGAATCCGCGTTGGCAGAAGCTCACTTGAAGGGAGCATCACCTTTCCTCCTACATGCAGCTAAACCTCAAGCACCAGCACTGAAATTCCATAATCATTTTCCACCGGATGCTCCAGCGTATGTAGAATAAGCCATTTTTCTTCTTTACAATTTACTATAAAACACAGTAGCTATCAAATAGACAACCCATCCATAGATATGCCTCATGAAGAATAAAATGCAATACTCGTACTTCCTATCTATATTTAATACTATATTTAATACAAGCTGTTTCCCGCAGATCCGCCTGCGTCATAAAGTAGTTTATGCCAACCAAAATATTAATCCGTGCAGCGGTTTGGCCGTGAAAGCGTTACAGACAGACAGACTTTCGCATTTATAATATTAGTATGGATTTGTATTTTTTTTTATCAGGTACCGATCCGATGTTGGTGGGCTATCTCCTTACAGCGACCGCAAGGACTCCCTGGAGCTGGAGAGCGTGATGGGCAAGCGCGCGCGCACGTCCACGCCACCGCTCAGTGAGCGCGTCATGCTGTACGTGCGGCAGGACACCGACGACGTCTACACGCCGCTGCACGTCGCGCCACCCACCACGCAGGGCTTGCTTAATGCTGTGAGTCTCCTTACCGACCTAGCCGCTTGATACCTTACACCTGAGTAACGTATGGAGTGGCATACCGCACCAGCCGGTAGAATAACCTTGGTGATGTCCGCTAACCGCAGAGTACGAGGGGCCGAGGAACTTTATTGCTTTTTCTCGGTTTCTCGTTACTTTGTTTTACGTATTGAAATTTGGAATACTGTTTGGTTTGACATAACGAATGGAATCGAGACGCTTCGTCCACGCCGCGGGCGCTGGCCCGCTTGTGCTTGCCGCCGCCCGCGGCGATGCTGTAACCGATGTGGCGCTTTATAACCCGTCTAATACAATACACACGATCATCATAACTGCATGTTGTAATTAACACCCGCGCGGCCGGCCGCTGCACCGAATAAGTAGGTATCACAGAATGCGCGCGCGAATCACAAATTTTTCTAGAAACCACTAAACCGGTTACTATTCGTTCCGTTAGACGAGACGTCTCGGTTTAAAAGGCAAAGGCCCATTGTAATTATTATTTTTTGCTTATTTTCAGATTGAGAATAAGTACAAAATTTCAAGTTCGGCAATTAATAATCTTTATCGAAAGAACAAGAAAGGGTAAGTGGTTTTCATTGGCCTAAAATACTTAGTATTGTTAACGTGAACACCGGCCGCCTCGCGTTAAGGGAGAATCGCTTGTCGAGAGGGCGCGCCACTAACTTCGCAATGCTTATAATGTTGTCAGTATCTCTAAACGATTCCGTAAATGACTAAAAGTTGAAATTGATCACTTAATCACCCAATCCTGAACGCCTACCTGCCCACATTTAATCAATACCTTATACCCACAAACTTAATTTGCATTATTGCCAAGCACTCGCACTTTATTAATAAATTTGAGCACTCAATAGTTATAATGTTGTAACCGAAACATTGACTACTTTATATTCAATAAATTAGTTTGTTAAATAATTGTTTGTGCCGGGTAGATATTAATGCGTCGTTCCAAACGCGATTAACACTAGTACATATTCACTCAGGATTACGGCCAAAATTGACGATGAAATGTTGGCATACTATTGCAACGAGGATCTGTTCCTGCTGGAAGTGCGGCCGGCCACCGCCAACGAGGACGAGCCGCTGTACGACATCACCTTCGTGGAGCTGCCGCTGGACCACTAGCGCCGCGCCGTCTCCAAGTGTCTGCAGGCTAACAATATTGAAACCTTTACAGACCTTAGATTTCATTTTACTCTCAATACTTGGAGAATATTATTTATATACGAGATAAGGTTGTCTCAAAATATGTCGATCTCAGATTGAAATTTACTTTTAAGCGATTCCTCACCATATCATTGTTAAAACTGGATGTCACAAAACGTTGGTCGCTAGATGAATCGGTTGAAGAGGATCCCTTTTTATTGTATATACTTATGTAATTTAGTGCCTTATGAAATTAAATTTTTATGCGTATGCGACGACCTATGTGATGGCAAAATTGTCTTGATGATTAGTAACGAGAGATTTGTATCCATGATTATCTGATTTGTAAATGAAGTTATCTGTTGCTGGATATGTGCCATTCACTCAGATATCATACTAGTTATATGTATAGTTATCGTTTCAACAGGTACCTTTTAATCTTGCCATGATGATAAAATAAGAAATTCTTGTCACAAAATGTAGGTATTATTTATCTACAAAGAATAAAAATCATAATATGTGCCTTCGTCATAATTATTATGTTATACTTAATTATCGTTAAATGTAAGTGAGTTAAGTCAAATTACATGCCATCCACTTTGTTAAGTTTTATTTTCGTAAGTTTGCTGTTTAAGATCGCTCAATTCATTCATTTAGTACACTCGGTTTTAGTATAAGGCTCTACACACCCCGAATTATCTTTCAGATAACCTTTTGTACCACTTCTGTAAATATCACTATTTGCTAAAGCACAGTTATTTTACCCTAAAACACGCCTTCTCAAACTATTTACCTGGAAGTATCAAGATAAATTATAATTAAAAACAAGGTAGAGTCGCAAATTTTGCATAATGAATTATTAATAAATAGTCATTTGAAGGTAGTCACCAGTCGTCCGAACGAACAATATTAACATTTTCATCGACGGGAGTGGTTTGTGTATATGTACTTAATTTTAAGGTTTTATCGATACACATTATGTTATATAAATTGAATTACGATACGTAAGTTATCGGGCCATGACAAAAATTAGTTTATGAAAAGAAGTGTCCAAGACTTATTTATAAATGTAAGGTTTCATAATAGATCGAATTAATTTCTGTGTATAGTTTACTCAGTCCGAATACAGAAATAGATGTCAGAGAATACTAAAGCAATAAAGTCGAGTATTTTGTCCATAAAGTATGTAGAGATTTAAAAATTAAAAGGAAATATGTATTCCAATTAGGAAATTCAACACAGAAATTAAACCTAATTTCTGTGTTGAATATCTTGAGATTACCATCTCCACCGATGTATTTGCAAATTCCAGAACGAGGTTCTGCTTTTTCGAATTTGTCATTGACGGAGACGTCCATCAAGAGTTGTGTGCCTGTGCCTAGTGCCGACGGTTCGATTAACTGCCATATTATGACATAATTTAGAATACGTGTTAGATATAGAATTTAAACGTAGTTGTTTTTACTCTATGACTTGGCATCACTAGATTTCGAATTTTGAATTAGAATAATGATTTGCATAATATTATGTTTATTAAAAGTATTGTTCTTGTTTCTCTCAGCTGCGATTGCGTTGTGACTTGTTCCGTCCTTCGCAGTAATTTTGTTTTAGAAATAATACTGGATCTTCCATTTTTCGGCGTACACTCGTTAATGTCTATCCACAGTATTTTAAGTATTCTTTTCTGTTTAAATTTATTTTTATTAATGAAATGTTTCAAAACGTAGCCCATAGGCGCATTTGATTGCTCAAAGTCTGCATTTGCCATTCCATACAATGTGGAGCGGACTCTAACATTGTTATTACTTTACCTACTTATACGTATTCCATAATAATATTTATTTATGTACCTACTTATTATAATAAATTGTGCAGCTTTAATTTTTACTTACAATGATGTTAGGTCGTGATTCTGAATCTCGTCATAAGTCACAAATGTCAGTAGCAATAATACATAGAGCAGTATAGTGTGTAGTTTAGTGGTCACAGTGGCGCGTCGCCAGCATACAGCCGCGGATCGTAGTGCAATGTTACAGAGTTTTATAGGGTTTGAGTCGAGTCGTGTTGTGCGTTGAAGGAACGGGAAGAGTGCCCGGGCGCTGGCGGCGCGCAGTGGACCTCCGTGCAGAGATATTAGTCACACTAGTTAAACACATCCCGAAAGTGGTAGCACATTTTCGATATTAGATTGTACTGTACTAAGTTTAAATCGAATAGATGTTACGTTATTATTTTATATGAATATTTGTAAGTTGTCATAAAATATTATTAATATAATTATTTTTATCAAAGTTTATAATCTAAATAAAAATGTTTTTCTTCAAAACATCGAACAACTTTTCATTGTTTCCATTTTATCCCTATCCTTCGCTAAGTTACTTGTTTGGAAAATAAATAGAACATTTTAGATTTTGTATGGTACATTCTCGTACATAGAGATGAAAGAGCTTCATAGTCAGCCGGCGCATATGTTTTATGATGGCTCATGTAATTCAGCGGTAAGTGTGATTTGGATTGGTCGCCACTAGTTCTATCTAGAGCTCCTCCGTGAAGATGTTGGTCTCGCCTATTAATATAAGATAGCAGTCATAATACCAAACACTTGAAGATAGCCCGAAAAAATACCTTCACCACCCGTTCACCCACTAGCTACACCCACCATCCATCCATCACCAATCGCATTTCCACAAGAAATTATCGATATTAATTTAATCCGATGGCCAATATCACATTTCGTTGTAAATATTAATCCATTGTAATAATAAAGGCCCCATATCCAGTACAGCATGAATAAGCGCACTGGCCGTTACTGGAGGCACCAGGCAACGCAACTGGGAAACTCGTTCGGACGAATAAGATGTTACATAGATATAGATAAGAACACTCAGTCTTATAAAACGAAGTATAATTTTATGTCGCAAAAAGTGAAAAGTGCTTTTTGTGTCGGTAATAAAAAACCTTTTCTTTAAGTACTTTACTACTAAGTAGTTCATCATTAACACATACTATAGCTTGACCACAACTGCTGTACCGCGCCTGAGGTATGCGAGCGGCGAGACGGGGGGTGGGTGAAGTGTCAGACGCACATGAGATATTAATAGACTAGCTGTTGCCCGCGGCTTCGCCCGCCTGATCAAAAGATATTTCCAATGAGGTTTGAATCACTTAGATTATAATAATATGACAGGTCTCTCGGGATCTTCTTTTTATGTACCTATTTAGAAGATTACTACCCCATCAGATCCCGATAGGGTTTGATAGTATAAAACACCCGGCACGTCTGATTTAAAAATGGTTATTATTTTCGTAGTCTGCAACCCCATTAACCATACGAATAACACCCATGTCCCCTTATTCGGGGGCTGAATTCTAAAAACCTTAAAACAGGTAAAAAATCATTTATCAAAACAAATTCTTGTGAAGTTTCTACTGCAAAGGACTTACTAATCTCCTTCCCCCGTACATACTTTGAACATCAGTTTCCCTTTAATTACAAAAGAAACCCACTTGCTAAATTTAATGGGAGATCAATTGCAGTTTAGTCAGAGTTTGCCCCCCCTTTTAGAACTGGAATTCTAAAAATACTGGTACAAGTATTTATTCATTCATCAAAAGAAATAATTTTGTGAAGTTTCGAATAAAACGGTCTAACTAATCTCTCGTTTTAAAAACTGCTTGCTTGCACCCGCTGATTACAAAAGGAGCCCCTTGCTAAAATAAACACAATCAATGATACATAACCTTTTCCCACTTTTAGGGGTTACTGCAAAATATCCTAAAAGAGGTATTTACTCATTCATCATCAAGAAATAATTATGTGACGTTTTAAATAAAATGGTCATATTTCCCCATACATGTTTGGACCCCATTTCAGCCTCCTAACAGGTGAATTTGGAAAAATATTTGCTAAAATTTATTGATGAACAATGAAATTAGTTTTTTTCAGACTTTGTCACATTTGTCCCTTTCAGGAGTTAAATTTAAAAAAGTTAAGATTTAGTAGTAGTATTTAGTTATTTTAGTTATTTAGATTTAGCTATTTAGATTTTATAAATCCCCATGAGATGTGCATTTAGAATAATTCTTGCTTAGTGAACCCCTTTATCTCAAAAGAACCCACATGCCAAAAGTCATTGATATGTCAGTGAACGTTTAACTTTTGCATTAACAGCGTTTGTCCCTCTTTTCCCCTATTAAAAGGGTGAATTCTGAAAAATCCTGAAACACTTGTTTAATCATTTAACAAAAACAATAATCTTGTGAAGTTTTAAATGAATCGGACTTACTAATCTCCTTCCCCCATACATACTTTGGACCCCCGTTTGACTGAATTTTGAAAAAACCTTTCTTATCTGAGCACTATGAGATAACATAAAACTTCTGTCTAAATTTCACGTTTATAGTTTAGGCTGGGTGTTGATGAGTCGCTCTTGTTCTTTTATATACATATATATATATATATATGTATAATCTATATAGATTAACATTATAGCAACAAACAAAATATAAGTATGTACATTCACTTCAAAGTTCAATCAATCTAACTTTGTTAGTTAGTTAGCTTTAGCCAAACTACGAACCAAAATAGAAAATATTAATGAACGGGAAACAAAACAAACAACTCTTATTATTAATTACCAACCAACCAAAACAACCACTATTTCAATTCAACTCGAAAATATTGGGAACGAACGATAGGAAACGACCAATACGTAATTTTCGAGACATCCACGACCCCTTTATGTTGTTAAAAATCTTAAGAGCACGAAGTAGTAATCACCAAAATGGCGCAGCGCCATCTATTGGAAACATTGAGAAATAATTTTAGCTTACATTGTATGGCTGGCTATCGAATACCATAATACATACATAATGGTCATCTCTTTTTCGTGCAGACTCAGTGAATTAAGATTTATGATTATATGCAAAAATTTACATAGGAACTACGTTTAAATTAAATCAATTTAAAGACGCCATTATGATTTTATCGACGCCATCTATTGGATATCAGGGGTATTTTTTCTTGGCACCATCAGTAGATGACCGGAAATAAATTTGCAAATGAATTTATTTAAATGTTTCTTTTCAAAATTAAAAAGAAAAATTAAGAAAATAATTCTAGAAAAACAAACGAAAACAGAAAATTATTGTTTGTGGCAGGATTCGATCCAGCTACTTTCTTGAAAAATTTCTTTACTAAAATATTTAAAAAAATATAGAATTCTAAAAAACTAATACAAAACGAAAAAAAGGGAAGTAAAAAGAAGTCATGTCTAGCAGGATTCGAACCCTCAACTAAAAAAAACGATCCGCTATCTCTACCGATAGGCCACCATGCGTTGCTTAAAGCTGGCGAAATATCAAATAGGATTTGTCTATAGATACGCAAATTCACCCCTCTTTTTGGGCTTTAAGGGTTGAAATCGTGAACAACCCTCTCTTATGTGAGCAGTATATAATAAAATCAAGACTCCTACCAAATTTCACGTTTATAGCTTTTATAGTTTCGGTTTTGTGATGATAAATCAGTTTACCTCCTCCTTTTTACCCCCATAGAGGTCGAATTTCAAAAAATGTTGAAATACGCCTTTACTTATTTTTATTGAGAAGCATTCTTGGCAAGTTTCGAGTAAATCGGTGAAGATTTTAATTTGTTTTTCATACAAACTTTGCCTTCAATTTTAACCCCCCTAGGTGTGGAATTTTGAAAAATCCTTTCTTATCTGAGCACTACGTATTAACATAAAACTTCGGTCCAAATTTCAAGTTTATAGCTTTTATGGTTTAGGCTGGGCGTTGATGAATCAGTCACCCTTGTTCTTTTATATATATAGATATAGATTAGGATACAAGGGTGCGAAGTTGGTCATTATTCACGAGGGGCGAATGCCTATAGAAGCCGAGTATATGACTAATTTCGCTCACGAGTTGTCATACGACGATTTTCAACACATTTGCGAGGAAAGAAAGACACACTTCAAGCGATATCAAAACATTTCTTCACATTCACTTTTGTTGGTACACTTTGAACACTTTTCACAATTAAAATTGGGCTTGTGTGTTTGTTAATGCATTAATAGGTATCTCCAATAAATACATATATAAGTACTTAGTTCTTGATTCTGTTTTAAAGCTTCCCACGCTTCGTCCTTATTTCTTCCTTTGAAGATTTAAGTTAAGTAGCTATAGTCAGCCTACTTAGTCAGTTATCAACATTCGATTTTCGCCTGGATTAGTATATCTGGCGGAGACAAATTTAGGTATTCTTCCCTAAATTAAATCAAAATTTGTTATTAATAGTAAATTTAATACAAAAACAGATTTAAAAATGGCGCCACTGATACAGACTGAGCAGATCCTGATAGTATTTTTTTTTAGGATGGGTCGTCCATGGATACAAGTCCTTTATACTTCTTAATTTTTCTACACTAATTAATATTTGTATTCTAATAAGTATAATGTTCAGTAAAATAAATATAAATATGTTTAGTGTTGATTTATCATTTGGAAGCTAAAATAGTTTATATTTTCTGCAAAAACAATGAATGGGTTTAAGACTCAAAATCCTCTTGGCGTACATTTAAATTACCTTAACGTTGGAAACCATTACTTTACAAGTACGATTATAATATATACAACGTGTTGTTTACAACCTCCATGCCGAGCAAATGTGTTGAAAAATATCTAAAGATGGGTCTGAAAGTTTTAGTCAATATGTTTTTTTTTAATTAAACTTAGCTAAAATCATATTTAACAACATAAGTTAACGGTAATTTAAAATACTTAACAAACCCGACTGCGTTTCTGTGTAATTTGGAAATGAAAGTACCCAAAAATCTTCCATTTTGTTTTTTTTATAATTTTGATATACCCAGTGTCACTCTCACAGTAAATACGAATCCAACGACACCTCTCAAGACGAGGAAAAATCCATCGAGCCGATCAGGCTGCAGAGCATGCCAAACAATTATACACACATATATACTCTCGAAAAACATAACTCTCTTACTGGCGCAGTCGGGTAAGATCGTAGGTATCCTAAGATCTGTCTGGCACTACGAATCTCATGCCCACTCCCCACCTCCCCGGGCATACCCAAGGCGCGTGACAGCAGTTGCGGTCAAACTATAGTTACCAACATTAGTTAAAACCTGTCTAGTAAAACAATTTCAACATTTAAATCAAATTTAATATTTTAATCTTAATTAACAATATTTTTCACATATTTACACACCCAGACACAAGCATCTATTAGACTAAACACGAAAGCTTAAAGCAGAGATTTTTTGGAAATAGTTCGATGGGTACTACAATATACTTGAAATATTAATCGATAGATGCACTCTTTCTATTCAAATATACTTATGTAAAATCATAAATTTTGAAATTTTTGGTAAAAACGAATATGAGATACAGAGAATTGAAAAAATTCTTAATACACACTTAGATCGTTCATTTTTATGAGATAGAGTTAAAAATAATTAAGTACTTGCTGCAGACAGTGAGATTTAACAACGAAAACATATTTATTCTGCTAAAGTTTTTGAACAAATATATTTCTTATTGAAGTAAGCAGAGGCAATACTGAAAAGGCAAATATCCTATGAAAAACTATGACAGGCACTTAGTGTGAAATGCAAAGAAAAATAATCTGTAATTTTTAATTTAAAATTATTGCTGTGTAGTTCTTGGTTCTATGTCTCTACGCCACCTCTACCTATGGATACCATTGACGATGTTTTTTATGAAATACTAGCTGTTTCCCGCAGCTCTGCCTGCGTCAAAAAGTAGCCTATGTTTGACCCAGGGTCTTCAACTATATTCGTACCAAATTTCATCAAAATCCGTTCAGCGGTTTGGCCGTGAAAGCTAACAGACAGACAGACAGACTTTCGCATTTATAATATTATTATAGTATAATAGTATAGTATAATATAGTATAAGTTTAGTATAAGTATATAGTATTTAGTATTATAGTATGGATAGTATGGATAAAGCGACAATTAATGTTTGTTTTTACCAAAAAAACATACTTACAAATCAATGACTGGGCAGAAAAGCTACTGCTAAAGCAAACACATTTTCAAGTATAGGTAAAAACAACCCGTCGTACTTTTTGTGGACAATAACTATGTTATCACACACAAAATATATTAAGTAAGTATATATCATTGAACATCAGAAGGTGTAATAGAACTTATATTATGTCATCTCATTAAACCAGAAACTAATAATAATGCGTATGTAAAAAAATCTTACCTATTAGCTAACATAAATTTTTGTTATAATTATTAAAAAAACTGTACCTAATAATATATTTTTTCCGTTCTGTCGGAATCTGCAAATTATCAAATTTACTTAACTTTATCATTATGAATTCAAAAGTAAATGAGTAATATTGTAGCTCATATCATTATCACAACAATTCTAAACTCAAGGTTTCATTACTTGATTATGATCGTTAGAGGAATCTAGGTTTAGTTATTAAGAATAATGTAAGTAGATGTAGGTTTATATAGACAAATGAAATTGTTAACGTCTAAACCAAACATTAAACAGGCTCGTTCTCATTAATTACATCTACCTACCTATAAAATTTAACAATTCAAAGCAGCCGCCAACATCGCAGCAGTTAAACACTTATTACGGTTATTTTTCAGTCACTGTTGCTTCTGTTCAATTTAATGAAAACCTATTAATATGAATATTAACGCTTTAAAATGTTGGAGCAAGCTGATAATCTCATTCACTCGACAAGCGTTGGCTGTTTTGATAATTCACCAAAATATATTGCTTTTGTCGATTTTATTTATTTTCATTACTTTTCTACCTAGGTACCATTACAGACAACAGACACGATAATACAAATAATACGAATTAATTTTCTATCACGTAAAGAAAACCTTTTTACAACATATTGGAGCAAAAACATTGATACAAGCATTTTACTATGCTGACACATTCCACAAGCAACTTTAACCAGTGGTATTATTTCGTTTTAACGATCCAGCTTACATTCTATGGATCCACGTCATCTGAATTAAAAAACTTGTCATAGCATCATCTTGTTATGCGGGTAAACAAGCGGATCAGTAATTAGCCACAGTCATAACTATCGACTAATTTGGCGAATCAGTTGGCTCTGTTCTTGCTTCATTAAATTTGTATTTTGAACCGTTCCCCTTCGGAGCAGTTCAACAATGATTGCTATTGAATGAGCGGAGAGCTCTGACTATCACTGAAGTCAAGGGTATAGTACATGTCGGTGGTGTCAAGGGTGGCAGAAGGGGGTGGAAAGGGTGCAGAGGTGGGGGGAACTCGTTTGTCTTGCAACCAGTGATGTGGAGGCCCGGCCTCGGCCACACGCGACAGTCGCGATAAAAGACGAGAGTAGGTCTTGTTGACTCTGCAGTGACACGCTGTCACCTGAAATGGTAAAGAAAACGTGTCATCATAAGACATTTTTTCCTGAGCCAAAATTACGAACATACGGATAATCAAGAAAAGATCGATAATTAACTAAGTACAAAGGAGAAAAAACCGACTGTCTTCAATTAAACACATGAAAAGTAAATGTAAACGTATATTCCATCTATCGCGGCTATTGTTTTTTTTTTTGCACGGGACCAGCGATATATCATAGCACTTTAATAAAAGATAATAACCAGCGCATACAATCAAATAACAATAAATAGTTAAGAAAAATTAATTCAAAAATTCAAGAAATATAATAGTTTTTCATTTAGTCATAACTTTTTACTGATAGTTAAATTTTTGTTAGTCTCTTATTAAAAGTTACTCTATATTTAGTAGTCTATAAGGCAACATAGGTCTCGTTCGTTGGTGGTGGACATTTGGACCAGTTTTGTTCTTTCTTCTTTGTATCTAAACAACGATACACTTGCAAAGAGCATCGAAATCGAAAAGTTCCTTTCTCAATGATTTACCAAATTATTTATTATTTAATTAATATTGTCATGTGTAACTATTAGCTTCTAGCTACTATCTTTTTGTCAAGGTTACAATATTTTTACATATTATTTTTACTCTTTTCCTGCAATGAATTCTTGCGAAATTCTCTTTTTATGAGAAATGCAACCCATGTCAATGCGGCATAGCAAATTAACCAACGTAATCTAATTATAGCATAAAAGATGTTTCCCGCAGTTCCGCCTACGTCAAAAGGTAGCTAAATTTCATCAAAATCTGTTGAGCGGTTTGGCAGTGAAATCGTAACAGAGAGACAGACATACTTTCGCAATTGCAATAATAGTATTGAAGAATGGATGTTGCACTTACCACGACGCCGACGATAGCAATTGCGGCCCCTAGCGTACCAGCTGCAATGTACACGTTATGAAGGCGATCGTGGTACAGGCCCAGAGGCAGCCTCACCTCGCGCACTGAGCTTCCGCCTCGCCGCTCCTCCATGCCTCCTTCACCACCGACCACGGACTCCAAGATGAAGTCCTCTGGAATAGTTGGAATTGGTAAACGTCACCCTTTATTGTCATAGATCTTTCAAGACTGTACTGACTGGGACGAAAAAAAAAAAATAAGCAAGAAGTTTAAATAAAAGGTCAAATTAGGTATATCATTCCTACATTCTATGAATATTCCATAGGAAGCCATGTCATTTATATAGTGCTAAATCAGATAAATAATCAACTCATTTATTTGATTTGGAATCTTTACGAAGTTAAGGAATCGCTTTATTTACCCTAATTGAAATACAAATATATTTGTTTTGCTAAAAAACGTGGTACACTTATAGATATCAAAAAATGGCAGGTTTCTCACATTTCACCAAACACTGGCATGCAAAACAGTTATTGTAATTAATCAATCAATTAAAAGTGATAAATTTAAATTCAAGTTAAAGTCAGAATAATATCAAAAATTTTGCAGCTTTTCATCAACAAAATATCATTCAGTTCTGAAAGAGTTAAAATATTCACAAACGCTTATCAATTAGCCATTTCTCTAATTCTTATTTAAATTCATTAATATGTAGAGACTTCATATCAGTCTGTTGTATATTTTGACAGACATTTGATAACTGTTATTACTAAATACCGCTGTTGAGCTTGAAAGAAGATTAAGTCTATTAGGGTGCCTGCAACTAACAAGTATCCTTTCGATTTATATTTATGTTCTGATTATTTTTGACAAATACACACAATTTAAATATGTACAAGCAAAGGACGGTCAAGATATTTAATTTTTTTGAGTGGTTGACAGGATGTCAGCGGGTCGGCATTGCACAAGGCTCTGATGCATTGTTTTTAAGATATAAGAACACGGTTAACATGACAGGATTACCCCATAGAACTATGCCGTATCGGAGGACGGAACCTACATATCCATGATAAGCCTGGACGGCGACATCTCTGCTACTTACCTTTGTTAATCTCCACAACGCATATGAGAAAGAATAAGTCTTTTTGCAATATGTGCTTGCCAACAAGAAAAACTATTTTACTAAGTATTAAGTAATAATAAGTCTTTATTCTTACTTAAAATCCTCACACCCATAAAAAACCCATTAGCCCAGCCTTTCGTTTTTATTTCATTTTGATTTGCAATTTCCCCGAAATATTAAACAACGCAAATGGCCAGCGTTTCAATTTCCTCTGCAGAAGTCCCACATTTCATCCATTATTATGATTGATTACTTTGTAGACATTTCGAGAACGGGGTACCTACTTGAGCCGTAGTAAAGTAATCAAGACGTCTATTTAACTTGATTTATCCATCGGAATATTAATATCATAATTAATAACTTCATTTAGACAGCTAGGAAACATCTAAGAGAAATTCGAATATTTTAAGGAAAATGTGGATAATTAAATATTTTTTGTTGCGCACTCCTCCATCGCGTTAAAAATTCACTTTAGCAACACATGAACACGGTTTAATGATATTATAACCTATCTCTGTTACAAATATAGAGAATGCTCTTTAAATTTTGTCTGTCCATTGTAATTATGTTGTTTTTACTTGTGAAACAAAAAAGTTGACAAAGTGACTTGTGCATTTTTTAAATTATTTTGTTCATGTAGATATTGTTGGTGAAATTTTAGATGCAAGTAAAAAAAATCAAAAACAAAAAGAGCTAATAAGTATGAACATAGAACATTTGTGTGCTTGTGATTTTTCACAAAACGTTTGTAGCCACAAAATATAGTATTCTGTGTTCAAAATACCCTACACCTACTAGCTAGTGAACTAATAAATGAACACTATATAGTACCATTTACATACTCTACTTAAATTAAATTGATTGAAAACAGTTTGTAATTTTACTTAGTAAATGACAAATGCGGACTAATCGCAATTGCAATTTTTTCCAGATAACCTTAAGGTAGAAAGAAATAATAATTAGACTATAGTTTGACCGCAACCGCTGTACCGCGCCTTAGGTATGCGCGAGGAGGTGGCTAGTAGGAAACAAAGAGCATGAGATTCGTAGTGCCAGGGAGATCTTACAATATCGAATTAAATTTTTTTGGAGCTGTATATTTATGAGTATAATTATATCCGATCCCTATCTTTACCCGACTGCGCCAGAAGAAAGGTTATGTTTTTTCGAAAGTTTGTATGTAGGTATAATTGTTTGGCACGCTCTGCAGCCTAAACGGCTCGATAGATTTTAGCTTGAGAATTAAAAAAAAAAATGGCGGATTTCTTCGGTTTTTTATTTACCTACACAGAACGCAGTCGGGTTCTTTAGTTTTTTAATTTACCGTTATCTTGTTGATCAATATGATTTTTAGCTAAGTACAATTACAAAAACATATAATGAACTGAATTTCATGACCAATCTTTAGATATTTTATCTAATTTACGCCCGACCCCGTCTCGCCGCTCGCATACCTCAGGCGCGGTACAGCGGTTGTGGTCAAGCATAGTCAAACAGCAGTGTGTGTCTAAAATCCTTTGCTCTTAAATTATGTAGTCGATTTATTTTTCAGAAAAGCAACCTTAGAAGAAAATAATATCATAAGTATTTTTCAATGCGCGAAACTAGACTACGGTCTTTAAAAATGTGCAGGAGCCCTATTTTTGAAATGTATGGCATATATGTCGAATGCAAATAGTTCGATATCGAACGAAAATCATTCGAAATCGAAAGATATTTCGTTGATATCGACCAAATAACATTCGACTCGCCGATTTTGCGTGAGTCACACTTTTCACTCACTTTGAAATAGCACTCCAAGCTATTTAGAAAATTATTCGACTCACCGATTATTTCGGATGAGAGACATTCGATATCCAACGCAAATTATTCGACTCACTTTTGCTTGAGTAATACAAAATAGCACTCCAGTGCATTTTTCGTACCTTCACACAGTTTCCCTGTGTATCCCGGGCGGCAGGAGCAGTAGAAGGAGTCCACGTCGCTCCAGCAGGTGCCACCATGAGCGCACGGAGCAGTGTCGCAAGCCTAATAAGTTTAAGGTTTTAATCATTTATATAATAGTTATTATATAAATATAAGCTACTGAATAGAAACAGTAAGTAGCGTTAAATAAGCTGTAAGTAGTCTAATAAGATAGAGAAGCCAGTAATAGAGATTTATCTAAAGTCACAGAACAAGTGCTAAATCTCAATCAAAAGGTGGAACTAAGCTGTAAAGTTATATCTTGAAAAAGAAAACATATGTACAGATCTGGTGGGTATATGGCATTCTTCTCCGACGAACCCATGTGGGCATTCACAGGCGTAGTTATTGCCGCGGTCCACGCAAAACTGGCGCTCGGTGCATGGGTTCGGCGAACACAGGTCAATCTGTTAACGCAAAATACACAAAATCAGTTTGGTTTTCATGACTTAAATTGTATTTTAACATAAGAAAGAAAGAATGTATTTATTGATTGCATAAGTTTTCGCGATTTTTGCACATGGAACTAAACTTATGACTGTAGTTTTATTTGCATTGTTAAAATTTGTGTCATCATCCTAGCGTGTATTCCTAGTTGCGTCGTCAGTTTACGCTTCGGAGCCTAGGCTGTAAGTCATGGTCCTAGATTTGGCGGAACTGGTTATTACAATGGAGAGACTGCTGTCTGACCTCCGTAACACTTTTTACAGGGAAACCAGACCTACAGGAACATGACCCGATGTGTGTTAGTGACCAACACTGTTAGAATTTTTCAGGCTGCCCTAAGGCATCTGACACAGATCTATCGATAACAACCGGGACCAACGGCTTAACGTGCCTTCGGAAGCACGGAGGAGCTCAAGATAGAAATGCCACTAAATGGCGACCAATCCAATAGTGGTCGCGTCACGCCGTCGCTTGACACGCGCATTCGCTACGGATAAGCGGGTTACGCTCCACTAACGAGCTCAGCTTCTTAAATTAAATTAATTAACGGGTAAAATTTGTGTATTCATTTCCAAATTTGTTTCTAAACATTCAGCCTACGATGGCATACAAATATAAAATATTTATTTATTTATTCACAGCTACTCACTACACTTACAGTTTCCCAAGACGTATAGTGAATATCTAAAACTACTTATGCAATATGCATTATTGATTGCATATGACAATGGTTACTCTATCCTTATTTCACCTTAGATTAGAGGTCTTAAACTTAGCTACTTGTTAGGGAGTCCTGGGTCAGCTTTTAGGATTTGTCAATAAAAACTGCTAGCTTATTGTAGCTGTCAGCGAAGCTCCGAAACTAAATAGTGTGGCGATATCTTTAATATAAAATGTATGTATCTATATAGTTTTTTATGTATATATTGAATATTTTTGTAAAAAAATACAAATAAAAAATATTGACTCTATGAAAATTTTCAATGAGTCAATAATATTTTTTCATCTTGAAAATGATAGTTTGTTGGAAAAAATATAAAGTTTCGGTGAAAAAGGAGATGTAGAGGTACTTAATTTATATATTTGCATACAGGCATCGCATGCAAAATGTAAATCTAAACATAATTCGTGTTTCATTCATCACTAGCGTTTTGGAACGCGGAAGGTCAAAGCAATCGGTAGATTAAAGGCACGCGGCACGCGAAACTTGCAGTTTGCATAATTGAGTGACTAGCAGAACCGTGTAGATAGGTGCTATTATTTGTACTAATGGCTTTGTTTATATGCATTCGAATAAATGTTAATAGAAAATTATCATCTGAAATTACTCTGAAGATGACCGAGATATGGAATTAAAAACAAATGTGATTAATCCAACTTATGGACTCTCAGGTAAACCGAAGGTAAAAACAATTTCCTGCCATCCACGAATGTGAAATAAGCAAGTGGACAGCGGGTATCAGCGCCTTTACCATGAGATTCGCTAGCGACTGCGTTGATAATTTTGTATGGCACATCTGTACAGCGCTCCTGGTGTATAGTAAGTTAACTAAGAAATTCCATATAAAACGTTACCGCGGTCGCTAGTGTCTAAAATCTTATAGTACAGGGACTGAGGACTTTAATCGTTTTGTATACTATATATAGATATACTATATAGAGTACCTGAATTGCCTGTGGACCAAGGTTGGCCGCTGCAAAACAAATATGCAGAAGTGGGGATATTCATTAGATCCACAATGCCAGTGCGGAGATTCACTGCAGACGATATTGCATCTGTTGGTGGACCTTGTGGGGGCAACAGCACGTGCGGGCCATGCAGCAGCGTATTGGGCTCACAAAATTTTAAAGTCACACGACGAAGAAGAAGAAGTTGTGGGAGTGACCTTCAGCTGGCACGTGTTGCCGGTGTAGCCTCGCCCGCAGGAGCACTCGAAGCCGGCCACTCGGTCGCTGCAGGTGCCCCCGTGCTCGCATGGCGACGACTCGCACTCGTTGTATTCTAATTCGCATCTTTCCCCGGTATATCCTGGACGAAAAATCAATATTTTCATTTTTTAGCAGCTAACTACCTAACCAAGTAATTCCGAGGCTTAACATTTTACGACTTTGACGTTAAACTCCGGAGCGACAAATCCGTAGGAATAGCTTATATTCAGACACAGTACACAATAAAGTTGATTTTTAATACATTGTTACATGAAAATATTATAATATAGGAAAACATATTACAATAACTCTACAAATAAACAAAAAAAATATAACATTTTGATGTGCATTATGTTACGTACGTGCATATTTAACGAGTTAACATATTAATGCTAAACAAACTCAATATATATGCGGACCGTAAACACACAACGAAAACAAGTATAAAATGCCTTTTGGCGAAAGACAATACTGCCCGAGGGACTGTTTGTTTGCATCAAGCACGAATTTCTTCGCTTCGGGAAAACAAGCCTTGATTAATTCGCCACGACTTTTCTTTCTTTACGTAAGAATAGGATGTATGTGTAGTTATGTATTTTTGGGTCTCGGATATCTTTTATCCTTATAGCTTTTATCTACATTAGCAATAGATTGAATATATAACACTAGCTGTTCCCCGTGGTTTCACCCGCCCGTCCGTATCATGCATGTCCTCGCACGTAGCATACAGAGATGCGTCCGGTCCGCTTTCCCATCAACTTTCCCAAGAATCGTAAGTACAAGTAAAGATAAAAACTTAAATTGCGAACACCAACTTGAACTGTGAAGCTAATATTTATATATAACTTCAGTACGTATGGTGAAAACGTGCGGGAACTTTATAACTTGGCTATAGTCCAAGGATGGCTTTACTAAATTTATATTGTAGCGATCGATTTATAATTACCTATTTGGGATAAGTCCGCCTTTTGTTGTAACCTGTATTCTAGTACTATGTTCTTTGTGTACAATAAAGATTTTTACATACATACATACATACCTATATTAATGATTAAAACAAATTTATAACAACAGTATGTAAATTGTAAGTTGGCCTAAGAGAGAGTAGCCACTGGACACTAAATTCGTTTGGTGGGATTTGGTAATGTGGTATCTTTTCTAAATAATTACATTCTGGGGTGATATTTTTTTAAAACATGACTCACGCAAAATCTGTAAGTCGAATGAGTTTCGTTTGCTAACGGATGATTTTGACCTATGAGTGATTCATTCGAAAACAGGGATCCAGTTTCAATTCAACAACTTCTTTTATTTAATTCATTCATGTCGTATGGGACATGGAGTATTTTTCTTTCCAATGAGTTCTACAAACGATCAAGTTACTTTCTTTTTTAACGAGTAGGTAGCAAGTTTAATTGGACGTATGGGTATCTCCAGAAATCATTATTCAGACTTTTCCAAGGATTTTAACCCACGATCTCCGAGCTATCAGTGGTCACCCTATTAACACTACCTCCGACACAGAGATAGAGTCAAGTCAGTTTCGATAAATGAATAAAACCATTTTTACTTCTGAAATTAATAAAGTTTTAATAAATATCATGGAAGAATGGAGCCACTTTAGAATGCCATATAACGGTAGAGTATTCCATGCCCGCGGATCCGACTTCATATCGTATATTTAGAAACGCTGTGGTGCGGTTACGTTCAAAGCATAGCTTGTGTTAGGGTGGAGCCCAAAGGCCGCTGGACCGCGGTTGCGGCAGGGCGTGGGCAACGGTCCAACTCCGTTTCAAATAAATCACCCAGACAATTCGCTCGGCCAACTATCGCAAACAAGATTAAGCATTATTAAATTGACTCAAGTTGAAACGACTTCTAACTACGATATAATTGTAACATTTCACAGAGAAAATACGCTTTAATCGTCTTCTACAAAGTTACATTCCGAATAGATACTTATTTACTACCTACTTTATAGGCATACTTACTCAGGTATTAATGACTTGTTCTAACTTCAAAGAAATAAATCCCTCACTGACAAAGCTTTATTGACCACAAACTTATCACTGACTTAGAACGGTATCATCATAGGTTGTAAGTAACATGATTGACATAACAATAATTAGCCTGCACTAGAAACAATTCAAAGACGACATGCCCTGAAAATTTAACAAGGTTAACAGAAATAGGTGTGTTTTATACAAATTAGTAGATACTCGTACTGTTGCATTTACTTATTTTTTGTATAAGTATGTAATATATTAGTTTTATTGATGCGTTGTTGTCAAACCGAATACCATATGTAACTATGGTGTGATGTTAATAGACGTACCTGGTTCACAAAAGCAGCGATACTCTTTTCCCTCGATGTCATTATCTAGTTGCTCAATACAGATTCCCTTTTCACAAGGGTTGGATGCGCACGCGCCGGCCGCTATGGAGAGCTCACAGCGAGCGCCGGCCCAGCCATGTGCGCAGGCGCAGTGAAACGTGGTCGAACCGTTCATTGCGATGCTCATACATGATCCACCGTTCAAGCATGGGGTGGAGGAGCAAGGATCCTTCTCACAATACATGCCAACATAACCTGTAAAAAATATTTGTAGTTACTCCATCCTAAAGGCGTATAATCACATACGTAGTTATAATAAAAATTAAATCTTATCATGAAAATAAATCACACGAGCAAAGCCGCGACCAACAGACTTTATTTACATATCCCTAACGAACCCCGTAGATCATTTATTTGCCGTCACTCGGCAAGGTACTTACCGAACGGACAAAGGCAGCGGTAGTTGGCGCCGCTGACCGACTGCGGGACCTCGACACATATGCCATTATTCAGACACGGTGATGGATAGCAAGGGTCCTGCTCCTCACAGTGCGAGCCGATGTAGCCCGGGCAGCACTGGCACTCATAGCCTTCCTACAAACACACATCAATTACACTGTCGGCTGTTTTCAATTGGAACTAATGATTTAACAACTACTATTCCAATAATTTATGAACCTACCATTGAAACATTCGTATAGCAGACTCCTTTACCGGAGCAATCTTGGTAATCGCCGCAGTTATCAGATTTCACTGTCACTTTGAGTCGAACACATTTAGAACCCCAGTTCTCGGACACCACTGTAACACAGAAAATGTGTGGTCGATTATCTAATGTACTTCACTTTAAACTACTCTATAATAACTTCATTGATAAATACATAAAACTATATATGTAGATAAGTATCTAGGCTCAATTGTTTGGCATTTATAAGTACGTATGCTAATTCATCTTTAAAATCCAAAGATCAAATGTACTGTGCACATTAAAATATGCTCTAATGCTTAGAATGTGTTACTAAAGTAGACTCGCTTAATTTAACATCATTATACGTAGGTGTTATCTGCACCAGTCATTACCTATATAGAGCAATAGAGACTTTTTGTTTGTACAGGTAGGTATTGTTTAGAGAATTAAATGTAAACAATTACTTTTATAAATTACTTTTACTCGTATAGGTATCACATAAATTTAATCGAAGCAACACCCTGTATTTATCATTCGACGGCGGAATTGAAAACGTCGTCGTTTTCCAGTCATATTTCCTTGGCAGTTCCGAGCCGCATATCTCACGCATTTCCTCCCGAGTTTTCATAGCATCACGTTCCACGCGACGTGTATAGAACAAACACTAAGCGGTTTTATGAAAAGTGTCTTTCAGCCCTCTCTTTATTAATTAATGTAGTCCTCGTGTTACGTGACTAGACTACTGATGCTCCCAAGTGCTTTGCTAGATTGTTATTACTGTATTTTATGCGAGGGCCGGGTAGCTTGTAAAGAAACCTTTTCCCTGATGGTTCCTGATTTAATAATAAGCTATTAGATAATTACCTACACACATACGTAAAGAATTTTATTTCATATTCTTTGAACGTTTGTTTGTTTGTTTGTTTGTAATAACTTTATTAACACAGAAAAATACATTACAGTAAATACAAAACTAAAAATAAATGCAACGGCGGACTAATCCCATAAAGAGATCTCTTCCACGTATTGAGCTTTGCTAGAATAAACATGCTAAATTAGGAAATGTTGACGTTTTATCGCAAAAAATATATATATTTTTCTTTCAATCACCTATTAATAAATTGACTCCTTCAGTGAGGTCCTTATCGTACAAGGTGAATAGTTTAGCACCATGTTCGTCTAAGGGCGTTATATCAAGCAGCATTCCGTCTGAGACGTCGCAGTGCTCGTGGCCTTGCCGGGTCACCTGGTACACAGCAGGCTGCAGCAGAGCATAGTGGGCCCTGAAAACCACTTTCTATGAGCATTTAGAAATAAAATTCAGTATTTGAATAAATGATGATAAAAAAGATCATATTTCGGGGCTTTCTTAATGACCAACGATTTCCATAACGTGATCTTTTAACTTTGTGTAAAATACTGCAAACCTTTATACATATATGACGAAAAAGTATTATTTCATAAAATTAAATGTTTTGCAGTCTTAAATTCTTAAGATTTATTTTTATTATATCTATCGCCTATTACCTTCTATCATTGCATATTAATAAAAACTATAGAATTATTACTATTTATAGCAAAGTGCACACAAGGTCAGGTGAATGCGGTCTACATTAAAATTTTATTGAGCCGCGCTTTGTTGCAATTTAAGCGCATGAAGCTAAATCGATCGATGAGAGACAGAATTTTATAGCATACGACGTAGAATCAATCAATAACATAGTTTTCAAAATGTTTAATGATCCTAGTTTGTTTCATCTTCAAATTGAAACATAAGTTTAACTTACTTAAAGAGACTATAAATAATGTAATGAATAGATATTTTTCAGAAACAGGTAAAATGTTATCAAGTACCTAAGTTAAACGTAAAACAAAGCTCTTGTCATACAAAGAGCAAAGTTACCTTTCACCGTCGCGCGAAGAGTTCGGTTCAGAAGTGGCGTTCTTTGTTTCGAGTTGGACGGAGGTGTCAAGGAGGAGCGAGTCGGCGATGCGCACGATAAGTATGTCTCCACTCTGGATGTCCGTGGAACCTTCCCACGACACGATGACCGGGGGACACTCCTCGTCGCCCCCCGCCGCACCCCCCGTACTTCCCGCGCACTCCTCCTCCATCCGCAATACAAAGTCACACGTTTATTAATGGGTTTTCAAAATGGTATTAAAATAAAAGGGTGACATCAGTGAACAACCATTTTCTATTGGTATAAAAACAAAATCATGGATGAAAATCTTCTCATATAAATATTTTCTTTAGAAAGAAAGAAATAATTCTTTCTTTTTATTTAACTAATTCAAAATTTTCTGTTCTAATTCTATATTATTTTATAGAAAGAACTCTAATTTGCCGACTGATTTATAGTAAACAACCGTATAAAACGGTTGAATTTTTTTTACATACCACACGCATTAATTAATTACCAAGTCAACCGATTCTACTTAAACCAAATCGAAATGACTGGATTTTATTTGCCAAATTTAAAGCTACATCAAATAGATTATCTGAAGTTGTGTTACATTTACATTCACTGAAACATGGGTACATCAAAGGAAAGCAAAGTTGAGCAGCGTTAAACTTCCTAATGAGACCGTTTGAATATTCCAAAATTGCCCAGTGGTGCGATTAATATTTGGTTGAAGAAACATGTTTAAAAAAAGTAAACTAAATATATACGGAATGTTAATAGCTAATTAACTGTTTTAACCTGTTTATTCTATATAAATAGTTCAATAAAGTGTACATTAATTTATTCAATACCAAGAAACTACGAAGCGTGAACAATGTTGCAGTGCTACAAATCCCATTCTCACTTTACTTTAGTGTTTATCATGTCACTGGAGTGGCAAGAAACTACGTAGCAGAGAACAATGTAGCAGTGCTACGAATCCCATCCTCACTTTACTTTAATGTTTATTATTTCACCGGAGTGGCAAGAAACAACGTGGCAGCGAACAATACAGCAGTGCTACGAATCCCATCCTCACTTTAATGTTTATTATGTCACTGGAGTGGCAAGAAACTACGTAGCAGCGAACAATGTAGCAATGCTACTAATCCCATCCTCACATTGCATTAATGTTTATTATTTTACTGGAGTGGCAAGAGCTACATAGCAGCGAACAATATAGCAGTGCTACGAATCTCATCCTCACTTTACTTTAATGTTTATTATGTCACTGGAGAGGCAAGAAACTACGTAGCAGAGAACAATGTAGCAGTGCTACGAATCCCATCCTCACTTTACTTTAATGTTTATTATTTCACCGGAGTGGCAAGAAACAACGTGGCAGCGAACAATACAGCAGTGCTACGAATCCCATCCTCACTTTAATGTTTATTATGTCACTTGAGTGGCAAGAAACTACGTAGCAGCGAACAATGTAGCAGTGCTACGAATCCCATCCTCACTTTAATGTTTATTATGTCACTTGAGTGGCAAGAAACTACGTAGCAGCGAACAATGTAGCAGTGCTACGAATCCCATCCTCACTTTAATGTTTATTATGTCACTTGAGTGGCAAGAAACTACGTAGCAGCGAACAATGTAGCAGTGCTACGAATCCCATCCTCACTTTAATGTTTATTATGTCACTTGAGTGGCAAGAAACTACGTAGCAGCGAACAATGTAGCAGTGCTACGAATCCCATCCTCACTTTAATGTTTATTATGTCACTGGAGTGGCAAGAAACTACGTAGCAGCGAACAATGTAGCAGTGCTACGAATCCCATCCTCACTTTAATGTTTATTATGTCACTGGAGTGGCAAGAAACTACGTAGCAGCGAACAATGTAGCAGTGCTACGAATCCTATCCTCACTTTAATGTTTATTATGTCACTGAAGTGGCACGAAACTACGTAGCAGCGAACAATGTAGCAGTGCTACGAATCCCATCCTCACTTTAATGTTTATTATGTCACTGGAGTGGCAAGAAACTACGTAGCAGCGAACAATGTAGCAGTGCTACGAATCCCATCCTCACTTTAATGTTTATTATGTCACTGGAGTGGCAAGAAACTACGTAGCAGCGAACAATGTAGCAGTGCTACGAATCCAGTTCTCAATTGGCTTTATTAAGTACCCTAGAGTCGCGAAGAAATTAAGTATATTTAGTAGTGCTCACTGAAACAGTGCTACGAATCTCTTGCTAACTTAGCTGTTATTCTAATATTTTATCTGGGCGTCAACTCTCTTATTTATTTTACATAGTGCACAATTGAATCGTAATTGGATCGCAATGACAACTTTTTACGTTTTTGGTATTAAGGGCGTCAATTCTCTTATTTCACATAGTGCACACAATTGAATCGTAATTGGATAGCGATGACAACTTTTGACGTTTTCTAATTTTAAGACCAATTGTATTCCATTGGCATTCCATTATCGTAGTAGTGCTACGAATCTTGTCCTAACTTTCCTCAAATGATAATTTTATTCAACGAAAATGAAATTTACAACACGCACAACATACTCAGAAGCTTTAAAATTCATGTCGTTCCTTTAAAGGGGGACATATTGTGGTAGTACTTACACACAATCATTCATTCATATAGAGCAGGTTCCATGGTCAATCGACCCTGGTGGTATAGTTTTTCGGAACCGCCTTTTGGTCTCAGACATGGTTCCTTTAACGACCACCAAATGGCAGCCGGGACCAACGGCTTAACGTGCCTTCCGAAGCACGGCATTTCTAACCAAACTGGAAACAACTAAAAAAAGCTATACTGGAGATCGAACCCACGACCTCCGAGACCATGGCAAATGCCTTAACCACTCTATCAATATTGTATCTAAATATTATTTTATATATTAAACAGTTTTTTTGTAATCTGTATTCTTAAATGGTCAATCAATTCAAACTATGTCGCTATGACAAGTATAAATCATTACATTAATATAAGTTTTTGTAAAGTGGATTGATTATTTACTTAAAGCATTAACGAAACTCTAGCTAGATATATCCTGAATGTCGATCTTTTGATGCCTCGTTCATCAATCTCTATTTCCTCGACTAATCTCTGGCGGAGATTAAAACGACAACGTAGATACAACTGAATGTATATGAACTATAGGGAGTGATAGGGAACGAATCATTTATATTTAGGACACTTTGTTTACTTTTCTTTCAAATGTTGATTTATTATTTAGTCAATCTCTTAGTCTACAAAACTGAAATAAGGCATATAATGATTATAATTTATGCCTCAGATTTGTACCATTTATTAATCACTTAAACATGTCGATAATTGTGTTACTACTTAATTATTATGTAAATTTACATGTCTTAAAAATAAATTAAAATATCTTTTTTCAAAGCAGCCAAGTTTTTCAAAACACCTAAATAACTTTTAAACTCGTACTTAAAAGAACCAAGAGTACTCGTAGTAAAAGACGAAGTTCAAAAGTGATGAGTTCTCAAGGATATAATCTAAGCTCTCGTGTTGCTATATAAATAAGCACCACTCTAGACATTTTCCTTAGCAGGAGTAATGAACCGAGTTCAACCACTGGAGCAAAAAAGCTTTTTCCTTTTTCTCCTCCACTAAGACGATTTATGGTTTATGTATTTGACCTCGCCATACTCGCTGCTGTCACGATCAAATTTTTGCGAAGAAGATATTATGCTTGGAAATAAGGGTGCTTATACATCGTATAAATTTCGCATGTCTTATGCCTCCTAAGTTATTATTGAGCGCCGTCATTTGTTTGTTGTGCCTGTATCTAACTACGTAAATTTATCATACTCGAGGGCGTTATTAAGTATATGTTAAGAAGAAGTGTAAAAGGACTTCTCGTTTTGCTCATTGAGTATATTCACGTACCTATACAGCATTTAAACAAATATTTGAATTTATATGTCCTTCAAAGACCACCAATATCCTACAAAATGATATGGTCAAGATCATAGTACTTAAAAACCTACTTCTAAATTATTTATTTTTAACTTCCATATAAACAAAAGTATTTTCTTTAGAAATAAAACCGGTCAAGTGCGAGTTGGACTGGCGCACGTTGAGTTCCGTGCCATTATTTATAAAAACAGCAAAAAAAAATCATGTCTGTTGCCCCCCTTAAATATTTATTTTAGTTGTTTTTATAGCAGCAACAGAAATATATCGTTTCAACTGTCTAACACACACAGCCTGGCCACAGACGGACGGATGGACAGTGGAGTCTTAGTAATGGGGTCCCCTTGTACTCATTGTGTACAAGAGCCCTATTTTTGAAAAGTATGACATACTAGCTGATTCCCGCAGCTCCGCCTGCGTCAAAAAGTAGCCTATGTTTAAGTCTTCAACTATATTCATACCAAATTTCATCAAAATCCGTTCAGCGGTTTGGCCATGAAAGCGTAACAGACGGACAGACTTTCGCATTTATAATATAGTATGGATATGTCGAATGAAAATCGTTCGATATCGAACAAACAACCTTCGTTATCAAACAAAAAAT
Source organism: Euzophera pinguis (assembly GCA_947363495.1). Taxonomy (NCBI): domain Eukaryota; kingdom Metazoa; phylum Arthropoda; class Insecta; order Lepidoptera; family Pyralidae; genus Euzophera; species Euzophera pinguis. The sequence continues at coordinate 10,254,929 of OX376155.1, forward strand.
TTTCTATGCCGAACAAAAATTATTTGACTAGCCGATTTTGCGTGAGTTACACTTTTTAAAAATAGCGCTCCAGAACCCTAAAAACTTTGAATCTAGAAGGTTCGCACACTGCGCTTGTCAACGGTTGCCCGTGGGCGTCATTTCATAACTTTTTTTTACTATCACGGTCGTCGCTATGAATATGGCTAAAAAAGGAGCTGAATACAGGCTGCTTGAAATCTGCCAGAATGGAGATCTATAAAGATGTAATTTGTCCAGTATGACCTTTAAATAACTTACTAAGAAACAAAGAAAGGTATCATCGTCACAAATTAAAGAGTTGGCCTCTTGTCGATGGAGCTCCAGCAACTCCACTGACAAGTACCCAGAGCAAGGAAGATACATTAATTAATAATTAAATATTATAAAAATAACAATTTTGTACGAGATATATTTTTATTTTATTATAGACCGTTGTCTATTTAATAAAGAATCGTACGTACTGCGAGAATATATTCTATTTGAATCAATGTTTTAAGTCTGTTTGAAATCTTGCTGGGTAACTTAGGCCTCCCCATCCTGTAGCCATTAAAAAAGCATTTTAGAGATACTGTTTGTTCTGGCGCTCTCTCGTTTCGGAGGCCAAGATCCACTTCGGGTCGGTGAGCCAGCGGAGTAAGTTGTAGATATTAAATACATTTAGCAGAATAAACACATTAGAACATATTAATTCACCAAATAAAATGCGACCAAGCAATCTGTAAATATTACGACGGTCTTTTGGTTTAAAAACAAGTAACTACAACATTCATGTACGTACAAGGACCTAAATTCTTACCGTGACGGGTAAATTGAGCTCATGGGTTTCATTCCCGCGCCAGAGCCTCGACGCGCTCGGCAGCACCGGCAGGTTGCATTGCAGGCCTGCCAGCCTCTCTTGAAGCCGAGCAGAATGCGCTACACCTCCCACTTCACTAGATGCAGTGTTTAACTTTTGCCTTCTTGCACTTTTTGAGACGGCTTTTGTATTAGCGTACCCTTTAGTTGTAGAATGGCGTGCGGTCGTCGGGCTCTCGCTCGTCATCAACACTTTTGTTGTTTTTCTATTCCCCTTTGTGGTTAACGTAGCACTACTCGGCGCTACTGTAGAGCCTAATGGCTTCACGGTCGCTTTCTTCTGGCTAAAAGCCACGGAGGCTTGAGTGCTTGTGATGCTTTTAATCTCATCTTTGACCGTCGTTAGCTCACAGACACAACTACCGACTATAGATAATACTGTCGCCACTAGCATTAAGTAAGATGTCTTCATGTGAAAGGGTTTCATTCTCCGAAAAAATGACATTTTTAAATCTTTCATTTACAATTGACTAAAAAAGAAATTTTTTGGTATTTTTATTTGGCAGTATCTGATGTGGCATTTACGGAGATGATGTTGTATCCTAACAAAAAAGAAATGGTAAGTTTTATTTGAAAATACATAACTAGAATCAATAATAATCATATTTAAAGATATAACGACGATTATTTACTATATAACAATGCAAACAATCGTAAAAATGAGCTCATTTCTATAAAAAACCTATTTACAAACAATAAACTCTTTATAAGTTACCACAAAGCACTTCTTGCCTCTGACGTGAGGGGCGGACACCTCTTGTTGAAAACATCTATAATTGGACAAACTGTAGGGCTCTCACCTCGAGAGGCGACCCTCCTCAGAACACAAGCACCTGTCTATAGGTCCCAGATAAACTTTACTCGGCTGATTTGCATTTCAAATCCACTTTCATTATATAAATAAACAGTTCAACTAAACTACAGCCAATTTTTGAAAAATCACGTTCGTAAATCATCAAACATTATTTTTTGCATAGAAGTGTGTTTGTTACTTACGTAAGTATCCAAGCCTTAAGAAAATATATACAAATAAGTAGTTCACTAAAGAACTCTTTAATAAATGATAGCAAATTTCACGTAAAAGATAAAGTCATGTTTCATCTCACGCGATTACTGAAACCAAAATTATTCGGACTTAATTTAAATTCATTCTTTCTTAAGTTAAATATAATTTAAACTGTAATTCACATCTATGATAGTGTAAAAAGTGTTTCTTTTAATTATTAAAATAAAGTAATTACCAATAAAGATGTTTTGTTGTAGAATTTAGTAATGTTTTGGCAGGGCGGCGCGTAACACAGGGCGGGCGGCAGTGCGGCCCGCAGCCTCCGCGACACTGAGGCGCTCGCGTCCGCCGCACCCCGCCGCCCTAGAGCGCACCCTCTACTCGCCTGTATCTTTACTTAATTTTACTCCATGCCTGTAATGCCAACGATTTCCCTAACGTGACGAGACTCGCGGCTACGGCAGATTCTATTTACAGAGGCCCCCTGTCGCTATATTTAACCTGTCTATGCTAGGGAAGGTGCGTTGAAAACCTTACACATAAATGTGTTTTGCATTTGGAAATATTATTATCTATAAAATATTTATGTTGGCAATGATAGTTACTTATCGTTCGAAGGTCTAGCACGTGGCGCAAAGTTGATAAATGTACCCAAGGGTCTGAGCGTTGATTGTAAACACTCCGCCTAGTACCTGCCCCTCAGTATTTATTACGTTACATTCCATTCCTTTCCACCGGCAGGTCGAATAACACGATCCAATAACATGAGCAGATTGAAAATATTTTCCCGTTAATAAAAAATACGTTTTGTATCTTATATACCCACAGGATATAGATTTAGCTATATTGTCCTCTACAGATTTTTGTAGTTTTACTTCGTTGTCGTGTAAGTTCTTTGATTAAAAATTATATTTTAAAACAATCGTTAGTGTGCTACACGCACAGTCACAAGTGTTATGACAATAATATTTCGGCTAAATTATTCAATCCTATCCTTCAATTAATCTATTTTTCCTTCAATTAATATCCTTTAATTAATATATTAATCTATCTACCTATTAACAGAACACTAAGTTTTTACATACTGAATTGTTAATGAAAAACTATTAAGTAAACTTAAGAGGAGCCGATATGCAAAATTGATTGAAATCTGTCGAGATGTAAGAACGGCCAAAGAAGAACGTGTGTATATTCTGTGGACACCATATTCGTCATCATAATTCTTACCGATCTTCCGCGAAAATACTGGACATAAACAGGTGGCGAGCTTCGTAAGGAAGATAATGAGATGTGCCGAGTTGCTGTGCATATGCATAGGTGGGCCTTTTCGGACATCACCATCCTAGCGTTATCCCGGTTGCATCCTCCGCTGTTTGCTTTGGAGCCCAGGGTCCGTTTTCGAATAAGAATCATTACTAAGTAATAAACTAACCGCCGCACTCAGAGTCGTTTATGATTTTTTAATTGCTAAGTAGTTGCTTAATTATATAAATTTGTAATAGATTTAGGTAGGTACATAAGCAACTCCTTAGCAATTTAAAGTGAGTATACATTTAAAATATATATATAATTAACGTTTTTTTTTAATTTGAAGAATTTGTAGTCTTTGAGGGTTCAGAGTGCGAAGGATAATATTCTTAAAAAGTATAGGTGTCTATTTAGACAGTAACTAAGTATATATATGGTACATAACATATTTTTTCCTTTCCGTGTCTAATATTTTATGCTGCTGTCTAAACATTTCGTGCACTTTCGCGACCCATATGTGGAGATGGATTATTTCCATCAACTATCAAATTATTTTGCATATGGAAACTTTAATTACCCTCTAATCTAAATACTTTCTTCGACTAATATAAGTACATATTATATTATTTCAGTATCTACATATTAATTCATACATATTAATTTTTAATTAAACCTAATAATATATATATATATATATATAAGGTAATAATATATATATATATATATAAGGTGTTTCATGTTGGCTTCCCAAATAAATAATTTACTCTTAATTAAAAAATAAATTGTAATAAGTTATCGATCATCTTGCCATTTTTATCTTTAATTCTTATATAATAAACTTTCTAATTTATAAACCAAATGTGTCTAAATTTGGAAACAATCAGAAAAGGGATTGGGTTAAGTGTTTCTGCGTCGTTTCCCATTCGAATCATGCCGGATCAACTTACCTCGGCTTATCTACAAAGTTATCCATCCATACGTATGGGGATTTAGGACTGTTAGGAGTAACGACAAGATTAGTCTCAATCCGGCTCGTCTGCTTTATTGCAATTCAAAGATTCAAATTCTTTATTGTGGAACAAGGGTACAAAACAAGATATTATAAATTTAATGACGTATAAGTCCAGTTAATTCATGCATTTATCTAATTGTCATTTGTATAAATGTTTTCATTAAAATTACTTATTAAAATGTCAAGATTAAACAATAAATTATATAAATTAAAGATATTATTAAAATTGAAACATTCATTGAAATAATAGTACAATGAAAAAAATAAAAAATTAAATGCATGAAATTTTTAATTTATCCGAAAAAAAGAATCCTACATTTAACTAACATTATTTTTAAATTTTCCTTAAACAATGGCAAATGCAAAACTTTGATTTCACTTGGAATTTTACTATACTTTTGCGAAGCAAAGCTGCATTTGATATGTGCAGACATAGTCCGTCACCAATCCGTCGATTTCTGTTTGCAATGACAGATAATCGGGAAAAAAGATGAGGATTGTTTTTTACAAAAATGGCTAGCTCTAAAATATAAGTTTAATTGGGGAAAAACTCTTTTCGCATATAGTATGTATGAACTTGTAATAAAATCTCTTTCGCTATACTATTTGTATCTGGCTGGTTTTGATATAATAATTAAAAGTATAAATTTTAAAGAAAATTATTCCAAATTTAAAAATGTGTGATTTTAATTTGTTTCTCTTACTGTCAAGATGAGTGAATCTAACAAAAAAAATCATACATTTTTAAATTTTACTACAAAAAAAGTAAAATGCAACGCAAGCCGAGAAAAATATTTGTGATATTTATGGACCTAGTGCAGTGTCTGTGAGAGTAACACAAATTTGGTTTAAGCGTTTTCAATCCTGAAATTTTGATGTCCAAGATGCACGTCGCTATGGTCGCCCTATTACGAATAAAATGGATGCAATTTTTGAAAAAGTGGAGCATGATCGGCATATCGGTAGTTACGGCGTAGCCGAAGAACTGGGAATTGACCACGAAACAGTTTTAGCGAATTTAAAAAAAAATGGGTAGACAAATAGCTCGATATTTGGCTACCTCACGAGCTCACTGAAAGAAACCTAATGAACCGTGTACTCATTTGTGATTCTTTAATACGACGTAATGAAACCGAACCATTTTTGAAGAAGCTGATAACTGTTGATGAAAAGTGGATCACGTACGACAAGAACGTGCGAAAAAGGTCGTGATCAAAGGCCGGCTTGACTCGCAGCAAGGTTTTGCTTTGTGTGTGGTGGAATTGGAAAGGCATTATTCATTATAAGCTGCTACCACAGACAGGACCCTCGATTCTGAACCCTACTGCGAACAACTGATGACAATGAAGCAGGAAGTTGAAAGAAAGCGGCCGGAATTAATCAACAGAAAGGGTGTGGTTTTTAACCAGATAACGCTAGACCTTACACATCTTAAGCCACTCAGCAAAAATTAAGAGAGTTTGGCTGGGATGTGTTAATGCATCCGCCGTATAGTCCTACAGCGCCGCGGAGACCAATTATTAATCTATGGTCCTGACCTTGCACCTTCAGATATCCACATGTTTCGGTGTATTCAGAATTCTTTATGCAGTGTCAAATAAACATCACGAGAGGACTGCAAAAACCACTTGTCGCGGTATTTTGATCAGAAGCCTCAAAATTTTTATAACAATGGGATCGTATCCCTACCTACAAGATGGCAAAAAGTAATCGAACAAAATGGCACTTACATGCTTTAGTTAAATGTAAATAAACAATAAAAATGTGAAGAAACTTTTTCCCCAACCTATTATACAACGACGGAAGTGTTAGAATTTTATGCTTTAAATAAAATGGTTTACAACGGTCTGTGCTTTGTAGACCAAACATAGAACGAATGCATCGTTTCTGCATTTTGCAAATCTGCAATGAGCTTCGAATCCTACTTCCATTTGAAACCCATCTGGATACCTCCACACATGTATGAAAATACTAATGTACTTGTGATAATAGCTTCATATAAATGATCTAAGCTTTGTATATACTTTGCCCAAGTAGTCCTGCTACTTATGTAGAGTTGAAAGGTCCTTCTTCAATGTGCTCTGTAAACTATGTCTCTCTTATAACGTAAATAATAAATAAAAGATACGTTTCCTACTTATACAGACAGTAAAGATCTACTGCAACTTCAATGGGTTGTTATTTACTATAGTGTCAGGGTTAAAATTGCGATTAAATATAATGACCACCAAAAATACTTGGATACCATGAGCTATATATACTGATCACTAAATTTTAGCGACCAAATTAATACGCTATTTCTGCCAAAATAAACCACTATTATTATCTCAGTTATTGGATTGATAACAAACTTTCATGGATCCTCAATCCTCCGAGGTTAGCATAGGCTTTTCTTTACTTTAACAACTTAATAGATTCAGTAAACATTCCTTTTCCTTTTGCCTATCAAAAACATCCAAACTATATATACTAGCAAATTCCAATTTTCTTCCTGTCCCAGACTATGCCGATAACTACACCAACCTCACTGAGCAGCAACTTGATAAACTTGAGCGTCTTCAAAATATTCTATTTATATTTGGTCTTTGCACACTCGATCCTATTTTTCAATTTCGCTCTAAACATAATGGCTGCCTATAAGACTTCGCAGAGACTGGTATATCCTATCTCTATAATACCAAATTATCCTTCTTTATTTACGAAAATGCTTACAATTTTTTTGTGAAATGCAATAAGACCGCAAATTACGCAGCTCATAAAATCTGAATTCTACTCAGATTCTTTTACGGTCAAAACAACACGTCTCTTCAAACTAGGTACCCTTAGGTTGCCTGGAAGAAATTGTACATGCGCAGACTTAGCCACCTTTTGAAGAGATAAATAAATAAATATATGCTGTGGTGTTTTTACACGTTTGTATTTGAAGTGAAGTGTAGAAACTCGCAAAATTCAAGCCCTATTTTTTTTATATCGAAGTCCATACTTCGTTAGTTCAGTAGTCAATAAAGAGCTTCTCTTAAAAGGGTTATCTCATCAGAGCTAGAGAATATTTACCTACTTACATTTACGAAAGGGTTTTAAAATCACTCGTCTATTTAAGTATCAACTATAGCAAACTTTAGTTGACCTTGAATTAGGTTATTAGGTTAGATGGGGGTCCTCATTGCAGCTACTGATTAGATTCATGATGTAATCGTCAATGACGTAATGTAATAAACGATGTGTAGTGCAGTTTTATGGTGACGTAACATGGTGTCGGGAGGGGTGGCGTAGGACGGCTCGCTAGGAGGCCGATTCTCGGGAAACATGTCTTAAAAGTCATGTTTCGACAAATCTCTATCGTTTTCTAGATTATGGTGATCGTCACATTCGATTCTATTTTATCTCATAGAGTCGTCAAAGTTTGGCCCCAGGGCTGTCACTAGCATAGGAATCTAACAAATTATATCTCTACCTAAAATCTGTGTAGTTTCATATGTTCCCTTTATATTGTTTTTAAAACAAAAATCCCCTAATTTAATCGCTTGAAAACTAAGTAGGTAATCCATCGCAGCGAACATTCCAAAATTCTCTCGGACGCGAAGCCCTGGAGAAAAGCAGGTTTTAATTCAAAACAAATTTATTAATACTGAATGCAATTGTTTATTGTGATTCTTATCAAGTAAGTTATAACAGTGCAGTACATCATGATGTAATTATTATATATACAATCGTGTATTTACATTGCCTCCGCTTGATCCTTGTCTAAACCAATCGCTGCCAAGTCGCTCTTGATGTACTCCTGCAATAAAAATGTCAATATTGTATATCTTATATATATAATATATCTATATGAATATGGCGGGTTTAGCTAGCTTGTTTTAAATTGTGTCAATAAATTTATTTTTCACGTTATCTTGAATGTCTCAATAAGAACATTCAACCAAAGATCGAAAATTTCATTGTTTTAAATATCTTTTGTAATGTTTGTGTCTCGCTCACACTATTAATCAAATAAATCGAACTATTTTTAACGGTTTTTATTGCGTTTATTTCTTATTTATTTACCCCTAACGTTTCAAACACTTTGCAGCATTCATGGTCGCAGATAGACCAAGTTAACATTTGTCTGTAATGTGATAAGAATACCAAACTACCGCCTATAATTTTATTGAAACATATCCCGATACACGCAGTATTGGCTCCCTGTATAATAGTGCGCGGAAACATAAGAAATCAGATAAATCGAGTCTTACCTCTGGCGGAAGGTGGTCGTATTGTCTATACGTGGCCTGTTGGTGTTGGATTTGCGCGGGCATCTTGTCCGGATGGCATCGCATGCGGTGCGAGCGCAGAGTGGACGCGTAGGCGAATCGCTCGTCGCACCATTTGCATGTGAGCGGCTTGTCGCCGGTGTGCGTGTATAAATGAACCTGTCGGAATAAGTTTATAAGGGGTGACCTTTTAAACACCAGTCAAACTTTTACAGTGTGTTTAGTACGTAAACCAAAAACACTTTCGTTCGATAAACAAAAATATTTATCGAGTATTTGGGAGTGAGATGAATACATAATGTACCTAAAGGGAAATCCTGCATACTCAATCGTTTATAAATTGCTAAAAAAGAAAAAAAACAAGCGCTTGCAAAGCTATTTTGCGTGCTTCATCCATCAGTTAGTCCGTCCAAGTACTGCTAATTAACTAACTGCCGAAAAAATGCAATATAACTTGTTAAGAGCTTTTTTTGCCTCCTGCAAAGTAACGCCTGAAACAATTAAATAAATCATGTAAACCGTAAGTAAACATCTCCTTTCTACTTCATAATAGCGTTTTCCCGGTTGCATCTCCAGCTGGTTGCTTCGGAGCCCAGGATCCGCTTGCTTACTTTTACGTCTACAATTCGCCCAGTCTCGGCATCCTTGATATTTGCACGCATAGCCTGCTAAAGCAAGCTACGTGTCGCGTCGTAACATCAAGTCAATTCACAAGTTTCGTCGCAATCGATGTCCCCGTGAATAAACATAATAAGCTATAGTACCTTTAAAGTCGCGAGTCCGACTTACCCGAGCTGCTACTCAACCCAAATCCGTCAGAGTCAAAATCCCTTTAAAATTCTTTCGAGGGGCAGCAGCGTCGGAGTACAGTAAGCCGTAAAAAATGCGCTCGCCAATCCGCCTGCCAAGCGCGATGAGTATGGCAAAAACCTTCTAATGAAAGAATCATTAGTAGAGGCCTATGCCCAGCAGTGTACTGACTGCGGTTGAAATGAATGAATATTTTAGTTAATATAGGCTTAACGAACAAACCTTTAGAGTCTGTCTCCTCTTGAAAGCCTTGTTGCAGTAGTCGCAGACATGCTTGCACCGCTCCTCGTGCACCAACAAATGTTTGCGGAGCGTGCGCCGGCTGTTCAACACTCGGCTGCAAACTGCACAAGTATATGATGTCTCTTCGTGGGTGTCCATGTGAGTCGACAGATTGGAATGCGTCTTGAATCTGAATAAAACGGTTAGTCTAAAGATAATGTCTATAACATTCTAAAGCAATTGCAGATGCAAAGGAGAAAATGTGCCTGGATAGAATAGATTGGATAACTAAAGTCGTCCGCGTACTTTATGGTCATCACTCATAGGAGCAAAACCGCACCCGACCAGCACCGCTTCCTCACTCGTTGTCAACCGGTGGTCCTCGGGTGGATACCTCGATTCAAGCGGTCGCGTCGATATCGCGGTTATGGCACATTCATTTCATTGTGTTATTGACATACCTATATTGCATCAACAACCGTTGCTGGGCTCCACTCGTGACCTGCGCGTGGGCAACGCGAGGCCGTCCGTCGTGTCCGCGTGGTCAACCCGCGCGCGAGGCGAGGCGCTCTTGAGTTGATGTAGTGAGCGTTTACCGATAGTACGCCATACAAAGAATACTAACCGATCGAGGCGAGGCGGTGCTGGTCGGTTGCGGGGTGGCTCCGGCTAGTGGTGGCCCTTATCTGTCTGCCTGTGCGCGGTAAACTTAAAAAACACAAATGTTTTTTTTTGTGGTTTTCACTAATAGACAGATTTGCGGGGATTGTTTAAGTACATAATTCATTGATATTTAAAATATGACAGTATTAATGAAAGAATAAAAAAGGCGTTTGAGAGGCTGGGAAAGACCGCTAACTGATCGGACTGCTTCAACAATGAGTTCGTATGATACTGACGACTTGTAACACTTCCTGCAGACGAACGGCTTGTCGTCGCTGTGTATAGCGCGGTGCTGCCGCAGTTCGCCGTTGGTGCCACACGCGTACCCGCACAGGTCGCACACGTAGCTCTTGATCTTGTCGTGCACCACGCGCTTGTGAGACGCCGCTGATGAACGAGTTGTGAATCTGCAAATCAAGCAATTCAGTTATTTTACAAACACGTACAATCCGCGCCAAATATCTTTGAGTCTCTGAACTTAGCCAAAAGTCAGGCAAGCGCAGATACAGTTAGGCGTTGCAAGGCAACGTGGCACACTCGCGCCCGCCATCTGTTCATATCTAAAAATATTTTCTGCGGCGCTACTTACAGCCAACTTCAGAGACGCAAAGTTATTTGGCGCGTATTTATTTATTGAATACAAACACTGACAGCACTTATAGTCTTCCAATGAGTATTGTAGGTACGTCGCCAAACTAGGTTCCAGAAAAGGTCTGAAGGCTTACCACCATTTCTATACCTACCTAGCGTAACGCTGAGGCGCCATCTATTGAGACATGGCCAGATCACGCTATTGACAAGTACTAATGGAGTTATGACCCTATGATTTAACTGTGTGTGTATGATTTTGTCTCAATAAATCATACCTATTCTATTCTATCTCTTAAGCAGGGCAGAAACGAGTGATTAACCGAGATGGCGCAATACAAGCTGTAAGGCGATATCTCGGCTCGTTTTCGTCCTGCTTTAAGAGATAGTGGTCTAAGTGGATTACTGACATTTTTTCCTAATATACTTCAACAATTGAGCAACCTGTGTGCCATTCGGATGAACAATAATATGATCAAACAGCAGCAGACAAAGACGAAAATAAAAGCTGTCAAGTGCGATCGGACTCGCGCACAAAGAGTTATCTACAAAACCGTACCATTATCTATAAAAACTGCAAACAAAAATATGACTATTGTATGAGAGGTCCCATTATACCCTTTCGGTACGGAGCCTTAAAAATGCTAATGAAGAGAAAAAAATTTACGATTAAAAACAAAAAATCAACATTTTATAAAAGCAAACTTACTTCATGTCGCATATACCACAGCGGTATATTTTTCTTTCTTCAATAGGTATGTGTGATCTTTCATGAGATTTTAAACTGTCTTTTGTATTGAAAACTTTATCACATGAACCACAATAAAACTTCCGTTCGGCCTTTGGCACATGCAACATTTTGTGTTTATCAAGCGCCTCAAGAGATTTCGTTATTCTTGGACATTGGTCACAGCTGAAAACAATATTTTTTTCAACAATCTTTATGAATAATTGTTATGTTTAATTGATTCATCAATTTTCCTTTTTGTAATGTTTATTTATTTAAACTAAATGTACAGGGTGGGCCAGAAAAATGTTTGCGGTTTGAAAATGAAATAGTAAAAAACTACAAAACATAAAAAAAAAAAATTGATTTTTTTTTTTAATTAAAAATAATTTAATTTTTTAATTGCCTTGGAATTTTTAGGATTTAAAAATAATGTTATTTAAATGTTTTCCTTCGGCTGCTTGGCACTCCTGAACCCGAAGTCGCAGATTGTCAAAAACTCGGCAAAACGTTACTCTCGGTATATTGTTAATTTTTCGGATAATGTTCCTTTTAAGTTGCTCCATATTTTTCGGATTATATTCGTAAACCATCGATTTAAGGTAGCCCCACAAAAAGTAATCACATGGAGAGAAATCAGGGCTGCGTGGAGGCCATTCAATATCCCCCCTTTTTGAAATCAGTTTGCCGGGGAAAATTCCTTCAGCAGGTCCATGGACACCCTAGCAGTATGGCATGTGGCCCCATCTTGTTGGAACCAAATCCTTGAAGTATTTTCTAGGTAATAGCCTAGAAATTCTTGTAAAGCTGGGACCAAGAACTCTCTTATCATGTCGCAATAATTGTTGGCTCTAACCGTCATCGCGCGTCCTCTTTCGTCCTCAAAAAAGTACTGTCTAATAATACCGGTTGCCGTTATCGCAGCCCATACAACAAGCTTAGGACTGTGAAGTGGACGTTCGTGCAAGCGCTGTGGACTTGATTCGGACCAGAACCGACAATTCTGCTTGTTAACATGGCCGTTAAGATGAAAATTCGCCTCGTCACTGAACATCACGTTGTCGAAATTGGTGAAACGGTCGAGCATCTGATTGGCAAAGTTAAGGCGGTTATTGGCATCATCCGGTTTTAATTCTTGAACAAGCTGAATCTTGTATGCTTTAAGATGTAAATCACGCTTCAAAATTCGTCGTAAAGTTGTTATTTTGATGTTCAACGCCTGACTTCTTTTACGGGTTGATTGTTGAGGATTTTGCTGAACTGAAACATTAACTCGCTTCACAATGTCGGCCGTTCTCGCAGAGACCGGACGCCCGCGAGACTTGATTGGTACTGTCGAACAGATTGTTTCGACCATTCTAATCCATTTGCGTATCACATTGCTACTTGGAGCTTGACTTCACCGATTTATTGTTTTAGTAATACGCTCGGACACAAAATGCACGCTGTGCTCCCGTGTACGGCTGCATGGCGACTAAATTTCCACGAAGCGACGCGCGTAGCAACATGCCCCCCATTCCGAGAAATTAAGGAATGAAATAGCCAACACTCTTTTGGCCCACCCTGTATATAATACAGTTGTATAGTAAAATAGGAGAACTTAATGCTAAACGCATTAATTAACCTTTGGGTTAAACAGAGATCGTCAAATGGGTATTAAGAATGTGAATCTTATAAGTGACATAGGTATTCTATTTGTTTTATTTAATCTACTCCATATATTATTTAATGATCAAATCGAAATATAAAATGCAAAGACTCATTAATGTTTAGACTTACCAGAAAGAATTGGGATTTTTGTGATCTTGAACATGCTTGTACAAAACTGTTTTAGATGTCAGAGATACACCACATATGCATCTAACTGTTGGTTGCCTTTTGTGAGCTGATTGGGTATGACTCTTCAAACTGTACCAGCTTGAAAATTTCTTGTTGCAATTTTGACATACAAAACTGTAAATATAATAAAGAACAATTGAACAATAAATGTTATTAAATCTGGAGCCCTGTTTTTAAAATGTATGACATATTATATCCAATGAAAATTGTTTGACCGAAATCAACAAAAATCATTTGATATCGATCAAAAATTATTTGATATTGAACAAAAATTAAGCGAATTGCGTGAGTTGCACTTTTCAAAAATAGCAGTCCAGACAATAAAAGGTTTATTAATACTACAAAAAACTTACTCAACAAAATCTTTAACTTTAAGATTGCAGTAATTAATGTCTGTTCGTTTATCCTTCTGCTTTTCTTTCTTTAAAGTCACACTTTCTAGTTTATGTTCTAACACATGTTTGTACAGCACGCTTTTCGATTTTATGCTAAAGCCACATAGTAAGCATGTGACAACCAATTTACTTTGATGAATTATTGTGTAATGATCTTGTAATATTGCCCATGTTTTCGCTTTTTCGCCACATATGTGACACTGTAGTCTGTGAATAAAAAAAACAGTTAATGTTGTTTGTTTGATGATTAATTATCCAAAGATTTTTCAGGTAACGTAATTGACGCAAATCATTTATATTTTAGAATTTATGGAACATCATCATCCATCCTAGCGTGTATTCCTAGTTGCGTCGTCAGCTTACGCTTCGAAGCCTAGGGTACGTTACAGCGTGACTTACAAGTCATGATCCTAGATTTGGCGTAACTGGTTATTACAATGGAGCGATTGCAGTCTGACCTCCGTAACCCTTTTTACAGAGAAACCAGACCAACAGGAACGTGACCCGAGGTGTGTTAGTGGCCAACACTGCCAGAATCAGGCTGCCCTAAGGCATCTGACACAGCCTCACGACTGCTATCTATCGATAACAACCGGGACAAAAGGCTTAACGAGCCTTCCGAAGCACGGAGGAACTCAAGATAGAAAATGCCACTGTATTTATTTATTTAATTATAGACAGGCAGCTGTTACAGCTGATGCGTCTATATCAAGCAGTGTCTTGTAATTTCACAAAAAGTCTTTCACTTCAAGTCCATTTCTGCACCAATGTTACTTTAGTTGTTTGCATCTATTTGTCTAAGCGATTTTTAAAGGAGATTACTGATGGCGCTAAGACCACTTCCTCAGGCAATCTATTCCAGTTGTAAACCACTCGGTTACTGAGAAAGTGGTGTGCAGTATTCGTGTTTGCTATAGTGCGGATTATCTTGCAATCGTGTCCTCTTAATGATTTAATACTCTCCTTCAGGTTAAATATGAACTGAATATCAGGCTGATTGTAAGTGCCCTTGTAGGTCTCTATGAGGTCGCCACGGTGACGTCTCTCCTCTAGGGTAGTGAGGCGCAATGCGTGTAGTCTCTCTCTTCATATAGTTTTCGATGGAGGGCTTGAAGAATTTTGGTGGGTGTTCGTTGTACACTTTCAAGAAAATCAATATCCTTCTGAAAGTAGGGGTTCCAAACTTGAAAGGCATATTCAAGTAATGGGCGAATATATGTCTTATAAATTTTTCTGAATGAGTCAACCGTTATCACCTGAAATGCTCTAGGAATGACGTACAAAAAGGCATTTGCTCTCTTTGCAATTGAAGAGATGTGATATGCCCACTTCAGATTTGATGTGATGAGTACATCAAGAACTTTCTGTACATGTACTACTTTCAAAGACTGTCCATCAATAGTGTAAGTGATTTTAGGGTTATTATTTCCCAGGTGTAGGATACTACATTTGGATGTATTGAGTGTAATGACCCAATCATTGGTCCATTCCTGTATATGCTTTAAATCATCTTGAAGTTGTCCGCTGGGAGTTAGTGGATTGACAAAAACTTTCCATCATCACCAAAGAATGCAGACTGAGATTGTATGGTTTCAATAAGGTCTGTTATATTTATACCAAACAGGTGTGCAGAGACCACCGAGCCCTGTGGGACCCCGCTTCGCACTTCCCTACTATGAGATAAGGAGTTACTCACACTTGGAATGTTCTGTTTACTAGATAGTTTTTATCCATTTGTGAAGAGCTCCGCGTATTCCATAGTGCTCAAGTTTTAAAAGCAGTCTCTGGTGGAGAACCCTATCAAAGGCACACTCAAAATCAAAATAACAAACATCAACAGGCATATGACTGTCTACCTCAGTTGTCCAAGAGTGCAGACACAGTAACAGGTTACTTATGGTGGATCTCTTCTCAATAAAACCATCTTGCCTAGTCGACAGGATTCCTTCTTGGTCTAAAAATTGAGTCAGTTGTATACTTATATTTTTTCCCATAATCCTCACAATGATGCTAGTAAGACTAATGGGGTGAAAGTTAATTGGCAGTGTTTTAAGAATACAACATGGTATCTTGTCAGGACCTAGGGCTGATTGCATCTTCAGATTTGAAATGACCTTCAAATGGCAACCAATCCAATAGTGGTCGCATCACGCCGCCGTTTGACACGCGCATTCGCTACGGATACGACTCGACTAACAAGCTCCTCCACAATTCAAAAATAATCCATACTCATCCACCCATACTTATATTATACTTACTAGCGGTTTCCCACAACTCCGCCTGCTTCAAAAAGTAACCTATATTTGACTCCGGGTCTTCAACTATATTCATACCAAATTTCATCAAAATCTGTTCAGCGGTTTGGCCGTGAAAGCGTAACATAAAGACAGACAGACAGACTTACGCACTAATATTATTAGTATTAGTATGAATGAATATTAGCATGGATGGAAGTGCGAACGTCAGTCTCTCTATTACGCTTTCACAGCCACACTGCTGAACAGATTTTGATAAAATTTGGCATGAATATAGTTGAACTTCCGGGGTCAAACATTTTGACAGCAAAGGCGAAGCTACGGGAAACAGCTAGTTAAACAAAAGTTTAGAACTTACTTCACAAAATGTTTTGCTTTGAGATCACATTGATAATTCGGATCACATTGAATACCATCTTCATCTTCAGATTTATTTAATAATTTTTCACTTTGCATTTTATGATCCAATACATGTTTATATAAAATACTTTTTGATCTGATTTTAAAACCACAAATACAAGTAACAGTAGGTTTTCCATTGTGTATTTCTGCATGATGTTCTTGTAAAACAGCCCAAGATTTTGCCTTAATACCACACAAATTACACTGGATTCTGAAAACATAAAAGGTATGGATTATAATTTACAATTATATATGTAGGAGGAATATGGACATTTTTATGGTTGGTATGTATGAAAAAAAAACAACTAAAGATGCAGAAAGCAATGGACCCAGCACCGAAATTTAGCAAAGAATATGCAGAAATCCGCATGCAGGTCTTACTGCAAAGCACAGTTGGCAGTGCATCAGAGAAGTTGCTAAGATGAAAGAGACATGAAACTAGTTATTATGCTCCTGCCTACCACACTACTACAAAATGATACCTACTTTACAAAGTCTCTTATTTTCAAATGAGGTTTCTGCAGGACATCTTTTAATGTTGTCATCTCCTCAGGTTCTTTGTTTTTCTTTTCAACTTTTTCCTTTTTAAGATCAGCCAGAGTAACATCATCTCCATCATCGTCTTCATCCTCATCAGCAGCGTTATGCGCATCCAAATGATTATCGAAATCATCAAAGACTTCACCTTCATACTCTGGTATAGATGCATCATTGTTAATTGCACCTGTTGGTTATTTAAAAAATTAAATAGTGAGTAAAGCAGTGTTATTTGTATGTGTAATATATATAAATAGAATATAACAAGTGGTGCCATGAATATTTGGGATTATAAAAACACATGCATAAGCTCAGAAAATGTGTATAAATAAGTAACTATATTAATATTTCTGTTGAAGGATTACTGTGATTATTAAAATTCTATTTTTGAGAAGCATGCTTAACTGTTGGCCGGACACCTGGCAGTCAGGTTGCAAGGCCACTGTTACTAAATATCTAGAAGTAATTTGATACAAGAGATTCAATGCAAATAGGAGATAGGCTGACCAATGTTTTTCTGCAAAGGTTCAAAATAATCGAAACAATAAGGTACTTACATAAAACAATGTCATCAGCGTTCAGCTCAACTTTTACCTGTTAAAATCCACAATTGATTACTTAAAATCATAAAAAAGCTCAATAGCCTAGCGGGGAATCATCACCATTTCAGCCGTAGTCATTCCACTGCTGGACTCAGGTCTCTCCTAATGATTTTCAAAATGACCGGTTGGAAGAGGCCTGCATTTAGTGTTTAGCAAGGAATACATGTTGATAATGATTTTGTATGTTTTTATGTATGATGGCAAAGCTTAACCCGTATTGGATTAGTCGCCATTTAGTGACATTTTCTAACACGAGTTTCTCCGTGCTTCAGATGCAATTGACCCCAGTTGTTATCAAGATGACAGTTGTTAGGCTGCCATTCTATCTTGAGCTTCTCCCTAGTGCAAATATCCCAATTTTTTGGTTTAGTCAGCTAAATATAAGTGTAGCCAATCTCTGTTGATTTTGCAAGACTATTTTTACCGTATATTGTTATTTATGACTGATGACTCTTTTTGACACCTACACTCTTTAATATCCTTATTCAATTTTCCGAAACGTTGCCTGGAAGAAATTGCTATTGTGACCTTTGCGCAAGGTTATTTTTCTTGTAATTGCTTGTATTTAACAATGTATCCTTGTTGTACAATAAAGAGTTTTTGTATTGTACTGTATTGATGTTTTTGATTTACCTCCTCTCCAAAGATAACACAAGTTAAGCTATCAGGGGTCGGCTACACTTATTCGTCATTTGCTATAATATTTACATTAACATACCTCTGATTTAATTAATGAGTTGCCAAGATCAATAACTTCTTCTTCGATTTTCAGAGAAAATCTCTGCTCACATATTTTCTTGAAATTATCTTGCACCTTATAGCATTCCAAAATAAATAATTGAAATGACACTATTTTCTCTTCACAGTTTAAACAAACTTTTGTTGATAAACTATCATTCTCAGTAATCTAAAATAAGAAAGATCATTCATTGCAGTATTATTGTGCAGTTTATGTAGTAGTACTTAGCTAATAAAAGTGAGAATACTTACTGTGATTTGCATTAGATCCTGTATTAATTTTAAAACATTTTTATTGCTGCTATCTATCAGTTCTTTTAATAACTCGTCTCTTTTACCACAAAGCCTACACAAGTCTTTTAAACTTGTCATTTTTATCAATGTTGTTCTAAGACAATATGAAGAAAATATCGGGCATATGATGTTTACCGAGAAGTAAAACCATAATATACCATAGTATTTACTGAATCAAGATGTTTAATATCTGACTCGTTATTTGATACCAAAAATGCTATGATATGAGATTAGCAAGGAACGACTTCATCTGATCTAAGGTTTTGATGAGTGTAATGTCAGTCGAATCCAAGCATTTATTCGAACATATGGATCTCAAATCTTAATTGAAGCTGAATTTATGAACAGAGGATAAAATTAAAATCAAACAATATTCGCAGGAAGAAAAGCCACCACGATAGGTACGAACTGACACTGACACTCGAGCGCGCGTGACACTGGCTGTCGGCCTAGGATCTAAAGCTGAAGGGATAGCGCGCGGGCTTACAATGCGCTGATGGCAGAAAATTTGACCTGAATGCATTTCGTTACCCACCTCTCTCTTTCTAACTCGTGATGTGGGGTGTGAATCTAGGTTTCCTTATCAGCACTTGATAACAACCCTAAAAGTTGGAAAACAATATAAACAGTTACGTAGCAATATAATCTTTATTTTGAAGTAGATTTATTAAATAATGAAAAATAATTATATTAAGATAGAATATAGTATTAAACAAGGTGTTGGCACAAATTCTGGTAAAAAGAATAGTAAATGTTAGCAGTATTATTATATTACCTTTTTAAATTATAAATATATCCTATAGAATCATAATTCTCACCATTTCGAGTTAAATGGGTGACAGACGTGCGAGTAAGTACGCGAACTTATGGCTCGACGACCTTTTTCGCCAGTTTGTCACCGTAAATACGCGTACTTTAAAACCGTCTCGCAAGTTCGTCGGCGATCCAACCGGTTTGAAATCTTGCTCGTAGCTCGTCTCGTAGCTCGTCTCGCAGTGCTGCCACACGTACGAGCCGCGAGCTGCCATTAATGGCTGGTTTACACACACACGATTCAGTGCGGCGATCCAGTGCTTTCACGGACACATTTCTATAAAAAATCCTACCATTGTTTGTCTTTTGATAGCTACATCTCTTATGAATGCATCCAATTGGCTAGTAAACTTTTTTATGAAAATGTCTAATTCGTAAACCATTTCGAGGAATAGGCTTAGGGAACAGATTACATTAATCAGATCTTTAGATAAGCAAGTATTTTTTAAGAAAATCGTAGAAAACCCAATGACTTTCATATTTTAGCAAGGTTGACGTATGACGTAGCCGGATAACTTCCGGCTATTCACATTTAATTTTTTAGGTTGGCAGCACAGCGTAGTGAATTAATATTTTATGTTTGGTAGCGCTAACTAAGCGCTTCACGTACTTGTCACCCATGTCAAATGTCATCTCTGTTCAAGTAAACATAACCTAATTACATTCATTCATACATTATAATGAAGAAGCGGTGTCCAATTATTGAAAAATCAGATGTAAACGGATGAAGAGACTGCAGTAAAGTCCAATAAACAGGCCATTATGCAATAGATACGAGAAATGGGATATCTAAATATTTGGCGATTGTAAACAAACAAGAAACCAACTCGCGGCTCCCAGTCCATCTTGACTTTGACATTTGACACTGACATATATATTTTAATACCTTAGTAATTTTTGCTTTCTTGCAGTTCGAAATGGCCATTATAGCTGCGTGACGTCATCACTATAAAATCTTTAAAATTAAATAACAAAATAAATATAATTTTAAGAATTTTTTCGTTTAAATTGTATCTCCGAAATAGTCTATTCTATCAATAAAATATATAATATACACAATTTATTTTTTAGTTGACTAGCCAATTCGTTTAACCACTTTATTCTGGAAATATACCCCGACCGTGTAGATATTTTTTTATTTTATCAACTTCCAAGTATGTTTATGTTTTATTTTGTTTTTGACATCCGAATTAGTCAAATCCCCAATATTCATTTCTAGACAAATATTTATTAACGCTGTAGCCCTAGATTCTCTATTCTTAATAAATTGTTTTTATATTCCACAAGCATTCTTATTGACGGTCAATACGGTGGGTAATTTCGTGTCCATGACGCCACTGGATCGTGTGTAAACCAGCCATTATTCCTAAATAACATAAAGCGACAGAAGGTCGACGACATCGCGAGCAAGCTTCACGTGTGTCACTGACGTCGAGCCGAGTAAGTTCGCAAACTTAAAAACCGCGTACTTTAAGTTCGTGCGTGTATCACCCACTTTATGGGGACGTTTGTTTGTGCCACAGATACACCAGCTTTTTTTATTGGGTGGGGGGAACACGGGGTAAAAAGTGTTCCTTGATTTATTTGTTGTTGTTTTTTTGCCAAGAGTTTTTTTTATTAACCATGGAAAAAAAATGTAGTAGTATTATATTATATTTTATTCCTCACAGGTTACTTTGAAAAAAGGAGTAAGATAATTAGCGTTTTATAAATTTGTTCGTGATCGCGAGGTTTAAAAAGTATAAAGCTGAAGAGTTTGTTTGCGCTAATATCAGGAACTACTGGGGCCTTACTGTCACCTCAAATAGCAGGGCAGAAACGAGTGAGTAAACGAGATGCCGCCTTACACCTTGTATTGCGCCATCTCGTTCACTCACTCGTTTCTGCCCTGCTGTTAGAGGTGATGGTAAGGGCCCTGGTTTGATTTGAAAAAACATTTCAGTGTTGGATAGCATTTTTATTGAGTAAGGCTATAGGTCTGGGCGAAGTCGGAACGGGCTGCTAGTTATGTTATAAAGGTGATAGGTAGTTAGGTCCTTTAAAATATATCTGGATATATCACAGGCATATAAGACGTAAACAGACGGAAGGTATGCTATTACTTAGCGTAGCAAAAACACACACATGCCTGGGCTGTATCTAGTCTAGGGTAAGATGTTTACGATAATGCTCTTGTGGCGACACAATCGCACAGTAAAAAGTTACAACACAACGCAACAGATGGCGCTTAAAGCGACTAATTGGAAATTCCCATTGTTAACGCACATACTAACGCCATCTCTGGAGCGGCCTACGTAACTAAGACGGAGGATCGATAGCAGGCAACAACTCGACCACGGTGACGTAGGGACATGCGCGGGCTGCGGGACGTGGACACATCAGCCATTACCTGTTACTATTACTTCTCTGTTCGCTAACCGACGACGACACGGCCTTATTTCATTTACTGTATTTTTTCATTGCCTTAATTGTAAATTCGCAAGTAATAAACGATTTTAAAATCATATTCAAATATACTTCATCATTGAAGAGCTCCTTCCTGACCGCTTACACAAGATCAAGCATACACATAACTCCTTCGAGACGGATACTCAGCGAAGACCAGCGCAGAAATAAACGGTCAGGTCAATCAATTCCTGTTCTATCCTAAATCTTTTAACCTATTTGTGCTAACATTGTGCCTATTTTGCAAATTCTAGTGCTTTCGATCGCGCGTGTTCATCTTACCCGCTTCGCAAAATATCAAAAAGCTTCCAGAAAAATCGTAAGTACTTTTTTCTTGCTTCTCACACCACAATGACAAAAAAGCGCCAATCTATTGCAGATATTGTGAGTTCTGATGATGTCCTCAAAGAATTAAACAAAAAAAGAGGCATCGTCAAAGGGAAATTTACATTATTCACTAAATACGTACAGTCCTTAGATGCCACGCAGTTACCCGAGCTGTCTAAAATAGAATTGCAATCTCGTTTTGATAAGTCGCAACAATTATTTGATCAGTTTTCCGAATTACAAGACGAAATAGATTTAATTGTGTCCGATTGCCAGTTAGAAAAGGAACTTGTCGAGAGAGAAACCTTTGAGAATCAGTTTTATGCGATAGTGGCCAAGTGTAAATCTATTTTAAATGATTCTTCCTCTTCCTCTGATTCATATGGTCAAAAATCCGTAATAAAATTGCCAACTCTTTCTTTAATTCCATTTGAAGGTAGTTACGATCAATGGTTGGAATTTAAGGATACTTTTTTATCGGTTATTCATCCAATCGTAAAGATTTGGACGACATACAGAAATTTCACTATTTGCGTTCTGTTTTAAAAGGTGATCCGTTGCAAGTAATTAAATCATTGGAGTTTTCAGCCGAGAACTATCTTACAGCTTGGGAACTACTTGATAATAGGTTTAACAACAGTCGTTTATTATTGCATAACCATTGTAAGGCATTATTTACGGCTCCCGCTGTCTCTAAAGAGTCTGCCTCTCAAATTAGGAAATTAATCGACACGATACTTAGAAATATTCGTGCTCTTAAAACCTTAGGCGAGCCCACCGATGCTTGGGACACTTTAATTGTCTACAAAATTGGACCCGTCTACTGAACGAGAGTGGGAACTTCATAAAAGTACAATCACACAAAATAATGAAAAAATATTGTTAACAGACTTGATTAAATTTCTTAAAAACAGAGCTGACGTTTTGGAGACAATTAAGGTATCCCAAATTAAAGGCGTTGATGTAAGCAGTAGGAAAGTGCCGTCAAATCATCAAAAACACACACATAGTCATATTGCACAAAGACCTTCTTCTAGCAAACACACAAATTCATTAAAACATTTATCTTGTTCTGATTTCAAGTCGAAACGATTTTCATGCATTAAATGTCATGCTAATCATCCTCTATACGCATGTGAGGAATTTTTGAGTTTTTCGATTGGAGACAGAATAAAGTATGTAACTGAGAAGGGGCTTTGTAACAATTGCTTGCGAGCAGGACACGATGTTAAGAACTGCTGGTACGGACCCTGCAAGCAGTGTAACAGGAAGCACAATACATTGTTGCACAGAGATTCTGCATGTAACGATGGAGTGCCTTCCACTTCAGCACACACAACGCATACATTGCTGCAGGGCGAGGCTGGCGTAGGCTCCACACATGCACACACACATTCGTCATCTTACAATGCTACTTCTCTATACCAGGACGACAATAATAATTTTAATTCACACACATCAATACAGCAAGTGTTATTGTCGACCGCATTAGTAGAAGTAGCAGATGTAAACAATAAATTTCACACAATAAAAATAATTTTAGACAATGGCAGCCAAAATTCTTATACTTCCGAAACACTATGTAGGAAACTTGGTATTCCAATGATACAGTCCACTGTTCAAATCACAGGCATAGGTAATTGCGTAACACAATCCACACAAATGTGTAAAATTAATTTAAAGTCTAAAACTAACTCATACAACACACGCATTAGTTGTTTAGTTTTGCCTTGTATTACGGCCAGTTTGCCGCCTTTAGGAAACAATCACAATATTAAAATTCTTAGTCACGTGCAACTTGCCGATCCTAATTTCTACTCGTCTAGTCAAATTGATATGTTGATAGGCGCAGATACGTTTTTGGACCTTTTATCTGAAGGCTTAATTCGTTTGCCAAGTGGCCCGTACTTACAAAACACAAAACTAGGCTGGGTCATTTCAGGCTGTGTTTACCAAACAAACACACAAAACATAAACTGTAAGAAATCACACATTAAACAAGTTCAATGTAATATTTCACTAGATAATCAACTTAAACGTTTCTGGCAGCTCGAAGAAATTACAATAAAAGATACGCATTCCTTATCTAAGTCAGATAGTGCATGCGAAAAATTATTTATTGACACTACTACTCGTGACAATACGGGTCGATTCTCAGTGCGCATCCCATTGAGCGAAACAGCTGATGCATTGGGTGACTCGTTCACGACGGCCAAGAATAGGTTTTTGTCTCTTGAACGCAAACTGCAGCGCGGCCCGTCAGACTATAGAAAATTGTATTGCGATTTCATGAGTGAATACTTGAACATGGGTCACATGAGTCGTGTTGATAACTATGAAACACCTTGTTATTTTTTACCTCATCATGGTGTTTTTAGAGAACATAGTACTAGTACTAAATTAAGAGTAGTTTACGACGGAAGCTGTAAATCTACTTCCGGGAAGTCAATTAATGATATTCAACATACCGGCCCTCCGTTACAAAATGATATTTTTTCTATTTTATTAAGATTTCGTCAATTTAAGTATGTAGCTTGTGCCGATGTAGCACAAATGTTTAGGCAAATTTTGATACAACCCGATCAACGAAATTTACAATTAATTCTTTGGAGGGAGTCGCCATCCGATCCTCTAGTTGTATATCAACTCAACACCGTGACGTATGGCACTGCCTCTGCGCCATACCTAAGCATGCGATGCATCAAACAACTAGCATCGGAGTGCGGTGATGACGTCGTTGCTCGTGTCATTAATGAAGATTTCTATGTTGATGATTTAATCACTGGGCACGATGATAAAAGTTCTCTTTTAGAAATTACACATAAGGTTTTTGGTGTATTGAAATCAGGTTGTTTTCCTCTTAGAAAATGGGTCTTTAATTTTCATAATTCGCACTCAGAAAGTTTATTTAAAGATTTAGCGATAGGCGAAAATAGTCACACAAGAACGTTGGGCTTAGGGTGGTTACACACTAGCGACGAATTATTTTTTACTACCAAATGTAAACAAAACATGACACATGTCACTAAACGTATAATCCTTTCTACTATTTTACAAATATATGATCCACTAGGCTTATTAGCACCAATTACAATTATTGTAAAAATACTTTTGCAAAAATTGTGGTTGGCCAAAGTAGGATGGGATGACCCGGTCCCTAATAACATTTTAGTTGAATGGCAATTCTTCCTAGATAAATTAAATTATTTACAAGATTTGCGGTTTCCTCGTCACGTTAAATGCGATAACGCAAAACAAACGGAACTTCATATTTTTTCGGATGCATCACAGAATGCATACGGTGCATGCGCGTATGTACGCACCCTTACCGATAACACGGCAACCGTCCACTTGTTGTGTGCGAAAAGCAAAGTAGCTTCAATAAAACCGGTTCTCAGTATCGCACGTTTAGAGCTATGCGGTGCACTCGTAGCAGCTAAATTATATCACAAGATAGTGAACTCATTGAGATTGACATTTGATAAAGTTCACTTTTGGTCAGATTCAACCATTGTCTTAGGATGGCTTCGTATGTCACCCCACCTGTTAAAAACTTTCGTACAGTCACGCGTTGTAGAAATTAATGAATTAACGGGAGATGCATCGTGGTCTCACGTTGCCGGTAAACAAAACCCAGCTGATTTGTTATCGCGCGGGGTCCAACTCGATACTTTGCTATCTTCAGACATGTGGTTGAACGGACCGGCATTTCTACATGAATCTGTTATTGATTGTTGTGATAAAAATATTTACGATAATTTAGATGATTTGCCTGAACTAAAAGTTGTAAAAATCGCGTCTTTATGTCAAACTTCATATTATTTTCCATTTGAACGATTCTCTTCTTACAATCGTTTGATTCATACAACTGCATACATTTTGCGTTTTATTAATAATTGTCGTCACACAGAAGCACGGGCCCTCTGTCCGTGGACGAGTTGAACGATTCTACGAGGATTCTCACTCACATATCACAACAGCAATCTTTTTCAGAAATATACGAGGCCTTGAAACATGATTGTACATTACAGCGTTTTCGTAATGTTTCAAGTTTAAATTTATTTATTGATAAGCGCGATTTAATTAGAGTTGGTGGGCGACTTTCGAACTCGCAATTATTTTCATACGAAAAGAAGCATCCCGTGTTGCTGTGCTCTAAGCATACATTCACAAATCTTCTTTTTCAGCATCAGCACCTGGTTTTACTGCACGCTGGACCTCAAACCCTTTTAGCTACGGTTAGGGAACGGTGGTGGCCTCTTAGAGGACGCGACTTAGCTAGGTACACTGTCCGTGGTTGTGTGAAATGCGTTCGTATGAAAGCCAAATCTTTACAATTGCGAATGGGTAACATGCCGTCCGAGCGTATAGAACCTGGCCTGCCATTTTTAAAATGCGGCGTTGATTACGGAGGCCCTTTTTGGATTTTAAATCGCAAAGGAAGAGGTGCGAAGTTAGAAAAATGTTACATTTGTCTGTTCGTCTGTTTCACTACACGCGCGATACATCTCGAGTTGGTCACAAGTTTAACATCTGAAGCATACATACTAGCACTCAAAAGGTTTATCTCTAGACGTGGCAAACCCGCAGAAATATTTTCTGATAACGGCAGAAATTTCGTAGGGGCTGCAAAAGAATTCTCAATTTTTTTTAATAAACATAAAGATCAAATTATAAATTTTGCTTCTGATAATTTCATTAAATTTTCATTTATTATTCCATATTCAGCGCATTATGGTGGTTTATGGGAAGCAGGAATAAAGTCTTGTAAGTCCCATTTACATAGAGTAGTAGGTAATGCTAACCTCACATATGAGGAATTAAGTACAGTGTTAGCACAAATTGAAGCTGTCCTTAACTCCCGACCTATGTATCCTTTATCTACAGATCCCAATGACTTACTACCCCTCTGTCCTTCCCATTTTTTGATTGGTCGGCCGCTTACAGCGCCTGCCAGTCCTGACTTGACTGGTGAGAATATACAAAGATTGTCTCGCTATCATCGAATCGAGCAGATGCGCCAGAACTTTTGGAAGAGGTGGTCCAAGGAATATATCTCGGAGCTACAAAAAAGAACTAAATGGCAAACCAACAAGTCCCAGCTCATCCCGAACACTCTGGTCCTGATCAAGGAAGACAACTTGCCTCCTCTCAAATGGCGTATAGGACGAGTACTAGAAACGTATCCAGGCAAGGATGGCATCGCACGCATCGCAAGAATCAAAACTGAGACTGGCGAAATACAGAGGACATTCCCACGTATATGTCCATTGTTCCCGACTGACGAGGAGACAGCTGCTCGCTAGACGACTTCTATCCATACATCGTTGGAATCGGGTGATTCCAAAGCCGGGGGCGTATGTTAACGCACATACTAACGCCATCTCTGGAGCGGCCTACGTAACTAAGACGGAGGATCGATAGCAGGCAACAACTCGACCACGGTGACGTAGGGACATGCGCGGGCTGCGGGACGTGGACACATCAGCCATTACCTGTTACTATTACTTCTCTGTTCGCTAACCGACGACGACACGGCCTTATTTCATTTACTGAATTTTTTCATTGCCTTAATTGTAAATTCGCAAGTAATAAACGATTTTAAAATCATATTCAAATATACTTCATCATTGAAGAGCTCCTTCCTGACCGCTTACACAAGATCAAGCATACACACCCATACAAGAAGCCTAATTAGAATGGAGGACTGAAACGCGATATCAGAGTTTCTGAGAATTGGAGCAATATATACAACCTCCGACAGAACACCGTCGGAGCCGCGGTTCCCCAGGCATAACAACTCGCCTGGCGGGAAGTAATTCCCTTTGCGGCGGTAGAGCATAACACCATCGCTCCCGCCGTGCTCCAAAGTGGAGGCCCCGACGAGATTCAAAGCAGCCTTCTCCGACGTGATTGGAAGCAGCCTTCTATCATCATGAACATTCTTCAACATCATTCTCCAACCTTTCATCACCTCTCAAGCCTCATCATCTGGTCAGCAGCAAGCAGTCTTTCAGCAAGCCAACTACAAGGGTGTATCTCCAGGTCCATCGCAGCCGACTCACCGAGCTTCCTGGCCCTGCAACTAACCCTCACATCTCAAAGCACTTCAGCGACCGGTACATCCACCGCAGCCCACGTCTGGTACTCACGGCCGGCCACCGCACACCAGCGTGGCAGTTTCTGCACAAGACATCCACCGGCGCCAACAAGTCAGCATTGCTCAACTTACAGTCTCGACTCACCGCAGACTACGAGCACGCAATCGCTCACACCCGACTCACTGGGATTATCGAGCAACTACACTCCCGACCCACTGGGACATCAAGCAACTGGCACTTGCAAGCTACATCTGAAGCACAGACTGCACATCAAGATTATCAGACCTTCGGTCTTGGAAGGGAGTCCTGTGGCGACACAATCGCACAGTAAAAAGTTAAGCGACTAATTGGAAATTCCCATACAAGAAGCCTAATTAGAATGGAGGACTGAAACGCGATATCAGAGTTTCTGATAATTGGAGCATATATACAACCTCCGACAGAACACCGTCGGAGCCGCGGTTCCCCAGGCATAACAACTCGCCTGGCGGGAAGTAATTCCCTTTGCGGCGGTAGAGCATAACACCATCGCTCCCGCCGTGCTCCAAACTCTCCATTATTTCAAGGAATGTATGAATGTTGTGTGGAGTGCATGATCTGAGATCATTTATACGCTATTCTACTCTATTATTTTTAGTGTTCACCGATCTAACAACGTAGATTACAAAATGGCGTCACGGCCAAAAATTGCCACGCGTAGCTTAATATCTATGTGTGAGTGAATGTTGCTACAGGTGAAAAAAAGGATATCACCATATAGATCTGAATACGTGAGAAAAGGATAACCCTCTAATTCGCAACGTTAGATAAGCATAACACACACATATCGAAAATTCTACTTCCAATACAATATCGATTCTACTGCGGTTTTTATGATAGTTAAGTAAAAGACATCACTAGGCATTCGTAAAAAAATAAAAAACTTCATTTAGTTGTCAAATTTTGACATTGAGGTGCAAAATGGCGTCCCGACCACGAACTGTTCCCGCGCATATGTTAAGAAATATTTTATTTTTTTTACTAAAATGCACGATTTTCCTTAAAATTTCGTACTAAAATGTTTTTATGTTTACATTCTAAAATTATTCGCACAAAATATTACTAACAAAGCAAGTTTGTGTTTACTATAACATGTAAAAGTTGAATGTTAGCTTGTTAGCTATAATTAACATTGCGAAGCTTACGGAGATTGAGCCGAACTCACAAATGTTAAAAATAACTAACATTGCGAAATGATGAGCAATATTTTAAGGCTTTTTATTTTAAATAACCATGGTGTTGGAGGGTGTTTGCATGAATGGTGACTTTATTTTGTTCTAGCATAAGATTCGTTTAGAGCGTGTGAAAACGATTCTGGCCCTCGTCCCACCATGTCATGCTTCTTCTAGTGATAGCAGTATATCAGACGATGACAAAGAGATAGTAAAGGACAATACCGTTTGTAGTTCCCAACCACCCTCCCTAGATTCGTCTTTGGAGCGTCTGGGTATTCTGAAAGATTTACATGATGATACGCTTTTGTCTGAAGACTTGGTACCATCCACTCCATCTATTTGCGAAGTTCTGGCATCACATAACTTACCACAAGATTTGCCTGCCATTCAATCAATTTCGTCTGTCTTGTCCGTTCCATCAACTCCTGAAGCTTCAAGTATACCCAAGAAAACTCGTTCAAAAAACCCTTGGATTTTGAATGGGAAGGCGGCAAATTTAAATATCCTGCAATTTTGGAAGAAATAACTTTTGTTAAATTTGGTTCTGAATCAAAGTCGCCATCTGAGTACTTTTTTGATTTCTTTGATGAAGATGTTATGAAAATAATTATAGAAAACACAAATTTATATGCCGTCCAAAAATTTCTGAAATGTATCAATAAATTTGTCTCGCGAGGAATTGGCTAGTAAACTTTTTTATGAAAATGTCTAATTCGTAAACCATTTCGAGGAATAGGCTTAGGGAACAGATTACATTAATCAGATCTTTAGATAAGCAAGTATTTTTTAAGAAAATCGCAGAAAACCCAATGACTTTCATTTTTTAGCAAGGTTAACGTATGACGTAGCCGGATAACTTCCGGCTATTCACATTTATTTTTTTAGGTTGGCAGCACAGCGTAGTGAATTAATATTTTTTGTTTGGTAGCGCTAACTAAGCGCTTCACGTACTTGTCACCCATGTCAAATGTCATCTCTGTTCAAGTAAACATAACCTAATTACATTAATTCATACATTATAATGAAGAAGCGGTGTCCAATTATTGAAAAATCAGATATAAACGGATGAAGAGACTGCAGTAAAGTCCAATAAACAGGCCAATATGCAATAGATACGAAAAATGGGATATCTAAATATTTGGCGATTGTAAACAAACAAGAACTCGCGGTTCCCAGTCCATCTTGACGTTGACATTTGACACTGACATATATATTTTTTAATACCTTAGTAATTTTTGCTTTCTTGCAGTTCGAAATAGCCATTATAGCTGCGTGACGTCATCACTATAAAATCTTTAAAATTAAATAACAAAATAAATATAATTTTAAGAATTTTTTCGTTTAAATTGTATCTCCGAAATAGTCTATTCTATGAATAAAATATATAATATACACAATTTATTTTTTAGTTGACTAGCCAATTGTTGGATTTTATTGCAATTAATCTTTTTAAAAAATTTATGAACAATAAACATTGTTTGTTGTCATAAACAAAACAATTCTGTTTAACACTTTAATTCTTTTTTGGAGACTGTTAGATAATAAATGATGTTTAAAACAGTCAATGGAATTTTATTTTTAATTTCCTATACCTATCGCAGTGTTAAAAATACGGCTACTATTGAACACTTAAGTACTGGCCACTTCTTAACGTTACGTATTTATATCATCCATTTTCTAAAAAAATAATAACTGTTCTTTTTCTATTTTTTAGACATATTATAATATATTACTAGATCGACAAAGTAAAAAAAATTATATAATTTTTAATGCAATTTTTGTTGCGAACTAAAGGGATAACAACAATTACTTGCTACATAAGTATAACTATTAACTTATGTTCCGTCTGTGTACATCTTATATGTCTGTGGGATATATACACTTACCTAGGTATTAAAAAATATATATGTCAGTGTCAAATGTCAAAGTCAAGATGGACTGGGAGCCGCGAGTTGGTTTCTTGTTTGTTTACAATCGCCAAATATTTAGATATCCCATTTCTCGTATCTATTGCATAATGGCCTGTTTATTGGACTTTACTGCAGTCTCTTCATCCGTTTACATCTGATTTTTCAATAATTGGACACCGCTTCTTCATTATAATGTATGAATGAATGTAATTAGGTTATGTTTACTTGAACAGAGATGACATTTGACATGGGTGACAAGTACGTGAAGCGCTACCAAACAAAAAATATTAATTCACTACGCTGTGCTGCCAACCTAAAAAATTAAATGTGAATAGCCGGAAGTTATCCGTCTACGTCATACGTCAAACTTGCTAAAAAATGAAAGTCATTGGGTTTTCTGCGATTTTCTTAAAAAATACTTGCTTATCTAAAGATCTGATTAATGTAATCTGTTCCCTAAGCCTATTCCTCGAAATGGTTTACGAATTAGACATTTTCATGAAAAAGTTTACTAGCCAATTGACCATGGGAAAAACATGGATTGGAACTTTGCTAAAAAATGAATGTCATTGGGTTTTCTGCGATTTTCTTAAAAAATACTTGCTTATCTAAAGATCTGATTAATGTATGGTTTACGAATTAGACATTTTCATGGAAAAGTTTACTTGCCAATTGTACGGTGGTAAGCCCGGCACATCCAAGGAGCTTAAAAATTCAATTGGATAATTGTTGGAGACTACATTACGTTTAGCTGTCTGTTGCTGTGCGTTTTGTTTTGTTAAAGCATTTTTAACAAATGAACGGCTAGACTGTTTTTTTTTTACTGATAAATTGCTTTCAGTTGCGTTTCGATAGAAATAGTGGAGGAACTGTCTCTTTCTAGCAAATATAAGCTTTATCACGTTGGTACTTGTGCAAAATAGGGTGACCACGCTCGTCTGGAAGAAAAGGGGAAAGGTGGTACATACTTTATGCAGATTTTTTTTTCAAACACTGTCAAATGTTCCGAGTGAGGTGATGCTAATCCCAAGTAGTTCGGTGCAGACTTTAAGGTAGTTGGAGTCTAGTCGGAAATAACGTTTCATAGACGTGTCTCGTCTCCCCTATGGGCTCCCTCGGGGAAGACAAGAAAACTTTACTAGTGGCCTTGGCTCCACTAGACAAGCAGGACTAACGTCTGAACGTAATCGAGTCGCACCTGCTATTGATAAACTTGCGTAATCGTCACAAACATTCACGTCCCGCTAAGCTATCTAGCTAGCTACTTATGTGCAGTATTTACGAAGCTTAAAATATTTTGTCCCATTAAAACCTCCCCCGAATTTGAGCTGAGTTGTACAACAATTTTAATAAAATATACTAAAATATACTGTTGGAGATGGCCTTTATATTTTTTAAATAAACGACAATCCATTATTACTCGGACTATATTTGAGTTTGAATAATAACGCAACACAATTCACAATGAAATCTCTATTAAAACTACAATATATATTTCTCCGAGTACCGGTGATTTTCCGGCGTAAGCGAGCGACGGATTCGCATCTCTCGGGTCCCGCGCTAGTCACCCGCGACCATTTGCGTCAGTTTGAATGGCCAGGCGAGCGAGTTTTTCGCGGCTGGTCGCGTCCCGCCATGCGCGCGGGATTCGAGTCAATTTGAACGTTCCTTATCCTGTCCTTTGTCTCACGCGCACACGCAACAAAGGAGGTTCTTGTCCGGCCGATAAGCCGAGCGCGCCATGATTTATGGTTTGTTATTGTTAGGCTCGTTGACGGCTCGGGTTTAAGTTTATATTATTAATGCGTACCTTGTTAGCTTCTCTGATAACTGGACTACACTCTGCAAATAATAGTTTTATTTTTATCGGTATTATGGCTTTTCCCACAGACATATTAATACGTAAATAACCATATCTGTGGCTTTTACTTTCGTATTTAACCATTACCTAACTAATAAAAATTATTGAACAAAGTTGTTTAGTCATGCAAGTCTAAAGTCAAGTCGAGTCAGAAGAATTAGGCTTAGTGAAGTGGTTCAAAACCTTCTTCTTCAACCAAGCGTGTATGCCTAGTTGCGTCGTCAGCTTACGCTTCGGAGCCTAGGGTACGCTGTAAGTCATGGTCCTAGATTTGGTGGCACTGGTTATAACAATGGAGCGACTGCAAGCTGAGCTCCGTAAACCCTTTTACAGGGAATCCAGACCAACAGGAACACACACACAACAGGACAGATCTGGTTCACAATGCCTTCAGCACTGAATGCCCTATTAAGCAGAGGCGCGAGGCCCTGGCTAGAACCAATATGGCCTATTCATGACTTAACCGGACAGATAGACAGACATACAAATGGAACGATAGGGAAGCAAAGACAATAATCGAGTGCGTAGGCGCAAGTATTGGATAAGAGTCTTGATCAGAAAGTTAAGAATTATCTCTTCTGATCAAAGCGTACACCACGAGCGAAATACCTTGTGTCTCGTAGTCGATCGTTGTCTATAATAGAGCAGGAAAATTGGGTTTTTAAAATATCGATTATAAAACACCAGATTTTAAAGGAAAGATGATAAATAAAAGGAAGACAAATACAAAAAATTAAATAATTTAAAAATAGTTTCAAGAGATAAATATTAGATATACAAATTGTACATTAAAATAATCATACGATAAAAATAATGTTTGCATGGATAACAAATAATTTCAAACAAATTTACAATAGAACTCATAATAGAAGTAAAAAAAACAGATAAACATAAAAAAACACGTGTGGCACTCGGGGACTGCCGCGGTAAAGCTATTGCATAGCATTTTTTATGAACTTATGCAAATCTACTTGTAAGCATACATGGTAGGCGGAGGGGGGGTGTTAGGTTTTATTTTCGTTACGGAATTTCTTGATTCGGTCACCGCGCTCAAAGCCCGCGATAAAAGCTATGCAACAACACAATTAGAAATGAAAATAATAGATACCATACAGTAGCATTAAAATAAGTATAAAAGTAATTAGTAGTAGCAAAAGATAATATACAGCAGTGAAAACAATAAACTAAAACATGATTACATGGAAAGGCAAAAATTAGCTGAATCGTATAATGGAATAAATATTAGTAACAAAAAAGACGATAAAAACTTAAAAAAACCACACACATACAAAAAACAAGATGTAAAAATAAATAAAAGTAGCCAAGGGCGCCACTTTACCTATAGGGCGGAAGAAATAAACAATCATCACAAAAAAAAAAATAGTATTCGCGTCTCGCCGTCGCTTGACACGCGCATCGCAGTAGCCGCTACGGATATTCGGGTCCCGTTCGACTATCGAGCTCCTCGCGGTGGTTGAAAAACTATACTTAGCGATGTCCAGGAGCTTTTGATCAATAAAGAAAATCATAAATCGAACATTGTTAATTAAAGAATTTAACATACATACATACTCTTTCACTTCCCAGAACTCATGCTTGTTTTCAAACAATTTATGATTGATAATCTCCCATTGAGTTATAATTCAAAAAACACAAATTGAAAATTAAAAGCTAAGCCCAAACCTCTTCTTAGCTTCCCGCCGAAATTGTTACTGGCTAAATAAGTTATCGTAAAAGCCATATTGAGAAAACAAAATGACATACCTGACAGCTGTACTGCAATGCAAATCAAACAAATGCAAAGCTTTCAGTCACACAAAAAAAGAAGTCGATTTTGTTTGTTGAGTTGAGGTTGTTGTTTTGTGTTTGTAATTAATTTATTAGAATAAATTTGTTGATTTGTGTTCCGGGGGTGATTTTCTTTATTCTAATATAAGAAATAGGATCAAGCAAGACTATGGGGATTTGACTTTGCTACACATTACCTATGTACTTTGATTTCGTGACACTAAGAATCCGTTTGTGTGAATTAGTGCTAGAAGCCAACATGTATTACATCAAGGATCTAATACAACTGCATTATTCCGTCTCACTATTTGATAATATATAATACTAAGCGCAGGCACTAGAAACGACTAAACAAAAATGGACATTCCCATAACGGATCCACTAACGCCGTCATTGCAAACATACAACAGCCTGAAACTCTCAAGGACTGCCGAGGACAGTGGATATCATACATCATTTACTCCTGGCTCAATAGATCTTACGAGACTTTCAAATGATACCCCTCTTCTTTCGCCTAAGTTTCTTATCACTGGTCACATTCAAGTTGCCAAATCCTCAGATTTTCATCGAGATAGAAAAAATATTTACTCAACACTATCTTCAACTATAAATGAATATGTAGACGAGCATACACCGCAAAGACGTGGAGTGAAGAGACCATATGAAAATGATTTGGACTCAGCCAATTCTAGTCACAACTCATCTGCGGCTACACCTACAAGTATCATAGCTGGGGAAATACAAAAGTTAGTATTTGATGACAGCAACCGAAATTGTTCAATATATTCTTCCAGTATACCTTTGATTAATGAGCAATTTAATTCCAATGAGCATGTTCCTCTAGTGTCTTATCCAACTACACCAGTGAAAAAAGTTTGTAAAGGGAGCTGTAAATTAAGCCCATTTAATAGAAGAAAGTTTGCAAGGAAAGTGGAGTTTGCTACACATTCATTATCATGTGAAAGAAAGGCTCTGCAGCCTGCCAAGCAGAGGTTGAAGTACAATACAGAGCAAGCTGGAATATCAAAAGTAACCAAGTTTCAACCTAATCAGAATTTTGATATCATTAAATCACTGTTTGAGAAAGGCCAAGTACCTCTGAAGATGATATTAGACTATTTATCAAATGAAGACATATTCAATTTTGTATTGGTTAGTGAAACTTGGCATAATATTTGGGAGAACATTATAGGAGAAAGAAATAAGAAGAAGCAGGAGTATGTAAAATATCTGGAAGCAGTGTCTAGTAATGTAGAAAATTGGGTAAATGGAGTTGTGCCAAAGCTACCAAATAGTGCTCATACTAGAACTCTAAGAGAAATACACAATGAAGTAAAGCTGCCCTCAACTAGTCCTCCCGGGACTCCCAGAACAAATAGGTTCAAAAAGTTTACAAGAGTGAGTATTTTATCAAATCCTAGATAGTATTAATTATTTTGTGGTCCTTATTAACGAGAGGCCAGCTGTTGGATAGTATGATAAATTGCATGTTCGGGTAGCTGAAAAGTCAGGATTATGTCTAGCATCATGGCTGTATTGTTAATTATATCTGAGATTTTCATTAACTGGTTCTGATAAACTCTGACACTAGCACAGGGTCGATTGACCATGTAACACACTCGATATGAAATAAATTTCTCTGTGGCCCAGTTGATGAAGTATTTGCTTAAAACCCAGAGTTTATGGGTTTGATTCACATTGAATGCATTCTTTTTGTAGTTATTTCCAGTTAGGTTAGGACATTGCAGATTGTCCGAAAATAAAGATGATTCCATGCTTAAGAAGGCACATAAAAATAGGCTCTATTGGTCTGGTTTCCTAAAGAAAGGATTACAGAGGTCAGATTGTATTCACTTCATCATAATAACCACTATTGCCCAATCTAGGACTATGGTTAAAGCCTACCCTGGTCTCTGATAATGCAACTGGAAAACATATTTTGATAAAAAAGATTATATTATTTGTAAATTAGCTGATACAATTTTTTTTGTCTGTTTTGTTTCTTCATAACTAAAAGGTGTGACTATCACGATCTAAACTCGTCACTCCTGAGCTTAAAATTTATTGAAATTTGCAAGGGTTGACATTGTTTTTACTTAAGATTATTTTATTTTCAGGCAGCTTCTGTAGACACCCGCTCTCAGTTGTCATGTGTGCAGTGCTACTACCCCTCCAAGGTAACAAAAGAGATGTCAGGTGAAGTGTGGGCTGAATGTACAAATGAAACTTGTGCCTATCAATTCTGTAAGTCATGTAAAGGGAAGAGACACCCTAATACAAGTTGCCTGCAGTATGATTTAAATGAACCTAGTCCCTCTAAACGTAAAAAGAATTTCTATCCCATAAGTTCAAAAAAAAGTAAAAAGAACTTGTGCAGATTATTATGCTGACTGAAACTACATTTTCAGTTTCAACTTCCAAAGACCAGTGTAGAATTATGCATTTTGAATTGTCAAACAATCCCAAAATGCTTTTAAATTAAAGTAGTGAGAGTCTGACATATCCATCAAACAAATACATATCTCAAGCAAAGTAGACACAGATAAATATATTTGCCAGATAAATCAGACTCTGAAACTCCAATTGAGATTATTTATTTTGTATTATTGTCTGATTTAGTGCCATTTTGTGTATTTTTAATTTGAACAGGTTCTCTTTTAGTTATTTTACCTCATTTAATTTTAAATAAGTGCCTGTACATGACATTTTTTACAGTATCCCTCATAGTTAAGTAGATTCCTAAGTTTATTTTTAGGTTTTGGTTTTAATGGGTTCAATGCAAAAAACTATTCATTTGGATGTCTTAAAATTATTAAAACTGTCTCATAGAGAAAGTTCTAATATTATATATTCTTACCCAAATCACATGCCGAGAGATCTTTTAAGATCATGTGCACAGACATGTGCATGACTTTATTCTATTATTTAAATGGCTTTGCCTTTGCCAGTGATGTCCAAATGCATAGAGTTGGCAAAAGAATCTGGTTCCATATTTGTAAACTCTTATTGTAAGACTGTTTTAAACATCACTATTACTTAAGTCTTAAAAATACAAAACTCAGTGATTATAGATTAGAGATATATTTTAGCAATTTCGATCTGTTTAGATATACCTCTCCTTAGTACGAAGGACTTCTGAGGTTAAAGTAACTGTTATGCTCTCTCAAGAAATAGTATCAAATTGGACTTACCTTAGACCATGTTTGTACTAAAGTAGAGAAGAATTATTAAGTTTATACCTAGTAGATACATAAAATGCTCAATGACAATGCATTTTTGATCCCACCACAAATGATAGTAGCCATATTTTAATTTTACGTATTTGGTATATTATTTTTATTTGTAAATTATAGTGTTTAATTGCTAATTCCGTAATCATTCCATTTTGTTACAATGAAACATTTAAATACTCTGTTAGTATTAATTAATTTTTAAACATTTTGCCAAGGGATGAATGCATTACAATGTACCTCTAGATTATAGCTTTAAGTCGATAATTTAGGCCCAGAGAGACTTACAAGCTGATGGTGGCAGATGTTTAGTATCACACCATATTCAGGCTAAGGTTTTAAGGATTATCTGATGTTGTCTGAAGTGTATTGGTCAATTTAATAATAATATAATATAAAAAGGGTCACTAAGTTGCTTAAAACAGTTATTTAGTTTTCACTTGTGATTTGCCATATTTCATAATATTTGATCAAAGAATAATTAATTAATATTTTTGATCTGAAAAGAATATGTGCTTTTTTCCTGCTCATCTAATGAAAAGTAGATACAAAAACCTATAGTTGCCGTACATATTGTGAAAATAAGTACTAATAGCCATTATTATTAACATACAAAGTGCTGAGAAAGGTAAGCTGTAAAGTGTCCTTCTCCATGGTCCTTCTGTATAAGTTTCCAATAAGGATATTTTATTTTATACAAGTAGTTATTCGAAACTTCATGGTTTATTGTTTACCTTTCGCAGTCGCGCTTTAAATTTTCACTCTGCACAACATACATCTCGTCACTCATACATATGTCTCTATCGTTCGAAAATATCTGGTGAGTGAAAACAATTAGTCTAAATAACGGAATTCTATTGGTTGTTTGTTTATTACACATACTCTCTTGTGTCGCATCTGCTACCTATCTGGGTCTTAAAAAATACAATTAGCTCAAATAAGTAAATGACACATTATTATTGTACCATGTAATTAAAGAAACACAGTGTATGTATCTCAGCTTGCTAAGTCTCCAAAGTCATCGAAGTTAATTTTGATGTCATTACCATATTTGTGTATAATGTTGTGTTTAATTATTGCAAAATTTCAGAATGGAAACTGTCATGTGTTATTTGCGTAAAAAAGGAATTAAAATAAGGTATATTCTGTCCCTGTCTACTAAAAATTCTAGTGATCAATTGACAATAATTATATTTATAAATATGTATTTATAATATATTTTATACTCAAATTAATCCTGTGGCAATTAGTTTAAAACCTAGTTTGAACTTCTTCAGTTTATTTGGTCTGAGTTGTTTGTTGTGTTGTAATTATTAAGAATATGTTGTAAATATTTTATTATAAACTTGTCACAAAGGCGGGACCAGTTTTAGTTTTTAAATTACATAATAATTCCAGTTTAATTTTAATGTACATTATTTCCATATTACAATTAATACTAAATCCATAATTATGAAACTTTCTCAAGAGTGAATGAAGAACTTTAACAAGGCAAACATACTAACAAGGTAACATTTACCTATATGCTCAGTATATTTGTTTTATGGAGATAATGAAATAATTCGAATAAATAATTCAAGTTTTAATACTTAATTTAATAAAGACAATATTTTGATGCAAACATTTTTCTCATTATCTGTTTGCTAAATTAATTCCTTGAATATTTTGGCTTTTTGACCACTAACAAAAATAGTGGTCTAACTGCCGCACTCAGAGTCGATGAAAGCTATAATCGATTCTTGAAACTCAAATAAATATTCTCCGTGGGAGGGAGAATTTTTAAATTTATACTCATTACCTACTTCCAGTTTCGGAGACTAAGATCCACTTTGGGTTTCTGCGCCATCGTAATAAGTATAGATTTACTTATTCAACTCCTTAATATCGATTTAAAAATAATATCTTAAAGAGAGAAGTTTTACGTCTGATTGCGGCAATAGTCCTCTAAAAATAAAATCGATCAGGAGCGCTATTTTTAAAATGTATAACATATTATGTCAAATGAAAATTGTTTGATATCTAACAAAAATTATTCGATAACGAACAAAAATCATTCGATATTGAACAAAAATTATTCGACTAGCCGATATTATGTGAGTCACACTTTTCAAAAATAGTTCCATATTCTGTACCGTTCATTAGTTCCAGATTCTGTACCGTTCATTATGACAACTTCGATTGAGGAAATCGTGAAAATATAGATTGGATGGTGGTCAGGGAGTATACGCATCTATTTCAGGGCTAAAAAGAATGTTTTATACTCGTTTCAATAAATTTATTTCACATTTACAATTAGGTATAAATATTTACAAAAGTAGAAATCTTACAAAACAACATTTTAATCTCCAAATAGGTCCACCATTCTAAATATATTATTTTTGTGACTGAAATATTTTTAGAACGTTGAATATAACTAAAACAATCATTAGGTGCTTTTCAAAAACAACGGACCAATTACATTTTTCTCGAATAACTAAATTGTTTTAATTTAATATTTTGAATAAATATCTGTAATGGCTAATCCGGTGGTGGTGTGTTATTATGATTTTTCTCAAATTGTTGCAGACAAGTCGTTCAGCCAAATCCCATCACAAACTTTGGTATTTGATAGGCGACTTCAGGTAATTTCATTATCATTGACATCCTGGAATATATTAACAACACTGTTTTATAATCATACCAAAAAAAATCTCACTTTAATTTTATACATCAAGTAAACTTTACATAAGTGAGAAGTAGGTACTAATATCCTGCACCAATTACGATTAGCTAAAAATATATTTTCACTGTGTTTAGTCCCACACACCACTGTTTCTATTCTATATACTCGAGTATTGTAAGACCTAATTATGTACAGTTTCATACACTACTTTATCTTATCTCATAAAAACTAATAAAAAATGTTGTAAAAGTTTCTTCAACATCGCTACGTTATCAGATATTTTTTCAAAAATAGAAACAAATTTGAAAATTGAATCCTTCGCTGATCCTAATCGCTCACACTTGTTGGCCGCGTCCACAGAATATGAAAGACCAAGGAGGTTTCAATGTAGAAAAATTGCAAGACAACCTCCTTGGTCCAAGTTATATTATGATACAGTCATGGACATAATATATATTAAGTCCATGGATACAGTTGTCCATAAAAGAGCTGTATCATATTTAATTTTTTAATGTCATTTCGATGTCATGTGTAGAATGACTGACATTTAAATTCTGTTTTAAATTTTTTAATCTTTACATTTTAGTATGAGATTAGATAAAATGTATTATAATATACAATTGTAAAACAAGCTCACACTGGTCAACATATTTAGTAAAATCTGTATGCCTCTGGAGACCGATTGTGAATTCTTTTTGATTGAAATTAAAGTCTCCATCCAACTTAGGATATTCAAAGGCCATCCTAATTTTTACTTTATACCAACCTTATGTAGCTATCGTGCGGGATAGACTTAAAGTAAATCCAACACCCATCATACTTGCTGTACACTAGGGCTAGGTCTGCATACAAAGAAAAGTAGTAGGTTTAATTAAGCTTGACAGTCTTAAAGAAAATATTAGGTATGAAGGTATGAAATCACGGATCATAGAAGACGAGAGGATAGTCTATAGACCGTTAAAACGGGCGATGTAGATTTTTCAAGATTAGGTACTATTTATACGCATTCTGTGATGTATAATTGGTATAATGAACCTTATATGCATATTGTTCACATTCAGTTAACATTAGGTATTATATAAGGAAATTATATTATTAAGTAGGTTTACTTGGTTGAATTAGATAGTATTTTTTATTATCTCTTTATATATTTCAATCTTGAATTTAAAATGACCTTATTTATTAAATAGGAGAGTATAGTTACCACCACCTTGTTTTGATAAATAACAATGCACACAACACAACGCACAGAAGGCGAGGTAATTCTAATAATGCATCCAACAAGTCAAGCCTGGAGGCCGAATCGATTTTTTTTAAATATAATTCTGTGTTTTCCCCTTGCTTTTTCTCAAATAAGTAGATACCTGGGTACACTTTATAAAATTTATCCATTTAATGACAAAGTTACAGATGGATAATGCATGCCCATGTTAATGACAAGCAGAAGATATTTAATGAATGTGTTCTTTTATTAAAACAAATGCTTGTTGAATGCAATTATCTTGCTAGGCCAATCAATCCTGCATATCATGACATTAACTTTCTTTTATACAAAATTAGTACAAAATTTAGCCATTTATCCCGGCTGTCTTGTTATCTCTATAGCTCTGATAGAGCTTATCTTGTATGCAAAGCAAAATACAAAGCACTGTCTTGCGAGTTAAGACATATTGTCGCGATACCAAAACCACCAACCCCTCTAAACCATTATCATAGACTCACGAGACAGACAGTCCATTGTAGAACCAAGCCCGCCACG
This sequence comes from Euzophera pinguis, assembly GCA_947363495.1. Lineage (NCBI taxonomy): Eukaryota > Metazoa > Arthropoda > Insecta > Lepidoptera > Pyralidae > Euzophera > Euzophera pinguis. Next base: position 10,297,506 of record OX376155.1, read on the forward strand.
TCTGCGGCGCGGGCGCAGCACCGTCGATACGAGCCTCTATTTGTCCGCACAGCGCGCGTCGGTCATGGGACCGTCCCGACCTAGCGTCGCATAAGAGTCGCTTGCGGCACTCCCCATCGCACGTGCCACGCCGAGGACTGTTCTTCCAGTAGTGTCTGGAATCATTTAGTTTTTGAATGTAAAGTTCTATGGGGTTGTCTCTTACAAATGTTGAGATTTCACTAGTTTTCTGTTCAAATACAAGCAGTAACGTAAGAGTTACCCTTAGTTAGGAATGTAGCGAAACGCCGCTATCATGCGCGTTAAATTATAGAAAATGATTTCAGTACTATCAAATTATACTTGTGGTATAAGTTGAACAAGTCGTCACGGCCAGTCATCTCGTCAATAAACTTGTCCCAGTCGAGCGGCCGCAGTGCCTGCATGGAGTAGGCCGAGCGCGCGGAGTACAGCTTGTACCATATCGGGTACCCGAACAAGTTGGCTTCCTTCAGGTTCATGATCCAAGTCTCGTGGTCGATTACTTGCTGAAATAATACATTGATCAGTATCTTTCTTGTACGTAAGTTTTTATTTTTATTTATGATTGTGACCTACTATGAAAAACTTTCAAACCACACGAGTGAAGAATGCGAAATTTACGCAAATATTGCAAAATATTTAATCAGCCTTGTAAGATGATAATGAGTAAACGGTGTTACATAAACGTACTCTTGTCGTTGCCTCGTGGTCTCCGTCCACGTAATATATTCTGTACCCCAGATTCAGGTCGTAGTACGGCGATACAGAAGGACCGACGTAAGCTATACTTGTAGCTCTACCTGCAAATTAATAACAATACAGACACTGGCAAACACTAAACATTCCACTTTTTATTCCTGTTACATTTTCAACATTGTAACCATGTTGCTAAGTAATTTAATTTCTTTTATTTTAGGATTCCATTGCATTGTACAAATTGTATCTTTAATAATCGTAATCATAAGTTTGATTTAGTAATCTTGAAGTTTATATCTTTTAATCAAACTTTCAAGTCGGCGCTACAAATTATATTCATTCCAAAGTTTAAGCCACCATTCTAACATTGCCATTCTGATGTTTTTTGCGGCACTTTTTAGCATGAAACAAAAACAATGCACTTACCAAGATCATTAGGGTCATAAAAAACTTCAAACTCATCGTAATGAGTGTGTCCGAAAAATTGAGCAGTAATAGTCGATTCGTATCGGTTGATGATAGCATAGTAATTCCGGCTCCATATTTTTAAGCAGTCGGAATGTCCAGGCGGTATGTGGCCTATGAGGTGAACTTTCTCGCCACTAAACTCTGCAGATTGCAATTCGTATATGAGCCATTGCAATTCTGTCGCCGGATCTGTGCTGTTCATTAATAACCACCTAAAACAAATTATGTCGTAAACGATCTAGGTATTTAATTACAATAAAAAATGCTATAACTAATTGATATTCAGTCACCTACAAAAATTTTAGAGACTTTATTTTCAGATGTTGCTTCTCATAACAACATACCAAAATATTTGGACTTTAAGAGATTTAGTGTAACAGCGATACAAAACTCTGATTTCATTTAGGTGAGTGATTGATTCTGTTGCTATTTAAACAATAAAATATTCATCATAAATCTAATAGCAATTACTTCTGTTACAGTTGCGAAAAATAAATAATAAAAATAAGTCTTAGCCGGGAAAACTGGAGAATTATTTGCTGCAATATTAATGGTAAGCAGTCTGCTTTAGTATTTAAGAAAAACATCATCTCTTAAAATAAAAATTATGAAACAATACCAGTTCTTGTTGTTGCAGTAGTTCATATTAAGTGATATGATGCGGAATCCAGGGCGGACGAGGACAGAATAGAAGGCCCCGCGTCGTACCGTGTGCGAGACTCCAGCAGGCAGCCACCGGCGCCACTGAGCGTCCAGCTCGTTGTACAGCCAGGAGATGCTGGAATCTGGAGACGAGATGAACGGTGGCGGGAAACTGAAACGGGAAAGAAATACTGATTTAACGCCTGCAGATTCTAAAGTAAGTGATCAAATACTTCTAAGTAATATTTTTTTAACAGTAGGTAAAACTTAACGGTTTTTACAGTTTTATTACAACGCACATAATCTTGCAAAAGAAGTAGCGGCGATATTCAAAACAGACATATATTGGTACTTTTTCAGGATTTATTAAAACTATTCATAATTTTATTGTTCCACAAGTACAAATACTTTTTTTATTTATATAAATACTTACTTATAACTAATGCTAAGAGCATTCTCTACCAGTTAACCCTTGGGAGAGACAAACAGACGATTACATTGGCAATGAAGTTATAAATAAATAGTAGCAACAAATATCAATATCATCGAATTAATTCGTTTGTTTGTAGGTAGGCACACAGAACGGAAGCTATTATGATTATTAACTTAAATATAGCAACATAAAATATATGAGTGTAGCATACATCAATCACATTATAGAAATAGTAATTTTATTATATATAATAATATTAAATATGTAACATAACGGCAATAACTAAGTGCTTACATCTACGCTTTGTAAAGCTTTATTTTCCTTTTATATTATATTGTAAATCATATTATGAATGAATGAATGAAACTTTATTTGCAATAAACATGGTAAATAGACACAAATAAGGTCTGAGATATAAGATAATATTATTCAAGTTACCTGTTAACTGGAGAAGCCTCGTGATTTCCAAGAGCAGGGAATATCGGGACACCGGGAAACATGTCTGACATTTGAGCGACGGTCTCCTGCAGTACTTTTAGATTCTCTTCTCTGGTTTGATTCCACACATCATGTGGTGGCAGATCACCAGTCCATAATATGTAATCGATATCCTGAAATTAATAATAATAATAATAAAATATAAACTAATAGCAGACACAAATACACCATATTACAAATATCTACCACAAGCAGTATTGGAAAACAATTTTTATAAACTTTACTATGATCGTACTATTCTTACAGATCACACCGTCCACAACAATAGACCAGATATTACACTAGTAGATAAATTTAATAAGAACAGTTACATTATAGATATTGCAATACCCAACACTCCATAATATTCAAGTTTCAATTTCAGAAAAAATAGGGAAATACACAGAGTTACAGGAGGAAATTAAAAGGACGTGGAAAATTAACTTAGTCTTTATAGTGCCTAAAGTTATATCCACCACAGGTGTTGTACCTAAAGATATCTTCAGACGCCTTGTCCAATTAGACTTACCGAAATTTACATACATAACTTTACAAAAAGCTGCAATACTAAACACTTGTAGGATAGTTCAGAAATTTCTTCAATTAGATTCAGATAATTTAAATAACATAACGTCTTAACATTTCTTAACAACTGAGTTAGCACTTGGCTAGCCGCCCGTGCTATCACGGAAAATACCAGGCCAGACCTGAGCACAGTTTGTGAAAAAACCAAAATAATAATAATAAATCATAAAAAAATTATTCTTAATTAATGATAATGCAAAAATAAGTAATTGTCATCAAATCTAACTTTAATATAATACTATAATAATATAATCTAACTAAAATAAATTAGCTTATATCGTACAGGTAATTCACTTCGACGGTATTTTATTCTTATCTGTGTAAAAGGAAGGTAGCATGAAGGCAGTAACAATAATTTTAACTTTACTACGTAGAAAAAATGTTAAAAATTATACAATAAAATATTAGGTTCATACAGCTGTAAGTACCTTATATAATACTAGCTTTTAGTAGCTTAAAGTAGCCTATGTTTGACCCCGGGTCTTCAACTATATTCATACCAAATTTAATCAAAATCCGTTTAGCGGTTTGGCCGTGAAAGCGTAACAGACAGACAGACAGACTTTCGCATTTATAATATTAGTATGGATATATTATATATAATATAATACCTTAGATAGGCGCTGATGACTTTATGGTTATTTCGTAGAAGGGTAAATCCTATGCTACCTCCAATTATAAAACCTAACTTTAAATTAAAGGCTTGTAAGATACTTGTAAGTTTTTCGAATATTAGAAACTTGCATTGTGGGTGTCAGCAATATGCTTCAGCATGTGGTCAATAGTCCGTTTTGGCGTGTCACACTTGCGGTAGTCGCCCCATCGGCCGGCGCCTCCGCCGGGCGTCATCACAGGGCCGCTGGAGGCCCGACAGCATAATGGCTCGTTGCATTCCGCATTTGCACCTGCAACGTACACGCAATTATGTACAGAATGGAACACGCGATTGTGACGGAAAAATACCAGAGACCTTCCGGTAGTCTCGTTTATTGTCAGGGCTGTGAATCAAACTATAAAGTTCTAACATAAGTCCGAATTATCATTGTAAAAACAGAGTATATTTAAAGGCTGTTACGTCAGGAGATGTTTGACCGATCATTAAATAATATAAATAACTAGATGTGCCCGCGACTTCGTCCACGTCACCTTCGATTATATGTTTATGCATGTTTATCTTTCTATATGATGCTACCGAACTCCTGCTGCGTTAGTACTTATTATCCGTTATTGCAGAGTTTGACACAAAATATTTTATCCAACAATATAAAAAAGGTTCAGGATCTGTAAAATATTGCGACGGAATCTTGTTTCGCATGGAAGACAAAGTCAAACAATCGTGATTACTTGTGTAACCCACGCGAATATGAATGAATGTCCGTAAGGCGTCTCCGAAAAAACTGACGCCAGGTGTGCAGGGTCGATTGATATGTAAATTACTTGATATGAATGACTGAAAAGTCATAATAAAGGATCCACCTCAGAGGGCGCAAGGCGTTTCCGAAAAAGCTCTCACAAAAATTCTAAAAAATATTGTTTTGTCCTGCTTCTGTTGGTCTAATAATGACCCCTCATATAATTTATTCTTAAAAATCTTCAATGTACAGACATAGACCTTTTACAATTTTATTTTATGTATACACCGTGAAATTTTAGTCGTTTTGGACCCATCGTCCAGTGACTCCATTCATGCAACCAAACAAATTTACCCAAGGAACATAGCTCGAAACATGAAAAACAAATTTGGACTTCCCATAGTGAGTTAAGTCACGTGATGAGACATTTTGTATGGTAGGTCCAAAAATTTACTCCATATTTCGACCCATGTATCTTGGGGAAAGTTATTCAGTTGCATGAATGGAGTCACTGGACAATGGGTCCAAAACGACTAAAATTTCACGGTGTAGATTGATCATCAATAAATTTATTTCTGACAATGACATACTTTACACAAAATCGAACCATTTTCCAACACCCCCGATTAGTTTTTGGCGTACATACAAACTTACCTAATTGATAACATACAACATACATAATAATGAGAGATAATGACAGGAACTATATTTGAACTTAAGAGATTCGAACCTTGCAATATACCCCTTTTGATTTCTACTTTGTTGTAGAAGCACGAGCAAAGTGTAGAGCTGTTTTACAAGTATTAATATTACTCGCTAAATTAACATTTAAATTTTTCAAGCACATACTGAAATACTATAAATACCTTCTGCGTAATAAGGATCGAAATGTGTGTCGGATATTTGCAAGACTTTGAAGGTAGGAGCTTTGTCCACCGGAACCTCCAATGGTCGTACAGGAGGCTTCGGCACTGGCGGGAAAGACACTTCCCATTCGTGGTACGGGTTGTAAACGTCGCCGCAAGCGTCGCCTATGACGAAACTGCATATCTCGTTAGGACCAATAGTTATACGCTTTAACACGTAAACAACCTCACTCTGAAAAGTAATATAATGTTTGAGGTGGTATTTTAACTTTAATTCAATCATATCGGTAGGTACTAATCGTGACTTCTAAATGTCCCTCATTCGTATAATATGGAAGAGTGAAGACTCTTTCTCTGTTTTTTTAGTATAAACATCATATCATCAATACTATCCGTAATACATATATGACGTATAATACAGACGAAAAATTACATAAGTGTTATTTGTGAAATTTTCACGGGTTACCTTGAAAATCACGTAATGTATAATTGAAAAATAATTATCTTACTCCGAAAAGTCTAGTCACTCCTTCACAAACACGAGTCGACTGAATGTTGAGCGAAACGCAAAATTGGAAGATCATCTTGATAATCTCTTCTTTACTTTTACCAAGCTTGATATAATGTTGTAACAGTCCTGCGCCTGCCTTACATGCCGTACACGACACCTTTGACATGACCGAAGTTTCTACTTCATAATAGACCTGTTTTAAATTAAGTAACTTTAGGGCTTTATCCACAAATAGTGGCAAGTTAGAGCTCTTGTCGCTATCCCACAGGAGACGAGAATAATTTCTTTTTAAGGCAGCCATGTGAGCTATTAGTTCAGTTTCATTAGCTGAAGGCGGCAGTTTGTGCGTGAAGTTAGCTGGCATAAAGAAGGGCTCCTCATGGCGGGGAGATTCTGTCCAATTCCAGTTGTCCATAGGTGGCCTCCACTTTATTAAGGCTTTCCCGCTTCTAGCATTATCTTGAAAAAATATAGGACTACCTGAAAATATACAATTATATTGATAAAAGCTGTAGTAAAGATATTCACGACTCAAACTATTGTTTTTGCGGTCTCAAGTAGTCGCAATGTAAATACTAGTACGACAACCGTTGATGTCTATACGACCGACTATTTGCATTTTTATAGCCAAGCCATCGAATTAAATTAGCCTTTGTTGTTTTATTAAGTTGTTGTTGACATATACAAATCATTGAAACCGCTGTTATCGTGCTACTCATACCGCAAGTGCTTAACCGCAAACTGACTCACCTGATATCACCACAATAGTTATAGATACAACTATTTGTAGGAGCCATGGTATTCTAATAATCATAACTGAATGAAGAGAGAAGGAAGAAGTTCCTGAAACAAGAAAAGATTAATTATTTAAACATAAACGTGTAAGTTTCGTTATTCATTTTTCTTTCTCCGAATGTAGAGTCCGCCTTGAAGGTAATATAAACGGAAAAATTAGTTTTGACTCTTTATTTGAAAAATAAAACATCTAACGAGTGAAAACCCTCGTTGTTAAGCTCGGAAATTTAGAATTAAATAAATTTATGAGCTATAAATAATTATAAACAATTTATTAGTGACATGCCTTTCTAATGCCCGCTTAATCCATAAGAATTACTAATAAAATTTCTAGTTATTCCTTATTCCCTCCACTTTCGAATCCCAGGAACATAGAAAAATCATAGTGAAAGTAGGTTAAACGAACGATGCGCGACCTGATAATATTATGATGCTTATAATTTATATCTTGACTTTGTTATGTGACATTATGTAAGTCATTAAATTGTTATTGCTGTACGATGACCATCTGCATCACAAATTATAAAATACTTTACTATAATAAATATATTTTTATCTAAAACTACGTATGTTTAATCAATGCCTTCGTCCGCCAGATTTTCTCATTCGGCGTTACCCAAAGTAACGTTTATTGAAACTAATTTTAGTTGATTTAGATATGTACGTAGTGCAGATTGTTGTCGTTGTCACGAATTGCGACCCTAAATGACTGTATGAAGTTTTTTTTTTGCAAATTTTATGTTTCTGGCTACACCAGTTTGAGATTTGGATTGACATCAGATAATTCTAAAAAGGTAGTCTATACTTTTTCTCATCGCATCCAAACTATCTGTTTGAAAGTTTGTTTGTAGGGCGTAGTCTTCAGAACAACTAAACTATTATCAAAAATTCTTTGCGAAGGTTGCCAAAGAATGACTTATATATGGGAATTTACACTTATATCATGGGCGGCTGAAAAAGCTGAAATCGCGAGAAAAGGTAATAAATAATTATCTAACTTAAAGTGAAATGTATGCAAAACGTAATGATTTTAGAATGTAGTAAAATTCTTTGCCAAATGGATCCGTATGACAATTATTATGAGTCAGCAGATTTTACCAACGACGCGGACGTGGTGTGGAGCCACCGCCACTTTCTCCGCGCTTCATTGACTTTGTTGGAAAGTGACGGTGGTATCGCACAGCACACACTGAGTCGCACAGTATGTAACTCGTTTGTGACAATCAATTTACTCATAGGTACATGCTAGTTGAACTTGCTCTTTTACAAACTGAAATGCAAATATTTATTTCAGCAATGCATCGATTTTCACACACACATGTCACGTTAATCTGGCGGTCCCGGCTGCCATTTAAAGATGGCGCAATGGCCCAAAGTGAGTCTTGATCTCCGATAATAAGGATCTCCACTTCGATCTATCCTGCGCCATCTCCTGCCAGTCATCGGCGTGCAGCTCGCGCAGATCCCTTCGCACCTCGTCAATCCAGCGATATCTGGGACGGCCGACCGGACACCCTCCCTTCGGCTCTCCCACATATGCTTTCTTCACCGCTCGATGTTTCTCCATTCTCTCTGCCATATAGTAGACGTCAAAGGAACCACGTCAAAAGCCCAAAGGCAACACATTACTACACTACTACACATTACTTGTACCTACTGGTACTCTACCAAGAAAAAAACAACCCTTGAAAATAGAGATTTTTTGATTTAAGTATATATTAGGATTGTCTAGGTATTTACAGAGTATATCATATTTTGTACTACTTTTTAAAGATTTCTGTAGTTATTGTATGCTGTCGTCGTTTTTTGTGAAATGTTACTTTTATTAGTGTAAATTTTACAGAATATGAATAAGTAATTTAGTCAATTATTTACATATTATACGTAGGTTTTGTTCAGATGCGAATATATACATTCTGTAATTTAAGCACTACCAATGTCTTATCTCTTTCTAAAAATATATTGCATAGATATTTTAATTACACCAAAGGGCATTGGGCAACGGACAGTCCGTCGTCGGTCTGTCTCATGTAACTTAAAATTTACAAAAAAAGAATTCATATTCATATATTTATAAATAAAAAGTTCAAGAGTAAAAAGGCTTACTAAAATCTGTAAACATTATTCAAAAGTCTACCGGTACGAAATTTTTGGTGTGCGTATTTGACTCACACTTGACTGATTTTATTTAAATGTCGTCTGAATACTATAAGTTCAATTTGGAAAGTTTCACTCAGGGATTACCAGGCATAATCTGTCCTACCCACTTTCGAGTGCCGAACTTCATCCTACAATACAACTACTTTCACGCAAAGCTTTTTGTATTAATGATTAACTATTTTCTACCAGCCTTTTTACATCCTTAGATAAACTTCGAAGGAACTAATACGAAAAATTCAAAATCTATGGTTATGATCGAATATTTTTTCAGATGATAATGAAAATAACCATTAAACCCACCATTATTTGTAAGGCTAGGTATAGTATACCGTATCAATTTCTATTTTATTCCGGTTTTGTACTCTTGTCTTGTCTAGATTTCTAGAATATGTACGTAAAGAAAAACATGTTTGCGAGCGCTACCAATGAAACCCCTCTATTTCCCCATGAAATATGCAATATCTGACAATCAAAGAGGTATTAGGTCGTTTCGAATCTATAGTTCCAAAAACGTAAAAATATATTAATACTTTTAGCTTGTATTTGGCTGTGCACGTGTACTTGAATCTTACTTTTCAGGATAAAACCCAATGCAACCCTCAGTATTTCTGAGTATATGTGTGCGTACTTTTAGAAAAATGTAACAATCAAACAAATACAAAGAAACTCGTTTTCGCATTTATACGAGTATTACTTAGTTAGGATGCTGTAGTTGTTATGCATTAGTAATAATTGCTCATAATATAAAATTAAGAGCACGGATGTATACGTTTTCGCTGTTGTTAAATTTTCTTGAGCAGTATTATTTGCACACGAGGTCAATGTAACATGTTAATTGTACGTGCTGGCTGCTGCACCTGTGACCTGATGTTTAAACTAGCAAAATTATAACTGATTTATAATAGATAGTATCCTTGAATTATGTTCGTTTTTTTAACAAAACCGACGCTTATTAATATACCTCTAAGTTGATATTTAAGACTCAAACCGGTAGAATCAATGGTGACAAGGATTATTTATTTTTGCGGCCATATTTTATTCCAATGTTTAATATAATCGTGTGTAAGAGTTTTAATTGAAACAGAAGTACATAAATCAGATTTTATAGAAAGCAAACTCATTATACAACGAAGAAAATTGTACGTGCGGGTATTGCATAAAATGTTTCATAAATGCTAACCCTCAAGCGATTTTTGGTGACAATCGTAATAATAACTGACCAATCGATTTAATAGTTCGTAGGGATGTACCTACTAGCAGTGTAAGGGTATACTCGTGTGTACGAGTATACCCTTACACTACTTACACACCATTAAGTAATCGACGAAATGTTTATGAATATAGGCAGAGGTGGAGCTAATTATAGATTGCGTCACTCAAGTACAATTTCGTAATGATCGTAACAAATGTTGTATCATCATGACATGACACGTGTTTCGCCTTTTACTTTCTGGATCAGGTCCTTGCCCTGCTCCAGACACCCTTTATACTTTCATTTGGTTCATCGAACTTACTTTCACCTACCAATAATACTCCTATTGTGAGTGCATTCTCTCATTGGAATGCACTTCCATCATATTTGTTAGCACTTCCACTGCCATTGTTGAAAGTAACTACACGCATAATGACTGTACATAAATTTACAAGCGGCAGATTTTTTATAACATACGAGTACCACATGCCTTACAAAAACAGTAGGTACCGAGAATATTTTAAGACAAAGGTAAAAAAAATATAAATCTAAAATTTTCCATCTCTCTAAAGTCTCAAAAACAGTCTCATGTTAAGATTTATCATTTCGCTGGAAGATAAATGAGGATGGAGTCAAATTGAAATAATGGTCAGCACAGGATTCTTCCTGTCAAAGAAGGGTCAGGTTCTTCTGCAAAGTGGCCCATGGTGTAAAATAGAGTAGGCAACTATAATACCAGGTGATAGCCTTAAAAGATCTATACGGGTCTTCGAGGCAAACTAGTTGGGGATAGATAGATTTAGATCAAACAGAAAATTAATCAATCTACGTTTTGATACCGAAAAGTTTAAATAATATAACACCATACCATATAATCCACAAAGCCCATCAATATTCCGAAATGATTCAATTTGTTATTATAGTGAAGCATTTAAATTAATTTACTTTACTTTCTGAATTGCTTACTTATCAGTTTTGTTAACTCTACATCAGCTTGCAAAATTATTTGAAAGCGTGTTGTTGTGATTGCAAACTCCAATGCGAGGTGCATTGGATGCTTGCTAATTCTCTAGTGTGAATGTCAAAATACTTCAGGTGCTTTCTCAATACAATTCGTCTGCATTTTACTCTTGCAATGAAGATTACAAGAACGTCAACTCGCAAATCTAAGTTGTTCGATATTGAAACGAAAAGAAAAAAAAATGGCATAACGGCAAACTTCGGCCTGAAAGTGACATGTCACTTTCTTTAGATTATCTGTAATTACATCCATAAGCGAAAGTTGTATACTTAAACGTTTTACAACCTTTATTGCGAAACTATTTGCACGATTAAGTTTTACTCGCTCTTGGCTGTTTTTGTTTTTTTTTTTATAATTATATTTATGTATACGGATGACATAAATATCCAACGTATAGCTGTCGCACAGGTAAGTAGTTCGACGTATATATATAAGTAAGCGGAAAATGTTTAATTTATTGTTAAGTTTAGTTCGTTTAAGACTGTGTGTTTATGTCCATCCAAAATAAGAGATGAAATGTAATTATAGACCCACTGAGTGTTGCTTATTTCCTCTTTGTTCTATATTTTCCTTCATATTCTTGACTATATTTGTATTCAACTTTTTATATATAATGAGGTTTCTATATGCACTGATTTACATGCATCAATCGAATTCGATCAAATGAGGCGCGACTGGACTGAACGTGCGAAGATTTTTCTCATTTGCTATTCAGTAGTCGAGTCCAACTGGCCAAGCTATAAGTAGGCATATAGTGTTTATTAATAGTGTGATTCTCTCGCCGGGACGCCAGGAAAACGTGCACTGAGATCTAAGATACAATAAATACTGTGCGTGCATAGCAATGTCGGTAACCTTTGTAAATTCTAGTAACACCTAATACAGGAAATGAGACAAAGGTAAGCGTGCACCTATTTTTTCTTATTTTGAAAATATGAAGTTGATGCTGAAATCTAATTACTCTACGATAAACCCTTCTGGCACCAGCCGGCGTATTTAGTATAAGATATGTAATATGTTGCAGGTAGAATAAGTCATAAAAAATAAAATATTTTTTTCCATAGGCTCTGTTACATCTAAAACAAGTCATTTTATCGTGGAGTGGATAAGGATCCCAAAATTGGAAATTTATTTTGAATATTGGGACATTATTAAACAGGAACTTATCGCGCCTACCAAAAGTACAAAGATAATAAAATAAAGTTATGGTGTATTAAAAAATAAAAATGTTTTCATGACTAACGAAACAGCTTAAAGAGCTTAGGGGCTCTATCCCTACTCGTTTAACAATTTTTATATTAGTATAAATAATGTTTGAAATGGTAGTTAATTGATATTTTTAATCACGATCTTTTCATGTAAGAAAAATCTTTATTAAAATAGAAAAAGTATATAAACCCAAGAACTTGCTTCTTACTTACCAAATCAGTTTTGCTCTAGATTTACGGTGTAAATCAACTAAATTAATGTATTAGAAAAATTATAGCACAGTGAACTTGTAAATGAAAATTTAATAAACAAAGAGCTAGAGTAGATTAACAGTCAAATGCCTTGGGAGCACTAACAGTCGTACGTTAATAAATACGACTTCAATTGACCTCCGTGGCCCTGTGTATCTGATAACTGAACAAAACGTCTTTTAACAATACAAATTATTTATTATGCTTACATATCGCCCTGGTGTAAATTGTAGCTATAATTAAGCCGGTAGAGCAAAGAGTGCATTATAAAGGGCAACGAAATAGTTTCAGTTTTGTGTAATGACAAAAATAAATTATTTTAATGACTCTACCATAGGTGTAATGTAACCCCAGCATGATACAAATACTTAATATTCCGCTAAAAATATGAGAAAGACACAAAGAGTCGTGAACAAGTCAATAAAGTGAAATAGACTACGACTTAATATACCCAGCACCCTATATTCACTTTAACGTCAGAATCGTGTCATATATAGATAAGACGTAAAAATAATAACTATGACAAGGTTTTATGATTATTTGAGAAGAGGGAGCGATAACGTTACATTATTCTAAACTATGGTTAACATACATATTCCCAAATAGTCTGTTTTAATTCATCCCTTTTTTCTTCTGTCTTATGATAGTCGCTAATCGGAAAAAGCATTTAACTATTTTTTTACCTATCAGCAATTAGCTAGTCAACTTTTTCATGAAAATGTCTAATTCGTAAACCATTTCGATGAATAGGCTTAGGGAACAGATCACATTAATCAGATCTTAAGATAAAGTATTTTTTAAGAAAATCGCAGAAAACCCAATGAGCTTCTACTTGCCATCCATGTCAAATGTCATCTCTGTTCGAGTAAATTCATCACTCTGTTCATTTCTTCATACGTCATTAAGATCGGTGTCCAGATGATGATAAAGTGTCCAATAAACAGGTCAATATGCAATATATATACGAAAAATGGGGTAGATATTTTGCGATTGTAAACAAACAAGGGACTAATTCGTGGCTCGCGGTCCATCCTGATTTTGAAATTTGACACTGGCATACTTATTTTTAATACCTTAGTAGTTTTTGCTTTTTAACTTGCAGTTCAAGATGGTAGTTTGTATAAAATAAATAAATAAATATCCATTATAGCTACGTGACGTTATCACTATGAAATCTTTAAAATAAAAAATATGTATATTTTTAAGATTTTTTTCGTTCAAACTGTATCTCTAAAACGTCTATTCTATCAATAAAATACACAATTTTTTTTTAGTTGACTAGCCAAAACAGGATCTTTAAGACTCTATATATCTTATAAAATAAAGTATCTTAGTATTTATTTGTACCTAGTAAATCGGAGCTTCAAAATGGCTATTTCCTAAAAATAGTGATAGGACGTCGGGAAATACTAGCAAAATGTAGAACTTAAAATTAAACCAAAAATAAATTAATAAACTTGTTGAGAATACTTAGAGAGTATTAGTATAGAGACGTTCTAAACTATTGGATGTAGGTATATGAAAGACTAAGTTCAAAAATTTGTATTTTTTTATAGTTATTTAAACACCTGATACGACTAAAGGAATGACAGATTTACTTGTAACTGACCAGCGTTAAAACGGAATTTCTAAGTAGAGTTATTGTCAGTAGACCGATCTGCAAATACGTGCCGCTGAAAATTTAGTAAATGTACAGAAATTTTTCCACTGTAAATTTACGGGATTATTCCCAATTTTTCGATTTACCAAAGTTCTCGGGGAATATTACCAATGTTTCCGAAAATTTCCGGGCAAAGCTGTGGTTTGGACGTGATTTTCAAATTTATTATGGCCATTAGGACGGTAGAGTAGGATAGTAATTTTTAACGTCCTTCATACAACATATATAATAAACCAAAGCAATTTAAATATTAGTTACCTATGTGTTTGTTACATTTATATGCCTTAATTGCTGAACACATTTTGACATTTTCCATATATGGATAGATGGAACCATGACTAAGGACATGACTTACCTTTCATGTCGAAAAATTATACCTTTTTGGTGGTTGCTACCAACTCGTTCCACCAGAATCTTACCCTACTGCCCTATTGATATTATCAATCTGAAGTTCAGCTCATTTACTTGGTCATGCTCCACCTACATAAATAATAATCGGATTTAGCTGCAATTTCGCATACATATTGTAGTTATTTGCTTACTCAAAACATTAAAAAAAATAACATATTAATGATTATTAGCTTTTAAGGTATTCTATTGTAATATAATTTCACCTTTAAGTAGATGCAAAAAAAAAAATTCATAAATCCTGCCAATAGTTTCAAACACAAACGCGTTCATAGAAACTCTTCAGAAAAAGGCGGAAAATCTCGGATAGAGAAAGAAAAGAACCATCGACAAAACCTCAATATTGTGATACAACCCACAATGAGGACGATAATGCGATTCTATTATGTCGCTTGTAGAATTAAAATCACACTTATTATTGACGAGACCTTATAATAAGTTTTTGTGATCTTGTCGTGGAAAACTATATATCTAAACTATATTTAGTGTGATTTATTGCAAAATAATATTGTGTGGTATATAATCCATACTAATATTATAAATGCGAAAGTCTGTCTGTTAATCTTTCACGGCCAAACAGGTTAACTAATTTTGATGAAATTTGGTATGAATATAGTTAAAAACTCGGGGTCAAACACATACTACTTTTTTGCACAGGTGGAGCTGCGGGAAAAAGCTAGTTTATAATAAAGAAAGATAAGAAATAAATAAGCGATTTTTGTAAATGTAGAGCCGGTCCAACCCTTACTAAGTTACATTTCTAATTCTATATGCTAAGTTGTTCTAATTGTAATAAATTCATAGCCGTGGGACTGTTAGAATAAGTATAAACAATGTTTAACATAGATAGTGTCAAGTCAAAACATTTTCATGGTAAATATTAAACGTTTTGGTGAATAGTTATATTTACTCGTTTTATGGAAGGATTTGGGTGGATGGATTAAGGTTCATGTAATATTTTTTTTTTAATTGTCATCGTAGCTCGTGTCAATTTTCTCGAAAGTTTATTAATTTCAATGGCAATGTTGTTCACTAAACTTTAGTGAATTATACATAGCAGTACTTCTATACCACCAGATTTTGCTAATAAACGCTTGATTAACATATCACATCGAATTCCTCGCATAAAATATTGTAATTTATGAGAAGCCCTATAACGGTTCCTTGCGATAGGTGCTATGCGTGAATGTGGACGCACTGACGCGATGAGACCGCGAGGCTAATTAGCGAGGAACTAGCTATTTATGTACATAAATAAATAATGTGATGTCATCCAGTAAATAAATTTACAGGTACTAAAAAAAAGCTTTTATAAAATGTAATCATTTCAGCCATTAGACGTCCATTTCTAGACATAGTCCCTTCTTCCTTCTAATTGTCAAACTAATTATAATTTTTTAAATATTTAATCTCAATAATCTATAAATTAAAATATTTAAAACATTAAGTATTTAATCATAATTTATTTTAAATGAAAAACTAAAGGAAAATGCAATAATTTACTAGGACAAACTACAAGTATTATACCACCGCTGAATTTTGGTTCTAATTTAATTATTGACAGCATCATTCAATTGAAACAAAACAAAACTTAATGAGTGAATGGTGATGACTGAAAATTTTTACCTGAAAATGCATAGTAGCGATACCTGAAATAACATAGTAACTTGTAGTTCTATAAAAGTATAGTTCCGTCGATCGCACTAGCAAACACATTTGAATTGCATACGCCTGCATAGGATTACACGACGATTACACATTCATAGAATCCACAAACCTAAGTCATTTTTATAAAATCACTAGCTGTTTCCCGCAGCTCCGCCTGCGTCAAAAAGTAGTCTATGTTTGACCCGGGGTCTTCAACAATATTCATACCAAATTTCATCAAAATCCGTTCAGCGGTTTGACCGTGAAAGCATAACAGAGAGACAGACGGACAGACATACAGACAGACTTTCGCATTTATAATATTAGTATAAAGTATGGATGGATGGGTATAGAAGTATGGGTATACCGATTTCTGTAAAGTTGGGTCGGTACACAGGCATAGTGCAATGCAACCTGCATTACCAATAAAACATATTTTATTTACAAATTCTGGTGGAAGCTAAGTCCCGCTGTATCGTTTTGAACTTTGATCACGTATAATATAATACCAGCCACACTAACTATTTATTTTTTCAGGGCAAGATAACCCCGACCTTGACCTACATAGACAGACACCATGAAATATTCACTTTGTAAAGCGGAATCGATGCCAATTCACTGTAACATCGAATACGAAAATTATAGAGTCGTACTCACTTTCGCCGCTCACGCTTCGAACGTAACACGAATATAAACTTGAGACTACTTAATTTGAGGCAAATTCTGTTTATCATAATAAAAATAAAAATATTTTTCCAAAACATGAGGTTACCGCGCTTTCTTTTTTTCTATAGCTTATGTAACAGATGCCATTCTTTAGGAAAGCAATTAGACTGCTAGATTATTTTGTAATTACTCGACATCCATAAAGGTTTTCACGCGCTTGAGCACATTATAGTACAGAGTAGACAATTTTTTTATATTTATCCTGAAAGAGAACTTTATCCAGCACTGAGACGAAATAGGTTAAAATATATATTTCAATCCTAATTATTAACCTGATCACGCTCTATCATTAGCCAAAAATACAGGGTTGTTTTTAAACGCAACGTTTTGTTATATGCCAAATTAATACCATGTGTTTAGTATTATTAGTAAAAGTGGTTTAGTTTCATGTACGATAGTTTTAACGACTCTCTATAGTTTTTGCGTGGTGTTTTGCCACCTTTTGCGTTTTTGCTGATAGTGGGTCCTATCAGCTGAACGAAATCTACATTAAGAATTATAATTATCTATTATTTGTCCCAAATTTTTCAAGTGAAGGAAGCATTTAGTCAATTGAAAACAAGTTAATTTCCTCTTAGGTTAACAGCTCTACCTAACAGTCTATTTACCAAGTTTGCCTTGAACGATTAATTCACGTGCGATGAATTACTAAATATTTAAGTTTGAAAGATAAAATAGATATTAGTATACTTTATTTAATACATTTAAGATGAGGTGTGTTAGTGGCCAACACTGTCACTTTTCAGGCTGCATAAAGGCATCTCCCACAGCTTTACGAAATACCTATCTCTCCCTGGTGTAGGAACATCTTGGGTTCAAGATACCTTCAAGATGGCTCCGATAAACAAATGAAAGTTGTCTGAATTACTCTTACATAATTTTATATTTAGCACTCTTATTAAATTTAAAATTGTTCGCTAAGGCCTCAGTTAGATAAGCATATGAATAAAAATTTGTTAAATGTGTTACCGAGCTCAAAACTTGATTAGAGCTATTTTTATTTATATCATCTATGTCATCTATTCATACCGTAATAATACGGGAGCGAAGGGCTGAAGAAAATCAAGTTATAGTTATAAATCTTTCACATTCGTGAGTACACAAGCAAAAACATTTTTTTATCCTACATAATGACGCCATATTTTCGCCTGACCCCTGCGTTGTTGCGTATCGTTCAGCATTAATTTTGTCATCAGCTTCCAACGTGTTGTAACCCTTCCATACTGGCTTGGACAGCGCTGCAGCGAGTGAACAATGAATAAGTATTACCGTATTATTTAATTTGGGACATAGCTATTTAAATGCAATATAGGTCCAACAACAAGCACGCAAAATCACTTGTAATTCAAGACGCACCGAAATTCGCCGTTAACCTCATTCTAGTAGAAAGAAAGTACATACTTGTTAAATTTAATAACGTATGACTCGATAGTGAAGGATAGAATAGTGTATGATAAGAAGTCAACTTAGTTCACACCAAGAGAATGCCCGAAGCTTTATCCTCTTCGAAACAATATTCATGTAGAAAATTGCTTGATGGTACTAAGGATACAACTTTGTATCACTTGTACCACCAATTGTACTAGTCATTGGTACAACTGACATAAAGGGGAATTTCGTGATATTTATTGAAAGTTCACGTGAATAAGTGATAAAAATAAAATTTATACTTTGTAGGTATGAACTTGAAGACTACTCACAAAAAGTCGATTATTAAACTATGCAGCAACTATGTAAGGTAGGCTGGCTTATCCGAGCAGTACATGATGGAGTGCGGACGAGGCAGGGGGGGTTAACTTCACCCACGCTATTCAACCTGTACATGGATCGGCTGATTTGTGAGCTCAGCGGCTATGGTGGGATGTTCGTTAGATGACACTTCCTTTAATAACATAAGTCATCTTCACAATTTCCTTCTCTTTGGCGAAAAGCTTTTGTCCGTCCTATTCCAAAAGTACCTCATCCTCTACTACTTAACGACCTTCGACCTATTTCAATCCTCCCATATTTATCAAAATTGTTGGAGGCGTGCGCTCACAAACAACTATCTACATATATATATCGAAACGGTTTGTTGAGTGAATACCAATCAGGTTTTCGTCCCGGGCATAGCACGATATCTGCCCTTCTTTAGGTCACTGACGATATCAGGGTCGGAATGGACAACTCTAAAATAACTATAATAGCACTAGTTGATTTCTCAAATGCCTTTAATACTGTCGATCATGACATATTGCTTGCAATTCTTTCTCACCTCAGGGTTTCATCTTCTGCTATCGATTGGTTTTCTTCTTACCTTCGAGGACGACATCAATCGGTTCGCATTGATGACATGTCATCAAATTGGTGTGAGGTTAATGTTGGCGTTCCTCAGGGTGGAATACTTTCTCCTTTACTCTTTTCTATTTTTATCGATTCAATTACAAATATCCTTCAGTGTTCGTATCACCTGTACGCTGATGACTTGCAGCTTTACGCTCAAGCAGATGTAGATAACTTAGCTTCAGCTATTCAGCAAGTTAACTCTGACCTAAGTGCCATTGCAGACTGGTCCCGTCGATTTGGGGTTAAAGTAAATCCAAGAAAGTGCCAAGCCATTTTGGTTGGAAGCCCACATTTTATTAGAATTGCGAATGTAGGCTCACTTCCTAATATCTTTTATGAGGGTACTCCTATTGAATTTAGTGCTTTTGTCAAAGATTTAGGACTATACATTGACTCCAACCTTAGCTGGCAAAAACAGGTCACAGAGTTGTGTAGGAGGGTTACAGGCGTTTTGCGTTCCCTTTACAAATTAAAAAATTTTCTTCCCAGTGAAATTAAATTAACCCTTATTAACACTTTGGTTTTACCTATAATTGACTATGGGGACGTGTGCTATCAGGGCCTGACTTGTGAACTCCTTAATAAGCTGGATCGACTTCTAAATAATTGTTTGCGTTTCATTTTCGGGCTTCGCAAGTACGACCACGTGTCTCCTTATCGCTCTCAGCTACATTGGCTGCCAATTCGTCATCGTCGCAATCTTCATCTTTTAACTACCCTTTTCTCTATTCTCTTCCTTCCTATGACCCCCTCATATCTTAAGTCAAATTTTCTATATCTTAGTGATACTCATGGCAGAGAGCTTCGTTCGTCTAATAATCTCCGACTTCGTACGCCGATTTTTCAGAGTGGGTTTTATAAGCATTCTTTTAACGTACAAGCGGTACTCCTTTGGAATGCCCTGCCTGTTGAAATCCGTAAAGCGCAAACCCGGATGGCTTTTAAGAATAAAGTACGTAATCATTTTCTTCACAGTTTGTCAGACAATTAGTAATTGTATATGTAGTTTATGTATTGTTTATATTAATATACAATAATATTATGTATTATTTGTAAGTAGTTTATGCGTAATATCTCTGGATCTCCATTACAGCTTGTTATTTTACATTGTCTTACCGCTTAACTTTCTCAGCATCGCCCATTTGGTTGACTGGTAGATAAAGCCTCAGGCTTTAAGTCCGCCATTTACAATTATGTAATAGAGTTAAATAAATAAATAAATAAATAAGTTATGCCGACGATATGGTGCTGCTGAGCCCATCAGTCGGTGGACTCAGACGATTGATCTCGGTCTGTGAGCGCTACGCCGAGACTCATGGCCTCAGGTACAATGCAACCAAGAGCTAAGAGCGAGTTTCTAATGTAGGCCAGGGGGTAGGGTGTATTCTACGGTGTGTGTCTCTGTGGCACTCCTCTCAAATGGGTCTCGCAGTTCAAGTACCTGGGGCACTAGGTTACGGACACGCTTAGTGACATCTGGACATGAATCGAGAGCGCAGGGCGCTATCTGTCAAGTGTAATATGTTGGCCCGTAGATTTGCCAAACGTACCAAAGGTGTAAAACTTACATTTTTCATGGCGTACTGCCAAATGCTTTACACAATATGCAGTCTATGGATCAAATATACACAGAATGCATACAGAGTCCTGCGTATCCAATACAATAACTGCTTGAGGGCGCTGTTGGGGTTCCCGAGACACTGTTCCGCATCAGGAATGTTTGCAGAGGCTCGTGAGGATATCTTCCAAGCCATAGTGCGGAAGAGGGTGGCCTCCCTGATGCGGCGTGTGGGCCGTGTGGGCCCATTCTTAAACACTGGACCCAAATACATTGAAACAAGTAAGTAGTAGATAAGTTACTAACATAGTTTTAGGACTGTCCGAAATAAAGAGATTTATTTATTTATTACCGCCGTCATTTCGTCGTTAACTTCACTGGATTGAATTATTGATTAGATAAGTTTTTCAGATAAGTAAAATGAAACTGTCCAAAGTAGTTCAATACGAATTTAAATAAGGTCAATCTGTAAGTTATTATTTAGAACATAAACATTATTTCCAATCTATATATATTATAGATTTTTAACGGTTATGTCAATAAGATAGATAATAAGGATTTATACTTCTTTTTATTTTTTATACATATCTATTTTTATCTTCTATATATATCTAATAATAAGGTCCCTTTCGTCATTAAGGACATCTTCTGGGGACTCACGTCTACACCTATATCTCCCATACTTTAACCTCAGGGAGTGGGGGTGCCTGAAAAACAGCGTTACTCCAGTCGAAGCTAGGGTAACACAAGCCGAGCTACACTTTGCTATTTTCCTTTATTATTATTTTTATTCCTTTCTTCTTTTGCATTTTTATTGTAAAAACTTGTAATTGTGTGGCAATTAACAACATTTTTATTTTTTATTTATATTTTTTTTATCTAGACCCTTTATTGTATAATTACATTAAAACGTTCAATAAATACTTATAATAATCAAATAATAACCTACAGAATAAGGCTTTAAAAATGTGTAAATTTTCTGTTCGTATCTTTGGGTTAACTTGAAGATATTGTGAACCCAAGAGATTGCAGTATCTTCAACATCCATCAGCTAATTTTGAAAACCCGTTTTGCAATGTAAGGACACTGCTCTCTTCATTGCTATAACTGATCGACCCTGCATTTTACTGCATGCCATTGCACTTCCGTTCATTGACAAAGAAGTCTGGAATCATAATATACATATACTTGCAAACAATCATATAGGCGAGCCAACTTTTTCCCATATTTTCAGTTATATTCTTGTGTACCAAATGAAAGCATGTTTGTTTTCTTAAGTTCAATTCTTTGACTCTACGATTAGTTAATTGTTGTTTTATATAACTCCTAAGAAGTCAACGTAACTCGTGGTAATATCTGATGCCGCTGCTTACCTTCTCTAAAGATAACAACAGTTAAACAATGCGTTGCTTTGAGAACAATAGATATATAACAGTTATTAGTACTTAGATGTATGTATTATACGAAGTTTGTCGAATAAGTTTTTCGTACGGGAATATATTTTTCACTCTCATAGAATGGAACCTAGAACGTTTGTATGATCAAATCAAGGAACCATAGTTTTTTGATTAGTATAGATAGGTATTTATTTTAGAAAACAATAGTAATATTATGATGAAGTTCAGTGGTTTGTAGGTCTCGTTTTGTTATTAAAAACTAAGTGGCTAAAATGGATGACAACAATATTTATCATATTTGAATAAGATTGAAAAATTAACAAATGAGCACATTACCTACAGCCTTGACAGTTATTCTTAAACTAAATTACTTAACAGACCAGATTAGCACAGAATTAGGAATAGTGCTATTAGTATATAATTCAATATTATCGTGAAATTAAATATTTCCGAGAATTTACTTCACCAAGTGTGCTTGGTGGTTTGGTGTAATTATAAACACTAACTTTGTTCCCGATCAGTCGTAGTATTCCTTGACCAACATTGAATATGTCAATAACGTTGTAAATAGCAAAAACAGCGCTATTTAGATCATCTTTAGAATCGTAACCAATAAAGCGTACAAACTAACAGTCCGGTACTTGGTGACTCGGTGTCGTCGATTCGATGAGAAGTGGAACGCCTGACTTTCTGACCTACACACGCACTTGACAACACTGGACAGTAGGTAATCATTTGTAAATAAATCTATCACATCGCGGGTCCAATCCTGACTTCCGCTAAAAATAATATCGTGAACAAATGGTGATTATTATAGTAATGAAAAAGAAACCTTACCTTAATAAGTTAGAGATGACCAGTTCCTCATGAAGTATATCCAAAGTCGAAGAAACTTTCGCAGATCAATATATCAACAATAACATTTCACTCGTTTTCGTGCTAAACATACAAGAACGTCGCATTCACATACTATTTTTTTCGAGAGAAACTGCGCAATGTATGTAAAAACGCGCATACGGATCACTGTGTGCCAGAACACTGAGGTGTGTGTTGCGAGTTCAGAATCGTACCACGTCTGTTCGAGGCGATGAGGTGGGCGAGTGACCACAACCGCACGCGACGCGCGCAGTGAGAGTTGTGCTGTCTGTTGTGCCGCAGACGAGGGAACACCGAGCCACGAAAGCCGCGGGTGCATCCGCGCGAGATGCTGCACCTTGCCGATGCAGCAGCAGCTGCGAGCCCCGGCCTCGGCAATGCGGGTAAACGCAGTCATTACCGCGACGTCACGCGTTGTCGCAGAGAAAAGCGGTGTCAATCACTGTGAACCCATGGCGCACACCTCGTAGCCGGTCAATGACCACGATTTTATTAAATGTTATATGGTGTTAATTGCCAATAACACAATTAAACGACAGTCTGTGTTGCCGCATCTGTTTGGGGATATAAAATAAATAAATATTGATAGTACAAAGAAAATGTAGAGCATGCCCAAAGAACTGTTTACATCATAACATATCATTATAAATCAAAGTCGCTTTCCGCTCTCTGCCCCTAAGTATGCAAAACTACGCAACGGATTTTGATGCGGTTTTCTTTAATAGATACAGTGTTTCAAGAGGAAGCATTAATATAGTAGAGAAACACTGATAATTTTAGAGGTTTCTGACGTGAGATCGCAAATTAACACATTTTCGGCGCTTACATTGCAAACGCTGGCTTAACCTTGTGAGACAGATCAAAATAATGTACTACGGTATTGTAGATCTTACAAAGGTCTACAAAAAAGTCCGCGATAGCATATGTCTAAGTATTGCAATTACGTCACAACTAGTTTTTCAGTTAAAATTTGCAACAGTAACGCCTGCACAAACCAGGCTACATTATTCGTTTCACGGTATTATTCCTTATCCAAATAAATCATTTCACATTTAAAAATGTTTTAAATAGATTGCTCTTTGAATGAATGAATTCGAATATTACGGATTGTTTTTTGATTTTCAATCCCTTGTCGTGGCGCGGACGCAAAACCCGGACGAAGCGGTAAGTACTAAGTAGGGCCCCGTTATTTCTTCCCCTTGCGCATTTCCTAATGTTCGACAAAAAACGATAGAAAAATTGTCATTTTTAAACCAACTATAGAAAAACCAAATATTTGACAAACCTCACATTTACCAAACATATTACTTTAAAAGTAATCATTTATCTAAACACAGATTTTACAAATGTTTCTTTTTGCAAATATTGCAATTGTTAAATTAACATTCTAAAAAATATATTTGACCAAGTACGACGTTTACAAGACAACGTTTAAAATTTTTTTTACTTTATAAAAAAAGGTAGATTTACACTGTAACTTGATAAAAATTATGTGTTGGAAAGCAAGCAGTGTAAGCTGTCGCTACTTGACAAAACAATATTGATAGGTTAAAAGTAAAAAGTAAAAATAGCATAGCTAGTAGTATTGAATACAAATATTCCAGATTTTAAAAGAATTCAGTAGGTATATATTTTATATAGAAATAAATAAAATTTAAAAAATAATGTAGTTCTTCGGTAAATATAAGTAGTAGAAAACTTGTAGTAACAATATTTTTATTTAATTTAGTACCTTAACACACAAAATTTTTGTTGTGTATTTCCTTTATCAATTAATTAATCACGAGAATTCTTCAATTTTTCCCTTTTAATTTTATATCATCTATCGCATTTTAGGGTACAACTTTTGGTCAAGGGTTTATCAAAATACAAAACTTTTAGCACAAATCCAGTTTTGGAACTTATATTAAGACGCTTTTATATATATTTAAAATTCTTATTGTAGGTTTCGTGAAATATGAGCTTTGAATGTATAATTATTGTTAGAAAAAATTAATAGATAGAGATAACAGTATCTCTTTAAAAAAAAAAAATTTTGGGAGATGATATAGAAATAGATATAATATAATGTCAATTTTCTTACAATTAATGGTCGGCATCGCGCTCGTGACATCTCCGGTGTTGCAGAAGTTTATAGGCTTCGGTAACCACTTACCATCAGGTGGGCCGTACGCCTGTTTGCCTACTTAGTTGTATAAAAACAAATATTATCTTTTATACAAGAAATGTTTTATTTACCTAACTAAGTTAGGATTCATAGTAGTCTCTGAATCTACGAGTCGAGTCAGGTCAGGGGAAGCAATCTAGTCGAGGAAATGCAGATATGATGAGTGAACTAAAAACGGTTATAAAGTAGTTAACTCCCTTTGAATTACGATTAAATGTTGAGCTACTACATAACAGATGGTCAAAGTAAAAACGCGTCATTCTTGGCTGAGCACGGACCTTGGCCCTAGCTCCAGCACGCGCTACCAACCCCATCGGTTATCCCTCACCCACGTCCCCAGTTAACGTATGCTCGTCACTATCACACATTGGTACGGTACCCGGACCCGGGGTGCCAGTGTTGTGTAGTTGTTTAGACGTTGTCTCGGCAACGGTAGTGCGATAAAAGGCACGCTGCTCTCGACCAGTCAGACGTGCACGAAAGCTTCCACGCGACAATATTGTTTTAAGTTATTATAATTTTAATCAATGTGCTGATAAAATTTAACTCCAAATAACGTAGCAGAATATGTAAGTAATTTTTTGTTTGCCTCTGAAGATTACCTACTCGTTAATAGAATGTTCGTATCAGCTGATCGCGTTACAACGAAAGAGAGCTGAATTTCAGTTGACCTAGAAGTTGTTCTTGACCTGCCCATGTGCCCACTTCATACTATTTACGTTTTTAATAATTTAAAAAATATTGACTTATTAACAGAATTTGTTTATCATTCAGAATGAGATTTATACACGTACGTTATCTAATATTTCATTAATACATTCGATTCCTTCGTAAAATCGTAAAAATAAATTATTAAGTGCGCATAAAATGCATTGGCCGATTGAATTTTATGTCAAAATGTCATCTGTTAATATTTGTAGGGACTTTTCTTTGTATGTATCTATATCTACATATACTTTGTCGTGTTGTAAATGAAAATTATTTGAGTACGTACTATATTACGTTACATTTTATCTTTTCGTAATGCCCCTGAAAATTTGAAAATATAAATGATTAGGTATACTTAATTCACATCTTAAACTCAACTTATTTTACTGGTTAACTGTTTACATTATTTATTTATTTGCAGACACAAAACATACATTTTAATTTTGTAGCTACATATACATTACCTATATTTACTTAAAGATGAAATGGTTCCTGTAGGTTTTAGGCTGTTTGTGGACCAGTAGAATTTATAAAAGTTTTCATCGAGTTTAACTTGTACCTAGTTGGAACTGCTTTGCATAAACAACTTGTGTACATTTCATCTGATAATACATACTATTTATTAATTACTTATCACCACCACCCGTACTGCGTTATATAACTAACAGTCAACATTCATCACGATATCTGTTTATATTCTGCGCTTAAGTATGTTAATGTTGCTTGAGAATAAGTTCTTAGATAATGATTTCAATGAGTGTATTCTTAGATTAATAATTGGTCTCGCGCGCGCTCGACTAGATACCGCGCTATGAAGAAAAATCAGTTTCCAGAATGCGGCAACTTTATATTGTAGTGTGTGTAAGACAATGTGCAAAGACGACACAAGAAATAGTTATTTCTTGTACTATTATTCTTACATAGTTTGAATACGCAAAATGGCTTTTTGCTTCTGTTTTTAAACTAAAATTTCGAGCGCGCGCGTGACCAATTATTAATTTATGGAGTGTATTCTATTCACTAAACGGATTGAAATATTTTGATATTCTTTATACCTATATAAAAGCGAGTCACTCACTCACTCATGATGACCTACTCAACCTATGAAACTGAAATTTGACAGGTACATAGCTTATAGATAGGAATCATTCGCTGAGAACTGATATTCCTGAATTCAACCTCTAAAGGGATAAAAAGGAGGTGCCAATTTGTATTAAAACTTTTTATTCCATATACAAAAAAAAACTTAAATAGGTACAGTTGTATAACTATAGATAAATACAACAAAACAAGACACGAAACGCAAAAAAACTCTTAGGTAGATTAGAACCTAATAGAGATTGTGCTATAGGGGTCAAATTAATATAACTAGTATACTTTTGCCCGGGAATATAAGCATATTGAAACAAAATTCAGTATTAGGTGTAAATAAATAATATTGAATTAAACTCTTAACTAATTTAAAGTTCTTTTCTAAAGCTTCATTAAAGTATTACTAAAAAGATCTTAACAATATCGCTTTCATTGTTAATTGCGTCAATAAAATTTGAACCCACACGACTGATTAAATTACATTTACCCTAACAGTATGCTCGACTTGTCACATAAGTGCTTGAAGAAAACCTTTAAGTCATTTTTTACTGTATTGAAAATTGGAAAGTATTTCTGTTTTATTTCAGGTATTAAATAAAGAAATATCGACGACATTATGACTTTATCTAATGATTATGACGATCAATTTTCTACAAAGACTGATTTAAATATTGGATCTCCTAATTTGGAATCATTATATTGCTCGCATCTTTGGTCAAATAGTAACTTACGAAGAGCAATCATAAATTCACCAAAAGCAAATAACAAAGAAATAAAATATTGCTACACGTGTAAGGGGAAAATAAGAAAATACGAACTGAAGTCGTCCATTCAAGATTTTGAACCAAATGATCATTCCACTCCAAGCAGAACAGAAAGAGACCATCGACACCAACAACATGAAATAAAAGACAATAACTTCAAAGACAACTCCCAAATTTTTAATGATACAAACTTAACTTCCGTAACAGTTAATGAAAATACTAATACTGATAAGCAATGCATTCCATCAATTTCTCATCAAATAGATTCTAGTTTCCGACAAAAATATACTTCTTATGAGATCCATCCAAATGAAATGAATCAAAGAAGGCTTAGAAAAAGTCTAAAGGGAATTGGATGCATAGTTAATTTCTCATTGACTGAGAGTCCAATGAAGAAGCGAACTCAAATACAAGCCTGCTCAATTAGTATAATGATAGTAGCGATTATAGTAATAAGTTTTGTTTTGGTAAACTTTACGTCGCCTAATTTTACACGAGCAACTACTGTAGTTAGTACAATCGTAGTGCCAATTGAACATTTAGAAAATAATCAAAGTTCTTCAAACATAACAAATTTTTATTCTGATCCTAATTTACTAACTGAACTAAGCACCACAGAATATGTTACAACTAACGAACCTATAGCTGATCCTACTGAAAATATATCATTAAAATCCAGTATCATATCAAAAATTCGCAAGAATATTAGAACTTATCCAAAGGACGTAAAAAGAGAACGAGAAAGCCATAAACCTAAAGATATTATCAATAGAGATTTATCAGAAAGATTTTGCTCGTGCCAAACCAACGAAGTTTGTATGTTGGATGAAAATAGTGGAACGTCGATTTGTAAGAAAGCTGTTGATATTGATGATCCTACAGGTAAATTTGTGTCATAAATAAATAAACCTTACAGATAGGCGAATCTTGGGCTCCGAAGCAAACAGTTGAGGGTCTAACCGGGACAACGCTAGGAAGTAGAAGAATAAATCTGACAGATTAATTTTACAACAATACAACAACAAAATAATTTTGCGTTTATAATGAAAAGTCGAAAACATTTTGATATATTAAACTGAACAATGTTCTTCATAAAAAAATCCACGTCATACAAAACGTTGATTAAAAGTGTAGCCTAGTCACACATACATATCGATGTACTTATGTGCAATTATGCAAGCAGTACTTACGGCTTGGCCACGAAGTCTGGCGGTGCGAACATCGGTGCGGGTGGCGGGGCGGCTATTCTCGCGGAGGAATTTGCCGGCCACGGAGCAAGCGTTCGATGCAGCGACCGGTGTAGCCCAAGAGCTAACATGTTTTATCAAAGTTTTCTAGATATTGCTTACAAAGTACGGTGCATGCAAGTCATATTATTCGGAAGCGTTTGTGGAGTACATGATTTGAATCGGAATCATTGTAAACACTGTGATGCAGTGTTGTGTTCCTGCTGGTGAGTAGGGTCGCCAGGGCAACGCGCTCGTGACATCCCGGTGTTGCAGGCGTTCATAGGCTACGGTAACCACTTACCGCCAGGTCCGTACGCCTGTTTGCCTACTTAGTTGTATAAAAAAAAGTGCTAATATTTTTCACTATAAGTCACAGTGTTATTTTTCGTTGGGAAAAAATGTTCAATCCGACACTATTCGCCGCGACTTTCGCCTGTACTCATTGAGAAGGCAACATCCATGATGTCGTCCATCCATCGTTCCTTTTTCAATACCCGTACCCCGTGGCCGACACCATACGGAATATTACTTTTGTTTTACTAGCGGGGCCACTCGCCTGCCGCCCGCACGGTCTGCCCGTTACCACGCCCCATTCGCCTCGCCAGACGCCAGTCACGTGGCTTGGATAGGGCGTCAACATATTTTTGTTTTACACGCGCGGACGTTCGCTCGAAAAGTCGTCGTGGCGAATTTCTCCGTGGCCAAACTGTTAGGTATTATCGTCATTTCGTGTAGGTTACATTGTCTATCGACCGTACACCCTGGTGTCAGAGTTGTTCGGAATCGCCTCTCTGCTTCTGACTTAGGTATAAAATACATACACATGATTACAATAGTAATTAAAATTATTGTCTATTCTTCACAGGATGCGGTGGACTGTGCGCTCTTGAAACAGAAGCCTGTAAATTAGTGGACAGGGTGCGAGGAGTTCGTGTCTGTAGACTGTTAACATTAATGACATGTTCACCTCAAGAGTGGCGTTGCAGGAATGGCTTATGCGTAAAAGCTGAAGCACGATGCGATGGTTCTATCCAATGTTATGATCGGTCGGACGAATTGCATTGTGGTAAGTTCAATCATAATCTAGTACTTTTGTAGCTCTTTCCTTAGCTTTCTCTCGATCTTTTCTTTATAACGGGTCGCCGATTTTAGCCCTATCGGAAAGCGAACAATGAAATTGAGTTATCTGCTTGCGCCTAAAGTCACCTTTTGTGACATCCATGAAATAATCCGAAGAATGTAGTGGTTTATTATTCATAAACTTAAAATTATTTCTTAAAAAAAGCTATTTACCATTCAAGGTAACTTGATATCAAGACTAGGTACGTGTTATTACCTGTCACTTAAACCGGATTTTTTTTTATTTGCAGAATGTGATTTATCCAAACAATTTCGATGCGGACATTCAATATCGTGTTTCTCAAATACTAAATTATGTGACGGTGTCATCGATTGCTGGGACGGATACGACGAACTCAACTGCACTGCAGGTAACTAACATTTATACACTATTAGTGTACCTAAGTACTTAAATACAAAGACGCAACTAGGAACTACGCTTGGATGAATAATGGAACAAGGCGTGATCGATTGCCATTGGAATTAATGCTAAAAAACTGACTTCAAAAATACCAATATAATGGCCAGAGGATGGTTTGCTAGTACTGACACCAGAACATATAGGGTCGATTGGCTTTAGAAAACAATTTAAACTCAAGGAAGGGGCTCGAAAAGATACGAAAGATTGAAATAGCAAAAATGTTGAATTGTGTTTATTTGGATGACATCATTGTCCACTCTCACTTTTCCAGTCATGTTGATTTTACAATAAAACTACGTTACCGATTATAAAAAAATTATTGAAAGTATAACCTTTCGAAATAATATTCTTTTAAATCGGTTAAGAAATGACAGAGTTATGGTTAACAAAATTAACAAAAAAAACACACCAGAATTAAGAACCTCCTACTTTTTGGATTTTTTAATTCTCTCCTGGTCGGTTGCAAAACGACAAACCTATTTTATAGGCACAATGACCTCCTCTTTCCGGCCAACCGAAGTTGCTCTATGGCTGATAAGTAGTTAAAGACAGTAGTTAAAGAACCTACTGTAGTCCTATCCGTCCCTAACCTACCTTTACGTCAGCACGTAAATCGCCCACTAGGTACCGTTTTTACGAAACTAGGCTATGAATGTGCTCACTCAAACCTAACGGGACTTCCTATTCCTATATAAATGCTTTCTCTACATTGGAAAATCATTCATTCATTATAAAAAAAATAAAATAAAAGTATGTAAAATTAAATAACGGATTACTTAATTTTACATTCTTTTATTTTATTTTTTATAATGAATGAATGAACAACTGATAGCGGGACCGAACGTCCCACTAGCCACAGTCCCACGGGGTCGTTTGACTGAAAGCAATATTTTTTGTGGAAAAAATATTTAATTTTTCAGAATGTCCTAAAGACCAGTTTACATGTACCAACGGGCAATGTATACTAGCGTCTAGATTTTGCGACGGTTTCGCCGATTGCACAGATGGAAGTGACGAGCCGTTTGGGTGTGATGGCGGTTGCAGCGCCCACGAGATTCGCTGCAGTAACCACCGCTGTGTGCCAAGGACCGCGCGATGCGACGGCCACGACAACTGCGGAGACGCTACTGACGAACTTCATTGTACTTAGCCCGAATGTGTTCATTTTACTTTTAACTTTCTATTTTATGCTAATCATATCTTTTGTGCCTAATATAAGTTACTATTTATTGTCCGGTTACTGTAACACTATCTTTTAGGTACCTACACAAATGTTATGTTAATCCTATTAGTTTAAAGCAATGAAAGGTACCTGTTTGAATCTTATTTAACAATTTTTGAACTGTTTTGTTCCCACCTAGATACTTACCTATCTAACTAACAGATGAAAATATAAGATAACAAATTCTGCTTATTTTATTTCAAACTAACTTTTTCCCGCAGCTCCGCTTTCGTCAAAAAGTAGCCTATGTTTGACCCCGGGTCTTCAACTATATTCATACCAAATTTCATTAAAATCCGTTCAGCGCTTTGGCCGTGAAAGCGTAACAGACAAACACAGAAAGACAGACAGACTTTCGCATTTATAATACGAGTATTATATTAAAGTAAGTATGAAAGTATGGATACCTTATACTTCGTGACAAAATTTGTAAAATTGAAAAGTTACCTAACTAAGTTCTAAATCATGAACTCGAAACGATGTTTATACCTATCTACATGCATTCTACATGTTGTTAATTTGACGACTGTTACCAAAGAGTAGATTAAAATATACGGCTGGTATTTACCGACGTTACAGACCGACCAATTAAAAAGGCGCCAGGAGGCCCTATTTTTGAAATATATGACATAGGTATATGTCGAACAAAAATCCTTCGTTAACGAACGAAAATCATTCGATATCGAACATTTTCATTTCATTCGACTATATGTCATAGGTACATTTCTAAAATAGGGCTCCAGAGTGGTATTTTTGAAAAATGCGACTTACGCAAAATGGGTGATTTGAATGATTTTTGTTCAATACCTATGGAATGATTTGCGTTCGTCATAATTGGTGAGTAGGATGATTTTTCTGCCTCTGCAGTGGTTAAGGCGTTTGCCTATGACCCAGAAGTCGCGGGTTCGATTCACACGGGAAGCATACTTTGTTTAGTTGTTTCCAGTTTTCTGATAATTCAGATTTTCTGATTCAGATTGTCTGATAATTAAGGTGATTCCGTGCTTCGGAAGGCACGTTAATAAACCAGACCAATAAGTCTGGTTTCCGTATTAAAAAGGGTTACGGAGGTCAGACGGCAGTCGCTCCAATGTAATAAACAGTACTTACTGCCAAATCTAGAACCATGATTTAAGCGTACCCTGGGCTCTGAAACGTAAGGTGGCAACGCAACTAGGTCTACACTCTAGGATGAAGAAGGTGAGTAGGACTATTTTCATTCGATGTATAAATGGGTCAGAGGTACATTTAGAAAATCCAGTTTCGTCACAGTATTTTTTCCAAAATTTGTCTTTTTTGAGTATTTGTGCATAATATGGATGGATACCTATGGTGCATTTTTAACCTTCGCTTGCTACAAACTAGATAACAATAAAAATTCCATTGTTATTAACCAAAATATGGTTTCCGCGTAGGTGAATGGAATCAATGAATATTTAAACAGAATATTAGGTAGCGAATTTCACCTTTATGGAAAACTGGTCCCACACACATTTTATTCCATAAACCAACCAAACGAAACTCCAAACTAAATTTGGACTTTTAGCGGGAAGCTGAAAAGAGCGTTGTATTATAAATCATTTGTATTTTTAACACCCATGTTCTTATATATATATATATATATTAACTCTCTCAAACTCGACTCAACCTTAGTCCATCTTATGGGTATGATTAGTCGTCTTTCTGATTGGGGGTGAGTAATACTCACTGACCCCCATATTCTCAAACATAACCTCAAGGACGTCCTTTACTCAAACTCATTGGAGGAAGCCTTAAGGAAGTCCTCGAACTTTCCTTGAAAATGACATAATTGGTTGCTTGAGCAAACTCAAATGAGGAAAGACACAGGATATTAATAATAATCCGAAGCACAAAAATTTAAAAATACAAAAGAATAGAGTAAAATATTAAAATAACGTCAAGGTAACATGAGTCGGAATAAACAAGAATAGGGAGAAGTAAAGATTGTGCCAGCGAAATTTTCGTTTCTAGAGATGACACCTAGGTTCTGTCACTATAGTCTATTTTAACCAATGGAACTAAAGGTAAAGATGGAAACGAAACCGGCATACAATAGGCTGATGCATGGATCTAAAGCTAAAGGGCATAACACATGAAACATTATAGACAGAAGGGAGGACCAGTCTAGTCTAGAAATATGGCATGCATTTCCTATGATGATGGCTTGTGTTTTCCTTGTGTAATAAATCTGAACCCTAAAAAAGAGTCACAACTGATTTTTTTTTTTATTTAAATCTCATTTAGCCATGGATTACTCCGTGCATTTAGCACAAATTATACTTTCTGCGCATAAACCGTTTATTCACCGGTTTCCGCCGGTGACTGCATATTCACCTGTGCAAACCTCTACTTTAGACTTGCTTGAAACTTACTGACTTGAATTTAGACTTGCTTGACTAAACGACTTTGTTAAAAAAAATTACTTGTTACTGGCTAAATACGAAAGTAAAAGCGTTGTTAAAAATATACTTACATTATTTTAACCTTGAAACAACATACAAACGTAAAATAGAGATATTCATAGTACATATTAATAGGTAGAAGTGCCTTAGACAGGCCAATAAGTTAAGCCTCCCGAGTCTTAACTTAGTATGGCGAGTTGTAGCCTTACAGCTTGTATTGTATCCATCTAGTTCACTCACTCGTTTTTGCCCTGCTATTAGAGATGATAGTAAGGCCACTGTGGGCCAAGCTCTATTCCTGCGCGACTTACGGGAAGACCACAGAAAGATCCACCGTCCGCCAATCACTCGCTCGCTTCATACCAAAGTCATACATATGTCATTAAACACCCTACTTCAAATAGTTAGGTATGTACGCGATTGCGATGCAACTTGAGTGTATGACAGGGTAGCGACGCACTAGTTGCATCGTCTGCGGACATAGCTGGGGGCCTACCATGAACTTTTTGTAAACCATCCAAGTTCCAGGCAGTTCAATAACCAGCCTGCTAAAGAACGGATTAAATCCGTACCATCACCTCTAAAAATCCTTCTTGCTGCTGGCTGGAAATTCCGAGTTGGTGGATGGATTTTAGTCTCTGGCTTGTTTATAATCATTCAATTCCTTCATTCAAAATCCAAACAGTGTTACCATTTGTGGAAAAAATGTGCCATTTGGAAGATTTAGCACTTTTTAGGCCCAGAAAATTGGGCTACTTTTATTATTGAGGAATTAAATTATGCTAATAAGTTTGCGATATGTCGTAAAGGTACGCGCACATTATGACGGGCCGCAGCGGGGCGGAGCGAGCCGCATCGCAGCCCAAAATGCGTAATTAGCAGATTGGTGACGGGACGGGCCGCAGCGCATTGACGGATTTTGAGATTTTATACCAAAATCCGTTTAGAGGTTTGACCGTGAAAGCGTAACAGACATTTCTAATAAAAGCACTGATTTTTGTGACATTTCGATTGCGCTTAAGACTAGAACCTTTTATAACATGTGCCAAAGTTAAGCTTCACCATATTACGTTAAGACTCGAGAGACTTAATTAGCCGGCACATAGCACTTCCATTTACTATTCTTATTGCTGTGCCTCACTCATCCCGCGCATGTCTTGTATGTTGAGGTTTGTAACTTTGGTCTTTTGTAATTTTTAGATAGGTAAGTATTATGTTAAGATATTTTGAAGTAATTTTTTCTAAATTTAGGGGGTTTGATTGAGTTCGATTGGACCATTTTCGTTTTATCTGTATATATTTTAATGTTACGTGTTCTATTGCTTCTTGCACGAAATCACATAAAATATTTTGTATGTACGTACAAATATTATATATGTACATAAATATCTATTTAGGTATGCACCTAAATAGATATTTATGTACATACATACAAATGATGAATTAAATGCGGCCAGCATTTTGGGCACGTTGATATATAGATAAAGATGTTATTAGTAAATTTTTTTTCTTAATCAAAAATGTATTTTTTAACATTAACTATACATAAAATAAATCTTTAATATCAATCAATCATGAATGATGATATATAAATTACGAACAATTATTGTCAATTATATTTCTCAAAACAAAAGAAATATTAATTACTTTATTATTTCTAGTATTTTTTTGGAGTTGGCAGAATTACCAATTTTGAACTGGTCACCCAGAACCTCAAATCTAACCTTGAAGCAAATCAACAATCAATATTTTTGTTAAAAAATATGAAATAAAATATATTAAAATCTATTGAAGATGCTGTAGTTCACATGGGAAATTGACAATGTCCTAAATTTTGCTTTGAGCTGACGGCGCTAATTATATTAACTTGCCAGTAAGTTCTACTTTTGTTTATATTTCAAGTGCAAAATGTATTATAATTTTACTGTTACCAT
This sequence comes from Euzophera pinguis, assembly GCA_947363495.1. Lineage (NCBI taxonomy): Eukaryota > Metazoa > Arthropoda > Insecta > Lepidoptera > Pyralidae > Euzophera > Euzophera pinguis. Next base: position 10,333,861 of record OX376155.1, read on the forward strand.
CGTCTACGGGTATGAATATACCACTACCTATCTTTCCGATTTAACCATTTCACAAATATAATAATATAAACTTAAATGAATATAAAGCAAATCTCATCACCCTAAAAGTGTTCTGTTGTGTCTAGGCTATAAACAGTACTTAATTGTCATAATAATCATTATTCATCATGATGAAACAATTGAATTTTCAAAACCTAAATAATTATTTACTGTTTTCATTTATCTTTCAGAACTTGGAGCAAACAGACCGTGCATTGTCTCACTGCATTCCTAGCTTCCAGTGATAGTACCATGCTACCCGTGGGGCCCATATGGATAATTTCTGAAGATATTACTATTTAATCCAGTTATCAACAAAACTGCAGATGTAGTTTACATACCAGAACAGCCGCAGATACTAGATTATAGGAAGTGGGTGAAGGAGATATATAAAAGAAAAGTGCTCAATAAAAACTAGCATTAAAGTCTGTCAAGTACAGTGAATGAATCAAAGAAGTTTAATAATTTTATTTTGTGAATTGTATGTGATTGAAAAATAATATTTCAGTGAGCATGCTGCATACTGTTATAATCTGTATGATCATGAATTTATAGAATAGGCATTGCCAGCCACTGGTTATGACAATAGGAATGAAGTGAATATTGTCTGCTTTCATTTTTAGTTGGCATTGAACCATCCGTCTAGTTTATATGTCAAAATATAGTTATTTAAATTTTTGAATGTGTAAGGATCTATTTAAGGTCTCATGTTTTTTTCGAAAATTAATATGTTAGTCACTAGTGTTAAAATAATAAAACAAATCTAAATCATATTTTCAAATGGTTTTATTCATTATTCAATTAAAATAACTATTTTCAATACATTTATTTTACTTTCATGTAAGTACACATAATTGAACATACACAATAAAAATTCAAGCATGGACAGTCTAATCACATCTTTGAATTTCCTCTCATCATTTGAATTACTCTTCTTGTTCGGCATTCAAAATTGTTGCATTGAAGAACCTGAAAAAGAGATGATCGTTACTTACTTTTAAACACCTTGTTAGTCATGTTTCTTTGACAAATCAAATTTATTTACTGCATAATATATGCCACTATAATAACATATTGATTGCCAATAACCCAACAGAACAGTTGATATATCTTTAGTTTTGTTGAGTCATTGGTGATCAATTTGTTGAGATTCAAAAATACTAATGTAATAATCTACACTAATATTGTAAAGAAAGAGAGAAATTGCTCATGGGTTGGTGAAACCACGGCTAGTTTATACATAAAATAAAAATACTTGTGTGGGTGTTCATTAATCTGCTCATGTGTAAAGTATGGCTGGTATTAACCGTAAAAAGACATATCAGTCAGTTTGTGAAGTTACAATATCCATACCTACATTCTGTTCTTAGTTACCTTGTAGCAACTTGTTTCTTTACTTGTTGCAAAGCAAATTGTTCCATAACCAACTCCACATAGTCCAAATAAAATGGGTCCTTTTGTATCTTATTTCTGAGTCTCATATACGGGTTGGCAGTATTATTTTCATTTTCCCCTTCCAAGTAGGATGTAGATAAATTTCATACTCATCGTCAGTCATCACTGCCCATCTGTAAACAATTATGGAGATTTAAGTAAGTCTTAATTAAGTCCCTACTTTTGATTTGTTTGTTTTCTAAGTACAAACGATAAGTTGTTCATTTACTATCTAGTACCCCTATTTAGTTTGTGTTATTTATTACCCCTTAACATTTATATAAAAGCGTAGAACAAACAAAAGCCGACTTACCGTATAAACATTAAATTGTAATGTAAGTACAAAACAAAAATATCATTATTCGATATCGTAAGTTGTATTAATTTCTTGAATAACGTCGATTTTACTACTTAATTTGAGCGAATTTATAACTTGGAGAGATAATTAATTGAAAATATAACCCAAAAATCCCAACATCACGGAACAATATTGTGAAATTCTATGCAGTTTTGCAGAATCGGAGTTAAAAAGCTAGTACAATAGGAGCTTTTTAAAAATCGCTTAGATGACATTTGCGACGTTCCAGCAAAACTGCATCGCTGTCAAAATGGTACGTCATGGTACGAATTCCCATACAAAATGAATAGTGGATCGTAAAGTTGGCTCGCTGGCAAGTGGCTGGAAGTTGGATAGAAATTGCCCTGCTTTAAGATGGTGATAGTACAAAATAAGCCAGCGAGGCAGATTAGGTCCTGCTATAAGAGTTCATGGTAAGGCCCCTGATGTTGTCTAAATACTCTCGTCCCGTCCCGTGCGTCGTCGTCGCGTCCGTCATCGCAGTCGCGTCTCATAAATCGCATAGCCCCGTGTGCGAACTGCCATACGGGTAGTATATTCAAGTTTCATCGTGTGGGAACAGCCATAAACTCTGTAATAGTGTAGAGGAACTATATCGCGATAGTTTTACGATCGATAGTTTTTCTCAAAAACTATTTAGGATGTCGATAGGACTATCGTTAGTATCGCCATTTGTAATAGTATCGATACTATCAATAGTATCTAATCTATAGACATTTTTGAGTAATACTATTGAAAATACCAATACTATCGATACTATCGGTAGTTTTAGGTCCAATAGTATCGATAGTATTGCAAAAACTAAAAAAAATGCTCCAAAACTATCGATTTAAACTAGTAAACTTTTTCATGAAAATGTCTAATTCGTAAACCATTTCGAGGAATAGGCTTAGGAAACAGATTCAGATCTTTAGATAAGCAAGTATTTTTAAATCAAATCAATCAATCAAATCAAATCATTTATTTGCATAAAATAGGGTAAGTTTACAATGCATAGGTGGTACATAAATATAAGTAGCAATCCTATTTAGCCATTTTGAATAGCATGCAAAATTTCAAGAAAATCGCAATAAACCCAATGACTTTCATTTTTTAGCAAAGTTAACGTATGACGTAGCCGGATAACTTCACATTTAAATTTTTAGGTTGGTAGCACAGAGTAGTGAATAAATATTTTTTATTTGGCAGCGCTAATTAGGCGCTTCACGTAATTGTCACCCATGTCAAATGCCATCTCTGTTCAAGTAAACATAACCCATAATTAACCTAACTACATCTTCATTACATTCATTCATACATTATAATGAAGAATCGGTGTCCAATTATTGAAAAATCAGATGTCAATGGATAAAGAGACAGCAGTAAAGTCCAATAAACAGGCTATTAAGCAATAGATACGAGAAATGGGGTAAGTACCTAAATATTTGGCGATTGTAAATAAACAAGAAACCAAATCGCGGCGACGGTCCATCCTGACTTTGACATTTGACACTGACATACATATTTTTTAATACCTTAGTATTTTTTGCTTTCTTGCAGTTCGAAATGGACAGTATAGCTGCGTGACGTCATCACTATAAAATCTTTAAAATTAAATAACAAAATAAATATAATTTTAAGAATTTTTTCGTTTAAATTGTATCTCCGAAATAGTCTATTCTATCAATAAAATATATAAAATACAATTTATTTTTTAGTTGACTAGCCAATTTTGCACTATGGATTGCCAGTAATTTTTTGACACTATTGTAAGTCAACCATAGCTAAGTATGAAGCTTCAGATATCATGGTCATAGATAGTATTATTTTTAATTTGGAAATCTTCTCAAGCATTTAAGAGCTTTCTCAAGCATTTATTAAGATGATTTCTCATTGGAGGTGAGTATCGAACTATCAAATATAAGGTTGGTCGAGAGGTACCTTGAAGCGTCCTTGAAATAAAATAATGTGGATTTAAATCGGATTTTTGCCACTTTTAACCTTGGTATCTACTTACTTTATTTTATTTTTTGCTCTATTCTTTTGTCATTTTAATTTTTTGTGTTTAGAATTGGCTAGTCAACTAAAAAATAAATTGTGTATATTATATATTTTATTGATAGAATAGACTATTTCGGAGATACAATTTAAACGTAAAATTCTTAAAATTATATTTATTTTGTTATTTATTTTTAAAGATTTTATAGTGATGACGTCACGCAGCTATAATGGCCATTTCGAACTACAAGAAAGCAAAAATTACTAAGGTATTAAAAAATATATATGTCAGTGTCAAATGTCAAAGTCAAGATGGACCGCGAGCCGCGAGTTGGTTTCTTGTTTGTTTACAATCTCCAAATATTTAGGTACTCCATTTCTCGTATCTATTGCATTTTGGCCTGTTTATTGGACTTTACTGCAGTCTCTTCATTCGTTTAAATCTGATTTTTCAATAATTGGACACCGCTTCTTCATTATAATGTATGAATGAATGTAATTAGGTTATGTTTACTTGAACAGAGATGACATTTGACATGGGTGACAAGTACGTGAAGCGCTTAGTTAACGCTACCAAACAAAAAATATTTATTCACTACGCTGTGCTGCCAACCTAAAAAATTAAATGTGAATAGCCGGAAGTTATCCGGCTACGTCATACGTCAACCTTGCTAAAAAATGAAAGTCATTGGGTTTTCTGCGATTTTCTTAAAAAATACTTGCTTATCTAAAGATCTGATTAATGGAATCTGTTCCCTAAGCCTATTCCTCGAAATGGTTTACGAATTAGACATTTTCATGAAAAAGTTTACTAGCCAATTGTTATTATAACCTGTGACGTTCCTCATTGGGGTTTGCTCAGGCAACCAACTAACCCCCGTATTCTTAAACATAACCTTATGAACGTCCTTCACTCAAAAGTCATTCGAGGGCGCCTGAAGAAAGTCTCGAACTTCTCTTGAAAACGACATTGTTAGTTGGTTGCTTGAGCAACCCCCAATGAGGTTATATATATATAAATTACAAAAGTGGCAAAACCCCATTTTTTATCTACTTTATTTCATTTCAAGGACGCCGCAAGGTACCTCTCGACCAACCTTATAATTGACAGTTCGATACTCACCTCCAATGAGAAATCATCTCAAGTTAAGGAAGCTTGTGACAACTAATCATACCAATGAGGTGGAGTAAGGTTGAGTCAAGTTTGAGTGAAGGTATAAGAATACGGTTGTAAGAATGTCGTTTTCAAGGAAAGTTCAAGGACTTCCTTGAGGCGCCCTCCAATGAGTTTGAGTGAAGGACATCCATAAGGTTATTTTCCCAAAACATTAGGAAAGTTGATTTTTTTTCGGAAATAAAAGTTAGTGTATTATATGGTTACATAATTACAAATAAGTAACACCCAAACTCAACCCTTTTTATAACCTGTGACGTTCCTCATTGGAGTTTGCTCAAGCAACCAACTAAGAATGTCGTTTTCAAGGAAAGTTCATAGACTTCCATAATGCGCCCTCGAATGAGTTTGAGTGAAGGATGTCTTTAAGGTTATGTTTAAGAATACGGGTGTAATATATAAACTATAATGTACGGGTGTAATATATAAAATATGTAATAAATAATAAATAAACTTTTTTGTACTATAGTTGACTCATTACATCCATTAATCGTAACATAGATGGCTATCGATAGTACAAAAATATCGATACTAGCGATAGTATTGGTCTTTATAACAATAGTATTGCTCAGAAATCCCTATCGATAGTATCAATTCTATTGAAACGTGGCATGGAAACGTAGTAATACTATCGATACTATTGGTTTTACTGCAACTATCGATAGGCTAGCGATAGTCGACTATCGATAAGCAACACTACTCTGCAATAAAATTTGCGTTGCTTTGCTTGCTTGACGACGAAGGCACGTAGGTAGCATCCTTCCATGGTACAGTTTGTGGCGAAGGCAAATTTCGATCTTGAGATTGAGTTATTCTGACCTCATTTTTAGATATTCATAAACTAAAAAATATTTAGTCACATTTAATAATTACAATGGCTGATAGTGATGATGAGTATGATCGTAAAAGAAGAGACAAGTTCCGTGGTGAAAGAGGAGCAGCTGAAGGCAGCAGTTATCGTAGTAGCGATCGACGCGAAGAAAGGAGTAGGGGACGTGAAGAGTGGTCTGAAAGGTAATCGCCTGACTTTACATACACAATTGGCGTTTCTGGATTATAACCACTGTAATTATTTTACAGATCCCAACCTTCATCCTATGAAACTCCTAAACTCCTTAACCAAGTTTTCAAATCCACGAAACGTTCAGTTGCCCTAGTCAGAAGGTACCATTAGTTTTGTACTTTATTTATCATTCATTTAAATTATATTATGTAATAATATATTATACCTTATTTATTAATATAGTGTTACTTGGTAATTTATTTTTTAAGATCGCAACCAACCCACGTTGGACTTTATTATGGTAACTTACCCAAAATATTATTAAAATTATTCTTCCAAGCATGTTTCTTCATTGCTACAGAGCCTAGGAGATCGACTGTCATTTCTTAGGCCTGTATTTTCGAAATTCATTGTAAGTTGAAGTGTCCTCTGCCAATAAACGATCTAACTGCCAAGTTTCTGGTCATAGGCTCAGTGCATTTTGAAATATTCTATGTAATATATGAATTATTAACTCGTTTACCTACCCATTGCTTTTATTATGTGTAGATTTTGTAAGCTTACTAGACAATTTATTTAGAATTTTGTGTAGGAAGCTTTATAATATTTAGAAAACAATGTTCTAAAGATTCAACCTTACAGAAAATAGCACACACACACACACACAAGTAGCAGAGGCTTAGTAATACAGTCCTGGAGCCCAATTCTCAGAACACACGACTTAAATGTTGTGTTTCGACAAATCTCTAAACTAAATCTCAACTATTGAAAATACAACTATGTGGTTATCAACAGACATTTTGAAATATTTTTCGAGATATCTTATATTCAACTTATCTATAACAGTGTAGAATTGGGTCCCTGTTCTTGTTCTAATGTCTCTTTAGAAGGCAAAGGCAATCAATCAAAAACTGCTAAAGTTAGTAAATCTGGGTTTAACAATCAGGCATTTTACCTGTTTGGTGGCCTGGGTATAAACTTGAGTGTATTAAATGTTAAAGCTAAAGTATTGTTGCATAAGAAAAAATAAAAATTACCATACATTCTGTTGTAAAAGCACTGTCACCTGCGAAATTTGGTATGAGAAAGGTCAAACGCAGTTATGTTGTCAACCTTTGGCAGGAATTATTTATTATTTAATATATTTTGTGATTGTTACACATTAAATTAAACTATATTAATGCAGCTTTTTCTAAATGTGGCCTTTGGGTCTTTAGGCTTAGGCTCTTTCTAATCTTTTTTAATTTTTTTCTTTTTTTTTAAAAGTTTTATCTTTTTTTATTTAAAGTACCTAGGATTTTGATAGTATTGATATAATCAATTTAATCGATTTTTGACTATTATGACATTAATACCAAAATTTCATCAAAATCCGTTCAGCTGTTTGGCCATGGAAGCGTAACAGACAGACAGACAGACTTTCACATTTTAAATATTAGTATGGATTTTTTCTGTAATATTACATAAAAATCATACCCATTTTCATCAGTACACAAATAATATGTGTTCCAAAATGTTATGTTACTGATACAAAAAATAAATTTCGGTAGATGGCGTAACGATGATTTTGTATGAGCGAGCCCAAGAAGTAAGCAATAAAGTTAACAAAATATTAATCTAAGGTATGTATGGATCACAGACATTGTGATATGGAAGTATGGATTGACCGAGCGAGCGAAGCAGCTCATAAATTACAGCCTGGCCACGAAGCTACCGCCACTCCGAATTTCGCCGCGATGCCTCCGGCGCCTACAAGAAATACATAGCAAATGCACTAAAAAGCCATGGGGACTAGTGATTGGCGAAGCGAAATGAGTGATTAGTGCACTGAAACAAATGCATTTGTATGTATTTATTTTAGACGCCGGAGGCATCGCGGCGAAATTCGCCGTGGCGGATTGCTTCGTGGCCAGGCTGTTATGGGACCAGCCTGTTTTGCTCTTGTTCCGGAAAATGTAGATCTGTCCAGAAGGAGTGGGTTTGACGTCACAAAAAGAATGTGGCGAAAGTGTAGTAACTTAATATTTTACGATTTTGAAGACGTTGTATGTTATTGTGTATTATTATTTATATTAAGACAATAACCAATGGAATTAGATAAAAGAAGGCATTTTAATATCATAACAAACTATGAAAACATGTGAATAGTTGAAAATTCCTGGAGATTCCATAGTTGAAATATAAGAATTTATAACTCGAATTAAATTTTTCTTGAGTTATGTAGCTTCTTTCTCAGCGTCAATCGATTACCGGTACCACGAGTTCGCAAGGGCTACAGTTTGCGATACCAATGTGTGGAAACGATTCATAATCGCAATAGAAAATATGGTTTTCTGGTAGAGATAGGGGGTACTGACCGTTTATATTTTCTTACGTGAACAATACTTTAGTAGTTCTTTTCTCTTCTATTCATTCACTCACACTTAGAAAAATTCAATTATATTGTTATGCAGATAGAACTTGTTACTTTAATGAATTTATATTCTGCTATTTTTTGACTGGAAGATCTCGTGGAGGTCGTTCTGGTCCTGATTACAGAGACTATAGAGGTGGCGGTAGTGCCAGCAGGGGCTACTCTCCAGTGAGAGGAGAAGGACCGCCAAGTAAGCGTATACGCCCAGACTGGCCTATTGAAGACAGAAGATATGGTGGAATGCCGCATGACTCTTATGGGTCATATGGCTGGGCGCATGACCATTTTGGACCACATCCAGCTCATCAGGGTTATGGTCAGCCTATGCCTCCTGTGCCGGCCAGGTAACAATATATTTTAGATGACCATCTCTGCATTGCTGATGTCTCTTTAACAACCACCATTATAATCTCTAATGGACTTTCCCGTCAAATCCAAAGTAAATACATATTTGAACTATGTGTTTAAAAACATGTAACTATTCTCTATGTATAATCTATATCTGCCTCCATGGTCCAGTGGTTAAAGTGTTTTTTGGGCCTTGGAAACTATTTAAGATAGGGTGTTATTGTAATAATAAAATATATCTGTAAATAGTTCAAAATATGTGATATATCATTAATTTCAAACAGGGATGCAGTGCTTCCAATGGGCCCTACAGATGGTCCTTCTACCATGATGTCGTTCAAGGCATTCCTGGCTGCTCAGGATGATTCAATCACAGTTGATGATGCTATCCAGAAGTACAATGAATACAAGCTGGAGTTTAGGAGACAACAGCTCAACGAATTTTTTGTTGCTCATAAAGACGAAGAATGGTACGTAATATTATTAAGCCCACATACCTATATTAAAAAAAAAATCATAACTACTTCTCAAAATAAATGTATCATATATCTCTAAAGAAATACTTCAAGTACATTCTTTGTGTTCTTTCAAAAGTTGACTGTAGTGCTGATGTTAGCATTTTGGTTTGATTAGAAACTATTTCTGTCATTGCTATTTAAATGATTTGCGTTAATCTAAAAAATTCTAAGCATGAAACGTAAATTAGTCCAAACATAACTTAAATATTTACACTTTTTTTGATAATGTGCTTAGTATTTTTTAAATTAACAATGCAAATTTTAACAGTAACCTTTTTTCCCTACAGTCTACAGCGTAATCGCGTGGAACGTTGTGCTGGACAACTTTAAGAAAATTTATTCACAATATGTACAAAATAAATGACGTGTGTAGCTAGTTGATCTCGCGTTGACCGGTAGCGCGCAATGCTACAGGTTTCGTATCTGTTAGGGGTAGGGCTAACGTATTCCACACGTGTGGAACAGGTGAGACTGAAGATTTTTTTAAATTTTTACTCTGACATTTTAGTTTCAACACTACTGGATACTAAACAAAAGGTGGTTATTTTATTTATTATTTAATTATGTATTTCAGACTGGTTTTCACATAAAATGGGTTGGAGAAACTTGTGTAGAGTTTTTGCATGCCCATGTATTTTCATTGTCTTATGGATGTTTCTTACGATATTATCTAAATATACCTGTTTGGTTTTTTTTTTTTGATGAGTAAAGGTCATTTTGATGGTTTATGAATTGAATTTCATCTCATAAGTATTATTTAAATAGATATTTAATATTTCATTTTTTAAAATTGAATTAAAACAGATCAATGACAATATTCTGAATAAAGAACTCTGTAGAAAACTTATGTGAAAACCATTTTAAAATTATTTGTTGGTAGCACTATCCCATGTTATAAATTTCTCTGATGAATTGTGTTAAAATAGTAAGTTCTTTGTTTCTTAGGTTCAAGATTAAATACCATCCTGAGGAATCTGTGAAAAGAAAAGAAGAACAACTCGCCGCTTTGAAGGTAAATATTACTTAATGAAGGTTACAAATCAAGTTGGGGTGAAAAAACATTGTTTGTAGGTATGTAGGTATGTTTGTATCCAAATTATGTTTGTTCCGCGATATCTCTCGAGCCGTTAGTCCGTTTTCGATGAAATTTAGAATGTGTTATTAGATATTTGCAGTAAAGTAGAAACAAATATTTCTAAATAATTCCAAAGCCATTGGTCAGATTTCGCTGATATTCAGAACTTATGTAGGAAACGTTAAAATACATTTGGTGAAAAAATAGGTTTAATTATTTTTAACCGACTTTTAAAAATAGGAGGTTTTGATGTTTATTTCAAATTTATTACCTAATAACACCGTCGTTTTTAAGTCGATTTTGAAAATTGTTTTTATGTTCGAAAGCATACAATTTCAGTTTATTCTCCTGAAATTTTTAATACAATTGGTTCAGTAGTTTGGTTTCAAATTAAAAATAACTTAGAAAAATACCTGGATGATAATGTCGTCGAAGTAAACAAATAATAATTTTTTATTCAAATAAATAAATAAAAATCGTTTATTGCAGGCACAGGGACCCATATAGAAATGACAAGTTCCAAATTGATAAATATACATATTAAATTAATAATTAAATTAAGTTAATTAAAAAACAAAGAAAACTTTTCTGTTCATTTACTGGGACCAACTTGAAGATTATGTTAATTTACAAGGGTGGCAGGGTCAATGGACTTTGTAGTCTACTAAAAATTAACAAATGTTTGTAAGTCTAATAAAAAATGTTCTTATCAAAACATTAGTACCAAAAACTGAAAATAGAAAGGTTTTTTTATTCAGTTCAAAAATAAATAAATTATAAACCTTCAAAATGCGAAACTGTTCAGAAATAAGAATGGACGCACATAGGGTGAAATGACGCCTTGCTACTCTTGGTTTCGTGCGTACAAAAGAGATACAAAAACGACGTAGCCGACTCTTGATGGCTAAACTCAATTGTAGCCTGTTATTTTGGGCTATACTTAATTTTAGCCTAGATGAAGCCGATCTCTGTTTGCTAACCTTAGGTTCAAGATTACATTTACCGTATATTACTATTTATGAATGATATTTTTGATTTATCTCCTCTACAAGTAAATCGGCTCTAATTAGTCTACAGAGAGAGTTTATATGACAACAAGTGTCACTTGAAGAGAATAGATGCTTTCGAGATGTTGTGACGGAGAAGATTACTGCGCATATCATGGACTGCCATGAGAACTTATGAATCTATTCTTGAGGAACTCGGTATTTTGAAACGTCTTTCTTTGTACTGCCAAGAAAGAGCCCTCAGTTTCTTCGGACATATCATGCGATCACCTAGGCATTGTCTGAAAAAATTCGTAATCCTGGGCAAAATAGAAGGAAAACGTGCCAGAAGGAAACCCCAGCGAGATGGGTTGACATCGTAAGGAGAGCCTACTGCCGACTGCGCACTTTGGAAAAACATATGTGGTCACGATCCTAAGCAGTGAGGGCCCGTTGAAGAACAAGTGTCACTTGCGTGTTGCCAACGGGTGGAACCCTTAAATAATAGCATACGGCCTGCCAGATGGTAAGAGACCGTAATAATCTATACACACCTGCAACTCTTGGAATGTCACGTGTGAATTGCCGACCCTTAAATAATTTTGTTGGCAAATTAGCATACCACTCGCCTAATGGTAAGTTGTCAAAGTAGTCTTTAGACACCTGCAACGCCTGGAGTGTGACTTTTATGTCCACATAATATTATGTTGCTGGTGTACATTGACTAAGTAGTCTTAGTGGACCTCTTACCATCAGGCATTCCGTACGCCTGTTTTACTGAATTATTTGGGGGTCGGCAATGCGCATGTAATACTCCAGATGTTGCAGGTGACTATAGACTATTACGACTTCTTACTATTAGGCAGGCTGTGTGCCTGTTTGTCTACAAAATTGTTTAAGGGTTGGCAATGCGCACATGACCTTTCAGATGTTGCTGGTGTCTATAGACGACTCAGATTTCTTACCATTAGACAGGCCGGATGCCTATTTGCCGACTAAATTGTTTAAAGATGCGCTTATGACCATCCAGGTATTGGATTGCAGCTGTCTATAGACTGCTGTGAATTCACACCATTAGGCGGGCCATATGCATAGTTGCCTACTCAATTGTTTAAGGGTCGGCAATGCTACTACTTTGTCATTTTAGCTGGCAGGCCGTATGCTTGTAAGCCGACAAATTGTTTGAGGGACTAAGAACGACTATTTGGATCCTGTCTATATTAATATAGTAAAATAATCGCAAGGTCTATGTTCGCGGCGAACAACTTGTTTTATTTTAAATACAAAAGACTCCTGTCACCTTCACAAATAATTTAGCAATATTGCTTATCAGTCATCAACTAAGTTTGTGTTGTTTGTTGGTAGGAGAACTAAGTTGTAATTAATGAAAAAATATATCACGTTACAATAATTAATTTCTTAGAATCGCCTAAATGTCTTCCTGGACCTGCTTGAACAAGGAGAACTGGACAAAGTGACAGTAGATGTGGACAAGTCCGAAAAGCTAGTACGTTTGCTTGACACAGTGGTGGTCAAGCTTGAAGGCGGCACGGAGGAAGACCTTAAAGCACTCGACGAACCACCGCCGCAGGAAAACATTACCACTAATGACAAGCCAGGTATGTATTTGACTACTATTTAAATATGTATCTTCTCTATCTGAAAACATGAGATTAATTGTTTGTCGTATTTCTAGACAAAGTAGACAATGACAAACCTGTCATTATTGACGTTGATGCAGTAAAAGTAAAAGAGGAAAAGGAAGAAGTCGAGAAAAAAGAGGTATGTATTATTTCTTGAAGCAACAAAAAATAAAAATTGTATATAAAGTGCTGGGCTCGGGACATCTTTCATTAGAAATCAAAGTATTTCTGCTTTATTTGTCCTAAATAAATCATTTACTTCTTAAATTTTAGTATTTTGCTTTACTAACATTACTAAGACTTCACTAACAACTTATAATTTTCTGGGCATTCAATGCAACAGAACAAATATCAACAACAGAGGCATGATAATGTATATTTTTTGAGAATTATTTGAAGAGTTTTGCTGAATGATTGATTTCAGGACAAAAAGTCAGAATCTCCCAAGCCCACTGCCCCGTTGACTATGGAGATTGACCCCCACTTACGCCAATTACAGGAACAAGCAAAAATGTTTTCTCGGTACAATTCTGTACCTGGCGTCGATCCGGAGCCCGAGGTTGTGGAGAAAGAACCCCGTAAGTACCTAGCTTTCTCTCTGATCCTCATCCAAGCCTGTTTCCTGCTGCATCTTAAATCGTAACCCGGGGCCACCTTAACATTGTCTTATTGTTTTCTCGCTATGTGGTATTTATAGTTTCATTTGTACCCATGAAATAAGATTCCATATAATTTTTTATGCCCATCCGATCCGCCTGCATGACATCAACCCACCATGGAAACACTGTTGGTGGAATGTGTTACTTGTCAGACAAAGGTAGATTAGTAAATTGAGAACACTATTTTCCTCTTGTATGACTATCCCTTCGTCCTGAGGGATAGTCTATACATATTACTTAATTCGAAGACTAGACAGCCTAATCTAAGTAACAGAGTTCAAGTTTCTCACTTAAGGACAATGTTTGATATGAGTTTTTATTTTATTCATCACTGTAGCGCCTCCCGGTTCTTCATCAAGCTCTTCGTCATCTAGTTCATCTTCATCAAGTTCCGAGGACGAGGGTGAATCTAATACTCGCCGCAAATCAAAATCCAAATCGAAGTCTCCTGACAAATCACCCAAACGTAAGGAGAAATCTAAATCGCCTAGCGTAGAGAAAATGGATACAGTGGAAATTAACGACGAAGAGAAGGAAAATAAAAATGGTGACGATAAATCTGAAACGGCGATTGAACCGCCGGTAGAGAAGAAAGAGACGCGAGCTCTGCATAAAACTACGTCTATATTCTTGAGAAATTTGGCTCCTACAATCACTAAGGCTGAAGTGGAAGCCGTACGTATTTATTTTAATATCTTATTTATCAATGTGCGTTTCGAATAAAATCTAGCCTTTTTCTTCATACCATAAAAATACTATGATTAAATCTTTTAAATCGTGTGTACATCACATCATCAACGGTTTTATCAGGCTTCTTTTAATTTCTAAGTAGTTTTTTTTTATACAACTGAGTAGGCAAACAGGCGTACTGCCCACCTGATGGTAAGTGGTTACCGTAGCCTATGAACGCCTGCAACACCGGAGATGTCACGAGCGCGTTGCCGACTTGCCCGCTATCAGCACAGCGAACCCCTCTGGAGCCTGGTGACCCTACTCACCAGCAGGAACACAACACTGCAACACAGTGTTATTTGGCTGCGGTCTTCTGTAGGGTGGAGCTGGAGGTACTTCCCCAGACGGACTACTTACAAAATGTCCTACCTCTCTTACACTACATCACCATACAGATTATTTTCTCTCAAAGTCAAGATAGAGCTGAGTTGTCTGTTATAACTATTCAAGCCATAGTGTAGATAGGTTAGATCTTTAATTGTATCCTAAATACGATGAGCTATACCTTTACCACAACCACTTTACCTCGCCTTAGGGCGCGGGGAGGGTGGGGAGTGGGAAGGAAAAAGCTTGACAGATCTTACAATATCGAAGTACAATTTTTTGAAAAGTATTATTATATGCAGTCACTGTTTAAGTCCAATATGATTTTTAGTTATGTACACTTTAAGAAACAAATAATGAATTGAATCTTTACGACCCATCTAGATGATTTTTTATCTCATATGTGTCTGACACTTCTTCTTAGGAGCTACTGTATGATGTTGGTGATGTAGTGACTTATAACATTGAGTTTATTTTAGATGTGCAAACGATACGGTGGATTCCTACGGGTGGCGCTCGCCGACCCGCTGCCGGAGCGGCGCTGGTTCCGTCGCGGATGGGTCACGTTCCGCAGAGAGGTCAACATCAAGGACATCTGCTGGAACCTCAACAACATTCGGGTATTCTGTCTTATGCTATGCCACAGAATTATTAATAGTACTAACATACAGAACGAACACTCACTCGGAAACAGTTACCGCACTTTACCGTGCAGATTTAGGGTAAAAATCGAGAGCAAAATAATGCATGGAGGTCGCTTCAGCCGCCCGGCCGCTGCGACGAATATGATGCAGATACGGTAAAAATAACCAACTCTACAAGTAACACACACATTGACGCGTGTCGTGTGCAACGCGACCGAATCGTAGTAGTCGTAATAGGCGCTCTTCACTATTGCATGGAGTGCCGGGGTATGGTTATGCTAAATTTCCGTCTGTATCCTGTTTTACATTTAAGTTTCATTTCACGATCACAATATGACTCTTGAAAATTAAAAAATTACGTATGTCGTACGTAATTTTTTATTGAAATAATTAAATTTTAATCTGTCCGGCAGTTATTCTCCGTCTAATTCATAAAAGTTGAAAATAGTTAATGAAACCCGTTTAACTAAAATATGTTTAATCCCTTTTTCTATTTTGATTTTTAACATAATAAAACTCATTCCTCAGGCTCAGAACTATGAAGCTAAAAAAGTAACTAGGATACACACTCCGACGATAAATGTTTATGATAGTGTCGAGAAAAATCTAAAATTATATTTACCGCAGCTATTAATACTTACTTTCCATTGTTCATCTCAGCTCCGCGAATGCGAGTTAGGCGCCATCGTGAACCGCGACCTGCAGCGCCGCATACGTTCCGTCTCAGGCGTGACGTTAGAACGCGCGGTGCTCCGGGCCGACGCTCGCCTCGCCGCTCGGTTGGCGCACTTGTTGGACACTCGCAGCAAGCTGTGGGAAGCTGTGGCGGGGGAGACTGACGCGAGTAATGAGAAGGATGGATCGCAGTCGAG
The DNA here is from genome assembly GCA_947363495.1 of Euzophera pinguis. NCBI lineage: Eukaryota > Metazoa > Arthropoda > Insecta > Lepidoptera > Pyralidae > Euzophera > Euzophera pinguis. Next base: position 10,350,060 of record OX376155.1, read on the forward strand.
CGATGTAAGTTTTTGTTTTATCATTATTGCTTGTGCGATAAAGCCGCCTATTCCTATACTGTATTATAATTCTAGATTTGTTCATTGTAACTGTAAAATGTTATTTACTTGTGTGCAATAAACAGTAAATAAATAAAAAATATTGAATTTGGAAACAATCAAAGTTGTATGGCATGTCCAAGGATGGATATAAGGATTGGTTTTCTGCATCCGTGTGAAAATTCTTGTAACTTGTTAATTTGTGAAAAAGAAGCCACAACTATCCTGATAGGTTACATAGTTTCATTAGCTGATGATGCTGTATGAATATACTGAGAAACATTGAGAGCTCAACATTTTTGTTATTATTTTAGATCGCATCAATAACATTTTTATTATTATTTTAGATTTCATCAATGGATGCATCATACTTATGCATAATTAAATTCAGTTTCAGAACTTCAGTTTGAACTCCAAGAACCCTGTGCTCCACAAAATAACGGAACATCTAATCGAAGAGGCGTCAACCGAAGAAGAAGAGCTCCTAGGTCTAGAAGCATCATCAGAGTCGTCATCGCAGGAACAACCAGACCCTGAACTCATGCGTGTCCTAGATCGGCTAGTGTTATACTTGCGTATAGTGCACTCTGTGGATTATTACAACCATTGCGAGTACCCATATGAAGATGAAATGCCTAACCGTTGCGGTATCATGCACGCGCGGTCAGGACCTCCCGCCAATAAGGTTTGTTTAGTGACAATGAGTTTTGTTTCAAAATACAGACTACCCTACAAATTTGTTGACATATACTTGCTCATATTAATTATTATTCTTTTGCAGCCATCTCAACAAGAAGTGCAAGACTACATCAAGACATTTGAAGGAAAAATGTCTGCTTTCCTTCAAGATGTTAAGCCTCTTACCGACGAGGAGTTGCAGAAACTTGGAATCAAGGTAAATGGCTAAAAACAAGGCAATTTTGTTGGACCTATAAAAATGTAGCTTTTAAAACGAAAACAAATGTATTTTAGGATTCAGAGGCTGAAGTGGAGAAATTCATCCAAGCAAACTCGCAAGAACTGTCTAAAGACAAGTGGTTGTGTCCACTCAGCGGCAAAAAATTCAAGGGACCTGATTTCATCAGGAAACACATATTCAACAAACATGCGGAAAAGGTAATTGCAATATTTGTTTGTTTTGTGCTAAGACAGTGTATGATTAGATGTATAAATAAACTTTCTACTATGACTTTCTATGACTACTACTACTATAAAAAATAAATTTCAATATGGCGACATCTTATTTTTAGCCAATTGTTTTTTTGAGATATCCTTTCTGATCGAATGTCTCAATTTATTGCATGACCGTATCTCATTTATAATTAATTTGTATTCAGTTTTATTTATAATTTTGTTTAAGCCCTTATGGTAGTAAGGATTGACGTAAGGGATATGTCGATTGCCTTAGCCTATTTGGTATCGTCAGCCTTATAATAGTGATGTTTCAATACAAGTCATTAAAACAGTATATCATCAACAGGCGCAAAATCAATTTTTATTCGGCCGTTTAATACTTATTCTTGGTATATCGGGTATTTACCTCAAATTTTGGGATTTCCACCGGGCAGATGCCCACCTTTACTTTCGTTTATGTAATTTAGTTTTATCTCGCTCACGCCGGAGTCAACTTATGCGAGCGAAGATATTATTAAGGGGTAATTTGTCCTTGTGTGATGTGATCAGGTAGAGGAGGTGCGTCGCGAGGTGGCGTACTTCAACGCGTACGTGCGCGACGTGAGGCGACCGCAGCAGCCCGAGCCGCCCGCGCGTGCGCAGCCCGCGCAGCACCACGCTCACCACGCTCCGCCGCACAAGTGAGTCGTCCTTCATAGCTTGCAGTACTCTACATCTACAGATATAGGTGGACTTGCGCTGTAGCCGAGTATTGACTCGATGACATCGTCTTTGCATTGTTATGATTTAAACTTTATTTCAATGGTGACTTTGAAACTGCAGGCATTTCTTCGGTGTATTTGATAGTAGTCGAGCCACTAGATAATTTCAGATTTTCATTTTCTCTTTTCAACTTTTTGCTTGAAAATTAAGTTGCGTTTTTTATTTTGATATTGCGACACTATTAATTTAAGCCAACGGTTCTTAGCGGTATCATGATCGCTGCAATGTCCATCGTTCCCTCGGGATCTGAAGGATTGAGGGAGTCCACAGTACATTTGTTTACAGCAGCTACGGAACAGCTGGCGGCGGCGGACCGGGCGGTGCTCGCTGGGGTTGGCCGGCGTGGGCGCCACCGCAGCCCTACGCGCCCCGCCATCCGCGCTTCACTAGACCGAGGTCAGTACACCAGTACACCACGCTTACACTTCTCACTAGGGCAGCTCAAAAACTGACGATCACTAAGTGCTATGTTGGGATTTTGACCTTTTATTCTCTAACCCCTTTATTCATAAAAAAATAACGAACATTCTTTAAGCCTACATTTGCTAAAAGATGTTTAGTCCCTTTCTGTCTTATCTGTACTTGACGTGAAAGAACGAGACGGAACATATTTTACTTTCACACGTTCTTTAATTCTTATGAAGGAGGTAATTCTCCGAGTCAAAGCTATTTCTTTTAAACTATACAACATTAGTTTTTAAGAATTATCTTCGTGTCTACGACTACTAATCAAATAAAAATGGTTAGTAGTCATCTAAAATATTTAATTAACTGGGTTCTGTTCAGAAGCGACCTGCATCCAGCGTCTTCTGCCTTTATTCACTGTAAAATGGCCCAATAGTAAGAACAGTTAAGTTGAGAATGATATCAATATATTTTTGGATAAACTACCCGGATACTTGTTCTACTACATCGTTGAACATTTTTTTCTCCTGCCCTAGAATTGAGCATATAGAAATAAGGACTTACCTTTTCCCGAATGTTTTATTTGTTTAGGAAATTGAAAGATGGTACATACGTTTTCGTCATAACTTTTTTATCCAAGTATATTTTGGGATTGTAATTTTTTTTTTTTTATTGCATTAAGTGTATGCGATTTTTTGTCTTGCTCGTGAAATATATTATACTGTTTATTCATAATATCCTATATATTTACATATTTGCATTTTCATAAACCTTAACTAATCTATTACTAATAATCAGTGATCGAATAATCGGGCGCTAATATACCTAAACTTACTTTTTATTTCTACGAAAGTTGGGGCGAAAATACATTGTTTGTATATATGTATGTTTGTATGTTCCGCGATAACTCGAGCCGTTAGTCCAATTTCGATGAAATTCAGAACGTGTGTAGAAGACATATGTAGAATTTTCAAGTTCGTTAGACATCAAAATCGGTTCAGTAGTTTTTGAGATATTTACATTAAGGTAAAAACAAATATTTCTTAATAATTCAAAAGCCGTTGGTCGAATTTTGCTGATATTCAGAATGTATGTAGAAAACGTTCAAATACATCTGGTAAAAATAGTTTTAGTTGTTTTAATGAAACTTTCTAAAATAGGAGGTTTTGATGTTTATTTCATATTTGTTACCTAATAACACCGTCATTTCAAAGCCGATTTTAAAAATTGTTTTCATATTTTACAGCGTACACTTTCAGTTTATTCTCCTGAAATTTTTAATCTAATCGGTTCGGTTTAGTTATAAAATATAAATAACTGAAAAATACCTGGATGATTATGTCGTCCAAGTACACAAATAATATTTTTTTATTCAAAAAAACAAGAAAAAAAAATCTAATCATTTACTGGGACCAACTTAAAGATGAAATCGTGAAGTTAATCTACAAGGGTGGCGTGGTCCCGGTTGTAGTCTGTTATCTTCGGCTAGACTTAAGTTTAGACGGCATTGTTTCGGCAAAACCTAGGTGTAGCCGATCTTTTTTGACTAATATTAGGTGCAGAATTATTTTTACTGTATATCACTACTAGCTTTTTCCCGCAGCTCCGCCTGCGTCAAAAAGTAGCCTATGTTTGACCCCGGGTCTTCAACTATATTCATACCAAATTTCATCAGAGTCCGTTCAGCGGTTTGGCCGTGAAAGCGTAACAAACAGACAGACAGATTTTCGCATTTATAATATTAGTATGGATATGGATTATAGTATGGATTTATGACTGATGTTTTTTATTTACCTACTCTCCAAGTAAATCTGATCCAAGTCGTTTATAAAACAAGGAGGCGTGCACACTTGCGTGTTTCCAACTTTCAAACAATTTTGTAGGCAAACAAGCATACGGCTTGCCAGATGGTAAGAGACCGTAATAGTTTACACAACAGACACCTGCAACTTTTGGAATCTCACGTGCGAATTGTCGACCCTTGAACAATTTAGTTGGCACACTAGCATACCGCAAGCTTAATGGTAAATTGTCGAAGTAGTATCTATAACACCTGGAGTGTGACTTTTATCTTCACATAATTATATGTTGCCGGTGTCTTAGTAGTCTTAAGACCTCTTACCATCAGGCAGGCCGTATGCCTGTTTTCCTACTAAACTGTTTGGGGGTCGGCAATGCGCATGTGATACTCCAGGTGTTGCAGGTGTCTGTAGACTACTATGACGTCTTACTATTGGGCGAGCCGTATGCCTGTTTGCCTAATAAATTGTTTAAGGGTTGGCAATGCGCACGTGACCTTCCAGGTGTTTCTGGTGTCTATAGACGTCTACAACTTACATCATACGCGACGTATGCCTGTTTGCCTAATAAATTGTTTAATGGTCCGCAATGCGAATGTGACTATCCAGTCTATAGAATACTGTGAAATCTCACCATTAAGCGGGCCTTATGAATACTTGCCTACTTAATTGTTTAAGGATCGGAAATGCACACGTGATACTCCAGATGCAGGTGTCTTTGGACTAATTTGACCTTTTAGCTGGCAGGCCGTATGCTTTTTTTCTATAAAATTGTTTGAAGGTCGACAACACACAAATTCTAATTTCTATTTGAATCCTGTCTATATAAATAAAATAATCGCGAGGTCTATGTTCGCGGCCAACAATTAGTAATAATTTACTTAAAGTTTTTTACGAAATTGTTCACTTTTGGGATCATTCCCAAATTACCGTCATGGGTTACTTATTAATTCAGGAAATAATATACATATTATTCTTTCTAGGAAAGAAGTTTAGGTTAATAAGCGTCCGATTATCCGATCACTGCTAATAATTGAAGAATATACTTATTATTGTTTTGTGATATATAATTACTATTCGAAAGTCAAGTGAACTGATTTAAGCGTGACATCATTCGAAGTTCTAAACAGCTTATACCCAGTGCATGACCTTAACATTTGATTTAAACAGCACGATTCGTTTCCACTGATGTGTATGCGCCATCCAAAAATTTGCATGAGTGATTTAAGCACAATGTCCGAGTTATCCTTATATACATGCCAGTTGTTTAAAAAAAAGCATGATACTTTTAAGAATTAGTTTATCTTGTCAGTTTATTATGTCTTTACTGAGTAAAAAGAAATAATTTACAGGGAGAATGTGGATCGGTCGCGGCCTATAATAGCGTACAACGATCTTGACTTCCCGGACAGTGGTGATATATTTTAAGTGAAAAATATCATGACAAATTAGTAAATCAAATATTGTATTTTAATTTTTTTAACATTCCGATATTATTACCACTTAACAAGCATTTTGTATTTTAAGTTAGTGCCAATTTTACCATTAAACATTTGTTAATTAGATAGCTCTTGCATAGAAAATATGTAATACCAACACTGAAACTGAGTTTTAATTAAAATATTTTTTTTTAATAACTACTTAATCATGAAGTTTGCGAGTCAATGCATAACATGTAATAATGTTACTGAAAACAAATTTTAAATAACTAAATAATGTAATTAGATATAAACTTATTTTTAATCATTCATGTTGAACCTTTCCACATATTTATCGTTCATATTTGTATGTGTCTTTACTGTATATTTTAATAAATAATTATATATCGAAATGTCTATTATGTCTTTCTTTCTTCCTTTGTGTGTTGTGAGTATAGATTTAGTATTCTTTTGACTAATGAGCAACTCCCGGGAAGCTAAGATTTTATCCCTAGTACAGGCCGCGCCAAACGTTATTGCGAGTCCGAAGTTAGCTGCGAGTGCTTACATGCGCCGGTACAGTGGCTTACACGTTAGTAGCGGGCGTTATTTAACATAAGCGTTGCGGCAATCTTACCGTTTTTCTTTACTTTATTATTACCCGACTGGGTATTGGTTTAACAGTCTTATGTATGTGGGTTTGTACCAACGAAACGACCAAGAAAACGATAACAATAACAAAACGATGTTTTTGCAGCCCAATGTACATCAAGAGTACTTAACACGCGCGTGTGTTCGTATACGAATGCAACACTCACACTGAAACCGACAAGCGCGGGGATGTGGTGTGGTGCGCGAGCGGCGGTGTCTCCTCCTCTTTCCGCATTACGTCCCGCTGCTTCCCGCTGACACCCAAAATTCGCTACTGCGACGCGTCTTGCGACCAACTTCGGACTCGCAATAAAGTTTGGCGCTGCCTATAGTCATTGTGAGGTGTAATTAGTGATTTTGTGTGCGCGTGGTTTTTTTTAAGGAGGCGGCACTTAACATTGATATTGATTGTTAAAGGGGCGGCGGCGCTGATTTCCGCCCGGTCATTCACTACCGAGACTTGGACGCGCCACGCGAACCTGACGAGTTCATATAATTTGGGAATTCATCGCCCACTTGCCAAAGGACCTGTCAACTTACAAGTAGACTATGTAATAGTTATATGTAGAAGGAACCATGATTTGTCACAAAACTAGTGTGAAGAAAGTGTATTTTTGAAATATACTGACGTTTTTTGATCTAAGTTCGTTTTTTCTCTGAATAGTTTTAACAGTCTGATCTAATACTGCAATACACATATAAGTAAAAAAATATTACTGATAAAAACATACACTTCCCCCCATTACAAAAATAAATAGTCCTTTTAAGTTGCTAAGAAAAAGGCGCGACGTAGACTTAGAGGTAGATATTCTCACTTGTTCTATATAAAGAGCTAGTGGAAATAAAACATCAGTCGTATCAAATAATATTTATGGTTTTGTTTATGTTAAGTGTTTTATTAGAATTTATCAGTCAGGTTTTGTCGAGTGTGTCGGCTAATAAAATAGGTGTCAGAATTTTTCAAAGTCGCTTGCTGCCATAGCATATCTAGCAATAGTAGCCAGGACGTCCCATCATAAATTACCTAGTACCGACCAAAGCATGTATTTTAACTTGTTCTAAAGTGGCACATACACGGATTCCTTTATTAAACTGCAATCGAATACTTATACACTTGAAACAAAATATCTCCGACGTTTGAATACTAAAAGCTCATTACTTTAACCACAAACCGGGAATACCACGTAAACATCTTATAGCGGAATGAAGATTCGAACGATAACCTTCTTCGTTGATTTCTTAGAAATTATATATTTTATTGATGAACATGAGGAAAAATCTAACCTAAAAATAAACAATAAGGCAGTCTCTACTGGCAAGTGTAGTAATCTACTTCCGGCAAACAATGGTTTATGGGGGGTACAAAATAGAAGTAACTTCTGAAATAAATAAATCAATATTTTTACATTCTTCCGGCGATAAGGGGGCTTACCATAATGTCTTATAGCAGTATTATTTTAATATTACTCTCGAAATTCGTACCATGACACGTAAAAAACAATATTACTATAAGCTTGCATTTCCTAGCAGTTTTGATGACGTCACAGTAAATTGTTCATTCAATTTCGTACCATGAGCAGTATTTGACAGTTAGCAATGTTGTTTTTACGTCAAATTTAGCGATCTTGAAAAAGTTGGTCGGATGTGATGGAAACAAAACTTTTTTCATGTTGAGTGTGATTCTTTCAATGATCTTGTGTTATAAAATAACAAGGTAAATTCTAACTTTGTGCAAAAAACTATTAGTGTGCGACTTTGTGTGTTAAATCTTTCATTATTATGTGTTAGATTTGTTTTGTGTTAGTTACGTGATGTTGTTTAAGTATACCTCGTCCGGCCATAAGTTCTGTTACAAATAAAAATGCATTTTTTATGAAGTAATGTAATATTACTAAAACTTATATGTACATATTTATTAGCCTCAGCAAAAAATAAAAACAATATTCTGTTCAAAGTGGACACCTTTGGCTTTTAAAGGCCTTTTAATCTGTCTGGCCATGAGTCTATGGATTCACGCACTGTTGCCATGGGAAATTTCGCCATTGCTTGCTCCAGAGATTTTCTAAGAGACTCAATGTCGCCGTGTCGTTTAGAGCAAGCCGTTAGACAGAAACCTAAAAATAAAAACATCTTAATTATTTTAGTAACTTAATATAAAAAAGTGGCAGTGGGCGGGGCACATAGCGCGGAGAACCGATGGCCGAAGGGCAGAAAGGGTCTCGAATGGCAACCACGTACCGGTAAGCGTAGCATTGGACATCCACCGACCAGATGGTCAGATGACCTGAAAAAGGTCGCAGGTAAACGCTGGATGCAGACTGCTGCCAACCTATCATTTTGGAAATCATTGGGAGAGGCCTATGTCCAGCAGTGGACTGACTGCGGCTGAAATGATGATGATGAATGTAAAAAAATAATAGACATTTTACTATTTTTTCCACAAGACATGATAGGCTAGGCTAGCGACAATGCCGGCTCCTCTGTTACTGCTAGACCCTCGTTCAACAAAGAAAGGAGAAGAGTACGAGAACGCTGTCCCCATTCACAGTTCTCTCTCGAGAAAAACCTGTGAATCTGGACCCCGCATTTAACTTACTTGGAATAAGCCAAAGCTATTATTTAAATATTTTTATCTAAACAAACTCAGTGCTAGACCTTTTGAGTGACTGCGCGTGAACTGTCAGTTGTCTTTATAAAACGTAAAAAAATGTTCCGAATCTTATTTGCGTGCACAGCTTCGTTTGTAATCAAAACCCAAATTTCATTTTTTATTTGTTGTAATTGAAATTTAATAATATAAATGTATTTTATATATTTTGAACACAAAATCAACTTTAAAAACACACATTTAAATTTAATATATTGAATTATTCAATATATTAAATTTAAAATTCAATATTTCGTAACGAGAGTCAATCGGAACACTGCGTAAAAGTGATGCAGCTATACGAATTATAAAGCGGAGTCTCGCTCTCACAATCGCCAGGGAATAGACAAATCATTCGTTCTTTCACAACTCTAAGCAGGAATACAACAATCTTGTTTTAAAAGTTCATGGTACGATTTGGAACAATATTATTTTAAGCTTAAAACAAGACGGGCGAAAACCATGATGGTTTTGTTAAAGTTTATGGTAAGCCCCAAGGTCCTTGTCCCCGGCGGACTATCATGAAGTACTTACGTCAGACACAGAGCCCACCGTTTTGGCCATTGTTTGGACGGACGACATTCGAGAATTCATAATTCTATGGTTTAAAGTTTTGACAAAAAGCCAACGTGAGAAATATGAATGAATTAATATTCCATACTGAATCTGCGGTGAGAAACATCTTGGATACACTTGGATTACAGTTTGTATTAGGCTACACTTGACGTCAAAAAAACTTCAATGACTGGAAGACTTAAAAAACTTAGTTTTAATGATTTGTTGTAAATTAAAGGACACTAAAAATCATACATTATTACAAACTTTTTTAAATGGGTATTTTATATAGATTACGTTTTACATACCTACCTTCCTAGATTAAACTTGGGTATTCGACTCGATTTTTTTTTCGTAAAGTTACATTATTTTTATTTTTACCAGAAACCGAAAACAGAAATATTTTTTGATGCGTTCATAAATAAAAAAGGTATTAATTAAGCCTATGAAATTCGGTGGAAGGAGTAAAGCTGTCAAAAACAAGAAAAGGACGCAGATGTGTGCAGTGACGTCACTGCCACTTGATTTCGTGCGTACAAAAGAAATAGCAAGACGTCCCAACCACGCTCTCACTTTTCTTCATAAGAAAATATTAAATGCTTATTACTGCTTTAATGAAAAACCAATTTTGTAGTTATTTTTGAAATCGGTTACATACTTTTTAGTGTATATTTTTTATTCTTGTAAAAATATTAACCAAGTTTGAATACAATTAAGTATCTAGCTTATTGTTCCTATTTGCCACTGAACTTATGCCATTAGTATAATATATACCGACGGCGAGCGTTTAAACCTTGACCTCAGTATAACTTTGTCATACGCGCAGTATTTTATTTATTATCTAAGATATGTATCACATGCAAAGAGTTCCATCGTATTATTAGATCTACATTCAGCCATAAAAAGTCATGTATGACTTATTAGGTACAGATGGAAGCCACATTCTTTCAAGTTTTTTCTTTAATTAGCTGTACTCGCTCTGTGATTAAACATAGATATGTCTCACACACCGTATTTGCAAAGTAATTTTTTCATCGATGTGTGTGCAATAATAGTTAAACTTTATAAGCTTTTTATTATGTGGTACAAATATAGCATGGAATACTAGTTAATCCGTGGTATGTATGCAGTCACCCGGATGTGGTCGGTTGCATCGCCATATCGCCAGAGGCTTCGGTCTCACGACACGATATGTGACTGTGATGATCCGAACACAACCTCTGTCACGTTCTGCCGTCAAGATTTATTACTTTAATCCTTTAATGAGTTAGAAATAACACTAGCATTCCACTTGTTAGAAGTTAGAATGACTTTTGCATACTGGTATGTTGTATGTTCATCTTTCGAAGAATTTTTTTCAAAGATTTTTAAGGTCCGCTTTCCAATATTTCCTTTTCCATTTCTCATCCGTTTGCACGCTTGTTCTTCAATTCGAAGTCAAACCTTACAACTCTTTGAAATTGTACCGTTTTACCGGCCCCGTCAGAATCGGCATGGCATTCACCAAGTAACAATTCAATTCTCCAAGTAACTTGCCGGTTTTCGTAAAGAAGTGACCATCGTAATCGGCTCTCCTCCAGCACAGGAGACTGGTCTATGTCAGGAACTAGAAGGCTGACATGACGCGGGAGTTTTTTAACAAGGTACTTCCGCTCGCTACACTGACAGCGCAGCATCTTCATCTCAAGCAATTGGGGCCTCACTGCCACCGTGTTGTCTACACGGTACGAAGACTTAACTAATTCATAGATCAGTCCCTTAAACCGGATGAAGATCAAGTATTTAAACTGTTCCGTATAGTTGAACATCCTTCTTGCCTAATTGACAGTAGATACAATTATCATAACAATAGATATGGTCATATAAGCAAGTATGTTATGTAGTAAGGTAATTAATATAAATAATTCTGCCAATAATTACAATAATAGACAAAGTTGTCGCCGCGGGCGCTTAAGTTAGTAAGTATTGAGTTAGACATTACATTATATAAAATAAACAACATGCTAATGAATTAAGTGCGGCCAAATGAATTAGTAGGTACCTTACGCACATACACGAAAATAAAACAATGATATTACGTGTAGTATAGCGGATCTGAATCTCCATGCGTTGCGTGTTTCCCCACGGACGTAAACTTGGGAGAATGTTATAAACGCGGTATGAATATTTTGGAATACATAGCACTCGCGCTGAGCCAAGTACGAGTACATTATGATATGACGGGAAACAACGATAGCTGCCTACGCTAATACAGCCTCTGATTCGCGGTAACTGCCAACCTGTTTTTTGTTGTATTACAATGTATATTTGTGTATCGGTTTATAAAGGGAGTGTTTAGAACAACACCAACATTAGAGTTTAGAAGCTTCGGAGCGATGGAGCTCAAGTGTTGCGTAGTGTTTACACTTGTAAGCTTGCTGTCAGTGACCGCCACCCCACACGGGTATGGCGTCAAAGGAGGTGCTGTTGCAAGGGGTAAGTTATACTTATTTGGTTGACAAATTTACTTATTATTATTATATAACGTCAGATAACTTTGATTATCTACATATTAAATGCGAATTTACTCAAGCTTGAATTGGAGAAATATATCATCTTAAAAGGGGGTTAGAATACGAGTTAACATAACCGGGATTCGTAGCCTCGTAGTTATAATTGTTGTTTGGCATACTGTACTGGTAATTTTGGAATAATTAACTTTTAGGCTAATTTGTTTTGGCCTCATTTTAATTCGCATTAGCATTTTAACTATAAGACTAAATTAATTTAGAAAATACAGATTTTTGTAATATAGAACAGAAATAGGTTCGGTATGACCCTTGGCCTTAAGCCTCCTGTATGATTATGCTTTATAATGTTATGCCTAAATATATCTATTTATCTAATTATACTAAGGTACCTACATTTTGCTTCATACAATAATGCGTAAACTGTTCTGCGTAATAACGTTATTCTTAAAAAATATTATGCCAAAAAACAGTGTGACATGTAATAATAGATATATTGGCTTAAATAAAGATTTTGGTGCAATGAAGAGTTTTACCTTACTTACTTAAATTTTTATGCCCATACGTGGACAGAACAAAAATGAGACTTATTAAGTAATAAGCGAAATTACCACGGTGTTTGGTTATTTAAAAAACTTATTGTCTCCGGCTAGTATAGGTATCCCAAGTAGCAATCAATTGTCTTAAAAAGATATTGTAGATATATTGCAAACAAGTTGATAAACTCTAGCTATTGCCTTGGCTAAATCTATTACGTCCCTGAAGATATCTTGTAGATATACCCCAAGATACAGTTAAGACAAAGTGGGCACAGCTTTTAAGGAATTTATAAGAAAGAGTTAAGACTACTTTTAAGACAGACTTAAACCCTAGTTAAGAGAAGAGATTTGCAGAGCTTTTAACTGAACTTAAGAAGGATGAAAATGTAAAATTAATAACTATTTTTCATGGTTAGAAAATACGGTTTTATGTCCATACGTGCACAAAAAACTATATATACGTACTACATATATGCACGTTAAACTTTAAACGAATGACTGTGTATCGTGTAAAATAAATAGAAAAGTGTTATGAAACAGACAGGCCAACGAAATACCTCAAAAATACAATATTTGTTCAATAAATATAAAATGCGTAATAAAAAATTTGGTGGCATACGGCACAGAATATTACTTTTCTGTAAATATTTGACAAGTAAATGCGGTGCTTAAAACAACATTTCACATAAAAAACTTTTGATACATAGACGAAAGCCACCAAATCTCGAATCACGTAAATTTTATAATCGATTAAGAGAAGGCAACGTTTTGACTAAACTATTGCTAGACCGACTGATTTAGTATCTACAGCGTTTAGGTCACATATGTGTGTTGAAAAAAGTTGGTCTGCCATCATGACGTTAGTGCGTTTGGTAGGTACAGCCGTTTAAACATGACTTATGGTTCAGTCAACTAAACGATCACTAAACCGACTGATTCAAGGACTAATATGATACTTCAGCCAGTTCCCATATGACCAGTACAAAAACTGAAATTATACCATGGTGCGTTTGGTAGATATGGCCATTCAAAGATTTTTAGATGTCACAACAAAATCACAAAAATAGCATTAGGATGGCTGATTTCGTATCAATGGCGTGTAGATCACATAAGTGAATATAATAGAGCCGATCTGCTGACACTTTGTTGTCACCACTAAAAATCTTTGAACGGCCATATCTTCCAAACGCACCATCTGTGTAGAGTATCATATTATTCGTGAATCAGTCGGCCTCAATATGGTGTTACAGTGAACATCAAAAATTCAGTTTTCCAAATTGTGAATAATACCTATGCAGTAGTTCCTTAGTTTGTCACTCAAACAAAAAAAAATATACTGCTACTCGGGTTATATTTATTTGCTATTATAAGCAGCTCAAATAAATTAATATGTAGATTTCTCGTCTCTCGGTGTCATTCGCTCAAGTCAGTAATTTTGGCATCCAAACTCATTAATTTTGATACTTCAAATTTGGATTTACAGTCCCTCGTTTTTCATTTCATTTATCCATTTTTTTTCTTGGTTCTACTATGATGAAAAACGACCCGTTTTGCTTACTATTTCTTCACCTTTACTATATTAGGACACTAGCTGTTTCCCGCAGCTCCGCCTGCGTCAAAAAGTAGCCTATGTTTGACCGGTCAACTATATTCATACCAAATTTCATCAAACCCCGTTCAGCGGTTTGACCGTGAAAGCGAAACAGAAAGACAGGCAGACAGAAGACTTTCGCATTTATAATATTAGTATGGAAGTATGGATAAAAGAAAAAAATATTCTTCTGAAAATCAAGTACTAGAACTTAGTGTTACAATCATCGTAATTTTATCTAGAAATTCCATTTTATCTTAGAAATTCTAAACTAAAACTTGGATTAATCCATTGAATCTTAAGTAAGCCTATAAATAATCTAAGTAAAGTAAAAAATACTTTTCAGACTTAATTCTAGGCACACTTAATACTAAATGGTTTTTAATATTCTTAACTCGGTTAAGATATCTAATTCTTAATTTGCTTAAGTGGCGGTACCTTAAAACTATTTAGTTTTAAAGATTAAAATGATTGAATGAAGTAATTTTTGAATTAGTAAATTCAAATTTAAGATAAAGTTTAGAAAAGTAAGATTTAACTCTATTCTTGATTGCTACTTGGGATATTAAACCTATGTCTACAGCAATATAAAAATGCTAATTATAACAAATAAGTAGTTACTGTCATCTATATCGGGTGTCCGTTTTTTGGTTATTAGTTTTTGATAGAATAGACATTAAACGGCAAAATTTTAATGGTTCTGTTACCAAAATGTAAATGAAATGATATTCAAAAAGTTATAAACCTAATCGATTTCTAATCTTTGCATTTTTATTTAGAACAATGACAGACTATTTTACCCGAACTCGGAGGAAAGCTATGATTTTGATAGGAAGTATGATTATCAGTTATTGCCTATATAACTGCAAAACTAGGCTAATGATATCGATTTATAATTTTTCTAACAATCTTTAGTGGTTGAGAAGGATTTAAAATATTTCAAATTACCACTATTTGAGCAAAACCACTGAATGAATATACATACCGTTACATAGCAAAATTTTAACGGCTCTTTTCTTTTTTTTTATAGCTGAAGCAGGTGCTGCTGCTGGAGCTTTTAGTGGTATTGGATTACCACTGAATATACAAAGCGGTCCGGGGTTTTCGGGCAGTTTCTCCAAGTCCGCTTCGTCCAGCTTTGCGTCATCAAGTGCGAGTTCAAGTTCCAGCTCTTTTAGCTTCGGTGGCGCGGGTGGTTTTGGATCGAATAGTCTTGGTACAGCAGCTAATGGGGGCTGCTCAGGTGGATGTCAAAGTAACTCTAAAGGAATAAACGAGTCTTATGGGACAGGCTCGACTGCAGATGGTCTACACACGATTAGTGGGGTAAAATCTAATGCTGCAGCAGGATCTATCGTGTCGTCATTTGATTCTGATGGAGGAGTACACAGTCCCTGCACCAATGTTAATTGTCATGGCCAAAAAGCTACATGTGAAGGATCTAACTGCAAAGATGACAGCAAAACTTCTGGACTCTCTTGTACTTCTGGAAAATGTGAATCAAAAGCTTCTGAAACGTCTTCATCTGATAACAATAACAAAGAATGTACTTCAGGTCACTGTGATACTGATTCAAATTCTGGTTCGGATTCAAATTCATCTAATTGTAAAAATGGCGAATGTAATCAAAATTATAATCCTACATCAGAATACGCTGCTGCTAATAATAATGCTAACTGTGCCTCAGGACAATGTGGTCTAGGGACTTCAACTTCAGCAACAGGTAATGGACCGTCAAAAACTCCTGAGTTGGATTACGGATCTGATGATATTCCAGTTAGTATAACAAGTACTTCAACAATTCATCATCTATCTGATACCGCCAAAACAAGTACTGCCAAATCACAAGTACCCAAAGTGGACTGTAAAAATGGAAATTGCGATTCCTCAGCACCGAATACACCATCTTCTTATGGGTATTCTAGTTCCAGTACTCACAATCAAAATCAACCACAAACTTTAGCTATTTACACTCCAAGTGAACCTGCTACACATCTAACTGTTCCAAAACAAGATGAGCCATGTACACACCCAAACTGCAAACCACCAAGTATACAACTGGAAGAACCAAAAACAACAACTTCTAATCTATCTCCAGTAAAAAACATTTGTACAGGAGCAAATTGTAATTACGGATACTCGCATAATTCATCTCCAAAAATCGATTATCCGCAACCACAAAATACCTATACTCCAACAGATTCTTCTACATTATTATGTAATTCTCCTACTTGTCATTCACACAAAGAAAACACACAACCAATTAAAACAATTTATACCCAAAGTCCGCCTGACCAAAAAGGCAACAATTTTTACCCTTCGTTGAATTGCGCTTCTGGGGATTGTGGTAATTCTTACAATCCAATTATTTCGCAACCCAAAATTCCAGTTTATACTCAAACCTATTCACCGAATACACCAAAATACTGCCCATCAGGTAATTGCGATAGCCACCCGTCTTATCAATCTAGTTTTGATAATCAAATCTCTAATGCTCAAGGTAATTCCCCTAACTGTGCTTCTGGAAACTGTGGTACTTATCCATCTTATCACATAACTGGAATCCCTATAGGACCGAAAGAGTCCGTTTCTTCCCAAAAACCATTTATGGCTAGTTCATCCAATTGCGGTAGTGGAAATTGTGGCAATTATCCTACTAGCCAAGTAGCTATTGATTCAACAAAACCCGTTATACCTAGTTATTCTGGACAACCAAGCATTTGTCAATCAGGAACTTGTGGCAGCTATCCTTCAAGTCCCAATTTAGATTCTACTTATCCTAGACTTCCCAGTTATCCGCAGAACATATTATCAAATAAACCAATTAACTGTGTTTCTGGAAATTGTGCTATTTATCCGTCAGTACATCCTAGCGGTACTTTAGGGCCTCAATCCCCAACTTCATCTAAGCAACCTTCCGGGTATGAATCGTCAGGATGTAAATCAGGGACGTGTGAAAGCAATCCTACTTATCAGCATGAAAGTATTAATTCTTCTGGGTATCAAAGACCTTCATACCCTAGTACATCCTCCACTACAAACTGTGCATCAGGGAACTGTGCAATTTATCCTTCTTCGCCACTGTCTGGTTCAAAAAATCCACCTTTAAGTAATGGATATGCTCCTAGTAGTATCGATACTTCACCAGGACCGTTTTCTTCCGGAGCATCAACATCCACTGGATCTATTAGCAGTTCAGGCAGTTGTACTACTGGCAACTGCCCTAGTTATCCTTTAAATACCTCTGAAAAGTTACCTGATTATGTGGCATTAGGAGCCTCGGGAAGTACCCCAAATGGTGGGTTATTTGTGCCCCCATCTACATCATCGAGTCGACCTAGCGATACTGCTATTCATGCAAGTTCAGAATCCGGCGCTGCGACAGGAGCATTTTCTCAGTCTTCAATCCTCAGCTCCCATAAACCTAATATTGACAAAGAACCGTTATATACAGAAGGTTTTGGAGGGCCTCCGGGTATCCTTAAACCATTTGAGTTTTCTGTTCCTCATCAAACCCCGACTAGTAACAAAAAAGATCAGGCACATCCACAATGTTCAAACGGAAAATGTACCGTGCAATCTGGGGCCGATAATTCTAGCGACAAGCATAATGCACCTTCTAATATACATAGTGCAGGACCTTGCACGTCAGGAAATTGTGGACATCTATCTGGAAAACCACATTACGGACAAAGTAATACCGCAACTGGTGCCTTTGCGGCAGCTGCTGCTGCTAGCGACGCGGTCATTTACACAGGTGGATTTGGAGGACCACCCGGTTTATTAAAGCCATATGACGGCGGAAAAATTGGAAACATTCTAAGTATATCTGCGAATAAACATCAGGCGGACGCCTCATCCTCATTAGACAGTAAAAACGATGCTCAGAGTGCTGGTGGGCATATAATAAACAGTGCTTATGGAGCTCTTTCCGGTGCAACTTCTACGGCAAATGCTGGTGTATTTGGTGGTGGAGCCTATGAAGGTGGTCACAATAAAGCTGTTGGTTGTGATTCCGGCTGTGGCTCCTCTGCACAAGGCTCTTATACCGGAAATTTCGGCCTGGTCGGAGGACCAACGAAGAGTGGTATATTAGAAAAAATACACAACGGAGTGAATGCTGCGGGAGCTGCAGCTCAGAGTGCAGCCAGTGCAATCAGCGGGGCTGGTGCTAGATCTTTCGCTGTGGGAGGAAGCTTTGCGAGTAGTTCAGCTCACTCTGCAGCAAGCGCAGGATCAGCAACTAAAGGAGGTAGGCTAATGGTTTATATATAATGCTAGCTGTGTATATTATACAGTTAAATAAACAAACTTCATTTAATCGATTTCGGTTGTATTGAGAAGCAAGTTCCAATATTTATCCTAAAACCGGTCATTTAATTTAAAGCAATTAAGTCTGTCAATAAATACATCATGTATTTATTCCAATACTAGCGGTTTCCCACAGCTCCGCCTACGTCTAAAAGTAGCCTATGTTTGACTCCGAGTCTCCAACTATATTCATACCAAATTTCATCAAAATCAGTTCTGCCGTTTAGCCGTGAAAGCTAACAGACAGACAGACTTTCGCATTTTTTTTCTTGATTATCACTGATAAATATTCAATTATTTATTTTAATTTAAGCTGCTGAACCAAGCTACTATAGGTAATAATTTAAACTATTCGTGTAAATGAAATCCCTTCTTTTGTTCCAGGTTACGGAAGATAAATTTAACGAGTATTTTATCGCTACGAAAAGACTTGAAATTAATGTTAAGTAGAAAAATAATTATATTGTTGTGATATTATAATCTATAGCTTATTAATATTGAATTAAATATTTTATCCTTTAATTTTGTAATTTTAATTTTTATCTAGCCTTTTCCCCAGCTCTACCTGCGTCAAAAAGTAGCCTATGTTAAACTATATCCTTACCAAATTTCATCAAAATCCGTTCAGCGGTTTGGCCGTGTAAGCGTAACAGACTGACAGACAGATAGACAGGCAGATAGACAGGCAGACTTTCGCACTAGTATGGTTGTCAGACCTATATAAGTTATCGTGTGAGTAATTAAGCTATAAAAATAATGATTTGGACGCTGTTAAAGCTTTACAAGACAAACAAACGACTTGAGCTTAGCAGTCTGTCTGTTATCATTCTCATGCGATCTTTTCGGCGATTTCTAATCAAAAGTAAAATAACTTTTCCAACGACATACGGTACTTTATAATACTTAGATCGGACTCTCAGTTTTTTTATCGAACTGACGTATTTGCATAGACACCCATTTTTATACACAACACAAGATAGAACTGTACAAATAATTGCTTTAAGGGCCGTTCAAAATGACGCGTATCCCGCGAGTGGCGGGACGCCCATAGAAATAAGAATCGGAAGAAGTGCCGTAGCGTATGAAAAAGTTAACTGGCCTGCTAATGTCACTTCTATATATTCTTATTTCTCTGTCCGTCCCGCCACGCGAGCGGGATTCGCGTCAGTGTGAACGGTCCTTTACTTCTATATTCTTTAAAGCACTTAAATATTATAAATAAATGTTGATTACTAAACGTCTTAGTCAACAAATAAGAAAACAAGTTACAGTAAGTCTTATTACGACCGGCCTTCTAAGGACAGATGATCATCTCATCGCGAATAAATCACTGAGACTTTAACATATTCCGCTGATACAATCGTCGCCCCCACTCATTGTCTGACACTGTAGGTTAGGTATGCTATGCACTACCGACGATCGCGGATGTTGTGCAAATAAATAATTTATAAACCATGCAAATCAATGTAAAATTCAAAATGTTTTCAAGTCAATCACTTATCCCTTTAGCCGACCGGTCAAGATCTGGGCTTGTAAACTATCAGAAAATAATCTAAAATTATCTTGTGGATTCTATGTACAGGATGACCGCAAAGAGCATCCAAATCGCGAAATAAAACGTTCCTATCTCAATGAGTGACGTGACGTGAAACTAACCCAACCGCTCCATAGTCACACCAGTGTGACTAAGGTTAATTTTAATTATCCGTCTATAATATCCTTCAATAAAAAAAAAAACGAAAAGTAATTTTTCATCTCCCATACAAAATTGTCTAAATATCTATCATTGATATCTTAAGTTGGTTATTTTATCTCTATTTGACAAAAATCTACCTACCTATTGCATACCTAGAGCAAACACGGTCTGTTTCGAATTCAATCAGATGCTAAGATAAGAATGATGGACTAGATGATAAAAACAAAGGTTTTCTATTGAAAGGTTTTATTAAGTAATATATCATCATCATCATCATTTCAGCCGCAGTCAGTCCACTGCTGGATATAGGCCTCTCCCAATGATTTCCAAAATGATCGGTTGGCAGCAGTCTGCATCCAGCGTCTGCCTGCGACCCTTTTCAGGTCATCTGACCATCTGGTCGGTGGATGTTCAACGCTGCGCTGAAGAAAGAAAGGTTCTCGAATGGCGACCACGTACCGGTAGTACGTACCCGCCCACTGCCACTTCAAAGAACTAATCGGCTGGGCTATGTCGGTGACTTTTGTTCTCCTACGGATGTCTTCATTTCTGATTTGATCTCGTAGGGAAACACCGAGCATCGCCCTCTCCATAGCTCTCTGGGCGACCTTGAGCTTTCTTATGAGGCCCATAGTCAAAGACCACGTTTCGGACCCGTATGACATCACTGGTAACACACACTGGTCGAAGATCTTAGTTTTAAGGGACTGAGGTATTTTGAACGAGAAGACGCTACGTAGCTTCCCGAACGCAGCCCAGCCGACTCGGATTCGACGAAACACCTCGTCCTCGAAGCTGGAGTTGCTAGCCTGGATCATCTGACCCAGGTAGACATACTGGTCTACAACTTCAAGGGTGTGGCTCTCGACAGAAACCGGTGATGGCGTAACATGGACATTACACATTGCCTTGGTTTTGTCCATGTTCATTTTAAGGCCCACCTGTTGGGAGACAACGTTGAGGTCGCTGAGCATGGTACTTAAGTCCTCCAGCGATTCCGCCATGACCACAATATCGTCGGCAAAACGAAGGTGAGTGATATACTCGCCATTGATGTTGATGCCAAGTCCTTCCCATTCCAGGAGTTTGAAGGCATCTTCCAGAGCAGCGGTAAACAGTTTCGGAGAAATGACGTCTCCCTGTCTTACACCTCTCTGCAATGGAATAGCCCCCGTGCTCTGCTCCTGTACTCGGACTGACATGGTGGCGTTGCTGTATAAACACTTCAACACTTCGATGTACCGATAGTCTATGCGGCACCGCTGAAGAGACTGAAGCACCGCCCACATTTCGATCGAATCGAAGGCCTTCTCATAGTCCACAAACGCTAGGCATAGTGGCCGGTTATACTCTTTGGCCTTCTGTATAACCTGCCGAAGCGTATGGATGTGGTCTATGGTACTAAACCATTTTCGGAAACCGGCTTGTTCGGGAGGCTGGAAGGCATCGAGCCTGTTCGCGAAACGATTCGTGATTACCCTCGAAAACAGCTTATAGATGTGGCTCAGGAGCGTGATGGGTCTATAGTTCTTCAATAGGGTATTGTCACCTTTTTTGAAGAACAAAACCACCACGCCCCTGTTCCACGCCTCTGGCGTCACGCCCTCGAGCAAAACGGATTTAAAGAGCTTCTGAAGGATTTTCAGTACCGGCGTTCCGCCCGCTTTCAGAAGCTCTGCTGTGATTCCGTCTTCGTCCGGCGCCTTGTTGTTCTTGAGCTGTTTAAGGGCAATCCTAATCTCGTACAGGCTGATGTCCGGGATATCTTCCGTATAGTGTCGGGTAAGCTTGGCTCTTGGGTCTTTGGCCAAGCTTTCAACGGGTTTGGCTACTGAAGTGTAGAGTTGTCCGTACAACCTCTCGATCTCCCTCAGCACCTCGGCTCTCGTCCGTTCAGCTTGGTCAGTCGGCTCTGCCCAATAGACTCCACCTTTGCGAACACTTTGGAGCCTTTGTTTTGCTCTATCGTCTCCTTAATACGTTCTGTATTGAAGGAGCGAGTATCGTTCCGCAAAGATTTCTGAATTTGTCTATTGAGCTGCCGGTAGACGTCGGCGTCTTCGGAGGTCTGCAGCATCATGGACCGTCGCTTAGCCATCAGATCCAGGGTCTGAGGTGAGAGTTTTTGTGGTTTATTTTTGGGGCGGGATTTGAAGATCTTCTTTCCCACCGCCTGGACAACTTCTACAAATCCGTTATTAATCTCGTCCACGGAAACGCAATCCTCAAGGCAAGCAAAGCGATTTGAGAGCTCTAGCTGGAAAGACTCTTGGCTTTGGATATAGGCTTGCGAAGGTCGGAGTATAGACCCCATCAAGCGAGTTCTCTCTCGTCTGAGATCGATGTTCAAGATGCCCCTTACAATCCGGTGATCGCTACCGATTTTAATCTTGCTGATCACAGAGACATCGTTGAATATCTCTCTCCTCGTCGACAAGATGAAGTCTATCTCCTGTTTTATTGGAGCTTGGCTCTTCTTAGTGGGCCCTAGCCAGGTCCACTTTCTTTGCGGTGGCTTCTTGAAGAAAGAGTTCATCGCGAAGAGACCCTCTTTCTCCAAAAAGCCAGCCAGCATATGGCCTCGCTCGTTTCGCTGCTCATATCCAAACCGTCCCACCCTGAGCTCTCCACCGCCTCGACCGCCGAGTCTTGCGTTAAAATCCCCCTTAACCACCGTAAAGTAGGTTAGTAATATATGTGTCTATCTAATGCGAAACTTAACTGAAACTGAAACAAACTGATTTTTCCAAATTACAAATCATATTGAAGTTTTGAATTGAATGTCAATTTCTTTATTCGGTACGGAGCTAAAATAGTTATTAAAGTCATACTTAAATTTGTTTCCATATCTTGATGATACCATTCTTTTGAGGGAGAACTTCCTTGCACCTTTAGTTTAGAAAGAGTTGTTAGCTCAGGAGCCCCATTTTTGATATGTACGACTGATATGTGGAATGAAAATCGTTCGACTCACCGATTATGACGAATGAAAATCATTCTAAATCGAACGAAAATCATTAGACGCACAGATTTTGCGTGAGTTACACATTAAGAAATAAAAAAGAAAAGAAATAGAAAAGGTTGACTGTTAGATAATGCTTTTAGCATTAAGTTCGCCTATTGTGCTATACAATTGTATTATGTACAATAAAGTTTAAATAAATAAATAAATAAGAAATAGCACTCCTAAATTTGAGTATAATTGGAAGATAATTATTGAATTAATTATTTGAGGCTTTTACAACTACTTAAAATAATCAGATATAACCTAATATATATGCATATGCATACATAAGGTGGGTTTAAATAAAATACAAATACTTTTAGGGTTAAATAAAGTCATATAAAACAGATTTATATTGGTTTCATTAATTTCTACCCGTAGTTTTCTAAAAAAATCTAACCTTTATGTTTAACTGAATAGTAATAATTAAGACATCCTGTAGTGGTTTTCCTTTTTTGTTTTACTTCTATTTTGCTGGCAATACTGGCAGACATTGCAAAACTCTGTCTATCACAAAAGAAATGAGATAAATAGCAAATAAATTCCGTTCAAACATAGTTTGGGGAGAGAGTTACGATGAATAAGTTTTCTGGCGCGCTTTCAGTTATCTAAAAAAAAAATTGTTTTTGTTAGGAAAATTGAAAAAAAGAGCGTGAGACTAAAGAACATTTTTTTGGCCTTAATAAACAACCCCTCAAAATATTTGCTAAGGCACTTAATGAAAATCCATATTACCTATATATCTGATTATTTTAAGTCCACATAATTGATCAGATAGATGAGTAGGATGAGCTCGATAACCAAGTGCGATGCGCGTATCCGTAGCGAATTTGTATTGAAGTCCATTGGATCTGTCCATTGTATAATAACCAGTGCCGCCAAACCTAGGACCATTACTTACAGCGTAAACTAGGTCCCAAACTGCGGACTAAGCTAAGGACGCAACAAGGAAAACATGCTTAGACGAAAAAGAATTGACCAGATGATTGTCGATGTTTTGGCAGCTGTGAAATGGTTCAATGAACGAGCACAATGCCAGTGTCAATCAATACTGCTTGAACGTACCTATACCATGTATGTCCACAAAATTAAGCAATCAATTAAATATTTCGTAGTGAAAATATTTCGCGCCATTTTGAATGTCACTGAGTGACGTCATAGTCGTATCCGGAAAACTTATTGGAATGAGACAAATATAATGTAATTTACCTCGTGAATATCAAATAGAGCCTTGGTTCGTAGAGTAACACAATTAAGATTCAAAATATACTTTAGACTGTGAGAACCAAGTGGAATGATTCATCTAAACAAAAAACGAAACAATACTAAAATATGTAATGATAAATAAGGTTTACATATCGTAAGTATGAAGCAGGCAGATAAACCAACATAAGAATAGACTGGCTATTCTACTCAATATTTTTTAATTATACATATCCAAAATTTGAGTATCCGAATTCGAAAACAGTAAGATTTTTTTTAATCTGTTTAATATTAATTAAGTTAAGTATATTATAAGCGTTTGAAATCCTGTGGAAGGGGAAACTGCCAAGAAACAAGAAAAGGACGCACTTAATGGTGGAGTGACGTCACTGCCACTTGACTTCGTCCGTACAAAAGAGATAGCAAGACGTCCCCACCACGCTCCCTCTTTTCTTTATTAGAAAACTTTAAATGCTAATTACTGCTTTAATTAATTACTAATTTTGTTGTTGTTTTCGAAATCGGTTATCTACTTTTTACTGTATGTATTGTACCGTAAAAAATATTGACAAAATATGAACACAGTCAAGTAGCCTATTAATAAATAATTAATAACGTAAGTAACAAAAACGAAAACATATGACATCATTAATTTAAGTAGATCAGTGTTAAATTTGATTAATTTAAAGGTTCCTGGGTTAAAATCAATTGTTGTTGGTACAAAGTAACAACTATCAATATCAGCTAGGTAAATGAAGGTATAAAATAAATATTATTTGCGACAATCGCTGTTTTATATCTAAATTGGTGTCTACACGACACACAAGATCATTTTCAAATTACTCCTCTACCAAATCCATAAACGACACTTAAGTATTGTCCGAGCGTGTTTGCCATTTAGGTACATCCTCAACTTAGACTTTAGAACCCAGTCATTGATTATTTCAATGGAACGACCGCCAACCGATATCCATACTTAACCTGTTTTTTACTGGGAAACAAGACCAGACGTGTGAGTTGCCTATATACACTTTCAGGTTTTTCAGGCGACCTAACTACCTTAGACGTCACTAGAATACCAAATTCTAAGTATCGCATATGAATGAGATGAGGATTAAATCAATGAAAGGAGTTATACCTACCTAGAAGGGCTCGGTAACAAAGTCATTCCTCACCCACGTATTATTCACTAAGGCTTGTCACGGTCATTTCATATCGTGAACTAAATCTATGAAGATATACGCACATTATCTAAAGTACACATATTTTTTTCTAGTAAATAAACTAGTTTCGTATTAATACAAATCGTCAAAATTAATTTAAAACCCATTAGAGGGATTGTTTTATTTGCGTCTTAGAACTAAGTTTTTTGCAATTAGTAACAGTCGCAAACACACTGGCTATGTTTTATTTAATTCTGTGGATATGCGCATAAATCTTTTGATTCCATGTCTAATCGATAATTGAAACTTCTTTTTTTGTTAAAACTTCGCATAAATTAATCGATGTTCGATTTGAAATTTAACAGGTACTTAAAACAATGTTTATTTTAATGTTTTTGTGAATTCCAGTTTACTGCAATGAAGAGTTTATCTAACTTATCGATTTAACCTTGAATTTTATACTCATCAATTGTTTTGAACCTTGCAAGTCTTGCAACCGATTATCATAAGGAGTGTTAAATTTAAAAGTGATTTAAAAGTATGTTTACGATTTTTTTTACATTTTTTTTCAATTTGGCTCTTACTTTCGTATTTAGCCAGTGACAAGTTATTTTTTTTTTAATAATGTTGTTTAATCAAACAAGTAAAAAGTCAAGTCAGTAGTTAAGTCAAGTCATAATCAAGTCAAGTCAGAAGAGTCAGGCTAAGTGAAGTGGTAGAAAAACGTAGCACGTAGCGATTTCCAGGAGCTTTTGGCAACAAGCAAGGAAACCACATAAATCGAACACTGTATCACTTCCCAAGACTCACGCTTGTTCTTGAACACTTTGCGAATAATAATCCACTATTATTATGCACAAACACTCAAAAAAGCACAAATTTTGGGAAATAAAATACAGCGCTAATACTGCTTTTCACAGCTTCCCGCCAAAAGTCAATTTTTCGATTTTGGTCTAGAGGTGTGACTTATATATCAGTAACAGGTATAGGTATCATAATACACGCAACCATTATTCATATGCGTCTCAGACGATATTAGGTTATCACGTGTTAGTCAAATAATAGGGTAGACAACCGGCGACGCCGGCCGCGTCAGCGTCGGGCAGCGCTGCAATCACGGCGAATACGGCGATCAGTCACTCGTCCGGAAAAAAGAACAAAATAATAAAAAATATAATTGTAAATAAGCTTTAAATACGCCGACGTTGATTCAACATTGACAGTCCTACGCCTGTTAAAGGATGAAGGAAAAGTGAATCCCTCTAAAAAGAATAGGTAGCCGTTTGTATTACTAAGAATCTTGTACTCAGTTTGATTATTGAGAATGAGTTCGCGTATTATTATCATGAGATTCAATAATATCTAAATGAATATGGAACCTTTAGACTAATAATTGACTAATACCCAGTAATCGTTACGGTATCCTAATATGAACTAACTAATATATTCAATAATATGAAAATTAGAACCTGACCCTAATAAATACCTCTATTTTGGTCATTACATATTGACATAGATCTAAAGTTAAAAGGGATGGCGCGTGAACATCATTGACCTGAATGCATTTCGTTACCCACCTCTCTCTTTCTAACTTGTGATATGTTAGGGTGTCCATGATTTTACATCATTCGTGGAACATGTAGAACGGAATAACGAATTCTGAGTAAACAAAAAGATTTTGTTTGCAGATTATACATTTATTAATTGTGATTGCTTATGAAAATGATCCGAATGGTCTTTGAATTTCATTATTGATATTTAATATAAATTAAATATTAAACTTAATGTTTTCGTTACACCCTTTCTTCCAAATAATCAAAGTCATTATAATTTCGTGTAGGATTGGTATTGATCCGTTTCATGCAAATGGAAATCAGAAAATGGGGAACCGTGGAGATGAAAATTAATTTATTCAGGTCTTTTCCACAATCACAATAGCATTTAAAGTCTTCTCTAAAATATACGTAAATAAATATGGAAATAAAAAATATTCTATAAAGAATATTACAGATCCAAAAGAACCAAAAAAGCGTGGTCACCCTATTTTGCACAAGTATGAACGTGATAAGAGCATTCATTACTTTATTTATTTGAAAACTAACAACTTTTTATGACGTATACAGGAATCAAACTAAAAACAAACAACCAAGGGTTTTCGTTATTAAAACACATCAATAAACACACAAATACACAGTTAAATAAATAAAACTTATTAGCTATAAAAACATTTTATTTTCGACTCACCTGTGAAAGGATATACCGCATCCAGCATAGGAGTCACTTTTGCAGTATTCTTTTTACCATTTTAAACTTATTTTAGTTTTAAATTCGTAAAAAATATCACCAGAACAATTTGAAGTTTAACCCGCGAGCACTCGCGCTATGAGCATTTCCCTCACGCTGATTTTAAAATTCGCGGTATTTCGTCAAAATTGTGCGAACGCGCCTCGTTCGCGCTATAGCTGAGTTTTGTTAGTCCCCCGACCCCCTCGTAACAGTTACACCCGCGCAGTGCATCCTAGTCCATCGAGGGAGGTGGTTTGTCCGGCCAGGTCGCGGAATGCGGCATTTTGCTCATCGCGCGATTATCGACGTAAGTACATGTTAATTTATTATTTTTTCACTTGAATGCTCTAAATTAAATATTATAATAGATTTTTTGTTATTATTTTGTTAAATAATCGTCAGTAATTATTGTGGTTAGCCGTTTATTTATAAAATTGAACATTTTTCCAGATGGATAAGCAAGAACAACAAATTATTTCGTGGCTCGAGGAAGACTATTCCGACGACATAGAAGATCCTTCTTTTAGAGCCGACGCCATAGAAAGCGACCAAGAAAGTGAGCACAGCGATCATAATACTGATACGGAACAGTCATCAATAGAAGATGAAGGTGAGATTTCTCCTTTACAAACTGAGAATGGACTTTATTACTTAGGCAAAGACCAACAAACTAAGTGGTACTACCACCCATATCGTACTAATGTGCGGACTAGATCTCATAATATTTTAATTGGAAGAGCAGGGGTAAAAGCTGTTGCTAAAGATGCCAAAGAGATTATAGACTGCTTTCTTCTTTTCGTGAATGAAGAAATGTTGAATTCAATAGTAAGATATACAAATATTCACATAAAAACGATTCAAAATCGATTTTCAAGAGACAGAGACTGCAAAGAGACTGATATTATAGAAATAAAGGCGTTTATAGGTATTTTATATATGGCTGGTGAAAAAAAAATGAAACATTTGAATTTAAAAGAAATGTGGGACAAAGATGGCACCGCTCCTGATATTTTTCGAGCTACAATGAATATTACAAGATTTATGTTTTTGATGAGAACTCTAAGATTTGACAACATAAACTCTCGCTTGGAACGGTCTCAAGTTGATAACTTGGCGCCTATTCGTGAATTATTCGAATCTTTTGTTCAAAAGTGTCGGTCAAATTATCAGGTTGGTGAGAATGTGACTGTTGATGAAATGTTGGAATCTTTTAGAGGTCGTTGTAAATTTCGCATGTATATCGCGAATAAACCAGCAAAATACGGAATCAAAGTATATGCATTATGTGATGCACAATCTTTTTATACTAGCAATTTGGAAATTTACCCTGGGAAGCAACCAGCCGGGCCATATAAATATGATAATACTGCATTTAGTGTCGTAAAACGTCTCTCGTGTGATATTCTAAATACTGGTAGAAATATAACCACTGATAATTATTTCACTTCGATTCCATTGGCAGACGATTTACTGATCAATAAAACAACCCTGGTTGGAACACTGCGACAGAATAAAAGAGAGATCCCGCCATTATTTTTAGATACTAAAATTAGACCTAAACCTAGCAGTATGTTCTGTTTCAACAAAAATAAGGTTTTGGTGTCTTATGTACCAAACAAGAAAAAAACAAAAAATGTCCTGATGATAAGTACATTACATAATGATGACCGAATTGATCCAGATAGCGGAGATAGCGCAAAACCAGAAATAAACACATTTTATAACAAAACTAAAGGAGGGGTGGATGTGGTTGACAGACTAAAAGAAGAGTATTCCGTGGCTCGGGTGTCTTGCAGATGACCGCTGAGGTTATTTTTTTCTATATTAAATATTGCTGGCATTAATAGCCAAATTATATATAAAGAAAATACAAATATTTTGATCACCCGGAGACAATATCTAAAAAAGCTAGCTCTTGAGCTTACTCAACCCCAAATACAGCGGAGATCCACCATGCAGAACCTCTCACATCCTCTTCAGCAAATTATAAACAGATTTACAAACGAACCTGGGGTTTCAGGGTTACAGAAACCTATTGGAATTTGCGCGATTTGTCCGAGACGAAAAAATCGCAAAACAAAAAAGTCATGTTTTAACTGCAAAAAATTTTTATGTACAGAACATGCTATTACTTTGTGCAGTATATGCAAAGCTAGTGCATATGATGAAAATTAATGCCAAGCTATCTTCTATGTTTTTCTTATAGAAGTTTTTTTTTTTATTATTTTTTTCCAGAAGTTCGTTACACTATTAGAAATTT
Organism: Euzophera pinguis; assembly: GCA_947363495.1. Taxonomy (NCBI): domain Eukaryota; kingdom Metazoa; phylum Arthropoda; class Insecta; order Lepidoptera; family Pyralidae; genus Euzophera; species Euzophera pinguis. The sequence goes on from OX376155.1 coordinate 10,380,030, forward strand.
AGTTCCTATGTTTGTTATTAATGATTTAAAGTTTAAGAAATGTTAAAAACTTTAAATAAAAGTTTTATTTGATTCTTTATGATTGTTTTATTATAATATGGTCATTAAATAATACATAACTTATGTCCTATATACAAATAATCTGTTTAGAAAACGTGAGCGAAATACTCTATGCGCGAGTACTCGTGTAACTTTCAAGGGCGCGTGTTCTCCCGGGTTAAAAATGTTGTGACAAGGAGACATGTCAAGAGCCAAGGAGCCATGATATATTTCAAAGACATGCCAAAGTGTATGTAACAGTGTTCACTAGCAAAAAATTGTAAACTACTAAATTATTTTAAATGAACAGAACAAATTTTTATGAAGTGTATTATTGATGATACTGTTTGTTTTATTGAAAGTAACTCATGTAATATTACTTTATAAAAACTTTGTTAATCTTACGGTCTTGAATAGTTACTACTTTTTTCTACCAAACTTTATATTTTTTATCTACTGGTATTATTAGAAAGAGACAAGTTCCTCAATTATTTCTATCTCGGTTGGCTCGGCCTAGCCTCTATGCAAATTCGGCTACGTACTCAGTCCTGTTTAAAATACTAGGTCCATGGCATGGAGTAATTACAAAGGTCCATGGTGTCTGCTCTGTCTGTATCAGTGGCGCCATTTTTAAATCTATTTGTTTTTGTATTGAATTTAAGTGGGTACTATTAATAACAAATGTCGATTAAATTAAGGAAAGAATACCAAAATGTGACTCCGCCAGATAAACTAATCCAGGCGAAAATTGGATGTTAATAACTGACTTAGTAGGTTAACTTAAACTAACTTAAATCTTCATAGGAAGAAATAAGGACGAAGCGTGGACGAAGCTTTAAAACAGAATCAAGAACTATATAAATATGTATTTGGAGATACTTATCAATGCATTAACAAACACACAGGCCCAATATTACTCTAATGGTGTATCTAATTGTGAAAAGTGTTCAAAGTGTACCAACAAAAGTTAATTTATAGAAATGTTTTGATATCGCTTGAGAACTTTTATTTATTGTGTAAATAATAAAATTTTAATAATTTATGTGTGTTTTTCTCGCAAATGTGTTGAAAATTATCGTATGACAACTCGTGAGCGAAATTGGTCATTTACTTGGCTTCTACCGCCTAACTACGAGTATATACCGCCTCGTAAATAATGACCAACTTCGCACCCTTGTATCATAATCTACTATTAACAAACGATACATATATTATATGAAACGGCGTATTTTGAGGATATTCAAGAAATGTTTTCAATAGGTATTTCTATTTTATTCGGCTTTTCATGTACCTATGTTTATCTGCCATAACAGATCTATCAACATAACGCTGATTCTAGAAAAATATTTGGACAACTCTAATTTTGTGAGTTGAACGCGTGAACCTCTAGCATAAGGAGATCAAGCACGTGAAGCAGTTATTTAGGAAGGCTCTACCTCTCTATTTCAGAATCGTCTCTATGGCTATTGTCATACCTACTAGCGAAATATTTTTATGCTAGAAAAACGTAAATATGTCTACATTTTTATACAAATTTGAATATAGTACAATCACAAAAGAATATAAATATTTTGATAACCTCGTCAAAACTAGAACGCCCAGTCTGCATTGCAACTGACTGCAATTTGGGCGCTCGTAAACACGGAATGCGTAACCAATAAGTATTGAGAATGCTAATCTGAAATATAGCGTGGACGCACATACTAATGTCCAAAAGACATTCGCTTATTCCTAGAAATCTTAGACGTAGGTATCCTTTAGGTTTCGAGCTATTATGTTAACTAAATTGGCAGTTACTGCAATAAAGTTCAATGTGTGGGCTCTGGGTTGAAATATAAACCATTGATGCATAAATTTTATGATTGGCAAAATTTAGTTGTAAGTTATTGCCCATGCTCCATCAAAAGTACCATTCAGAATCACGTTTTTGAAAAAAACATGGTGCCATTTTGATTAGCTTTCCAAATTGTTTTTATTTAATAAGTAAAAAACAGAATAATTATATTCAATGTAGTCCAAAAACCATTTTTGTTCAATGACCTCTGTTCAAAAACTTAAAAACCTACTTCCTATAAAAACAGGAAATGACGCGCCATAATTCTTAAGACACCCTTACGCCAAGATTTGCAATAATTATATAGCCTCCTATTTTTTCCATAAATATCAATCTTTTGCATTCTTTCCAACTTTAAAAAAATTTTGAATACCATCATATATGCCTAGGCATAAACATATATTTAAGTCTAGACATATAAATTAATTTATCAAATAAATCATCATGGAAATCCAATAAATAATGACAAAACCATATGTCATCGAGCAACAGGCAGACCACAGGCGTTGGGGCCACTTGACCTGCGACCAGCCATACTGGCCACTTTCCCTAATGCTAATCTTAAACTTTAAGCTGATATTAAGTCAGATTTAAGATTAGATTAGCGAAGATCTAAATACTGTTAGAAGTGAATGCTATTATTTTTTTATCTAAAAAATTTAAAATAAAACTTAAATGTCAGTCATTATACACATGCGTCCAAAATAAAATTAAAAAAATAAATTATGATACAGCTCTTGTAAGGACAACTGTATGTTAATATAACTTTTTTCCATTAAAGTACAGCTTGACCAAGGGACCAAGGAGGTTGAAATGCAGTTTTTCCATATCGCGACATCATAACTGACACGCGTGCGCGATCAAGATTAGTGACGGATGTCATTTTCAGTTCTTTCTTTTTGCTTTTCCTTCTGCTTTTATAAATTTATCTGAAAACGTAGCGATATCGAAGCAAATTTTATACCATTTTTTGTTATATCTAATTTTATGAGATTTGATAAAGTAGTGTATGTACTCGTGTAACCTATAAAAAACTAACTAACTAACTTACACTCGTAGTGTAAGAACCCTTATTCTGCGTTTCGTTATTCAGATAAAATAAATTGAAAAAAAGTACTTAGTTCCAGTCATCATCTCAGCGTATTCCTATTTATAGTCTTAAGTTTTTACGGCTTGGGATGAACCCGGCGGATGTAACGTTATGTTTTATATACTTAATTAACAATTACAAAATATAATGAGAAACTACATTTAATAATTACTTGTAATTTGTAATTGAAACTTCAATAATAAATTACTTCAAATTAATAATTGAAGTTTTAATTAATAATTTTAATCAATTAATTACATGTTAAATTTCATTGAAAGTTGAGAAAATAAAAGAAATTTTAATCGCAATAAAATTAACTCAAAATACGACGTCGCTGGTGACAGAAGGGCCGGCTCATATCTCGCGCAAAGAATAGCAATTGCTATTCTGCGCGGGAATGCGGCTGGCGTTCTTGGAACCATGCGACAGGGACACCAGTTTAGATTTAGATTTTTAAATTCTTAGTTTTAATTTAATTTTAGTTATGTTAAATTGAATAAATAAATCTGAATTGAAAAAAAAGAACTTAAAAGAATAATGTGTAATTAAATAACCACCTCCTTAATTTCGGTACTAAATGATAAGAAATTCGAACTATAGGTACATAGTACTACAAATTATTTCAGTGATTGAATTATTGGGAAATCCGCTTCCTGTAAAAGAGAGTAAACAAAATTTACACTGCTCGTATTCACTTTAAACGACATCAACGGAAACTACACGTCCTATCGATACCGGAGGGTTTACGTTTCAGAATTCTAAGGAAGACATCAAATTTATATTGGTAATAATCATTGTTTGTAATCGCGTTGGTCATTATTTATCTATCTTATCTATTCCGTACAAACTCTATGTTCGACCGTGTAAGCTCGCATCGTATTGGGCAACATTTCGCAAAACGCTTCTGCGGACCACAATACCGTGACAAGCGGCGAAGACAAATACTTGTTATCTTATGAATAATGCCGATTATGTTGGGTAAACACGCACGTACGCGTACCGGTGCATTTTTCACAAAAGTTCATCATTTACAGCATGTCTATTTTTTGGTTCATTAATCAAATATTAAAACCAAATAAACATATTGTTTAAATAAGAACTCTACTATGATAACGTAAAAAAATTATGGATGTAGCTTAGTGTCTTAACTTTTTAACTATAATCTCATTTGAAATTTCTTTTATTCTATGGTTTCGTTAAATTAGTTGTATGTAACTACTTGCCACAAAATTAATTCGACGTGATTCATTAAACAAAACTACCAACTCTAAAAAATATCTTATACTACTTACTACCACACGTACTAAGTTTAAGTTCGTTCGTGTTACCCGTAAAAACTTCTTAGTTGACCAAAAAATCTAAACGGTTTCATGAAATTGCCGCTGAAGGAATTATTTACGAATTTAATTGAAAACTTAATTTTATGTAGTCTATTATATTCTTTTCATACACGATCGTAGTATAGCGAGTTAAGGAGATATTAAATACATATTATGGTTATTCAGGTAATAAATTAACTTTTTATACTTATTTATTTCGCGTTTTTTGTTTGGGTAAGTACTCTTAAATTACTTTAAGTATGACATAATACATATCGTTACATCAGTAAAAAAATTCACACTTGTGCCTTATAAGTAATCGAAACCAAGACAAAGGGCAGATGTACCTTTATTGAATTCTTGAAAAAGCGGTCATAATTAAAACTTCACCTTTTGGTTTCTCCCATTAATCTTCGCGAACAATGGTGAAATCTCTACATAACCAGTCAATTTCTCCGATTACGGGATCGAATCGGCACTCCTTGTTGAACACGCTGTCGGCACACGGTGGTTACGTAGTGGACAGCTCCAGGACAACACCTGGAGCCCTATTTTGAAACGTGTGACATATTTATCGAATGAAAATCATTCGATATAGAAAAAAATATATACAGACGTCGATTTTAGATGAGTCACGCTTTTCAAAGTTAGCACTCCTGAATGCCGCATGCTGATCGGAGCACCCTGTGCAGGCCGGCGCGGGCGGTGGCGCACGAGTCACCTAGTTGTCGCGCCTATTGTCCACACTGCCCGGCGCTGGGTGAGCCCCTGCCTTGTCATTACCTCACACGTTCAATATTGGGTTACGAGAATTTTACTTCAAGGTCCTCTTTTCGGAACAAATAGAAGCGGTATAAATGCAAAGACGAGTAACAATGGCAAGCAGTTGAGGTTCAGTAGCCCACGAGAAAATGAATGCTTACATCGTTTTATTTTTGTGCAGTGTTGTGGGTACGTGATTATGGATTAAAGTGATACGTTACTTAATACTTATATTTTATAACAAAGTCTAATAATATTTACTTACTTGAAGAACGATTAGTGAAAAATACGATATTTTCAAATGAAAGTAAAAACTATTTTTTTTAAATAAGTCAATTAAAATTAATATATTTTCAGGTAGTACCGTAGGGTACTACGCGCCGAGAGAAGCCCCCTACAACACGGGACCAAATGATCCCTTTGCCGTCGCCGTTGACCAGAATTTCCTCCAGCAGCCATCTCAAAGATTATTCTGGGGAAATGGACAAGGCACCAACCAAGTGGGCGGCACGGGCTGGTGGGCAACGCTCACCAACAAGTTTCCGTTCCTTGGCAACATGTTCGGCCGGATGGAGCTGCCCACTCAGTATGGAGTACCAAATCAGTATGAAGTAGCAACACATTACGGAGCGCCTCCAAGGGTGCAGCAACAGTTCTACCAGGCGCCTCCTGTGTTTCAGCAATATCCTCAGCAATTTGCGCAAAGGTTTGTTCCTTTCGGTCGTGACGTTGGGCTGACGGACGACGCTGTGATCATCACGCCCCCGCAAGTCCCTGTGAACCCGCAGCCCGCCCCCGCGCCTATACCTGCGCCGGCGCCTGAACCCCAACCAGGATACCAGTACAACAAACCTCAATACCGACTTGACCTCCCTCAAAAGTAAACCAAAACTGCTGAACTAAATAAATAATTGTTAATTTGTGTCCGGCCCAATAATTGATTTGTGTCATTTTAGCTCGTCAATAAGCCATTATGTGTCTTCATACAATTTACGTGCAATCGTGTAAATTATGAGTTCACTAATAAAACTAAGTACAGAGTGTTTTTTCATCTTAGTATGTCTCAGTAATGTTACAGGATTTTGCCATAATCATTTTTAAACGGGTATTAACTAGTGATCATATGTACTTTTATTATATAAGTAGATAGATATTGCAATTATAATCTAACATATAAAAAGAGGCTCTCTTAGAATAAACACAAAAAATGCGATAAAAAAGCATTGGCTATTTACGAGTATTCTCGTAGGTACCAAATTGAGTTTTGTGGAAAGTAATAAAAAATGTGTACTTAAGTTATATATTGTTTTATTTTATTAATTCACCCATCCATAACATAATAAAAAAATCTAAAGATATCGAAAAAATCGAGATATATCTTGCTACTCGTATATTTATCTAAATCTAATACATACTTAGTTATTGTTTTATATTTTTGGAACAGCAGAGTGTAAATTTTATGAAAGTGATAATTAATTTCTTCAGTAAATATATTTCAAAATGCCTAAGAAAATATGTACTGAAAAATAAAAATAATTTTCGACTCCGTCGATCTATAACTGAAAATTTGGAGTGTGATCTCCTTCCCATACAAAGATATTTTTAGTATTTGTGGAGATATGGAATTACTTGGATACAGAGGCATATTGATCGTAATAGCCCTGGCCTGTGGAGTCCAGCGCTACTGAGGAGGAAGCCGACACCGAGCGAGCTCCGGTGATGGGCCCGGACTGGCGCCTTGTTTGCCCCGCACTGCAATTTAGAAGATACACATATTGATAAGAAAAAAATACATTATTACTGACTGATGTTATGATATATTAACTTTATTTCTCTACCTTCATGTTTTAAATATTTGTATACTTTCGTACCTGATTGTGTAATTAATTTTAATTTTAATTTTTTTTAATGTTAAAAACATAGTCCTTGTTGTAACTGCTATTGTTAATCCAAAGTTGTTACTTTTTTAGCCTTTAAAAGTAAATATCTAATTACTTAAATATCTTCCTGTTATAACCAGAGTGAGACTGTTCTCTTTTGAATGTTTGTGGGTTCATTGAAGTGAGCACCTCTTTCATAATTGTTTGGGTGAGGCATGACATTTTCTATTTATTTTTCTAAAAGTGTACCTCTATTTCATGATAGTGTTGTGTTTATGGGACATTAACCTACTTATTTCTGTACTTGCCTCTTTTATAAGTTTTATTTATAACACTTACTTAGGGTGGAGAGTTGATAACCTGAGATACAGGAGTAATCCTAGTTCAGGTGTCAATCCACCATATGAGTATAGCATAGAATATTTGAACATATTCTGTACCTTTTCTATAAAATGATTATATTTTTAGTTACTGTGTGTGTACCGTATGGTGAGCAATAAACTTATTTTTATTTTTTTATTTTTTTTTATTATTGTTGACAAATCCGCTTGATAAAATTAGCAGTCACTCTGCTCTGTTTATTTTGAAATATTGTTTACTCATCCCAAAATTTTACTACCTGCTCCGTTGTTGCCCTATTTGGAAATTTCCCCATCTGGTTAGTACAATCGATATTCTTTTGAAATCAAAAATTGAACAAATTTTAAACATTCGTTTCAGTGAGCAGGCCTGGACTCAAGCTTCTCTACCGATAAGGCTTGGAGGCTTGGGTACTCAAAATTAACAGTATTTCTCTGCCGGCATTCCTTCCACAGTACGTCAGATCTCGTAAGTAATATTTTAAAAGCTTCTACAGCTGTAAACTGCGACATCGCGTGCTTGACTGAGGCCACGAATGCTTGGCTTGCTGGACAAATTTAGCCCTACGCCCAAAAAACAGAGGGCCTGGGGCATCATTTCGTCCCAATCCGTGTTACAATCATTATAAGACTCGACTTCAGGTAAAGATAAGGCCAGAATTTTGGCTGTGTCGAGATCTGAATCCGGCCACTGGCTACATGCGTATCCGTCTCCTACACTAGGGACGTTTATTGACCCGCTAACATTCCGCATAGCTGTAGGTCTCCGGCTCGGAGCCGAAGTGTGCGTGGATCACAGCTGCGCTGCTTGTGGAGCCCCCGTGGATCGGTTCGGTCACCATGGACTCGCTTGTTCGTCGGGCGCCGGTCGCCAAACCTGCCATGCAGCCATCAATGACATCCTACGAAGGGCGCTCGTTAGTGCCAAAGTACCCGCAGTTCTGGAGCCTAATTGTGTTGGACGATGGCAAGCTCCCTGGCGGGATGTCATTGATACCTTGGAGGATGGGTCGAGCCCTTGTCTGGGACGCCACGTGCTCCGATACTATGTCAGCTACGTACCTCCCAGCCACTAGCAAACAGGCCGGTGCGGCGGCGGACGCCCGCGAACGGTTTAAGGCCAATAAATATAGTTGTCTCGGCACTCAGTACGAGTTCACAGCCTTTGGTGCCGAGACACTAGGCCCATGGGGCGCCGGTGCGCGGGGTTTTCACAGGGAGATCAGTAGACGCCTAAAAGAGGCAACGGGTGACCCTCTCGCTCAGCGAATAGCCATAGCTATTCAACGCGGGAATGCTGCCTGCGTGATGGGAACTCTGCCCAGGGGACCCAATTTAGATTACATTTAGTTTTTTTTGTGTTTATTATTTTTAGATAGGATAGTTAGTTTTAATTTTTATATGTTTACTTGTGATAAACCAATAAATAAATTAAGTTATTGTTGATTGGTCGCCGGTCTATCTAGAACTCATCTTGTGTTTCGGAAGACAATTTTTGGGATCATGCTGATGACGATTGATGATATCATTGATCAGGATTCCCTACAGTTACAGAGGTCGGGTGTCAGTTGTTCTTGTTGTAAAGAGTTATGTTATATTTAGGACCATGATCAAAGCGTGCCCCTGGGTTTTGCAGAACAACTACAACAAAGCGAAACACACGGGAGTGAGAACATTATTGTATTTTAAAAATATTCACGCAATTGTCTTAAAACATCCACGACCCACAACTAGATACGAACGTCCACCAAGATCTCACTTGCTCATCATGGCGCTTTCCCGGTAACATACTTAGCTGGTAGCTTCTGTCCATACCTAATGAAAGTTTCTTGAGTTAGTAACTTCATTTTCATGTGATTCTAAGTAAGCAACAGTAAATACATGAGTCGAGGATACACACACAGGTTAAATGAAAACAAAATTAGTCGTAACAATGAATTTATTAATGTAAAAATGTTATACAATAAATATATCTTCCGGCAGTTGCACGAGAGGCGCGTGCGGCGCGTGCGTCGCGGGCGGGCGCGCGGGTGCAACTGGTGGAAAATGCTGGATGGGTGACCGACACCGAGTTAGTTTGTTACCGCCGCCTCCATTAGTTCCTGGACAGAAAACAGTTTGGTTAGTTACCTGTTGTTATGAAGTCACTTCGTTATATTGTCCTATGCCAACAAACTGGGTTTGCTTAAACACGATACTTCTCATTTTAGCGCCTTCCCGGTTTCCTTGGCTGATAGCCTCGGAGCCCAGGGTCCGTTTGCTAGAACACGATATTTTATAGTATTTTCTCGATGAGGTTTATTTGTATATAAGATCATAGAAAACATACAAAAGTACAGTTCGGGTTTATCCCGCAGATATTATGAAGGGCAGAAAAGAGATTCAAGATTTATCCTACTGAAGCCCTATATTTGAACACATGACTCACCCAATATCGAAAATCGTTCGACTCACTGGTTTTGAGTGAGACATACTTTTCAAAAATAGAGCTCCTGGGCAATGCTCTTGTGATAGGATTCATGACTAACCGGGAATAAAAATAGAATCCCTGTTTTAGTCCGTTAGTTTTACGAAAGCCATGAACAGAAATGGATTAGGTACCTATTCTAAGACCTGTGAATACACAGCTTGTAATAATATAAATGAAGAGAGGGTTCTTCTATATGAGTTGCATGGAGTAATGTCAGCTTCATTCGAAGGAAGGAGAAATGAGGATCCAATATCATCATAATTAGAAAACTTAAGATATAGTTAATAATCTCCATATAAAAGACATCAACGACACTCGATTTTATTGTCAGTTTATACCTGTAATAACAGAATGACATTTAAATCAAATTTGCGTATTTAATCCACCATTTTGTTTTTATGAAGACGTCACATAGCCTTTGTTACTTGGAAGAATGCAAGGAATCCAAAGGTACCTTACACTATGGTGTAAGGTATCTAATAAGCCGTTCAAGGGTTACGAAGGAATAAAGAATCTCACATACATACATGAATGCTGAAAGCGTAACACTACTTTTTTGATCAGTCGTATGAAAACAAACTTTAAAAACATTATATTGTTCTTTAATAAGGGCATTAAATCAAATAAATCCCTATATCATGTGCTTGTACGCAGAGCAAATGTTAGTGAGTGACGTTGATGTCTTTTGTACGGGGCTTTCAATTAAATTATTTTTTTTTAACAAAATACATATTTTGCTTGTGAACATTGTAAGTTTTGTATACTCTCGATGGATAAAAATAAATTTATTATTATTATAATGAGGAAGATATTATTACTTGACCTCACTAATAATAATATGGTGATTTCCAAATAAAAAAAAAGTATACAGATCAACAAATGCATTTTCACTTGACACATAGAAAACAGAAAATAATCCCTGTTGTATCGAAAGTGAAATGTGCTGTGAAAATGTAGTAAATAATTCTTTTTTTTTATACAACCAAGTAGGCAAACAGGCCTACGGCCCACCTGATGGTAAGTGATTATCGTAGCCTATGAACGCCTGCAACACCGGAGATGTCACAAGCGCGTTGCCGACCATGAAGAATTTTTTTCACGCCCTTTATTGAAGGCTCCCATGTTATAGTCACTAGGGAAGACCATGGCAGGGACTTTTTTGCAGTTATATCACTATGAGTCAAAGATTATGAATTATTTTTATTTTATTAAATAATTGAGGCTTATAATGTGTTCGTAGTTTTAAGATTGTGTGTGGTTTTCTGGCAGACCTCCACCGATTACATTGTTGTGTGCCTTCTTTTGTTCTTAAATTGCATTTCTCTTCATAACATTCTACGAGTACCTACGTCTAAGGAAAGATCTAGGGCCTGAGATACAGGTTAGGCCGAGTTTAGGCACTAGCGTTCTGGACTTTAAACATAAACATTTGAAGTGTATAATTATAATAGTTTTAGTTTACTTAACATGTTTAAATCTTTATTATTGTTTTATGATGTAAGTACTCGTACAACTAATCCATACTTCCATATAAATATTATAAGTGCATCTGTCTATCTATCTGACTGTTACGCTTTCACGTCCAAACCGCTGATCGGATTTTGATGAAATTTGGTATGAATGTAGTTGAAGACTTGAAGTCAAACTAATTTTGACGCAAGCGGAGCTGAGAGAAATATCTCTTCGTCTTCAGCCTAAATCGTCCAGTACATAGGCCTTCTCTAATGCACGCCAGTTATCCCGGTCTTGCGTGTGGTTTCTTCATAATGGTGCTCCCACACGGCTGTTAGAAAATGTTTACTACCGTTAGTGAACATTTGTTAACAAACATTTGATCACAAATGTTAAAAAATGTTTTCATGTTAGGTAGTTTTAGTAAACATTTTTGAACAAAATTGTTAACTAACATATTGTATCATAATAAAACTGTGTGCAATTTGTGTAGACGCCTCAGAACGCAAAACCAAACTAAGAGTCAATGTGTTATAAAATGTTAGTAAACATTTTCTATTAGTGTAGGAGCACTTATAACATTTAATAGTTCCTAACGTAATGTAACAATTGCTAACATTTGTTAGTAAATGTTTTAGTACAAGATAATGTTTGTAAACGTTTTCTAACGGCCGTGTGGGCGCACCATTACGGACCTGCCACTTTGGTGATGTCGTTTCTTCAACGAGTAATTGATCTTCCACAGTTTCTGTGGCCCTGCCATGGTTTCCATTCTATGATCTTATGGCTCCATCTACTGTCCTCCTTGCGACTTATGGGACCTGCCCATTTCCAGTTCAAGTTGGTTACTCTTTCCACTATGTCGACTGCCTTTGCTCTTCGGGAAACATGAGTAAATAATAATCACTTACCTATAAGCTGGGTTGCTGGCTCCGTAGTTCCCGGTGGGCACGGGTCCCCAGTCTCCCCAGGGTTTAGATTCGGCGTTTGCGTTGGCGTTAGCATTCGCACTACCCCCTGGAAAAAAAAATGTTATATTAGCCAAATCGTTCAAAGTTGGAGATTTTATTTATTTGTTAATTTGTACTTTTCGAGTGTTAGTTGATCGCATATGAAGTAAATTTTCGTTTTTAGATTAATCCAGTAATATTGTTAATAAATAGAGAGCAAGAAAATATCAAGTATGGTATAGAGTTTGTATGTATTATAGTTGTTTCTGGAATACAAATACTTTTTATGCAAAACCCTAAAAAGTTTTACTTGCTATACTATCAGTTTCAGTTTTTTTTCTGGAAATAGTTATTATTACTATGGCTATTACTCATTTGGCTACACTCGCTAAGTAACTTAATTATAAACTTAGATATTGTAATCTAATTTTGTCTGTGTAATCTATATGTCACACTTTATTATTTATATATTACTTATGATATTAATTTCAAACGTAGTTCACCACATAAGGCAATTACAGTAAGCACATCAAGAAAATTAAATAAATTACTTCTAGCTAGTCCAAGTAAAGCAGGACACTCAAACATAAATTTACATCGATGGTAGGCATCCCACTACAAAACTTCCTAGATGCCAGTTCAAATAAAAAAATAACCTATCAATCTAAAAGGAGAGCACCGAACGGTATCCGAAACCTATGTCGATAGCTTATAATACTTGAAGTTGAGAAAGTAACTTCAATAAGTCCAATATTTTTTATGGCTGTTGTTAGAGTCCAAATGACCAACGCTAGAGAACCGTTAGATGAACGGCGCGCGACGTTTACATTACGCCGCACCTAAGTATGCAGACGCGCTCTATATTAAATACTACGAGTAGTACTGCAAAAAGCTTTATGTACGCTATTTATTATAGGTAATTATAAAGTAAAAAACAAACATTAGGGACATCTCTTGTGAGCCCGCCATACCTGTGTACGGAAGAACAGCATATACACATTTATTTTTTTGAAATTTTGAATAAAATCTATATTTCTATACTTTAATATTACTAGTGCTAAAGTCTGTCTGTCTGTTACGCTTTCACAACGGAACCGCTGAATGGATTTTGGTTAAAATTGGTACGAATATAGTAAAAACCAGGATTCAAACAAAGGCTACTTTTTGACGCAGGCAGAGCTGCGGGGAAAAGCTAGTAAATTATAAAAACATCAATACCACCCCTTTCTACGTTTCCTTGATTACGTAGGAATTAACACAATAACAACATGTACACTTTACATAATTAAAGTTCAAAAAAAAGATCCACTGGTGGACTGTCAGCCAAACCTTGAACAAAATCGTAAATATTTCAGGAATGAACACTGCTTATATTTTGTCTGTAGTATCTATTCTACATATAAGACAAAACTTATTACAAGAAACAAGTTCCCGTTTATGTCGCGTTCCCATACTCATGATGCATTTTAATTAGTCCTAACCTAAGTACTTTTTGATACATGTTCAACAATGAACAATTTTCGCATAGGCCTTTCTGCTAGCATTGTTGCTAATATTAAAGTAGATAAATAAAATATGTGTTTAATTTCTTCTTGAATGTAAGTATGGATAATCACTGTTGGTGCGTGCGTGCATTAATGCACTGTATTCATTAGTACTTACTTTAACTACAATAATATATATCTAGGATTTTTCTTAGTGAGATTTAATTGAACTACTTACCTATTTTTAAAGTACTACAAAAACTATACTAAAAATAAGTCCATGAACTTACTATTAGAATACTATTACTATTACGCGGGAAATCTAAATTACTTATTTAAAATTATTTTATAAATATGTGTCGTCGTATTTTCTACTAGCAGAAACTAATTTGTAGTAAAATTAATTAAGTGGCATTTTGTACACCTTCACATAATAATATCGCCTTGAATTAAAGGTATGATCAATAGTCATGATCATGTGTATTTCGGGTTCAGCATTTTTTTATCAATGACTAGTAAGACCCGTGTTGAGATTGTATTTGCTCATCCGAAACAGATGCTTTGTCACGATTCTTGAAGGACATTTATCTATTACTATTTAAAAAAATATTATTTAATTAATAATCTTGTTAGGAATTTTCCTTTATATTTCTAATAATTAGGATAAAATCATGTTATTCATTCAAATATCTCTTTTTTGCCCTCTGACCGCTGTTTTGCTTAGATACTTAATAAACCATTCTATATAGACTGTCACATTAGATATCTGCACAAATATTTCAAGTATGGATACATCAAGTTAATGCACTTTAAAAATGCATAGAATGCAGCTTTGCATCTGTGGCTTTCTCGGAGAGCACGTCGTCAGCCCATTGTTCGAACAGAAGGTACTTTACAAGCTGTACGTAACTACACGTACGTATAACTGGACATAATTTGTGTATGTGTGTGTGAAAGTAACACTTGTAATACAAGTTAAACAAAGTAAACGCACTAAACATATATAGAGCTAGAGATAAAAGCATTCGATCCTCCCATATTGAGACAATAGGGCATTTGTTACATTATTTGATTATGTAGGTGCTTACTCCAGACCACCACAAAGTCTCAGAGAGAGTCAATGACCTATCTGTGTAAACTTTAGTACCTTCATCATCATCATATCATCATCGTCCCAGCGTTATCCCGGTAGCATACTCCACTGTTTGCTTCGGAGCCCAAGGTCCGCTAAGTTTAACCTTTGAACTTTATTACCATACTCTCTCTCTCTCTCTCTCTCTTTCATCTCAGCGCCTATCCATGTCCTAACTAACCTAGGTAGTTAATTCATTGCTTGTAAAAAATCACTTACATCCTCCAGCATGAGCATTGGCATTAGCGTTGGCGTTCGCCCTGGAGTTGCCGGGGAAGGAGTTGTAAGGGTAGCTGTAGGGGTAAGGCTGTAGGGATCTGCGCAGGCGACGCAACGGCACTGGCGCCGACTCGTGGCCCTCCGCGTCGATTATGTAGTACGCCCGGGGCACATAAAACTGCCCCTCTGAAACGCCCATGGCAAAACATCTAATCAAATTATGTTCGCAATATACCGCAAGAAGATACGGAGAGCCGACCCCAATTGAAATGAAAAAAGGCTAGAATTGATGGTGATCAAATCCGCCTTTTCCAAAAAATACATTTAAAAAAAAGTAAGAAGCTTAGTAAAAATATTTTTCTGGCCGATTGCAAGATACGGTCAACCGTGTGCGTACAAAATCATCAATTGACTGCCCAGTCAATTGAATTCGGAATGAAAGGTGTATTCCAAATAAATTGCATAGATCATTGATTGATAGCGCAGCATGAGTGATTTATCCCTAAGACATCTAAGATTTATGATGGTTACTTGATGTACCTATAAACTTATTGATGCTCAAGCAAACCAGGTGTCATACATAGAAACTTGCATTTGCTTTCAATCCCAGTTGTTGTTTACAGAAAAATAATTTCAGATTTAACGATCTCCTTGGTCATATTCATTTTGCAAAACAATTAATTTCTATTATCTCATAGAGTGAAATGATCCCGCAAATCCTGGAATAAAAAGTAAGATAGTTATCGCATATTTGAAAATGCAACTAGAAAATGCTGAAAAAAACAGTATATTTTTGTAGAGTTATATTATTGTTTTTCTTTTGAAGTTTTAAAAAACCATTTTGCAAAATATGTGGCGTCATCATCATTAATTTATGATTATGGCAACTTGAGTTGTTGATATTGTTAATGCGATTTATAATTAGGTACCATAATCACAGTTCTTATTCTAACTAGGCACTTCTTGCATAAAGTATTAAAAGTGTTTTCGTATGATCACATCCCAATGTGATTATACGAAAACACTTATAATACGGGTTATTTAGTTCCGCTTACGGTAGAGCCCGCTCTACCGTTACTAAATAACCCGAAATAAGGAAACTCTTCATTCCGATAAAATTTAACTTATTGCAATTCCGAAGATTAATTAAGTGCCATCCATGATGTCATCCAAAATCCCCACTTACTCATTGAAAAAAGTTACAAAAGAAAACGAACGTTGAGTTTTTTATTGAGATCAAATCGAACGCCTAATATGCAAAAAAGAGTACAATGAGTATTTTCCTATACACAAATAGATACATGTTAATATCACCGTATATATGCATTTATTTTCACTCGAATAAATGTCAAAGTATTTTGCAATGTTAATGGGGTAGAGTAGAAGAGCCTGGAGACCTATTTTTGAAATGTATGACTCATATGTCGAATGAAAATCGTCCGACTCACTGAATATAACGAATGAAAATCATCCATTTCGCCCATTTCTTCTGACCGGCATCCAAATAAGTTGAGAAAACTTATATATGACGTTTATTATAACCATATGTTGGAAGGGAATGGTCTACTGTTAAGCAGAAAGCAGCTTAATTTTTTATTAAAGAGTAACGACCATACATATATAAATAAATACTGCTCAACAAATCATAATTTACCAGGGTGAGATCATCAGAACAAGGTTTAACAAACACAAGCTTTTAAACGACCTTAGCGGGTCGTGATCGTGATTACCGCAAATTTGTTCAATACACTATGATCGAAGATTTCTATTATTGGTACTGATTCATTCTCAAAAGAAGCGCCGAGCTTACTACGGTCAAGGGTATATTTTGTTGACGATTAAATTGAAGATTCTATTCATCCTTCATTTAATGTTTGGGATATAGAGAGGTCGTTTAGAAGGCCAATGTGAACATTTATGAGAGATACTTCATTGTAGGGTTTCTTTTGATGAAATATTTTTGATAATTAACTAAATATATTTATTGTTTAGAATTTAACTAAGTTAGTTGTAATTAAATACATTAATTTCATAGACGACACAACAAATTAAATCTTCTTTAATCATTATTATTTTAGCCCAATCATACTACTTTACTAAATGTTTAAAATGACAGGATAATAGCTGCCTACATCTAGCGCCATCGTAAGTTCTACATTATAAAAAAATAATAAAAAATAAAAAAATTTGTTTGCATAAGTTAAATAAATGCTACAATTATAGTAATCTTCAAAGGCTCAACAAAAATTATGTGGTAGCTGGAGCTATATCAAAATTCCAAATCAACAAAGGTATTTCCCCCTTCGAAACAAAAACTATAAGTACATTGTGAATCGTAACCAATCAGAGATTACTCACAATGATATGCCAAAAAGGAAAATAAGAGGTGAACCTAAATAGGTAACGATGGCGGCAAAAACTGTGGGGCACTAACCTGCCAGTGCCATGGCCACGACGGCCGCGAGGACTACGAATGTACAGCTCTGCATGTTGCGACGAACCTTCTCAGGTGCCGGAATGGTACTAGCTCGGCTCTCCCCGCGCTCTTCTATTTATGCAGCTTCGGTTTCAAGCCTCTGCAAAGCCTGCGCTCATCGAGATGCACACCGTAACGGTTTTTGGGAAGTAGGTACTACTACAACAAAAAGTTTTCATCTGATGAACTGCAAAATTCTTATTAGGAAAAAGTAAATTGTGACAAAAAATCACTATGTAGCATTCACTGAAACTTATTTGTTGTTGTTGGGAAATGTATAATGCCACCCTAGTAGAGATTTAATTATTTGATTTCAAAATTACTTCTTCAGAATAGTTTTGTATATTTATAAAATATTCCAATCAAAACGTAAAATCAATTGGTTCAAAGGTCAGTGCTTTTCTGAATATGTTTTTGTCTCTACCATTTAAAACTTTTATTGAGTCAGATCAGATCATGAGTTAGTAGACTCTAGACCTCAAGAAATCGTTCAATGTAGAGTTTCTGAAAATAAGATTTATATAAAGTTTATATTATATTGTAAGTAAATTTTGCACGTCTGTTAGCAGACTGAATACATTGTTTTTTTTTTAGAATCTGAATCTGAATTAGTATCGTTTGTTTTGCTAGAATACATGTGTAAAAAGGTATACAAAATTTTTCCTTCCTGTGTATTCTGTCTAAGTATTTTTGATTAATTAGGTAGGTAAAGTCAGGAGCATTATTCATGTATAATCATTGGTCATTGAGGCAAGGTCTAAAATTGAATAAAATCGTATATATGATAATGCTCGTGACTGTACGTGGTTCAGTTGTGGATTTTTAAGAACTACATAAATCCGTTTTTTAAAGGCATTCAGCAGTGGACTGACTGATTGTGTTGTCAGTCAATGCCTAATCTGCGTGACGTTCCTGAAGGAGAAACATTTCTGGCCTCAGCAGCTTTTCATGAAGGCAACTTAAAAATTCATAAATCAGCTGTTTCATACATTTTGGGCTACTATTTCATACATATTCTCAAACGTTTGTTCAAACTCGACTCAACCTTACTCCTCATTGGTATAATTAGTCGTCACTAGCTACCTTGACTTAAGAAGATTCCTGTTTGGAGGTGAGTATCGAACTGTCAAATATTATATAAGGTTGGTCGAGAGGTACTTGAGGCTTCCTTAAAATGAAAATAAATATGTTTTTTGCCACTTTTGGCCGAGGTATCCATTACTTTATTTTATATTTTACTCTATTCTTTTGTAATTTTTCAATTTTTGTGCTTTGAATTTTTATTATAACCTGTGACGTTCCTTATTGGAGTTTGCTCAAGCAACCAACTTAGAATATCATTTTCAAGGAAAGTTCGAGGACTTTTTTGACGCTTCCTCCAATGAGTTTGACTGAAGGACGTTCTTAAGGTTAATACAGGTGTAAGAATTGTAAAATAGTATAGAGCAGCTGATATTTTTTTCGGTCGGATTGAGTCGATCCTATACAAAAGTTGCTCATATTCATGAGTTGAAATTATGCCAATGTTTTTAAAACCACCTGTATAAATACATTATTGCCCCTCCTGTAGAGCTACTGTAATTTTAAAGTAAGTAGGTGTTTTCAGGTTGCAGTATGTAGAAACTAGACAATAAAAAAAAACTGTGAAAACCGAGAAAAATCTACCTACCATACAAATGTAGAGATCACAAAATGATTTTGTATCTGTAAATGACTCAATTTTTTATCAGTTTTCACTTATCTTTTTTATGGAAATCAGTTTAGTTTCATGTACTGAACACACCGTAAAAATTTGGCCCATGGTTTCAAAGTATTTTAAAAGTGGTAGACTTTTTCATAATGAATTTCCTAAAAATGAACACATGGTTACATAATTCCCAAGACAAAGGGTTCCCTAGTTTGGAAATGGATAATTTGTGCAAAGGTATTTGTTTTCCTTTGGAAATATTTATTTTTTATTTTTTATCACATGGTACTCTTGAGAAAAAAACGTTTCGGTTTCGATGCTCTTTGCATGGTTCACTATATTAGACATATCTAGCGGTCACTCTATCCTATTAACTGTCTAAGGTTTCCAGGAGTATTTAGTGTGTAGGTTATCAATTATTACTGAAGATAAAAACTAAACGGAAAACCCATTGTCTATATGAATCATTATAATATAAATTTATTAAGGTAACATGTTACATAAAATAAATAATAGGCAATAAGTTTTATACTTAACATGAAAACATTTATTTCCAATGACAATATTAAATCATCGCGAACAAACAGATACACTAGCCAAGGCTATTTAATTGAGTTTGTGTTCTAATGTTTCCCCCATTCTTAATCGGCATTATCATAGATTAAAGAGGAACGGCGTACGGGCTTCATATTTCTATGGCTCATCATCTCCTGCCTGCAACGGCAACTCTACTTAGGAATGCCTTTATAGAATGAAAACGCCGCTAGTCATATAGAAGTCATTCATCCTAGCGTGTATTCCTAGTTGCGTCGTCAGCTTACGCTCCGGATCCTAGGGTACGCTGTAAGTGATGGTCCTAGATTTTGCGGAACTGGTAATGATAATGGAGCGACTGCCGTCTGACCTCCGTAAACCTTTTTCAGGAGAACCAGACCAACAGGAATATGACCCGAGGTGTGTTAGTGGCCAACACTGTCAGAATTTCTAAGGCTGCCCTAAGGCATCTGACACAGCCTCACGACTGCTAGAATTACGAGTACGAATAGTGCTATTAGATTATCCTTCAACTGGTGACGTGAAAATAAGTCGCGTACCGTCATTTTGACGTATTTCTGAAAAACCAAAATACTGGAGAGAAAAAAAATACTTTATTCACAAGATGTCTTCTTTTTTTTAATAAAACACCCTTATTATTATTATTTTAATAGTACTATTGATTTAGAAAATACCTTTTCCCTTTAAACCCCACCTGCCGGAGTTGTATAGTTTTCAAGTTATGAGTGATAGAAGTTTAGTTTTCTTCCTTATAAGGGTCTTCTAATATTGGTCGGGGTACAAAATAGGGTTTAGATTTTTTTTCTTTTTTTTTTCTTTTAATAAAGTGTGTCGCTTCTGTTACAAAGTCGTCGCTCGCTCGCTCGCTCATTGTTATGGTCACAAGATATGTATTTAATTTTTATTTGTTTAACACTTTGTACACAGTAAAATAAAAATTAAATATTTTACATAAAATGTGAACACAGTAAGTATACAAAAAGCGGCCTTACCGCTCAAGCAATCTCTTCCAGGCAACCTTAGGGTAGTTTGAAATATAAAGAAAGGAGAGATACGGATATGGTGCATAAAGAACAGAACAACGCTAGGCAGAATAACAGAAGTACACGATACTACTTAATATAAATACTAATAACTACTTAAAATAAATACTAATATACGTATATATATATATATATATATATATATATATATATATATATATATATATATATATATATATATATAAACTATAAAAATACACGAGAAGTGTATAGCCCTCCAGCCATGGCCTTTCGGCCCCGACCATTGGCCTTACGGCCAAATCAGACAGTGGCCCATAAATGGACCACGCCCGTCCCCCAGACCGTCTCATCATAGACGGCGATTTCGTCAAATAACGATCATCTGTGTCACTAAAATCGCTGTTTTGAATTAACAGTCCCGTGAATATATGTTCAACATCGTCGTCGTTTGGATTAATTTTCAATAAAAAATAGAAATTTAGTAACAAAAAAATAATGACACTATTGGAGACGTGACGTCAAATTGAAGTCGGGTATCCTCTATCTTCTGATCTAAGCACATGTGATGTCTAGTTTGGGTATAGGCGGAAGCCAAACTGAGATACAAACAGCTACTAAGAGCAACAGGGCCGGAGAAAACAACGTTCGAAAGATATTTCTATATTTTTCATGCGCGACGTCAAATTGACGGCACGTCACCAATTGAAGGATATATTTCAATATTATCTTGGAATTAAATATATCCGAGAATTTACTGCAAGTGCTTGGTGGTTTTGTGTAATTACAAACACTAACTTGTCAGATAGAAGTAGCTATATTTAAATTATGTGGAGACCTCTGTTTACTTCTAGCGTATGGTATATAATATGATACATTGTGAGATAAAAAGCACATAATGCATGCTAACTTAGTGCTTATTACAGAACAGTACGTCTGTCTGACACGGTGGCGTGCATATCAAAGGTTTAGACAATGTCTAACCTGTA